>OY796663.1:45546354-46827704 GCA_963680705.1 Rhagium mordax
AATTTAATTGAATTTTTGGAATTTACTTACTAAGTAGTTTATTAGAATTATGACTTTTTGACTTGATCCACCCGTACTACGGATGCAAAATACTAATACCTACGTTTTATGCACAGCGACCAGTCTATTGCGTGATAAACGACCGTGTGTACCGTGCGTAGCGAATAACTTACTTTCAGGTTTCTGTAATTCTTATTTTATTTTCCAGGGTCTCCTTGGGATCTTTCTTAGGAAGAAACTTACCCTTCGAATTCTTTATCTTATGGAAATTTTATTAATAAATGTAAATTCAGTTCTTTATATGTTTGGTTATTTTAAAGTGATTCTAATTAAAAGTTGGTATTGCATGAAGTGCAGGGACCTGTAATTGTTTCATTTGAATTGGTTAAGCCTCAATCGTGCAGTTCTTTAGCTAGGCTCGCAGATGTCGCCCCCACTAAAGCACGGATAATGTATATAATGTTAGAATGAGCAGACTCTGTTGTTTTATCAAACTAGACAAGTGTAGATTTCAATTTAACAACATTTATTCATTGATATCAATAAATTTGGGTGGATGCTAGAAGCCAGGGTATTGTCTCGTTCAATTTTTGTTAAATTATTTATTTCAGCTGGTAAGTAGTGATTTACCTCCACTTTTGCTCGTTTTTATCACAATTTTCTATTTTATTTTCCGGAACGATTTCAGATACGTGACGCCTCTCTGGAGCTGGTTTAATTTTTGTTCCTGTCTCCATGATGATCCTGAATTTTTTTTCTTTGAGGAATCTAGATGCCAAACTGTCATTTTTGGTTAGTATTTTTGGGAATATTTTTCTTATATGTAATTTTGCTGTGGAAATGATATCATTTTTGAACTCTGGGTCTCCTGACCGATCTATACATATCCCATATGTCACATTCCGTTAGAACACAATTTCACTTGCTACGTTGAAGCACTAGATTTTTAAGATTTCACTGCACTAGACCATTCTACTATTCTAAGTTACAATGTGTCTATCCTTGTGGCATAGACGATCAATTTTACAAAAAATTAAATCTAAATTAACATCAAATATATATTATAGTTTTCGACGTTAGTCTTTTCGCTAGATAAAACTACAACCTTGCTCATTCTTTATTAATTAATTATTGTTTAAACTTTTTTTCTTTATTTAAACTTTAAAGTAAGTTATTTGCTGCTCTCATACAGGGTGAAGTTCTATATAAACAATTTAGAATTTTTATTTTCTTTTTAAAGTATTGAATTTAATTTTTATTTATTAAAATACATGACAGTAGATACGTACGTGTATGCCATACGCCATGCAATCATTTACCGTTTCAACTGCTTGGAATATCCTTTCTTGGAACTTGGTCAGAGCCACTATTCTGTCTGCTAAAATGAAAATTCTCAGGTTTGGAGCGTCACTAATTTAAAATCGGAAAATTGCCCTTGTCCTTACCTGTACTAAACTTGTCGGCAGATTTCCGGTCTGAATTTGACATATTCGCCATCACGCTTTGTGTCTTTCCACTGGGAGTTTGTTCCACGTTCGTCTTGCCTCCATACGGCTGCACAAACATTTTTCTGTATAGCCTGTCTATATTATCTTTCTCGATGCTAATCAGGCTTCTGTTCAGAGATGCTATTCTTATTTTGATGAAGAATATCAGGTGCCAGAAAAACACCTCCTGCGTAACCAATATCCAATACATGCAGTAGAATGCGACGTAGTTTCTGAAGAAAGTTGCCGTCATCTGGGATTTCTTTGTCGAGGTGGCCCACACGGCCATGTCGTATGATAGCAGTGCTACGCTTAGTAGGAAAACCGCCGAGATGAAGCATATCGAGGCTTTTCGAAGTTTCTTATGCCGCGTTATGGGGATTATTATGTCCGCCTTAAAATACATTTAGAAGTATCAGCCGTGGCAACGTGAACGTGCCCAATCTTACCTGATTTAATCGGCGGAGCAATTTCCAGAACTTCTTCAATTTAAATGGAAGAGCAATCGTGTTAAAAACTATTATTACAATTACGATGCTTATATCGCAGCAGGTTACGTATCTGCTCTTTTTGTCTTTCATTCTTATGGAGTGCTTCTCGTCCTCCTGCAAGTCGTTTATGATGCCCATGAGAGTTGCCGCAGCTAAAAGTAGGATTATAAGTCTAGAAAATATTTATGCAAGCCATGATGGGCAATATTGAAACTGAAACTTCAGAACAAATATGTGCGGATACTTACTTAGAATGATGGCCAGCAGGTAACTATATATCCCATATCCAATTGACCAGTTCATCCTATACTGAGAGCCATATTTGCTGTACTTAATTGGAAGCAGTCCAAATAATCTGGACAGCACGATGATTGGTTGGATGATTTCGAAATGTTCTTGCGAAATATGCAAATCCTCCATTCTGCAAATAGTTAACAGCATTACACTTCGGCAGCCTGCTTCAGGAAAGTCCTTGTCCTGGGCAGGAGCTGGACATAAGCAATGATAATAAGAAACTGTGGCCTGAAAAAAATACAAATTCAGCTGATACTTACTGGCCTCTCGGGGATATGGTAAACAAATAATGGAAATAATATTTCACATTTACTTTCAATCAAAACATTCATTCCGTGATAAAGCTGTAAACAAGTAGTGCTTGATTCATATCTCTCTGACATAAATAAATATCGTAAAGGTTTTGAAGAAATTGATGGATATTGAGACTGAAAATGTTTTCCATATTTTTCAATAATAGAAAGTGGTATCTGAGAAATAAAAGGTCTGGTTATATTTGTTTGAACAGGTTTTTGTTATTTTTGAAGTACTTTGATTAATGGTGTGGACAATGGTGCAGAAAAAAATACGAAATGTGGTTACAATTTAATTTGAGACACAGAAAGGTGTATTAGCATCAATTAGGTTTAGTTATGACAATCATTTATCATTTTGGTGTAGGTAAATATTTTTACTAATAAGGTGGAACTGTTTTTCATATATGGAGTCCAGGTATGGATTTAGAATAGCATTCTAATTGTTTTTCGCTTTTAATGCAACAAAACTGACTAATTTTTTAATTTACTATCACATAATAATTGCACTATTACCAACTTGGATTTGATGGTATTGGATTCTCGTCAACTGCCGTCTCAAGTACAAGCACTGTAAACAATTTTAATTTTAACTACGTGTTTGCCTAAAGCTTTCCCATTACCAAGTTATATTTTCTAGAAAAACATATCATAGCATAGAAAATACAAACAAGCGGCGACAACAGATTTATTGCGGCAATAATTGGTCTATTACTAAACTAAAGCTCTGCCGTTGACACGTAAAATAGAAACACGTTTATATTACCTTCGGTTGGACATTGTTGAGCCCGTTCAATATATAAACGGTCATTGTGAAGCCCAAAATTACACTGTTGAGCCCGGGTTCGGGTTCAACAACGTATCGCGGTGTATACCATTACCATTTGGTTAAATATGGTCTTAGGACACCGTACTCAAATTTTAAGGAGGGCTCAACAACGTACTATTCCCATCTATAAATGCCCTGAGTACTGTTTAAAAAAGATCAAAAATGCGATAAAATTTACTCATCTATCTTGGTTGTAAAAGGCGGGATCAACAACGACCTGTTGATATATCGAGCTCAACAATGTGACGTTCATAAGTATATATATATGCTCATGTATATGCTTAAGAAAATAGTAACTCGGACTAACACTGGCGGCTAAGGGAAACGTGTCGTCAGCGCCCCCAAATAACATAAATAATAATATAACTCACCCCCCGACTGTGATTATGAGTACAGCACTATTTAGCTACAATAATACACAGGAACTCTCGGACACGTCCGTTCACTTTTACAGATAATTCCCAACTAACTGATCTGTAGATACGCCTCTTTCCAACAATGCCTGATATGAAATTATTCCACAGAGTTTCATGTAGTCAAAACAGAGGTCATCGGTATTGTAATTGTTTTAAATCCAGATATTTGGAACTTCAAAATATTCAAGAAAGTGGTAATAAATCCCAACTAAGAAAAGGAAGAATATTAAATTTGATACTTTTTTCCGTTCTGTCTACAGTTATATATTTTCAAATAATTTTTCTACAGCTTTTCAGGTACAAAAACAAAACGGTTGTGCTTACACTTGACGATTCTATAATACATCTAATAACTATAAGCTCGCAATAAATACTGATTAGTTTCTCATCTTTCTTGCAGTAGGGTAAACATGTTTGTGCACCGAAAGCCTTAATAAAATGTATCATAAATCAAGCATGTTTATCAGTTCAATAATTACTTGCATTAAAAAAATTTAAATATGTTATCTGAGCATACCTATAAAATTACACTTGTCTGCAACGATACGCGAGTCATACAATTAAATTTACTGAATTTAGATGTCCAAATTCAAAATAGGAATGTAATTTGAGTGCGTCCTGCATAAAGAACATGATATTTAGATTTATCTTTAAAATGCAACAGCAAAAGGCACTTTAGAGTATTTAATCAATATGAGACAGTAGCGCAACTCCACGAATATCAGAATGTTACCGCAGTTTTAGGCAAATTTGTAATTAACTCTTTTTGTTTGCCCGGCACAATCTAGGCTACTCAATTGTCATCTGTTCACCTGTCGGTTTATTTATAATGAAGTGTTTTGTGTAATGTGGATATGGATATTATTTGGTAGTAATTATTTTTCACAGTGTGACTAATGACCAATTATTCAAACGCTGAAAGACTTGGAAACTAACTTATTATTATTTTCACCTATTAAACTTTCTGATATAGAGCTTTACTAAAGAGACACTTGCGCGAAACAGTTTAACGATGCCAAACCTGCCGAGTTTCCGCTAGACTGAGACAACGCGTTCAGACGACTATTGTGACGTCAGGTCACGTGACATACCACTGTTTCACGGCCTCTACTTATCGGAATTCATGGTAGCTATATTGAATGAACTTTGTGGTAAGTTAAATGTTTTTTATTTCAATATTTTTTACTCGCTCGCTCACACTTTTCGAATCATTTGTGAAAGGGAAATAGCTAGGTTTCAGGCTGAATTCTTGTTCATCGACTGTGTTTCATAGAACAATAAGCTTGTCCTTTTTTTTACTTCGAATTTATGCCTATTTGACTTTATTTATCACTTCTTAAGGTACAATAAAAAATATATATTGTGATGAATTTACACCCACTTTACAAAAGTGTGTAGTATGCTCGCTCGCAGCAGAGTCCTAAATAGGTGGTGGTTCAGCAGTCATCCTATAAATAGCATCAATGGTACTAAAATAAATTAGGAAAACTAGGCAGAATTGTGGAATAATCTAAGAGAAGCATCTAGAGGTTGCTAGAAGATATACCTTTGGGTATATAAAGGCCAAGATGATCTGTTACCAACCCCTAACCCTTATGGTATTATATGCGATTCTTGTTGCCAAATTGGCCACCAAAATGCCTTTATAACCCAACAAAACCTCACTCACCGCACTGTATTTTAGTGAGTAAACGCCCTGCCAAATTATTATATGATTCTCCCACAATCACTCAAACTCCGTCGTTCACTCGGCGCCCGTTACGCCGCTTTCTCAAATTACTCCTCGATTTACCGCTCGACGCTAACGACTTTACGCCCGTCGCGGTGCTCTTACAAATTACTCTTCAGGCACGACGCTAACGATCTTTCTTCCGTCGAACTCTGCCCGCTAACGACTACACTTCCCAGCCCCCGTTTTTCCCAACTAACTTTATTTTTATCTTAAAAGAAAAATAAGGCCTGTCGATGGCCACCAATAAATTGTTCTATCCCCGCCTTTTACTGGAGTGTCCCTGTTAATTAAGTTCCCTTACTTCCACTGTTAGATTATTGTTTATCAAATTTTGGGGTTCGCTCCGCCCTCTCCAGACCTTAGCTTGCCGAATTTTCTATCGAAGCGATTCCCACCGATTCAGCATTTCCTAATCTAATCTCTCGACTGTTCAATTCTGGTGACGGATTGTTTTGTTTTCTTAGCATCCAAGCCCGGAAATTACATAGCTATAACAACCTGCACCGATTCTAAAATCCCAAGCTCGTTATCGTCACGGCACATTAGCAGTAAAATAATATGCTTTTAAATAGATCGGGTGGCCCACATATACTAAAAATCAAATCCTAATAACTAATATTAACGGTCGCAATTCTTATTGTTTATTCAAATTAGAATGGCGGCCGTTTAGTTACAGATCCACTACAGGCAGTTACAGCCACTCTTCACTAGGGTCAGTTAGTACTCAGATTTTGAAATGTCCATCGGTATAGTTTCCCAAAACGTATATTTATGTTTAAATTTTCGGACAGTCCATCCACAAAGGCACCTAAATCCGCCCTGCGTTCATTAAGTTCCTCAGCACTTAGAGAAGAAATTTACTTAAAATTTCAGGAGTTATTTTTTGATCAGTAACAATCAAAATGGTCCTCTCATCATTATCACTTGCATCTGATAATGTGACCTCATTATTTGACAGGCACCAACAGAAAACGTTTTACAATGCAACCATGTCAGAAGTCAGGGCATGCAGTGACGTCAGCACACATTCCTGCTAAAGCAATACTGCCACCATTTTACTCAATTTGCCGTGAGTACAACCCTGTGTCATTCCATGTCCGACTATTGAATTTGGGTGCATTGTGCCGTGTTACATATTTTGTAAATATGTCACGCTTGGACTGAAATCATCATCTAAAATTAATATAATTATTGTTTATATCGAAAATAGTGTCCAATCATAATCGCACAATCAATCTTAATAGTAAACTGTTGTTTGTATGCCTACATTTCTCTCACAGACACCACAGACAATGGTTGAAAACAACGTATCAACGTCTACTTTAATTTATGACGTTTTTAAGCCCTTGTTTCTGTTGACTAGGATTTGTGGTTTTCTGCCAGTAAAGATTAACAAAACTACGTTAAACACGGATATAACTTGGTCATGGAGGTACTATTTTCTCAGTTTGATTTGGCTAATGGTTTTTGGTAAGTTTTTGAGGAAAAATCATCCCTGACAGTAATATTTTTCAAACATTTTTACCTTCCATTATTCCATACAACATCAGACAGAAATAAAGACAAAAATAATAGACTAGTTTTTTTGTCGGTAATATAATTTATACATTTCAGGAACTGTAATTATTTTTGGGCTCGGCAAGAGTTACCAAATTGACGACGTTCACGATATAAGGTTGAGGGTATTCTCAGCGGTGTTTATAACAGTATTGGATGATACATACTTGATACTGACGTTCGTTTTGGCAATATTTATCACTCCTTTCACTTTCAAGCACTTTTGCAAATATTTGGTATGCCTAAATAAGGTAAATATGCTTAATTAACATATCGTCAACAACCTCACGAAATTTGACCAATACAAAGAAGGTCTCTTTTTTCATTTTTTTTTTAGATCGACGATCATTTGAAGCGCCCGCCAACCAACGAAAAGAAAACGTGCACGATCGTGTTCATCTCGACGATGACTTTAACCGTTACCGTCCTGGCCATTGACATGGCGGTATGGTCGAAAGTGGTTTCAAACCACGTAAACTGTCTTGTCTTTCTGTTATATAACTTACCGTTTTATTGCACGTACGCCCTGGTTATGATTATAGAGATACAGTTTTGGTATTTGGTTCATATGTTAAACGTCAGATTAAGATACCTGAACCAGAGTTTAACGGACGCGTACGAGCAGCGTCAACAGAAAGGCGGTAATAGGAAAGCGAAGCAGCAACGTTTGATAAAGAATGTGGATAGCAATGTTCATATTTTTAAGGAATCGAACGATGGTAAGATAATATACTGTAGTGGACAAATTAGGATAAATATACAGTGCGATCCATCGCGCGTAGGAAATCGTCCTAGCTCGATGGATCCCATATGTAATATATCCACATTATGCAGCCAGCTTTTTTCTAGCTACCGTACCTGAAAAATACATTATAAATTTTGTGAAGGTGTATGAATTGTTATTCGAGGCTAATTTGGCTGTAAATGTGTTTTACGGCATAAACTTATTAGTGAGTATATGTTTAATACACATTACCGATAAATGGATCAGCTCGAAATATTACATACCACTATTTTGCCCACCTACCAATAATTAATCCTTTTGCTATCTATTTATAAGTAAATTATGTCTTTCCCATCACCAACAGTCTTTATAGTGTCATTTATTTATCCGCCTATGAGGTTTTAACTCGCCCCATAAAGCCAACTTAATTTTTACCATGGATATATAAAAAAAGAGGATAACAGCCTTTTTATTTATAAACAGATTTTCTGTTGCATTTCTGAGTGATTTTCTCAACTACTGCTGGAATATTTAGAATCTTGGCAACGCCGTACCGATTATGGAGGCCAGTTTGTTTGCATGTGTCAGTTTGCGTTATTTGTGCTTATAATACTCGATATTAATACATTTGTCATTTTTGTGTATTAGTGAGTTGCAAATATGGTGAGGCAGTACCAGATATAAAGTAGATTTTTTTGGAAAACTATTTCAAAGAGTACCTACCTACTTTTTTCTTTTCGTAAGGACTAAGAAATTAATATTATTATTATTATTATTAATTACACAGGCACACACAAAAAAAGTCCATTACCAAAAACCGGACTCATTCTTTCGATGTACCTTGACGTCCTGAAACCGAATTCGGCCGCCAAAAACTTTAGTCACATCACAAATACTTTTCTTATTAGAAATTTCAACTTCTTAAAAATAATTTTTTGGTCTTGTAAACTCATTCTTTTATGTGTAAACCATCAACACCCACGTTTTTGAGGTCACTGACTACGATTTTGATGTGGCAATTTCATGTTGACAGCTGTCAACTGTCAAACTGACAGTATAAAAATTTCAACATTTTGAAAATAAATTTTTGTATATGTAAATCATCAATACCTATGTTTTTAAGGTCACAGATCACAATTTTTAATGTCGGAATTTCATTTAAATTGACAGCTGCCAACTGTTAAACTGCCAGTATGAAAATCTGAATATTTGGAAAGATTTTTTACGTTATGCACGTTCTTGAGGTCAAAGATCACGATTTTGATGTGAGAATTTCATTTTGACAGCTGTCAACCGTCAAGCTGACAGTATGAAAATTTCAACATTTTCAAAATACATTTTTTTATGTTTAAACCATCAGTACCTACGTTTCTAAGGTCACTGATCACGATTTTGATGACGGAATTTCATTTTGACAACTGCCAACTGTCAAATTAGAAGTATGAAAATTTCCACATTTAGAAAAAATTATAAACCATCAATACCTACGTTTCTAAGATCACTAATCATGATTTTTATGTCGAAATTTCATTTTGACAGCTGTCAACTGTCAAACTGACAGTATGAAGATTTCAACATTTTGAAAATAAATTTTTGTATATGTAAACCATCAATACCTATGTTTTTGAGGTCACAGATCATAATTTTTATTGTCGGGATTTCATCGAAATTGACAGCTGCCAACTGTTAAACTGACAGTATGAAAATCTCAATATTTGAAAAGATTTTTTTACGTTATGCACGTTCTTGCGGTCACAGATCATGATTTTGATGTGAGAATTTCATTTTGACAGCTGTCAACTACGGTCAAACTGACAGTATGAAAATTTCAACACTTTGAAAATAAGTTTTTTTATGTGTAAACCATCAGTACCTACGTTTCTAAGGTCACTGATCACGATTTTGTTGACGGAATTTCATTTTGACAACTGCCAACTGTCAAATTAGAAGTATGAAAATTTCCACATTTTGAAAAATTGTTTAAGTATAAACCACCAATACCTACGTTTCTAAGGTCACTGATCATGATTTTGATATCGAAATTTTATTTTGACAGCTGCCAACTGTCAAACTGATCAAAATTTCAACATTTAGATAATAAATTCTATTATGTGAAAACCATCAATAGGTAGGTACCTATGTTTTTGAGGTCACGGATCACGGTATTGATTTCGAAATTTCATTTTGACAGCTGCCAATTGTCAAATTGACAGAATGAAAATTTCAACATTTTGAAAGGAAGTTTTTTTATCTGTAAAGATGTGAATTTAAGAATTCAAACATATCTTTTCACGGGTAAATAAAGAACTATTCTTTACAATGACATTAGTTGACAATAGGCGTACGCTGCAGTAGTGTTTTAATAGAAATGCATGGTTTTTAAAAATTTTAATATCAAGACAAAATCGTGTTATTTAGATTTCCTGTAAAGAAAGGACTTGAGCATTATACGATTTGATCAAGATAAACGTCCTCTAAAACGTTCTGATATTCGCTCGGCTATATTTCATAGCGATCCAAACAATAGTAAGGTAGTTATTACCGTTTTAATACCCCCATGTCGGAGGGTCTCGTGAAATATGCGAAAGTAGAAAGAGAAACAAGAAAAGCGGTCATGCAGCCAAATTTCGATGTTTACGTAAACGTAAAAATTGCACATTTTCAATCGCTCCTTCTGGCCTTAAAATCGCAGCAAGACCGTATTATTCACTATGTAGCTCTAAGTTGGACCCTCTACCTCGGATTTCTTGCTAAAACCGCGGTCCGGTGGCGATTTTTCGTTTGAAAATAGTTTTTGAAGTTTTCGAGTTTTTTAAAATTTTAAAAAATATTCTGCAATAAATTAATTTTGTTCGTTATTATTACGAAACAATATTTTAAAACAAGAATCTGCATCTAAACAAGGTTATTAAAACTTAGTTTGTAGATTAAGTTAATAATTGCAATATTATTTTAAATGTATTAACACCACAGGCACTTTTTTTGCCTACGCCTATGTCATTGGAGGCGCATTGACAAAATTAATCCCCATTCAGCCCACTCCTTCACAGTCTATCACCAGATAAGTTGCCTCACATCATTGTATAGAAAATTCCAGCAATGCTTTATCCTCTATATTTATATATCCATGATTTTTACAATACAAAACAATTGCTCACAAACACAGAACGGATTTCCTTCGTATTAATAACCGAGTTGCCTTGAATGTTTCGAGTTGACCAATTTTTCCTAACCTACATTCTAATGTACCTATTTATGTTACTAATTAGATGGTAATAATTGGCTGTCTAATTCATCTATTGGTTACTCCGTACGATTTATACTTGGAATTAAGATTTGAGGATTACACGTTCGTTTTCCCCCAGCTTTGTTGGATGACTTCTCATATTCTACGACTTTTGCTCGTCGTGGAACCTTGTCACGTAGCTGGCCAAGAGGTAATGAGGGTTAATTTATATGCTGGTGGGCACCGTGGAAAATACAACACCCAGTAATTATTACAATATGCTCTTTCTTGTGATCAAATTAACTAAAATTCTTTATTCCCTTGATCAGTTTGGTTTTTGATAAACATATGACGAACACCAAAGAGATTGTTGATGTGAGGAGGGTCATTTATAAAACTTTGACTAGGGCGAAATAAAATTTTCCTTATCTTTATGGAGTTGGAATAAAATTTTTTTCTCGCCTCAATTTATCCTTCTTTTATATCAATGTGGCCAAAATTTTGTATTGACTTTATTGTAACAATTTTTTTGCTTAAAATTTTTGTGAGGCCAAATATGAAACGAAATATTGAATATTACTGGGTGTTGCATTTCGCCTAGCACATAAGTATGACGCTCGTTAAAATAGTGATATTTTAGGTCAAACAAGCCGCCTCCCTGGCGTGCAAATTTTTATCGTTGGATCTGACCAGAGATCTGCGTGATCAGGTAAGGCAATAGCTTAACAAGTGTCAGATCCTGCATTTTTCTGTTGTAGTTTAAAATTTTTGCCACTCAACTCCTGCACTGTCCAATACAATTCACGCCCTGTGACCTTCTAGTACTAAATAGATCTCTGCTGACTTCGGTAACGTTTAAAAAATCGTTGATTTATTAAGCAGGCTAATGTAATGACTTCCGTTGCAGATTGCTGGCGGTGTGACGACGTACCTGGTTATTTTGTTTCAATTTGAGAATCATTAGAATGGTAATACTTCTTCCATTTCTGGTTTTGAATAAGGAAATCAAAATGGAAATTAGATGATCCTCATATTATTTTTTTTGTAGTTAAGTATTTATTTTACCATTCTGTGTATAATAGGAGTTTGTAAAGCGTCCTATGAATCATTTATATTTTGTCCTTTTTATTAAAAACTATTTATTATTGTAAATTTTACTGCGTTGGAGACTGACGAATTATTTGAAACCATCGATTCAAGGGACAATTTTTTTATTGGCTTCAATCTCCTTAAACTAAAAATAAAATAAGAATAAAGCTTATTATTTTCAGTACATATTTTTAATCACGCAGGGATTATTTGGAACATTTTTTTTTTGTCACCATCTTATTGGGGTGGGTTTTTAAGGTTTATAACAAGTTTGTTTCCTCAGATTATATATTTTGCAGTAAAGAGATCGACAATGGAAACTATACAATCAGAATATTCGTCAGAACAATCGCCTTGGCCTCTGCCAAGCTTCTCTGCCAACAATAGTTTCTTCACGAGGTTCAGATTATCGTTTTTTGTTAGATTGTAGTCTCTTACCTCCATTTCTAAAGACGGCCTAAAAATAGAATCTTAGTTATATTTTAATACATGCATTTTAATTGTTTCTTTTTTGTAATTGTAAATAAAAATTTAACTACCAAAAGCATCAAGTTATATTTTTATTAAAAATAAAACGTACGTAAATACAAAGTGGACAATTTTCTCAAGTAGAGTGTCTTCCTCCTTAATATGCATTGGAGTTTCTGCGATCTCGCAAATCGCTCGCAGTAAGCATTCTTCTCCGTCCAGCCCAAATCTGAAAGAAAAATAAGCAAATTCATCACTTGGTTATCTGCACATTCGTAAATAATAATAATACAACTCTGTATCCCTAAACTAATTTGTGCAGGAAGGAGTACACATTTAAAGATAATGGGCACACGTGTAACATGCGTGTATAGCAGAAGTAATTACTCTCGCAGTTAATTCTACTGCCATGACCGAGAATCGATAAAAAACTTAATAAACGGGAACCAATAGAAGCAAATTTAAATACTTGTTTTTTCTTTCGTCTTGTTACATCTTAAAGTTCAAGGATAATATCTTATTTGTTTTTTTAAATTTCTTACCCATCCAAATACTCAATCGCGAACTTGTAGAACTTCTTCCTGCTGATGTCCAGAAAATTATTATTTTCCCTGGTTGCGATCGTCAGTGGAGTGAAATTTGACACGTTGTAGGGGAGGTTGTAGTTTACTTGGGCACAAGCACTCAGATTTATGGATCTCCGCGGAAGGACCAACGGAACGGTTAACCCATAAGTGAACTGAAAATTGATTGATACGCAAATTCATTAGGCGTAAATGAAAAGTCCAAACGCTTTTATCTCTCTTTGGTTATTGAAATAAAAATATTTTTTTTTACTGAATCTTCAGGACCCTGTATTTAAGTATGGTCGAATTATATTTGTAGAAAGATCTTAAATTATTTTTTATGTACTCTACACATTACTGAAGTTTCCACCTCAGAAACTGGACCATCCTGTATAAATAAAAAAATTGGCCTCATTTTGCGGTTTTCGGGCCTTAGTTATCATCCGAGATAATTATCCTGATATGAATGGAAAATTGCAAAAAATTGCAAGACCAAAAGGCTAAATTTTTTATTTTTACAGGGTGAATCTTTGAGTGGGGGTCTTATTTATAGGGGTGACACCTTTCAACTATAAGAACACGAAACTATATTTTTTTAAACGTGCTATGAAAAATGAATATTGTTTAAACGCCTTTGATGACTAATAACTGAGACGACCGCGCGTGTCTTGAACGATTCCTGAACTGTGTGTTGTTGCCAAACTTCCCGAATCAAATAAAATACGGGGAATTTAACAGTAAGACAAATTTTTTTTGTAGGAGTGGATGTTCACCGGGAGCAATATTTTCCCACAGAAACAAAAAAAAATACGAAACATCAAGTATCCACGCAAAGAAACTACAAAAAGTGTACTATCTAAACAATAACAAACCAAAAAGTATTCTCCGTAAGTGTGAAAATAAGAAAAACTAATAACTAAAAAACTTAATAATAACATTAACAATGAACAAAAAATTATTTTTTTTAATAACAATAAATCCTTCCTTAACTTAGATCTACATTTTATCATAGCAGGTGTTGAAAGTGTCCTCCGTTATTTTCTAAACACTTTTCAATTTCTTGGAATACACTGCAATTTTAATTATTTATAAACGACTCCGTTTATTTACCAAACCGAAGAACTTACTTGGGTTAGCTTTAAACCCCTTGTCTTTTTATTTTATTTCAGGGCGTTCCAGGGATCTCATCAGTCGGAGTAACTTACCTTTCTCTAGTTTGATATTTTTTAAACACAAGATGCGTAGAAAAATAGAAATTTATTTTGTATCGTGGAATATTTGTTCCATTTGCAAAAAATATCGAGCCAAAGATATGGAATTTATTTAATTTATTTAAGGGTGCTAATTGGAAAAACAACACAAAAGAAACAACCAAACTCTGAACTCTCTGAACCGGGTGCAAAGGATCACCAATAAATTACTATAAATTGTCAGTAGATTAAACGTAATGTATGTACCTGTAAAACAGTATATCTTGGAAACAGCAGCGCCCTTTTCGAAATGCTGTGATGATCCTGACATAGTACTGCAAAAATTAAATTCGAAATAATGAATAAGCGTGCCTTAATCATTTCACTAGACTTTGAACTGTTAATCGAACAGCGAGACAATGATCTAACGCATTGTTCTCCAACCAAGGCCGTGCTAATGTTATTGGCAAATACCAAATACTGTTGTATAAATATTTCATCAAGTATTTGTTTGAATTAACGGTACCTACCTGTTAAAATTATCATAAGACAGTTACATACCAGCTGTTAGCAAAGACGACGTTGTACTAAGGAATTCTATTTTTTTTTCCGTTAGCGTTAAAATTAACGGCGGCAATATGCTACGAATTATCAGTTGGATTTAGAACTGGGATATTATGTGGCTAAGTGTACGGTTTAATTATCAAATAGTACGGTAACTTGGTGATCTCACTTGGGACTAATGCTATAGCAGTTTTAAATTCAAATATTTCTGGATAGTTTGATTCAAAATGGGTCAAATTACTCATATTTTCGAAAAAGTTTGTCATAATAAAAAAGTTAGCTTATGAAATAACAAAAATAACCATGAAATAAACATTTGTTTAGGTTCATCATTGCCGAGATCAACAGTCATTACTCTGGTTTGAAAAACCTTTTGACATGTACCTTGAACCAAATTAATGCTTATTACAGCAGCTTAAAATCGTCGTTTGGCAAATTTTGATATCTGCTAAATCCTCGGCTAAATCATGAATGATACAAGAACAATAAAGGCAAAATTTTGATTTTTTTTTACAAAATAACTATTATAAATATGCTCAAATTCTTTTGACTGTGATGGATGCATTATCTAAAAGATTTTATACTTACAGTATTTTGAAGATTTTCGAAAAAAATAATTTTTTTGGCATTAAGGTTAAATAATTTGGCAGGGAAGAATCTTAGCTGAATAATAAATAATAATAATAATAATAAATTTATTTATTAGCCATTATCATAACAATTCAATAGAATGTATCAATAATGCTAGTGGTCCGCAACAATCCGTAGGTACTGCCTTCAGTTAAGTATAGATATTCAGAGATCTTATTGTTCGTGAGTATCGCTGTATTATACTACTAAATCAAACTAGAGCTAATTAACCCTACCTCCGTTGGTTTTCTTTTGTTTTATAATATATGCATCGGCTGGTTAGATCTGTTCACTTGGGTCATCTATAAAGCTTTAATGCATAAAAGTTACCGGAAAACCTACGTTAATCAAAATAGTCATTGATAAATAGCTCTACGTTTGTGGCAGTAGTTCGCCGTATTTTAAAACATCCAGTTTAGACTACAATATCTATAGCTAACCGATTGCCCGCCGTTTATAATACATCCTGTTGGAAATTTCCGTTTGCTTGTCGTACGCAATAATTTCAAGTCGCGAAGACAAATCTATGTTATTCAAAATTCCGAAATAAAATCGTATCCACGCGTAAAGATTCTTGATTGCCAGCTTGCTTGTTTATAATCGTTTTAAAATTTGTACATACTCGACTATACAGTCGCTGAGATATTAGAATTAATTGATTTGTTCATTAATGTGTTGGTATAAAGAGGTAAAATTCTTCGGAACCAACTGGTCGATTTTAGTGTTTGATGTCTTAAAATATTCACAAATGTTTATTCTATTATCCTTCCTCAATCTTTTCATTGTTTATTTAGCAAAAAAAGTTTCAGCCGATCTTAAAGATGGCCCAAGGTTGATGACTAACGCCATCTACAATTTTAATAATAATTAAAATATATTTATATTACCTCATAACGTGATCTTTTAGTTATAATTTAGTTTTTGAATAATTAAAATCGGTTAAAAATTGGCGAAACTATTAGAGAAATAAAAAATTCCGGTTTTTTTTGGACCACCCGGTATATTATTGGGATCATTACAAGATTTTTTTGTATAAGCAATTTCTTTTATTTGTTGATTTGATTAACCCAGAAGTTATCCATTGTTTTCTTTTCTATTGTAATTTATCTATTAGCATATAAGCATATAACATCAATAGATCGATATCAGTAATGCTTTTGTTGAGTTCCAGTCTCCTTTATCAGCCAATATTTTAAATTTTTTGAAATATATTTTTGCAATAAAATTTTCCTTTTTAGTCTCCACAGTATTTATTTTGGGGCCAAATCTTGTACAGATCTCACGAAAATATGTGAATTTTTGCCTTAATATTTCTAAATCAACTTTCCTATACGGGAAAAAATAAAAAACGTAAAAATCTAAAATTTTGTCACTAATATATTATCAGAATTATAACATACAATTTGTCTTATAGGAATATGGCAGAAACTTTATTTTTATTGGTCCAATAGAGCAAATTGCTGAGTTTGCACGTGGGATAAAGCCCATTGGAAAGTTTTGAGCTATCGAGGAAAAATAGATAAAGCAATATAGTGAACGTGTTAATTTATTAATTAAATAAAATAATAACTGTAAATATATTGACAACACATTAAAACATTAATTTATAAATCAATGCAAATAAAGACCATAATATCCATATCACCAAAAGTCCTACAACTGCTTTGACAGTTTGGTGGGCAATGTACAACCTGAAAAAACAAATATTGTTAACACTTTTCATATAGTTGATTGAACTTAATTCTGAGAATCACGCCAAATTCTAAAAAATAAATAGAAATAAGAAAATTGCCAAAATATGTCAAGATAAAAGTGTAGTATCAAAGGCAAACCTCAACAGTTTGCCCCAGAAAACCACTGTATATAGTTCTAAATGAATATAAATACAATATTGTTATCTAAAATTCGTATCAGTGGTTTTCTAGTATTTTACACTAGAAAATATAACAAAATGTATATTATATAATATATAGATATATATATTTATATGATATGTAAAAAACAATTATAAAACAATAACTTATCTTAACAGAACGTTTCGAACCAAAGTCTAGGTCCTTTTTCAACTGTGATTACAAAAAATGACTTGTCAAAAAAGATCACTTTGACACCTGACACTGATTATTAATTAATGCATAGATCACTACATAAAGAATTCTAATTTATTTTGATATTTCCGTCACGTACTTCTTTTTGGAGAATCGGTAGCCAGACTTCGTCTAGCAACACTGAACTAGTAGAGACGCAGTCGGTACTATTTAGTTGAATACAGGCACTCTCTTTAAGTTTTCGTTTATTACAATGTGTCTCCGTTTGAATTATTTTTGCCTGTGTCCAACTAAATCTGTGGCCATTACTCCAAGCATGTTGTGCCAGTGTAGATTTATCAACTTGGTAATTTTTAACGTTATTTTTGTGTTCAGATATTCTAACTTCTAATGGTCTAGACGTCTCACCTATATATAGCTTTTCACACTCGCATAGAATGCTATAAATACAATTTTTAGATTTTTGAACACTATTAAAAGGTTTGGTTTTTGTTAAGAATGATCTGATGGTATTGCAAGTTTTAAAGGTGGTTCTTATATTGAACTTATTACCAAGTCGTCTAAGTCTATTAGAAAAACCAAAAATATATGGAATGGTCATTGTGGTTACTGGTTGTTCTCTCAAAATTTTCTGTTGTTGCTGATTTTGTCTATTCTCAATTTCAAGAAATGATTTCTCAACAAAATCCTGTGGATAATTATTTTCTTTTAAGACAGTTTTTATAAAAAGTTTTTCGTTATTAAAAATTTCATTTGTGGAAGAGATTATTTTAGCTCTTTCATACAAACATTTAATTACACCTTTTTTAACATTTAGGTGGTGGTTGGAGTTAAAATTCAAATATCTATTTGTATGAGTCTTTTTTCTATATACATTAGTTTCCAAAATATCTGTCATATTAATTAATACATCTAAAAAAGGCAATTTATTATCATTCTCAATCTCTAAGGTGAATTTAATAGTTGTTTCTTTATTATTGATAAAATTTAGAAAACCAACCACCACCTAAATGTTAAAAAATGTGTAATTAAATGTTTGTATGAAAGAGCTAAAATAATCTCTTCCACAAATGAAATTTTTAATAACGAAAAACTTTTTATAAAAACTGTCTTAAAAGAAAATAATTATCCACAGGATTTTGTTGAGAAATCATTTCTTGAAATTGAGAATAGACAAAATCAGCAACAACAGAGAATTTTGAGAGAACAACCGGTAACCACAATGACCATTCCATATATTTTTGGTTTTTCTGATAGACTTAGACGACTTGGTAATAAGTTCAATATAAGAACCACCTTTAAAACTTGCAATACCATCAGATCATTCTTAACAAAAACCAAACCTTTTAACAGTGTTCAAAAATCTAAAAATTGTATTTATAGCATTCCATGCGAGTGTGAAAAGCTATATATAGGTGAGACGTCTAGACCATTAGAAGTTAGAATATCTGAACACAAAAATAACGTTAAAAATTACCAAGTTGATAAATCTACACTGGCACAACATGCTTGGAGTAATGGCCACAGATTTAGTTGGACACAGGCAAAAGTAATTCAAACGGAGACACATTGTAATAAACGAAAACTTAAAGAGAGTGCCTGTATTCAACTAAATAGTACCGACTGCGTCTCTACTAGTTCAGTGTTGCTAGACGAAGTCTGGCTACCGATTCTCCAAAAAGAAGTACGTGACGGAAATATCAAAATAAATTAGAATTCTTTATGTAGTGATCTATGCATTAATTAATAATCAGTGTCCGGTCATTTTTTGTAATCACAGTTGAAAAAGGACCTAGACTTTGGTTCGAAACGTTCTGTTAAGATAAGTTATTGTTTTATAATTGTTTTTTACATATCATATAAATATATATATCTATATATTATATAATATACATTTTGTTATATTTTCTAGTGTAAAATACTAGAAAACCACTGATACGAATTTTAGATAACAATATTGTATTTATATTCATTTAGAACTATATACAGTGGTTTTCTGGGGCAAACTGTTGAGGTTTCATATAGGTAATAAAGAGAGCGCTTTTCTTATATACCTACTTAATTTCTTAAATTTTTTTTTGTTCTATTCTAGGTCTTAAATTTTTACTTCTTCATATACTAAAGTTAAGAAACAACACAAAGCCACATTATGAATAAATCAAGCGTACTCCAAGGCTCGATCCTTGGACCACTACTATTCAGTATCTATCTCTATCGATCTATTAACAATATTCTATTTAAAGACGATACAACTCAACAGTAATAATAATATTCTTACCATTTATGCCACACCAAAGCATTGGGGACATTGTCCAAGGGGTCCTTAAGTATGTAGAGCCGAATTCCGGTGAAATAAGTTGAAAAATAAGTGTCCCAATCCAGTTGGCCTAGGTCGCTATAAAATATATTTTTGTCTCTCTCTGACAATTTGCCTTGCAGTTTCTGTGTGTTCTGACATTTAAAGGTCCAGTTCGATGTGGAAAAGTACGTGAAAATCATGAAGAATTTGTTGATTTTCGAGTAGATTTTCAGCATTCTGCAACACAGCCGAAACGTGAACCGTCATGTAATTTAAACCACCACCAAGAACAAACAATTGGCTTTGACTTACACAAAATTACACTTACCTGGGTGACTTGCCCATACATAACAGCACGCCATCAGTCAGGATTGCCGGTATTGTATGCAAGAAGAATATGGCGACTAGGCATGTGAAATAGGAATTAGTAAAATTAAGAACAGGGTACCACAATGACTTGGAAGGGGGGACCTTGCGACCATAGTATGTGGTCATGTCTACGAATCTTCTGTAACTTATAGGCTGAAACACCAAACAGGAAAGTTTCACTCTAAAGCTTTTGATTTGTGGAATGGTTCCAATGAAGTTCTCTTCCGCGTTGATTATTTTAAATGATGGATGTATCAATTATGTTTTCGCCTTCTTCTGAAGCGAAATTTCCTCTACTTATGCGTCGGCGTCAGCAAAAGACGCAATTTTATTTTTGTATATTCCACGTCATCCATCCACTCTAATAAATCAACGCAGACGGGAACTCGAAAACCATTCCACAAATATTTCACGTAAAATATCTCCCATCATACCTCCTGCACGTTAAGAGTTCATTTATTTTACATCTCGTGCATAAAGGAAAATGTGTGCGTCTCTTGAAACTAGGGAATATGTTACCATGAGAAAATGACGTCAATATTACGTAAATTATCATTTACTATTGGTTGATTTTCTTAGGAGAATAAATGCCCTTGTTTCAAGAATTGAGCCCCAGTTCGTTCATTCAGTGCATAGTTTACACCTAATTTGCCAAGACCGTCATTACCTTGTCATTGCTCGATTCGTAGTTGTAAACCGGTATTTCGTAGTGCAAATTTTCTTCAAGGGATTCCATGAAGATCCTGTCGATTTCCCACGCTGTCGTTATCAGGGAGTTGACGTACATGTCTACAGGAACTGCGTTTACGATTCCCTTCGGATTTGCTGATAAGATTCTCAAAACTCCCATCGCGGAAGCAGCCGCTATGCCAGTGATATTATACACATTGTTAATCCAACCCGGAAGTGGGTCCTTGTAGGTGGAGATAACTGAAAAGACATATGGACTTTGTGTTCTGTAATACATATTAACTAGAAGAAAACCGATTCAATAATTTTTACATTTACCTGTATACAGGGTGGTCCAGTTTCCAAAGCATGAACTTCAGGGTACGACAGAACATCGAAAAAAAAATATGAGTTTACTACATAAACATTGCCTTTAAAACGCACCGCTTTTGAGATACACGAAGAAGTTCTTATTTTCCAAATGATTTTTTTTAAATATCTCTTATAGTAGGAGAGCCCTCGACCAGGATTTTCGACCTCATCTGAAAATAGCGGATTTTATATTTGTATAAGGTTATGTTAATTTCCAGCGTCAATGTCAAAGTCAAATAAAGGACTAGGTTATGTTAATTGTTGACGTCAACGTCAAAGTCAAATAAAAAACTAGGTTATGTTAATTTTTGACATCACTGTTATAGTCAAATTAAGAAGCTAGATTATCGTAATTTTTGACGTTAGTGTCAAAGTCAAATTAAAAAAACTAGGTTATGTTAATTTTTGGTGTCAATGTCAAAGTCAAATAAAAAACTAGGTTGTGTTAATTTTTGACGTCAAAGTCAAAGTCAAATTAAAACTAGGTTATGTTGATCAATTTTTGGCCAGTTGAATATTATTTTGATTTCAAATTTTTTTTGCCTTGGACGCTGTGAATTCTGTAATTAAAATTCAAAGGTTTATACCAAGTAGTTATAAAGAGTAGTTATTTTTGCAGTATTCGACAATAATAGCGATCTGAAATGGTTTAAATAATTTTTGGTGTCCAACGGATTTTATATTTGTAAGTATAAGGTTATGTTAATTTCTAGCGTCAATGTCAAAGTCGAATAAAAAACTAGGTTATGTAATTGTTGACGTCAACGTCAAAGTCAAAAAAAAAACTAGGTTATGTTAATTTTTGACATCACTGTTATAGTCGGATTAAGAAGCTAGATTATGGTAATGTTTGACGTTAATATCAAAGTCAATTTAAAACACTAGGTTATGTTAATTTTTGGTGTCAATGTCAAAGTCAAATAAAAAAACTAGGTTGTGTTAATTTTTGACGTCAATGTCAAAGTCAAATTAAAACTAGGTTATGTCATTGAGTAAAAAATAATAAAGAGTTGCAACTGTCAAGGTTTCGAGATTTTAGTATTGTATTTCTTTGCCAATAACTTCATGATTGTCATCAATTTTTAGTGCTACGGGAAGGTATTTGTAATGTGGCTGTATAGCCCTTAAAATTTAAGACAATCATGAAGCTATTAGTGAAAAAATACAACACTAAAATCTCGAAACCTTGACAGTTGCGCCTCTTTATTATTTTTACTCAATGGTTATGTTAATGAATTTTTGGTAAGTTGATTATTTTTTTGATTTCAATAATTTTTATGCTTTGGACGCTGTGAAATCCGTAATTTAATCCAATGTTTTATAACAAGTATGTAGTTATAAAGAGTAGTTGTTTTTGCAGTATTCGATAATAATAGCGATCTGAAATGGTTTAAATGATTTTTGTGTCCAACGGATTTTATATTTGTATAAGGTTATGCTAATTTCTAGCGTCAATGTCAAAGTCAAATAAAAAACTAGGTTATGTTGATTGTTGACGTCAACGGCAAAGTCAAATAAAAAACTAGGTTATGTTAATTTTTGGTGTCAATGTCAAAGTCAAATAAAAAACTAGGTTGTGTTAATTTTTGACGTCAAAGTCAAAGTCAAATTAAAACTAGGTTATGTTGATGAATTTTTGGCCAGTTGAATATTATTTTGATTTCAATTTTTTTTTGCCTTGGACGCTGTGAATTCTGTAATAAAAATTCAAAGGTTTATACCAAGTAGTTATAAAGAGTAGTTATTTTTGCAGTATTCGACAATAATAGCGATCTGAAATGGTTTAAATAATTTTTGGTGTCCAACGGATTTTATATTTGTAAGTATAAGGTTATGTTAATTTCTAGCGTCAATGTCAAAGTCGAATAAAAAACTAGGTTATGTAATTGTTGACGTCAACGTCAAAGTCAAAAAAAAAACTAGGTTATGTTAATTTTTGACATCACTGTTATATTCGGATTAAGAAGCTAGATTATGGTAATGTTTGACGTTAATATCAAAGTCAATTTAAAACACTAGGTTATGTTAATTTTTGGTGTCAATGTCAAAGTCAAATAAAAAAACTAGGTTGTGTTAATTTTTGACGTCAATGTCAAAGTCAAATTAAAACTAGGTTATGTTAATGAATTTTTGGTAAGTTGATTATTTTTTTGATTTCAATAATTTTTATGCTTTGGACGCTGTAAAATCCGTAATTTAATCCAATGTTTTATAACAAGTATGTAGTTATAAACAGTAGTTGTTTTTGCAGTATTCGATAATAATAGCGATCTGAAATGGTTTAAATGATTTTTGTGTCCAACGGATTTTATATTTGTATAAGGTTATGCTAATTTCTAGCGTCAATGTCAAAGTCAAATAAAAAACTAGGTTATGTTGATTGTTGACGTCAACGGCAAAGTCAAATAAAAAACTAGGTTATGTTAATTTTTGGCGTCAATGTCAAAGTCAAATAAAAAAACTAGGTTGTGTTAATTTTTGACGTTAATGTCAAAGTCAAATTAAAACTAGGTTATGTTAATGAATTTTTGGTAAGTTGAATATTTTTTTGATTTCAAATTTTTTTTTGCCTTGGACGCTGTGAATTATGTAATTTAATCCAAAGTTTTATAGCAAGTAGTTATAAAGAGTAGTTATTTTTGCAATATTCGACAATAATAGCGATCTGAAATGGTTTAAATGATTTTTGTGTCCAACGGATTTTATATTTGTATAAGGTTATGTTAATTTTTAGCGTCAATGTCAAAGTCAAATAAAAAACTAGATTATGTTAATTGTTGACGTCAACGTCAAAGTCAAATAAAAAACTAGGTTATGTTAATTTTTGACATCACTGTTATAGTCAAATTAAGAAGCTAGGTTACGGTAATTTTTGACGTTAATATCAAAGCCCATTTTGAAAAACTAGGTTATGTTAATTTTTGGCGTATTAGTTAGTATTTTGGGGTCAATGTCAAGGTCAAATTAAAACTAGGTTATGTTAATGAATTTTTGGTAAATTGAATATTTTTTTGATTTCAATAATTTTTTTGCTTTGAACGTTGTGAATTCTGTAATTTAATCCAATGTTTTATAACAAGTACTTATAAAGAGTAGTTGTTTTTGCAGTATTCGATAATAATAGCGATCTGAAAGGGTTTCAATGATTTTTGTTCCAACAGATTTTACATTTGTATGTTCAGTGGAGCATCAATATAAATATATCTATCAATTGAATATTTTTGTTATTATTATGCTTGTATAAAACCTAAATAAAGGCATTTATTTTTTACAAAAAATGTAGAATCTGAAGAAAAAATCTAAATTTGTGGCTAGGATCAGTTGCGTAGAAGTTCTGGTAGGAAAAATTGTAACTATCCACCAGTTTGACGTAATAGGAAAATATTAGTGCTTCACGAGATATTTTACATCACCAAATATTTGCATTCGAGGCAGTGTTTATGTATTAAACTCATATTTTTTTTTCGATATTCTAACGTTTCCTGAAAGTTCCGCCCTGTAAAGTGAACCAACCTGTACATCGGATGGCCATGAAAGTAATGCCTGCGGAATAGCCCGGTTTTTATGAAAGATAGATACATTTTGAGTCCGGTCCTGCTCACGAAATTCCACTACAGTATTGCAGTGAGCAGATTGTATGAACAGTGCACGACCTCCACGATGATGTGTTTATTTTGTTCAACCGCCAAGAGGACGCCTACTGTAAACCTGAAGCAGGACCGCACTCCATATTTTGTAAATATTTAAATCGATGTCTAAGGAAAGCTTCACGTTGGAGAGCACTTTATGTATGTATAAAACCTACCTATGGATGGTCTTGATATCCCAATGGGCAATCCCTGGCTTTCTGCTTTAATGATAGTTTCAGCCATTTGTTTCGTATACGTATAAGTATTTGGATATTTCCCGACCAACCTACATTATAAAACAAATCCACCAAGCATTACAACGGTCAAATTTTAAATACGTTACTGTTACTTACTCGGGCGTTACATTGTCTAAAATACTCTCAGGAAGATTTTGAGCCAGCAAAATTAATTTCTTGTAGTCCAGAGTAGCTGGATGTACTTTTTCGTCGATAACATCGTAAATACAATTTGTATAAACCGTCGAAACGTGTACCAGAGATTTAAGATTGGGCATTTGGTGGGCCAGTTTTAACAAGTCTCTTGGAGCGCAGACATTGATGGCGACTGCTGTCTTTAATTTTTCGTCGAAACGTACGGTGGCTGCCAAATGGAAAATGATGCTTACCTAAAAAAAGTTTTGCACATATCGTTTCAAAGTATTTTCAAGCTGTTACAAGAGAAAGAGAGTACCTCGTCCGTCAGTAATTTCTTATCTTGTAGGCTCAGTCCCAAGTCTGGCAATGCACAATCGCCCTCAACCCCGATCAACTTTTGCCTGAATTTAGGACACTCGTTTCGCATGGTGTCGAACAGGATATTATCAAACATTTCCGTTAGTCTAGTTTCTATATTTTTTCCCTTCTTATTTCTGAGCAGAAGGTAGATCTTGGAAAGACTCGGGCATGATCTCAGTAGCTTTTCCAGGAGGACGCTGCCCAGAAGCCCCGTGGATCCGGTTATGAAAATATGAGCATCGCTGTAGAATTTCTGGATTGGTGTTAAATCCAAGTCTTGTATTTCTTTTGCGGTGGTAATAGTTTCAATAGAATCCATAATTTACTCCTCTACAATATCCTGCTTTAGTCAATAATCAACGAATAGTTTTGTAGCTTAAGTTTCATAGAAATAAAAAGGTAATTAAAACTATTTTTTTTTAAACAACTACTTACCACTCTTTGATGGTATCGGCACTAAACTACCACTACCAGTTAATCAGAGGTGAATGTATCTTGCGTTCTTAATACATAAAGAGTATTAAACCTGCATTATCATATCGTGTTAAGTTATATATGGAAATTTTCGAATTAAAATTCTGTACCGACAAAAATTTCGTAAGTGCATTTATACATATATTTATAGAGTCGTTTCAGTTTTTAGTTCGGTGTAAAACAACGCCGTGTTTCTCCAAAAGAACTGGCATACAAGTAATTGATTATCTTCGAAAAAAAATTATATGTAAGCAAAAAATTTTTCTAAAATATTCTGACCGACTTTACGAAAACTTTATCCTTCTTGCTTCTCATTTGCAAGTAGACCCTTATAATTTTCTATATGCATCTCCAGCAAAGCAAAAATTGAAGCTTACTCAATCAAATTTTAATAATAAAGTATAACATTCGCCATTGTCTTCGATTTAAACAGAAGAAATAAAATATCTTTGCATTTTCCAAGAGAGCCTTCTCATCTTTATGGCTTTATTGCAAACGAAGAGTTCTACTCTGCCTAGTAGCATAGTCACATACCCACAAATTTATAATATCATTAATTTATTGTGAACTAAATATAACAAATAGAATAGAGAGCCGGATCTGTTGGTCCTTAAATACATTTGTAAAGAGAACCTTATAATTTTATATAACCAAACGATATAATATTTCCAGAAGCACATAATTTGAACATATCAAAAATACCTAACATTTTGGTCTAAATATGAACGTAAATAGAATTCTTCGAGAGAGCCTTATAATTTTACACAACCGGCTAATTATAGTTTCAGAAGAACACAGCACAATTTGTGCATATCAAACTTTATAACATCTCATTTTAGTTAAATATGCATATAAATAGAATGTAGCATTTTTCAAGAGAGCCTTATAATATTGGTAGATTCATTATAAGGGATCAGTTTCTATTTTTTATCTAGTAGTACATCATGGTACTGGTGATTTTTCAAGAGAGCCTTATCTTTAGGTTTAAGTGCATTTGCAAGACATCCGAATACAGAAAATAAGCATTTCCAGAAGAACATGAGCATATCAAACATACCTACAAACTCTATAAGGCGTTTTGGTCTAAGTATGAATATAAATAGAGTGTCGTATTTTTCAAGAGAGCCTTATATTCTTTGTAGTTTCATTACAAGGTACGAGTTTCTACTCTTTATCTAGTGGCACATATTGATCCATCGTGATTTACCAAGAGAGCCTTATATTTAGAGTTTTAAACGCATTTGTAAAGAGAACCTATTAACTTTATATAAACAAACAATATAAATTTCTAGAAGAACATAATTTGAGTCTATCAAACATACTTACAAACTCTATAATGTTTGAGACTCGTTTTGGTCTAAGTATGAATATAAATAGAATGTCGTAGTATTTTTCAAGAGAGCCTTATATTCTTGGTAGTTTCATTACAAAGTATGAGTTTCTACTCTTTATCTAGTAGTACCTACATGTTGATGCTCGTGGTTTATTAAGAGAGCCTTATCTTTAGGGTTTTAAATGCATTTTAAAGAGAACCTATAAACAAACAATATAAATTTCTAGAAGAACCTAATTTGAGTCTATCAAACATACTTACAAACTCTATAATGCTTGCAACTCGTTTTGGTCCAAGTATGAATATGAACAGAAAGTCGTAGTATTTTTCAAGAGAGCCTTATATTCTTGGTAGTTTCATTAGAAGGAACGAGTTTCTACTCTTTATCTAGTAGCGCATGCTGGTGCTGATGGTTTTTCAAGAGAGCCTTATCTTTAGACTTTTAAATGCGTTTGCAAGAGAACCGAATAATTTTATATAAGAATAAAAAATATGCATTTCCAGAAGAACTTAGTTTGATCATGTCAAACTAACCTACAAACTGAATCTTTACTTGATTAAATTTTTACCAAGCGCAAGTGTTGTGCTCCATTAATCCCTTAGTTGGTCTATCAAGAGAGCCTTATCTTTGCCTTCAAATCCATTTGCAAAGCGAATCCTATGATTTTATATAAAGAAAGTGTAACACCTTCAGAAGCTGACTTTTTTCCAACTCACTCTATACAATGGTTGCATATTGATTGTAAAGAATTACTTAAAAATGAGACTATTGTAAACCCAACGAATAATACGTAATTTGCATACAATGAAATATACACTATGCAAATACCATTATAATCTTTGTTTTGGGCATTTTGGTTGCACTTTTCAAAGACAAATTCACTCTTATGCACTCATTGTAGATTGTCACTTTTGGTATAAGTCCAAAATTTTTCATTGCACATTAATCCTGAGCTATTATATTAGGTAAGGTTTATAGAGTGGTGGCGCAGGGAAAAATTTTATAATTTTATATATTTATTTATTAAGCAAAATTATTACGTGTAGGGTGTAGGTTAGAAAAAATGACTTGGCTAGGTCATTTCAAGATAACAGATACTTACGAAGATTTATTATCATTCAGTTCTTCACCCCATGAGGTACAAATTGTTTTAAAAACTTATTAAGTGTTGCATAACGGCCCAGATGTTTACAATAATTAATAAATTCCTTTTTAAAAATGGGTTATATGAACAGAAATTAATATAATCTACTCCACAGCGACGAGAAATTGATAGAGTAATAATAATAATAATAATAAAACGCAATAACTAGTTTCGGAACTCCGGTGAAGTTCGAATTTCTGTCTCTCCCGCGGACTCCGTAACCGGCTCCTGTCAGGTATTCGCATCGTGACGGCGACCGATGTCCAGCAGGTCCCACTTCGTAGTTGCATATAATTATGCCATGTACAGAGACGTTGGCCGTAACCGGTGTGTAAAATTTGGTTTTATATATATATATATATTAATACAGACGTTTGTTTAGCTTACCAGATAACGTAAATAATAAAAAAGAAAATATAATGAAACGTAATTTTATTTGTATGTAGTAGGTATACATATAGAGTTTGAAAAAATTGTTAATTCAATATATACAACTAGTTGTGCTATTCAAAAAGTACTAAATACATCTATTAGAGGATATACCGGGTGGGCCAAATAATTTTGCACTTTTTATATTTGCCCATAACTTTCTTGTACGTTTTTGATACAGAAAAGAAAGAGGCCATTCTCTCAAATTATCCCTAACTCACTATCCCTAAACTCAGTATCCTTAATATTGGTGTCCCTAATCTCAGTATCCCTAAAATAATCATCCCTAACAGACTATCCCTAAACTCAGGTTCCCTAAAATGTATCTAACTTATTTTACAAAGAAACCCAGAGGAGCGATACAGAGGAGATAGCATTGGATAGCTTTGCCAAAAAAGTGAGCAAAAAATAGACAAAAATGGGCTCTTCCTCGGAATTTTGCGAATTACACCAGACTAAAATAGCTCTGGCGTATTTTTTCTTTTTGCTAGTATTCTCATTTAAGACCAAAAAAAATATTTCAAAACGTAGTAATTATTAAATTTTTGTGACGTCAAAAACGGATAGCCATTGGTATAGGTCATGTACATCATATGACTCACATAACCTCAAATTTTTTGTTTTTGTAAATTTATTTTTTATTTTAATTTTTGTAGTTTTAACATGGATCTATTATAACATTTAGAAACTCTCGCAGACAGAATATATAATAAAGTTTTAATATTGTAGGTTATTAAAAATAGACGGTTAATTATAGGTTGGATTTCCAACTAACAAAAATGATCTTATTTTATTAAATCAAGACAATTTAAACTTCATTAATAAAGATTTTAGTTAATAGTACAGAAACCAAGCAGAAATTTTGATAAAAGCGAAATAATATTCGATAATCGTAAAAAATGCATATTTTTGAGGTTAATATTGTGACGCCACGTGCACAAACGAATTTGTTTAGAGTTTAACCAATAGCAAGACCATCTGTGTTTTGACGTTATTAACGGAAAACTAGCGGGACTTTTGAAATTGATACAACTTATGAATATTTAACAACTGTAAGAATGATAAATTATTGAAATTTATTGCATTATTATATTTAATATATATTCAACTTTGATGTAAATCTATTAACAACTTCTAATTCAATTGAGGTGTAAGAGCCCATTGTTTAAATGAAATATTTTAATATTCATATTTATGGTTTATGATTTAATAAATCGTTTCCTCTTTTAGATTTGATTAATTCAAATTCTAATGACATTTTGATGTCAAATGTCAACGGTCAGCACTAACAAACAATAGCAATAAATAACGTGATTTGTTTGCTCACTTTATTTTGCAAATTTATTTAATTCTAACTTCTCTATATCGTTCCTCTGGTTTTTTTTTATAAAATAAGTTAGATTTTTTTTAAGGAAACTGAATTTAAGGATACTGAGTTAGGGACAGTCTGTTAGGGATACTTATTTAGCAATATTAGAGATACTAAGTTTAGAGATAGTGAGTTAGGGATTATGATTACATATAGTTCCGCTTCCGATGGATCGATTTTTTTCATTGAGGTCTTAAAATGTAGAGAAAGGTCCATTTTATTGCTTTTTTCTATTGGATGTGCCATTTCGACATTTTTTCTTCAAAAAGAATTGGTTCAACGAAAGGAATATTTTCAAATCCGGCCGCCATCTCGCATTTAAAAAAATCGGCCATTTTTAAATTTTTTGTCGATAGTCCATTCTTTTCTGTAGGCAACGATACCCAGCTCATTAAATCGGTTAATAAACAAAAAAAGTTGAGCAAACGTAAAAAGTGCAACATTTTTTGGCTCACCCGGTATAAGTATTTAAAAAAATTATAGAAGTCGATGATATAGGAAGAGTATTGACCATAGCAAGAAAAGTATTACGATTGCTTTGAGGGTCTGATGTGCCCAGTAGAGTCTGAAAATAAAACATTTATTAGTGTTTATGAATTATTATCCTAATGAAAATTTAAATTTAAATCCTATTCAGCATTTTGAATCCGGTCCATAGTTCCACAGGTACAACATCAATCCGGTTATCAATAATAGTGAATTGTACTTCATTAGTATTTGAGTCGTAATTGTTTAATTAATAATAATGGCAGACTGAACAATAATGAATTTTTAGCACGTCGTTGTTTAAAAAATGCTGCTCCAACGAGCAGATTATGTCGGGAACTATTCACCACATCTAAATACCATGTACACTATTCTGGATATTACTGTGACGTTACACCTTTACCAATTATTTTTTCCCCAGAGAAACCGTTCCTTACCTATTCACGATTTTCCTGGCCCTTGGTAAAGTTTCCATGGGGTCCTTAATTAAATAAATTCGCCCGCCTAAAACAAATGTTTGAAAGAATTCGTCCCAATCAAGCTGCTTCAAGTCGCAGAAGAATATTTTCTTATCTCTGTCGGTCATTGTCCTTATAATTCTTTGCAAGTTGTAGGATTTCATATTCCACCGATTAGTGGCGAAATACGATATTACCGAAGAAAATGTATGTATTTTTTTATAGGCCTTCGTCATCCTGTAACACAAATAGTTTATCCAACAGTCCATGATTTTTGGCTGTTTCAGGTATCAAAAGTCATGGGTTGTAGAACGGTAAATCAAACAGGTAAAATTTAATCCATTAATTGTAAATTAATGGCAAATCATAAATATACATAAAGCAAATTACGAAGTTGGTGTTAAATTGCTCTAAAATTTTATTGTATCCAGATAATTACAATTGATAATGATTTCTGGTTTCCTTAAAACTTTAAAATAATCAAATTTTGGTTTATGTATCGGGTGTACTCGAAAGAAGAATACATTTTTTTTGTGTGCATGGTGAAGTTCCAAATTAAATTTAATAACAAAAAATTGAAAAATTGCATCACCTTTAAAAACAAGTACCACCACGTCAGTAGATTGAACTGAAGGTGAATTAATGGCCTGCAGAAATAGAAAAAACGGTGTAACTAATTCATTTCAGATAGCCGTAGGTAAAACCAGGTGTATTTAGTTATAAGGAATAAACCTCTGCGATTCCTCCCAAATCAAATAAACAGAACATTGTTTAAAAGTCACTTTTATGTGAAAAAATCATGAAATTTGGAGTTTTTTAAAAATTGCAGTAAGACTGCAGTAGATTAATTTTTTTGAATGTTTCTGTTTACTAGGTAATTCCAAACCGGTTAATTTAAGCCCCGGTTGATTTCATTTCATTGATTATTTATTTAAATAATTGCCGAAAATCATCGAAATTTTCGAAAATTTCAAGCATTTTTTACTCTGAAAGGAAAAATGCTAGACTCTTGAAACTTTGGTGGAATATGTGTCTCATTACCCCCAACTTACAAAAAAAATTTCGTTTTAAAATGTTTATTAGTTTTCGAGAAATTCTATTTGTTTATTAAAAGCGTCCCAAATGTTTAATGAAAAATTGACTTATTAACGTTATCAAAAATAATTCAACCACAGCTCATTTTTTTCATCAAGACGTCAATTTTACGAATCTGTTATGGGCGTATCGATTTTCAATAATTTTGACCGTCAAAATGGCGTTAACAACATTGCTACTTTTCGGAGCAGCGTTTTTTGCAAATAACTTTACAACAAATGAACGTATCTGCACAAATCTTTCATATTTGAGTTGCTGGTATTTTTCTACAAATTTATAAAAAAAATTGTTGCTCTGGGACACGTAGGAGCCGAGATAATTTTTTAAATTGTTTAATGCGCCAAACGTTTATTTATTAATATTTATGGCCAAAATTAAAACTGGTTGTTAATAAGATCCTGAATTTTGTGAATTCATCAAGTCCTATTGAAAATGGGCCCTTTTTGAGGTCAAAATATAATTTTTAATAATTAGTGATTTTAGAGCGTCTTCAATTTGTTTGGCTTTAGGGACAGGTGAATTTTTTATCAAACGAGTTTCAAATTGGGGTAGCGAGAAAAATTCGTCATATCTCCGTTATTTTCCGGCCAATTTCGACGTTTTTTTTTTTTTAATTTGGGGTAGCTCGCGAAAATAATAACAATGGGCACATTTGCAATATCCAAATAATAAACATATAATTGTTATAAACAATTTTTTTTTTATTTTTTTTTAATTTTTCCTTTTTTGGGCTTATGCAACTTATAATGTGCTAATGTATTAAATATAAATTTATAAAGATTATATAATGGTAACAATGCTGTAAAATCGTATATTGTTTGATGGAGAAATAGTTTGTGCATACATTGTTACCATTATATAATCTTTATAAATTTATATTTAATACATTAGCACATTATAAGTTGCATAAGCCCAAAAAAGAAAAAATAAAAAAAAAAATTGTTTATAACAATTATATGTTTATTATTTGGATATTGCAAATGTGCCCATTGTTATTATTTTCGTGAGCTACCCCAAATTAAAAAAAAAAAACGTCGAAATTGGCCGGAAAATAACGGAAATATGACGAATTTTTCTCGCTACCCCAATTTGAAACTCGATTGATAAAAAATTCACCTGTCCCTTGAGCCAAACAAATTGAAGACGCTCTAAAATCACTAATTATTAAAAATTATATTTTGACCTCAAAAAGGGCCCGTTTTCAATAGGACTTGATGAATTCACAAAATTCAGGATCTTATTAACAACCAGTTTTAATTTTGGCCATAAATATGTATTAATAAATAAACGTTTGGCGCATTAAACAATTTAAAAAATTATCTCGGCTCCTACGTGTCCCAGAGCAACAATTTTTTTTTATAAATTTGTAGAAAAATACCAGCAACTCAAATATGAAAGATTTGTGCAGATACGTTCGTCTGTTGTAAAGTTATTTGCAAAAAACGCTGCTCCGAAAAGTAGCAATGTTGTTAACGCCATTTTCACGGTCAAAATTATTGAAAATCGATACGCCCATAACAGATTCGTAAAAATTGACGCCTTGACGAAAAAAATGAGCTGTGGTTGAATTATTTTTGATATCGTTAATAGGTCAATTTTTCATTAAACATTTGGGACGTTTTTAATAAACAAATAGAATTTCTCAAACACTAATAAACATTTTGAAGCGAAATTTTTTTTGTAAGTTGAGGGTAATGAGACACATATTCCACCAAAGTTTCAAGAGTCTAGCTTTTTCCTTTCAGAGTAAAAAATGCTTGAAATTTTCGAAAATTTCGATGGTTTTCGGCAATTATTTAAATAAATAATCAATGAAATGAAATCAACCGGGGCTTAAATTAACCGGTTTGGAATTACCTAGTAAACAGAAACATTCAAAAAAATTAATCTACTGCTGTATTACTGCAATTTTTCAAAAACTCCAAATTTCATGATTTTTTCACATAAAAGTGACTTATAAACAATGTTCTGTTTATTTGATTTGGGAGGAATCGCAGAGGTATATTCCTTATAACTAAATACACCTGTTTTTACCTACGGCTATCTGAAATGAATTAGTTACAGATTCCCCCCGTTCACATCGTCTAATTCTACAGGCCTAAGTCCCTTGATGTCAAGAAGTATCCAAAGTTCGAACTAGTTTTATATTATAGCGGCTTGGATTTTTTTTGACGGATTCATAAAGTAGTCAGAGTGTCAACTTGAAATATTAAAAAGGAGCAGATGTGCTTTTACCTCTAAGATGGTGAAAACCCGCCCTGAAGTTCAAAATTTAATATTGATTGAAGTATTAAGAGTTAGTTATTAAAATAAATCATGTACCTACTATATACAGTAAAGACCGAGGAGGTTCGAACATGGGTATTAGTTTGCGCGATTTACTTGTGCCAGTTGTAGGCAAGCGGACGACACAGTGGTGGAAATCGTGGATCTCCGCGCTGTAGCCGATGGCTCTCGCATCTACTGTTCCTTGTTTGGATTCTTTTGTAATAATTTTTATTACACCTGCAACACTCGAAGTGCAGCGACAATTAATTTTATGTTGTAGAATCACATTTTTGTTGCGAAAAAACAAACAATGAAAATATTTAAATGTATTTTGAGATTTTTTAAAATTACAATAATTAATCCTGTCTAGGATGAATTATTGAAGTTAGAAAAACTTCGAAACGTTGGTTCAGAATACGTAAATCAAATTTCTTTCAGACATGAGTTCTACATCCCAACACGGTTAATGAGATATTAACAACAGTCTGCGTCTGCAGACTGCTGAGGCTGAGCAGTGAGTGGCCACAGCACACTGCCGCGCCCTTCTCCTAATATACAATTTTCGAACTGAGGCGAGTTGTCGGCCACTCGTATATTCGTCCCATTCCCTGTCGTGTTCGAAGCATCCTGGAATTATCTGTATATGTTGAAAGCATCTAAGTCATAAGTCTTACCGTGCGGATTTTCCTGTGCATAGCAGAATTCCGTCAACAATGAATCCGGGTATAGTATGTAAGAGGAATATCATTAACAGGTATAGCGCATAAGACTTGACCAGCGTAAAAGACCAGTACCACACAGATTTCACGACAGGAGTGTGCACCCCATACTTAAAAGACAGCTCCATAAAGAGGTCCCAGTTTATTGGCTGAGAAAAGGATAAAATTATCATAAATACTATTGTAGGTATCATTCCATGTCTGTTTACCTTGTCATTGCTGCTTTCAAAATTGTAAACAGGTATGTCGTAATTCAAGTGGTCTCTTTTCGCCTTCTCGAAAGTTTTCCCAATCTCGCACGCCGTCAGTATCAAACCATTCACACACATATCAGCTGGAACTATATTTGCGTTGCATTGACTATCACAATGGAGGACTCTTATCAGTCCTACACCGGCCCCGGCGACAACCCCTGTGGGCCCGTACATGTTGTTGATCCATCCTCTAACTGGTTCCTTATAGGTAGAAATAACTGAAACAGTGATAGGAAAGTTACTAAAGAATTAAAATAAAGGGGCTCTTGTCAATAAATTGGACTCTGGTGTTTCGATTATTGGTATGCAAGTGTGTTATATAATTCGAGATGTAATACAAGATTTCCGGACACAGGAATATTAAGGCTTGTGGTTCACTGATTTAACTTTTTATAACTGTCATTAATTCTCACCAACTGCAGGCCTGTATATTCCAACTGGCAACTCTTCGGATTCCTGCTTCACAACGGCCTCAGCGATCTGCTTTGAGTATGCATATGTATTGGGGTACTTGCCAAGGAGACTGAAACAATGACATTGTTACCTTCACACTTTTAAAAAGAAAATTGCAATGTCATTTATCGGTAGAAAGTAGAAGTAGTAGTAATTATATTTTTAATAACAGCCTGTATACTAGGCTACCGCTCGTATCTTGTGCGATTCCTGAGCTGTGTGTTGTTGCCAAACTTCGCGATTTAAATAAAATACGGGGGATTTAAAATAAATCAAATATACCCTTTTGAGTGCGTGTTCACAGGGAGCTATATTTTCCCACAGAATCAAAAATAAAAAAATACAAAACATCAAGCATCCACAAGAAACTAAACGAAATGTAAAATCTAAACAATAACAAAGAAAAACCTATTCTTCTTAAATGTAACAATAAAAAAAGTAATAGCTAAAAAATTTAACAACATTAAATTAACACAAAGTTATTTTTTCTAGTATCTAACAATAAATTCTTTCTTACCCTAAATCTGCATTTTCTAAACACGCTATTATAGTTCGCCGCAACATAGAATCTCTAACTTTATTCACTCAATTTTTATTATTACTACGCAAACACTACTTACTCGTTAAATCGCGCGTCCTTTGTCTTCCAGGAGAACCTAAATAATAAAAACTATAAACTTCTAGTCGGTACCCCCAACATCGATCCCGAACTGGCTCGTGTACGGCAATGTCCCCCGAATCACCATCGTTTGTTTCTTTCGCGTTATTTTTTCCTAACGCACACCTGCTGCATTTGAAAACTAGGTCAGTAGTAAAGTACAGGGTTATTCATTATAAACCCCTTATCAGCGTTATTATTTGCCTATAGAAAAAAAAGTTTTAAATGAAAGTTGTGTGGTTATGACTGAATTTTGTTAGAGCGAATTAGTAATTCCTCCGTTGGTCTTTTGTTTCATAAAATATGCATCGGCTGGTTAGATTTGCTCGATCGGGCCATCTATAAAGCTCCAATGCATAAAGTTTTACCGGAAAACTTAACTTACGAAAAGTAGTCATTGATAAATAGCTCAACGTTTGTGGCAGTAGTTCGCCGTATTATAAAACACTCTGTATAGACAAGAATATCTTCATATAATATAATATATTCATATTATATCCTGTTGGAAATTCCGTTTGCTTGCCGTCCGAAATAATTTCAAACCTCAAAAACAGACACCGGTTATCCAAACTCACCGTCTTCCGAAATAAAATCGTATTCACGCGTAAATACTCTTTATTGCCAGCCCGCCTGTTTATTATCGTTTTCAAATTTGTACATACTCGACTGCAAAGTCGCTGAAATATCCTATTTATTGATTTGTTCATTAAAGTTTTAATAAATAAATACGTTGGTCTACATAGCTAAAATTCACGAGTTATTATTTCAGTTATTTATTTCTAATTAACCCGTTTGAGAAATTGTCCAAGTCCAGTTGACAAGACAATCATCTTAAGACCCTGGACAAATAACCGTATCTCCATCTGTTAGCTACCCCTAAACGTTCTCACACCGGAGAACCTAACAAGTGCTGTTCCTTGCACTTAAAAATAAGGAACTGGCGCCCGAGTTTCCGTCTAAAAAGTGTTACAAAACCAGAGAGTTCTGTTTGTAAGTAGCCAGTTACAAACAGTAAAGGTTACGTAGGTTACTTTATGGGTCTAGGGGTCTGAATTATGCGTAACATATTCTTTTTCCCACGCCATGCATCTACTACCATTAATTTCTACTTTCTAGCGATTTTTTAACAATATGAATTCACACTTTTTTACCTCGGTGTAATATTTTCCAAAATCTCATCCGACATAGTTTTCGTCATTGAAATGAGCAAATCGCTGTTAAGGGCAGGTGGGTATATTTTTTCCTCCATGGTGTTGTGAACGCAGTTACAATAAGCCGTGGAGACGTGCATGAATGACCTAAGTTTGGGCATTTTTCTAGCTATTCTTAACAGGTCCTGTGTAGCACGGATATTAATAGCAACAGCCGTTTTCAGTTTTTCGTTGAAACGTACTGTGGCTGCCACGTGAAAGACGATGTCCACCTGGGAAAACAAACAACTTTAATATGTTTTGTACTGACTAAATGATTGGTGTAGCGTATTCACCTACATATTATTAGGTTAAATATCATAGCTATCGATTTTTATATTTTTATGTTTCTGGTTACTAGGAGAAAAAAGAATAATAGAATAATAATATATATTTTTGAGAATGAGATGAGAGGACATCGTATACAAGGAGTCGCCGACAACCGACATAAATATGCGGGAGAGAATAATACATGCGTTTGAAAATATTTCACCTCGAATATTAACGGAAGTGGAAAGGTTTTTTCGAGAACGAATAAATTTATGTTTACAGCAAAACGGAAGAACATTTAATGTAGTTGTAGTTTAATGTATGTGCTGTTGTTTTATTAAAATTTTCTTTAAATAAAAGTCGTTCTATCAGCCCATGTTTAATATTTGCCAATTATCTCAAAAACGGATAGAAATTCCAATAGTAACACCTATACCAAAAAATGTTTTCATCCAAATTCTGCATATTACTACGTAAAAATATACAGGGTGTTCCATTTGAAAAAACTGAGATAAATCATTTTAAAATACTCGGAATTTGAATTTATTTTTCGAGTGCTTTGTGCATGATGGAACACAGACAATTTTAGATACGGTATCCTACGACCTTTATCAAAAAGTTTTGAACCTTGTTTTTTTTCAAATCTCCGTTCGGAAAAATGGAGAGCGTTTTTCTTTAGCGATGTAAATTGCTTTATATTTCATTTTTAATTTTTTACTTCCAAGTGAAGCATTAGAATGTTTTCATATTTTAGGTGCGAATGAGGAACATTAAGGCTGTCAGAAATATAGTAAAATATATAGGGTGTTTTATTTAAAAAACTTGCCTGACAGGCGTCACAATTTTTTGTGACACCCTGGACGTTCGAAAATATTTTCCTGCGGTGCTCCTTCACATTTAGTTAAGAACTGTACTCGAATAAATTTCCTAACTTATCTGGTATAGGAGCTATGGAAACCGGACGCACTGTTGCAGGACCCTGTATATGAAGTAGGAAACTAAAAAGGGATTTCCGATGAAGTCGGTAAGAGCTCTACCATTTGTACAATTTTTAAGATAAAAACCTGAAACTTTCACATGTGACTCTTGAAGTAATGTATAAAAAGATGCGATGAGTGAAAAAAATCCCAAAAATTTATTTTTGAATATGTACACGGCCAAAATTTCAAAATTTTGAGAAAGTGATAAAATTTGATATTGTATATCTAACTTTAACCACCTTAATAGGTTTAAATCGCGTTATTAGATTTCTGTAGGTGCGACTTTTAAAGATTGAAATGTGTACTTTAAGATGCTTCAAGGGGATTTACCTTAAAAATTAAATTAACCCTCTTTATTTTACGAAAATAAAAAAAAAATTTTTTTGCCATAAAATTCGTGAAATTAGGGGTAGAATAACTGTTAATAACTTTTATAAAAAATTTATTTAGTATACCTAGCCTGCATATATTTATAGTAGGACCTCAAAATAAGTAAATCTGATGTAAAAAAAAATTTCGAAATACTATACACTGGGTGGGAAAATTATAAAAATTGTGGCAACCTACCTCATCAGTCAATAGTTGTAAATCCTGAGGACTTAATCCTAAGTTAGGCTTTGCGCAATCTCCCTCAATTCCAACTAAGCTCTCTCTAAACCTTGGACAGTGGTTTCTCATCCTCTGAAAGAGGGGATCGTCAAAAAGTTCGTCCAATCTAGTCTTCATTTCTTTTCCCTTTTTAGGCCTCACTAGGAGATAAATTCTTGAAATTGGGCATGATCTCAGCAGTTTCTCTAGAAGGATATTACCCAAAAACCCTGTGCCGCCCGTAATGAAAATTTTGGAGTTGTTGTAAAATTCCTGGACAGGAGTTAAATCATCATTCTGCGTTAGGTCTATGCTGTAGTCTATCTCTTCGAGTTTCTTACATATTTTCTCTGTAAATGATGCTTGATAAAAATTTTCCAGACAGAATTGTTGCCTTGTTTCCATTAAACATTAATCGGCAATATCGGAAATTTTTTGAGAAATTCTAAGAATACTACCCAAAAAAAAGTTTTATAAGAGAAGTGATAAGAGAAATTTTAAATAATGGTCAAGTTTCAGATTTAGCTTTGCTTAAATGGAAGAAAAGTTTTTCCACGGATCCTTCAAACGGCCGTAGCTCTCTTAGGAAACATATTTTTATAATAATACGTACCTATTGTAGTCATGGTTAAGGACCTCTATTAGGAAATATGGTTATTAATCACAATACAATAATATCCATAAGAATTTTCCAAAAAGGTGTTAATGAAATGGTGTTGTTTTTTATACTAATCAATAAAATGCATGTCTGCACTTATTCGTAAGTAATTGCAATTAGAAATGAATATGGATCAATCAGAGGCGTACTCCGACCTACGTCCTAGGAGGATCGAGATTAGTGAGGCGCGAATCCTAAGTCTCCAGGTCAATAGAGGAAATCTACTAAGTACGTCGAATCTTACAACAGGGTGAGGAAGTTTGATGCCCAAGTTGACAGCGATTTTTCTCTTGTGTCGGAAGCCCTGGAAATCTACCCTTTTAACCGTTCTCCGTGGGAGATACGTCACTGATATTAATGTAAATGCTAGATTAGTTTAACTTCCTAACCTTTAGGTGTTATTCGCGTATGTTTATTTTTCATTTGAATTTTAATTTAAACATTCATATTTATTCTATTCATCATCTGTGGTAAAGAATTTTATTATCATGGTTAATAAAGTTAGGTTGGGCTGCGCCAGACCCTCCGGGTCTGACATTGCCCATCCTACCTCTGCGAGTCTGACCCTCTCTCTATATAAGTTGCATTTGTTTGGAATTTTTTTTTATATATTTTTAGATATCGAGCAGAAAGGCCGACAAAGTTTCGGGGTAGACTATTTCATGGGGTCATTCAGTTCTTCCTGCTTCCTAATAGAGATTCAGTAGTCGAGTACAGATTATGTTTATATTTTCATAGAAAAGGAGAATAGAACGTTAGCTTTTTCTCGAGAGAAGTCCTCAGGGGCCAGTCAATTCGTTTCTCATTAAAATGAGAAACAGTATTTCATCGGCATATTTCGGACTGGTATACATGTTTCTTTAATAACTGACCGATGGAGACATTAACCAGCATAGTAAAAGAGAAAGGATAGCAATTAAAACATAATGATTTGCAATGTGAGATTATTTTATTTATATATGTATTTAGTTTTTAAAACGGTTGATAATTCAGATTGAATTTGTGAGCTATGCAAAAACTATTAATTAACGACTATTTACGATAATGTATTTAAAAGAATCGTAGTAATTGATGATATAGGAAAAGTATTGACCATAACAACAAAAGTATTACGATTACCTTGATGGTCTGATGTGCCCAATAGAATCTGAAAATAGAACGTTAGTATTTCAGTCCTAGTTCATAAATAATGGATATTGATACGAAGTATTCCACAGCTTTACGAATTAACAGAATTTTTAAAAATTTTTTAAAAACGTTGCCAACCGGTCGGTCGAAAGATATGTTAAAGATAATATGCATATCGTATCTAGTCTTTGTACAGTTTGAGTACAGCTAGTTATTTCACTATCACCAAGAAAATTCATGTGCAAATTGCATAAATGTATAAACAAAAATTAGGAAGGCTGTACTTTTAACGCTGGTTGGCAGAAAATCGCCCTAATAAAAGTTCCGTGATAAGAAAAATGTTAACATTTGAAACTATTCAACAATTTGATTCCGGTCCATAGTCCCAGAGGTATAGCAACCCGGTTATCAATACACACGAAATGCTTGATTTTTTTCTTGAGGAGTGATTTGAGTCATAATTATTTAGTTAGTAATAAGGGCAAACTATAACGATAACTTTTTCCCGTTGCTGTATGGGGAATCCTGCCGCAGTGAGCAGATATATTCAAGGAGCTTTCACCACCACCTAAGTATCATGCGTATACCACGTTGTATATTACTATAGAATTTTACCTTCACCAATTATTTTTTCCCAGAGAAATCGTTCCTTACCTATTCCAGATTATCTTTGCCTTTGGTAAAGTTTCCATAGGGTCCTTAATCAGATAAACTCGCGCGCCTGGAATATACGTTTTAAAGAATTCTTCCCAATCGAGTTCTTCCAAGTCGCAGAAGAATATTTTCTTATCTTTGTCGGTCATTTTCCTTATAATTCTTCGCAAGTTGTCGGATTTTATAATCCAGTCTTTAGTGGCGAAATATGATATTACCGCAGAAAATTTGTGTATTTTTTTATAGGCTTTAATCATCCTGTAACAGAAATATTTTATTCGACAGCCCGTGACCTCTGAAGAGATCAAAAGTCATAGTTTGTAGAACGATAAATCAAACAGGTAAAATTATTGATATCAAATAATTGTAAACTAATTAGCAAACCAAGAATATAAGGTAAACTAAACTGTATTACCAAGTTGGTGTTGGTTTCGAAATTTTATTATTTGCATAACACTAGAATCTTAGAAGATAATCTTATCAATCATAACATAAATCATGTATCAATAATTATAAATGTGTTTGTTTGTTAAAACGCCAAATGTCTGTTTTAATACAAAGTTATATAATATACAAAACAATCTTATACGAGTATGATTACTTTAATAATAACTTAATTTTATGGGTTACTATATAAACCGCTGGTACAAGGAAAATTTTAAAAAATTCACTTCTCACAAATTTCTTTGTGGAAATAAATAAAAAGATGACAACTAAAGAATAAGTGAAAATTAGTTATGAAAAAATTGTGTGTCAGGTGTCTATGATGATTTTGCTTTGTTTATAAAATAAGCAGTTTTGACATATTATGACCCTATATCACTGAAAAGAAGAAGAAAAACATTCTTCTTAACGTGCAAATAAATTTTTCTAATTTCGCTAACAACCGAGATAGCGCCGCGGTGTGTATCGAAAAGTTGAAAAATTGAACTTCGAAAACACTATCGTCCTTTTTTCCATATTTCTTATACTTGTCGAGTAACCCTATAAAATCATCCAAATTTGCCCACTAGTGTACAGTGTACAGTCACGTTCTGAAGGCATCTAAATAATGAGTCTTACCGCGCGGATTTTCCACTGCATAGTAGAATTCCATCCACAATGAATGCAGGTATAATATGTAAGAGGAATCTCACCATCAAGTATTTTGGATAAGACTTGATCAACGAGAAATAGTAGTACCACACGCATTTCGCAGAAGGAGTGTGCACCCCATACTTGGAGCTGATCTCCATAATGTGGTTCCAGTTTATTGGCTGAGAAACAGATAAAATTACCGTAAATGCTGTTATTCTAGTATCATTCCACGTCTTTCTAACTACCTTGTCATTGCTGCTTTCAAAATAGGAGACAGGTATGTCGTAATTCAAATGGTCTCTTCTCGTTTCTTCGAAAGTTCTGCCAATCTCGAACGCCATTACTATCAAGCCATTCACACACATATCTGCTGGTACTATATTTCCGGTACATTGACCATCACAATGGAGGATTCTTAGCAATCCCAAACCGGCGCCGATAATGACTCCTGTGAGGCCGTACATGTTGTTAATCCATCCTCTAACTGGTTCCTTATAGGTAGAAATAACTGAAAAAATGGCATTTTATCAATGAGAAACTTATTAAAGAATTTAAAATGAAGGCGCTTTTGTCCATGTAATGAGCTGTAGTTTTGACTAGTTTCGAGGCAGTGTAATTCGAATCACACCTATTTCCTCGGTTTTTTATTAGTTTGCGAGAGCGAAAAGCTTCCTTTTCCTATGTGAATTATTTAATTGGTAACGTCCAGGTTATGAGAGCTAATTTAAATGTAGAAAGACAAAGATAATTGTGTCAGATATGTTTAGAGATGCAATATAAGATTCATGAATTGATGGCAATACGAGCTAAGATCACAAAGCCATAAAGAAAATCCTTGAATATTTTACATAAGTTATCAGATAATTTAATTCTTGACAAGGGCCTCAACTCATTGAGCATGAGTTGCCATATTGAATGCGAATGATTGTCGTATAGCGTAATAATATGTGGAATTGAATGAAACTCCAGCTGAATATGAATACGATGAAGAATATTGACAAACATGGTCTACTGATTTTATTTTTTTGTTGTTGACTCTTGTATCAAAAGGTTCTAATATAATTAGGTTACCTGAAATCTCGCCAGACATTGATGATTTTGACAATCGATATTTATTATTTAGTATGAAAGATGACCATAACTGCCACTAATTCTTACCAATTGCGGGCCTGTATACACCGACTGGCAACTTTTCGGATTCCTGCTTCACAACGGCCTCAGCGATCTGCTTTGTGTACGTATATGTGTTGGGGTACTTGCCAAGGAGACTGAAATAATTACATTGTTATCTAGATGCTTTTGAGAAAAAAAATTGTAAAGGCGTCTATCGGTAGAAAGTAGAAAATCGGTAATAGCAGTAAGCAATATATATTTTTTATTTTCGCATAATAAGGGCTGTGTAAGCTGCTTGCCTATTCGAGCACCCAAATCTTCTAGCTTGTCCTTGCTCTCTGTTCTCAATATTGAGCAATTTCTATAAAAATATATCTGGAGGTGTTGGATCAGGAGATCTTTACGAGTGCGTTGTATAAAACCGGTCTATCAAGACATCTATCGGAAAATTACGTCACTGCTTGAAGTGCAAAAATCCCCATTTAATAATAATGGTGGAACATGTTTCGGCCAATGGCTTTAAGTGGAAATAGAAAAGTAATTGACTGAGATCCAAAGCGAAGAAAAACTGATGCCTATACAGTAAAAACCATAAAGGGTCGTTGTTTCATTTCGCTCCAAACACTTTCTCCTTAGTTTCTACTTTCTAGCGATTCTTTTACTAATTGACACTGTCTTACCTTGGTGTTATATTTTCCAAAATCTCTTCGGATAGATTTTCCGTCATTGAAATGAGCAAACTGCCGTCAAGGGTAGGTGGGTATATTTTTTCCTCCATGGTGTTGTGTACGCAGTTACAATAAGCTGTGGAGACGTGCACGAATGACTTAAGATTGGGCATTTTTCTAGCTATTCTTAACAAATCTTGCGTAGCACGAATATTAATGGCAACAGCCGTTTTCAGTTTTTCGTCGAACCGTACTGTTGCAGCCACGTGAAAGACGATGTCCACCTAGAAAAATAAATAACTTCACAAAGTTTGGTACCAAACAAATAATTGCCTTATGACTGATAGCTTCTGCATACTTATACAATAAAAGCTACGGACGGGCCAACATCCCAACTAGCACCAATTTTTAATTTTATATTGAATGGTTATTGTAACGTTACAGAAGACGAATTATCGCTTAGAAGTTTGTAATTAACTCTAAATAGAAGCAAGATTATTTTAATATTTTACCACATGAATGTTCTCATACCTTTAAAAACGCCTAGAAAATAGTTTAAAAAAACAAAATTTTCAGGTTTTTTGAAGTTATCTCGAGAACGGAGATAGGCTAGGTCAACTTTAAAAACGTCATCGTGGTTGTAAAATTAACTCAAACTTTCCTCATTTAACTGTTTCTCTACCTCTAATAATAACTGAAATAGCAATGCATGGCACCTCCAATTTGTGACATATCTAACAAATTATATGTCTAATGTGTTGCGTACTAGTCAGTATTCTTTTATAGTTATTTAATATGAAACAAAATTGGTTTATTGTTTGATAAAATTTTTTAAAAAGAATTTTATATTATTTAGAATCCGCCATGTTGGCAAATCAAAGCATAATAAATATTATGATATTAAAAATATAATCATTTTTATAAGAAATAAATACCATAATTTTAGTAATGAAAATAAATTTATAGATACTTCATCATAGCATATCGTAGGTTCAGAAATTTTAATTTTTGATACATTAAAAATATACTTATTAAAGTTGAAACTTTGTCAAAATGGAAGCGTAAGAAAATTTTTCAACTAAAATACCTACACTTTAACAGTAAAATTGACTAGACATACAAATCGCTCCTTGGGCAGAGTATTACACGATATGTGTTATTACAGTATATCCCACTTAATATTGAAAGACCCTTCATGTTGCAACGCATTTTACTACACACAGTTTCAGTTACCATGAAGAATATAAAGTCACTTTTATGACACACAGAAAAAGCTACACGCATAGGAAACATTTCTGAAGGATTTGGCAATATAAAGTTATGAAATTTGTGACAACCTACCTCATCAGTCAACAGTATTAAATCCTGAGGGCTCAGTCCTAAGTCAGGTTTCACGCAATCTCCCTCAATTCCAACTATTCTCTCTCTAAACTTTGGGCAGTGGTTTTTCATCCTCTGAAAGATTGGATCATCAAAAAGTTCCTCCAGTCTAGCCTTCATTTCCTTTCCCTTTTTAGGTCTCACTAGAAGATAAATTGTTGAAATTGGACATGATCTCAGCAGCTTCTCTAGGAGGAGGTTTCCCAAAAATCCCGTGCCGCCAGTAATTAATATTTTGGAGTTGTTGTAAAATTCCTGGACAGGAGTTAAATCATCATCCTGCGTTAGGTCTATGCTGTGGTCTATCTCTTCCAGCTTCGTAAATATTAGTTTCTCTGTAAAATATGCTCGATACAAATTTTTGTACAAGATTAATGTCTTTATTAACATTGGCGTATTTCCATGGAAAATTAATATAACGGTAATATAGTTTTTTATTATACCGATATTTCATATTTGACTAAGAATTACCCTAACGAAAGTTACATAATAAGAGTACTGAAGGGTACTGAAGGGTTAGTAAGGGTAATTACGAAATTGAACACTACGTAAGGCTATTGCGTTTTGTAATTTTGTAAATAATTCATTTTTTGTATTTACTGATTTTATTGTCCCTTGGGTTTTTTAGTAATTTTTCTGCTAATCCTTTTAGTTAACGGTACAATCGTTTACTGCCTCAGTAATAATTTTAACGAAATTTTTTGTTGCAGATTTAATATTTATTGCCAAATACACAGTATCCCTGGACATATTATATAATTTCTGTTATCGAGATCGTTACTATTATTTTTACGACACTTTAATATAAGCTGCAATATTGTAGCATAATGATCTGCAATGTCGGTTTGTATAATTGGTAGTATTAACAGATCTATACAATTATTTTTGGGTCTAATAAATATGTGATCAATACAAGATTGATGGTTTTCTTGAACCGTAGTAGGATTATTTACTGTTGATACAAACCCATAATCATTTAGTATAGTCATGCACTCAACGTCGAATATATTGAAGCCTTTTTAATGTATGCATAATATACGTACCCATAGTAGTAGTCATGGTCTTTCAGCTCTGAATATCGATTTTTTAATTAATCAACACTATAACAAATTTTGAAGAATATCAAAATAAAAAATATAATGAAACAGAGATGTTTCTTATACTAGTCAAACACATATCAATACTCGTTAACGAATAATTTGCATCGAACGTGAAAAATGTAAACTTTATGGATACAATGTTATTAAATGTATAAGTAACAATAGGTGTGATTTAATTATTTCACCTTGTGACCATTTAATATTTAGTAACTGTTTGACTTTAGGGCCAAAAATTATACAGAGTTATCAACTAAAACAAAGCGACGCCGGTTTTGGCATTAAAAAAATAACGCCCGGACACTTCAATTTTGTTATTGAGGGGGGCAGCTTTTGGCCGTATAGGCAACCCCCTATCTACAACCCCTTGGACAGGACGAGGTTCACCTCTAACATCTTAAATGGAAATTAATTAAACAGCTGTGAATCAGATGTATAGATCGTATCGGGAGCCTGCAGATTTACAAAGTGCGACAGAGGTAGGAGTGGGAAAAATTTGCAGATCAGACTTGGGATGCTGGTCACAAGACTGTTAGGTTTTTACTTCAGTCAAATGGTGCACAAGAGGGATTCGAAGTGGAAAGTTTTGGTGTAATTGTTTTTAGTGATTTATTTTATATTTTTTGGTGTGCTGAAAATATAAATGCCTGTAATCCGTACTTGACTACTGAAGCTCTATTATAAAGCAGGAAGAACTGAATGATATACATATGAAATAGCTCAGTTACTGTGTCACAACAAACTACCCTACCTCTATATATAATAATTATAAATATATACAATGATTTAATTTTTATTACTTTTCATTTGAACTGAACTGAAAAACCTTGTCAATGAAACACGTTTGCCCTTCAAAGCGGGGGGAAATGAAACCCTAATTCTTCACCACAAATAGCTATGATGATACTGACTGGAATAAATTGTTATTTATATGAATGTTTAAATTAAAATTCAAATGCAAAATAAACATACGTAAATATGTGGTATTCTGTTGATGTCCTCATACATAATTCTAATGTAAAGGTCAGGAAGTCAAACTGACCTAGCACTTACATATGAATGTGACACTGATATTAATCAGCGGCGCATTCACCAGGAAAATGGTTAAAGGAGTACATTCCAGGGTTTCTGACACAAAAGAAAAACCGCTGCCAACTTGGGCGTCAGCAGAAGTGATGGGACTTCTGGTCATTAAAACGAAAGGGTTAAGGAGTCATTAACTTTGAGGTAATTAAAAAGCAATTAAGAAGTAACTAGCTGGAAGTGGACCGGAAGTGAAAGGTGTCATTAAAATGTAATTGGAAAAACCCCAATTAGATGACATAATTCAAGACAAGAAGTGAAAGTTGCTATCTACACAATGGAGCGCTACAATTTAAATTTTACTGATTCTATAAAATCGGATATCTAAAAATAGTTCAGTCAAATGGTAGTTTAAAGTGGAAAGTTCTGGTGTAATTATTTTTATTGATTCATTTTATGTTTTTTGGTGTGCTGAACACGAATCTGAAGTTGTCCAACAAAAATTTTCCCCGCAAATATGAGAAATCATGAAAAAACCACAAAAAAATATGTTTTTTAGGGGATTTTAGCTTATAACTGGCAAACCAAGCTACTTACGCAAAATGGTCCTGTAGTAAAATAAAGAGGAGAAAATTACCTACAAGTTATATCTCTAACATTTTTTTGTGCATCGTATGGTTTCCACGAAAAAGAGTGTTGAAATATCGGGGAAATAAATAATTTTTGGAAAATAGCAAAAAACACCATTAACTTATATTTTTTATTTAATGTAGTTAAACATTATTCTATATGCTAATAAAATAGGCGAATTATTGTACAATTTATATGTATTTAGGTATAAATACGAGCCCTCTCTAAGAAATTATTTTTAAAACTGCTTCTGGTGCTGGTGGCTGTAGCGTTGGTACTGGCTGCAGACCACCTTTGGTTTTCTTCCAACCCCATTGCACAGGATCTTTTTCATTTCCAAGCCATTGTTGTACTTGAGAGTATACTCTCAACGAATGTTGCTGTGCTGCAGCCTCGGTAGGAGGTAGGGACGCCAAATGGGCTGTTGTTCTGTATGCAGACCTAAGGTAGCATTTATACCTCAATTTGTACAAGGACGTGCATTTCTTGTCAGTCAATTTATACAATGCAGTGAAAAAGGTAAGGCCAGCATTAGTAACAGCGTCAGCATGTACCGTAGGATCTTTAAAAATGTCGATAGTCTTGGTTAGAGCAGGGTTTTTCTTGAGGGTTTTGAGAAACCTTATCTTTCCTACTTCGAATGAGTCATTTGGTAAGTCCAAGTACAAGGACAGTGCTGTAGTCGTCTTCGATGGTTACTCGCAGGAAGGTACTAAATATGCTGAGCGAGCAAGAAGGTCACGCAAACAGATGTCAGTAGAAGTCATGTTCGACGAAACAATGATCCTGACAGTGCCACAAGAAAAATTCCTAGGCAATATGAAAAACAAAAACCGTCTCATCACTATGTTAAAGGCCAACTTTGCAGCAGCTGGAATTCACACAAAGCAGGCACATGAAGATGCGGATACATTTATAGTAACCACAGCAATGGATCTCGCACAAGAGCATAACTCTGTAGTTATTGTGGGTGAAGATGTTGATTTGCTGGTGATCATGATTGGTCGTTGTCGGGGTGTACATTCAAATGTATACTTTCTGAAGCCGGGCAAAGGAACAGGTTCTCAGCTCATTCCCATTAAGAACACAAACGTTGAAAAAACGTTTATCATGACGATAACCATTGGTTGATTACCCCTTTTGATGAAACGTCTTTATTATGTACAAAAGGGTGTATATTTATTTTTATTATATCGTATAAAATAAACGTTTATACCACGTGATTAATAGGATTGCAGGAAATTATTATTCAGTCGACTCCGACCTGCATTAGATTACACCTGCAATCCTATAAATCCTGATTGGTAACCAAGATTTGTCTTTTCCTAACCAGACATTCAAACATGTTATGTTTTCGTTAGTATGCCATAACAGGCAATTGGAAATTAGTCTAAAGCAAGCTCAGCAAGACAGACTTGGTGAGAAATAAGTATATCCCTCTGGTGGTCAGTGCTATAACCTGTCGGGACATCAAAGAATACCAATGTGATATTTTACCATTATATAATGGCAAAATAACACGTGGTGCAAACGTTTAATTTATACGTTATAAAAAAATAAAAATACACCTTTGTAGGTATATATAATATGTATTTGCATTTAGACGCAGAATAAACGTCTACACAACGTTCTTTTTATACGTTACAATGAAAATAAGTACATACCTATATGTATATGTATACAGTGCACTATAATGTTGACTTCAGGACTCAGGTTATATTAATTTGTTAACGTGAAAATTACATTATAAGACTATGCGATCAGATTATTTTTGGTAATTTATTATCGTTTTTATATGGTTTTAAATAAACGTCTATCAAACATATTATTTCACCGTGCTTTAACACTAACGCTTCGACTGCAGGTTATATTAAGTACTCATTTATATGGTGTAAACACGTTAAGTGTTAAAACGTTTTAAACATTAATTTGTTAACGTTAAAATTACGTTAAAACCACACGATTAATTTATTTTTGGTAAATTTTTGTCGTTTTCATATAGTTTCAAATAAACGTCTGTTAAACATATTATTTAACGTGTTTTAAGATTAAAATTTCGACTTCAAGTTATATTAAGCATTAACCTGTACGTTGTAACCACGAAAAAATAAACGTTTTAAACATTAATTTGTTAACGAGAAAATTACGTTATAAATTACACGATCAGTTTAATTTTGGTAAATTATTGCCGTTTTTATATAGTTTTGAATAAACGTCTGTTAAACATATTATTTGAACGTGTTTTAACGTAAGAATTTCGACCTCAAGTTATATTAAGTATTAATTTATACGTTGCAAACACGAAAAAGTTAAACGTTTTAATTATTAAATTGTTAACGAGAAAATTACGTTATAAATTACACGATCAGTTTAATTTTGGTAAATTTTTGCCGTTTTTATATAGTTTCGAATAAACGTCTAATAAACATATTATTTGAACGTGTCTTAATGTAAAAATTTCGACCTCAGGTTATATTAAGTATTAATTTATACGTTGCAAACACGAAAATGTCAAACGGTTTAAACAATAAATTATTAACGAGAAAATTACGTTATAAATTACATGATCAGTTTAATTTAGGTAAATATTTGTCGTTTTTATATAGTTTCAAACAAACGTCTGTTAATCGAATTATTTTAACGTGTTTTAAGACTAACTTTTCGACCGTAGGTTACATTAAATTGTTAAATTAATGTTTAACACACGTTTAGTTGAAAAGTCGTTATAAGAAAAACGTTATTTTTATGACCAATAACGTTATTTTCACCATTGCAACGTTATTCTAACGTTTTTTCAACTACAGTGTTCTTACTGGGTTTTTTCTCCAGCCTGCCAACCAGAACAATCCATTAGTGACAACATATTGTTTTTACATGCTATGGGAGGATGTGACACCATTTCAGCCTCCTTCAAAGTAGGAAAGATAAGGTTTCTCCAAACCCTCAAGAAAAACCCTGCTCTAACCAAGACTATCGACATTTTTAAAGATCCTACGGCACATGCTGACGCTGTTACTAATGCTGGCCTTACCTTTTTCACTGCATTGTATAAATTGACTGACAAGAAATGCACGTCCTTGTACAAATTGAGGTATAAATGCTACCTTAGGTCTGCATACAGAACAACAGCCCATTTGGCGTCCCTACCTCCTACCGAGGCTGCAGCACAGCAACATTCGTTGAGAGTATACTCTCAAGTACAACAATGGCTTGGAAATGAAAAAGATCCTGTGCAATGGGGTTGGAAGGAAACCAAAGGTGGTCTGCCGCCAGTACCAACGCTACAGCCACCAGCAGCAGAAGTAGTTTTAAAAATAATTTCTTAGAGAGGGCTCGTATTTATACCTAAATACATATAAATTGTACAGTAATTCGCCTCTTTTATTAGCATATAGAATAATGTTTAACTACATTAAATAAAAAATATAAGTTAATGATGTTTTTTGCTATTTTCCAAAAATTACTTATTTCCCCGATATTTCAACACTTTTTTTAGTGGAAACCATAAGACACAAAAAAATGTTAGAGATATAAATTGTAGGTAATGTCTAGTGTCTTTATTTTGCTACAGGACCACTTTTTGCGTAAGTAGCTTGGTTTGCCAGTTATAAGCTAAAATCCACTAAAGAACATATTTTTTGTGGTTTTTTCATGATTTCTCATATTTGCGGGGAAAATTTTTGTTGGACAACTTCAGATTCGTGTTCAGCACACCAAAAAACATAAAATGAATCAATAAAAATAATTACACCAGAACTTTCCACTTTAAACTACCATTTGACTGAACTATTTTTAGATATCCGATTTTAGAGAATCAGTAAAATTTAAATTGTAGCGCTCCATTGTGTAGATAGCAACTTTCACTTCTTGTCTTGAATTATGTCATCTAATTGGGGTTTTTCCAATTACATTTTAATGACACCTTTCACTTCCGGTCCACTTTCAGCTAGTTACTTCTTAATTGCTTTTTAATTACCTCAAAGTTAATGACTCCTTAACCCTTTCGTTTTAATGACCAGAAGTCCCATCACTTCTGCTGACGCCCAAGTTGGCAGCGGTTTTTCTTTTGTGTCAGAAACCCTGGAATGTACTCCTTTAACCATTTTCCTGGTGAATGCGCCGCTGATTAATATCAGTGTCACATTAATATGTAAGTGCTAGGTCAGTTTGACTTCCTGACCTTTACATTAGAATTATGTATGAGGACATCAACAGAATACCACATATTTACGTATGTTTATTTTGCATTTGAATTTTAATTTAAACATTCATATAAATAACAATTTATTCCAGTCAGTATCATCATAGCTATTTGTGGTGAAGAATTAGGGTTTCATTTCCCCCCGCTTTGAAGGGCAAACGTGTTTCATTGACAAGGTTTTTCAGTTCAGTTCAAATGAAAAGTAATAAAAATTAAATCATTGTATATATTTATAATTATTATATATAGAGGTAGGGTAGTTTGTTGTGACACAGTAACTGAGCTATTTCATATGTATATCATTCAGTTCTTCCTGCTTTATAATAGAGCTTCAGTAGTCGAGTACGGATTACAGGCATTTATATTTTCATAGAAAGGGATAATCCGACGGTTGCTTTTTCTCTTGAGAGGGGTCCACAGGGGCAACCAATTATTCGTTTTTCATTAAAGTGACATAATCAGTATTTCATCGGCATATTATGGACTTTTTTTAAATAGCCGACCGTTGGAACAACTTTAATGAACAAAGAGGATAGGATAACCATTAAAACATAATGATTGCAATGTGAGATTAGTTTATTTATACATGTATGGTTTTTAAAACGGTTGTTAATTCAATGTAGTTTGTGTGTGTGTATTTACGACAATGTAGTTAAAAAAATCGCAGAATTGATGATATAGGAACAGTATTGACCATAACAACAAAAGCATTAGGATTATTTTGATGGTCTGATGTGACCAATAGAATCTGAAAATAGAACGTTAGTATTTCAGTCCTAGTGCATAAATAATGGATATTGATATGAAGTATTCCGCAGCTTTACGAATTTAGAGAATTTTTAAAAAAATTTTTAAAACGTTGGCAACCGGTCAAAAGATATGTTAGATAATATGCATATCGTATCTAGTCTTTGTACAGTTTGAGTACAGCTATAGTTATTTTCACTACCACCAAGAAAATTCATGTGCAAATTACATAAATGTACCTACCAATAAACAATTGAAATTTTGCAAAAGATTTTATAAATTAGGAAGGCTGTACTTTTAACGCTGGTTGGCAGCAGAAAATCACCTTAATGAAAGTTCCGTGATAAGAAAAATGTTAACATTTGAAACTATTCAACAATTTGATTCCGGTCCATAGTCCCAGAGGTATAGCAACCCGGTTATCAATAGACACGAAATGCTTGATTTTTTTCTTGAGTGATTTGAGTCGTAATTATTTAGTTAGTAATAAGGGCAAACTATAACGATAACTTTTTCCCGTTGCTGTATGGGGAATCCTACCGCAGTGAGCAGATATTCAAGGAGCTTTCACCACCTCTAAGTATCATGCGTATACCACGTTGTATATTACTATAGAATTTTACCTTCACCAATTATTTTTTCCCAGAGAAATCGTTCCTTACCTATTCCAGATTATCTTTGCCTTTGGTAAAGTTTCCATGGGGTCCTTAACCAGATAAACTCGCGCGCCTGGAATATACGTTTTAAAGAATTCTTCCCAATCGAGTTCTTTCAAGTCGCAAAAGAATATTTTCTTATCTTTGTCGGTCATTTTCCTTATAATTTTTCGCAAGTTGTCGGATTTTATAATCCAGTCCTTAGTGGCGAAATATGATATTACCGCAGAAAATTTGTGTATTTTTTTATAGGCTTTAATCATCCTGTAACAGAAATATTTTATTCGACAGCCCGTGACCTCTGAAAAGATCAAAAGTCATAGTTTGTAGAACGATAAATCAAACAGGTAAAATTATTGATATCAAATAATTGTAAACTAATTAGCAAACCAAGAATATAAGGTAAACTAAACTGTATTACCAAGTTGGTGTTGGTTTCGAAATTTTATTATTTGCATAACACTAGAATCTTAAAAGATAATCTTATCAATCATAACATAAATCAAGTATCAATAATTATAAATGTGTTTGTTTGTTAAAACGCCAAATGTCTGTTTTAATACAAAGTTATATATACAAAACAACCTTATACGAGTATGATTACTTTAATAATAACTTAATTTTATGGGTTACTATATAAACCGCTGGTAAAAGGAAAATTTTAAAAAATTCACTTCTCACAAATTTCTTTGTGGAAATAAATAAAAAGATGACAACTAAAGAATAAGTGAAAATTAGTGTCAGGTGTCTATGATGATTTTGCTTTGTTTATAAAATAAGCAGTTTTGACATATTATGACCCTATATCACTGAAAAGAAGAAGAAAAACATTCTTCTTAACGTGCAAATAAATTTTTCTAATTTCGCTAACAACCGAGATAGCGCCGCGGTGTGTATCGAAAAGTTGAAAAATTGAACTTCGAAAACACTATCGTCCATTTTTCCATATCTCTTATGCTTATCGAGTAACCCTTCCAAATTTGCCCGCCAGTGTACAGTGTACAGTCACGTTCTGAAGGCATCTAAATAATGAGTCTTACCGCGCGGATTTTCCACTGCATAGTAGAATTCCATCCACAATGAATGCAGGTATAATATGTAAGAGGAATCTCACCATCAAGTATTTTGGATAAGACTTTATTATCAAGAAATAGTAGTACCACACGCATTTCGCAGAAGGAGTGTGCACACCATACTTGGAGTTGAGCTTCATAATGTGGTTCCAGTTTATTGGCTGAGAAACAGATAAAATTATCGTAAATGCTGTTATTCTAGTATCATTCCATGTCTTTCTAACTACCTTGTCATTGCTGCTTTCAAAATAGGAGACAGGTATGTCGTAATTCAAATGGTCTCTTCTCGCATTTTCGAAAGTTTTGCCAATCTCGCACGCCGTCACTATCAAGCCATTCACACACATATCTGCTGGAACTATATTTCCGGTACATTGACCATCACAATGGAGGGTTCTTAGCAATCCCAATCCGACTCCGACCATGACTCCTGTGATGCCATACATGTTGTTAATCCATCCTCTAATTGGTTCCTTATAGGTAGAAATAACTGAAACAATGGCATTTTAATCAATGAGAAACTTACTAAAGAATTAAAATGAAGGCTCTTTCGTCCATGTAATGAGCTGTAGTTTTGACCAGTTTCGAGGTAGTATAATTCGAATCACACCTATTTCCTAATTTTTTATTAGTTTGCGAGAGCGAAAAGCTTCTTGTTCGTATGTGACTAATTTAATTGTTAACGTTCAGATTATGAGAGCTAATTTGAATGTAGAAAGACAAAGATAATTGTGTCAGATATGTTCAGAAATGCAATATAAAATCCATGAATTGGTGGCTATACGGGCTATGATCACAAAGCCATGAAGAAAATCCTTGAATATTTTACATAAGTTATCAGATAATTTAATTCTTGACAAGGGCCTCAACTCAATGAGCACGAGTTGCTAAATTGAATGCGAATGAATGTCGTATAGCATAATAATATGTGGAATTGAATGAAACTCCAGCTGAACATGAATATGATGAAGAATATTGACAAACATGGTCTACTGATTTTATTTTTTTTTTTTGTTGACACTTGTATCAAAAGGTTCTAATCTAATTAAGTTACCTGAAATCTGACCAAATGTTGTTGATTTTGACAATCAATATTTATTATTTAGTATGAAAGATGACCATAACTGCCACTAATTCTTACCAATTGCGGGCCTGTATACACCGACTGGCAACTTTTCGGATTCCTGCTTCACAACTGCCTCAGCGATCTGCTTTGTGTACGTATATGTATTGGGGTACTTGCCAAGGAGACTGAAATAATTACATTGTTACCTTGACGCTTTTGAGAAAAAAATTGTAATGTAGAAAGTAGAATAGGTATCGGTAATGGCAATATATATTTTTTTATTTTCGCATAATAATGTCTGTGTAAGCTACTTGCTTATTCGAGCATCCAAATCTTCTGGCTTGTCCCTGTTCTCTGTTCTCAATATTGAGCAATTTCTGTAAAAATATATCTGGAGGTGTTAGGTCAGGAGATCTCTACGAGTCCGTTGTATAAAACCGGTCTACCAAGCCATCTATCGGAAAATGTTCGATTTAAAAATTACGTCACTGCTTGAAGTGCAAAGATCCCCATTTAATAATAATGGTGAAACATTTTTCGGCCAATGGCCTTAAGTGGAAATAGAATGGTAATTGACTGAGATCCAGAGCGAAGAAAAACTGATGCCTATACAGTAAAAACCATAAAGGGTCGTTATTTCATTTCGCCTCAAACACTTTCTCCTTAGTTTCTACTTTCTAGCGATTCTTTTATTAATTGACACTGTCTTACCTTGGTGTTATATTTTCCAAAATCTCTTCTGATAGATTGTCCGTCATTGAAATGAGCAAACTGCCGTCAAGGGCAGGTGGGTATATTTTTTCCTCCATGGTGTTGTGAACGCAGTTACAATAAGCTGTGGAGACGTGCATGAATGACTTAAGATTGGGCATTTTTCTAGCTATTCTTAACAAGTCTTGTGTAGCACGAATATTAATGGCAACAGCCGTTTTCAGTTTTTCGTCGAACCGTACTGTTGCCGCCACATGAAAGACGATGTCCACCTAGAAAAATAAATAACTTCACAAAGTTTGGTACCAAACAAATAATTGCCTTATGACTGATAGCTTCTGCATACTTATACAATAAAAGCTACGGACGGGCCAACATCCCAACTAGCACCAATTTTTAATTTTATATTGAATGGTTATTGTAGCGTTACAGAAGACGAATTATCGCTTAGAAGTTTGTAATTAACTCTAAATAGAAGCAAGATTATTTTAATATTTTACCACATGAATGTTCTCATACCTTTAAAAACGCCTAGAAAATAGTTTAAAAAAACAAAATTTTCAGTTTTTTTGAAGTTATCTCGAGAACGGAGATAGCTAGGTCAACTTTAAAAACGTCATCGTGGTCGTAAAATTAACTCAAACTTTCTTCATTTAACCGTTTCTCTACCTCTAATAATAACTGAAATAGCAATGCATGGCACCTCCAATTTGTGACATATCTAACAAATTATATGTATAATGTGTTGCGTACTAGTCAGTATTATTTTATAGTTATTTAATATGAAACAAAATTGGTTTATTATTTGATAGAATTTTTTAAAAAGAATTTTATATTATTTAGAATCCGCCATGTTGGCAAATCAAAGCATAATAAATATTATGATTTTAAAAATATAATCATTTTTATAAGAAATAAATAAGTTACCATAATTTAAGTAATGAAAATAAATTTATAGATACTTCATCATAGCATATCGTAGGTTCAGAAATTTTAATTTTTGATACATTAAAAATATACTTATTAAAGTTGAAACTTTGTCAAAATGGAAGCGTATGAAAATTTTTCAACTAAAATACCTACACTTTAACAGTAAAATTGACTAGACATACAAATCGCTCCTTGGGCAGAGTATTACACGATATGTGTTATTACAGTATATCCACTTAATATTGAAAGACCCTTCATGTTGCAACGCATTTTACTACACACAGTTTCAGTTACCACGAAGAATATAAAGTCACTTTTATGACACACAGAAAAAGCTACACGCATAGGAAACATTTCTGAAGGATTTGGCAGTATATATAAAGTTATGAAGTTTGTGGCAACCTACCTCATCAGTCAACAGTATTAAATCCTGGGGGCTCAGTCCTAAGTCAGGTTTCACGCAATCTCCCTCAATTCCAACTATTCTCTCTCTAAACTTTGGGCAGTGGTTTTTCATCCTCTGAAAGATTGGATCATCAAAGAGTTCCTCCAGTCTAGCCTTCATTTCCTTTCCCTTCTTGGGTCTGACTAGAAGATAAATTGTTGAAACTGGGCATGATCTCAGCAGCTTCTCTAGGAGGAGGTTTCCCAAAAATCCCGTGCCGCCAGTAATTAATATTTTGGAGTTGTTGTAAAATTCCTGGACAGGAGTTAAATCATCATCCTGCGTTAGGTCTATGCTGTGGTCTATCTCTTCCAGCTTCGTAAATATTAGTTTCTCTGTAAAATATGGTCGATACAAATTTTTGTACAAGATTAATGTCTTTATTAAATTTGGCGTATTTCCATGGAAAATTTAGACAACGCTAATATCAAAGTTCAACAGTTTTTCATTGTATCGAAAGTTCATATTTAACTGTTTAATTAAGTAGGTATTACTCAAATATAAGTTGCGTAATAAGAGTATTGAAGTGCTAATAAAAATTACGTAAGGCTATTGTTTCAGTTGGTATTGATGTAGTACGAGTTACTATTTCGGAACGAAATTTCCACCAGACTGTTTTATAATAAAAAAATTTAAATAAATGCAGTAACACTAGGCATATTTTATTTATTCTGTAGTAAAACTGTCCAAGGAGGAGTCCGGGTCCCCATGACCCTTGTTAAAAACTTTACTGACCCCCAGTTTAACATTATTGTTTTATTTAAAACTTTCTTATTTCACAGAATTTATTTCATAAGCTTAAGAAAATAGTTGCCGCTGCCACTTTAGTCAAGAGCGTCATCCTTTATCAACATTATTAGGTTAACATTGAATGAAATAAAACTTAACTGTTTTATGATTTCCACAAATCTTTTATATTTATATATTTCACAAAATATATAAACTACATAACAATTGTTTCGCCACACAGTGGCTTCGTCAGATGTGAGTACTAGACTAAACTACTTCCTACAGAACAAGGGTATTTAAAGTCTTCTAGAGTATAATAAAATATTAACAGTGTTGTAAAATTAATTTTGAATAGGTAGGTGGGTAGCTTAAATATGAATAAATATGAAAAAATCAAAAAGTATTTAACAAAAACAGAATAAACTCACTCTCTTGATATCACCTATTAACAATATTGTAAAATTAATTTTGAATGGGTACCTACATAGTTTAAACATAAATAAAAATATGAGACAGTCAAGAAGTATTCAACTAAACAGATATAGTAGATATATGATTAAAACAGATTTAACAATGGGGAAGAATTAGTTTCAAGTTGGTCATTTAGGATTATATCTGAATTTTTCAATTTGTTAATTTCCAAAGATTCTAATAATGTTAATTTTGGTCCTTTATTTTCTGAATATAAAATATCAAAGTTTTCATTAAATTGATGATTTTCTTCGAACAGATGATTAGCGTAAGTAGAATCATCTTTTCTATGTGTAAAGCTTCTTTTGTGCTCTCCTATTCGTTTCTTAAAACTTCTTCCGGTTTGACCAATATAGACTTTAGGGCAGGTACCACAGGTTAGCTTATAGATTCCTGATTTATTATCTTTCTTAATTTTATCCTTATTATTTTTAATAATTTTACCAAATGTATTTGTAGTTTTATAAGCAATATTAATATTTTGTTTTTTCAAATTTTTAGCAACTTTCTCTGTAGGTTTGCCGATATAAGTGAGGGTGTTGAATTTTGATATATTTGTTTTAAATTTTGGATAAACTAATTCTATTGCTTTTTTATAAGATTTATTAGCGAGAATATTATCAATCATTGTTGCGGTATAGCCGTTGTTAATTGCAATTTGTTTTATTATGCCTAATTCTTATTCGAAATTTTCCCTAGATAGCGGAATGTTAATTAATCTGTGTACCGTACTATTATAACCAGCTAGTTTATGTTGTAAAGGGTGTGTTGAACTATTATGTATTGTAATATCACTATGAGAGCTTTTATGGTATATGAAAAATTCATGTAAATTATTGGTTTTCGAAATTGTTAAATCTAAAAAATTAATAGAGTTATTCTCTTCTATTTCAATAGTGAATTTTATGTTCGGATGTAAATTATTAATATATTCTAAAACATTATTTAATTGTCTTTGGGTCCCTGTAAAACACCCAATGATATCATCTACGTATCTATACCAATATATGAAATTTTTACTTAGTTTATTGTCATGTATTTGCTTCTCTAAATGATCCATAAATATTTCGGCTAGAATCGGGCTTAGGGGTTTCCCATTATTAAACCCTCATTGCCTTTATAAATATTACCATTGAACTGAAAATAATTTTGGTTTAAACATATGGTTAACAGATTTAAAATTTCGGATTTTAGGACAGGATTCATATTATTTTTATCTAATAAATTTTCTATGATCTGTATAGTATCTTTTAGAGGTATGCTGGGAAATAAATTTTGAACATCAAAAGAAATAAGTTTTGAATTAGCTGGTAACTTAATATTTTTAATATTAGATATTTATTAGTTCATAAGAGTTTTTAATACTGTAAGTTGGGTTAAACTTACAGGTATCTTTTATTATATTAATTAACATCTTGGATACTCTAATCGAAGGTGCCGTTGTGAAAGATACTACTGGTCGAATGGGGAAATTATTTTTATGTAATTTTATAAGAGAATATAGTTTGGGGGATTGCGGGTTCATGATTGTTAATTTGAATTTTTCTGTAGGGCTAATAATCCCTGAAGTATATTTTAATGCTTGTTTTATTTATTTTTGAAATTTTTCCGTGGGGTCCGAATTAATTATTTTATAGTTGGAAGAATTTAAGAATTCCATCGTTTTCTTTATATAATCTTCTTTTTTAATAGCAATTACTGTTTTTCCTTTATCTGCTCTCGTGAATATTATGTTATTATCAATAAATTTCTTATTTATTGTATTTGCGATTGTATTTTCTGTATTATTGTGTTGATTGAAATTAATTTGAGATTTTATTATTTTTGAGTTTAAATATTTATTATGTGTGCAATTATCCGTGTATTTTAACGCAAGTTCCGTCTCTATACCTAAATATTCGAGTGATTTATTGTTTATTTGAGGTTTAATGTTGTAATTATAGCCTTTTTCTATTAAATTTGTTTCATTTTGTGTAAAAAATGTATCAGTTAAATTAGTAAATCTCTCGTAAAACATATGATTTGATAAATTCTCGCTAGCTTGTGTGTCCACGTTTTTTCTAGAAATTAAATCCGAAAGTTTATATTTTTGTCTTACAAATTTTTTATGTATTAATTGTTCAACTTTCAATCTAACCTCGGTATCAAAAATATCAAATTCTAAATTATTTAATCTATAAGCCAATTCTGTGTGTATTACCTTCAAGTATATATTTAAAACATCCCTTTTCTTATATTGTTGTTTTCTGTCTTCGTTTAACCACTTTTCCATCCCAAATTGTCGTCCTTTATTTGCTGAACTACTTCGGTTCATGGTTTTTAATTGTATATATTTTGGAATTACTTTATTTTTGAAACAGGCGTTGAAAAACCATATATTTTGTGTCGCTGTTCTGCATCGTAGTAAGAGTTTAAAGTACCATAAGATCAAATAGCTAGTAGTAGCTTCTTTTAAATAGTTAATAAATTAATAAAACTTAACTGTTTTATGATTTCCACAAATCTTTTATATTTATATATTTCACAAAATATATAAACTACATAACAATTGTTTCGCCACACAGTGGCTTCGTCAGATGTGAGTACTAATATTTACGAATATTTTATTATACTCTAGAAGACTTTAAATACCCTTGTTCTGTAGGAAGTAGTTTGGTCTAGTACTCACATCTGACGAAGCCACTGTGTGGCGAAACAATTGTTATGTAGTTTATATATTTTGTGAAATATATAAATATAAAAGATTTGTGGAAATCATAAAACAGTTAAGTTTTATTTCATTCAATGTTAACATGGATTTCCATCAAGTAAAGATCGACTCAATCAACTATTATTAGGTTAATTGGATTTTTCAAAACAATGAATATCTAATAAAAAAATTATAATCAAGAATATTCCAGAATGTATCCATATTAATCTATATCACTGGTGAAATAAAAAATGTAAAGAAATTGAAGCAAAACCAAATTTTTATCTTTGGTAGTTTTACCGTGGGCTCTTCGAAGCTCTCGTAGAAAACTTCAAAGCTCTCGTAAGAATCATTTCCGTGGATATAGGATTTATAGAAACTTTTTAATATATGTATAAATCACGTACCCATAGTCGTAGTCATGGTCAATCGCCTCTCAATTTCGAGTTTTTTATTAACCAACACTATAAGTATATCAGCCTTTGAAAAATATCAAAGTAAAAGATATACCTTCTGAAACATGTTTTTTATACTAGTCGATAAGACGCATATCAATACTTAATAATAATAAATAATTTGCATTTAACACGAAAAATTCAAACATTATGTTAAAAGTACTACTAAATACATAAGTAACAATACCTAGGTGTGGTTTAATTATTTCACCTTGTGACCATCTAATATTTGCTTCACTTTTATGTTAAAATTAGGTAGGTATACAGGGTGGGGCAATAGTGCGTCGGACCTCGATATCTCGAGTTCTACGATAGCTAGAAATGTTTTTAAAAATTGTAAGTAAACTAGATAAAAAAGTCTATAACTGGAAATTATTTTCGAACATACAGGGCGAGCCAAGACGAAATTACAGGACCAAGGGCCTTTTTTTAAATGGAATTCTATGTATATCAGTACCTACATTTTTTGAGCCTCTTTCTAGGCTCTCTCTATTCATCCCTGTATTAGCATTGAATATCTCCCAACCACTTGGATGTCATGAATTTTTTTGTTGAAATAATGCAATCTGCAGATGGATATTAAAACAATCACCACAGTCACAATTATGGGTTTTAAGAAAAACTTTTGTGAATACCAGTTACGAGACATCTAATTAATGTTTTTGAATCATTTTCATTTCCTAAAATTGTACAGGGTGGCCAAAAATTATTTTTCAATTAAGAACTTTTTAAATTGAATTTTCTCAATTTTTTCAAATGGAACACCCTGTATATTTTTCAACGATGTGATGTAGAAATGAAAAACGAACATTTTTTGCAAGTACTTCCGTATGGCTAATTGCAACCAATTTCGTTTTATTGAGCAATAATTACAGAATTAAAAAAAGAGGTTTCTTCAAATAACTCAGTAGAAAAAATTACACACACCAACAACAGTACAAAATATGAAGGAAAGGATAATAATAACTGCCTTTAGATCTATCACACCGGCATTTTTAGGAACAGTGGGAACCTCATTTCAAAAGCGCATAGAGATGTGTGTCAATGAAAATGGGCAACATATGGAACATTTGTTATAATTTTTTCTACTGAGTTGTTTGAAGAAACCTCTATTTTAAGTTTATTTTTGAATTTTGTAATTATTGCTCAATAAAACGAAATTGGTTGCAATTAGCTATAGGGAAGTACTCACAAAAAATGTTCGTTTTTCATTTCTACAGCACATCGTTGAAAAATATACAGGGTGTTCCATTTGGAAAAATTGAGAAAATTCAATTTAAAAAGTTCTTAATTGAAAAATAATTTTTGGCCACCCTGTACAGTTTTAGGAAATTAAAATGATTCAAAAACATTACTTAGATGTCTCGTAACTGGTATTCACATAAGTTTTTCTTAAAACCCATAATTGTGACTGTGGTGATTTTTTTAATAGCCATCTGCAGATTGCATTATTTCAACAAAAAAATTCATGACATCCAAGTGGTTGGGAGATATTCAATGCTAATACAGGGATGAATAGAGCCTAGAAAGAATGTACTGATATACATAGAATTCCATTTAAAAAAAGGCACTTGGTCCTGTAATTTCGTCTTGGCTCGCCCTGTATGTTCGAAAATAATTTCCAGTTATAGACTTCTTTATCTAGTATACTTGCAATTTTTTAAAAAATTTCTAGCTATCGTAGAACTCGAGATATCGAGGTACGACGCATTATTGCCCCACCCTGTATATGGGTACGGACGTCAACGCAATACCACATGTATTATGAATGGAAACACCTCTGTAAAGAATGTGTCTATTATCCAACTTTAACGGGACTTTTTTTAAAAGATAGATCACCTAACCCTCACACAAAAAATTAGAGATTAATTTCAATTTTCAGGACCTACTATAATTTTTTTTCGATGTTAAAAATGGACAAATTTGATTAGCGATTTTCTTATTAAAAATCTAACTACTCGTATACCATTGGATTCAGAAACATCTCAAACGGGTAAGTCCAAAATTTTGTGAAAAAATGTGTGTTGTTATTTTGTTTATTAAATAAGTAGGTACCTAATTACTATTATTTTTAATTATAATATATACCTATATAATTTTAATTATAGGTAATCAAACACTCTTTAATAATAAGAACTTTGCGTGTGAAGTGTCAAAAAACACGCTTATTTGTCAAACCCAATGCCTATTTGTGTTCTTCGGTTTTTTCATATTTTCTACGCCATTTCTAAACAAATAAAATTCTAAGGGAAGAATATTAGAAAATGATTTTCTGGAGTGAAAATTATAATGATGGGTAAACAATGTTGTATAATTTGGCGCTCAACGTGGGGGGTTGAATTCGTGACGTGTAAATTAAAAAAAGTAGCGTAATTGAAAGTTTTATAAAAATATCGTATAAATACTGCAGATTTGTCAGTGTAGTCGTAAAATACAGTAATTTTTACAATTATGGCGAAGGCGCCAGTGATTAAAGGTACCTCTTACAAAGAGAAGGGTATTTTTTCAAAATGTAGTATCTACCTTCATGTGAAAATAAGAGGGGATATTTGATTGACATCCTTGTTTGTAATTTTATCTCCAAGTTTTTTTCTGGAATTGGAACTTTAGTCTTAATATTTAAAAAAAAGTTGTGACTGAATATAAGAATAACCCACACTGGGGACAAGAGTGCTGCGGTATTGCATTAAAGACAGCAATAATGTTTCCCCTTTATCTTGAAATCCCTCCATATCTTTATGCTAAGCCAATTATGACAAAATTCCATTCACCTGCTAAATTCACGGATTATGTCGTTTCGGAAATAATTCGTATAAGAAATTATAGTATTATTTTTTTTGTTTATGACCCCGACCTTCTGATTTATTAATTGCAAAACGGATAGTCATTCACTCATAAGCGATTAACTTAATTTCATTGTTTGTCAGTAAAATATTAAAATTATTCCGAATCGCGAATTATTCTAGACCTCCACCTTTCCCAAAACAATGAGGACGCATTCAAATTACTATTTTTTTCGTATACAATGAAGCAGTGCAAATCGTCTATCCACTTCTATCAGGAAGGCCAATTTCCACGCTAAAATCGCCCACTCTCGAATATTTGCTAAACGAGTTTAGCAAGTTTTTTTTTTATTAAAATATTCATCCTCAAAGAGTAGGGGAAGCAAGAATAGCTGTAGTTAGAGAAGACATTGTTATGTTATGGGGAATTTTATTTTTATTTTATTTTATTGTTTTTCTTTCTTTTGGGCCCCACGTTGGGCGCCAATTTAATTGTTATGTGTAGTTGTAAATAGTTTATTCAAAAGAAATATTTTTACGTTCTTGTATATTTGTATATAGTTTTTGAATTATCGACTAACATACGATCAGTCCGCCACTGGGCAGAATTTTTCAATATTTTATTAATAAGCGACGGTGCTCATGATTTTATGATAATTTAACGTGAAACTTACTATAGGTTTGCTATAATTACTCTTTTACCTTTCAGGGCCTTTGGGGGTTCCCTTTTACCATCGAAGAAATATCTTACCTATAAATCTGTTGTTGGAGTATTGTTGTATAAAGGTTATTTAAAATTCGTGCTGGTTTATTTTCATTTGACTTGTAAGGATTTAGAAAAGTTAGAGATCTTTATCAGAATGACTATCACTTTGCTATTTGACAGCTAGATGTCTCTGCAGTCTCTGAGTCTGCTGTATTTTAGATATCCAGCTGAGATGAATTTAAATGCTTCAGTTATTTCAATTAAACATAGATGGCCCTCAAAATGTTAGGTTTTATTGCAAATATCAGACAATCAAAATAAATAAATAAATAACATAATAAATAACAATTAGGATAATTTTTACCTTTATTCCTGGTAAATAGAAGCTGCTTTTCCGTTACTTTTTCGCATTTGACCTTGACCCATCATTTGAAGGTCCTGGGAATATAAATTTCCAGTTTAAATTCTAATTTTCTCAATTTATTTCAGGAGCGATCTGGACGTGGGTTTGCTTCTTTCACTACCCAATAACAACTCAACTTTTGTTTCGTTTCTAAAGAACATGCAGAAAATTTGCCAAACCAAGGATTTCTTGATTCCCATCTGTCATTATGGTTTGTATTTTTGCCTTTTTTAACTTTATAATATATTTTTCCTATGAAATTATGTCATTTTCAGCATCCTTACCCATACCCATTTGTTGATATTACGTGAGATGAATTTTTGCCCTGCCGTTCACTTTGACGAAACATCACTGAACCTTTCGAAGATCACTACACAACACTTCTTAGGATCTAATTTACATTGTGTCTAGTCATTTGACTAGACTGGAGGTTTCACAGGTAAGTCTTATACTATTCAATTACAATTTTAATAGAAATTTACAGAAATAAAGTCCATCTTTTTAACTGTTTTGTTGAAAATCGTTGTAACTAACAGCTGTTCTCTTATCGATTATTTTAAAGAAACATAGTACAATGCATTTACTTTATTTTCGCCTTTAATTTGTTTACGTTTGATTTGTTTTAGCGTGGATGACCCTTTGTTTACATGTGGCTCGTTGACCTCTTTCGCCTCAACAGGTGTTCTACAGCAGATTTATGCAGATGGTTCTCCAACATGATATCCTTTTTTTTAAAAACTTGTATTAATCTACTGAGTATACCATACGTAAGTTTCTCGTTATTTGTTTTATTAAGAGGATTATTTCATTTTACCTTGGTTTGATCTGGGTTTATTTTTAATTTTATTTATTTAATAGTCGGGTATTACTTTCTTTTATAGTTTAAAATACATGTCAACATATACGCTTACGTCGCTTACTCACCATATATACGATTTTATCAAAATACATTGTTCCTTATTAATCTTAAGTACCAGATTTGCCACAAATGATTTTAGAATATAACTAACCTTCTTCTTCTTCTTCTTCTTCTTTTTCTTAATCTTCTTCTTCTTCTCTCTCTTCCTTACCTCTTTTTATCTTCTTCGTTTCTTCTTCTTTTTCAAATGTAGCCTTAAGTTAAATTTTCTTGTTAAATAAAACAACTTATACACTGTTAAATAATAATTTATTTTAAACATAACTATAGCTCACATAAATAACGTATGTAAACTTGATTGTCTTAAATTATAATATCACTAGATTACGCGCTTACGAACATTTACGTAACAATTATATAAAAAGTAATCAACAACAAGTAATTACAACATACTATAAACAAAGGAGAATAGAGACCATAGTATTCGTAATACCAAGAATCCCACAACTGCCTTCGTGATTTGGTGGGCCCAGAATAACCTGAAAATAAAAATTCATATTATATTATTATTATTTTACAATGTCTGTTTGTCGTTCCTCTTACCTGTTCCACTTTTTATTGGCTTCTGGCAAGGTGTCTATGGGATCACGAAGTAGATAAATCCTGACCCCGCGAAGGTAGCTTTCGAAAAACTCCTCCCAATCTAGCTCCTTCAGGTCAGTGAAAAATATCTCTCTGTCTCTCTCCGACATTTCCCTGACAAGCTTCTGGACGTTTGCAGATCTGAAAGTCCACTGCCTGGTGGAGAAATATGACAGCACCGTGGAAAACTTGTGAATCTTCGAGTAGATTTTTGACATCCTACAATAAACAATGGAAATCAGTTTGGTCCACAAAAGTTACTATTATTATTCTTTTGACCATGGGTATTCATATGTTTTTTCTCACCTTGGTGGTTTTCCTATACATAATAGTGCCCCGTCCACGATCAGTGCGGGTATGGTGTGTAAAAAGAATATGGCAAACAAGTACAGTGCGTAGGACTTGTATAAATTAAAGCTGTAAAACCAAACGGCCCTGGAGCTAGGAGTACGTAAACCGTAAAGTTGTGATTTGGCCATAAAATTCTTCCAGTTTATGGGCTGAAAACAAAGAAAAAATAGAGAAATTGTCAAATCATGAAAATAAAAGTGATCATCATATTTGAATTTGGTGTCCCAGTGTTCACCAAAACGCCAATCTATAAATTTACTTCGCTCTCCAATTTTTCCCGTACCTTATCATTGCTGCTTTCGTAATTGTAAACTACAGTCTCGTATTCTAGATGTTCGTCTTTCGCCCTTTGGAAGTTTTCCGCAACTTGCCAAGCAGCTCCGATCAAAGAGTTCACACACATATCCACCGGTACGATGTTAGCGTTGCATTCCGGATTGCAATGGAGGGCTCGCAGAAGACCTATACCGGCCCCTGCTGCGACCCCTGTGGCACCGTACATGTTGTTGATCCAAGATTTTATGGGCTCCTTGTAGGTGGACACAACTGAAATAAATGTCGCTTGTATTAGATACTTATTAGGCATAAAATCCTGAACACAGTTGTCATTATGATATGAAGTCATGTTGCTGAAGAATCATCAATTAACATTTTTGGAAGATGACCTGTACGTATCTGCCTAAGTCAAGCTTTTCCAATCAGATGTAAGAAGAAGGGTGATAGAGTGGCCAGCGCGCTCGCCCGATTTAATCCCTTTTGATTTTTCTCGTACCTAGAATTAAACGATATGCAATTCATTCTTACCAATGGCAGGCCTAATGATCCCAATCGGCAGTCCGTGACCTTCGCATTTAACAACATCCTCAGCAACTTGTTTTGTGTAGGCGTATGTGTTGGGAAATTTGTCTAGCAGCCTGAAAGTTTTAGGAATAGTCAGTCGATATAATTTTGTTACCTTTCCCAAAATTGCCTCAGGCAAAGCCAGACAAGTTGAGATGTTAGAATATGATGATAATGAGTTGACTTGTAAAAGAAAATCTGGACATTGAAGCACAACAAATTATAAATTCATGAGCTGGGTAGAAGATCACCAACTGCGACCATGGAGAAGTTTAGCGATTCGTACTCAACCATAAATTGCAAGTATGTAATGACAAAATCACATTTTACATATTTGTCCATATCCTTTTTATTACGCCATGCAGGTATGCAACCCAACATACGTCTATCCGAAGTATTTCCAGCCCTAGCATTTTGGCATCCATACCAGATGTCTTTGAGTACTGTTTCAGATCGATTGACATAATATACTTACATTGGTGTGATATTGTCCAAAATTTTATCGGATAAGTATTCTGTCATGAGGATCAACTTTTTGTAGTCGATAGTCGCCGGATAAATCTTCTCCTCGATCAGGCTCTCGGTGCAGTTGGAAAACGCAGTGGAGACGTGTATTAGCGATTTCAGATTTTGTATCCGATGGGCCAGCCTCAGCATATCGAGCGGCCCCCGGACGTTGATAGCAACTGCCATCTTCAGTTTCTCGTCGAAACGGACTGTAGCTGCTACGTGAAATATGATATTCACCTAAAAAGAAATATACGATGTAATGGTGTGGTACAAAGCAATGTTGGGTTGCCTACACAAATCCTCCCCCTTTCTGTCATTAATTATAGATATATGTATATGCTTTGAGTATTTTGTATATTTTTGATGTGGACATTTTGTTTCACATTCTAAAGACAATCATAAGCCATATATATTTCAGGTTTGCTTCTAAATAACTAAGATATTTAAAAAATATAATAAAATCTACCAAAAAAAAAAATTATCGATTGGTGGGTTCAAGTCGCGACTTTTCGGAGGCCGAGAAATATATTTTCGTCCATCCGTTAGGGGCATGGACCTGATTTATGATGGTGGCTCTTACCATGTGATTTTTCAGTAACTATAGCTAGCGATTCTTCCGTTTGATCATTAAGTAAATCAAGGAATAGTTTATTGTTCTTAGCTGTAAAGTGCCAAGAATTTATCCAATTATAGTAATAGAGGTCGTAGAGGAAACGACAACGCGACTTAATATTGGTAATGACTTCACCTTTAAATTATTTACTAAATTATGACTATTTTGTTGGCGGGTCAATTAGTATTCAGTATGTTCGTAATATATTTTTAATTTACAAGGTAATGGTTGTTTTCTCTGCTCATACTCATATTAATGTTTATTTAATTGCGTGACTTGCTTTCACTTAAAATGAATGGCTTATAATGCAACCCAAATAAATATGTATGTAGCATGTTCCATTTAATGCTATTGTTTTATTAGCAAAAGGGCATTGACGTGCATAATAACGCAAATTTTTTATACGGATTAATTTTAGCCACCAATTTTGTTTTGTAGGTAAGTTTCCGGGTTCATCGGTGGCGGTCTTTTTCTGACGCGAAACGTAGTTATGCAACCATACTTACTATCCTCGTGAGAAACTAGTTGCTTGTCGCACATTTACTGCCTACGGAATAACTCGGTTATTACGAGAGATAGACTTTTGAAATTTATAACGTACATAGTAGGTCACTAAAACCAGAATCTAACGTGTGCTGTTTCCGGTCTAATCGGAAGTGACACAAAGTTTCCCATTTTACGTAAAACACCATACATTTTTGCATTTTCTTGTTCGTTATGAAATTTTGATTTCAGAGGTATATCACAAGTTAGCATTTGTTTAAAAAAAAAACTGAAAACCACAAGTGGGTTCTACGGAATTTTATATTTGAATCTTGTAGAAAGTAGACGTCGGGTTTGACGAGTGGGCGTATTTTTTGTCACTCCATTTAAAATTCGCTCACAGTTTATTGTTTCCCATAAATTTTAAAAAATGCAAAATTTGTGGAAAAAACTCGGTGCTTTAATTAAGGAAAACATTGACACGTTTACGTTTGAGGAAAAGTGACAAAGAACACGCCCATGTGTCAAATTCAGTGCCTACTTTCTATAGTACCTATTTGAAAATAATATCCTGCTGTGGCGTATTTTGTTTTTCAGTTTTTTCACAATTTCGACGCCATTTTTTTAACAAATGCCAACTTGTGATATATCGCTGAAATCGGTATTTCATGACGATGCCACTAGAAAAAACTTACCTCCTGAATCAGCATATGCTCGTCCTGATCAGTCAGCCCCAAGTTCGGCAGAGAGCAGTCGCCCGGGACCCCGACCACTTTGTGTCGAAATTTCGGGCATTCGTTCTTCAGCCGTTCGAAGATGACATCCTCGAATATTTCGTCGATCCTCGCGTGCAAGTTCTTGCCTTTCTTGCTTCGCACCAGGAGGAAAATAGTGGAGACAGTTGGGCACGACCTCAGCAGCTTTTCCACGAGGATTTTCCCCAAGAATCCAGTGCCGCCGGTTATCAAAATGTTGGTATTGTCGTAGAATTTCTGAACGGGCGTCAAGTCCAGCTGTATCTCCTTCTTGGTGGTCACACTTTGGGTGCGTATGTGGTTCATGATTTTCACCTCTAAAACCAAAATACACAAGTAAATTTTTTGCTACCAAAAAAATTTGTTTCTCTCCGACTGTCTGTCTGTCTATTCGAGATCTCTGTATTACGCGTTTGGAAATCGTTTGTGATAATTGTAGAATATTTATTATGCTATTATGAATGACTACTAATACTAAAGTGGACCTACAAATTATTCCATATCACAATATTGGTATAACAATAAAAATAAGCGCACGTCAGAAGTGTAGTTACAAAATGCTATATCCGACCTTCGTTATCGTTTTCAAACAATCATTAACTATATAGGTGGGCATTGTAAAAATTGCTGTTTACCAATATTATGGTAACATAACAAACGCTATTTTATTTTAGTAAACTTTGCTATTACCAGCAAAATGGTGTCTGCTACAAACAAGTAAAGATATTGGGATTGTTTAATTTTAAAAATCTACTTGTTTTGCATCTCTTCATTGCGCGCGTTGTACTGTAAACATTGAGAAAAGAAAGTTATGATCGAGGTCGTATCGGTGAACCTTTCAATCAATCAAAGAATCGGCTATGGCTAGGCGTATCATAATGACAATAACCTCAACGTGTATACAGGGTGTGTAAAAATCACAGAATGTTCGGTACACATTTTAATCAGAATTTGTGAGTTTATTGTAGAAATTAAAAAAAAATGTTTTATACAAAAGTTGCAGGGCATTTACTAAATTTTTATTTGGCAGTAACAAGAAAAACAAATGAATGTCGATATTTTCAGATATGGACATAACCTATATGTTTTTTAAATGGAATGCCCTATATATTTTTATCCAGTTAGATTTGGTTTTTTTTTTCTGTTTACACTGATATGGCATAGCATACTTGATAGTTTTATTCAGGACGTTTTGAATTATTAATCAAAAACAAAAAGATTGTATGTAAGTATTCCTACTAGAGATTAAACCGAGGATTAAACTTTTTGCGTCAGCAAAGAGGGCCGTGGATGAAAATAATAGAAACTGTTCCATAATTCACATTTTAATAATAATAATAATAATAAATGTCTTTATTTACAACCACAATTACACAGTCAAAACAAAACCAATAAAGAACATTACAATTATTATGAACTGTGGTATAAAAAGGCTAAGTTCAGTTGCCGCAATAATACTATTACTGCAAAATCTGTTCTACCACTTAACCTTATGTGTTTGAGTTTATTTTAGAACATACAAATACTTAGTATATTTTACAACAAGAGATGAAAATACTATTTTTCTCGTGAGATGAGAATTTCTCACGAACGAAAAAAACGTATTTCATCTCGAGCAGGAAATGGTATTTTTTCTCCGATATTGTAATAAAATATTGGATTAAAATTTACAAACTTTATTTATTTTTAACATTCGCATGGAAAATACATGCTATTAAATTATAAATCAACTGTCACAATGTAAATCATCAATTGTTTGTTTAGTCGTTGCTATCCTAGGTAACATAAATTTGACAATTTCATTTTCACTTCTAGAGTAAAAAAATGTCACTTTCGTATAGAGTTAGGCAGTGGAAAAATTGCTATTTCAATATAATATATGAGTAGAAAAAAAAATGTTTTATGCAAAAGTGTAAAAGTTGTAGAATATCTTCTAAACTTGTAGTAACATAAAAACAACTGGATAACAATTGTATATAATTTTAGCTATTAACATATCTAGGAATGTTATGACTATCATAACTGCCGCAGATGTCGGTTTGAAATACGAGCTCGTAGAGCGAGAATTTTAAGACATCTAAGGCTGTTATGATTCATAACATCCGTGACATGTTCAATAGTTTATCGGTTTCAGAAAATAAAGACATTATTAATAGATATTACCTTTTGATATTCTCTTATTAATAACGTTTTCATTTCATTAGTTGGTCAAGTCTGTATGGGTTGATTTGTCGCCATGGTTACAGTTATATTTTGTTTGTTTTTATTTGTTACCTTTTTTCATATTACATAAATGTTTACATTTTTAATGTCACAACGGCTACATAAAAATGGACCTTGGATTGCCTGAAAATACATTTCAGTTGGATTTCAGTACTTAATTATTATTGTTTGGAGTTTTCTGTCTGTTTGTATTAATAAATAGCCCTATAGTTTCATTATTTATTATTTCATCTGTTGACAGTTATTGACAGATCTGTATTTGTAATATTACCGTACAAGTTTTAAATATAACTGTACAACTTTAGTTATGACTTGTTTACCAGCCTACTTTTGCATATGTAAACAAAGGATTAATATCCCGAAACCGATAAAATAAATTAACATAATTTAACTAAAAGGCTTCCTCTTTCACATAATTGTTTCGTCGGTTTTTCAAACAATCTTTCGATATGGATATATTTTCTTCTATACTCGGGCCAAAAAGAGTAGTCAGTAGAGCCAGGGGCGTACGGATTTACGAATTTCATAAATTCCATAATTCGAACAAATGAAAGCGGATTGTGTTAATTATGCATGAGTATGAGTTACCATGTCTTAAATTTTAAATAATATGCTTACATCTGGCAACATTATCTCCACGAATTAGGTATAGCAACGCAGTTGAACAATGCACATCCGTTGCGTTGCAGCATATGTGACGCCACTGAATGCGCTACGATAGACTTGCTCGACGACCTTCCTAGTAGTCGAACAAATTATTGGGTAGAAGGCGCCACGTTCAAACATGTACTCTATTTGGTTGACTATAGCAATTACACATAATGACCTAGTTGTGGTTTTCGTCTCTGGTAGGCGGATAAAACTTGATATATTTCTTTGAATTATATGGGATTATATGGTAAAACGAGCTGCCGCTTCTGTATTCCATAACAGCTATATGCTTTGAAGAATTGCCGATAATTTTTTGCTCTACTGACTACTCTTTTTGGCCCGAGTATATATTATCTAATAGTTGCACGTTTATTGGTCATTAAATATGATTCAAGTATATCATTTTTTTCTTCTAAATTGAATCTCATTTTAACGTAAAAATTCACCAATTTCATTGTTGATGTATAAATAATGACGTTAGTCAAAACAATAACAGTTTCTATTGTTTTCATCCACGGCCCTCTTTGCTAACTCAAAATGTTTAAACTCTATTAGGAATACTTACCTGCAATCATTTTGTTTTTGATTAATAATTCAAAACATCCTGAATAAAACTCAGAAAAAAACCAAATTTAACTGGATAAAAACATATAGGGTGTGCCGTTTAAAAAAACATAGGTTATGTCATGTCCATATCTGAAAAATCGACAATCAATTATTTATTTTCTATTACTGTCAAATAAAAATTTAGTAAATACCCCAAAAACTCCAACTTTTGTATAAAACTTTTTTTTTAATTTCTACAATAAACGCACAGTTTCTGATTAAAATGTGTACCAAACAAAATGATAACATATTATACAATTTGGAAATTAGCTATTTTATTGACTTTCACTTAATTCACATCAGCCATCACAGTGAATAAAGAAATTACTGAAATTTAAGAAATTTTCTTAACTTTAATTTATTTTTTGCGTATAAATAGTAATTTTCGTTACATACTAACAAACAACCATTTGATTGTATGTTTTTCCTTAAGAGAAAATAGGCTAAATTAGCATATATTTGTGTACTAAATGTAAATATTTTCGCTTTCGTCCCTCTAAAATAAATCTTAATAAATAAGACTCGAAACCAAATGAGGCCAACAGCTATTCTCCGGGCTGTACGCCCCGCCGAGCGCTGAATTACAAGTCTCTAGCTTGGCCGCATTTTGTGTAATAATCACACTTATTACCACAAAAATGCTAGGGCTAATTGACACCAGCAGAATTAATTATTTCTAAGAAATAGGAACTTTCGTGCCAGTCGTACAGCGATTTTTTTGAAAAAATCACATTTTTCTCATTACTGACCTGTAAATTTTCACTCAGGTATTTAATGGGATATTTTTATTCGTCACTTCCTTACGTATAGGTAATGTTAATTTTAACCATATGTCAATATTCATTTAATCTTACAGGGCGTTTAAAAAATATTAAAATTATGGGATATTCAGATTTACAATTTTTTTGCGATTCGCAATATCCTTTCCTTAATACCGACTAGTTGTATTATGTGTCATACAGCATACAGTTCATAAGGTACCTCTATGTCAACAAATGCAACGTTACCACCCACTTTGCGAGTACACGCTAATTGGTTTTATCGATTCGCGAAGCGTATCTTTAGGAAAAGACAAGCCGAACTCACGAAAAGAGGTCAAGATTTTGACAATCGTTTCAAGTTTATCAGAGGCAATGTTGAAAGAAGTAATTACACATCACACAGGTCAGCTCTCCTCCTCGGCTGGAATACTAAGAGGAATTTTATGTAATTTCGTGTACGCTTTCGCAGAATTCGATTAGCTCGATTGTACGCTTTGTTCAATGCAGCGTGTTCGGTGCAGCCATGGGAAATGCACGAGGATACGGTTCCGAGGGATAGTCACTAATTTCGAAATGTTTAAAATTAAAAAAAAAGTTATCTTTTTTACTTGCACCTATGAAGACTTTAAACCTTGGAAAGCGAAATCTTAAATAGGAATATCTGTGTCAAATTCTATTTGGGCCTATCAGGAAACAGTCAAATATTTTTTAAACGAAGGCCTACTAGAAAAATATTGTATCCACTGCTACTCTCCCAACATGTTTCATCCAAGGTTGGTATGAAGCGATATTGGTGAAACCATTCGACGGATGTCCTTGAGATTTTGGAGCCGATAGCTCTTCAGTGAAACCTATCTCTATGGGATCGCTTTTCCAAATCAGTGTTTGCAAAGATATACGAAGAGACCTGGTTCAAAATCAGCAATAATTGACGACAATGCATTAAATGTACTTTTGTTACAGACCAACCAGAAACGTCTGTCAAACAGTATGCATTGAGTCATCAGCTAAGTGAAACTCTGGTCTATGAATTGAATGAAGATGATTTCCGCAGAAGGTTGGAAGCAGAATTGAACACAGTAGACAATGCTTCTGTAAATAATATCTTCTCAGGTAAGACTACTTTCGGTTTCAGCAAATTAGTTGATAGAAATAACTGTAGATATTGGAAACGTTGGAGGGAGGAAATGGATATCCAGCGCCTACAAAATTTCCTCAATGGAACGCTAAATTCTGCCTTCGATTGTTACAAAATATGGCCCCTTTGCGACAATAGGTGCCATTGGCTGGCCAATAAGACCTCCTGATTTAAGAACCTTTGGTTTTTCCTAAATGGTCTTGTTTATATTAATAGATCCAATAGCCTGGAGGACTGCGTTTCATACAGGATAAGAAATGAGATGAGAATATGTCTAGGAATGACTAACATCCAAGGATACAATATACAGGGTGAACCCACAAAGTCAAGTGCTTTTTTAAATGAAGTGCCACGTACATACATCAATTGTTGTAGCCTCTTTCTAATCTCCTGCCATTTCTACATTATTATTGACTTTTCCCAACCACTTGGATGTAATGATTTTGTTTGTTAAAATAATGTCTTTCAAAAAATTACTGCAGTAACCATTATGGATTTTAGGAAAAAGTATGTTAATACCAGTTGCGAAACAACTGAGCGTTGTTCCTAAAATTATACAGGGTGGCCAAATATTAATTTCAAATATATAAGTCTTTGAATTGAATTTCCTTCATTGCAAATTATTCTACTTTCATTGCTTGCTACGTATTGTTTATAAATAACTTTATTTAGGTTTTATACAAGTATAACAATAACAAAAATATCCAACTTGATGTTTATATTGATGCTCTACTTGTGAACACCCAAATACAAAATCTGTTAGGAGTATAAATTATTGAAACAATTTTAGAACACAATTATTGTCGATTCCTTTAAAAACAACTACTTTTTATGACTATACTCCACGAAAAGTGGAGTAATTTGTAAAAAAACAGGAAGGGATAGGCCTTAATCTAAGAGTCAATATTTGTTATAGTTTTTTTTTAACTAAATTAAATAATTTTTTTCAAAAAAATGTGTTTAATCAGTTTCTTGACAATATTTGAGGTTATATCGCTTATTCGACCTTAAAATCGGGTTACTCATAAAAAAACATATGAAAATAGATTTTGGTTTTCCATTTTAGCCCAATAATAAAGCCAGGAGATCGAGTGAGCCTCTTATGTGGGACACCCTGTACACCTCAGCGATTGAAGGGTTGAAGAAATCACGCAAAAAATTGCAAAAAAAGTTGGCATTCTCTCTTTATGAGGAGCCACTTTTATTGGTTAAAAATTAATCATCAATATTTAGCAACAACTGAAGCCAGCCCTGTCCATTCTCGATATCTCTCAAACCGGGCGGAACGCGGCATCTTTGAAGGTTTTCTACGTGATTTTTTCAAACCACTATATCGCTAAGAAGAAGTATACATGGGAGACAATAAAATGCGTCAAATCCAACGCCTACTTTCGATAAGCTTCAAAAATAAAATCTTGCAGAAGCCTAGTTGTGTTTATGTTTCAATTTTTTCACATTTTTGACGCCATTTTTTAACAAATGCCAACGTGTGATATATCGTTGGATTCAAAATTTCATGACGAACAAAAAAATGTAAAAATACGCAGGGTGTTCCGTTTACAGTAAGAAAGTTGGTGCAACTTCCGGTTAGGCCGGAAGTAGTACTTTGTGCACAATTGTGATAGATTCTGCCTTTAGTGACCCATTATGCACATTCCGAATTTCAGAAGCAAGTAGATAATACTTTCGTGATCACCGGGTGGCCACGAGAGCCGACTTATAGCTCTTTTGTTTCTGAATCAACTGTTTTGAAATTTGGAACAAGTATATAAGACTTATTTTACAATTTAGTGACGTGTATATTAAAAATGGCCGACTTCCGGTTTCGACGGAAATAACATCAAATTCGATTTTTTAAATGGAACACCCTGTATATTTTATTATTTTTGTAGTCTACAGTCTACGGACCAAATTCTATCTTATAACGTTGCAAAATTTGCGGTTTTTTTTTCAAAAATAATTTTAACATTTTTAATTTTATTTTTCAAACCAGACTTGGGAAAAATGTATCTATCTCTATTCTGTTATTCACACAAATAATAATTCTTAGCAGTAAGTTAATATTATGTGTATTGTGGGCCGATGAATTTTAAAGTGTTGGTTTTTGATAAAAAAGGCAATTTTTTTAATGAAATATGTATGGACTATTTTTGTGATTGTGACTAGATTTTTCCAATATACAAATGAAGATGGCTAATACAGGGGAGGAAAGAGGCTAAAAATAAGCTTAAAAAAATGCGAGAAAAAATGTATTGATGTACGGGTTCCCAGCCCAATTTTGTGGATTATTTCTAGGTTACAAAATTTTTTTATATACATATATATAATTCGTGTGAATTTTTATGACGATTCTAACTATGAAAAAAGAAAAACAATTGAAAGCCATTGTAAAAAGTTATGAACTTAACTTACATTTTTTTAAATGGAACACCCTATACAATTTTTGAATTTTTTGAAAGATCTTTATTCTGATTCTAAATATATATAGTTTAATACATTTATTTTTGACAGTTTTTGAATTATTTAAAAATGTAGGTTTTTTTAAGAAAATAAATGCAGTCTCTTAAATCAATATAGCTTGGACTCATAGATTTAAGAATGGCCATGCTAAAAAAACAAAAGCACGTAATTATTTATTTTGAAATTTGTTATTGCTCCTGTTATTAAATGTGAAAACAAAAAGTTGGGTTCATAAATTTTCAAATTGGCATTTAATTGTTTTTCTTTTTTCATAATTATAATCGTTATAAAAATTCACGAGAATTATATACAGCGTGTCCCACTTTTAATGGCCCCCTCCTTCACAACTCAGTTATTAGTTATCCAATTTTAACCAAATTTGGATCGGTGTCAATGATCTTTGGTGCGATCTTTTTGAATTAAACAAAATTTATTTTTGCAGTGGCGTGCATTTTTATTAAGAAAAAAGGGGTCGCTTTTTCGAGAAGTCATATTAGACATTTTTTACAGAAAAACTAATACAAAATTATTAATCAGCATGCTTTAGAACCCCCATGCCGAAAATATCACAACATTTTGATTAAGGGTTTCCGAATAACGGGCCCAGTAAAAATACATTTTTTCAGTCGTAAATAATTGACAGCTTGAAAACGGTTTGCGTTTTGAAAAAAAGTCTTTCCTCATTTTCAATTTAAATTGATTTACTCTATCTCCCCATGCCTTCAAAAGTTTCAAAAGCTGCAAGCAAAAATTTTTCATTGGACGATAAAAAAATATTTTAACCGGTTCTGTATTATTTGGGCATTAAGTGATAAAAAATGATCTTATGTGATAATAAATCAATTTTATACCAAAAGAAAAAAGGTTGCTCTGATATTAAATTAAACTATTTTTCCAAAAATAAACCGTTGTAAAGTTAATTATTTACGACTGCGGCATTTCAAACTTTTGTGCACATGATGTGATAGAGTAAATCAGTTTAAATTGAAAATGACGTAAGTATGACTTTTTTTCGAAACACAAACCGTTTTCAAGTTATCAGTTATTTACGACTAAAAAAATGTATTTTCACTGGGTCCGTTATTCGGAAACCCGTAATCAAAATGTAGTAAAATTTTGAACATGGGGGTTCCAAAGTATGCTGAATAATAATATTGCATTAGTTTTTCTGTAAAAAAATGCCTAATATGACTTCTCGAAAAATTGACCCCGTTTTTTCTTAATAAAAATGCACGCCACTGACAAAAATAAGTTTTGTTTAATTCAGAAAGATCACACCAAATGCCGCTAACAGTAACCCAAATTTGGTTGAAATCGGATAACTAATAACTGAGTTGTGAAGGGGGGGGGCATTAAAAGTGGGACACGCTGTATAAAAAATTTTTTGTAACATTAGAAACAATCCACAAAACTGGGGTGGGAACTTTCGCATGTCAACCCCATATGGCATTTCAATGAAAAAGAAAACAGATGACTCTATAGAGCTGTCTTGGCTAGCCCTGTATATTCGAAAATAATTTCCAGTTATAGAATTATCCATCCAATTTACTTAAATTTTTAAATCAAATTTCTAGAACCATGGAACTCAAGATATCGAAGTGGAACGAACTATTCCCTCATCTCGTATAATAAAATTATTTTGCCATCGTAAAATAAATCATAATTTATATATTTTAACAGAATTGTAGGTATATACCAATTAAAATATAAAAACAACTGGTTTTATGTGTTTCAAATCTTTATTTAATCTTTGGGAGAAAAATTTACGAACAATTTGGACGACAAAATTAACTTACAACAGAGTCTAAAACCCCTTAAATAAATTTTACCATCCAAATTGAAAATTACAATAAATACGAGTATTTAAAATTTAAATATTCGTTGCATATTTTCTAATGTTAAACTCTAAGGCAAATAAATGGTTTAATAACTACTCACCGGTCCTGGTCATATTTTCCAAAAATTAATAAAAACACGTCACACTATTTGCCACTTATCGCACTCCTCACCGCTCTCTAATATTCAACCGATTATAAGTATTATATTTATATCATACACTATTGAAAATTCAAGTACTTAACATAATGTTAAAACACTTTACCAGCCCACTGGATGGCTGTAAGTAGAATAAGCAGAGTATTTGCTTACAGGCGATTTTGTTACTTGTACGATATGCACTTTCCTCACCACCATGTTCGAGAGGTATCGCCATTGTTAATTATGCTATAAAACCACAATTAATAGATACGCAAGCACTTAATGCATTTCTTAATAATGATTATTATTAAAACGCAAACAGTCTGACATTTGTATTTAATACAATATTCCATAAATTGCGTGCGAAAGTATTTAATGCAATATGCAATAGTATGCGAGAGTAATATTCGAAATTATGTCACGCATGAAATTGTCGCTAAATTAAGTTTTTCATTTGTTGTTGTTTTGTTCTGTTGGTCGTGTTTCGTATCTCGTAAATAAATTTTTTGTTTTCAGAAAAATAGACGCCATTTTGTTGGAATTTCTTAAACTGTTGCACCCATTTTGAAGGAGATCGGAAAGCCTCATCAGAATCAGGAAATAATTGTTAAATATCCTGCTGCGAAACAATTAACGCACCACCAAAAATTTACCATAAGTTGGATGGTCATATCTTTCTGAATCAGATTGGCGGTCTCTACACTCTCTAGTATTAGGAGAGGCAAGGTTGATGCAGTCTCCTCCAGAATGTGGGTATGTTCTGGTTTCAAAAATATATATACCCAATTTCTAATTTTCCTTAAGCAGGGGTTGAAATGGAAGGTACAGCATAGTGTGGAAAAATATTATCACGGTAACGATACACACATCCACTTAGCCATCCATTAGTATACAGTTAATGTGAAACCTGATAAATAAGTTATCACTAAATATGCATTAAATTACTACACAATGTCAGTCAAGGCCAAGAAATGTAAAAAAATATTTAGTAGCAATTTAAAATACCTCAGATTTAATAAAATTGCCTTAGCTATGGGTGGTACTTTTAGATTTATGTATTAGTCAATTTTCCATGGGTTTTGATTTATTTTATTCTTAGGAAAATGTTAAATTGATTATATTAGTTCCCGTACTAAAGCATGTTGGGTTATGAGACAAACCGCTGGAGTAATTAGAAAGTTATTTACCAAACAAAAACAGCGCGTAAGAATTCGAAACAAGACTAAGACCAAATACGGTGTGCCTCAGGGCACAGTATTTATTTCAGCTCATTCAACATTGAAACCTGTTACACGTTGTTGAGCCGACACATATTTCGTTCTGGGGAAAATTGGGCGTTATTAAAGTTCAAAATTAAGGATTGTAAAATTTAAAAGATCAAAGAATTGCGTAAAATGCCCCATGTAAACGCTAATAAAAACGAAAGAACTAATGAAAACACAAGTAGTCTGCAGCTTACTTAAAAATAAAATTTTTCTAGTTTGAGTTTGATAACAGCCACATAAAAAGAAAGTCCATTACCAAAAATCGGTTTTTAGTTGGGTTACATATAAACAACAGTTATTTTCAAAATGTTGGAATTTTTATACTGTCAATTTAATAGTTGGCATCTGCCAAAATGAAATTCCCACATCAAAATCGTGATCTGTGACCTCAAAAACGTGGGTATTGATGATAAAGAAACTTCTTTTCAAAATGTTGCAATTTTCATAAAGTCAGTTTGACAGTTGGCAGCTTTCAAAATGAAATTCCGACATTAAAATCGTAATCTGTGACTTCAGAAACGTAGGTATTGATGGTTTGCATATACTTTCAAAATGATGAAATTTTCATACTGTCAATTTGACAGTTGGCAGCTGTCAAAATGAAATTCCGACATCAAAATCGTGATCTGTGACTTCAAAAACGTGGGTGTTGATGGTTTACATTTTAAAAGAACGTCTTTTCAAAATGTTGACATATTCATACCGTCAGTTTGACAGTTGGCAGTTTTCAAACTGAAATTCCGACATCAAAAGCGTGATCTGTGACCTCAAAAACGTATGTATTGATAGGTTACACATAAATATTGAAATTTTCATACTGTCAATTTGACAGTTGGCAGCTGTGAAAATTAAATGCCCACATCAAAATCGTGATCTGTGGCTTCAAAAACGTGGGTAATGATGGTTTGCACATAAAAAAACTTCCTTTCAAAATGTTGAAATTTTCATACTGTTAATTTGACAGTTGACAGCTGTCAAAATGAAACGCTCACATTGAAATCGTAATGTGTGACATGAAAAATTTGGGTATTGATAGTTTGCATATACAAAAAACTTCTTTTCAAAATGTTGAAATTTTCATACTTACTGTCGATTAGACAGTTGGCAGCTGTCAAAATGAAACGGTCACATTAAAATCGTAATGTGTGACATCAAAAACGTAGGTATTGATAGTTTGCATATACAAAAAACTTCTTTTCAAAATGTTGAAATTTTCATACTGTCAATTTAACAGTTGTCAAAATGAAATTCCCACATCAAGATCGTGATCTGTGACTTTAAAAATGTAGGTATTGATGGTTTGCACATAAAAAAACCTCTTTTCAAAATGTTGACATTTTGATACCGTCAGTTTGACAGTTGGCAGTTGCCAAAATTAAATACCGACATCAAAATCGTGATCTGTGGCCTCAAGAATGTGGGTATTGATGGATTACACATAACATTTTAAAATGTTAAAATGTTCATAGTGTTAATTTGACAGTTGGTAGCTGTCAAAATGAAATTTCGACATTGAAATCGTGATCAGTGGCCTCAATAACATAGATATTGATGTTTTACACATAAAAAACTTGTTTTTAAAATGTTGAAATTTCTACATCAAAATCGTGATCTATGACCTCAGAAACATAGGTATTGATGGTTTACATTTAAAAAAAATCTTCTTTTCAAAATGTTGTCAGTTTGACAGTTAACAGCTGTCAAAATGAAATTCCCACATCAAAATCGTGATCTATGACTTTAAAAACGTAAGTATTGATTCTTTTCAAAATGTTAAAATTTACGAACTGTCAGTTTGACAGTTGACAGCTATCAAAATGAAAATCCGAAATCAAAACCGTGATCTGTAGCCTCAAAAACGTAGGTATTGAAGGTTTACACATAAAAACATTATTTTCAAAATGTTAATATTTTCATACTGTCAATTTGACAGTTGGCAGCTGTCAACGTGAAATTCCTACATCAAAATCGTGATCTATGACCTCAAAAACCAACGTGGATATTGATGGTTTAAAAATTGTTCACAAGACCAAAAAACTGTTTTTCAAAAGTTGAAATTTTTAATGATAAGAAAGATGATTTCTACACTATCTGGGTCTTGTAGCCAAAAAATGATGCGAACCTAAAGTTTCTAGTGGCCGAATTCGGTTTCAGAACGTGAAAATACATCGGAAAGAATGGGTCCGGTTTTTGGTAATGGACTTTTTTGTGGGGCTGTGTAATTAATAATAACAATAATTTTTTAGTCCTTATGAAAAGAAATATTTTTCAAAAAGTTTTTAATTCCTTCACATTACACTCACCAATTTCTCTCTTCTTCGCCAGAAATTATTTAAACTTAAATCTTCAACCACTCGCGATGCACCTCACTGTTTTTTCTTAGAGTTATCCAAAAAGTTACTGTAAGAATAGCCAATAAAAACACTTATTGGCCGTACTGGTACTGTGAAATGAAAACGTTGGCTGCTCGCTGGTTGTAAACCGAATAAACTGAAAATGGGTTCATACGTGATTTTATTATGCGGTAATGGCATGTTTATTGTCCTTACCTATGATAAGGTGGTGGATTTAAGCGGAAACTCGATTGAAAAGCACTACACATAATTCATACACACACCGCACTGATGTAGGATTGTATTTATACAGGGTGGTCCGAAGTTTACCTGACGAACTTCGGTAGGTGATAGAGGGTCTTAAAGTAAGTAGAAAAGTTATTAAAAAAATGGTTTGTTTTTCACAAAACTTTAACATCCTGTATCTTTGTTAGCAATCACGTAAGGACATAAGTTGACAGGAACTTTTCTACTTATTTTAAGTCACTCTATCACCTGACGAAGTTTGTCAGGTAAACTTTGGACCACCCTGTATATACTTCGTTGGGTTTTTGTCTCGGCGTTTTTCAATTCTTAAAATGCGCTAAATATCTTTACGTCTCACGCAGTTTTTAACTTTAAAGTGCCTTTAGCTTCGTTTAGAATCTTGTGTTCTTCGTTGTTTTTAATCATACAGAAAATCATTTGAGTCGGGATGATATGCTAAGGGCCGTGGGCACGTTGAAAAATGACGCAGAAATTAACGTAGCACAAGCTCTGAGTGGGGATACGTAAAGTTATGCAACTTTTGACGATAATCGCATATGACGTCATCGACAATTTTTTCAAATAGTAACTCACTAATGCCGTTTTAGGGAGGTCATACTCGTAAATAAATTAATTTAATATATCATATTTTAACTCAAGATTTTTTTATTCTGCTATATTGGTGCCGTTTCCAAATCACTACGGCGGCGTGTATAGAAGCAATTAAAACTAGTAATTATAAATTATTTTGTAATACCACCGGAATCACAAGAGCGTTGTAAAACAGCATGATGCGTAAAGCTTTTTTTTAGTTTCCCAATGAGTGAAACGTGAAACTTTATTTTTATTGAATGGCACCTCACGAAGAACCGACCTATACATTACAAGACTGTCTTGATGGCGGGAATATTGGAGAAAGACCTGAGGAGTGTACGAATCAGGGCAATCAAGACTGGACAATGAATTCCATAGCTCTGTTGTTCGTTGCAAAAAAAATATCTGGAAAAGTGACGCCCGACATGAAAATAACTGAAACGCTGAAATTTTCCGCTACTAAAATTTAGTAGCAGCACGATTACAAAATCCGACTAACGTTTTTTTGTTAAATAAATGTTGGGCAATATTTTACCACGCATTCGTATATTAATAGAACACTCGACGTTAGCAGATTCAACATGGAGGTATTAAAAAATACAGCAATAGGAAAATTTATGACGTGCTTCTAATTATTTCCTGTTTGTCCCAGTTATTGTTCGGCCTCTCATATGGAAATAAAAGCTAATCGCGCAGAGAATCGATTAGGTAATATAATTTGTTGTTGTTTTATATTTGGAAAAATTTCAGATTGATTTCAATTTTTTTAATATATTATTCCAATTGACGTCCTGGGAGAGTTCCAATGCGTCAGTCAACCTGGACAAACACAAGATTGTGACCATAACATTGTCATCAGCCACAGCAGGGATTCGCACTCAGAAAAAAATTACACGTATCGATCGATAACATTGGGTACCATGCCATGATGAGTCGAATGGCCCGCTATATTACCGGATTTGACTCCGTTAAATCATTTTCTATAGGGATACTTAAAAAGCAAAGTTTACACGAACAAACCTATAAACAGGGTGACCCAAAAAAACGAAACGGCACTGGTATTGGGCACTTAAGCTTATAACAAAAAAGAAATGTGCATAATCTGGAATAAACCTTTTTATTTTAGATTTATTGATCGCTCAAGAAGAAGACATAAGAGAGTTTTCAATAAATTACTAAACTAAACTAAACTGAAACTAAAACTTCAAAGATCAACAAAATAAAAACAGTTGGGTCTAATTTATTATTTCAAATCACTTTATTTGATATTCTGATTTTATACCCAATAATATACCGTGGTGAAATCAAGAATATTTTGTTTGGTTTTTGAAATATTAAAAAAAAACAATTTTTTGAGTTTTCATTTTTGTGTTTTTCTAGGTTTGTTGTGTTTCTTTTCAAAATGTTGCAATTTTTATAATGTCAGTTTGACAGTTGGCAGCTGTCAAAATGAAATTCCGACATTAAAATCGTAATCTATGACTTCAGAAACGTAGGTATTGATGGTTTGCATATACAAAAAACTTCTTTTCAAAATGTTGAAATTTTCATACTGTCAATTTAACAGTTGGCAGCTGTCAAAATGAAATTCCCACATCAAAATCGTGATCTGTGACTTCAAAAACGTGGGTATTGATGGTTTACATTTTAAAAGAACTTCTTTTTAAAATGTTGATATTTTTATACCGTCAGTTTGACAGTTGGCAGTTGTCAAAATGACATTCCGTCATCAAAACCGTGATCTGTGACCTTAAAAACGTAGGTATTGATAGTTTACTACACATAAAAAAGATTATTTTCAAAATGTTGAAATTTTGATACTGTCAATTTGACAGTTGACAGCTGTGAAAATGAAATGCCCACATCAAAATCGTGATCTGTGACTTTAAAAACTTGGGTGTTGATGGTTTGCACATAAAAAGACTTCCTTTCAAAATGTTGAAATTTTCATACTGTTAATTTGACAGTTGACAGCTGTCAAAATGAAACGCTCACGTTAAAATCGTAATGTGTGACTTCAAAAACGTAGGTATTGATAGTTTGCATATACAAAAAACTTCTTTTCACAATGTTGAAATTTTCATACTGTCAATTTAACAGTTGGCAGTTGTCAAAATGAAATTCCGACATCAAGATCGTGATCTGTGACTTTAAAAACGTAGGTATTGATGGTTTACAAATAAAAAAACTTCTTTTCGAAATGTTGAAATTTTCATGCTATCATGACAATTGACAGCGGTTTTGGGCACTTACGCTCATAATTAAAACGCTCTTACACGTCAATTTTGTTACCTTTTTTAATTCTGTAGGCGGCTTCTGCTAATCACTTGAATAAATTTACAATTTGAAGTGTCATGACATAAACTAGGTATCTTTGTAAACAGAATCGATAGACCTTTCAAGCTCGCCCCCCCCCCTTCCTTTTAAAATTTTAGGGGTGAATTTCGCCCTGGCCAAGGGGTTGTATATAGGGGTCTGCGTAAGTAGGTACCCCCCTCAAAAATAAAATTGACGTTTCCTAGTGTTTTTTTAATGAGCCTAAAATCAGCGCCGTTTCGTTTCCCCGGATTGAGTTCACAATAGGAAAAACTATTTTATTTTCGATTTTTCGACAAAAAGTTTGTCTTAATAAAAACTCCAGCTTACTTTGAAAATAATATTTGTGCTAAAAGTGTTAATATTTTCTGTACAGGGTGACCGCAGAATCTGGAAAAAACCTTTTTATTTTAGATTTATTGATCGCTCATTTTGATTACTAATATTACTATATTGTTTGTAGTTTATTTGTGGCGGATAGTTAATATTCATTGAACTTAATTCTGGGAATCACGCCAAATTCTAAAAAATAAATAGAAATAAGAAAATTGCCAAAATATGTCAAGATAAAAGTGTAGTATCAAAGGCAAACCTCAACAGTTTGCCCCAGAAAACCACTGTATATAGTTCTAAATAATTATAAATACAATATTGTTATCTAAAATTCGTATCAGTGGTTTTCTAGTATTTTACACTAGAAAATATAACAAAATGTATATTATATAATATATAGATATATATATTTATATGATATGTAAAAAACAATTATAAAACAATAACTTATCTTAACAGAACGTTTCGAACCAAAGTCTAGGTCCTTTTTCAACTGTGATTACAAAAAATGACTTGTCAAAAAAGATCACTTTGACACCTGACACTGATTATTAATTAATGCATAGATCACTACATAAAGAATTCTAATTTATTTTGATATTTCCGTCACGTACTTCTTTTTGGAGAATCGGTAGCCAGACTTCGTCTAGCAACACTGAACTAGTAGAGACGCAGTCGGTACTATTTAGTTGAATACAGGCACTCTCTTTAAGTTTTCGTTTATTACAATGTGTCTCCGTTTGAATTATTTATTATATATTATATAATATACATTTTGTTATATTTTCTAGTGTAAAATACTAGAAAACCACTGATACGAATTTTAGATAACAATATTGTATTTATATTCATTTAGAACTATATACAGTGGTTTTCTGGGGCAAACTGTTGAGGTTTGCCTTTGATACTACACTTTTATCTTGACATATTTTGGCAATTTTCTTATTTCTATTTATTTTTTAGAATTTGGCGTGATTCCCAGAATTAAGTTCAATGAATACTAATATTACTATTTTATGCAAATGCGTCTTGTTGGTTAATCATTTTTTATGAATACTTCTCGTAGTTCTCGTGGACAATTAACTCGACACCGAATAATAAAGTAAACATTGCACACGCAATAAAAATCATCGTTACGAAAACTATTACTTAGAATTCATTATTTTCAATAATTGTAATGCGCAAATAACAAATAAATGAAATGTTTTTATAATAAATCAAACGTGGTGCACGCATGTCATTATTCTTAATTAATTACTAGATTTATTAAATTTATTACTAAGAATATTGTCTTTATAAACACTACGTATATGACGCTACACGGCAGGGAACGAGGAGATTGCGTACGATATAACTATAACCTAAATAGAAAGGGGAATAGACAAGATTTACTTCGAACGTGCGGATGAATAATTCTTGTATACGGAAATTACGTATTTTGTGAATAAATTCATCCGCATCTAGGGAATCCTGTTTTCTACTAATGGAGAAGGATCGCCCGTCGTCGGCGACTTGCCGGCGATTCTACATTTCAAAACTGATGCAAAACTACAGCTTGATTTTAATTTTATTTATGCTTCTAAAAATTCTAATTCTAACAATAGTCGTCCCTAAATACCTCCTGCGTTCGCACGTTGCTTTGTGAAGGGTTGCTGCATAATTTCCAAGTTACCAAACTGAGACAAACCGAGATATCACTGAAAGATAAATATTAGTATATTGTTACAGAATATTGTGGAAAATTTTGTTCGTGATTAAAAACAAGTTTTTCAGTACACAGTGGAATAAGTTTTACCTATCTATCATCCTATTTGATCGGTTTTTAATTTCTTTGGTAATTATTGGTTACAAAGCAGATCGTTAACAAACACAGGTGGTTTCCACCCGGTAAAATTTCCTACATGCATTAATGTAGTGGAGTCAAAAGACATCGTTAGTAAAGAAAGTCGAAAAGGCAGCCTCATTAATGTGTATGCATCAAGTCTTTCGGGGATATAATTATTATTCAGAAGAAGTCTTCTTTTGGTTATATAGGCGCAATATCAATTCAAAAAGTAGAAAGCCAGTTTTCAAAATGTCGACGTTTCGTCTTTATATATCCTCAAGGCTATTGTGTGTAGCTATACCCAAGACAAATACACTGACGACCAAAATTAACGCACCACCCAAAATTTGCCATGATTTTGAATTTAATTTTTTTCTAAACCGTTTGTCTGATTTTAAGATATTTTTTTTGTTTTGTAGGTTAACTCTTCTGAAATATATAGCCGTGCCAAATTTAAGTAAAAATTGATTTTTCTTTAAATATAGGGCGTAACAATAAAGCTATGTTTTTTTTCAAAAATTCAAAACACCCTGTGGGAATCGCCAGCACCAAAATTAAACTCCAGTTCAGACCCAATTATAGCCTCATCTTTTCTTATTATTTGCTTTTTTGGTACACTTTTTAATCTTTGCTTTTAAAGGAGATATACCGAGTGGGGAAAAAAATCAAAAACTTTGGTTTCTAGGATGCCATTTTTTTGTTACTTAACCGATTCGAAAAAACTTGGCGTTATTAGATAGGCAATTTAGTAGGCGACAAAACCTATAGGCGAGAATGGTAAACAAACATTGATTATACTTAAAGTCCAAAAATTAGAGGAACAAAATATTCGTGCGTGCAAAAATTTTAAAAAAAATCACCTTATTTAAAAATATGTACTTTGCTATCTAAAAGTTCCTATGTATCTAATCAAATAACGAAGATATTCGCCTTAGAAATATAAGGAATGTTGTAGATTAATGTTCCCCAGGCATGTTGTAAAAAGGAGGTTTTTTGCACCAACAATTAATTTTTTTTTCAAAAATTATCTTGGCCAAAAGCTGTCATGGAATTAAAAATTGCTGTCTCAGCTTTCATTCAAACAATTTCTTCTAAAGACTCTCATCAATGAAAAAGTGCCATGGAGGAAGAGTTTATCCTCGTTGGCAGAAAATAAGACCTGGGGAGCTTGTGGAACTACCTACCTGACGGCAGAAAGTCAATAGAAAATCGATGGATATCCAAGATAAAGAAGAAAATTTTTAGTAGAATTCATCACTACAAAGCAAGATTGGTAAAAGGTTATTCCCAAGTAGACAGAGTTGACTTATTTGCAACGTTTAGTCCATTAGTTCGCTGGGACACCACAAGATCTGTGCTAGACTTCTTGTCCTCCTGATGACCTTGTGATAGAGAAAGAATTATGTACATCTTCTTGGGGACATCGTTTTTTGATTGATGACCATAATGAATGAATTTTGTTGTGAGTTAAAATTTTTTTTTTCTTTTTTTTCACTAATTTAGTTTTAGACGTTTTGAATTTTATAATATTTAATACAAATTTCATCATGTATTAATGCAAAATGCTTATTTTTGAGGTTAGTTATGACGTCACGTGCGCATCGTCCATTATTTCAATAATTTAACTTTTTCCGGGCGACCTCTATTGGCGACTGGCCGAACGACGACCAAACAAGACGGCGCGCGCACTTTTGAAGGTGAATTCATCATTCATCGTGAATTTTTCACAACAAAGGATTTTTAAAGTTTGTCGATACTTATTCCTATATGTACGCTGACTATATCAAGTGGTTTTTGAGTTCTGGAAATGTCAATATCATATCACGGCAAATAAAACAACCAGCAATATCACTCGACCTTTCCCGCGCAAAATTTAATTTGACCTTGCTTATGTCAATAGGAGACTTGCATGTATGGGTACTCTGAACTTTATTTGGATACTGCGACATAACCTCACTTTATGGGAATGGTTCAGTTTTTCTTTTAGTTCAGTTAAATTAAGTACTCGTTTTTAATAAAACTTGATGATTATTTAGACACTCCCAAAAATACTTACTGACAGCTGAAACTGCTGCTGAGGAAAAGTCAGGGCTGGATTTGAAATATTTGAAAGTTTATGATTTTCCTTCGACAGGGTCGGAATGTAAAATTTAAAATATCAGATTATTAAAATATAATATATTTATTTATTTAGGATATTTTGACCTAATTAACTAATGTCTTTTGTACAATATACATATATGATAATGATACATAGGTAGAAATATTGTCCTTCCAAAATTTAAAGATCATGATGACTGTGCCGAAAAAAATGTTATTTGCTAGTTTTTAGTAATAATCATTATCTTCACATGACGTGACGTCACAATTAATTTTAATTACATAGGGATTTATTAAATTTACAATTGGAACTGCTTTCTTCATTATACTGTTATTTTATGATAATACATCATAAGATTGATTGAAGTCGTTGGTAGGCGCAGGCGTGGCTTGATTCCACCAATGTCGAGCGGCTAGTCATTAAGAGGTGTGGCTTCGTTTTGAGGTTGTCGCGTAGTAAGATAGGCATACTACTAATTTCGGTGGGCGTTACTTGGCTCCGCCAGTGACGCGTGGCCAGTCGTTCGCCACGTCATCGAGAGGCGTGGCTTCGTTCCAGGGTTGTCGCGTAGGAAGACGCCACAATTAACAGTAATTACATAGGGGTAACCATTACAAAAGGATGAAGTAAGCTAAGACAGCAATAAATTTTAATTTCATGACCATCTTTGACCAAGATTTTTAATATCACAGTATAATCGTTATTAGGAAAGACATCCTACTGGTGCTGATAAAACGAACAACCTACATTACATACTACATAGTTGTATGTATGTGTGCATTATACAATAGAATGCAAATTGTAGTTCATTAACAACTACATTTAAATACACCCATTATTTAATGGTTAATGAATGAATTTATAAAATAGATTTCAGCCAGTGGTGTAATAATAGGGCGGCAAGACTGGTAAAATGCCAGGGGCTCCCGGCCCGCCTCGCGTCAAATGCCTCGTCCCGTGGTGGGATTTTTCGTGTCTCAATTTGGGACTCTTAATTAGCTTAATTCTTTGAAAGCCCCGGTCAAAGAATTTGCCAATGGCCTCACCTTGTGTTGTTACGCCACTGATTTCAGCGTTGATTGAACCCAATAATATTTTTATCAACGATTTTAGTTATACAATGCAACGATTTGTTTTTTTTTTATGAATATGTAGTACAAGGTAGTGAACTTGAACCTGTAAGTTTCCGTTAACCTTAGCGTTTAAATTAAAAAAAAAATACACCCCTCGCTCCCATTCACGTCATGCGTCACTCTTAATTGTAACACATAATAATAATAGTTTTTATGTATGTTATTTAGTTGACGAAGTTGTTCTGTTGAGACGTAAACATTTCAGTAATAATTATTTATCGAAATTAATTACTAAAATCTTCCGGCGAATAAAATGCTCTTGATTTTTTATGGAAATACCCACGTGAGACGTCACGGTAAATAGCTATAAATATTCCTTTACTTGCCTAACATTTAATAGAGATGAGATCAACTGCTTTACATCTCCCCGAGGGATGGTATATCAACTATACTACTTTCTCCTAAAGTAAAGCTTCCGCGTGTACACTAATATACAAGCCTCGGGAAGGTAGGATGAAATCGTTGTGTTTCTCTGGTGGATTACCACGATAGTTCCAGCCAGCACAGCTTAGAATTTAATATAACATAATTCACTTCTCATATAATAGGTTAAAAATTTAAGGTTATGTTTGTGACGCTCTTCTTCACCTTTCGGGGGCTGGTTTCCAGCTCTTTAACTCTTTTTTAAACGGAATATCAGGCGTCATAGTGCAAGGAACAGCACTTTCTCGGCGGTTTCGAGAAAGGCTGGGATAGCTACAGTGAAGAAACGGTCTTGTCCAGTGGTCTGGTGGATGATTGTTGGTTTGTAATGGACTGAACAATTTACCATGCGGGTCTAATTAGTTTTACACAGAAGAAATGAAAACTGGTAGCTTTTAAAATGCTATACAAAATCTGTATTTACTCTTATTAGGTTATATATTAATTAATTAACTGGTTTTGAACAATTAATAGTATCTATAAACAAATAGCGTTGAGTTATGTTCGTAAAAAGTCACGGCGTGAATCTTTGTATACACCAATTTGTCCAGTCTCCTTTAACTTCATGCCTGGTCTGTCCAATAGAATTTCTTTTCCGATACGGTGAAATAGACTAGTCCATTTTTATTGAGGAGAGGAAGGTGATTTGACATTTGCATAGTTTTGACGTTTAATTAAATTGTGTCAAAAATGATGAATTCGGACTTGCTATAATCGTAGATAAAGTATAGTATTCAATTTGTGGTAATGGTAAATAACTCACTTGATGAATTACAGCACTCGCCTTCGGCTCGTGTTGCAAAATTTATCTACGTGAGTTATTTATCTGATTACCACGCGTCGAATATACTGTTAATCAGAGATAAAGTGACAATTCAAAATAATATATGATTCTTCATCGGTGCTATGTACAATTTTATTTTTCTTAAATGAAATGTGAGCTGGCAAAGAAGCTGATTTCATACGCATGTTTCGGATAGAAATTTTATACCACGGCGTCGGCGGTTTCTGGTTGCAAAACGTGGCAAAACGAAATTCTGGATTTTTGTCTCTTTCAAAAAAAATCAATAATCGTTCCCTTTTTACATGCTTTCTTTGACAATTACTACGGAGTACTATCGCCATGAGGTAGAGCTATGTTACAGGGGTAGTTACATCCCTTATTCAGCGGGTGACTAGTACGAGTACGTTTCAGTAGAGTCATATCTCCCGAACGAGAGGGTTGGGGTTCCACTGCTAACCGAAGTTAGATACTTAGATCAAATTCTACCTCCCGAGCGAGAGTGCTAGAATTTCAACTGTGTCTAATAACTTAATATATTAACATTCAAAAATCCGGATTCTACTAGCTCTAGTATGATTAGATACTAGGATGCGGTGATAACAGAAAGTTGACACAGCAATGTATTTTCACATCCTTGTAGTTTATGTGTCATTGAAAACAGTACTTGATAGAGAAGATATATTCTGTCAATAAAATTCAAATAATATGCAAATGATGCATGATTAATTCGAAGTGACTTACGTACAACCGGATAAGCATCATGTCGTAAATTTAAACATCGTTTATTTTTTTCTTTCATAATATCTCCACCAACACCCACTTTTACTGTAAATACTAGAGGTTTTCGGGTCACTAAGTGATAGGTACTTTCACACAGGTACGGTACAGATGCGTTGCTTACATTACAACTTGCTACACGATCTTATCGATTTTAGGACAATCCAACAAGGTTATTCATGAGGCGTGTGTGTTTTCTTTTTCTTTTTATTAAATGTTGGGCAATTTTCAACACCGGCAGTCAGAAGTATACAGGGCGGGTTGATGCATATGCGAGGTATGTAAAAAGTGTAGAATATTACGTCTAAGTGGTCTAAGTGGCCAGTGTAAACATTCACTGCGCACTTGGATGATCTCCAATTTTTTTTTAATATCATTCGTAATGGGGAATAACGGAATGAGGTAGTATTTTGTTTACTGATGGAAAACACCACAAAATTATAAAGGAATTGCCAGAGGCCAAAATGTGTCATGAGGACCATGCATTGGCCTTCATGATCATACTATTAGAAACGAAGAAAACATTTTTCACAAATTGGGACTCATAGACTTTAATTTAATTTAGTGGTTTTTAATAGATTTACCTCAAAGTTAAATACATATTTAATATAATGCAATAAATTCCAATAATATATCATTCTTTAAACATTAATAAGTTGTATCGATTTCAAAAATCCCGCCAGTTTTCCGTAAGTGACGTTTGTGCACGTGAGGCCACAATTAACCTCAAAAATACGCATAATAATATGTTACGAGTTACGATATTCGAGTATTATGTCGCTTTTATCAAAATTTCTACTTGGTTCATGTACTATCAACTAAAATCTTGATTAATGAAGTTTTATAATTGCCTTAATCTAACAAGATAAGATTTTTTTGTTGGTTGGAAATCCAACCTATAATTAGCCATCTATCTTTAATAATCTACAATATTATGGCTTTATATATCTTCTGTCTGCGAGACTCTAGTTATAATGGATACAAGTTAAAACTACGAAAATTAAAATTAATAAATTTACAAAAACTAAAAATTTAAGGTTATGTAAGTCATGATCGGAAAGTTCGTTTTTTTTCTATAATACCTGTCAAAGAGTTACATAGTTGGTAGAAATGCTGCTTAAAATGTAGGAAATTTGGAAGGCCTATATAAATTTTATAGGTTTGATTTTCAAATTTTATTTTCAGTGATTTATATTCTTAAACTCAAATTCAATTAAAATTAATAAGGTATTGTGCAAGAATATTTAAACCTTCCGGACTATTGTTTTGTATATCATTTTTAATTTAGAAATGTAATATTTTAAAAATATATAAATATGTATTGACATTGACAACATTTTGACATTAGATTTATTATTTTGACAGGAATTTATCTAGTGTGAAAAAAGTAACAAAAAAAAAACCGGTACCAACATAATTGGAGTTGGGGACTTCCAAGAGTGCAAAAATCGTCTTCAGGAAGTTGGAGATGAGACCATAAACCGGTCATATTATGAATAGCAACGACATCGATTTTGCGTGCATGTATAGAGACCTTGGTGACCTTACATTTCTTTCATAAATGCAAATATAATCATTAATTTGCGCTATTAGCACACAGTAACTATTTTATTAATATTTACCAGGTATTATTATTATAATTTTTAGAGCAATTTCACAATTTTTTACCTAAAATTATAAATTCGACTGATTATTAAGCGTATTCGCTTCTTAAAAAACCCAAAGGCGTGCCTCGATCTGTTACGCCAATGACCTCAATTCACAAATATACCAATTTAAAAATTATGGTGATGGGAGGTCTCTCGTCTGTCCTTGGCTAAGCCCTAATGATACCACTCGTGTTTATTTCGAATTCTTTAGCTGACAGTCACTTTTTTGCAAGTCATTGCTTCTCTGATACCGGGGTTTACAGAAGTACGGAATAGTGTTAAGAATTTGCGAAGAAAATTATAGACAAGCAGATCGTATTTTTATAATTAAAATAAGTAATCCGTTCTCTTACGCCATATTTATTATTCTTTAATTTTTTATTACCCTGTTAATCCATCAGATTGCGACAAAAAAAAACAACAAAATATTGACAATTTTATTTTAAATACTGTCACGACTATAAGTTCACGTCTACAGACATTTCACTTCGCATGGGCTTCCTTTAGTATCTTGCTTGTACATATACTGTATCATATCAACGAGCCGTTGAGAATATCCCCATTCGTTGTCATACCAGCTGATGAGCTTTACGAAGTTTTTGCTTAAAGCCATTCCGGCTTGGGCGTCAAATATGGAAGAGCAGTTGCTTCCAAGTATGTCTGTGGACACCACCAAGTCTTCAGTGTAGCCTAGAATGCCATTAAGTTCCCCCTCGGAGGCCTCGCGGACTTGACACTTGATAGCCTCGTAATCGGCGCATTTGCAAAGTCGAATCGTAAAATCGACCACTGACACATTTATCACTGGAACTCTGAATGCCATGCCTACAAAATAAAAGTTTGTCAATTTGCAGAACCTGTTCAGTGTTATTATTACTGCACAGTAGGTCGTACATGTATATCGTAAATAGGAATGGGCCCAAGTTTGGACCCTGAGGTACCCCGAAGTTGCAATGTAGATAATAATTGATTTAAAGCCATAGTAATTTATAAAAGATGTGCTTTATTGTTAATGTGCGACTGAAATAACCGAACTACGTATATTGACACATTGACAATTTATTGAATATGACGTTCTTGGTATTGGACCAACGTAGGTCCGTTTTTTTCTATAATACTCTTCAAGGTCAAATTTTTAGGGGAAAGGGTGAATTCCTGGAAATCCCCAACTTCAATTATGGTGGCACAGGGGTTATTTCTGTTACTTTTTTCACACTAGATAATTTCTTGTCAAAATAATAAGTCTAATGTCAAAATGTTGTCAATGTCAATATTATATATTTTTAAAATATTATATTTCTAAATTAAAAACAATATACAAAACAATAGTCCGGAAGGTTAAATGTCCTTGTACAATACCTTAGTAATTTTTATTGAATTTGATTTTAAGTCGGTGAAAATAAAATTTGAAACTCCAACCTATAAAGTTTATAGGCCTGCCAACATAAAATACCGAAATTTCCTACGAAATTTTTAACCAGCAATTCTACCAACTTTGTAACACTTTGCCAGGTATTATAGAAAAAAACGGACTTTATAGGAACGTACAAAGTGCTAATTTACATATTTCAAATAATTAAGTGCACATGAGAGAGTTTGGTCGGTAGGTACTGTGATATAGAGGTCCTAATAATCAATGATCATGCGTATCATATGACAAACATAACCTTAAATTTTCAGTTTTTGCAAATTTATTTTCAATTTTCAATTGAACTTTTGTAGTTTTAACTTGAATCCATTGTAACATTTAAAAACTCTCTCACACAGTAGATCTATAAATTTTCAATATTGTAGATTATTAAAAATAAACTGCTAATTATAGGTTAGAATTCCAACAAACAAGAGTCATCTTGTTTCATTAAATTAAGGCAATTAGAACTTTATTAATAATCCACCGACCAAGATTAAGATTTTAGTTGATAGTACGAGAACCAAGCAGAAATGTAGATAAAATTGACCTAAAATTCGAAAATTTTAGAAAATGCATATTTTTGGGGTTAGTTGTGACGTCACGTGCGCGTCACTCAATTATTTCAATAATTTAACTTTCTTGGGCTACCTCTATTGACGAGTGGCCGAACAACCGACCAAACTTTATCCATACATGTACGATGATTGAAACTATTGGTACCTGTAATTTTGCCATTCAATTCAGGAATGACCTTTCCTACAGCATTTGCCGCCCCGGTGGACTCCGGGATTATATTTGCCATGGCACTCCTTCCCCCTCTCCATGACTTCTTTGAGTTTCCATCCAAGACGGGCTGCGTTGCAGTGGCAGCGTGTATTGTCGTCATCAGGCCTTCTTCTATGCCGAATTTCTCGTGTATCACTTTTGCCAAGGGCGCCAAACAGTTGGTCGTACAGGATGCCATCGACACTACCTTAAGAAATTGGGAAAATTGGCAGATTCGTGCGTAGACACATTGGACTTAAAGGGAAGGCGTAGGAGGTAAACGAGAGAACGAAATTTTCTGTGGAAAAATGTCACTTTTCTAAATGAAAAGTCATTTAGAAGAACATTTTTCTCGGATCGGGCGAGAAGTACCACCTTCCCTACTAGGTACACGGTATAGTATCGTATCTTAGTTTATACTTACTTTTTCCTTGGAATCATATTTACAAGAATTAACTCCAAGGACATACATCGGAGCATCCTTCGACGGGGCCGAGATGAGAACCTTCTTGGCCGTACCTGTTAGTAGCCCAGCAGCTGTATCTTTAGTTGTAAACTTGCCTGAACACTCCACAATGTAATCGGCACAGCTCTGCTTCCAAGCTATTTTCTTGGGATCGGTTTCCTTAAATATAAGAATTTTTTCCTTGTTGACAATCAAATGTTTATCGTCGCTGCAAACTTTCCCGTAGAATCTTCCATGGGCGCTGTCGTGTTTGAAAAGGTACGCCATGTATTTTGGGTCTGCGCCGGGCTCGTTAATGGCAACCACCGTTGCGTCTTTCTCAAGAGCACATCGTAGGAAAACTCGACCAATCCTACCGAAACCGTTGATGCCGATTTTTGCCATTGGATGCAAGAACTTACAAAGTATTTAGAAATGTTGAAATGTTTAGACATTGATTGATAAAATAAATTTTGACAGTATATACTTCGATGTAAATGTTTCTGGCAGGAGACACCTTGTAATAACAATAAATAATTAATAGACGCCAGTAACAAAAAAAGAGCATTAATCTAATTTAATTAAAATTAGCTCAACAAATTAGGGTTATATGTTTAGTTTATTTATGCTATGGCAAAAGTTTGATAAGCAATTTAATGCAACATAGACAGGATACCGGTAATGAACCTCAACATGCTGAGCCAAAGTGAGTTATTGATGATAGTAGAAAGCTCACGACCGTAGATCGTACCGTAAAAGGTGTTGCAGTCAGTTGTGTTTTTGAGGTTGTCGAGCTAAATTGTCTTTTTGTAGTAGTAGACTAATTATGACAATACGACGAACAAAAATGACAAAATGACTGTAACCTCAAAACATTTTTAACCTCTATTTTGGAGTAACATGAAAGTAATGACAAGTTTAAGAAAAATAATTAAAAAGAGGCAAATCCATGATAAAATAATTTAATTTTTATACACTGCATACTATATTACATATTAAATGGTTTTTAATTTTCTCGTTGACACTTCTTCTTGTTGACAACTGCCATATTAACATTAACCGCGGCTGGTTAAAACTAAATAAACTTTAAAATATATCAGGAAGAGGTCTATAAGCGTTCCCTCCTAGGAATGCGCCTTTATTATGTCATCAATCCATTTTCTGTAGTGAGCCACTTTCACATATACGCCAGGTTTATTCGCATAACCGCAGTGTTGCCCCCATGACGTCAGGCCATATAAAGTAAACAGACCTGAAACATTTTAAGATAATTAATAAGATGATACTAACAACAACGAAAATACTGGGAGAGTTACGTCTAACATCCTTACCATCATTCAAACAAGCCAGCGGTCCACCACTGTCTCCATCGCAAGCATCAGTGCCACCATCTAAAAATCCAGCGCAGATCATCCCTTCAGTCAACGCATTTCCATACACGTGCGGCATTTTGCAAGTGTCATCATTGTGAATCGGTATCCAGGCCGCCATCATATTATGGGAATATGCTGAAAACAATTCAGAAGATTATACAACTATCAAAAATATGTTTTAAGAAGACTGATTGAGCCTCAATCTACCTGATGTGCCGCTCTTAACTGACCCAAACCCAGATATGGTGCAGTTCAGCTCCCTTTCGTAATTCGCGTCTTCGTCTGGCAGACATATTGGCTGGACATCGTCACTCAAACGGAATCCGCCGCTTTTCACTTTGATCAGAGCTATATCGTTGTTCATTTTGTGCCCCTTCCTGAACTTCTCGTGGATGAAATAGTCATCGATGTACTTCTGTTGCTCGGTGCCCTCATCCTCGTCAGTGTTGTATTCTCCGGCGACAACAATGTAGGCACCTTTAGCGTAACCCTCGAGGCAATGCGCGGCGGTAAGAACCCAGCTGCTGGATATAATCACCGCCCCACACCAGTGGGCGGATTTTCCTTTTCCCTTCACCCTTAAAGCCGCCTGAAACATGATTAGATTTAAGGAATCAGCCAAGGTTGGTTTGCGTGAACTTACTTGCCAAGGATAGTCGCCCTTCCTTGCCACAGAACCGCTGACTACCCTGGCATGGATCAAGTCGTTTTCTAAAAACTGGTTGTCCTTCCGGAATCCGCAACTGATAGCGGGTTTTGAAGTGCTAAAACCGTGCCTGTGAGTATTGGAGTGTCTTGGTGCCGGCTCTATATAATTCTCGTTCCTGCAAATCACACCTACATCTTCTCCATGGTCACAGTTGTGTACGCCCCAGTTCCAGTGCGTGCATTTTTGCAATTCGGTTTCGTCCCCATAACAGGCGACTTGGTCCAGCCAAATAGGACCGTCACCTAAATAAATACAAACAATTTTTTAAATATAGGGAAATACGCTTAGAAATATTTACCTGATCCAAAGTATGCCTCTTTTTTCACCGTGGCAGTTCCTCGGAACCCAAGGTATTTGCAAACAACCTTCGCCGCGTCTTCGTTGAAGTCGTCGTCGCAAACAGTCCCCCAGACCCCGTGGTGTTTTATTTCGAGTCTTCCCTCTCTGTTAGAAGTTCCATTGACTAAACGTATTTCGGTAGGAGCCTGGATAAGAAGCAAACCAACAATGTCATTGAAATTAAACAAAAAAGCAGGAGGTCCAATATAGAATCCTAAGGAAGTCCATGTAGGACAATAGAATCAACGGACCAAATGCTCTGCTAGTAAGCTAGGAGGAGGGAAAATAATAACTGGAAAGTCAGGAAATGTTTGTAAATATTTGGATTGTTAAATTGGTCAGCAATTGAAAGGGTCAGTTTTGGTCACCTTAGTGGACCATGGTATTGTTTATATATGGTTTAAATTTTTTCGATTTCTTCTGTAACGATGAACGATTTGCTAATTTTCGAGGTTCTTTGGGGTTCCCACTTCATCAGTGCTGATAAAATTTTTCTTTGCTCCCTTTCAGTTGTTTATGCTACGTACCTCACAGTGTTGGACTCCCTCGTCAGAATCGTCGGAACAGTCCATCAGCCCGTCGCAAACAAAAGCATATGGAACACATTCGTTCCCAGTGTCGCACTTCCAATAACCTGCTCCGCACTTCTCTTGTGGCGTTTTACATACAACTCCAGCAATCTAAATCACAAAAGTAGGAGATTTTATGATGTTTTTACAAAAATTTGCATTTTTACCTCCTGGTCTCTACAGTTATGGACACCCCAGCCAGGAAAACCACAGTCCAACAAGGTGGTCTCGTTGCCGAAGCACTCAAGGTCGTCCATCATGTAGAGCGTGTTGCTTTCTTTCAGATCTCTGGCGTAATACGAATTACCCTTAATATCGGCAGCTCCTAGTTGGAAACCTAACTCTCTGCAGATGACGTTGGCGTCGCGTATGCCGAATTGGTCGTCGCAGATGTAACCAGTTTTTCCGAACGCTAAAGAAAATCAGTATAACGTATTATTTTTTTTATGATCAGTCAGAATCATTGAAAATATGACTATAAGGCGTGGAAAAAAGCAAAGTGAAGCAATTTTAGCTCATTACACACTGTGGAGGTTAAAAATACTTAATACCATTTTGGACATGTAGCAAAGAACTAGTTTTGTTTAATAAAGACACTATTGGAAATAGTTTAGGTTTTTCATCATTCATTCATTCCATGCTGCAAGAAATTCTTCAATTAAAAAAGTTTCTACCACCCTATTCAAAATATCATGACATCAGATCTGGTCTATTTGGAGGATATTCCAATATTTACATTCGCGACAAAATCATAAAAATTTGTTTATGTTACAAGAAGAACGTAAATTTCGTCTACTTTTCGTTAACCACAATTCTCCAATCGCCACAAACAAATTATCCCTTATCTGTTGTACCTGTGATCTCGACTCTTCCTTCATTCCGTTCATGCGACCCCGCCAGTCGTATCTTATACCCAAAATCCCCAGACTTGCAGTTCTTCTCGTCCTGCCTGTCACCGCAGTCGTCAAACCCATCGCAGAGTTGTTCCCTCCTGATGCACTTGTTATTTCTGCATTTGTACAGGTTTGCGCAGTCCACAGTCGCACTCCTCAGTTCATAGTAGTCGCTGGGATAAAACGTCATCAGCGCGCCGCTCAGTCCTATATTGGAGTCGGTTAGGAAGCAGGTCTTATCAATTCTTCTGCGAAATATATAAAACAATATAAATTATATTATGTGCAGTTTTCAAGCATAAATTAACACACCTGTAATTAAAGGACCTGCAGTCGAATTTGGTATTCTCTATGCAAAGCAAGGCGCAAGTCGTATGGCTAACGTTTATCCACCTCTGCTTCTCCAACACGTCTAAATGAGAATTTTTCCTTAACGTGAATCTTTGCAAGTACTCTTGGCAACCTAGCTCGTCTTTTCCATTTGCGCAATCCTGAAACACAAATATTTTACTTGAAATTTTGCGTAAATAATTATTATTAACATACCCTGTGGCCATCGCACACCATGGCCTTCGAAATGCACATAGTCGCGGAGCAATGAAAATCCCCTTTGCCGCAAGTACTCTTCTTTTTTTTGTCCGCGTAGAAGACGCTCTCCGGCTCCAAGGTCACCGGCTCCCCGTCGCCGTACTCAAAAACGTAGTCGGCGTTGGTATCAGTCGATGGGAACGGTGGAGGCCAGGACTTGTCCAAACTCTTGGGCGTAGTCGATCGGAACGCATAATTCTTCTGTTCGGCTGGATCAAAGACGTCGACGTAATCGATGTTCTGTTGTTTTTGATCATCGGGGTTCTGCCTCCTACTATCCTGTGTTTGGGGGTAAACCGGTCGAGTTACAATCCCGATTTGACCTCGATTAGTATCTCTTATCCGCTCATCGCCATCACCCTGCCCTAAATGATTGGTGCCTTGAGCAGGTATGGGCGTAAAGGGTTTGTAACTTCCAGAACCTTGATTGGCATTAATGTCGTAACCTTGACCGTAATTGCCAGGTTCCTGTGTATAAGTATAAGTACCTTGACTGGGTGGTCTCTGGGACTGGATGTATACTACTTGTGTTGGATGCGTTCCGTGGCCTTGGCTTTGTCCACGTTGTGGATCTTGCCTTTGAACCTGCCCTTGACCATGATGATAAATTCCATGACCTCCATGATGAGTTTGTGGTGTTTCGGTGGGATTCTGTCTAATGTTTCCTGAAATGAAAATGAAACCACGCTTCAGTTGTTCTTTTCATTACAATCAAAAGTTTATTATTTCGTACATACCGTGGCCAGCATTTTGTCCATACTGTTGCGCATGCTGATCATAAGTTGTTTGCCAACTTTCAGTATTGTAGCTTGCATCCGTTGTGGTACCAGTTGCTTCCTCAGTGTTGTCACAAACGACATTGTAAGGAAAATCGCAATTTCCAAGGGTGGGGTTGAATAAAGTTCCCGGAGCGCAGTCCTGAATGAACGTTAGACCGTTGGCGCAGTTCAAAAATTTCTTGCAATCGCTCGGATGCTTGGTTATGCCTTGGAAACCATCCGGACATTTGGGCTCTTTTTTCCTAGTGTTTGTTGTGGTCGCCGTATTAGCATGGCCTTGGTGACAATTACGGTCGTTTATGTTACAAACTTTGTTGTAGTTTTGCTGTCCGACCCCAACAAATTGACCTTGCCCGCTACCATGCGCTTGCGAAGTCGCCGATTGCTGGGTCCCGCCAAAATTTCGGTCGCCATTGTGACCGTAGCTTTGTGACGTTGTTTGCTGGCTACCGCAGTTTTGAATCCGCGGGTTGCAATTGGCTTGACCGGTAATTATGGTATGAGAATAAGAGTTTTGCCCAACGTTTTGGCCGCAATCTTGGTCCCCCAACCTGCACCTAGTTTGTCCATAATTCTGATTCTGGGTGTTTGAATATTGGGTACCGATGCTAGGTAAAAAAAGTATACTAACCTCAAATAGATCGACAAATAATTTAGTCATTACCTTGTACCGCAACTAGATCCACTACAACCAGTTTGAGGCGCGCCTCCATGTTGACCGAAGTCCAATTTTGAATTTATATCCTGATTCCCACCGCTATTGCCAAAATCTACACTTCCTGCAGCACTGGATCCGTAATGCGTTTGGTAATATTGCCCATCTTGCCTATGGTAAGTCTGTCCGGACTGACCGTGTCCAGCTGCGCTTCCACCAACCGTGGGGCCATAATGGGTTTGGTAGAACTGACCGGTATGGCCTTGATAACCCAAACCAGATTGTTCTGTATTTTGGTTAAATTGGTTAGCTGTTGATCCGTACTGAGTTTGATGCACCTGTTGGCCGGTACTGCCTGGTTTGTTTGTGGGATAGAAGCAGATTTGAGTCTGAGGATTGCATTGCCGACCATAAGTTGTTTGGTAGTATCCGCCTAAAATCGATAAGTTTATTATTAGCCATGTAAAATTATTTTAAAATTTATAACCTGATGGATGCGCTCCTTGCTGTTGTCCTTGCCCGCTATATTGATTAAGCCCGTACACATTTGGACCATGGTACTGACCGTTTTGCCCGTGGTAGTACTGGCCGCCTTGACCAAAGTTCAAACCTTGCTGAGCTACGCCATATTCGCTGCCGTTTCGTTGAATAGAGGATTGACCATTAAAGCAAGTTGATTTATATGGAAAATCGCATACGTTTTGGTTGATATCAAAGAGTGTACCGGGAGGGCAATCCATAGGAGTGTGCAGGCCATTGTTACAGCTGATAAACTTCGAGCAATCCGTGTAGTTTGGAATCAGCCCGCTGAATTCTTTCGGGCATAAAACTTGGACTACAGACTTTGGAACGCGTGAGTCTTGAAGGGTATTCTGCCGAGGGCCTGGAAAATATAATGTTTGAGTTGCCCACGGATGAATGGAGCCAATTCTTTTGCTATCATGCGAGTACAGAAAAAAATACCTGTAATGCATTGGACTTTATCCGGGAAGTCGCATTCTAAAGTTTTTGGGTTGAATAGAGTGCCAGGGGCGCAATTTTGCGCCTCGCCTCTACCCTTCCAACAATTCAGAAACTGATTGCAGCTCAAGTGATAGACAAACTGTCCTGTGGCACCTTCCGGGCATTTCTCGTAGATTTCCAACGTTTTAAACTCAATTTTTCTCTTGTAAATCGTCCTGTTCTTGGTATCCCCCCCAGTATTTTTACCTGAAAGAGAAACGAGGTGTCTTGTATTGGACATATATATTATTATCCAATCAATAGTACTCTGGACTAATTTTCAAAGGTGCTTGAACAGACCTCTATTCCTACAGTATCGTGTCTTTCGCCAAATATACACGGTGGTCCAAAATTGTCTCCCGATATTTTAAACTTAAAATCCAAATCACGAAAGAAGACCATTACGTCATCATTATACTTCGTGTGAATCAAATCAGTACTGCATTAGTCAAGTTCATGCTTGTTGAAATGACATCCGGATGTAAACAAACTTTAAACGTCAATACAAAACATGTCCTACAATTTGTCTGTTAAATTCTTATTGCATTATTGGGAGACAATTTTTGACCACCGTGTATATAAAAATTGTTTCCACCCTGTATAATAATATTTTATTTTTGAAATGACTATCATAGTTTCTACTCTCATATGCAATACTTACCATGAGCTGTCCAATTATGCCCTAACTGAGAATTGATTTCGATAACTCTCTGTGGGTTTCCGGGTCTTTGGTTGTACGCGTGGGCGTTGTAAATCGGATAAACCCTCTGTGTTCTTTCCGATTGTGTAACAACATACTGAGACGGACCTTCATCCGGGTTATTATGGACGTAAACTTTGCTATAGTTGTGATGTGTTTGGATTGAATTTGGATTTTTCCAGTGGGTGGTTTTGATACCAGCCGTGTAGGCAGGTTTCGGTTGTTCTTCATTCGATAAAATTATCTGGAAAAAATTGAATAATATAATTAAATTATAAAGGTTTTTAATAGACTTACCTCAAAGCTAAATACATATTGAATATAATAATGCAATAAATTCCAATAATATATCGTCCTTATACAGTTGCTTTAAATATTAATAAGTTATATCAATTTCAAAAGTACCGCCAGTTTTCCTTAAATGACGTCAAAAACGGACGGTCTTCCTATTGGTCAAACTTCAGACAAATTCGTTTGTACACGTGTGACGTCTCAATTAACCTCACAAATATGCATTTTTTACGATTTTCGAATATTATGTCGCCTTTGTCAAAATGTATGCTTGGTTCTTGTTCTATATCAACTAAAATCTTGTTTAGTGTTTATTAATTAAGTTTTAATAGCCTTGATCTAATAAAATAAGATGCTTTTTGCTGGTTAGAAATCTAACCTATAATTAGCCGTTTATTTTTAATAAATCTACAATATTAATTTCTGTCTACGAGAGTCTCTTAATGTTATATAATGGATCCAAGTTAAAACTACAAAAATTATATTAAATTTAAAAATAAATTTACAAAAACTAATAATTTAAGGTTATATGCGAGTCATATAATGTATAATGATCTATATTACAGTCGCCTAGACTGTATAGTGCGAGGGGGACAGTGGCGACATTATCAGCATTTTGATTTGTAGTTGGATTCACGTGGTGTGTACCGCCATTAAGAGGCTAAAAATGCTGAAATTGTTTGGGCCGTCATATAATACTGTGTATAGTTGTACATCTTCAACAATTTATTGTGGCTTATTAAACTTATAAAAACTAGTTGCGATTAGTGTATTGTGAAAAGAAGAAGCCTTATTTAATAATTTTATATTGTATTGTATTCGTAAGCCTAGGTAAGCGTTAGGTTAGTTTCTTTTTCATCATGCCTCATTTTGTTGGCCATTCAACTGTGTATACTAATTTATTGTTTAACTGAAAAAGTCTAGCAAAATACTGTTTTAAAAATTGTAGAAAATATAAATTCATTGTATTATTGGCTAGTGTGTAATACCAATAATTATAGTATCATAATACGAGCTTGTTTAAATAGTCAACTAAAGAGAACCCAGCCAAAATACTTTTTGTTGATTGGAATCGAGATTCGAGGTTAGAATTGTAACCTATAATTGGCAGTTAATTTTAAATAATCCACAATATTTAAACTTTATAAATCTACTGTCTGAGAGAGTTCTTAAATGCTACAATGGATCCAAGCTGAAACTACAAAAATTGAAATGGCAATTGAAAATAAATTTGCAAAACTAAAAATTTGAGGTTATGTTATTCCTGATAAAGTTAGCCTCATAATGGCGGGTGGGGCGTGCCTTTGGCTCTATTGTCGTCTCTCTCTAATATAAAGTTTGTAATCTATATTCCGTTTCTGACGTCACATAAATTTTAGAGATTATTGTTAAACTTTTGAATTTTTTTTTGGCCTTACAAGAAAAATACTAATAAAAAGAAAAAATACGTCGGAGCTATTTTAAAAATACTATAATCTGGTATAATTTTCAAAATTTCAAGGAAGAGCCCATTTTTTAAAGGCCCATAAAATCACACTTAAATTCAGAGTTACCCCTAACCATAGGGCTAATTAATGGGCTATAGCCCCGGCGTGCCAGCCTTTTGGGGCGGCAGTTTTGCTTGCACTCAAATCAGTTCCCTCTGCTCCTGCTTCTCCTCCCGTCTATTTTCATTCTCTTATGAATTAGGGACGCATTTATTGCGTTAGTATAGCCCACATGTGCCAAGAATCTTAAGACGGCCCTGCCTAAATTATCTAATGAGATTGGTCATGTTTTATAACTATTTAAAGAATAATTTTTGCTTTGAGTTTGTTAAGCATAAATAATTTATCCTAGAATCGAACAAATTATTAAATTTAAATTTAATTAAACGCCAAATAAATGTGATATGTTCAAAATAATTAAAAAAATATTTATTTTAATAGATGTTCGTTTACTCAATGACGACACTGATTTTTGGAACAAAAATATACAGGTACCTGATGCACACTTATATAAATGTTATTGTAATACCTGCGCGTATTTTGATAGTCCATTTCCATTAAATGGTAAATTTTAATATAAAAGTACCTAATTACTTACCCCGCTACATAGATCCGCACTTAGCAAATAAACTTTAAAAAAAGTCACTAAAACACCATACTTATTGGTCATTTTTTTGGATATATGATTGTAATAATAAATAATGTAGATTGTTTATTACTCTGTTTCTTAAACTCTGCTCGATTATCTTATCGACGTACCAAGAATATAAGGGGTCAAGACATAAATTGCCCTAAATAAGATTACAATTTTTCTTGGAAACCAATTATTATTCAGTCGCTGGTTCCTGTTTGCGATTTTAAGAAACAGGTCCTTGGTAATTGATAAATTATAAACTTTTGTTTTTATTGTAATTCAACCGTACGATTATAATAGCTAGATGAGGGTGATTTATCGTAGTATTTTTTATTTGCCCGGAAGCTGATATTCAAATAAACGACAATTTGCATAATTTTCGAACGTACCAGCTAATTAAACTGCGCCTGCGCAACATAAACAAGTGCTGATTAACCTAACCTAACTTTTCAAAGAAATGGTAAACGCTAAACGTCAGTGTCAGTCAAGATAAAAAATGCAAACAATGTGTGGCATATGTTTACCATTAATGTAGTTTAAGAAAATGATTTCTAAATGAACAGACTGTGATATACCATAAACGAAGAGAGTTCAAAATGTTTTCTTTTGTAAAAAGCCGTCCACCACTTGTACTTTTCTTCCTATGTCTCGTTACGTTAGCTGTTACAATTTTTTGCTATGCCTTTTATATTAGGACCACTGATTTAATTCCAGACACCGACAGAAAATATGTAATATACATAATTTCCACATATTATTTTATACTGTTTTGTATCTTGTAGGATTGGCTTCAATTAGTTAAACATTTTAATAACTTGAACGTCTGTTTGGAATTAAACGATAGTTCTAAGTTGAAGGAAGAATCCGACGACAGTATTATAGATACTATTACCGTGCAGACTTTAGTGAGTATTAATAACACAGAGTTTATTAGAGAGTTTACCAGTGTACAGGGTACTTTATCATTGGACGGTAAGTAGAGACCGCTAAGTCAAAATAGTACTTACTGAAGTTTTTCTCTTGTAGATTGGCATACTAATTGTCCAAAAAATTATCCTAAGCCGAGTTCCTTGCAAATATATTTTGATATTCCCGAAGTAGCAAGTAATGTCACGAAGTTTGAGGTTTGTGTTACGATTAAAGGACCAGAAGAATATTTGCCCACGTTTTCCGAACGAAACTGTAAGGTTCCCAATGACACTCGGTCAAAGGTACTTACTGCTTGATATTAAAAATATTTTTTTGATGGGATAAGGATTAATTTGGATACGATTATATCAATAATTGTTTCAATGAAAATTACTCGGAAACTAAATTCAACGTGAAGTAAAAAATATTTTTGTCCAAATATGTCTTTTGACGACTGCATCATTTTGGGGTGGTTTTTATAGAAATCATATCCACGTTACTTCTATATAATAATTTTAGAGTATAAGTATAATGTATATTCTTTTTTCAGAAATTAGAGGCCATTCTATCTACTACCGGAAACAAAAACGATAAATCGTTTTGTAAAGATGGAGCCTTAACCAAGCTTGAATTTAAGCAACAAGTAAAGGGCAACTTTGCAAACTTTTTAAGTGATGTAAGTGCGTTTTGAAAATATATTTTCTGTTTTTGTTATTTGACCCCGCAAATTCTTTCATATTATTTTTAAATCTGGGTAAAAACATCACTAAGAACTTTTTTTGCAGAAGGAAAAAGGCCTTATTTACGTACATCTCCTGTGGACCAGCTACTTCTTAGTTTTTGTACTTTTACTCATTATAATATATGGGATAAGTAACGGCATTATCTTTGGTGGTAGAAAATAGTTAAATAGAATAGAATAGTTAGCATCTAGCATGTAAGTTGTTTTCTTGAAATTAAAGAGATCTATTTCTGAAAACATTTTTTTAACTCTTCATCCATTTTTAATCCCTTTAATTATTAACTCACAACCCGCAATGAAAGCAGTCACAGTTCAGAGCCTGTTTTCATTAATGTAAAAGAAAAAGCATATAAATTATTATAAATTACATTTTATTATAACTTCAGATACAATGTAAATAATAAATAGTTCTCCAAACTAGAGGCAGTGTATACATTAAAATAATGTCCTATAATTTCAAAAACTGTAAACAGAAAATGGTAAAATCAGAAAGTTAGACATGAGAAAAATAATACTTTGCTGGTTCAAATAGAAAGAATAGGGGTTTCTTAAGATTCAACCACAGGTATGAATTGCTAATTTGGTAGCACTACTTTTTTTAAATCGGATTGAAGTGTGGATACACAAGGTTAATTATACAGTACAATAAAATGACAAGAAAAGTTAAATTACTTTGGTAAAAGTGTCATGGTCATGGTCAGTCATTGGTCAGCAGAAAAAGTCTGTCGCCGACGAAATTGCAAAAATCTAGTAATATGCATGATCAGTGCAGGCTGGTTTTTGTAAACTTTTAAAAGCATACAATAAAATCTTTCACGTCAGTTTTTTAGGAGATCAACTTTTATTTATATTTTTAAACTATTTTCTTTTTATAAAAATATTTTAAAAATGGAGATTATTTTCTTACTCCTTTCAAGGCACATTGTTCAGAAAGTGATGTTTTCATTTTTATAGGACGTTGCGCAAAAAATTTATACACACTAGAATAACGACATTCCGCTTGAGCATTTGATCATAATATTCTTAATATAAGAAAACATGCCAATGAAACAAACTAAATCCTGTGGGGTTTACCATTGAAAATATGTTGAGAATGCAAGGGCATACGTTTAAAACAAGCAGCAATTGAATTATATTCACAAAAATTAATGTTAAACAAAATGAAAATATCACTAAAATTTTAGTAGCTGCTGATTATTTGGTGGCACGTTTTCTTTGTCGTAGGTGGTGGTCCTGTTATATGGGCTGTCGATGCCAAAAGGGCTGTACAACTTTGTAGGTGTACGTCCTAAGATCTGCTTGGAGAACGTGTGAGGTGTTGCACAATTTGGTGTCGTAGGACCTTCCACGAGAATTTGCCTCCTTTTGGTTGAAATTTTAAATCTCTAGATAAGAAAAAATAATATAAATTATTATGGGAATAATCAACAGATTGCTAAGCTGGCCTGATGAGCTAAACTTTGAATTTTGAAGTAAATTTTACTATATAGAATACATTTACCTGAGAAAGCGTTCCAAAAGTGGTACGTACAGTATTAAAAGTTTTAGTAATTCTTTCAGCCCCATTTCTTAGAACTCTCCTTGTGTTATCATTAATGGATAAAACAGATAATACACTTCGATCAGAAATTTGCGTCTTTGATTCATTTTCGTTTCCTTTGTCCGACTCGTCGAATTTGTCCTGTAGTTTTCTCCTGCAGTGCTGCATTCCTGTGCTCCTTGTAGACGAACCTGACGAGTTTGTTGAATTATTACGGTGAAAGCTGAATGATTCGCTCTTGCACGGCAGCATTTTCTTTAGTGATGCTCGTAAATAACAGCACGTTTTTGTCAAGATTTTCAAATAGAAGATTGACCGTTATGAAACGATCAATTGTCAAAATAAAGTGAAGTTAGCTTCAGGTGCCTGACAACTGTCAACGAATCATACCGAGTGGTGCGTTCGAGATTTCTGCGGAGCAGTGTCGTACAAATATTTTTGCCATGGGTAGTAAAGAGAATAATGGTAATATTTCATACGAATTTGAGACGGTAATGGTAATGCTACATATAATTAAATGTAATTGCACTAATCTAATTAAAGATTATGTTACCGCCAATTTTGACAGTATTTATACATAATGCATTTTCGTCATTAGTTTTTTCTTTAGTGTCAAAAATGTTAGCATTTACCATCTACTACAGCAACTATTTTGTGGTAAGTATATGTATATCGGTGCAATTCTACACACACCAAGTGCGATTTAGTGTAGATGGAAGAAAAATGCTCTAGATCGCTTTACTTTATTCACCTAAAATTAATCTTAGCTATAATTTTTTACATCATAAAAAAAGTAAAAATCTTATCATTAATGAGATTATAGGTACTGATCCCTGTACCTATGATACAAACAACGAAAAGTAGGATATCTAACGGTCTCAAAATCGTACACCGCGCGCAGTGAGAGCAATTAGTCTAATATTATCATAGTTCTTGTAACAAACATAACCTATACTTCATCCGAAACTTCAGAATTCCTAACATTACAAAATTCGGTTCTACAAACATTTGAATAATTGAAAACGGTTTGTTTATTTTATGTACATTTCAATATTGAAATCGTTTAGGTTGTTTAGGTTAGTTAATTAATTACATACCCTTTGCAAATCTCTTCCACAAGTGGTTTTAAGAATTATCTATAAAAGTAAATACACCACATTAACAGAAACTTCGATTTCAGCACGAACGGGCAGGATAACAGAGCAACGGTTGTCAACTCACACGGTGACGTCATTCGCATGGCAATCCTATCTGTCGTTTATTATATATATCATACCTTGTACCCATCCTGATGATACGTTTATGTCCTTTAGAAATTGTTAAATAAAAAAGAAATTCGACGACGACGTAGCTCGTAGCTTTGAGAACCTTCTTTAATCTTCCTTGAAATCGGTTAAAAACAAGACTAGAAATATTATTTTATCTTTTAGTTTTAAACTTTCTGTACCTTTCTACACAGACAATTATTTTTGTGTAAGAGTATTTACATTTTTTATTTAATTTTAATTGTTAATGAACACATCACAACAAAAATGGCTGCTGCCTTATCTTACGAAGGTAAATAAAATAATTTTTTCTCAATTAGTGCACTTTTATTAGTATGCTTTAAATTTTATACCATTAACAATATCTATCGATTTTCTGAATAAGAGATAATAAAATATTTGGTAGTTTAAAAGATAGGTTAAATATATATTATTGTTGACTTGTGTCTTTTAGACTTGCGCAAGCAGGCGAGACAGCTAGAAAATGAAATAGACCTTAAACTAGTCGCCTTTAGCAAACTTGGGGCCGGAATTAAAACGCCACACAATAACCATGCCGATGCAGATACTGTACCACTACTTTCTGGGGAGGACACCTTCGAAGCGATGTCATTAGAAATAGAACAATTACTGAATAAGGTAACTTATTTGTGAAATAATTGTGCCATAACCAGCAACATTATTTTGATCGTAGTTGACGCAAGTTAATGAACGGTTATCTGAGCAGCCCGTTTCTGGGGCAGCCATGCTTCATACTCTTCAACGACATAGAGATATTTTAGCAGACTTGTCCAGAGATTATCGGAAAACAAATTCACAGCGAGAGAGTCGTCGAGAAAGAGAAGATTTGCTCCGTGGTTCTGAATCATTTAGAACTGACGGTGTTAATAATAGACGAGATATGTTTTTGAAAGAAAATCAACACGCTCATAAGTAAGGCTAGATATAGGTTACTAGGGATGTTGATACTATTAATTTTGTTTGTTGCAGTTCTGATCGATTAGTGAACGAACAAATTTCTATAGCAATGGAGACCAGAGATCGAACATCTGACAGGCCAGAGACAAACGCTGAAAAGGTTACAAACTAGGTTTAATGATATTTCAAACCGGTACCCGATTATAAATAGCCTCTTCCAAAGAATAAACTTGAGAAAGAGACGTGACTCTATCATCATAGGATTAGTCGTATCGTTTTGCACTATTTTGATGTTGGTTTATGTTTTCAGTTAAAACTTGTGACAATTTTTTACTAAATATCTTTTTTAAATGTTTATCTATAATCTATGTGATATGTAGGGTTGCAATTAAGTACTTTAGTTGTAAGCTCAATTATATTTATCATTCTCTAAATACTTTTAAGAGCGAATATATTTGTTATATATTTATCATAATAAAATAATTCATACATAGTTTTTGCTTCGTCACTACACGGCGAGTACTATCCTAATCCTCGTGTAAATGTCAGGGAAAAATTGTTATATTTTAATTAAATTTAAGTATTAATTTGTGCATGTGTTTTTGAGTCTCTTGCCAAGATAAGAAGAGTAACTAAAAATTAAAAATATATAGTATACAGAATGTTTCATAGGTATGTGTAAAAACTTTAAACTAATCCCGTGGGGTTATTTCAAAAAAGTATAAATTTATTTTTTACAGCTTTTACCTTTTTTTATATAATCTTTCAAAATAATGTTACGTTATTTGACTGGCGACATAATTTTTAATAATAAATTTATTGAAAGTTTTGAAAAGTTATTAAACACACACTGAGTGCTCTTTTAGGGAGCACCAGTGATGCAAATGTAATTCAAATCACGTTGAATTTCTGTCTATAACCTCAATAGTGTGTCATTTTGGAAACCAAATTGCATAGTCCGATTGCTCAAACAAAAGAATACGGGTCTCAAATATTTGTAGCTCTCTTAGGAAACATTTACGCGGAGGACCTCCTTTTCTTAGCGTAACCTAAAGCATCATCTCCCTTTACTTAGCATAAAATCCTAGGATTTTCTGGGCTGGGAATTATTCCAGTGACTTGAGAGGCGGTTAAGAAAACCACCATGAATTTTTGCACCAATTTAAGGAACACCTTGTATACATTTCAATTGATTTGTAGTGCTGACATCTGTGTAGAGTAAAGACAAACAACTACTTGATAGTTGCGAATATTTACAGTTATCTATATCAGTCGTGATTTCGACCAAGATAAAATTTATATTAATTTATTTCCCTGTGTTAACCTATAACCATCATACTTTCGTTATGTAATTATTTATTTTAATAATTACCTTGAATAATTCTGTACTCGGTTGAAGACAATAGTGACTTTTTTCACCGCAGGTTGTCACTTAATGTCAAATAGGGTTGTTGTGAGATATCCACGAAATAAATTAAAATGCTGCATTAAATTAAATTGTATGTTAAAAAAACTAACAACGGTTTTAGAGAATGGGGACGGTACATGCGAAGGTAAGGGAATAAACAAGCGTGTGCTCTTTGTATTTTACACTGTATAACATAACCTGCAATTTTCAGGTAGAAAAAATCACCGAAGCGCCCGATCTTGCAGAAAAACACGCCTTTCATGAACCCTCAGAAAATTATTCATTTAAGGAAGTAGACCTAGAAGCAGTAAAGGTATAAGCCACTATAATATTTTATTTATCACTTTTCTGCCATGCCAGATAAGTTTCTTACCAAATCCTCAATCTATTTTTATTCTCAATTTGCATGAAGACTACAAATGTTAGTAAATTATTCATCCGTAGGCAAGAGTTGACAGAATAAACGTGGATGGCCTATCACGAACAAAAAATGATATCGTCGAGGATTGTATAAGGGAATTATTTAGAGCAAAAGATTTCCAAGACGTTTTATTAAAAGCACACAGAGTAAGTTGTAAATCGATTTATATTTTTCTTGAGAATCACTAACAATAGATTTCATTTTAGGCTCGAGTGAAGTTGGACGAACTGGGCTGTTTTAAAAATATTTCCGTTTTTATTGACACAAGTAAAGGCAATCATTCAACTCCTGAAGGCTTAGAGGTGAGCATCAGTGAAATTACTGAACCGATTTATAAAATTTTTATTTATAGGTAACTTTCAATGTCAAAGAACATAAAAGAATAACAGGAGGCGTTAGCACACACGTTGGTAATAATGAAGGCGCCTTGCTTGTTGGTATGCGTGCCCCCAACTTATTTGGTAGGGGTGAGCGGGTACAAGTAGAATATAGCCACGGTTCCAAGAAAACTAGCAACTTTAACGTAGCCTTTATCAAACCGTTTAGGGGAAGACATAGACCAACGTAAGTATATTATATATATTAAAAGTATATATTTTTAAACTAACCAATTCTGTCATGAATGCAAACTCTGAACAGTGTGTAGACTTCTGTCAAATCAAAATAATAATCCCGCTTTTCTTAAACCTTGTGTCTAAATTTTTGTATGCTGAGTCGTTTTTAGAAAATAACATATATGACTATTGAGTATTTCATTTTAGTATCTCCACCACTGTGTTCCAAGCCCATTCAGAGTGGCCGACTTCTGGTTATAGACAATTAGAAAGAGGGCTGCTTGTAGACTTAGGGTTTTACTCGTCACCTCTGGTAATGTTTCATGACTATTGGCCCTCATTAAGTTTTTAATTTTGTACCTATATATTTATAGCTTAAGCACAACCTGCAGTGGGAAGGGAATATCAGAGATCTAAATGTTCTAAGTAGAAATTCATCGTTTGACGTCCGAGAACAATCTGGATTAAGCCTGAAGTCTGCTTTGAAGCACATTTTGTCTGTAGACTTGAGAGATGATTTAATTTTTCCATCATCTGGCTCACTTTTCCAAGTGACATCCGAGGTTGCAGGAATTGGTGGCGACGTCGGTTTCCTCAAGAATGATTTCTTCTTGCAAGGAAACTACTCTATACTTGAGGACATTGTAAGTTTTTTGGTCAAGAATAATCGGTCCCATTTGGGATATTTTAATTCCCGACATATTTCTAAAGTCGTTATTAATGAACGTCTATCCATGTCATTTTTAATTCTTGTAGGTGTTGCAAGGTTGTTTGTCAGGCGGCTACATGTCCCCCATCAATAATGAAATGAAAATGAGCATGTGTGACATGTACTTTCTTGGAGGTCCCTTGTCAATCCGGGGATTTCAAATGAGGGGAGTCGGTCCTCATTCAGACGGTGATGCCTTAGGATCAATGGGATATTGGGCAGCCGGAATGCATCTGTTCACGCCATTGCCTTTTAGACCCGGCAAGGGTGGGTTTGGAGAGCTGTTTAGAACCCATTTCTTTTTTAACGTTGGAAATATTGGCAATTTCCAAACAGGTAAGGAAGAAGAGGATTCCTTTGTTTTGACTTCATTGAATTTATGTCAATTTATCTTTTTTTCTTTTTATTGAATTATCAGGAAAAGACAACGACCTTCTAGAAACCTTAAAAGCGAACATGAGGTTATCCTACGGTCTCGGCGTTGCCTTACGACTTGGCAACATGGCAAGGTTAGAAGTAAACTATTGCTTTCCCTATTCATTCGACAAGGGTGACCAAACACATCCTGGCATCCAATTTGGGATCGGAGTGCAGTTCTTGTAAAAAACCCCTGTTTCTGTATGTTTTTGATTTAAATTTGTACATCAGCGCGAGATAAATGAGTATTTGAAAGGGTTTTTTACGTTAGTCGAACATTTAACGTACACTGAAAATTGATTGTAATATTTAACATAGTCTATGAAAAACGTTATTTAATAAAATATATTGTTGCCTTAGTTTTTGTTTTTATAATGGGCTCTTCCTCGAAATTTTGCAAATGATACCAGACTATTGTGTTTTTTAAAATAGCTGGGACGTATTTTTTCTTTGCTAGTATTTTTCATTTGAGAGAAAAAAAAATTTCAAAACGAAGTAATTAAGCTATTAAATTTTTGTGACTTCAAAAACCGATAGTCAGGTATAGGTCGTGTACATCATATAACTCACATAACCTTAAATTTTTGTTTTTTGTAAATTTATTTTCAGTTTTAATTTTTGTAGTTTTAACATGGATCCATTATTATAACATTTAGAAACTCTTGCAGGCAGAAGATATATAAAGTTTAAATACTGTAGATTATTAAAAATAGACGGCTAAATATAGGTTGGATTTCCAACCAACAAAAATAATCTTATTTTATTAGATCAAGGCAATTAAAACTTCATTTATCTACGATCATGTAAAAAGTAACAGTTTTTTGCATCATTTTCAGTGTAAAAACTTGCCTTTTATAGGAAACTGCAATAAAAATTTTTATCTGTGGCATGTCATAATGACATCATTATGTCATTTGATTATAGTGACGTAAGTAAGTTCATTATGATACTAGTATCATAATGAAATTACAGAAAGCACTAGTGCCATAATGAGATTCAAAAAGTACTATTACAATAATTTTATTTGACTTGTGTAAAAATTCTATATCTTTACCATCAATAAAATCAGTTTAGAAGAAAATATATGTGCTAGATCGAAAAAATTTTATTCAAAATACAATTTAACTTAACTAATTATTATAAATTAAAACTGAACCTTCATTTATCACATTCTTCGTGTTCTTACTGGTACACCATTCCTCATAACGAGCAAACACAGGTTCATATACCAGCCGTGATTTTTCAGGCAAAAGAGAGTCCACGACATTTCCTGCAATTTCTTGCAAATCGGAGGGTAAACTTTCATCAGAATCATATCACATGTTTTAATTCCTTTAATACATATTCAATTTGCAACTTATAGTAGTGTTTAACAGCTAAATAATTTGTTGATGCGTTGTCAAGGAAACGCTAAGGCACAGGTCACTTACTATTTTTTTAAATAAATAACTTAATGCACCTGTCATCGTTTCAAAAATACAAAATTTTAAATTTTTATAAAAATATAATTTTACATTGATATGCCACACCAGATAAAATTTTGTATGTAATTTGGATTATAAAGACAAGCTAACGCCTCGTCTGATGATATTCACGGCTAGTACCATAATGCTTGTCTTTATGATCCTTATTACATAAATAACTATTATTGCACAATTTCAATACTATGTCAATTTATTAATATTAATAATCGTTTCCTTAGTTACCATCATCATACAGAATTTCAGTCACGACCATAAAGTATCATAATCAAAATGGCGACTTTAACTTCAACACTTGAATAATACTATAACTGTCAAAGTGACATTTACAAGAGGATACAAGTGAGTTTTACAAATATTCATAAAAAATCACCCATTTTTTTACGATAATTGACACGTTCGAAGTTAAAACGTAAAACACACGTGTAAAAAGTCTCTTTATTGCACTCACGGCTTTTAAAAACACTCGCTTTGCTCGTGTTTTTAACTTAGCCGCTCATGCAATAAACAATGACTTTTTACACTTGTATCTTAAATATGTATAAAAATGCACTGAACAAGATTTTAGTTGATGATAACGGAACCAAGCAGAAATTTTGATATAAGCGACATAATATTCAAAAATCGTAAAAAAAATGCATATTTTTGAGGTTAGTATTGTGACACCACGTCATTGAGTAAAAATAATAAAGAGGCGCAACTGTCAAGGTTTCGAGATTTTAGTGTTGTATTTTTTCACCAATAGCTTCATGATTGTCTTCAATTTTAAGAGCCATACAGCGACATTACAAATACCTTCCCGTAGCACTAAAAATTGATGACAATCATGAAGTTATTGGCAAAGAAATGCAATACTAAAATCTCGAAACCTTGACAGTTGCAACTCTTTATTATTTTTTACTCAATGATCACGTGCACAAACGAATTTGTTTGGAGTTTAACCAATAGCAAGACCGTCCGTTTTTGACGTCATACATTTCAATGGACGTCATTAACGGAAAAGTGGCGGGACTTTTGAAAACTACAACTCAATGTTTACGCAACCGTAAGAATGATATATTATTGTAAATTATGGCATCATTATATTTAATGTATTCAACTTAAATCTGTTAAAAACCCTTAATTCAGTTAAGGTGTAAGAGCCCATTCCACCACTGATCTAGTGTTTATAGAACAGAAGGAAAAACCAAATTAATGAAAAATATGTTTATTTACAAAAATTATAAAAATATATTTCATAAAAAATCATAGACATAATTAATTCTAAGGGTAAGGATATTATGCCTTGCACATATACACAACTTCTGCTAGGAATACTTTTTTAGAATATCTGTAACCATTATAAAATGACTTAGAAGTATATATTTTTTATAATGGAGACGAGGGGAAGGAGTTCATGCTGCTGTATTTTAGTATGAAACCTTTGGATTTAATATTTCAACATAGAATGGTTGATTTTACACCACACTAAAAATTACAAAATATGCCACTAAACAGCTGTGGCAAACAAAGTGTTTTTTCTACAACAACTTCGCTAGCTCCTAGACAACAAATACAAAATTAATTCATTTCGTGTTCGGTCCAGAGACAGCACTGTTAAATAAAGGCGGCTTCTTATCGCAAATTATGATGAAGTGCTGAAATGTCAAATTTGTTTCTGTCCACATTTTTTAAGGTAGAAAGTTGCCTCAGTCTATTCTTCTATTTTCGTGAATTCAAAACGATAAAGAAAATATTTGCATATTTCTTTGTTAATGTTTACAGTATTTAAACGTGAACAATATGTTGTCGTAGAAAAAATATAGTATGCAACTCGCACAGAATGGCAATATTGCTCTTATATATTATTTTAAGATTTGTGCCTAAGGAGACATTTGTCGTATAAAAAATACTATTATTTAATAATATGGGGTCACATTGCATAGAATTAATTCTATTCAGTATAGTTTAAAAATTGAGCATTACGGCATTACTGTTGTTGAACCACAACAATAATATTGCACCAGTCGTGATTCGTTTGATACAACATTTTATTATTTAGCTTAAAATGATTTTATTAATTTTCAAAAAAATTAAGCAACGCTTTTTAGCAACAGTGCTCAAATCCAAAACTACTGATATTTGGCAGTGTTTATTAAATATTTGAGGTAGGTGAGGTGGTTAGGTGGTCTTATACCTAATTAATAATTAATTACTAGGCACTAACGGGGCAGACAACTTTTCTTGGGGTATGACTACACAGGCGCTGGGACATTAGCTACTTGATAAAATAGGAATATAAGTAAATTTTCAACATTGTTCTATTAGAATCGCTTTGACTGACAATCCCAGTACAATTATTAGATCAGCTAACAAGTTTTGATAAAAATACTAATTGTTTTTCACTAACGGGATGATTTAATACACGCAAATATTCGTTAATAAAAAAATTATAAACAAGTCAGAGTGGAACAGTCGAAACATTAAATCAAAACGGAAAAACTGCACTCTGTACGCACAGAAGCTTTGCCTTTTGATAGCGATTCTTTTAAAATACAAATATTAGTTGTTACTTTACAAGTGTCTATATTAAAAACTTCGCCTACAACGGACACAATGTGACAACGAAAACTGAAAACCTAATAATATTAAAGAAGAATTTGCTTGGTTTCAATATATTTTTGCAAAATTCCATGTGAGATAAATCTCGCTAGAATATGTAGATTAATATTTGCATGTATGTATTTTGATTTCTTTACTTACTGAAAAATAATTTTTCAAACAAGAGTAATATTTTTGAATTTCGAATCACAGGAATTATCGCGTTTTACTGCAACATTTAGTTTGACTAAACGTGGTAAAACATAAAGTGTATAATTCCATTTTTAATTTGATTTTCGATTTTTTTGCCGTATCATATTCAAATAGTCTAGCATCTGTCCCGGCTGTAATATAAACTATTCAATAAGCACACCAACTTTGTCACAAAAAAAAAGCATCAACAACGACACACCTGTACACTTAAGCTAAATCATAACCTAACATATCCTCCAACCCATAGCCGAATAATTTAAAGTCGGCCTCATATAACTTATAGAGATGGTGGATCTCGTAAATCGACAGCTGCTGAAAGTACTGCCTTAGATTTTCTTTCGTACGCCCACTCCTGGTCACAGGGAAAACAATCGAAGGCGCTTCTACCATATCCAAAATCGTCTTGGAGTCCTCAGAGAGAGTCTCGTAATGTCCTATGAAGGTGTAATTAAGCGTACACGGCAGGCACAGTTTAAGGATTGACATCCAGTGCTCGTTTGTCGTCGCCCCTTCTTTTAACAGGTAGTGGATGAACTCTCGGAATGTAATGTTGGCACCAGACTCGATATCCGCCTTGGATGGACTAGAACGGTACTTTTTTACAATATGGCGTCCATACCGTGACTGAAAAATATACCGACTGAATTTTTGCCACTATTCGACACATACAATGATAGTAAAAGCACCTAATTTTACCTGAAAATATTTAGAGCTCGGTAAAGTATCCAAAAACTTATTTCTATATGCAGAGAGCAAGCGTTCAAAAGGATGTCTGGCCATTAAAAACATTGTGTACTCCCTAAGGTAGTTTTTGGCCTCAAGTGGCGTTAACTGGGACAATTTTAGCGTAGAATTGTCGGAATGGGCAAGAGAGGCGGGTATGTCCATTAAGTTGGCCTCATTTGATTCCCCTGTTAACACCATCATGACCTATATACAGAACATTTTAATAAAAAATCAACATAATTACAGAAACATAGTTACCCTCTTCCAATTTGTACAAGCTACCTTAGGCACATAGCAATAAAGTAACTTATGCTTATGATCTACTAAAATATGGTCCAATTCAGTTATGTTTAATTTCACCTTTGATTTTAAACCTAGATTATCACAGCCTAACATTAATTGTTCTTGTCTAGAAATTTGCTCCAGCCAAGGGTACTTTTGTGCGTGTAATGCTGAAAAAAAAAAAAAATTTCCATAGTCAAACTGCAATAACCATGGGTTCACGTCGTGGCCCAGTAATGTATCCTATTTAAGACTAACTTGTACTTGCCCATGTTATTAAAATTATTAGAGCAAACGGTAAATTCATAAATAATAGCGAAATGTAATACTTTCTCAAGTATTGTCTTGAACAAATGATATTCTAAAATTGGCAGACCATAAAAACGTAACAGTGTTGACGCTACATGATTATTTGAAATCATTTAATTCAATAAATTATGAGATTATGTTGTTTCCTGTACCAAAATATGTAGGATTATCTGAGACGGTTATACAGTTAGTCGTACCCATTTAAGCAATTGATGTTTCAAAATTAAATTCTTACCTGCAAATGGCATTATGACTAGGACTGCTACTGAAGCCCATTTTATTTGTAATTTATTCAGGCTCATTTCTTTTCAACATGTCTCGGAACGTTCAGATTCTTTCCTGAGCTTTTTTACAAATCTTATCTCGGACTTATTTACGATACCTGGAAAATATTTATAACCTAATTAATCACAGTAACTCAAATTAGAAAATAATATATTGCTATTCTGATAAAAAAAATTTGATTATACGGTTAAATGTTCCTATTTCGCTTGTGGTTGCTTAAAAAATCCCCTTGATCGTACATGTTGGGCTTGAAACATATACAAATTGTTATCTTAGTCATTTGAATACAATTGAAGATATAAGGTTACGGAAGCTCTTTAGCTCTGTTTAATTTACGATGCTAAAATCGAACATTATGACAGAAGAAATGCGTCATTCGAACTTACCATACTCGAAAACTTCCTTTTTGTCATCTCTCATAACTCTCCCGGTGTCCACATTCTGCAGATGGTAGGTTTTCCAAATATATTTCCAGCTTATTTTCGTTTTACTCCTTTGGCGTAGTTGCTTTAAAGTGAAAGTTCTTCTGATTGCTCTTTTTAGATCAAGGACTGTTGTACCTTTTTGCGATATCTGAAATTAAAAATGCTTTTAAATCTAATGCCAGTTATCGGAATATCTTATTTTACCACAACATTAAGGGGCGACTCCGAATATCTTGTAACAATAACCGTTATCGATTGTCCCTGAGCAACAGCAATTTGTGCTAAAACTTCCTCTCCAGTAACATCCACTGGTAAATCGCTCAGTAAAGGATCAGCAGCTATAAGTCTTCGCAAGCTGCTTTGAGTAATCTCCAGTAAGTCTTCGTGTGATAAATTTTCAATTTCTTCGTCTAATGTCAGGGCCTTCTTTTCATCTTCCACGTGCAAACTCATTCTGGGAATTAACAATTTTGATTGCGTCGTATTATTATTTATTAGATATTACCAAACTTCTGATAAACAAAGTAAACAATATGACTATATAAAATGTTTATTTGAAGAATATAGTAAAGATAAAATATTTAAGATAACACTGAGAAACCGACGATCCACGGAAGCGGTCAGGATCATTGATTTTTTTAATTATATTATTATTATTTATACGTGCACGTGGATCTGAGTTTTTTAAATTTTTGTAATTTGTATAGACAGTCAGACAGAAATGCAAATGGCCACGGATCATTTAAAACCACAGAACATTTAAAGCATCAGTCAAAATATTTTACACCACAGAACATCTCCAGAAGCAAGGCATACACCACCTGCTGGTCTTTAATTGAACTAATACTACGTCATACATAGCGCAATAGTACGACGTTGGTTTTAATCTTCTCTCTGATTCTATCACACTGATCGAAGGTTTTAACCACCAGCGTATACACATTATACAAGTTAACTTTGTTCTAATTTGCTTCTATGTTTTTTCGACGAAAGCGCACTTTATTTTCGTTTCTAAAGATTGCAACCCTGCTCATTAAAATATGTTTTTGGAATAAAAGAAAAATCAAATAGTTACTATAACAAATAACAACTATACTTAAAAGCGAAGAACATTTACGTAGATAAGATATTTACAAAATTCACAGGTACTTGTAAATAGTACAAAGATTTAAAAAAAGAAATCAGTACTACTGGCAATTCTTTTAGATGTTCTGTGGCAATGGGTGACGCGCACGTGACATCACAACTAACCTAAAAAATATGCATTTATCTAAAATTTTCGAATATTATTTTATCAATATTTCTGCTTGGATCCTGTACCAAGTATCAACTAAAATCTTGTTCGGTGCATTATTAATAAAGTTTTAATTGCCTTGACAAAATAAAATAAGTTGCTATTTGTTGGTTGGGATTCCAACCTATAATTAGATTAGCAGTCAATTTTTAATAATCATTGAAACTTTATAAATCTACTGTCTAAGAAAGTTTTTAAATGTTATAACGGATCCAAGCTAAAACCACAAAAATTAAAATTAAATTAATTATTTGCAAGAACTAAAAGTTTAAGGTTAGGTATGTTAGGCATATGATCAGTATGATGCGCATGATCAATTGGCAAACTATGTCCTTTTTTACAGCGAATTTTCAGGTCTGCAAATCATTAAAATAATAAAATATCATCAAATCTAAATAGGTACACGAGTAGAAATGTATTTAAATAAATCAATAACACAATGAAACATTTATCTTAAAAACAAAAAATTTAAACTAAATACCTAGGTACCTAAATGTTATGCGTATTGTACACCTTATTACTAATGATCAGTTAGGTACTAATAAAGTGGCAATGCATATACATAAGAAAACGTCATCAGATGCCATCAATTAATAGGCATACCTATAGCGAGCATATTTTTGTACGTCAACGTTTTTTCTTAATTTATGTTTCATTAATTAAATGAACCAGTAAATAAAGCATGAAAAATTTAATGTTTATTAATTAAAACAACGTAAAAAAAACTAGTTTATAGATATTAAGTTCACCTTACCATGAAATTTTCTGCAACTTTCCATATCGATAAACAAATTTAAGTGAAAACCACAGAAAAAAGTCGCGACTAAAAAGAAAGAATACACTTTAGGATGACCTTCATTGATACATATTAATTTAAACGTATTCTAACTGTTGTAAGATGTAAAAACACGTCTACAGCTACACAAATGAGTCGTCATATTACTTTATTAAATAATTTGGCACCACAACTTGTTTGTATACCTTGGAGTAGTAATTATTACATCACCTGGTTTGCTTTACTAGCAAGAAGACTGGAAATTGAAGAGTAAACAGGAACTATAAAACTTTCCTATTTTTAAAAACCACATATATTCTGAGATATCTTTTACATACCTACCTATTTGATAATTATTTTTGCAAATATATAACAAATAGGTACACGCATTTAAGTACTTTACTATATATCAACATTATTGTGAAATTAAACTTGTTGAATTATGTTATTAGTATTAATTTAACGTTATGTGTTTATGATGAGCAATCGTCAAATAGTATATATATATATATATATATACAAGGTGTCCCAAAATTACCGGAATAACTCAATATGATATTCTTATTGAGGTGACAGCTAGGTATATATATATAGCACAATACCTATATCAAGTTTTTTCTTGGCACTTTAATAACGCCATATTTAAAATTCATTGGAGTTTCCACTTATCAATATTTTTGTCTGATTATAAAAAATCGGCCATTATCCCCTCACTGATGATTTTGAGACACCCTGTATATATACAACATATGAATGAAATAGCACGAGGCATGCTTGCGTGAGATGATCCGTATGGTTTTATCGTTTTACTAAAAATAAAAAAAATAAATCATAGGCGCATAATAATAATATATAATATATAACCCACGGTAAGATTTTCTATATACACATGCAATCGAACATAAATAAACACATATTTTTTATGTAAGTCTATTTTTGACGTCGTTATTATCTATTTTGAGTAAATTTTGTCTGGAACAGACTGGCTGGAACCAACGATCCAACGATTTAAGTCGCTGGCTGGAACCAGCGACTTAAAGTCGCTGGCTGGAATACCGTAAAGCACGGATTTCATTTAAGATAGATGGATGCAAGAGATGTCATGATGTCAAGCGTCTATACTGACGGATCCAAGTCCTTTATATATTCTGTTCTGTGGATCCAAGAGGCAGAAGTAGTATCACCCAAACAATAACATGTGTTTTGATGTTATTTAAATTTTAAAGTACATTCTAACATTGGTAAAGAAATAATATAAATAGGCGCAACTGTCAAGGTTTCGAGATTTTGGTATCGTACCCACTAAGCCTAAAAGTGATAATAACAGAAAAATTGGAAGAAAATGGACTTCAGAGGCGTCCCATCGATGAAAATGTTAGGTAATCTGGGAGAAAATTGGAGATTTTGGCGTCAAAGGTTTGAAACTTCTCTCCTAGCCTGAGCCACAGAGATATCCAAAAAAGAAGAAATTAGTAAGAAATTACCCAATGTGCCCAATTCAATTGCTCACCTTAATAGGAGAAGAAGGAATGCGAATATTCAATAAATTTAAAATCGCTCCCGATGAGGCAAATAAAATCAAACCACTTTTAGAAAAATACGAAGCACATTTTAGTCCACGGAAAAATTTGACCTATTTGAGACATAGACTTCTCACATGCAAGCAAGTAGATGGAGAAAGTATAGAACAGTTCATCACCGAGTTAAAGAATCTAGCTTTAGCATGCGAATTAGGAGAACTACGAGACAGTTTGGTAAAAGACTTATTAATTTGTGGCCTAAAGTCTGAATCCCAGAGAGATAAACTTCTACAGGACGATCCTGAGAATCTGGATGATGTCGTCAAAATGTGCATAAATATGGAGAAAACAAAAGAGCGAAATAGTGAAATAACGAACAAGAAAGAGAACATAGAAGTCAATGAAATTGGTAGGAACTCAAGAGATAACTTCATGGAAAGAAGAAATGTCAGAAAGCGAGGAGTAAATCAAAGATGTACCAGATGTGGCCGATCTCATGATTATGGCAAGCAATGCATGAAGTGTGGAAATTTAAATCATTTCTCTTCAGCCTGCAGAAAACAGAATGACGGTAACAAATTTAATAATAGGAACACTAGATTTAATTATAATAATTGTTCTAACACAAAAAAATATAACCATCACTATGTAAAACCTTATAGCAAAACTAAAAAAGTTATTGCAGTAGAAAACGATGAAGAGTTTCTTTTTGTAGGTAGTATTGTAGTTCCATATATCGCTGGTAGTATTGAAAATAATTATAAGAATGACTCAAATGAGCAAATGTCTGAAAACAGCATTAATGATTTTTTATTCATAGGTAGCATCGAGACAGCAGAAGTAGCTGATATCGATGTGGACTCATGGGTAACAACAGTAACTATAGAAGGACAAGAAATACGAATGAAACGACACGGGTGCTCAGGCCTACATCATACCTGTGACAACTTTAAAGAAGGTAAATTTTGATTTTAATAATTTAAAACAAACGGCGGTCAGGTTAAAATCTTATACGGGAGATTCTCTGCCAGTAGTAGGAGAGTGCATTTTGAATGTCAAATATAAAAATAGATCGGGCAATTTAATATTCTATGTTGTCAGCGTGGCTAATTGTCCCATATTAGGTCTTAAATCATGCGTTCAGCTAGGTTTAATAAAAAAATTAGATGAAATAGAAAATTTCACTAATGAAAAAGTAGATTGTTTAATAAAAAAATATAACAAATTATTTGAAGGCATAGGTTGTTTAGAAAAACCCTATAATATTGAATGAAAAAAAGACGCGACACCGGTAGTGCACTTAGCTAGAAAAGTTCCGTTTGCAATTAAAGATACATTTAAAGAAAGCTTAGATAAGTTAGTAAGACAAGAAATCATAGTAAAAGATGATAATAGTGTGGAGTGGGTAAATCCAGTAGTGTTAATAAAGAAAAAAGATGGATCTATTAGAAGAATTTGTCTAGATCCTAAATATTTAAATGAGGCAATTAAGCGACACTATTTCCAGATCCCTACTTTAGATGAGTTAACCGTTAAATTAGCAGGGTCAACAGTATTTAGTACTTTAGATGCGACACAAGGATTTTTGATGATACAGTTAAGTCAGGAAAGCTCAAAGCTTTGCAGTTTTGTCACGCCATTTTCTCTTAAAGAAGTTAAATACATGGGTCACAAAATTTCAGAGTCAGGGTTAACCCCTGATGATGACAAAATCGAAGCTATAAAAAACATGCCTAGACCAAATAATATAAAAGGTTTACAGAGGTTTCTAGGACTTGTAACATATGTAGGTAAATTCGTAAAAATTTATCAGAAAAAACAAATTCGCTAAGACAGTTATTAAAAAAGAATGTAGAGTTCATCTGGGATAAAATCCATGACGACGCATTTACGAATTTAAAGAACTTAATATCTAAAGCTCCTTGTCTTAAATTTTTTAACACGAATGAACCAGTGACAATATCCGTTGATTCTTCAAAAAGTGGCATGGGCGCTACTTTGTTACAAAATAATATGCCTTGTGCATACGCTTCATGTGCACTAACACAGGCTCAAGTTCAGTATACACAAATAGAAAAAGAGCTTTTGAGTATTTGGTTCGGTTGTGAGAGATACCATCAGTTCGTTTTTATCATTCACATAATAATAGGCTTTTAAAAAACTAAGAAATTAAGAATTCTTTTAATTTTCAAGTAGGCCGTGTAGAAAATTAAAAATAGATATCTGTCAAAATTTTGTTTTTGTTTCATTTAATCTACCTTGTATTGTTTCCAAGATACCCATGGTGCACACGATAAGTGGGACACCCTGTATACTTTTTTATTTTTATCACTTGTAACATTTTTATTCTGGAATGCCCTAATTGAAGAATGTATGGAAACTCTCTGGCTTTTCTTAGCTGCGTTTAAAAAAAAAAAAATTGAGTTTTCATTTTTGTTTTTTTCTAGGTTTGTTTGAAGAGATATCAAAACAGAGATAACTTCTTTATTGCAATTTTTCCAGCTCTACAACATGGAGTTAAAATATTTTGAATAGAACGTTTCGCCAGACCGGGGCCACCCTCAACTTTGTTTTTTCAAATACGGACCTGATATTGTTTTTTCTTAATTCATCAGTATTTTCCATCCTCATTCCAACGATATATGACACTCGTTGATTTGAACAATATCTTCAGTTCCAAAACTTAAATTATGGATATGTTGTGCACGCTAGAACTTACAGTTTCGCCACCGTACATATAACACCTAGTAGAATCACTTGTGCGTATGCCAACATGCGAACCCCTCTTGCTTCCTCTAACCTCCAGCTAGTGGCCAGTGAGTAACGTGAGCTTACTGAATACACACTACACAGTCCCTCTCCCTCGTATGTACTGGAATCAGCGACAGGCAACTTGATTTATCACTTAATTCGCAGAATTTTGTCGGCGAACTCATGTTCAAAGAGATCAAAGGCACTAGTAGAGAGTGAGCCAACTACTTCTTAATTAAACTATGGTTTCACTGTAGAACAATAATTATTACGTTTATTGCAAAATGAAGAAGAATTAAAATACACAAAAAAAACATTGTTACATGAGTGCGCCAACATTAATCGCCATATCAATTATTTCCAGCAGCGCAAAATAGGTAGTTATGTATAAGCGTAACTATAAAACTATCTAACAGCTGTAGCGCTTTTAAACACCTATTGCCAACAAACAAATTTTCCTATTATAATAATTTTTCTTTCATCTAACGAGAGAATAATGGGCGCGAACACGCAACTCATCCCAAGTCAAGTTATTACAACTTTTAATGAGGGGAAAAAACTAAATTCCTTCATATGATTTGAAAATTATTTTTAGTTAAAATCCAATTAAAACAAACAAGTGGGTAATCCAAGAAGGCCGGTATATTCCGAAGGGGGCCACACTTTAAGAGACAACGGACGCACACCCAACACCTGAGTATACTGAAATTAATTTATGCTCCCAGGTTCTAAACAACATTAGAAATCCGTATGATTCCAAGCTGTGCCCCTACCGCCATCTTGGAAAATGATGGGCGGTTAAAGTGACAGATTCAGAATTTATTGCTTGTGTATGAATAAAAATAAGTAGACCCCATTGATAATGCACAGCTTTTTTGTTTTAGGTTGCTCGAAAAAATCCCCGCAGTTATTACGCCTCGTGTATGGACTGGAGAGTGGATATTGCAGTGAGTCAATGCTTTTCTCTTGGTTCTTCTAAGTATTATTTTTAGTGATTATAATATTATGTACCTACATACGTAGGTAACTCAGTTTTCAAGGTTTTGTTTCAAATGTTACTTATCCATCGGCACCGAGCTTATGTCCAGTAAGATTGCCAAAAGTGGAGGTTTGTGGTTGGAAAAGAAAATATGCTAGAATTCGCCCCCTTTAAATAAAAAAAAAAATCCGGGTGTCTATGTGGCATTTACAGGGGGATGCAAATTTTGGCTGGGACACACTGTATATTACAGAATGCGAAAAACGTGATAACCTGGCATTTATCCAGCAGCGATTGAAATATTTAATTATATGATGATATATAAATAGCTTTTTACGCTATTTGCAAAATTTGGCATACCAATATTTTTGCAATTAATTGCTGACGTGTGACCTAATAAATAAAAAGAGGTTAATTAATGTCGCTATGTTGCGTTTTTATTATTAGTGAGATTATTTGATGTACTGTCATATCGGCTAGCTTATTTAAAATTATATTCAATATTTCGATACTATTGTCCTAATTAGTAATTAGCTATCATAAATTTTGTACTACTAAACTAAAATGTTTTAAAGTATAGTCTATAGTTTTGTAATAAGAGACGCGCAACAAGCAGGAAAGCCCTGTATATTTATTGTTGGCCGCATGCAACACTCAATATAGAAGCATGTTTTACTGGTTGCCCATATGGATATGCGTATTAATTTCCAACCGCAAGCAACACTTAATATTGCGATGTGTTTTACTGGTTGCCTATATAGAAGTACGTGTAATTAAATATTCTATCTATAATAGTTGATTAAACTCCCAAATTCGTGCTTCTGTCTCGCTGGGAACATAGTCAATAAAAAGCCAAATTTATTTATTAAAATTACATTTCCGTTGACGCATTTACAGTTTTTTAACCTACAACTTTTTGCGAATTGGGAACATATAAATTTAATAGGTGGCCACAATTGGCCATTGCTCACATTAATTTGGCTAGATTTTGTTTAAAAAGTATACATCTAATGAACAATAACAATAAAATAATTACTATACTGCCGGCCAAGTGAAACGTCAAACCACTAAATTTCAGCTGTTCCAATATTTCGATAGACTATTTCCAAAAATCTATTTCCTTGCATTGCTGTTCTTATCGGCTGTGAAAAATACAAAATGCATTCACTGTATCGTTATTCATTCAGAAACTACAGGATGATAACCACATCTAATGCAAATTTACCGTAGGTAATTTCAGATGCATCAAAATGAATTGACTAAAACTTTGTGGTGTAACGTTTCAATTGATCAGCGGTTTACTTTCGAGCAAATAATCTATGCTAATACTGATTGGTTTCTTTTGGTTAAGGATATGTAGTTTTTCTTCATAAAACGATAGTATTCTTTACCCTATGATAATATAGAGTAAAATAAGGTAGGTATATGCATCGAGTGTAAAGGTCCCGATAGATGATTAAAAAATTGTATACATTTTTAATAGATGCAAGAATATGATTTATGTGAAAGAACAAGGCATAAAATTTATTAATTGATTTACATAAAATATATTCGTATAATTTTAAACAGTTATAAAATTCCTTTGTTGCCGTTACTTCGTCTTTCGAAATGCCAATAATTTGCAATTTCCAGTGAGTGACAGGGCGAGAGCTTGGCATTTTGGTTATGTGACTTTACATGAGTTTGTGTAAAAAACTAAACATTTGAAAGCTAATTTTGCGTAACGGGAACACTAATTTGGGTAAATATCAGACGGTCAATTTTAATTTATTTCCTCAAGACAAATAATGTTCAATTTTAAAGCTGTAATAAGACATTCATCTAATAACATTTAAATTTTAGTTGAAAATAAATATAGAGATGTTGATGTTGATATTTAAAAATATATTTGATATATTTAATACTTCCTAATTAGCTATGATAAATTTTACATTACTAATTAACGTTTTTAAATTGTCTAAGACTGCATATTAACAGGTGTGTAACAAGCGGGGAAACAGGTATTGTACTATTGCGAGCAATAAATTTTCAACGGTTCATTTTAGCTTTGTAAATAGGAGAAAACGCAGTGGCGACGGATGTCACTCTATTTTGTTAGTGACTGTCAGTGTCACTTTATATTTATTGTCTCATTAAGTATTTTTTAAATTTTAAAGCATGTCGAACCACAAGCTTACAGACGTCGAATTTAGGGATTGTAATGGCCAAATTAAAAGCTGAATAGTCCTTGCAACGTATGGCAGATGAGTTACATTGTCACAAAACAACAATATTTTACCTAAAGCGCAAGTGGACACAAAATGGAAATCTAGCTCTTATGCCGGGTTCTGGTCGTCCGCGTCTTCTAATGTGGAAGATGCTGCTTTGGTGGAATATAACACAAATCATCTCTTTTCGACAGCATTAAAGGCTAAGGAAGAAACGCATTTTCCACCATCTAATTCAACTGCCCATAGAAGCCGTAGAAGAATTCAGCATCATTGGTTTTTAAATTTTACATATTGCTAGTTTTATGTTAGATTTCGTGTTGTATTTTTTCGCTTCAGCTTCAGGATTGTCATCTATGTTTAGTGCTACTGGAAGGTATTTGTAATTCGGCTGCATAGCCCTAAATATTATAGATAATACTGTAGCTATTGGCAAAAAGATACAACACTAAAATCTCGAAACCTTGACAGTTGTGCCTCCTTATTATTATTATTTACTTAATGGTTATATAGAGATTTTATAAATAAATTTAATGTTTCCTTTATAGATTTATCTTTTGATACGTCAATGTATTGTGTCAAAGATTTTATAAAATGTCAAATATGACTTTAAAACCATTTTTACAAAGACTAATTTTACAAAAACCAATATCACTTGATTAAATATCGTTGAAAATTTTTTGCTCCCAATAGTACATCTATTTCTGTTCGCAAGCAACACTCAATATTTAGGTATGTTTTACTGGTTGCCTATGTAGAAGTGCATGTATTTAAATTTATTTGAATTGACAACAGATTCCCAAATATTGGGCGCCAAATTAAATAGAAAATTGAGGTGATGTGGGGTTTTCATGGAAATGAGTGTCTACAATGAAAGGCTACAGGGTGAACACTTTTAATAGACTACATTGGGAAATCGTGACGAATCATGTTAGTTTTTAAATTATAGTAAATTTGAGCCAATTTTAAATTTATTTCCATGAAACCATCCCTTCTGTAATAACTTGTGAGTGTTTCTCAGGTACGCTTCATTTAAGGATAATAATAGCAATGACAAATGTAACTATAAAGACATGGAACGACATTGTTGTCATTGAAGCAAGAAAATGTATAAAATGCGATTGGACACTGCCAGAGGGCGATACTGTTTCTCTGCTTCTTTATTGATACCTACTACTGGTTTTAAATATTTAATACGTTTTTTGGAATAACTTTAAAGCAATATTGTAATATATGTTTTAAGGATACTATTAACATAGTAAGAAGAAAAATATAATGTCGCCCTCTGGCAGTGTCCAACCGCATTTTATACATTTTCTTGCTTCTATTACAACAATGTCATTCCATGTCTTTATAGTTTACATTTGTCATTGATAATAGGTAATTAATTATCAATCACAATTTAAATGAAATAAAATGTTGAATGTTCATTCTACTGTGTAATATTACGAATGTTTAATTTTCGGTAGAGTAGAAAGTCACGTTTGAAATATTTACTACCTAATCCCTACGAAATATTCTAATCTGATAGTAATTAATTTTGTCTGTTATGTTTTAAGTGAAGCGTACCACACAAAAAATAAAAAATATATAGTAATCTATTTGCTTATCACATGTAAACATCACATTGACAACTTAAACAGCTAAAAATCAAAACGTCTATAACATCACTAAAGTACTACCTCCTGCGATTGTACATTGACTAGAGTTTGCCGCAGCAAATTCGTTCTTGGTTTCCGTAAATCATCGGATTTACTATATTTCTTATGAGTATTCCACGCAAGAAGTAGTTGGTCTTCGGTTGCTCCACTATCTCCGTCCACCAACAAGTTTCTTTGATCTAACGTCATTATGAGCCGTCCACTAGAAGTTTCTGAGGTTTTCGAGTAGTCGCTAGATCCGTTGCTCAGCGAGCCGTTGTCTAGCAGGGGCTTCGTTGTGTTGTAGCAGGATTTTTGGCCATCGCTGTCACTGTCTTCTCCTTAAGGGTTATGCAGATTCATTCGGAATAATACTCCATTGACCATTGCTACCAATAATTGTTTATTTGCAATAGCGTGTGTTATTTGCAATAACGTGTGTTATTCTATCTGGAGTAAAATCCTTCTTGCTCTTGGTAAATATAGGTAGTTCCTGTCCCAACATCATATTGATATAGCCTAGAGAGCTCTAAAATTAAGAAAATAAGTGGTGAATCATAATCTCAATTAGGACGATTAAACAAGTAATTTCGGCTCTTTATGTAAACCTCGGCAAGGTGCCTTATAATAAGTTTGAGGTTTGTGTTCATGTAAGCAAATTGTAGGGTTGACGCCGTTTTATTTCGAAGTTATTGCCGTGTTCATCTACAATTACAGTTTCTTCCACCTGTACATTTCCAAAAAAAACTGAGTTATGTTATGCTATATGGGTAGACAGGGTAGGTATCTATTCACTTCAAATGAAAATATATTGTTTATAGGTTATGTTGATTTTTAAATTTTCGCGTATCAAAACTTATTTCCTGCCGGTGCTGAACGCGTTGCTGACCTCACACCAGTTTTTGAGCGCCATCTAGTGCCTACTAGTTAAAGTCGATATGTAAAGTTGAGACCTTTCGGAAACTTACTCGGTTGTTTGATGTCCCGTGACAGTTATTTGTTGTAATCTAAGTACCTCGAGTAAGTTTCCGAAAATGCCTGTAGTTAACCGGAGTAGTAAATCGGGTTGAGAATTTTCATGTTGTTCATGTTCATGTTAGCAGAGACTCTGATGTTAGTAAACAAACGTCAATTGATATGATCTAGTACGAGTAAGTTTCCGAAAATGCCTGTAACGTTTGAACTAACTTCTCGTTGGTTGGTTTTTAGTTTAATTTTCATTCCATTCCTTTGCGTTAGCTATTCATATTAAAGAAGTATGGATGAACCTGGTAATGAATTTGATGACAGTGATGATCCTGTATTGGAGAGAGGTAATTTATTGTTATAAAACAGCCATATATGTTGATTTTGTAGGTTAAGTGAACATGCATTTTGTTCAACTTTTAAATTGCTTTTAATTTTTAGATACCTATAATATAGATGTTTAAAACATTTGGGAAATTTATTACACTTGTTCCAATGTCCACTAAAACGAAAACGCTCTACGAACGAACATGAAATGCCTTTACACGCCAGGAAATCAGGAAGTAAAGTTAGAGTGGCTATAAGTATAGCGTCCCCAAATTTCGACACAGAAATAATTGCTCACGAGGTGGATGAGGACATAAATTCTTCCAGAAAAGAACAACATGCTTTTTCTAAAGCGAATTAGTGGACAAGGTACCTTCTCCAGTCTATCAGAGCAGTTGAGGGAAGCTAATAAATACGCGGTGGATACTTATAATGTCAGCGAAATACATTCAACGGCTTTAAAAGGTTAAATAATAGTTGTTATATCTCAATAGCATCGTCTCACAATGACTGTTGTAGGAATCTTTCAATTTCGTCTTAATTTTCCTTGTAAGGAAAAGGGTTAAAGCAACAAGCGCTGTTCAGTTCAAACAAAGCAACGATAGGTAAAAGAAATCTACATCTACAAAACATTATAAGCTAGAAGTGCAGATGAACCGTGGACTGAGGTGCATGTGCATGAACATAACACTACCCTTAGTAACGTAAGTAATACAACTATAGGAGTTATTATATCAGTAGAAATTCGAAGTCATTGTTCTTAAAACAAACTAAAAACACATTCATAATCATTTCGAATCGAATGATTTCTCGGTTGCAATAGTTAAATGATCGATTATTCGGCAGTAATCGGAATATTTCGATTATATCAATAGCTTTGTTTGTCATCGGCCACTAGTGTACACATTTTACACTTTTTGCCAATAAGTCGTTTGTTATAAATTAGTGTAGAGAGTGCCAGCCGTTTGGTATACTAGTACAGTGTATATACGTTCTTGTACTTTTGACACTGACTCCTGAAGAGGTGTAACGAGTGTCGATAGTGCAGCGCAGACGCCTTATAATAAGTTTGAGGTTTGCGTTCGTGTAGGCAAAATGTAGGGTTGATGCCGTTTTATTTCGAAATTATTGCCGTGTTCTACAATTTTCAGTTTGTTCCACCTGCACATTTTTTTAAAAACTATGAGTTATGTTTTGCTACATGGGTAGGTATCTATTCACTTCAAATGAAAATCTATTGTTTATAGGTTATGTAAGTTATGTTGATTTTTAGATTTCTGTGTATCAAAACTTGTTTCCTGCTGGTGCTGGCAACGCGTTGCTAACTTCACACCAGTTCTGGAACGCCATCTACTGCGTACTGGTTAAAGTCGATATGGACAGTTGAGACCTTTTCGGAAACTTACTCGGTTGTTTGATGTCACGTGACAGTTATTTGTTGTAATCTAGTTACCTCGAGTAAGTTTCCGAAAATGCCTGTAGTTAACCCGAGTAGTAAATCGGGTTGAGAATTTTCATGTTTACGAACGCGGGTAGATTTGATAGACCGTGGATTTGACTAGGTTAGTAAACGAACGTCAATTGATATGATCTAGTACGAGTAAGTTTCCGAAAATGCCTGTAGCGTTTGAACTAACTTCTCGGTTGGTTTTTAGTTTAATTTTCATTCCATTCCTTTGCGTATTCATAATAAAGAAGTATGGATGAGCCTGGTAATGAATTTGATGACAGTGATGATCCTGTATTGAAAAGAGGGAATTTATTGTTATAAAACAGCCAAAAATGTTGATTTTGTAGGTTAAGTGAACATGCATTTTGTTCAACTATTAAATTGCTTTTAATTTTTAGAGACCTATAATATAGATGTTTAAAACATTTGGGAAATTTATTACACTTGTTCCAATGTCCACTAAAACGAAAACGCTCTACGAACGAACATAAAATGCCTTTACACGCCAAGAAATCAGGAAGTAAAGTTAGACTGGCTATAAATATAGCGTTCCCAAATTTCGACACAGAAATAATTGCTCACGAGGTGGATGAGGACATAAATTCTTCCAGAAAAGAACAACATGCTTTTTCTAAAGCGAATTAGTGGACAAGGTACTTCTCCAGTCTATCAGAGCAGTTGAGGGAAGCTAATAAATACGCAGTGGATACTTATAATGTCAGCGAAATACATTCAACGGCTTTAAAAGGTTAAATAATAGTTGTTATATCTCAATAGCATCGTCTCACAATGACTGTTGTAGGAATTTTTCAATTTCGTCCTAATTTTCCTTGTATGGAAAAAGGGTTAAAGCAACAAGTCGCTGTTCAGTTCAAACAAAGCAACGATAGGTAAAAGAAATCTACATCTTCTACAAAACATAAGCTAGAAGTGCAGATGAACAGTGGACTGAGGTGCATGTGCATGAACATAACACTACCCTTAGTAACGTAAGTAATACAACTATATGAGTTATTATATCGGTAGAAATTCGAAGTCATTGTTCTTAAAACAAACTAAAAACACATTCATAATCATTTCGAATCGAATGATTTCTCGGTTGCGCCGTTTTATTTCGAAATTATTGCCGTGTTCTTCTACAATTTTCAGTTTGTTCCACTTGCACATTTTTCTAAAAACTGAGTTATATTATGCTACATGGGTAGGTATCTATTCAATTCAAATGAAAATCTATTGTTTATAGGTTATGTAAGTTATGTTGATTTTTAGATTTCCGTGTATCAAAACTTGTTTCCTGCTGGTGCTGGCAACGCGTTGCTAACTTTACACCAGTTCTTGAGCGCCATCTACTTCCTACTGGTTAAAGTCTATATGTAAAGTTGAGACCTTTTCGGATACTTACTCGGTTGTTTGATGTCACGTGACAGTTATTTGTTGTAATCTAGTTACCTCGAGTAAGTTTCCGAAAATGCCTGTAGTTAACCCGAGTAGTAAATCGGGTTGAGAATTTTCATGTTTACGAACGCGGGTAGATTTGACTAGGTTAGTAAACGAACGTCAATTGATCTTATCTAATACGAGTAAGTTTCCGAAAATGCCTAGCGTTTGAGCTAGCGGCTAACTTCTCGTTGGTTGGTTTTTAGTTTCATTTTCATTCCATTCCTTTGCGTTTGCTATTCATAATAAAGAAGTATGGATGAACCTGGTAATGAATTTGATGACAGTGATGATCCTGTATTGGAGAGAGGTAATTTATTGTTATAAAACAGCCAAATATGTTGATTTTGTAGGTTAAGTGAACATGCATTTTGTTCAACTTTTAAATTGCTTTTAATTTGCTTTTAATTTTTAGATACCTATAATATAGATGTTTAAAACTTTTGGGAAATTTATTACACTTGTTCCAATGTCCACTAAAACGAAAACGCTCTAAGAACGAACATAAAATGCATTTACACACCAGGAAATCAGGAAGTAAAGGTAGACTGGCTATAAGTATAGCGTCCCCAAATTTCGACACAGAAATAATTGCTCACGAGGTGGATGAGGACATAAATTCTTCTAGGAAAGATCAACATGCTTTTTCTAAAGCGAATTAGTGGACAAGGTACTTCTCCAGTCTATCAGAGCAGTTGAGGAAGCTAATAAATACACAGTGGATACTTATAATGTCAGCGAAATACATTCAATGGCTTTAAAAGGTTAAATAATAGTTGTTATATCTCAATAGCATCGTCTCACAATGACTGTTGTAGGAATTTTTCAATTTCGTCCTAATTTTCCTTGTATGGAAAAAGGGTTAAAGCAACAAGTCACTGTTTGGTTCAAACAAAGCAGCGATAGGTAAAAGAATTCTACAGAGACAACATTATAAGCTAGAAGTGCAGATGAACCGTGGACTGAGTGCATGTGTATGAACATAATACTACCCTGAGTAACGTAAGTAATACATGGTAAAGGAATTATATAAGTTATTATACCGGTAGGAATTCTAAGTCATTGTTCTTAAAACAAATTAAAAACACATTCATAATCATTTCGAATCGGATGATCTCTCGGTTGCAATAATCGAATGATCAATTTTATTATTCGGCAGTAATCGAAATATTTTGATAATGTCAATAGCTTTGTTTGTCGTCAGCCACTAGTGTACACATTTTACACTTTTGCCAATAAGTCGTTTGTTTATAAATGACTGTTTAGGCTTTATACAAGCATAATAATAACAAGTTCAAGTAAATAACTTTGTTTTGCAAGATTAATCGTCCACCTAATGAGCTTGTGATAGCGAAAGAATATGTACATCTTCTTGTGGACTTCGTTTTTTGATTGGTGACCATAATGAATGAATTTTGTGGCGAGTTAAAATTTTTTTTTAATAATTTGTTTTTAGACGTTTTGAATTTTATAATTTTTAATCCAATATTCACAAGTATTAAAGAAAGTCCAATGAATTTAATAATAGCATGTTTAGAGATGAAACATCAATATAAGTATATCAATTTGGATATGTTTGTTATTATTATGCTTGTATAAAGCCTAAACAAAGTCATTTATAAACAATGCATATCAAGCAAAGAAAGAGAATTGTAAAATAAAAAGTCGTTTGTTATAAATTAGTGTAGAGAGTGTTAGCCGTTTGGTATACTAGTGCAGTGTATACGTTCTTGTACTTTTGACACTGACTCCTGAGGAGGTGTAACGATTGTCGATAGTGCAGCGCAGGCGCCTTACAATAAGTTTGAGGTTTGTGTTCATGTAGGCAAAATGTAGGGTTGGTGCCGTTTTATTTCGAAGTTAGTGCCGTGTTTATCTACAACATTCAGTTAGGTATCTATTCACTTCAAATGAAAATCTACTGGTTATAGGTTATGTTGATTTTTAAATTTCCGTGTATCAAAACTTATTTCCTGCCGGTGCTGGCAACGCGTTACTAACTTCACACCAGTTCTTGAGCGCTATCTGCTGCCTACTAGTTAAAATCGATGCGTAAAGTTGATACCTTTTCGGAAACTTTCTCGGTTGCTTGATGTCACGTGACAGTTATACCCGATCACCAACTACACGAACGCATGTTTGTTTTCATTTCGTTTCTTAACCTTAAAAGAAGATTTTCCTCTTGCATGTTATTCATAATTCACTAACGCAGACAATAAATAAAATAATATCATTTATTAAGTCACAGCTCAGAAGACAAGATATAATTAACTTAAAACCTGAATCAAACTTCGAATCTTCGAGGTGGTTGCTTCACAGTTGACCTACGTAATTTGATGTGATCTAGTTAACTGTGGTTAACTTGAGTAAGTTTCCGGAAATGCCTTAGCCTTTCAGCTAGCGGGTAACTTCTCGTTGGTTGGTTTTTCTATAGTTTCATTCCATTCCTTTGCTTTTGCTATTCCTATATCTAAGATCAGTAAGAGTCTTACGCACTTTTTTAGTTTCAAGCCAGATTTAGTGAATAATAAAGAAGTATGGATGAACTTGTAATGAATTTGATGACAGTGATGATCCTGTAGTGAGAGAGGTAATTTATTGTTATAAAACAGCCAAATATGTTGATTTTGTAGGTTAAGCGAACACGCTTTTTGTTCAACTTTTAAATTGCTTAATTTAATTTTTAGATACCTATAATATTGGTGTTCAAAACATTTGAAAAATTAATTACACTTGTTCCAATGTCCACTAAAACGAAAACGCTCCACGAGCGAACATAAAAATGCCTTTACAAGCCAGGAAAGCAGGAAGTGAGTTAGACATAGAGTCCCCAAATTTAGACAGAAATAATTGCTCACGAGGTGGATGAGGATATAAATTATTCCAAAAAAGATAAACATGTTTTTTTCTAAAGTGAATTAGTGGACAAAGTATTTCTCCAGTCTATCAGAGCACTTAAGGAAGCTAATAAATACGAAGTGGATACTTATAATGGCAGCGAAATACGTTTAACGGCTTTAAAAGGTTAAATAATAGTTGTTACATCTCAATAGCATTGTCTCACAGTGACTGTTGTAGGAATTTTTCAATTTCGTCCTAATTTCCCTTGTATGGAAAAAGGATTAAAGCAACAAGTCGCTGTTCGGTTCAAACAAAGCAACGATAGGTAAAAGAAATCTACATCTACAAAACATTATAAGCTAGAAGTGCAGATGAACCGTGGACTGAGGTGCATGTGCATGAACATAACACTACCCTTAGTAACGTAAGTAATACAACTATACGAGTTATTATATCGGTAGAAATTCAAAGTCATTGTTCTTAAAACAAACTAAAAACACATTCATAATCATTTCAAATCGAATGATTTCTCGGTTGCAATAGTTAAATGATCGATTATTCGGCAGTAATCGGAATATTTCGATTATATCAATAGCTTTGTTTGTCATCGGCCACTAGTGTACACATTTTTCCAATAAGCCGTTTGTTATAAATTAGTGTAGAGAGTGCTAGCCGTTTGGTATACTAGTACAGTGTATACGTTCTTGTACTTTTGACACTGGCTCCTGAGGAGGTGTAACGAGTGTCGATAGTGCAGCGCAGGCGCCTTATAATAAGTTTGAGGTTTGCGTTCGTGTAGGCAAAATGTAGGGTTGATGCCGTTTTATTTCGAAATTATTGCCGTGTTCTTCTACAATTTTCAGTTTGTTCCACCTGCACATTTTTTAAAAAACTATGAGTTATGTTATGCTATATGGGTAGGTATCTATTCACTTCAAACATTGATTAAATAATATTGTCTTCAATTTTAAGGGCTATACAGCCACATTACAAAGGCCTTCCCGTAGTACTAAAAATTGATGGTAATCATGAAGTTATTGGCAAAGAAATACAATACTAAAATCTCGAAACCTTGACAGTTGCACCTCTTTATTATTTTTTACCCAAATGCTTGAAATGAAAATCTATTGTTTATAGGTTATGTAAGTTATATTGATTTTTAGATTTCCGTGTATCAAAACTTGTTTCCTGTTGGTGCTGGCAACGCGTTGCTAACTTCACACCAGTTCTTGGGCGCCATCTACTGCCTATTGGTTAAAGTTGATATGTAAAATTGGTGTGCAACTAACCATAGAGACAAATGAACTAATTTAGCACATAACCACATCGATATGTTCATTTACCCATATTATCTTTTATTTAAGGTTATGTTCTATTCTGTGATGTTATATTACTTTGTAAGGGAGAAAAATGTTTAAATCAAATAATCTCATTTTAAGGTATTTACTTTTATTGACAATGTTATCTGACATCGAGAAGTAGATTTGCATATTCGTAGTACGATATAGTGCTGTTAAATTTATAATACTCGGTTATTATGCCCATCTTTATTTCTGTTTCAGATTCTTGCAACCTTGCCTGATAATGTTGGATTAATTCAAAGAATTTCAGTAGCTCTAATCGATATTTGAGCATCGAGAGATGGAGGAGACCAACAAGAATCGTTCCATTCCAGAATTAATCATGACTAGTGGAAAGTTGGGATGTGGAATATAAACTTCAGGTATGTGTATAAAATGTAACACGTCTTGGATTAAATGTTGCTGTTTATTCGGTTTTAACTTTATCTTTGTTTCGATTATGATTTTATACTTGCAAAACTGCCCTTTTATGATGAAAATTGTTAGGAAATTATGTTTCAACTTGTGGGAAACTGCCACTGCCCTGCAGACTTACCTAAGGTTCGTGAGCACACAGTAGATTTCGAATAGATTATAAGTAATTACGTTCTGGGTTATGGCACTTAATACATTTTGATAGAAGGGTCCGTTGTTTACATGAACACTTTTCAGCAATATGCACGGAACTTTAGTCGCTACAAATACCAGTAATAAGGAAATTAATTATTGTAATGTGCGTTTCAGATGGAAAAAAATCCATAGCAGGTGATGGCATCTATAAAGAAGATTCAGAAGTTGCAGGGAGGATTCAACATCATCTCAATCAAATTGTTCAAAAAAATCTTAACATCTGGCTTTAATTCTTCTTGTAAGTACAATTATTGTAAAAAAATATTTATGAAGTTTGTTTTTCTTCATTGGGTGATCCAACCAACATCTTGTGTTCTATCCCATTTTTACAATGTCAGCCTTTATAAATAAAAAATCAGTCCAACTTTTGCTACAATTGCTACAATGTTTATTAAAAAATAGCTTAAGTCAAATCACGAAAGAAGACCGTTACGTCATCATTATAATTCGTAAGAATCAAATCAGTACAGCGTTAGTTATCAACAACGTCAGTCGGAGATATTAACAGTCACATATAATGGACTCCCTTTCCCTGTCTCTCTCGTTTTACTATTTTGTAAACAAAGAACGCTTGAAGCGTACGTTGAAGATTAGAAATTAATTTGTGACGTAACGGTCATCTCTCGTGATTTGAAGTATATATATGTATCTAGTGCAAAAAGCTAGTGTTTATGGCACATAGCATGAAAATTAAAGCGCAGCTAAGTTGGATAATATGCCAAGTGCCACAAACACATTTTTTGCACGTGTTATTTCATTGTTATCAAAGCAAATTGCAATGAAATTAAAAATGGTATAAATAGTCACTTTTGGCACTGCAAATTGTGTAAGTAAAGTACAAATTTTTTTCACGATGGTAGGAAAAAATAGTTTCATGTAATCTACCTATATTTTCCTCAGGAGGACTTATCTCAAGACGTCCCCTGTATTTGAATTATTTCCAGATGTTGGTGAAATGTAAATTGAGGAAAATATGCTAGTATTAGTGGAATCTGTCATATCAGAGGTGTATCAAGGGCGTAAGGTAAGCGTTTACGGCCCGTTACACGTTAATGGTCATGAACATTTATTACGCCCGTGGTACATATAAAATTGTATGCACGAACGGTTTATAGGATTAGTTAAAAACTTAGATTCGTTTTGATTGACAAGCATATTGATTGTTGCTTGAATGTTGTCATTCAAGCAATTCCAAGTCATTACTTAGCAACGGTCAAACAAAGCCAATCTCGTGCTCGTTATATTTCAATAGCGGGCCATAAAGTTACTTTATTTCATCCCGTCCGGAACGTACAACATTATAGTACTCGTATGTGGCCGGGAAGTGAGGTGAGAGCCACCGGAAATTCATTACGAACCAATCACAAACTGTTATTATACCTTTTGACAGTTATTTGACATATAAAAATTTACCTTAAATTAAAAAATGGTGCCAAAACTGTCAAATGTCAAAAGATCTAAGAAAGTAAACAAGTTTCAAATTATACAAATGCACAATTAATGACGGGATGAAATAAAATTTTATTCGATACACGTCCGTTAGGTGTTGTTCCAGTCTCGTGTAGATATTTTGGACTCGGCTCCTTCGTCGTCTCGTGCATAATATCTACTCGACTCTAACAATTCACCTTCCGGACTTGTAACGAAAATTACTATTATCACCCGACTCCTAGGGCGATAATAGGGCCTGTGGGCCATAAAGTTGTACCTAACGCCCGCATAACCGGGCGCTAAAGCACACTTTATCGCCCCGTCATGCATAAAATCCTATATTCTTTGTTCTAGGGCCAGCGTTAGGATGGACCAGGAAGATGGTGATACGTTATGTGGAAGACTCCTACAGAGTGTTATCCAGTGTACTTAACTATGATGTATTTTTTATTATATATTTAACTCTGTAGTTCATTCAGAAATAAATATTTGTATATGCATTTAATTTTGTTATTTCTGGAATCCCATACCTACTAAAATCATAGAAATTATAGACTTTATTGAATGGATTGAAAAATTAATCTAATTGTACCAGTTGATATTTTTCTTTAAAATTTAACAATTGATGTAAAGTTGTATCAGGATTTATAGTTTTTCTTTCCTATGTTTGGATTGAGTAAAGTTAGTTTAATGTTGTAGTTAATATTTCGCTTAAAATTCCAACGTTTCGGTGTAAATTTGTAGTTTAATAATATTACAAAAGATGGCGCCACATATATTCCGCAGAAGTATTCCGGTCCTGAGGCTTTATAAGTATGATACCCACAAGGGTGGGGAAGGGTTGGGATCCGGACCGACCTCACTCCCTGGAGTGTCTTTCCTGCTTTAGAATTTAGTATTATAAGAAGATAGATAGTAGTATATTATATATTATACTTAGTATTTATTTATATTTTTCTTAAAAAATAGTAATACACCCCCCTCTATAGCAATGGAGTTACTGAAGACGCCTGGAAACATTTAGTTTATATAGATGTCCGACAGATCTGTATCAGCGAGATGCTAAAATTTTATGTGGCGCCATCTTTGGTCACTTTCAAATATTAAGACGATTTAATAAGGCGTTTCCAAAAATAACAAATTGATCAACCACGTTTCAAACTCGTCAAGAAATATCTTCACAATTTTAATTGACGGTCTTAATTTCACTTTTCTCTTAATTATCTTTTATTAGTCAAAGGGAAAAATGAGAATACATATCATTTAAAATAGGTTTATTTATAATTGCCAGGCACAACAAAACAGAGTAAGCAAACATTAAAAAATATACAATACAGAATCAAATAAACAACAAACTTCAAAGTTCCCTGTCATCCAAATTTTCTGGCGAACGGTCGTGTGTCAGCGAGCCTCAATAAGATCCAATACCAGCCCTGGAAAATCAAATTTATAAGAAAAGTTCAAGTTGTATTCATACAGGATGTCCAGTAAATAATGGATAATCCTGAAACTGGATCAGAATATCACAATTTGACCTTATTGAAAACTCCACAGTTTTTAAGATATGGACACTCTATTGGGTAGAAATTTTGAAAATTTCAAGAGTGCCCATTTCTCGAAAACCGCAGGGTTTTCAGGAAGATCATTGAGTAAAAAATAATAAAGAGGTGCAACTGTCAAGGTTTCGAGATTTTAGTATTGTATTTCTTTGCCAATAACTTCATGATTATCATCAATTTTTAGTGCTACGGGAAGGTATTTGTAATGTGACTGTAAAGCCCTTAAAATTGAAGACAATCATGAAGCTATTGGCCAAAAAATACAACACTAAAATCTCGAAACCTTGACAGTTGCGCCTCTTTATTATTTTTTACTCAATGAGTAAGATCTAGTTATGATAATCTTTTAGGTTATGGCCTGGCCTATTACCATTTTCAGGATTATCCATTATTTACGGGACACCCTGTATAATGGGTTGCAATCAAAAATAATACAGAGAGATGTAAAGGCAGCTTTACAGTCGGGAATTTTTATTGCTGCAAAATGCCTCCTGCTATAAATGGCGTATCTGTTTTGCAGGCAGCAATTTTTTTTTCTGAAATTATTATTGCGTCAGAGTCAGGAGTGCCAACCAAACAAATTTCCCTGCATAAACCATCAGCTTATATGTATTTACTTGCTACATGAACTATCCATTTTAAATTATAATAAATTCACAAAAGCAAATTAGACACTTCTGGACACTTCTTTACTTTGAATTTTGACTGAATAGGCTGCAGGGAATTTGTAAGGGGTTGGAAATATGAAAATTACTAAAAAAATGACCAACCATGCAAGTCCAATAAAAATAGATTCAGAGCTATTTGCTGCAAGTGCAAGAAAAATTGCAGCAACTCGTTGAAACGACTCATTTGGACGTGCGCGCAAGAAAAAATGCAGCAATAAAAATTGACAACTGTAAAGCGCCCTTTAGACCAGTGTTAAAACACTTATCCCAACCAAGAAGTCTACACACTTTGTTTTTTGTCACTGTTAGACGTGTTTATCATTACAAATAGGAAATTTAAACAAAATAGTTTTTTATGCAACAAATGTGTAAAGTCAACTTTTTACGAATGATAATTATTGTGAATAAAGTATTTAAAAATGTTTTTATTAAGTATATTATTAAAGCAATTTTTACAAACACAGTCATGACATGCTGTTGTCATGATTGCATAAAATATTCACACAGGTACATAAAATAATTAAACTTGCATGGAGAAAGACAAGCGCATACTAAAAATTTTGCGGACAAATCGCTAAAGCGCCATGCATATTTCGCTGTCAGCATATGCCACGTCCCGGCTCTTTATATTATTATTTTAATACAAAGGCTGATTTGGGATCTCGGAAACCGTTAAAAGATAGAGATTCGGTTAAATGGGGGCAAAGTTGCATAAATGAGTTATTTACATTAATTTCCTTATGCCATATTATTGGAGAACATCCAAGTTGAGTCAGCCTGTAATACTAGTCAAATCGGTTATTTCCATAATACCTCCAGAGGGTACAGCATCCCGCACCCATCCTTGCTGGTATATAGTCAAATTAACGGAGAAAATTTAGTTGAGAGAACTAGAAGAGCTCAATCAAGTTGTGATACCCCCCGTTCTCTCTTCATGACTGAACAAAAGGCATGCACGGTCTACAACGCCAAACAGCCACAACAAAGATGTAAAGTTAAAATCAAACCTGTTAGTTTGTTCCATATATATCCACGGTATTAGTTTTTATCTATTAAAAACCCACTCCAGGTTCTACCACAATCGGAACATCATGACGACTTAGGGGAACCATAGTGGAACTTGGCATCCATCTACTTCGATAAAGGTACCTGCCTCCGTGCGAGTTGCAGTGTATCCAGCTGAAACAATAAAAGTAACATAAGGATAATGTATTACATTTTGTGAAGTTTACACCAGTTACACGGTGTACATTTTCCTTCCCGTAACTTCTCAAGAAAATAAGAACAGGTTTCCTTATTTACCTCTGCGTGTAGCAATGCAAATATTATAACATGAAAAGAGATGTGAAGCGCTAAGTGGAACAAAAAACAAACCTAACCTCAATCATTTTCAGCGAAAAAACCATGTACCTTAATATGAACCACACATCTTGGCCTGAAAGTTCCTGTTTTGAAGTCGGAGAACTCGAAACTGAAATAAGTTTTCCATGCAAACGCTCAGTTTTTGCAAAAAAAATCCTGAAATTTCACTCTGCGACACCAACTTAAATTACTTCCAATTTTTCGGTGCATTCACACAGGGGGATGTTCAGCGAGTAATACCCCTTTTATCCATTACGAAAGTTTGCTTTTCCACAAAGAAAATAAACTTTATATACATTGGCTAAAGTACTCTGATCAGTATTCATTAAGCAGAACATAAACTACATAAAAAGAGTAAAAAGACATAACCACAGAACAAGGGTAGATGATCTGGTGTGAAGTTAGCAACGCGTTACCAGCACAGCCAAGGAAATAAGTTTTGATATAGTGCAACTAACTTCAGTCAGCTGTATTCTAACCTCAAAACATATCACATCACTAGCGTAGCGGATCTGGTGTGAAGTTAGCAACGCGTTGCCAGCACCGCCAAGGAAATAAGTTTTGATATAGTGCAACTAACTTCAGTCAGCTGTATTCTAACCTCAAAACTTAACTTATCACGCTGCACGAGCATGATTTTGACTGCTTGTGCAGTGATAAAAATAAAATAAAAACTTTCCGGGTGGAGTTTTACGTGATGTGCATAAAAATTACATCAGAAGAAACAGTTTCCATTTTATAGCTGGACGACACGGAGTCATTTCAAATGTGGGATTTCCAAATAACAATAATTAATTTTGTTTAAAGCAAATAGCTTGTGGGAAATAAGTCAAAGTTGAGGAAACTTGCGACTCATTAACAAAAGACGAAGAGAAGAATGAATGGATTAAAAAGGATGCTAAAGCCCAAAAACATACAGTAACTACGATAGATAAAAAGCTCGATAAAAAGTTAATAATACATATGAATTGTAATACTTCTTGCATCGTATAAGAAAGAAACTGTGTAAGAAATTTACCAGAAAGATAATGAACAAAAATGCAGTTATAAGAATTCTTCAACCTTGGCTATGAATACACAGCAAAATAAATTTGACACGCCGTTTGATGGATAATGAAGAACTGCACAAGCATAACTAGGGCGATTAAGAAGTACCCTACGTTACGATAAACAGACTTTTTCCAAATACCATTGGTTCTTTCTATAACATTTTTCATTGAGATATGTAAATTCTTGAATCTCTTTTCTGGACTGTTGAGCACACATTGAGAAATGGTGTTAGAAGCCATGGTTTAACTCCATAACCGCTATCTCCTATTAAATATGATCCCCTATGGCCATCTAAATACTCTATTCTTAAATAATCTCTGATATTAGACATTCGAAATACTGCAGCATCATACAGAGATCCAGGGTAACGAGCATTAACCTCTAAAATCCTTTGATCAGCGTCACTTATCATATAAGCATTATGTATTACGTTTATGGAGAATTTACCTTTTCTATTTAGACATACAAAAGGAGGATGGCCAGCATCATCTTTGACTATAGTTTTATTTTCTATTGTCGGAAATTTTACCCACCTATTCAGTAAATGTTGACTTATCTACCGGTGGCAGACTTGTGATATGGACCTATTTCGGGACCTAACTAATGTGAAACCTAATTCACCTGTCCTTGTGTCTCTATGTGTATATATGTATATGAAAGATGTGAAATTTCTATTTTTGATGTGTTAAATTATATTAATTTATACTAATTTATATTAAATATGAAATTGTATTATATTTAGCGTTTTTTGCTAATAAAGATTATTATTATTATATATGATTATTATATTATTCTAATGCTTGGCTAAAAATGGTTTCGTAATTATTGTTCAATAATCTGATGGACACAATGTTTTGGTAACCTGTAAATTCTGGCATCGGGCAACTCGAATGAATTCTGCTGATCTCTGAGCATTCTACATTCCAAACGCATTTCATTTCTAAACAATAAGAATATTTCCAGGTAATTTCTAAAACTATGCAATAAAGAACTACCCTACGCTTTTATAGATAATTTACCTATTGGTCTATTTGTATTGTATTGTATGACCGATGGTAGAGAGGCAAGCAAGCACACTTCACGACCCTGAGGTCCCGGGAATACCGATCGAGGCCCAGGGAATTTTTCGGAAAATAAAATTATTCTCAGTATATTCAAACTTGAACAATATTATTATAGCGAAGTGAATTCTGTAAAACTGCTTCTATTTTACCTCTTACCTTCTATAATATTCTAACAGTTTGTATTTAATCTAAATACAAACTGAAAAAGATCCATAATAGAAAAAATAAAAATTTCATTCACTAAATTTAGGGTTAGGTTATTCTATATAACACATTACAGGTTCTTTCCTTTGTACACGAAGTGTAGCACTGAACTACACTGACAGAGATGACATCAATTCAGATATCACAAGTTAAAGAGAGACAAAACCTACATTAGCGTACACTATAGGCATTTTCGGAAACTTACTCGAGTTTCGAGGTAACTAGATTACATCAAATGATGTTCGTTTACTAACCTAGTCAAATCTACCAGTGTTCGTAAACATGAAAATACTCAACCCGATTTGCTACTCGAGTTAACTATATTTAACCCTATCTTAAAGCAGGGTTAAGTTAATTATATCTCATGTCTCTGTGCTGTGACTTAATAAATGATATCATTTTATTTATTGTCTGCGTTAGTGAATTATGAATAACATGCAAGAAGAGGAAAATCTTCTTCGAGGTTAAGAAACGAAATGAAAACAAACATGCGTTCGTATACTTCAAGGAAAGTGTGTGATCGGGTAAAACTGTCACGTGACATCAAACAACCGAGAAAGTAACCCAGAGTAAGTTTCCGAAAAGGTCTTTTCATTGCAAAGGAAAAGACCCAAAGTCTCAGTTTTCTGCGCTATAAATTTTTAGTTGATGTAAAGAATATTTACAGCGCATTTTGTGGTACAGAATAGACAATATCTTATATTGGATGTAATAAGTCAACGTCAAAGGCTTACATCCCTTATAGGGCTGTAAAATAGGTTAGGAGAATTTGAAATAAACTTCTAAGTATATCAAAACTTATTTCCTTGTCGTTGGTAATTTCACACGCATGGCGAGCTGATGTGAAGTTAGCAACGTATTGCTAACTTCACACATATTATGAGCATAACTGGTTGAAGTTAGCAACGCGTTGCCAGCACAGCCACAGAATTAATAACAATCAGAACCCAAACTCAAAGTTTTCACCATTTATCATTTGTAGCCAGATTCGGTGACCTTCAATATACATCGGCCATATTCTTAGTCAAAACGTTCAGGGCCGTACTCGAATAATTTGTAGCTCTTTCGTAAACCAGTCTTATATAATTGTATCATTTCCTCCGTTTAGCATTATTTTTTTTCATAGACACTTCAATTCAACTCATACACAATAGATATCAGGGTTTTGCTATTTAGGAAACACTATTACCGATGAAAAATATTTTCCTAAAATTAATTTATAGTCGAATTGGTTCATTCTACCACCACTTTTATTACACCAAACACTTAAATAACTGATTATAGATTGACGAAATTGTCTAGAGACTTGCGAACACTAGTTGTATAAAAATTATACTAGCGGCGTACTGTCGCTAATACTGGCCTGGCACATTCACTTCTTAAGAACATGGCGGACTAACGTGCGCGAAGACGGTGCGCGAACTTTTCCCGCCAATAGGAGTTAGTATTCTGATTGTTATTAATTCTGTGGCACAGCAACGCCAAGGAAATTAGTTTTGATATACTTGAAAATTTATTTCAAATTTTCTTAAAAATATTGAGAGAGTAGCGAAATCAAAGGCAACTAATGTATAATTAAATATTTTTGAACACTTACAACCTATGATTAATAAACTCGATTCATATAATGAGACTTTACTTCAAAAATAAATAAAAAAATTTTCCCAAAAATTCGCGTTTGTCAGTTAAAATTATTATGGGTTCGTGATAGTCCATACATCGCCTTACAACCCCTATAATGTGAAAATGCTCGGATGCGTAGTGCGAATGTTAATTTAACTCATCCTGGCACTACTCGAATCCACTGATTTATATAACTGGATAAGCACTATCATTGTACGAAAGTGTTGCAACGACCTTCAGGTCCAATATGAACGATTCAAAGGAGCGTTGCGCGCGACAGCCTAAATAGTCGTGGCGGGCCGTGGGTAGGTCTAGAGATTGGAGTATTTTTTATTCGAACTATGCCTGGGCGCCAGCCTAATCATTCGACAGAAAGGGATTTGACAAGACCTACAAAACAAATTCAACACACAATTAAATCGACAACTGATTTTAATAAAAATATGTAAACAGTGGTGTATAAACGAACATGAAGGCAGTATCAAAACAAAACAATCAATGACACAATAATTATAAATGTTACGAAATGTAATTCGTGAGCTTCCTCTACGCCCCGACTGAACGCTTAGCTTAGGTACCATAAAACATATAATATGGGAGGGAGGACATGAGATCCGACAGATAACGCTGTCTGCTCACGTAACCTATTCTGTGATCTGTGCGTACTTAAATAATCATGTGTTTTTGTACTCGTAACCCTACTTATTACATGCTTGAGATGGACCAACTACAAAGTGTTACAATGCAATTTAATTGTTAAAAATCACAGATTATGCTACAACAATCTACTCAGCTTTACTAGTGAATAGTTCCCACAAACGGTAAGTACGATTAAAACATTGATAGATTTTCAAACAAATCAATCTTTGATCACGTAATGGAACGGCTTGATAAACGCCTAGTAAATTATTCTTACGTACTTACTGGTACTAATGGTGGGATTACACAGTTACCATACTTAAACACTTCATAATTTAGTTATTCAGTCCAAAATCCACAATATTAGAGAAAAGTTTAAATATTATATAATAATATAACAATACAAGAAAATGTGAAAGCGACACTATTAACCCATAAGTGAGAGAACGTAAAATAAATTACTCCGTTTTAAAATGCGTCGTGTCATCATGGCCTAACATTACAAGTGAATCAGCTGATGATAGAATGTGCCATTTCGACCACACTAGGCATGAGCACCGGATTAGAATAGAGCGATTTTCGACCATATGAAAAGATGCATGTTCCGGACAAAAATTCCTCACGTATACGATACACATGTAGTGCTCATCCAGATACATAGGTCAGTGCTTGAATCCCTTCAGCTGATGAGCTGGTCTATCGAAAACGAGCAGGACTGGCAAGCAGAAGGTTCTGGGTTCGAGCTACTGGTGATGTCTTTTTAAATAAAAATAGATTTTTTTTATAAAAATGTTCATTCTTTAAATTAAAAATATCGGTCAGGGATCGTGTACCAACAAGGTTATGTCATATGTATGTATAGAAAGCCATTAAGTATCTATTTTTGCAAAAAACCTAATGTTCGGTTAAATAATACCGCTACTAAAGAACCAAGCGTTTGGTTGAATATGTACTACCTGTATTTTATAATAATATACTGTGACAATAAATAAATTGATTACATAAAATTAAATAACCATATTTAACTTTTTTAAAACAAGATACGATTATTAACGCCAAACAGCTTCAACATATAATACCGGGATATTAAAGGCTAACCAATTTAACCATAACGACTCTAATACAAAGATGTAAAGTTAAAATCAAACCTGTTAGTTTGTTCCATATATTATATCAGCATGTGTGGTATTAGTTTTTATCTATTAAAAACCCACTCCAGGTTCTACCACAATCGGAATATCATGACGACTTAGAGGAACCATAGTGGAACTTGGCATCCATCTACCTCGATAAAGGTACCTGCCTCTGTGCGAGTTGCAGCGTATCCAGCTGAAACAATAAAAGTAACATGAAATGTATTATATTTTGAGGAGTTTACACCAGTTACAAGGAGTACATTTTCCTTCCCGTAACTTCTCATGCAAATAAGAACAGATTTCCTTATTTGTTTCTGCGTATAGCAATGCAAATATTATAAGATGAAAAGAGATGTGAAACGCTAAGCGGCACAAAAAACTAACCTAACCTCAATCATTTTCAGCGAAAAAACCATGTACCTTACTATGAACCACACATCTTTGCCTGAAAGTTCCTGTTTTGAAGTCTGAGAACTCGAAACTGAAATAGGTTTTCCATGCAAACGCTCCGATTTTGCAAAAAAAATCCTCCTGAAATTTCACTCTGGCACTAACATTTTGTTTTTGTATCACTAAAAACAATTAATTAAATTCCACCCAATTTTCTTGGTGCATTTACACAAGGGGACGTTCAGCGAGTAATAACACTTTTATCCATTACGAAAAGTTTGCTTTTCCACAAAAAAATCAAATATACTCCGATCAGTTGTCATCACAACCACAGAACACAGAACTAACTAGCAACTAGCGTAGCGGAACTGGCGTGAAGTTAACAACGCGTTGCCAGCAACGCCAAGGAAATCAGTTTTGATATACTTGAAAACTTTTTTTCAAATTCTCTTTAAAACGTTGCTAACTTCACACACATCGTAGCGAATCATGCGCGCATATGAGTGAAAAAATAATCGATCATTCGATTATTGAATTAATCGGCACTATCCGATTATTGTATCTGGGCGTTCGAATGATAAATAATCTAATGAAAATCAGAGTAATCAGACCGAACGGTACGCAACGATTAAGCCAAGCAGTCGCAATTCGGGTCAACAAATGGGAGACAAAATTCTCAACGACTAACCTCACCACCAATCTCTGAAGACATGACAAGATCATAGATCATGCGATTATTAGCATCATTCGGATACCAAGTATCCGATTATTGAAATCATTCGATTATGCTCATATTGAGCGCCATCTACTGGCTACTAGTTGAAGTCGATATGTAAAATTGGCGTGCAATCAATTCCATAAGGACAAATGAACTAATTTACTACATAACCACAAATCTGGCACAAAGTGACAAAACCACAGATAATAATACAAAAGACCTTTCAGCAGTTTGACCTCATTTCCAGTATCCGACAAAGCAATATATGTTTGTTTTCACCAGCTTACCAATGGCGAGTACAAATTTGGAATAGTAGCCGCCAGGGATGTAGTGCATTTATTTTTAACAAAATAAAATGGCATTTATTCGTTTTGAATTTTTATATTTTCATCTTCCGTAGTAGATATTGTCAAGAGCTGGTTCAAAATTAGTGAATTGTGGCAAGAAATAGCTACACCAAGTGTATAGTTATTCCTTGCCAAAGTCCACAATCTACTAATTTAAAACCAGCTCGTGACTTATTTATATAACCATAAATTGTCCAAGAAAAATAATTGAAAAAATAGAAATTTGCAAATAGAATTACTTCTTTAGGTGGAGACCCGAGAAGCTTGGTGAAAACAAAATTCCATCGCCTACAGTAATGGTCTCTAGTAATATTAATTCTCCAACGGTTACATCACATAACATACATTAACACGTTGAGCGCGGCTATGGAGCACCCTGAAGACGGTTTTTCCGCAATATTTCCGAAACCGTTAACAATCAAATTTCGAAAATACATACACTGTATAAACTTTTGTCGCTGAAATCGATGCTGAAATTCAGAATTTAAAAATTTTAGTCAGGTGTGTCACATACCGGCAAGGTTAAGGGCTAAAATAACCCCATTTTTTTTTCGCTTCAGTTTATTAAGGATTTTGTTGAAAATTATAAAATTTCAAAGTTTTCTACGTAAAAAAGGTACTCTTAGTTCATCCCGATAGAATGAACTGTTTTCGAGAAAATTGATTATGAAAAAGATACAACAGTCGATCATACAAACGTTTGTCATTGTTTTCAAGTAATTTGTAGTTTTACTGATACTGATTGTCATTGTGACATGTGATTTAATTTTGGTCCACTCTAATTAGTAAATATTAAAATTAAAAGATTCAATAAAATAAGAACCTTTTTTATTCGCTATTTAAACTGTTAAACGGCCGTAACTTCCTCAAAAAGCATTTCCGGACCCATGTTGATAGGAACTTTTTGTCTTATTTTTATCCGAGGATTACGCCCCCAGAAGGTTTACGCTTACTTTTGAAACACCCTGTATATCATATAACTGTAAGATTAGGATAACCTATTGTTTGTAGTTTATTTGTGGCGGATAGTTAATATTCATTGAACTTAATTCTGGGAATCACGCCAAATTCTAAAAAATAAGTAGAAATAAGAAAATTGCCAAAATATGTGAAGATAAAAGTGTAGTATCAAAGGCAAACCTCAACAGTGGTTTTCTGGGGCAAACTGTTTAGGTTTGCCTTTGATACTACACTTTTATCTTGACATATTTTGGCAATTTTCTTATTTCTATTTATTTTTTAGAATTTGGCGTGATTCCCAGAATTAAGTTCAATGAATAGGATAACCTATTTGAATAAAGATTATTATTATTATATAAGATATGCTTTTCTAGGAAATCAGAACATTTTTTTTCTACGATCAACAAATTCCTAGCGGTAATCAGATTTATTAAAACAAAAATAGTGTAACTTATGCATACATATATTTACACAGATATGAAGAAAAAAAATGGAATAAAAAAACAATTACCTGTTGAATACTAAAATTTCATATAGAACATGTCTCCGTCATCAGTATGAAATTCAGGAGGAAATGACATGAGTTTACATGCATTCTTCCTTCCATTCATGGTCACATCATGTTTGGTTACCATTTTCCATCTTCTTGCATTTTTCTTCTTATCTCGTACACCAACTATTTCTTCTACTTCCAAATTGCTCTCAAAACCTTGAAACAAAAAATGATTTTAATCCAACATATTTATGTAGCTAAATTATGGTAAATACAGAATATAGGTATAACAAAAAACTGAAGAATCTGTCCTTTTCATTTAGAACAAGGAACGTCACTGGGTCGATAAAAATATACTAGTGATTTGCGTTAAAGATCTTTATCCTCGTCTTTATCCCCCAATATATTCAAAGGATTTTTATCTCCCTAACCTAATACATGAAACGCTCTCAAGACAAAACCAAGTAGGAAAGTTACCATTGTTCAGCGGGGCTCTCCGATAATTATCAAATGATACAGATACTTTTGAAGATCCATTAAATTTCTCTTTTCTTAATCTTGTCCGACCTATCCCAGCAAATACATTTTTATGGAAGCGTTCACTGTAAATTCGGCGATTATAAGGAGTTCTATCTGGTTTATTCACTCCATTCTTCTCATCCAACTTCCAACTCAACCATCGTTTTTGTCTTCAAACAAAAATAAACATTAGTATGTAGGTACCTACGTATCTTTTTACGAAATTCTGTTACATAATATTTCTGTAAATTGTTTTCTTCATAATGGTATTTGGTATTTTCAAAAATTTCAACAAACACGGAAAGAAATCAATACACTTGAAACAACTGAGTCAAATTCTTTTCGGCTGCCCATCTTTACCTAAGTGCAGTTGTTTAGGGCAGTTGGAGGTGGTAAAATACGTCATTTTGACGTCACAAAAAGTGCCAAATTCAAAGTATTCTATTGATATGCCCGATGCCATTAATTTCAAGATTAATATTTTTGGTTTTGTTTTGTTTTTAATGAAATTTATAACCTATAACGTAACCTGTACTATAATTTCATATGTTAACTTATTGTTATATCATTAAATTGCCAAGCATAGAAGTTGACCCAAGCATACCCAACTACAGAGCTGGTTAAGCTTGGGAAGGTAGGGGAGGTAACCCTGGTGAAGCATTACGTCACTAGGGCAGTCAAAAGAATGCAAAAATTGGTGCCCTGGACACCGGGGCAGCTGAAAAGAATATGACTCTGGTATGAAGAATGAATTGGGTATAGGTACCTACTTAATAGGTAATTGCAGTAAAGTGAAAGGCTATAAAAAATACCTATTTTTAGTATAATTATTCATTATTAATAAAAGTATAATATAAATAATTACAATTAAAATGTGTATGCATACATACCTAAGAGGACTTTAGTGGCACACGAAACAGCTTTTATATTGTTTTTACACAAACTGTACAATATTGCACCATTATCTGAAATTTCCTAGGTTGCACTTGCGCTAAAGTTTTGTTTCTCTTAACTAACATAGAATCTGAAACGATTGCATAAAGCTAAACTAAATCTGCCACTGAATTAATTTTACAATCTGTAATTACACATCTAACATCTAACCTAACCACAATCCACAGAATGAAAATGGAGATTCATGAATCATGAGATAACCATCTGAGAAGACAACCTTTGTAACCCACCTCCCACCTCCCACCTCCCACCTCCCACCAAGGACCTCCCACCGCTGCTAACGTGCATGCGCGTAGAAAGAATATACAGTGCGTAGCCATCGGGAATTAAATTCATAGATCAAAAACGAAACTGAGATTCGTAGTTTCTAAATACTGACATTTTTAGTACTTATTATCCTCCGCCCCACCCCCCTCATTATGAAGTAGGTATCGATGCTGTTAATAGCTATTATCCATCTACCGCTATTACCTGTTCTGTGATTTCCCATCGGATCGAAGGTTAAAAAAGTAGATATTTTTAGTAACTTTTGTTCCCTATGCGTTGGTAATCAGTCGTTCTAGAGATCGTTGTGACTTGTGAGTGGATCGTCTGTAAATTTATCAGTGCGATTTTTGTAAAAATAATTGGTGATTTGCAAATAATTGTGATACATGCTATATATTTTTATTAAATAAATGTATATTAAGAAATTAAAATGATTGTTGAACAAATTGATGCTTTTAAAAGTTGGCTAACAGCTGTTCTCAAGCCAATGTAAGTTGACCCCATATTTAACATTTTTATCTTTTTACCAATTAATGCTCAGTTTCCGAAATAAATTAGACAAATTCATTCTAATAATCGATGTAGGTTTTAAGATTAGTTTATTTGTGCGTTTTATTACATCAGAGTACGAATAGTAACTTTCGGTGATTTAATAGATGACATAACCTCACTTATTTTGCGTCAAGACGCAAATGTACTCTTCCTGTGGAAATATTTCATATATATTGTTGTAGGTGTGAGGCCGATCCCGCTGCTTTGGCAAAATACGTATTAGCCTTGATTAAAAAAGATAAATCTGAGGAAGAGTTGCGGAAAAGTATGGTGGGACAATTAGACGTCTTTTTAGAAGGTGGTAAGTAAAAAACCTTTTTATGTTTGTAAGCACTATTAACTGTAGCATTGCGTATTATACTGAAATCCTTATTCTTTTCCAGAAACGGAAGCATTTGTAGATTTAGTTTTTCAAACGTTAGGTACAAAAGATTATATCAACACACCAGTGATACCGAATACTAATCCACCTAATCCCAACTTAGTAAAGCCAACCAAAGAACCTATTAAAGAATCGAAAATGATCGTTCAACCCAGTGAACTACCAAATTTAAACGAAGCAGTAAATGGTGGCGCCAAGAAAGAAATGGAAGTCAAGAGAGATAGAGAACTAAGAAAAAATTCCGATGCTGTAAGTGATTTGTGTGATTTCTATATTAGGCAAATGAAATTTTTAAATCTAGTGTATTATTGCAATATTGTGTAGAAAGCGCCATATAAATTAGACGACCCACAATTTCAAACATGGTGTTGTCAGGAGTCGACGAGTCATAATATACTTACGCGTAATTATTTATTGTTTAGGAACGAGAAGATAGACCTTTAAGAAGAAGATCCCCGCGGCATCGTTCCCTATCAAGAAACCGGTCGAGATCACGATCTAGATCATGGGACAGGTCCAAACGTTCTAGATCTCGCGAGAAATCAAGAGAAAGGGAGCAGCATCGATTAGACCGTGAGAAACGGGAAAGGCCAAGAGTTTGGAGAAATAAGTCGCCTCCAAGACGATATGAACGAAGACGATCAAGAGCCTCTCGTACACCTTCTCCTATAAGAGTACGATCTCGATCCAGGAGCCCTAGACATTCTCATAGAGGTCGATACAGAAACAGAACATCGGCGAGCCGCAGTAGATCTAGATCATTGGAAAAACGAGATAGAAGAGATTCATTGAAAGAGAAGGAAAAAGAGCCCTCCAGGCCAGGTACTCCAACACAGGACTCGAATCATGGAGACATGGACCTGAGGCTTACCAATAGCACTCAAAGCATACAAAGCGTTGTGGTGCAGCAAAGCAACAAGAAAAGATGCAGGGATTTTGACGAGAAAGGTACGAAAACGGGTGTAAAACTATAAGAATATAATATTAATATTGACGCGTTACAGGTTATTGCATGCGTGGTGAGATGTGCCCATTTGATCATGGCGTTGATCCTGTGGTACTTGAAGATGCCACTCTAACCAGGGTTTTATCCTACAACCCTAACGGTACACCGGCGGTTGTAACATCTGGAGTTATACCAACACCCGTACTTACTGCTCCAGGTCACCCAATGATTGGCCAGAGACATCCCATACAACCTGATAATCCCTACAATCCACAGGCACCACAGATCTGGAGAGATGCCAGGTTTAGGGGTCCAAGACCGTTAGGAATTGCTAGAGTAAGTTTGTTATGTTAATTTTGTTCAACTTTTTTTCACATTCAAATAATATAGAGGGATATAGAAATTTAATATGAAATTGGGCTATTTGAAATCTTGATAGTAATAGACATGCATCATGTACATTATTCATTATTATTCTTAGGTCCCTCCTATCGGAGCATTTCCTCAACAACCAAATATGAACCGTGAACTAATTCCAGTACCAGTAATGGACAACAAGCAACCTGAAGGTTATGCACCCGGCTATAACCAACCACCAAGTTACATAAATAACGTTGATCATGAAAATATGTACAAGAAGAAAGCTTTTGACTTTAATCGCCTCGGCCCTCGCTCTAAAAATCCACAGAATTGCTCTTTAGAGCTGAAGAAGGTGCCTCAAGGCCTAAACAGTATAACGCATCTGAACAACCACTTCTCTAAGTTCGGAAAGATCGTCAATATTCAAGTGCATTATGAGGGGGATCCCGAAGCAGCAATTATAACGTTTTCTAGTCATGCAGAGGCCAACGCTGCCTATCGGAGTACGGAGGCTGTCTTGAACAACAGGTTCATAAAGGTGTTCTGGCATAATGCGAACGCTAACATGGAAGGTAAACAAGAGAATGTTCCGCCACCCCCTCGGTCGGTAAAAGATCGTTTGGGCATGCAAAATATCGTAGCGCCAAATACTAATAAAGTTTTAAATTTAGTCCAACCTAGGGCCGACAATAATAATGCTGTGTTGACCGCAGAGAATCAAGACACAGAGGTAGAAAAACCCAAGCCTGTCGTAAAGGAAATAAATAAAGACGAGAGTAAGGCACAAGCTACTGCAGCCATTAAGAAGAACCAGGAACTACTTGCAGCTCAAGCAAAAGTTAAGAAGAACCAAGACGTACAGAGGAAGGAGGTGCTAAAAATACAAATTGATCTGAGGAAACGGAAACAGGAGTTGTTGGATAAGCAGCTCTCGCAACAGAAAATTTTAATCGAGAAAATGGAGAAGCGTAAGTTGTCACCTTTGGTATTTTAGTTGATATAATAAATGTTAGTATTTATAATATGCTAACTATTGTACTTTTTCAGTGCCTTCCGGTCCCCAGAGAGACATAATTAAAGAAACGATAAAGAAAACGCAAGAAGCAATCGAGGGCATAAAAAAGGATCTTGAAGCAGCTGCTTTGGCTGCCAAGGCGACTCCTCTGAAGAAAACAAAGGAAGAAGCACAGCGTGAGCTGCTAGATACCGAACTAGACCTGATAACAAAGCAGCAAGAGGGTGCCGATACTTCGGAAATTCAAAAGAAACTGTTGGAATTGAGAGCAAAGGTCGCCAGTGGAAGAGGTAGAGGAAGAGGCGCCAGGAGATTCACCCCTATAGTCAGCAGACATTTACTAAGCAAGAACAACCTTATTGATAACACAAGTAAGTAAAATTGACATTTACATAACCTAACTTTTTAACTAAATTCTTACAATTAACAATTTTTAACGTACTAATGGTAACATTGTTTATTCGCAGAATTAAAAGGAGCAACAAAGACGATTAATAGAACACCCTCTGCCACATCTTTAACTATGGCGTCTTTTCAGAAACACACTGTGGATCACCGGCCCACGAGGCTGTTGGTTTCTGGCTATGAAATCGATGAGCAAGACAGTGTCTTAAGCCATTTCCAGGTAAAATATGTTCTAATACAAACTAATGTTTTATTTATGTATTTTTTAAAAATTTTATCTCTTTTTCTTTTGCAGCAATATGGTGAAATCGTGGACTACATCGTGGATTCCTCTTTGCCTAGCATAACCTTAAACTATAAAACACGCAAAGAAGCTGAAATGGCCCTACTGAAAGGAAAAAATTTCCAAGTAAGCGAGTTATAAATTACTAGTATTAATTTTATCATTTAATCATGGTGAAGTTTGTCTAATGAAATGCGGTAAAAATAGATAGCCAAATTCCAAATTTATTCTGAGGTTTTGTTGACATCGTTTTACAAAGATAAATTATTGGGTCCTCACTGATTTTCTCCTTTATATTAAACTTGACGTTTTTGTTGAAGGATCGAACTCTGTCAATAACATGGAGCACTAACAAACAGTTAAGCAGACAAAGGAGTGGGGGATCTTCTACCAGAACCGTTTTGATGTCGGAGACTGAAGAAGACCAATTGATAGATCAAACACTGCTTGAAGGTGACGAGGAGGTATGTATGAGAGTTTCATAGCCATTAGTCGTGTAAATTTCATTGTAATAAAGCAGTTCGATTCGATTAACCGAATTGTTTTTTTAGTTGGGACCCGAAATTTCTGAGGAGGCCTTGTTGCAAGATGACGAGGAGGAGGAAGATGAAGATCGATCTTGGCGGCGATAGTCTTTTATTTTTTACTTTTTTTATACGTATTTGACAGTGGGCATGCGTTTTTTTATTTGAGGCCATATATATTTTAGACAAGCTGTCAGAGTTATAAAGTAAAAAAGTGACTTGGTTTTATTTTTATGTACAAAGCATTGTTATATCTTTAGGTACTTTTTTTTTCTGAAATTTCATTTAACTTAGTTTTTGTTTGTGAGTTAGATGTCACTCGGTGAACTTTTTTTGTACGAATTATTCTTCACAAGTGTGTAAACCAAAAATCTGTTTTTAGGAAACAAGATTTTTGGTACTTTTTTTTTGTTTGTAAAAACTAAGATGTTATATATAAAAATTGCGACGATAACAGTAAGAAATAATAAACAGGTGCCCCTAAAAAGATGAAAACAAAAATAAATAAATGAAAAGAACAATAAAAAATGCAATACTTAAATGCTAAGTAGAAAAAACAATATTTAAAGAAAAAAAATGTTGATCTATTTGTATATTTTATTATATTTGCAAAGAACTTTGGGGCACCAAAAAAATAAAAATATTTCAAAAAAAAATCGTTACTCTACTGATGGCTGAAACCTGGAAAATCCCTGTATGGAGGCTGTAGACGTTCCTTGGAGACTTTTGATGAGAAGTTGGAAGATCCTTTTTTGCATGGTGTGGAAGACATGTGGTGAATATACTTTTTATTATTATTATTGCCTTATTAAAGCAGTTTTTCTCAATATTTTCTTGCTGAGAGAAAAATATCAATATACCGCACTCTACAGGGAGGTATATAATTCCAGTTTTCGTATTAAATTAATTTACTATGTATTTCAAAAATGTTAAGCCCTCACTTTGAGGGTGAATTACAAAAAACTGAGTAACGAAACTTTTTATAAAAAGTATAAATATTAAATATTTGGGGGTACATACAAATGCACGTCTATTATTACGTGCTTAGAATTAAATATCTAAAACATTAGCAGCTTCTCTGCCGAATGCAAGTTTTAAACATTTTATTAACAAAACTGAAGAGAAAATTATGAAACAATTTTGAAATAATGACGGGCCATCATGTGGAGTAGGTCTACTGGGGATACCACGTTAAAAAAAACGCACCAACAACTTACCTCCTGGGTGGTGTGGAAATAGTTATTATCGCTTACGTTTGTAAAGTAACTACTTTACGGAAAACATGCTGAAAGACAAGCGATAGCCGAAGAGATATTAAAGAATTTTGATGTTGGTGAAGAACAGCCATTACAGGGCCACTATATTGATGAGGATGAATTATATCTAACATGGTATGTGTTTTGAATTGTATTTTTTCTTTTTATTAGTATTTTTCACTGAAGGTCAAAAACAAATTTAAAAACTAATTAATCTATTAAATTTTTGTGACGTCAAATGTATAGTCCTGTCGCTGCATCATATGACTCACATAACCTCAAATTAAAAATAGAAATGCTAATTATAGGATAGACGTCCAACCAACAAAAAGAATCTTATTTTATTAGATCAAGGCAATTAAAACTTCATTAATAATCACAAAGATTTTAGTTAATAGTACAGGAACCAAGTAGAAGTTTTGAAAAAAACATAATATTTGAAAATCGTAAAAATGGATATTTTGAGGTTAATTGTGACACAAACGAATTTGTTTGGAATTTAGCCAATAGCAAGATCGTCCGTTTTTGACGTCATTTTTCGGAAAACTGGCGGGACTTTTTAAATTGATACAACTTTTTAATATTAAAAGCAACTGCAAGAATGATATATTGTTGGAATTTATTGCATTATCCTACTTAATATGTATTTAACTTTGGGTTAAATCTGTTAAGACCCTTTAATTTAATTCATGTTTAAAAGCCCATCACTTCTGATTGATTTGCCAAAAAATATACAGGGTGAATCCCAACTTATTTAATTCCTTTTAAGAGGGTCTCTGTTGATATTTGCAACACGAATTACGAGTAAAAAAATATTTAAAAAAAAGTTGGAAAACTGACCTACCTTACGTAAAAATCTGTTGAACTTTTGAGGACCACTGCATATCACTAGCAATCGACATACGAGGTGAACAACATGCTTTGTTTATCTTAGTCATTACAAATTCCAAAGATACAAATCATAAAGTCACCGACAAAGTGTCTTGGGGTTACACGTACTTCGAATGATAAATTATACTAAAAAACTTCGCAAAAAAGCCGCTAATAAAGTTAGCAGCTGTTCAACGGGATGCGGATTTGAAGGCAGAGACATCGGCACGTTTGATGCTTGCGTAAACAAATGGTATAAAAAATACGAGTTTCACAGAATTTCAAGGAATGTTATTGAGTGTATTTCTTCCATTTTTCTTATATGAATTTACCATTAACGGATCTACCATCTCTTAAAATTAGATAAATAAGTTGGAGTTCACCCTGTATATTGAATGTGATATTTATTACTCATACTTATTAGAATCGTTATAAGTGTTTTGTTTTCATGAATTTTTTACAGGGTTGGCATGTTTAAAACAAATATTTTTTATTTGTTTAAAATATAACATTTGCTTTAAACGTGTTTAAAAGAAGTCTTTTTTAGTATACGTTTAAACAACGATTTATAAGAGTCGATTATATTAGGTACTTATAAAAAAGTATAAAATAATAATATCAATTTTGATATTGGTAGAATATTATTCAATATTCATTATTCATTTACTCCTAAATGAAATAATACATTAAAAATGGAAATATGAATATGAATATTTGCCATATTCAAATAAGATGATTTGTTTAGAACGCCGACCAAGCTGGCCGAGTTGTTTTAAACAAGCTACGATTTTAGAAGTTGAGTACATTTCGACATTTTTGTAGTAATTGTTTAAGCATTGTATAGACAATAAAAACAAAGTACATTTTCGAAATAGGATTTGTAATTTTTTACGTTATATCCATAATTTTACCGGCATCGTAGCCTAATCGGCCAAGTGATTCACAATATAAATTTTTTTTTGTGAGCTAAGAATAATTCTTGGGTGACATACATGCACTGACAAATTTTCAAATAAGGCTCTATTGGATAATTTTTTATGAAAATTTTTGTTTAGAATTGATTAGTGTATCATTCAGTCTCGATACCATTCTCATCTGATGCACCATTGCGGTATATCAATAGAGCAAATTCGGATTTTTCTCGATTTCAACGAAAAATTAATTTTCACATTCCGATGAATATTTCAATTTTTAAACCCTCCTATTAAAATCTCAACAATTTTACGTCCCATCTCCCTTCTTGCCACTGTTGTTCAGCTACGATACGATCACGTTGATATTATTATGATAATAGTGTAAAACAACATGTTTTTTTTATACAATTAGTGTTAGTTCTGAGATTCTGGTTCTCCCAGTAGCATTTCATTCATTATATTATATTTGTTCAATAGAAATAGCCTCGGTGACAAAACCAAACAGTTGAAAAAACACAAAACTCAACATAAATGATTACTTTTTTGTTGGCGTTACCATTTGTATAATATATAACAGCCAAATTATTCTCTTTTTCCTCAATCAAGGTTTTTATCACCAAACTTCATATCAAATTAGTATAAGTATCAATTATACAAAGGTACTTCTCATTTAAAATGTTAATTTCACTATTATCACAACTTTACATGTACTTATTATTTAAATATAAAATTACACGATAAAAAGTATTACGGATATGAACGAAAATTATTGCTAAACTGTTCCGGATACATATTTTTACTATTTAAAGTACTTGAAAAATACTAGAATATACCTAGTTTGATTTTAGTAATAGATAGTAATAGTACAGCGTAAATATGGTGTGCGGTAAAATAATGTCCATTTTTCCAAAAACTCTACTAACGCTTACGCTCCTTTTAAGTATAGCTTATACTTTCCCAGTAGGAGATGAGGAAATATCAGCAGTGGATTTGTCGTATTTGGGCGAGAAGGTGTTTTTGGAGCCGGATCCGGAGACTGGGAAACGTTTGGAAAGTTGGAACGAAGCATCGGCAGAAAATCCAGAGGAGTTTGGAGAATATGCCGAGGGAGACATAGTGTTTCCAAAAAGATCTAGGAATGGCTTGGTAGGAGAGGGTTTACGTTGGAAGAACGGAGTGATACCCTATGAGATTGCCGGCGCATACTCCTCTAACGATTTAGATATAATTACCAGGGCAATGAACATTTATAAGAAGTACACTTGTATTAGGTAATCTTATCTTGCCCTTTTCAGTACGTCTGAGTGCACTGTTATATTTTCCAGCTTCCGACGTCGAGTCGCCTCCGACCAGGACTATATTTCTATTGTAAATGGCAGAACAGGGTGTTGGTCAAGCGTGGGGCGCATTGGAGGCAAACAAGAAATAAACCTGCAAAGCCCTTCCTGTACAACAAAGGTAGGAACGCCGCTGCATGAACTGATGCACGCTGCTGGGTTCTTACATGAACAGAACAGATACGAGAGGGACGATTTTGTCACAATCGCTTGGCAAAACATTAAGAAAGGTATGTGCAGTTTGATGGTGTTCTGTTTCATTTGTACGTTACAAGAAATATTTTAGGCCATGAAAATAATTTTAATAAAGCAGAGAAAGGCACAGCAGAAGGGTTTGGGGTTTCTTATGATTTCCGATCTGTTATGCATTATTCTGATAAAGCATTTACTACAAACGGCCAGTCTACAATTATTCCTAAGGTAAGAAAACGTGTTTGTATATTTGCGTGAAGTAAAATAGTCTTTTCGTTTTCGCATACGAGAGAATGATCGTAGGAAATTATATTTACGATTTTGGAGGAAAGTGCTGTTTTCCCTCACGTGCCTAGTGTTTGTTGCAATAAATTCACACAAGAGGAAGAGTTGCAATCAAGTAATGCCGTTTGTTAATTTAATACTTTCTTCATTCACTCATATTCTTTATTATGCTCTGTCCCTTGGCGCAGTTATTTAAGAGGACGCAAAATTCTTCTAGTTTATTTTATACAAAACATTTTGTTTTATATACTTTTAGGATGCAAGCAAAGTCCTAAAGATGGGCCAGCGGGACGGATTCAGTAAAGGAGATATCACGAAAATTAACGCCATGTACAACTGTCCTGAAATGACCATGTCTGTTATACGAAACGTCTCTACTTCTACTTTTCCTGCTGCCACAAGCGGTAACAATGAAAATAATGAAAAAGAACCGTCATCTAATCCTTTAATTGACGCCGCATCTGGAATATTGTCTCTATTTATTCATTAACAAATGTATACAGTGTGACAGTGTGATTACAATGAACATCATACAGGAAACTTTTTTATTGTCCATTTCTGGAAAAAATCTAGTCTTGATTAAAATTGATGCTTTCCCTGCACCCAATTCAAAAAATTATTTAATTTATTTCAATATGGACACTCTAATATACAATTATAGAAAGGTTTTGGTCATGTGCGTCATATGACTAACATAACCTCAAATTTTTAGTTTTTGCAAATTTATTTCCAAATTTTATTTTAATTTTAGCTTGGATTCATTACATTTAAAAACTCTCTGATGGCAGATTTATAAAGTTTCAATATTCTAGATTATTAAAATAATAATAATAATAATAAAAATAAACCAACAAAATGATCTTATTTTATTAGATCAAGGCAATTAAAACTTCTTTAATAATGCACTGAACAATATTGTAGTTGATAGTACAGGAACCAAGCAGAAGTTTTGATAAAATTGACATAATAATCGAAAATTTTAGAAAATACAGTTTTGAGGTTAGTTGTGACGTCACGTGCGCGTCATCCGTTGGATTTGACACAATATTAGCGTGTTTTTTGATTCTCTGCAGGGGCCTACTTGTGCACTATTTTTTAAACAAATGCCAACTTGTGACATATCACGGAACAGAATTTCATGACAAACAAAAAAAATGCAAAAATATACAGGATGTTCCATTTCAAATATGAAAGTTGATCTCTTGGTAAGATTCTGGCATTACTGACTTATTATCCACTTTACATATATCAAAAGCCTTTTATCTTTCATACAAACGGAGTTATTCTGTAGACAATACATTTGTGGCCACCTGGTATATTCTTTCCTACTAAGAAACCTTCAAAGTAATTTGAAAATTAAAAAATAAATTCTACAGCCATTATTTGTTGAACAGTAAGCTCCAGTTTCTCATTTGCAGCATATACCATCACATCAGAGAATTATTCTCATATAACATTATTGTGATCACACTGTATATTTTTTGTTTATAAGTTATTAGTATCGACAGATATCATTCTATAGTCATTATGTTAAGTTACTTACCTTTTGGTCAGATTTTTGAGCCAAATAAAATTTTTAATCATTAATACGTGTTTTCATTTCGTTTTAAACAATACGTAGGTTTGATTAAACCACGATGGCCGAGTTGAGGATAGTAATAGGAAAAAGAGCCCATAGAGGGCCTAACTGTCAGTAAGCTGCATATTGCTTAACCTATATTTATTTTGTTTGACAATCGAAGTATATTTTTCAGTTCTTATCAAACAAAATTCAGGGTGTTTTTGGAGGAAAGGGAACTATTTTAAGGGCGTATTCTAGAGACCAAAAAGAAAAAAGTTTCTATAAATAAGAGTAGAAAATACTTCCTTTTCGAGATACACAGTGTCAAAAGAAAAGAATTAAAAATACGCTTTTTTAAAATATCCCGAAAATGATTTAAGATATTAAATTGTACTCTTTTCCGATTCAACGAGATTTGACAATTTCACTAGTGGCGTGCATAACAGCAAACAATTATATAATTCTGGTGAAAACAATAGTACACCACTGCTTTTTTCAAAATAGGTATTTGTTTTTCAATTGGCAGCGAATTCAATTGTGTACCAGTTTAATTATTTGCACAAAAACGTGTTTTTAATTATTTTCTTGACACCCTATATCTCAAAAAGAACTTTTGTCTTATTTTGACCTCTAGAATACGCCCTTAAAATAGTTTCCTTTCCTCCCGAAACACCCTATATAATCAAACCTTTACATAAGGAGCTTTCTTACATTAAAAAACTGGAGAAAGGGATAATAATGAATTATATAAAATAATTAGTAAAAAAATTTATTACAAAAAAATACGCCCGGCATACAAAAACAAATTTAACAATACTATATAATCTAATCTTTCAATACATACAACCCAGTCAATTCTTTAATTAATACTATAGATAAAATAACCATTAAAATGCTCCCCATTAAGCAACATTGTACTATTACAACAGATTGTATAAAACAAAGCAAATAGGTAGTATGTATGCCGACTCCCACATGGTCAAGCCGGTGACGCAGGCGAATATGTACCAAACCAACGAAAAAATGCCTGCTTGCCAAGCTAGGTGCAAGGCCAACAATCTATCGAAAAAAAAAAAAAATGTATATCAAAACGGTTATAAATTAAGTTGTCAGGGTCAATAATATAAATATATATCATCTTAAGAACTGGTACCCGGTGTAGTTTGAGCGGCCATTTACTATGACACTATAATTTGCAAAATTTGCTTAATAAACCTCAATGCCTGAATATCGATTCCTATAATATTCAAGTGATTTCCAAACATTTACTTTTTAAATAACAAAGTGGCCGAAATACTAAATATAGTTTTTGAATTTGGAGATAACATGGCAACCTTATGTAATTTTATTATTAAGGTACCGAATAGTTTAATGTGACGTTCTAATAAACACCGAAGATTGTCAAATTTCACAAGTAATGAGACTCTTATATTGACTGGCTTAGCACAAAATGTTTAGCAGTGCTAATTCATTTACGAGCAGAAAACGGAATAACACAAAACATGGTATTTCGATACTTACATATTGTCCCTTTTTTTAGCAGCTGCCAAAGTTTTCGAAGGCTCTTTATTTAAGTAGATTCTAGCCCCCAGAGCTAAATCTTTGAAGTAATCTTCCCATACTAAGGGACTTACATCCACATTATAATCCACTTTGTCGCCATTACGCAACCAATCCTAAAAATATTCCACAAATTGTTATCACACACCTACTTCCGTTGGATCTCGGACCGAAAATCACTACACGCTTCTCTTTTACTTTGTACTGAAAGCTTACCTGTAAATCCATAGTTCTCTGTGCTGTAAACCTCCACTCGGTAAAAATAAATTTTTCTAGCTTACCCAGCGAGTCGTTTACGTTTCGATGCAACTTCATAAGTCTAAAATGCAAAAGAATTAATATGTTACTATGAAAGGGCCAAAGTTATTACATAGGTCTGCCTCCGCTAAGTCGAGTCACCGTGTCCAATATTAGAGCCGGGAAAATATGCACAAACAAGGCGGAAATCCTGTACCACGTTATTGAAGGCAACAATTTCAAATGAGGATACCAAACAGCCGATTTCAATGGGTAATCGTGTAAGTATACGTTTATCTTGTCCTCTACTGCACTCCAACGGAACGGATTCCTTGTACTCGACGTGCTGTGATAGATCGAGACAGTCTTGGACTTTGTTATACCTAAAAACGAGAAACTTCATTAAGTCACACTCATCACCAGTATAGATCATAGCGGGTGTCAATTAAGTGTTGAATTTTGAAGAAACACGTCCATTGGGTTCAAATCAGGTCAGTTTGGTGTTTGAAGCGAATACGACAATTTATGGTAATCAATGGGTGATGCGCATGTGTCGTCACAACTAATCTCAAAAATATGTATTTTCTAAGATTTTCGAGTATTACGTTAATTTTATCTAAATTTCTGCTTGGTTCCTATACTATCAACTAAATTCTTGTTCAGTGCATTATTAATAAAGTTTTAATTGCCTTAATCTAATAAAATACAATGCTTTTTGTTGGTTGGAATTCCAACCTATAATTACTAGTCTCTTTTTAGTAATCTACAATATTGAAACTTTACAAATATACTGTCTGAGAGTTTTTAAATTTTATAATGGACCCAAGCTAAAACTACAAAAATTAAAATTAAAAATAAATTTGCAAAAACTGAAAATTTAAGGTTATGTTAGTTATATGATGCATTGGACTTTGCTTCTATGACATTCACATTTTATTTAAATTAGAGTAGGCTTTGGAAAAATCTGAATTCTGTTGGTATGAATGACTGTTTTAATTACTGAGGTTATGTTGAAAAGTCAAAAATATGACCACAATTCACAAATTCAAATTAGTTCTACATAGTTGCCCGAGTGAGACCTTAAAGAAAGCATATCAATGTCACAGATTAACTATATCAGATGCGAATGCTTCGCGCGGTGCCTTTCATGTCCGCGACACACGTATTAGACAAAGGCCCGTCGGCTACTCATAACGTTGCATGCTTTTTGCACCACAAGACTTTAATATTTATTTTTGTGGATGCGAGTTAGTTGCACCACTTGAGCGCTCGAGAAAAACAATAAAAATATATTATAAAATATTTTTTATTAAAACAAATATGAAATTGTATGTTTACAAATGGGATAATATTGTAAGTTTTCTATTTGTTTTATCAGGTTTTTTTGATGTTTTTAGATCTCTATTTGTATACTCGTATGACACTATTTTGACATTTAAAATCCAAACGCTCGGACTAATAATATATCGTCGTAAACTCTGCTACACGCTGTCACGATAATGCTCTCGTACTAAACCCTCCGCATATGAGGATGGAAGTAGTGGGGACCGTTGGACAGGCCGCCACGCTTACATTCGCATCTGGTATAGTTAATCTGTGGCAATGTTATTAATAAAAAATTTGGCAATTCAGAATTCAGCCAAAAGTAAATGACAGTGACAATCACTTAAATCTGTCACTTCAAAATTGTGTCAATGCCGTCAATGGTAGATGGTAGACTAGACAACCCTCAGAGAACCTAAGAAAAACATATCATAACCTACTCTATCTAATGTAAATAAAATGTAAATGCCCAAATTTTACGTGAACGTGGAACTAGTGAACTAGTCGCTGCAGCAAGAATTACATTTATTTGTGAGAAAATTTTTACAACAAAATTGTAGTGAAAATGTTATATTTGTGTATCTTGACGAAACATGGCAACTATGTATAACCAATTTGAATTTGTGGTTATATTTGTCACTTTTCAACATAACCTCACTAATTAAAACTGTCATTCATACCAACAGAATTCATATTTTCCAAAGCCTACCCCAATTTAAATAAAGTGTAAGTGGCAAATTATTTATTTTTTACATACATGGGAAAATGTCATAAAAAATCATACGAACTATTTTTTTAAATGCCCTGTGGTTACGAACTTACCAGCGTGAAACCCGGCAGAAATTAAATTGTTCACGACTATATCAACAGGTATATAATCATAAACTAATCGCTTGGCGACGGGGAGTCTACGAATCACTCCCTTTGCAGCTCCCATCAAAAAGCCTTGTGGTCCATTTTTGCTAATCGTCCAACCAGGTATGGGTTCTTTCCATGCAGCGACAACTAAATAACGGATACGAATAAAAAATTACTGGAAATAAAGCTTTAAATACACCTACTCATGCTTGGCCTGACAATAGTGCAAGGGAACAGTCCCTGGACCTTTTCTACTTCCAGTTCAGCCAAATGTTTGGTGATAGTGTATGTATTCGGATGCTTTCCCAATATACTGGGTGTTTGTTCCTCCAGTTCCTCAGGACTTAACTTGTTTACCAACGCTATTAACTCATCGGCATCAGGTTTTAAAGGATAAATGATCTAAAAATAAGTACTAATTAGCTTTAAGGGATAATAATATGATGATTGATTTATTTCTTTAGTCTTAAAAAATAAAACCAATCACAAAGAAACATACCTCATCAGCGTCCAATCGCCAAGAATTAACGTAGGCGCTGCTGACATGTACCAAAACATCCAATTTTTTGCATTCCTTGGCTAGTTGTATTACCCTCCTTGTACCCAATAAATTAACATCGACAGTCATTTTCAGCGTATCACCAAAATCTAACGTGGCAGCTGAGTGAAAGATAACGTTTACGTTATTTGATAATAATTGCCGGTCGCTCTCCGAAAGGCCTAAATTGTCCTGTCCGACATCTCCTGCGACCAGTTTCACTTTACCAAAGACCTATATATTTACATAATCAACACGCTGAAAGTTAACTCTTTTAAAAAACTCACCTGCTCAACACTTTTTTCCCTCAAAACCACCTCGAATATCTGATTCTTCTTAATCTCCTCCAGTCTCTCAGCGACCTCCTTCCCTTTCTTTGGCCTCAAAAGTAGATAAATATCGCCATGATCGGGAATGGTCCTGAGTATTTTCTCCAATAAACATATCCCCAAAAAGCCAGTAGAACCGGTTATAAAAATATTTTTTCCTGCGTAAAAATCACGTACAGAGGACATCTTTCTGCAATACAATAAAATATATCTGTGACATAAAACAACAAGAAGAGAGGATCCTTACCACAATTTTTAGCAATATGTAATAACCTAACAGACAGGAAATTTTCCAAAAGCATTTTTACTATTTTTTTTTTTAAGAATATTAATGATACCCACTAATAATCTTTACTCCTTAATTAAATTCGACCTTGAATGAGTAGAAACTTTATCATATATTATTAATGTTATTTAAGTGAAAAGTGAAAGTGGACAACTATTTGGGTACTTAACATCAAAACAAGTTAGTTTTCATATCTCGTGATGTAATCAAACGCGAGATGCTACTACTTAAAATTTTAAAACGTTATTGTATAAAAATAGGTGTATTGGTCTTAAATTGCCCATATCTTTTGTTTATAAAATTATTTACTCTAACAAAACAAAACCACACCAAAAAACAAAACAAGATCTTTCGTTACATAATATTTTGCAACTGGAAATTTTATAATAGCACAAAGACGACTCAAAATATTTTTATTTACAACTAGTTCTAAACCAGTATGATAATTATTAGCACTTATTTAATATTTACGTGGGTAATTTAATGATATTTAGAGAGAGAATAATATTTATAACAAACAATATTTCAAGAGGCCTTTGACGTACATTTATTAAATCATTACATTCCAATTCTATTCTTATTAGATGAAACAAATTTTAGTTCTATATAAATGTTAAACTAATTTGAAACTGCAGTATAATTGGCAGTATTGGCACATATTCACGAGATCAATGTTTTTAACTTACGAAGTATTGTAATTGCTTATTAAAACTAACAAGATGAGTTGCAACACGTAAAAAAATAATTAAAACAATGAAACGAACCAAGAAATTAAAATTGTTCCACTCTGATAACGAAGAAAAAATGCATAATCAATCAATAATAATTCATGCACACTTATCATTATTCTCTACTTTGCTGGTTATGCTATTATTAAAGAATCATTTTTATTTGGTCCAAAGTATAATTATGAATATTTTTTCTGCAGTCTTAACAATCCACGACAGCAGTAATTAACTTTATTAATTTTCCACTTGAACTGTAATAATGATTTTAATCATAGTAATATATAATACAGCAGTGGCGACAAATGCGCGTGTAAGACTGTCCATCTGTCAAACTGTCCACCGTTTTTACATAATTTAACTTCAAGTTTAATAAATTAGTTACTGTATCAAAGACATAACTCTTTGGAATGCAAAATATTAACCTTGCAAGAGTAGATAAAAAAAATTACACAGAAGCACTTAAAATATTTATTTTATAACAGCACGTTATTACAGCAATTCGTCGACTGTCAACTAAATACTTAGATAATAATTGTTTAAAAACTGCATTTGTACTAATGAAATCCAGTTGTGAATTAGAGGTAAATGTCCTTGGTTTAGACAAAATCTTCAACTAAATATAAACATATTTACATTTAGATATATGTGCGCTCATTCCCCAGTTGCCCTCAGACTTTGGAGTTCCACAAATGCATATTTTTTAGTTACGCAATTTTCTTTTATGTTGTTGAATATTTACCGATTACACATAACAACATAACGTTAATAGATAATATTGGGTACATTCATACAATGAGATTTTAGCTGGAATTTAAAGTAATCTAAATATATTTAATCTCAAATTTTTTATGATTTCACTGCCTAAATATGTACTGCGTGTTTTTCGTGTGACACAGCTAAAGTAATCGTAACAAATTTTTAACCGTTAAGTAAAAAAATATAAATACCAGGAACCAAAAATTTGTAAAACATTTGATGGAGAAAATCTTAACCTAAGTATAGTCATTTCTCTTCTTTTTCTTTTTTGGGATTTATTACCACATTCATTGAGATTCCTATAATCATTTTTATTGTGTCTAACGTTACTCTTTCGCAATATCTATAATTAATAATATTGCTGATCAATAAATTTGCGCAAAGCAGGTCAATATTTATATAAAATGCTGATTATGAAAAAATTAGAGACCGTCTTCTAGGTATATTAATAAATATAACAATAGATAATATATCAAAGTGTAAACCAACTACAAATGTAAAGTTATAAAAACATTCTAGAATGGAAGAAGTTTTTGCTTAGGAACTTTTGAAATAGGTGCAAAAAGTGCACATTCTTTCTCTTTTATACCAGGTCACATACCCAAGATTTACTCCTGAATGATGTTGGTCGATTCAATAAATGTATTCGAAGTGACCTCTGCTAAAATAAACTAGTAAATAAGGATTACGTAAAAAACATCACCAAAATCGAATTGAAATAACGTACAACTCGTGCATGCAGTGTTTATAAATTATTAAATGGAACGAATTTCACCTCATTATTATTGGTAATGGGTTGAGGTAGCGTTAAAAAGTTGGTAAAGTATTTGAATCATAATAAATATGATACATAATGAAAGCAATTTTCTTATTATTAATAGGCCTTACTAGGTTTTAAATTTTAAAGTATGTGTAGTAAAATTTCGTCAAATTCAAAAAACATAATGCGAGGAATACTTACATTTACTGAAAATTCAAATAGCACAATACAACTAATAACACTTTATTACTAAACGATGAAAGAATTCGACTGAACTGGGTATGCAACACCTAACATTAGGTTCAATGGATATTATAAAAAAAAATTAATTATCTATAATTTAACTACCTAGTTCTCAATAAAAAAAACATACACCATCCATAGACAACAGCGACACATCAACTCATCACGAATGAAGGAAACACGAAAACACCACGGAATAGCAAAACAAAAAATCTATCAACGTCAACCGGTAACCGGTTACGGTATGGAAATAAGTTTTGTCATCTATAATACCGTAGAGACAAGGGTTGTCTCTGATAATCGTAATCCAAAGCCCAAGGTGTTGGGTGCAAATAACGGATTGTTTTGCCACCGTGTAAATAATCCTATAGGTAGCGGAAAGTAGTTTTGAGTTTAATAATTTAAGGCTCAAGCCAATTGTCAATGGCAATGAGACTGACTGAGAGTAAACTATGGAGGTAGAGGTCATAAGTAGATATTCTGTGGAGGTCATCATGTGCATACAAAGTTGCTGCCTATGCACTGGACGAGCCAAGCCTGACGTAGGCCAGTGACCCAAAACCTTAACTGAAGAAACTTATTTCATTCAGCGACTGCATCAAATCTTTAACACACAAGCTCGTTATATTTTGCTTTACCCAGGACTTTTATTATAAGGGTTTTTTGGCGACCCAAACCGCTAACTCCGGTTAACTGCGGTTAGAGTTGTGATTGGTTGAAACAAATTTATTTTAAAAATACACCAATCACGAGCTAAACCGCAGCTAACCGGAGTTAGCGGTTTGGGTCGCCAAAAAACCCTTTATAAGAGCATGTGCTCATGACGTCAAAGCTAACCTCAAAAGTATAGATTTCTTTAAAAGAGTTCCAATAAACATTTTGTCACCATTTTGAAAATTTCTTCTTGGATTCTGTGTCACCAAAAATATTAGGCAATAGGTAAGGTTTATGGAGTCTTAAATGCTTTTTTATAATAAATTAAGATTCTGTTTGTTGGTTAGAAATCTAACCTATAATTGGTCTCTTGACCTTGAAATATTATTTACATACAGTTTGAGTTTTAAAATATTATACTTTGATAAAGATCTGTTACGCAAATTAAAAATGGTAATAAACATGCAAAAACGAAAAATTTGAGGTTATGTGAGTCATATAATGCACATGCCCTATACATAAGATAATCCGACATACGACTCCAAGCCTACTACTTACTATCGTGCACACTCGTCTTTACAATTAGGTCACCGACCTACATCAGAACCACGTTTCGAATCTTTCATGTATCATCGTGCCAATGCTGCCTAACAAATAGTAAATGAACACTAAATTTTATAATATAACTAATAGGTAATTTATTCCTTAATTATCAAGTCTATTCCAGGGGACAATTCAGAACATTGCATAATATGTATAATTCTATTTCATTTGGCAAGGGAAAATCATATTACTCAGAAACTTTTTTGTTTTCGTGGCTGAATGGAAAACTCAAAGCAAAAAAAAACATTTTTTTTTAATTTAGACCGCCTATATTGCACAATTTTTTTTTTACCGAGTTACTTTGTTACCACTAATTCAAGACCATACATAAACTGTAATGTCTGTAATATTGTAAAATGTCATAGGCATGGGTTAATATTGAAATGTAGTGCCCCTCGTCGTTCCAGCAAATGTGGATGCTGGAAATAAATCTTAAAATATATAACCAAGATTCATTATATCTATTTATATTATAATAATAGAATATTAAAATAATAAGATATCTGATAATTATGCCAGTTTCATTTTGAACTTCTTGAGGATACTGGAATAAATTTCACGTTTATTTTCACAAAATTCATTTAAATGTTTGCAGAATCGTTTAATTTCGTTTTTCCGCTTCTAATTTCTTCCTCAAAGATTCTGGCATTTCAGTTGAAGGACGAGGCATACGCATAGCTACCTGGAATAAAATGAATTGCTGTTAGAAACGCCTTGTACATTTTTTTAAACCTGCGGTCTGTATTTATTTTTCTTTTCAAAATGTATACCATATGTTAAAAAGAGAATCGTACCTTAAATGCATCATAAATAAACCACTGTAAGGCAGTTAGTGTACCAATCATAATAATCCTAGGTACGAGTCCTTTCCACACACCAATGGGACCCATTTTCTGTAAAACTGCAATAGCAGACGATCCTTTTTCTTGATTCAGTTTGCTGACAAGCGAATCGGCAGGGTGAGATACAATAGCACAGAACACACCCGCAATGTAGCCAGCTGCGAATGTGACGACAAGCGATTCTGCTTTAGAAACCTGGGATTTCGGTTTGCGTACAACATACTCATAAAGGAGTTCCACGGTACGTTCAAAACAGGCAAATTTTGCCATGGTGTAAGGGATTTGCCTCATCCACAGAGGAACGAGAGATTTGTAGAAACCAGTAAGACCTGTGTTAAACAACAATATTAGTCCACCTTGAAATTTATCATATCACATCATCCAGTACAGAGCTCTCATAAACGATTGTAGAACAGTGACCAAAAATAGGCAACCAAGTATACATTCTTTGTATCCTGATGTAATACCATTGAGTGTATATATGGTTGCCTATCTGTAGTCATGTGGTTGATAATCCCTCATGCAGACCCTTTACAAGCTAACTGAGCATAAGCACTTCGTGATGCTTAGTAGACTTCAAAAATTAGACACTGCGAACAATGTGGCAGGAATATCTATAAGTCTGACTAACCTTCTTGAGCAAACAGCTTCGGCACTCCTTCTCTAAGGTTGTTAGCGAATCCAGGTGTGGTCTGTATCTTGACTTTGACCGCTTCCATAGGTGAAAGAGCGATATCCGCAAAAAACTCACCCGATGCTGAGGCACACAAGTACAACGACGTGCGATAAATATATGCTGCCTCATCGCCAACAATATCATGATATAAAACCTAAAACATTACAAAGTTCTCTTTTAATGCCTCAATAAAATATTTATTAGAAAAAAATAAATAAAACCTTGAATTTAAAAACAGAAAATATTAAAGTAAAAATCAAAACATAACGAAATCTTGTTAAATATGTATATGTGAAATGTATCATATATGTAAAAAAAATGGTATATCGTTCAGATCGAGCTTACTTTGAATACTTCGTAGAGGCCGAATTTGCCGAGACCTTGCATGGAATAGCCGATGAAGGTTGGTGCCCACCCCTTATAAAGCCCTGGGACACCACCTTCCTTCATAGTAACTTTAAAACCATGACCAAGATTCTTGTATTTAGCCGGATCCACCTGGATGCGACATTTCACAAGATCTAGGGGTGTTACTAGCGTGTGTGTTGAACCACAAGAGAGGATGCCTTAAATAAAAAACGATATTAAATTCAGATAATGGTCGATACTCCTAAAATTTTCCAGAGCCAATGTGAACTTACCTCCTACACCGCATAGAGCAAAATACTTCGCTGAACCAAACTCGCAACACTCTCCTGCAGCAATAGATGCTGCGGCAATTTGACGTCCAGCCACGAGAGACTGAACAAGTCCCCGTTGTGAAATTTCATGATCTGCTTTGCATATATCCATTGATTTGGAATCTGAATCCTGGTGCAGGGTTCTGGGCAAGAAACACGGTAACATATTAAGTTTTAGTATATTCAAGGTGTATAAAACTATTAAAAAAATTGTTGTAATTATGATACATATAATAATTGTTATATAATGCTTACACAAATTCTATTTGTTGATTAACATATTTTTTCTTTGCCTCAAATTATACAGCTGAGGGACTGACATTAATGACAATTTCGGTTTGCAATTGTCAAAGTACAGGCAAAACTGATCAAATTTTTATTTCATAGTGACTGTAATTTTTCAATGACTAGGACCTTATGTATCTGTTGAATTCAGTGTCAAAACTTGCATTTAAATATTCTACTACTCTGCTTTAATTTATTTACCATTATTATTTTATTAACTTAAATTGCATCTTGTTTTATTAGGTCTTTAACAAATATTTGCTTACCTACTTGCTATATAACGAGTTCTAGGTTTGGAAGCGCACCTGCTCCCACTGTTGAGGTGAACATTTCGTCAAAACTTATCTATTCTACAAACGGATCTCAAACATCAAATTACATACTGTCTTTGGTGTAATTTGATTTCAGACCTTGAATTAAATAATAATGTTGCAGGAAAAAATATACAGTGTTACAATGGAAAAAAATGTTTTTTGCACTTATGTTAATGATAAAGATATGATTCAAATAGTTTTAGAATTATACTGTACATATTCAAAAACCCGAGCAAGTCTGAGGAGCCTCAATATCCTAAATTCTAGTGTTTCCCAGCATGCATATTAAAACATGTTATAATTAACCGTATAATAAATCTGTAACTAACCTAATAATATAACAAGTAATTTACAACTAAATGCTTTTAAAAGCTTACAAATTGCAAAATCAAATAGTATGAATAATAACTCTGTCCTAAATGGCAGTCTACAGACTAGTAGGTCATCTCTTGATGATGTCAATTTAATTGGCGAAAGATGCGTTGAATTACGTATACGTATAAGCCGCTCTGTCCTATCAACTATGCAATAGTCTGGATAGCTACAGTGAAGATATGGTCATGTCCAGGGGTCGGAATGCTCTGTGTCAGCAGTCCATTTATTTTTTAAACATTTGTGAAAACACAATTTTTCTACATCTCTTGTCCTTGTGCTTTTTCAACTTACATTAAATTAATTTTGCAAATTCAGAGGAACCAATTTTTCTTTCGTGGAAATCGGTAATGTAAAAAAAAACTATTTTAAACAGTACAACTGTATTAATTAGGTCTATATACAGTAATCTAAAATACAGGAGGTATATAACTTAAAAAGTATTAAAACATGATGCAGTACATGACGATGACAATTTTTACGCTCGACTAATTGGAAATACTGAATCATAAATGTTTTGCCCTTTCTTTTTCTTTTTGGAAAACTTCCAATAATTAATTAATTTAATAATTTATTGTTTTACTTCTTGACTCGCTTCTTGAGCTGCTAATTTTTTCTTTAATGATTCGGGCATTTCACCAGAAGGAGGACGTGGCATATGCATAGCAACCTAGAATAAACACAGAATAAATCAGTAATAGGCATTTACGGCCATTTCAAAGAGGGGACTTACTTTGAAAGCATCATAGATGAACCATTGGAGGGCGGTGAGGGTACCAATCATGACGATCCTAGGCATGAGACCCTTCCACAATCCGGCCATACCCAATTTCTTGGCTGCTTCGATGGCCGTCGACCCCTTTTCTTGATTCAACTTACTTACGACTGTGTCAGCAGGATGTGATACAATAGCGCAGAACACACCAGCAATGTAACCAGCAGCAAACGTGACGACGAGTTGTTCACCTTTAGAGCAGTCTGATCTCGGTTTGGGTACGACATACCTATAGAGGAGCTCGACGGTACGTTCAAAGCAGGCGAATTTCATCATGGTGTAAGGGATTTGCCTCATCCACAGAGGAACGAGGGATTTGTAAAAACCGTTAACACCTGGAAAACAAACAATTATTATTATAATGCATAACTGAAACCGTCAAACCAAACAACCCATACTAACCTTCCTCAGCATAAATTCTAGGCCAGGCTTGTCGAAGGGTGTTGGCGAATCCAGGTGTAGTTTGGATTTTGACTTTAGCAGCTTCCATAGGTGAAAGAGCGATATCTGCAAAGAACTCAGCTGTCGCAGAGGCGGACAAGTACAGCCATGTACGGTAGAGATATGCATTTTCCTCGCCAATTATATCAGTGTACACTACCTAAAGAAAAGTATTAATTTTTATATCCATATAAACCGATAAGTGTGAATTTTCAATTTAATTGATGCTCTAAACTTACTTTGAAGACTTCATAGAGACCGAATTTACAGAGACCCTGGGCAGAATAACCGAAGAAAGTTGGAGCCCATCCCTTAGCAAGACCTCTGGCACCGTCTTCCCTCAATGTTACTTTGAAGCCATTAAATACGCCCTTATATTTAGCAGGGTCTACTTGGATACGACATTTTACGAGATCAAGGGGAACTACAGCTGTGTGAGTGATGCCACAGGAAAGAATACCTATAAAAATACAGATTTATTAGACAATATTAGTATATGAATGTTTTTGTGGCAATTTTCCAAAGTTTCCAAAGGAGAGTCAGTTCAACCTACCTCCGAGTCCACACAGAGCAAAGTAATGGAGAGAACCGAATTCACAACTGTCTCCTTCCGCAACAGCTGCTGCTGCAATTTGACGTCCGGCAACAAGAGATTGGACGAGTCCCCGCTGTGGAACCTCACATTGTGGTTGTGTTGCAACTGATTTGTTTTCAGAGGGCTGGCACAAAACTTTGGAGAACAAAGACGAAAACATGTCTAATTTGGGTAAATCCGGTCTAAAAAAAATAAAATACATAAAATTGAGGTTTCGGAATTGCTTCAATTTTGCAACCAAATTAATATAGATACTCACTCGACCTAAGAGATACATTTTAAATTCTAAAAATTGAGGTCAGATTACTTTAAGATACGGCAGGACTTAACCTTAAAACTTTGACCTAGAAATAAAGCATGTGACTTTGACGTAAACGTCGCGGAAAATTCAAAAGAAAATAATTAATATTGATTTTACGCATAGAAACATTATATAACGAATTTTTAAAAAGTATGCTTTTTTTATTAAAGACATTTTTAAAATATAAAACACGCCCCGAAATTACACATTTACAAGATGTTATTGCACAATTACATCAAACACGTTCCCTCCCTTAAGCTATTTATTAAATAATTGTTTTTTCATTAAAATGTGATAAAAACAACCGACAATCGATATTGCCCTGCAAACTCAAAAATCTATAAAATTGTTCATGGTACTCGAAAATTTGTTACATAAGCTGCAATTTGGTAATCGCACAATACAGAGATACCAAACACGGTACATTTTTAAAAATAATTTAAGAAATCAAAATCATTAATCGAACAATTCATCTATTTTTTCAAATAAAAGAAACAAAAAACTATAAAATTAGAATCAAGTTCACTTACCGTCTAAAAATGGCCGTTCGCCGCAAAAGGTGGAAGTTAACCACGGACTGTAAGATACAAGATTGAATTTTACTGCGCAAGTTTGCGCATTATAGTGGCACGTGGTCAAAAATCAAGATTTCCAAGGTCCATTATCAAAATACATCCAAGGTTACTTATGTGGAATATTTTCCATTAGATTTCATATGTTTATCTTGAATAAATAAGAAAAACAAACAATTAGTAAATAAATGAACTTGTAATACTTAATTAATCTTTGTGTTTAAAAATATTTAAAAACTGAAATAACATATCACCCTGTATCGATAAAACAGAATCTGATAATTTGTAAATACGTCAGTTGACCACGTTTCTACTAGTCTTTCTATCGTATTGATGAAAATGCAGGGTTTAATTTTTTAACTAACTGGGTTTACAAAATAGGTTGACAATTTAAATGCAAATAGGTTGTTAAATATCTTGTAAATTATAACTGACAAAATCACGTGAGCAGTGTAGACACTCAATTAAATTCACTGAATATTATTTAGAGCTGTGGTATAAACGGAGTAAAAAAGTGACGTTACAAACGTCAAACGTCAATTCGACGGTCGGTGGTGGAACTGGAATGCCAAATGCCAAACATAAAACGTCACGAAGGTGTCAAAGATAAATAAAAGATAAATATGCATTTTTCTAAATAATTATCTATTAAAATGGGTAAAATTCTTAAAATCCTTTCCAAAGTAGTAAATCAATGTTCTAGTTTATCGTAAATAGTAGTGATATATCATTGTGTAAAATGTGTAAATATACATATAGCAAGCAGTATTTTTAATTAAATGTACCTGTAGAAGAAATCCAATAAGTATTAATCATGGAGGCAACTACTACAATGAGTTACTTCGACGAAGCTGAGGCTTCGATGACGAATGCTTCGTCAAACCATCGAGTAACCTTTCCAGAAATGGATTCAAATTTTGCTATGCTGCTGTGTAGCTTGGTTTTTGCAGTAGCCTGGGTTATTTACATTACATATTACAATTCTAGGGTCGTGGGATATGTCATAACAAAGATAGTTAATAAACTCTTTATACGGCAGGGCTATTTCAAAATAGGTTGGTCACAAAGTAATTTTAAAATCGTTTTGTTCATTATTTCTCTTTCAAGGTTCCTTGACTTTAAATGCTCTTTCTGGTAAAATCATGTTCCGAGATGTAGTTTATATAACGCACGACTATACAATACGAGTACAAGACGGCTATTTAATTTTCCGATGGTGGAGGTCTTATGTACCCAAGGATGTCAGTGAAGGTATAACTCTGTAGATACCGTACCATTTGTAATAGTTTAATGTTATCTCCTTTTTCAGATTTGTCCCATTCTGATACAAGATTATCAGTAATGTTAAATGGTTTTGAGTTGCACGTGTATAATCGGTCTGATTTGTATGCACGCTTAGAAAAAATCTTCGGATTGGGTTCAAATATGTTTCCAAATAACAATTATGATAATAAAGTAGCTGAGGATATAGAAAGGTACATTTATATTATGTAGACCTTTATGACGATGTGGCTACGAACCTATTTTCGTAGTTTTAATTTTTTTTATTGAGAATAATGATAATGCCAATCTATCCAAAGGTCATAATTGGGTTTAGTTGAGTTTTTGGAATATCTTAATTACAATATAAGTATCATTTTTTTAAAGTCCTATACTAAAAAATGTAAAATTGAAAACCTATGGTTTTTCTTAGGGCTGAAAATGAAAATCAAGCTGTTCAAAAGAAATCTGACAAGAAGCAGAAACCAGAAGCGGCCATGGCTAAAACTTGGAGGGATTTAATACCCGTTATAAAATGTGATATATCTTCTGTGAGTAACAAACCGGGTCGTTTCTCGCTCTTTATTTACAGTGTTTGTTTTTTAGAGCCGTTTGGTATTTGGAAACTGTTTGATACCAACCACACTAAGTATTACTTTTGAGGAGTCGCATTTTGTTTACTCTACCAAGCCAGCCGTGTGCACCTTGGACAGATTTATGCACTTTGTGAAATGCAAGGCAGAGAACGTTAAAGTAATGCTCGCTCCCAGCTTAAAATACACAGGTAAATAAATATACAGTAATAGTAGTAGTAGTAGTAGTAATTACATTTTGGTTTTGATTTTGATAAAAATCATTAGCTCAGCGCCATGTATACAGTCATAGTATACCTTTGTATATATTCAACTTTTTGCTAGGCATGCTCGACGATCCACCACGTTATATGGGAGAAGGATTCGTGTTAATGTCGTCGAATGATTTGGAGTTATACTTTTATATGGATGAGCCAGGTATTGAACACAAATAGTTGTACCTAATACTATTCTAATAAATATTTATTTTAGGCCTGGTGCCAGAGGAGCCGGTTTTAGTAACTTTGGCTAACGGAGATATAGTAGAATCTAGCCCTCCGCAGTGGGGGGTTGACATAAAGTGTGGGAAAGGTACGAGTGGTGAACGCTTTAATTTTTTTTTTTTGTCATCTCTTAAACGCCAGTTTAATTCCTGGTTTTAAATTTCCACTACGTTATCTCCAGCCTTTTCATAAGGTGGCAAATTTTTCAGGTACTGACTTTAGTTACGGGCCTTGGGCAGACCGTCAACGAGAACACCTCTTCAAATTTTTCTACCCCCAAGAGTATTTGCCCATGGAAATAACAAAAGCGCCTAAACCGGGGGACAAACGTCAAATGCAGTCATTCGACGTCAGGCTGCTAATGCAAAACGAGGCCACCATTGATATTCTCTTCACGAAAGACAAAGAAACAAATGCCATTCACATTAACGTAGGCGCCGGAAGTTACCTAGAGGTTACAATACCGTGGATTACTCTACAGGATGGGTACACCACCAAAATTAATGGTCAGCTGCTGCATTTAGAGGCCACTACCAGTTTGCAATTTAGGGATTTTGTGGAAAGCGAGACTTTGGAATTCTGCGTGTTATGTCATTACCCGCTGGTTTGGAACGATCATCAGCTGTGGGAGGTTAACTTGACTGGATGCAAAGCAACCATCCATTTAATATTTTTTCATAAGTGGTTCTTTACGGGTAAGTGAAATCGAAATCAAATTCAAAAAAGATTTAAAATGTTAAGAATAAGTTCTTTATTAGGTTGCCAATTTTTAATTAATAATAATAGTAATGTATGTTTCGTGGTTTTTCCAGATTTAATTAACGATTGGGCTTCTAAGCAACGGCCAGATTTGATGCATTTTGTACCTTACACGTGGCGTTTCGGATTAACGTTAAAGCACTGCGAACTACTAACTCTAGTAAATCAGTACAACTGGATAGATTGCAGTAGCGTTGGCCAACGTAACAGATTGGAAAATACCCAAATAGCCTTATGCGCTCACTTTTTACATCTTTCTTTCGATTTGCCATTCGACGAATTTCTGCCGGAAACAGTTCCTGTTAATTTATCTATACAGGTATGCAAGCTCATTATTTTGACGTCAGGCGTTAGAAAATTGTTTATATTTAACCGTTTATTCTAGGGTGAGAGTATAGACTTGAGTTTATTTATACCCGAGTTTCATACAAGTCGAAATATTGTTCTATCATTGGAAAAACATGCGAAGGTGTTATCAAAAGACGGTTCTACCACAAAAAAGACTGAGATCATCCCGAAATGGAGAAACGTATGTCAAAATAGGTAAGCCTTTGTACGTGCATCGTCGTTTCAATTCTACATTTTTAAATTTTTTTAGTGCTGGCTGGGTAGACTTTTGGTGGGTGCCCATAGGAGCTATAAGCATAATCTACACTTACCATCCGTGTCCCCCTTTGGGTCCTACACCACAGGCAGACATATCCACACCGGTGAAGGAAGAGATACTCCTGTCACCCATGCGGTTCCCACATCAAAGGAAGAATAGGAAGCGGTCGCCAGATGGAACACAAAAATTCGATCCAACTTCCCTAGAGTCCGATATAGTCAGCGTAGAGTTGGAAATTGGACCGTCTGTTATTCTGCTGTATGGAACTGCTTTGAAAAACTTTATGAACTTTAAGGTATTAGTAATAATATAATAATAATACAAAATTATAATAATAATTTTGCTCTCGTGATTGTTTTTTGCATCTTCTACATCTTATATGCTCACCATGGGTATCTTGAAAAATGTAAGAGACACAAGGTAGGTTAAAAGACACCAAATGTAGAGCTTATCTAGACTTACTATACAGATAAGTCCTGGATGAACACGACAGGGATTGGGACAAATACACGAGTGGCCGACAACTCGCCTCAGTTTGAAATTTGTACTACATTAGGAGAAGGGTGCGACGCGGCAGTGCGCTGTGGCCACTCACTGCTCAGCAGTCAGCAGACTGTTGTTAGTATCTCATTAACCGTGTTGGGATGTAGAACTCATGTCTGAAAGAAATTTGAATTATGTATTCTGGACCAACGTTTAGAAAATTTTCTAACTTCAATAATTCATCCTAGATAGGATTAATTATTCTAATTTTAAAAGAATCTCAAAACATTTAAATATTTCCATTGTTTGTTTTTTCGCAACAAAAATGTGATTCTACAACATAAAATTAATTGTCGCTGCACCTCGAGTGTGGCAGGTGTAATAAAAATTATTATAAAAGAATCCAAACAAGGAACAGTAGACGCGAGAGCTATCGGCTACAGCGCGGAGATCCACGATTCCCACCATTGTGTTCGCTCGCCTACAACGGGCACAAGTAAATCGCGCAAACTAATACCCATGTTTGAACCTTCTCGGTCTTTACTGTATAAAATCAACTCGTTTTTGTTTCATAACCAAAAAACTTTGTCATTTTCATTTTTGCTTTATAGCTCCTTTATTTATGAATGTGGTTTTAACTTTCTCGGAGCACTTTTTGATGCAGATTTTGAAAAAATTATAATATTTTTGCTAACTCTTTTAGATTTTCATAAATAAAGGAGTTATTAAGGAAAAATGAAAAATGACAAATATCAGTTTTTTGGTTATGAAACAAAAACGAGCTGATTTTACTAAAATATTTTTGCACATAATAGTAAGTCTTGATAAATTTGGTGTCATTTAACCTACCTTGTATCTCTTACAGTTTCCAAGATACCCATGGTGAGCACGGTAAGTGGAACACCCTGTATACTTCTCCAACTAAAATTGATCTTTTGATTTTTAGAAAAATCGTTCCCACCATTTTTAAACACAATTTCAGCATAATAGGGAATTTTTGTGGTGTTTTTGATTCCATTACATATCATTAATCCGGTATGTTTTTTTTTTTTTTAGGAAAATATATTTGGAGAAGATCAAGTCTTTACAGACATGCAGCAGATGATGACGTCAGAAAACAGTAGCAGTTCTGACCTAAAATCGGAAGACAGTTCAGCTAACATTCCTTTAGAATTAAGAGACGACTTCGATCATCGCTACTATAGACCACTTGAAGTCGACGTTTCCATCATCATGCATGACGTTCAAGCCCACTTACTTAAAGTAATAGACGCTTTTTCTAGTTCAGAAATAATATACTAATTTTTTTATCATTGCAGAACTGTACCGAGAAGGATCCACCGTGCCCGGTGATTTTGGTTGAGAGAGTAGGGTTTGAAATGAAGAAGCGGTACGACCAAACCGAATTACAGTTGTTGCTGAGCCCAGCTGTTCTTTTAGTGTCCGACAACTTGAATAGGTCCTCCCGGGACAAACATTTAAATCAAGGAAAATTAACGCTGTCATCTCTACAGGTAATGCCATCCAATTTGTGGTTATTTGTGATACAAATTGTAAGTTTGCAGATTCGGGGCCATGCCATGTTCTCAGATGTTGGCCAGTCCTTGGATCAGGACACCATAGAGTACGCTTGGCTCGTGGAAATCCAACTGGGCAAACTCAGCGGAAAATTGACAACACCTCAGCTTTATTCCATTCTAGCCTGCTTAGAAACGCTGATTTTGCTCCTAATTGACGACGAAAACGAGCTGAACTCCCCGAAGAATGATGTCATACTAAATCAACCTGTAGTAAAGAAGAAGAGTACGCAGTCCACGCAAAACGTTCACGTGCAGCACGTTCAGCAAGCCATTCAGCAGTTGTTGCAGCCAAAAAATAACACCAACGTTGCAAATAAGTTGGGGCAGTCTGGAGGAAACCCCAACAACCAAAAACTAAACATAAAGACTAACTTGGAGAAGAAGAAAGAGGAAGAAAAAAAAGGGTCGATAAGGAGCACTGCTCTGCCTCCAGAGGAACCCGTCGATATATACGACGAGCATAAGTTGAAGTATAAGTTATGCCGGGTGGCTATAGACGCTGTCGATTTTTGGCTGGTCGAGTCAGGCGCAGCTCTGCAGTTATGGGTATGAGGGTGTTTACAAGAATGGGTGACGCGCACGTGACTTCATAACTAACCTAAAAAGATATGCATTTATCTAATATTTTCGAATATTATCAAAATTTCTGCTTGGATCCTGTACTATCAAACAAAATCTTGTTCAGTGCAATATTAATAAAGTTTTAATTGCCATAATAAAATAAGATGCTTTTTGTTGGTTAGAATTCTAACCTATAATTAGCGGTCTATTTTTGATAATATTTACAATATTGAAACTATGTATCATCTGGCTGAAAGAATTTTGAAATGTTATAACGGATCCAAGCTAAAACTACAAAAATTAAAACTAAAAACTAAAAAGTAAATTTACCAAAACTAATAATTTAAGGTTATGTTAGTCATGATGCGCATGATCAATTGGGCATTTGTTTATTTGTTTTTTCCTAGGTATCTCCAATTCGCCTGGCCAGTTGTAATTTGCACGGGAAGCAAGTTAGTTCGGGTTTAAGTTGCATTATATACAGCATGTCCTTGAGGCAGCTCGTTTGGCATCCACACAAATATAATCATTCCAAGTAAGTAATCAGTCGATGAAAAAAAAAAAAACTGACACACTGATTTTGACATCCATGTGGCATTTTTTATCTCATAGTTTGCTAGAATGCTTATTTTTTCTATATGCCATTCACTCTTTATTTAAATTAGAGTAGCCTTTGGAAAATCTGAATTCTGTTGGTATGAATGACAGTTTTAATTATGTTGAAAAGTCAAAAACATAACCACAAATTCAAATTGGTTCTACATAGTTGCCAGAGTGAGACCCTAAAGAAAGCACAGCAATGTTATCAATAAAAAATTTGGCAATTCTGCCAAAAATAAATGACAGTGACAATCACTTAAATCTGACACTTAAAAATTTTGTCAATGGCCGCGTTCACCAGACCCAACAGTTGATGAACTGTTGCCAATTTTTAGATTGTTTTAAGGTTACAACCTTCAACGGGAATTAAATTCAGTCATCACATGGCAGCTGTAACCTAAGCTACCTCCAACTGTTGGGTCTGATGAACGCGGCCAATGGTAGACAACCTACTCTAATGTAAATAAAATGTGAATGGCATATATGTAATAAATGAAAATGTCATGGTTTGTCAGTTTTGACAATCTTGAATGTCGACTCTTTGATGTAGCAATAATTTATTTTAAAAGCGAACACAATGAGATATAAAACGGATACAATATAAAAATTGCATAAGTAAATACACAGAATATACACAGTGTATAAAACAATAAAATAATGCCGAATACTTAACACCAACCAAGTTGACATCATCAGGTGGTGATTAAAATTGGTACATAAATCCTCTCCTGATGATGCAACCTTGATAGGAGAAACACTTTTTCGTTAGAATTAGTTACAATTATTTTACCAGATATTTTAAATTGTTTTATACGCAGGGTCAACATGGATAACACGGATCTATGGCTAGAAGTGGGCGCCATTAACTTTGGGCCGCTCATTATTGAGTCGGCTATATCCTCGGATATAAAAGACCAAAATCTCCACAGCCTGCAGCAAAAATTTTTAAAAATGCACGACGACCGGCTGAAAAAGCTGTGGTTTTTATGGCCGGAGCAAAACAAAACTACCGGGAAATGCGGCTGTACAGGAGGCTGTGTATTCTTCGGCAGTAACAAGAATGGCACGAGATTCTTCAAACCGAGCAAGAAAGATCTGGAAGAGGGGCTGAACATAGCGGCATTTCGGTGAGTGATCTTATTTATTGAAAATACGTTTTACAACGCTAATCCTAAAAATTTTCCAGTATAAACGAACCAGGTAAAGATCCAGGATTTGGCCAAAGCATTTTGCACGAGGGTATGTTGATATTTCGAACGCCTCCATACATTGTAACTGATATTACTCTACAAGACACATTAACAAGGAAGAAACCCATGAGGAAACATTGTGAAAGCCCTAAAATTGTATCTCTCGAAAGGGACAAGTCGACGGAAAAAGATCCTCAGATTTACTCAAGTCCTAATGGAATAGCGGAAAGAAAAGTCAGTAGAAGATTTTCATCCACCTCAATTAAGTGAGTATTTAAAGTAAGTAAGAAAAATTGTTACCTTTTTGTATCACTTAGGAAAGAAGTACCGTATTCAAGATTGATAGAAACTAGCCCGGCGAACTTACCAATCAAATTGGATAGCGACTCAAAACTACAATGCGAGAAAAGCAAACTTACTGTAAGTGGTGACGGTACAGAACTACTGCCTAAAAATAGCGTTTCAGACTCAAAATTAGCCCTAGATTATTTTAACTCTCCAACACTGGACATCAAAGAATCATACTCCTTATCCCATAGCGTAAGTTTTTGTATAATTTTATTGTAACGTTGCATTTTGTTTACCTTAATGCTTACTTTTTAGGGGCCCAGCAGCGATATGTCTGTGTCGCCTCAATTAGCCCTCAAAACCTTCAACGTCTCAGAATCACACCACTCGTTAGGCGGCAGAATTAACTCCGAGGAGAAATTGCAGAAAGAAGTGCAACGCACCACCTCCATGTCCAGCGAAAACCATTCAGAGGCTTTCTACTCCGCCGACGAAGACGTCAATTTAAATTCAAGAAGTTCCAGTCTGAGAAACTCCATTCTCAGCTCGGGCGATACTTTGATGAGACAAGACAGCAACAGCGTTCCTCCGCAAAGGTGAAGGAGTGCATTTTAAATATATTTGACATGAGTAATATATTTTTTCTGTAAACACAGGAAGAAGTTCTCCAGTGAGCTAAGTATCGTAACCGACAGAAATGGGGCTCATCCTTATAAGACTGCCAGTCCGTTGCCGGCGCCCGGTTCTGCCCCCGAGTCTCACCGATTACGCTTGTCCTCCCATAGAAGCGACCACGAGATACACACGCCCGAGCATAGGAGTTTCACCATCAATAAACCTGTAAGTATTAGAGAGCATGATATTGATGTATGACGGGTTGCACATGATTTATGGAGAGTTGGATTACAATAGAAAGAGCTGAGAGGGTCATTACTAAGACCTGTACAATCTGAGGCAGAAGTATGAGCTCTAAAAATGGCATTATACCATATGTCACACATTTAATGGTTATAATGGGTGACGCGCACGTGACGTCACAACTAACCTCAAAAATATACATTTTTCTAAAATTTTTGAATATTATATAAGTCAATTTTGTCAAAATCTCTGCTAGGGTCCTGTACTATCAAGTAAAATTTTGTTCAGTGCATTATTAACAAAGTTTGAATTGCCTCAATCTAATAAAATAAGATGCTTTTTATTGGTTGGAATTCTAACCTATAATTAGCAATCTATTTTTAATAATCTACAATATTATAAATCTACTGTCTGAGAGAGTTTTTAAATATTATAATGGATCCAAGCTAAAACTACAAAAATTAAAATTAAAATTGAAAAGAAATTTGCAAAAACAAAAAATTTAAGGTTATGTTAGTCAAATGACACACAATATAAATTGTGCTCCTTTTTTTATCTTCTTTACTCGTGTCTATATATTTTCAGATTTTACAATATCCTCTATTTTCTGATACTTTCTGATCATAGAATTGCATTATTTGTCGAAACTTTCAGCTGGAAGATCATCAACGGACCGTTCAGGGCCTTGTCACTCCTCACCGATACCCACCCGGGCGATCTATCAGTCCTCGTATAATCCCTAGCACTCCGACTGCGGCCGAACCGAGCCCCGAGAGTGCCTTGAACGAGCATCTGGACTCCTCTGACAGCTACAGTAACACGAGCTACGTCTCGGCGATTGGTAGCCAAGAAGACTTCACGTTAGTTGACCTGCATATGCAGGTCAACAGATTGATTGTCGATTCGCCAATGCTCATGTCAAGCTACGTGACCCATTTAAGTCAGGTTAGGTGCAATAATTGGGGCAGCGTGGGGCACGGGGACCAATTCTCGCAACCGTTGTTTGAGAAAAATCAGGACAATAAGCTAGTGTACGTTGGTAAGTTTTCACGGCATTTTTTATGTCGGTAATTAGTTAAATTTAAAATATGACAGGTGGACGCTTTGTGCCTAACATGGAGACCCTGATTGATGGCATAACCTCACTTAAGATGGCCTCAAAGTCTGACGCCGTCGGTAACAATAAGACTCCAACTTCTCCGTACGTCTACGTTTGGGATCAAGAAGAAGTAGAAAACGAATCCGGTTCCTTTCAAGAAGAAGAACTGCTAAGTAGCCAGGGCGATGCAGGCTCCAGAACGATAATTATTGTTAAACTAAAAGGTGATTTGGACGTGATGATCAGTCCGTTGTTGTTGGAGACGCTGCAGAGGTAATGCGTACAATTTATCAACTTTCTTTGCATCAATAGAGATTGTTTGTAGATTTATCGATGCGTTAACACCAACCGCTACTAATCTCCATCCATTAACGGTGATAAACCACCTTCATACTTCTTGCATCGGACAGGTAGAGAGCGCAAATATGCTGAAAACCACAGAGAATGTTGCCAAACTTTGCCAACAACCCTCGGAAGACGGTAAAGTTAAAGACGTTGGAATTTATGAGGAAACGGTAAAAACGCAACTACAGGCAGCTGTATTCCTACCTAAAGTAGGTATTTTAAAAACCAGTTGTGTGTTGTCTTAATATAAGAATTTTTTAGGTTAACGTTACACTGCTCCAAGTTTCGATAGTCGAAGAAATCATTTCCTTTGAAGCCTTGGACAATATCAAAGACTTAACGTGCGTCTCCTTATTTTCCGTTTGTTTCGATAACGTCACCGCAAAATTACATTGTGACAAACAGGTATTAGTTATTATTTTTAAGGAACGAGCAACGTTTGACATTATCCCTTTTAGGCAAGAGAAGTGTTACAAAGATTTCTGCGCCCCGCGGTAGTTCGCAGCGGAAGCAAGAAAGGTGCGAACAGAGCGAAGCTCTTGCTTGGGTTCCAGACGCATACCAATTCAGACGTTATACAGGGAGAGCCGGTATTTATCGAAAGCTGCGAGAAACAGCAACAGCAACTCGTTATTTGTTTGAACATAGGAAAGGCGCATGCTCAGTTAAGGAGGTTAAGAAACGAGAGCTCCATTCTCGATGACGCTGTCATCACGGCAATTCCTACCTACAAGTCCAAGGTGTTGTTCACTCCCACCAAGGTTAAGCCGTTGTACAGAGGGGTGGAATATTACTTGCAGCCACCAGCTAATGAAAATAACGTAAGAGACGAATTATATATCATAAGTTCGTAATAAATAAATGTTTTGCATTGTTTTGGAAATTTATTGTTTGTAGGTTTCCCAAACTGACGAAATCAGCACAGAGGACAAATTGGGCTTCATAATGTTTGAGTGCGGCCTGGAAGGCATAATGTTAAAAGTGGTTAAGAAATCCCAATTTGAACATATCGAATGCGAAGTAACTACAGAGACCGTACACCCTGACCCTGCCAAGCCCAATGAAAACCTGGAAAATTCTGATTCGACAAGGTCAACCCATACGACACCTAAACTGACGGAAAGCAAGTTACAGACAAAACTCGAATCGAATCACACCCCGAAATTAAACGAACGAGATCGAAAAAGCAAACCAGAAGAAGAGAATGTGAAGCATGATCTTGAAAGCGATGCAAAAGAAAATGCCATCTTAGCAAAGGATAGCGGCAACGTTTCGTCATGCATTATTGAGTTTAAAGTGGTTTGGTTTAATTTTGCGGCACCACCTAGGGCTCCGATCACACGAAAAATTGATTATACAAGGTAAGGAAAACACTGCACTTATGGGTGGTGAATTAAAACGTCTGTTTGCAATAAATTTTCAGATTGGATTGGAACTTGCTGAGCACAGCGTCGCCAGCCATAAATGCATGGATGAATCCCAGCAACCGCCTAGCTATAAGAGTGGTGCATATGGTCCGAACTATGTACAGGAGATCTACCGCTACCATAGCTTGTCTTATGGCCGAAGCTTTAGAAGGACAACGTATTACTCTTACTAAGGTATGTTTCGTATAGGGAAAAGGTAAAGCTGGAGACAGTATTGGTTTGATATATGGTATGGGTTATTTTAGAGTCGTTATGGTAAACTTACTCCGTTGGCACAAACTTTACAAGAAGACCCGAGTTTGCAGCTCTGTTCGATCCTGCAGAAGTATTATTTGGAATCGGATCCAAGCTATATTGAAGTAAACCTCCGGGAGTCTGATATTCCACAACTCTTTACGCTGAGACAGGTAAGTAAGGTTTCCAGTTTCAACTTTTGGTTTGGTTTGAGTGCAACGGATTTATATCGTTTTCTGTTGAAAAAGGGGGTAATTGTCTTGAGCAGGCAGTGGAAGAACACTCTGTACACACCGTTGATGCCGCAACATACGGGCAAATCCAGAATAAAACCGATGAATGTGACTATCACAGTGCCAGATATACAAGAGGTAGGTCAGGTCATAGTTTTTAAAGGATTTTTGATGTAGAGTGACGGTCAGTTAATGCAAAATAAGTTTGTAGGTTTTTGATAGGTTTTTGATCACATGACCTAAAAATCTGAAAATCCGATAGTGATTTTCCACCAAGTGCAAAGATTCTTTATAAATAACTCTAGTTTATATGGATGACATGCAACGTGATGTCACAACTAACCTCAAAAATATGCGTTTTCTAAAATTTTCAAAAATTATGTCAGTATAACCTAAAATCTTGTTGCTGCATTGTTAATAAGGTTTTAACTGCCTTCATCTAATAAAATTAGATGCTTTTTGTTGGTTAGAATTCCAACCTATAATTAGCAATCTATTTTTAAGAATCACACTATTGAAACTTCATAAACTGAGAGAGCTTTTAAATGTTACAATTGATCCAAGCTAAAACTACACAGAGTAAAATGAAAATTCAAAATAAATTTGCAAAAACTACAAATTTAAGGTTATGTTAGTCGTCATATGATGCACATTGATCAATTGTTTTGTTATAATTATGGCCAATTTGATTTAACTTTAAATTAAAGTGACCAGAATATAATTCAAATTTTGTATATTATGATCATATAGACCAGGGGTGGGCAACCTTTTTAGGTGATGGGCCAGTCAGAGTTCGTACTAGCTGATGCGGGCCAGAAATTTTTTTTTCGCTCGCGTAAAAAAATTCTAGGCTTTTTTTAGGACGAGGAACGAATTTTGCGGAACAATAGTGAAGGATCAGGTTTCAGAATGGAAATATTTTTATGGAAAAATATTTACTTTTATTTATTTATTTTTTTATTATGTTAATAAACTTCAAAAAACACAATTAACGTCAAAAAATAGAAAAATAAACAGGCAACAGTAAGAAACTGACGCAGAAGCAGATAAACACAAGCACAAATAACTATCAAAACTGCACGCACCTACGATGCAAGCGTGCGCATTCACGTGTTTGAGCGCATTAGTGTTTGCGTCAAGCCTCGACCCTTTACGAAAGTCAGCAATTTTACAAATCCTCAAAAGTCGTTGAAATACCGCAAATGCTGAAAATCAAACATTTTAACCTTTTCGAATATTTTTAAGAATTTATCAATTTGTCTCAAGAATCGATACCAAAATTAAAAGTTATATTGAGTTCTGCGATCTGCGGGCCAATTCTAAACAGATTTTCGCGGGCCGCATTAAGCACTTTCTCGGGCCGCAGTTGGCCCGCGGACCGTAGGTTGCCCATCCCTGATATAGACCGTCACGAGGATTTTGCTATTTTGCAAAAATCACTGTTTAGGATATCTAAAAAAAAACAAACAGGATTGTCGTTTAAAATTTAAATCTGACTTCGAGCGAAATGAAAAATAGTTGAATCTCAAATTCTCCAAATTTAAATGTTTTATTTTAAAGAATAAATTTTTTTAAGGGGTTACATTACCTTGCGGTCATTCAATATAGCCGGTTTATTTTACTATCCCCTCCCACCACTATTTAAAGATAACATATATTGCGCCGATCGCATAGTACATTATCCGTGGATATCCACTTTTCAGCCTTAAATTATTGTTTTTTATTTTTTTCTTTAGGTGAAGCCTAAGCATGAGTTTGACATAAGAGTCGTAAAGAACAGTAAGACCATTTAGAAAACATGTCTAATTCTTGTTTAAGAGAAAGCTTTTCTACTTCTCACGGCACTAACTCATAGTATTTTACCTGGACACCGTTGGAATATTTGACCTGCATGGATCAAGCTCAAAACATCATTTTTAATGATAAATAAATTTGTGAAAGTTGATGTTGTCAAATCTTCCAACGGCGCGCCATGTGGACTATTGTTACAATCAAAATGGTTTAAGTGTCAAACATTTTAGTTGTTGCATTGTACTAATATAATATATGCTGTGCTCACTTTGTTCATTTAAGTCACCCCTTTTTTGTGCTTCTTCACAATTTCGCAGGAAACGTGCATGACGGACGGTGAGGCGAGTGGTAACGAGGAGCCCGACATTACTGACGAACATGCGCGGTTACTTCACGCTGGTATCATTCTTAAACCAAACGCTCATAGAAACATGGGTAGGTTAGGTAATGCCAATGATTTTTATCAACTTAATCAGTCTTTATTTGTTGAAATGCAAGGTCAAGGAATATTTGCATTATTTTTTTTATGCGAGGATGTTGTATAATATGCTGTAATTTGCTTAGTTTTTTCGCAACTAATTACAGAAAATTTTATAATGAATGTACATTATATTATACATTTTCCGTGTATATTTTTTACATTTTTTTGTAAGTAACATGCATGCTTCCGCACTGTAACTAACCAGGCAAAAATTTGTTCCCTTGTAATATAATGTTTCTTTTTTAATACACATTGTCAATTTTTGCCTCTTGTCACATTTTACTCGGCGTAAACTAATCCACCTAGTGCGTCTTTATTCCATAATAAAATTGTTACGGTTATAGACAGAAAATAAGATTAAATATAGTTCTTCAGCACTCACCAGTATATTATAGCTTAAAAGCCTTTCAACGAACTACCGTAACGTAAACCTTTTTTAAGTAGTTTATATGATATATTTGAAAATTTGTTGTAATATTGATGCATGAAATTTACATCCGAGTGCTTTACAACTTTTATATTTAATTAATTTAATTCTATCTATAATACTCATGGATACGAATATGCGCCAGGTATATTAAATTAGTTTACCCTTTTTATTATCAACATTCATTTGGATTTCAAATTTTTAGTGCCTCCAAAAGAAAACCCTGGTGCCATGCACCATTCGCCCAGAATGACCAGTTTTGGCGACTCCTCAGTCCACACGCCCCAAGTAGCAGTTGTTTCTGGGGGAGTAGAAAGTATATTAACATCTCCCAGCCCACCAGGTATTTATCTAGAATACATTGCTTAATGGTTTTGATCCCTGGATTCCTGTTTTTTCAGTACCACATAGAAAGCGCAAAAAAAGCCTTCAGCCCTCCCAACCACCTAATAGTAGTCGTGCTAGTGTCGTCCTTCCGCTTTTAACTAATGCTAATATTTTTACCGCTAAACGTACAAACGATGACAATATATGTGAGTACACGTCTGATATTAAAGTTATGTAAAGCTGTGTAAATCCTGCAAAGTTCTAAATATAATGATCTTGATATTTGTATTATGTAAAAGGTTACGGCACGCTGCGTGAGGATAAGACCGTTATTAATCTTGGGTCAGACCCCAGCGATGCGTGTAGTCATTCAAGTCCGGAGCTGCCTTCCAGCCCTATCCACCGTAATATAGGCCACACCCATTCCTCAGAAGACCTCTACAGTTGGATGGCTAAACAAGATGCCGTAACATCTAATTTAGAAGGTGAAATAACAAAACGAGTTTTCTATCAATTTAATAATTTTAATTGTTTAGGTTGTTTAGAGTCGAAAATAGACACTCTACACACAGAGTCTTCGGGAGAACCTGGCACCTTGCCGAAGGAAAATATATCCCCCCCGGAAATCCCATTGTATCCTATCCAGGATTCTGTGCGACTTTTAGATGCAAATCAGATTTTCCAGCCTCTATTATCTGGCCTAGGCGTTATGCCGCAACAGTTAAGATTTACCACCATGTCCGATTCAAGTAAGAGTCAATATTGATTAAATGTACGAGATTTATAATCTTGCTTTATAGACGCTGGAAACGACGCTACAACTTTGGATGCGCTGGGTTCGAATTTCTGCCTTGTCGGTAATATGGAAACTATGAGGATTGATATAGTAGTGTCGGAACATGGTAAGATTGAGAAGAAAAAAGGCAAAAGCAAAGGGAAGAGGCTGTATATCGATGTTAATTCAGGTAAATCAGTATCGGAGAGAAAAAATTATTTGTACTTTTAAGTTTTAACAATATTTTTCCCGCAGACGAATCCCCGGCCTTTGTGTGCGAGAAAATTGCCGTTGAGCTAGAAATAGACAGGATGACAGATATGGCGGTTAACGAAATGATGAAAACCAAAAACGTGTTGTATATCTCCAGAGGGCAGCTCAAAAACCACACCAGCACAGTTATCAACTTCACTATAGGTAAAATTTAATTTTTTTAAATTAATTTATTTCTAGGTGTTTTAAATTTGTTTTTAACATTCTTACAGGTGTCCGTTACATCCATCAACGGGTGAACATGCCGCTACTAAGGCTGCTGCACCAAATAAGCAATATGTACCAAAACGTTAAAGATACGCAAAACGAACTCAGAGAACAGCAACCCGTAGAAATTAGAAGGCCCAAAACAAGTGCGAGTGACCACGTGGACATCAAGCATCACTCTTCAAGTTAGTTAGAAAAAAAGACTTGGCAAGACGCCAACGTTGTTTTATTTTTTTTTTTTTGTAGCTTCGGATATACAATACCCACATACAGAGGTGTCGAAACAGTTGAGTTTGAAAATTTCAGATCCAGGTTCTTTTTCATCCCAACAAAAGCCAATTATATCTCCCTCGCCCAGTATCAGGTCAAGACCGCAGAGCTTTGCGCAGAAATTGCGCTCAACAGGTAAAAGTGTTAAGGGTTATGTTAATTTAAGTGAGGGTGGCGGAACACCAATGACAATGTCTAGTCCGTCAGGTTCAGCGTTGGAGCATATAACGGTGTCATCGGATAAGAGTACGGGAAGATGTTGGAAGACGATATATTACCTGTTGGAGTTGTATGCCAACATGCCGGACACAAAGACTATTAAACACAGGTTAGGAAGTATTTTAGTTTAATGTTATTATTTACTGTATTTTGGTTTTTGGTAGGTTTTCGATCGGCGCTAACGACATTTCTGAGCACTACAAAGGTAACAGGAAGTACGACATTTTAACGGAAGAAATTAAATCCACCGAAGAAATGAATAAACCCGAGGCTACCTCACCAGTACAGACTAGTAAAGATATAAGTAAGTCAAGAGGTAATGCGACACTTAGTACATCAAACGCAGGTAAAGTTGATTTAATTCAAACTAAACACTTTTAGGTGCCACGACTAACGAACACACAAAACTGGTAGTTTTCGGTCTAGCTAAAATCCACAGGACGAGACTCTTAGCGACACTGTCAGGGCTGAAACTCGAGGCCGAAATAACCAGCCTCCATTCCAGCTTAACGTGCCGCAAAAAATCGATTCCGCAAATGCTAGAATGCTCTATAACAGGCCAAGTAGGCCGAACGATGATAGTTCTGCTTGAGGGCGTCGCGCCTAATCAACAAACAGTGGTTAAAATTACTATAGGTAAGTGAAAGTATCAACAATAACGGGCAGGTTTGAAATAAGTTGCCTGTTGGTGTTGTGAAGATTGAGGTACTAAATAATATTCACCCCTAATATTTTAAATAAGAAGAAATTTTAATTTAAAGTAAATTAAAAATATATTGGCAGAAGGACTTCGGTCTATAGCCCTTTGAATGATGAACATTATTCAATAAAGAACATTTATTATTATTATTATTATTAAAAATATACCGAAGTTGAAACCTCGTCAAAATGCAGGTAAATCGCAGACGTTGTATTCGAGCGTCACAAAACGACAAAAGGACAAAAACTCTGGCCTCTTGACCATCGGAGCTGTCAACATAGACATCCCACAACACCCTGTCGCGCTTCACGGCATGGTGACCAGAGGAAGCAAACAACTGAGCTCCACCCTACAGGAGCTAAGGGTCACCAGAACATCTAGTAGAATGTCTAGAGGAGTGCCACCGGAAGACGAACAGCAAAGCTCCCCAAACCACCAGACGAGGGATGTTCCGGTACCAAGTGCCACCTTCACCAAGAGCAGCATCGAGGAAAAAAGTCTGCTACAGCCGTTGGTAATGCAGTTTTCGGTTATACTACAGGTAATTTTTATTTTTCTACCTTTCACCAGTACTTGAGTAATCCTCGTTTATAGAGTTTAAGTATAACAGCGGCGCTGCTACCCTCCTTGCAAGCTCAATACAAAATGGACCAAGTCAACAGCACAGGGTTTACGGGCAGCAAAGCCAAATTCACCATCGATTTGCCACACCACTCGTTAAGCTTTACCACCAAGTTACCACAGGTAAAACTCGCGATGTCTTTTAGCCCGTGTGACTAATTTTATTCACTTCCAGGGCTACAACCAAAATGAAAAGGCCGAGGCTAATTTGCCCTCCGAGGCAAGCATTGCTTTACCAGCAGTTCACGTCGTCGCAGAGTACATACCGGAGAACGCGGCTAGTGGGTTGCGCGACGGCCACAGAGGTCCTGAGGGTGTCGTATTTAGACAGGGAGGTTATTTAAATGCCAACGCTGATATCGGAGTGTTCGAGCACAGCTTGACCACAGACCTGCTCAACCATCTCGTGTTCGTACAAAAAGTGTTTATGAAGGTAAGGTATAACTATACAAATATTAACCCGTTAGCGTCGCGTGTTTACTTTGCAACGAAACTAGAAAATAACCATGGTAATGATGGCTTCGAAAGGGATATTTTTATTTATATTTTCATCGCCGTCTTTTAGGAAGTAAACGAAGTGGTCCAAAAAGTATACGGAGGCGAAAGGCCTGTACCAATATGGCTGGAGGATACCGAAGAGCCTTCTACACTGAACAGACTATTGTTCTCCCTAGTAATAAAAATACAAAGGATCCAGCTGACTGCAACTACAGCTGGTAGTTCAGCGGTTCGTCTTGAAACAGGTATTTGTGTTATTTAACGTAAGTTTTTAGGGGAGGACTTACAATTCGTGTTTAATGTACACAGGTGCCGTGGTGTTGGAGTTATCGAACAGGGTACAAAACGTGTCTGGTTCTACCCAAAGCAGCACGGCGGCGAGACTGTTTGGCAAGGCGCAAGTGGATTTAAACTTATCCCTAGGTCAGATTATCAGAAACGCCGTTTTTGAAGAAGCGGACATCGAGTACCAGCCAGTAGCTTTCTTCAATACAAGAATAGGTCTCAGAAACGCGTTCCAAGTAAGCTGGATCATCAAATAAACAACACAAGCAATTTTCATATCTTTAATTTTTAGGACGAAATAGTTGAAGGTGAAGATAAGGAAGTTGTCTTAATAACGTTAAAGCGGCCCTTAATATACATACAGCCAGTCGCAGTGGACAAAGCCATATTAGTGTGGTTGAACTATAAAAACGCCTACGATTATTGGAACGAGAAACGAGCCAACTTAAATAAGGAAGTCCTCAGCGCTACGCAGCAAGTTTACGAGAAGTTTCAGTTTGGCCAGTTGACGAGCCAGTTAAGTGCGCCGCACTTGGGGACGTTGTTTTTGCAGCTTACTGTGGAGGATATGGGAATATGCCTTCCACTGAATCCACTACCGCTTGCCAGCTGGAGTCAGAGAAACGTATATGAAGAGAGTAGAGGGGCTGTCGTCGTCACTTTGGAAAATACCAGCATATCAGGTACGTTACTGACTAATTCTTACGGTCGTGTGTGCTATCATTGTCTATTTCAGCTTGCAGTTCTGGATCCTTGGTGAGCAAAGGCAAGTTTTCCAATCTGTGCCTGCGATTCGCCGAGGACTTTGAAAATTCTCTCGACGACTGGAAGCCGGACATGACAGATTCCTCTATAATGAATCTTTGCGTCGTCAGCGATGGCACCTACGAGGTTTGCAGCAGAACTATTGCAGCGAAACAACCGAACGGTTAGTTGGGTTCGCGCTTATTATCTTGGCGAAGTTTTAAAAATGCTTCCGTTTTTTTAGTGAACGCCAAATGGTTCCTTAACGTCCAGTGGCAGATGGAGGGAGTCGATATTCACTTGGACACAAATGTTGGTAAGCAGCTATCAGCTCTAGGTTACACTCTCACAATGCTAACGGGCGTTGAGGACACAGCAATACCGGTTGAATACGATAGCGATGACAATGATCCGACTGACGGTACTAGAGCGTCCCAGGAAAGTATTTTACCAGCATTCATGTTTGATCCCACTTTAGATAATAGAAGCCGTTCGAAACTAATCGAGAAAGAAATGAACGAGCAGGCTAAGATTATTAACGACTTAAGGTCGCTAGGTGCGTCTCACGGAACTATAGAAATGGAAATGAAGCGATTGCATGAGCTTGAAACTATGGTGTATAAGGATTTTAGAAGGTACGGTATCTGACTTATCGGACTAGGTTTCTAGTAATTTTTTTCGGCTGGTTTTTTTGCAGGGATATGATTCAAAAGTTGCGTAGGCAGAGTGTCAGGGCTTCTTCGATTAAAGGGAAATTTGGATTGGGGTCAAAAACGAATACTTTTAGATCAAAATCGTTTGTTGTACCCAGCCCAATGCCCGAGGGTCGTGATAGGTAAGTGTATCCGTAAATTTGTTGTATTGCTTCCATTGTGTAACATCCTTTTTCTTTAAGCATAGTATTTTTAGATCATTCATTTTATTGTAGTTTCTTTTTTTTTTTTTTTGGTTCTTTAATTCATTTAAATAAATGTTTCCTTAGGTCAAAGTCTTTAGTAGTAGTGCCTAGTACCATTCATGAACATAGGGGAAGGTTCGTATTTCTTGCTTAATTTCTTTATGCATGCTTCCAAAGTTTGCGTGAGTGATCACGATAGTACGCGTTATTTGGGAAGCGTTTCTTATCTGAGAGTTCCTCAGGAACAAATATTTTCGATAAATGTCGGTGCTTCCCCTAAAACTAAAAGTGCATCAAGAAAATTTCTACAACTTTCTATGGCATATGAGGGAGGCATGCAAACATGAATTTGATTTATTTGCAATATTTTCATATTTTTGAACTAAATGAAGCAGAAAGCACATTTAATTCTAAAATCTCACATTTGAAATATGTCTAATTTCATATTGTTTTTAGTTTTATCGAAAATAAGTTGGCCAAATTCATAGTTTTGCAACTCCCCAGTATACGATAAGGTTTTCAAAATTTTCTTGGTGCATTTTCAGCTTTAGAGAAAGCAGCAACTTTTATCACGAGTATATTTTTCTAAGAAATGGATAATTAAAAAGTTTCCCATTTGATGCATACTATTGTAGTGAGATAGTTAAATGTGGTAAATGTGGTGTATATTTGATATTGGCGGTCATGTTATAAATTTTAAACGTCTGAATCAACTCAAATTAGATAGAATGGCGTTCGACACAGTTGAAAATGTTTGCAAAAAATAAATCGTTTTTCTATGAAAATATACTCCGAATAATAGAATATAAGGCAATTAATTTTAATATAATTAATTTACATTTCTTTTGACATGTTCCAATAATATCGGAAATACAAACAATAATAGGACACGTGTGTCGTATAACATAACCTCAAATTTCTTTAATTTTTACATTTTTAGCTTGGATTCAACATTTAAAAACTGAATATCGATATCATAAAATTCTCTATTAATAGTTCAAACTAATCTTAAATTGGAAATAAGATAGTTATAAGTTTTTAAATTATTCTTTATACGGGTGATTCAGAATTATGGTGCAAAAAAGTAATCACAGATAGAGGTCTTAAAATAAAGAGACACGTGTATTTTCGTTTTGGTCAATTTCGATTTTTAAGTCCCGTACGGGCCCAATAATGGGACGTTGGGAAAACAGTTTTTCTGAGATATCTCGATAAGTACTTGATCGATTTCAATGAAATTTGGAGGGTAGTCTCAAAATAACCTTTCCAATAGAACCCTTAAAATATTTTTAGACCTGCCCCAAGGGGGCGCTACATAGAGTCACTACATCGCAGTTTTTCACTTCTATTTTTTTTATACAATTATGTTTTATGTTTCTCTATTTTTATTCTGATGCAGAATTTATATTTACACCAAAAATGTCCTCTTGTCTATTTTTCATATCATGCACCCATTTCGAGAAAAATGCGAAAAACTGTTTCAATGTTTCAGGAAACGTAAAACGCTCAGCCATTATAATGGTAAATAAGGGTAAGAAAATTTTTAATTAAAATAATTAAATAACGCACAGCACAACAATCTAACTGGCAAATAAAAATAGTAAACGTCAAAATGTCATTGTTGAAGTTTTAATTTGTTCAATTATTTCCATGGCAATTGTGATAGTTTGTAGTTTCGCAGTATTGTAAGTCAGATCATTGAAACAGTTTTTCACATTTTTCTCGAAATGGGTGCATGATATGAAAAATAGACAAGAGGACATTTTTGGTGTAAAAATGAATTCTGCATCAGAATAAAAAAAGAAAAATATAAAAGAAAATTGTATAAAAGAAATAGAAGCGAAAAACTGCGATGTAGTGACTCTATGTAGCGCCCCCTTGCGGTAGGTCTAACAATATTTTAAGGGTTCTATTGGAAAGGTTATTTTGAGACTACCCTCCAAATTTCATTGAAATCGATCAAGTACTTATCGAGATATCTAAAAAAACTGTTTTCTCAACGTACCATTTATGGGCCCGTACGGGCCTTAAAAATCGAAATTGACCAAAACGAAAATACACGTGTCTCTTTATTTTAAGACCTCTATCTGTGATTACTTTTTTGCACCATAATTCTGAATCACCCTGTATGATTGTTTTGAGTAAGCGGGTCTGTAATAGGTCATAATAAATAGACCAAATATTAATCGAGACAAAATGAAGCTGATCTATCGGTTGTTATTGATTGATATTACTTTCAAATTCAGTCTTATAAGCGAGATACAGGAGTGTAAAGCTAATCACATTGTGAATAATCTATGTCCCGCGGAGGAAAAGTCGGGAAATAATATTATTAAAGAAAACTAGTAATTACTTTTTGTTATGCATCAAATTAAAGGTAAATATAGGGACTTTCCATTGGTGCAAACGATATTTTTGTATTTCTTTTAGTTTTTGAATTAAGACTAGAAACTGATGTACTACAAGTTGCCTAATATTGGCGCAAAATGCATTATATTTGGCCAATTTCTAATCCCGATTTATTTTGTTAAAACTTAAAATTAAAGCTTAATTTTTTAGAAACTGACAAAACACATACTGGCAAAGGCAGTAACCTTAAAATATACGAAAGAAATTTTTATTTCTCCGAGAAATTAATTATTTAAAATGTGCTTTTACATAGACAGTAGAAATTAATTAATATCGTGATAATAACTTTATTACTATGTAATTTCTTTTACCTTACGTTTTTCTTATATGTATTCTGAAGATAATCCTACCTGATTTTTCTTCAAAGTACCTAACATTATTATGTAGGGCTCAGATTAAAATATTACAACTGTTTTGCTTGTCTGCAACATGGCGGACGCTATTAGTTCAGCCAAACTAGTGCAGGTGACGCTGGTGACGTTGCCAGCACCCTGCAGGGTTTATGAATGAATGATATTTTTAGAGAGAGATACACCGGTAACCGGTTAATTTGATTCTGGTTTGTGACTGGACAAAAGTATTACATGACGACATTATATTATATACTATTATAGCTAAACTTCGCCCCTAATGTATTTTATGTATTGTATTATATTTTATGTAATATTTAATGCATTAATAAAGACTATTATTATTATTATCGAACGGCAACAGTAAATTGGGTTAATAATAGTATTGACCGTATTTTTAGATTGTTAAAAAATGCTAGTATTTGACATTTGACAAGCAAGAATATAAAATATTTTTATAACCTAAATAAATGAGCTTGAAAATAGCTTTATTGTGTAATGTAATTATTTGTATTAACTGGTTAAAAAATGTTTATGCATAAAATTAATGAATAATGAAATGTGTTTGTGAAGTTCAGACATAAGTTACCTAGGTACTTGTTTATTTGGTAAAATTTTACATTAGCGTATCTCCGATATTTAACTTTTTTTTATCTATACTTACGTATTTTTGTCTGGAAATCACGAATCTGAAGTCAATTTTATCCGCTCTCCTATACTTTTCGAGATATAGGGGCCGATGTACCCCAAAAATGGCATCTCGCCATAGGCGTAAATAACATTTTATTCGGCGATTTTTATCGTATTTGTTATCGCTAATGCTTATTTGAAATTCGCAGAACGTTTCTGTGAATTCGCTTTCGTCTTTTTTTTATTTAACAGACATACATTGTAAATTAATTGATAACGAACATCGCCTCTTTTCCCCAACGACTTCTCTTGTCCAGAATGGTTGTCTTTTCCCAGCAAGAACTATAGGGATTTTTTACGTTGTTATGTTGGCAATTTACTTTTGATTTCAAACTTTCAAAGCACGCTTAAAATTGTTTTGAATTGCCAGTCTATTTTTTGCAGATTTTGCTTGAAAATTCCTCCTTAATACTTATATCCTGTTCATGAAGAAAAACATGTTCCTTCTTTGAAGTAACAGGTAACAGGAGTAAGCCCGCCCTAAGTTTGAAACCAAAAGAACTAAGCAAATTGCCAACATAACAACGTAAAAATCTCTAGTTCTTGCTCGGAAAAGCGGCGACAAAGATAGTAATCTTTGGCGGCGATGTGCGTGTTGTCAATTAATTAACAATTTAAGTCTATTAAATACAAATAAAGTGACCAAAGCGAGTTCACAGACACGTTCTGCGGTTTTCAAATAAGCATTAGTGATAACAAAAACGATAAAAATCGCCGAATAATATGTTATTTATCTATTTATGCCAAAGGCGGGATGCCATTTTTGGGGTACATCGGCCCCTATATCTCGAAAAGTATAGGAGAGCGGATAAAATTGACTTCAGATTCGTGTTTCCATACAAAAATACGTAGGTAAAAAAAAGTTAAAAATCGGAGATACGCTAATGTAAAATTTTACCGCTGTCTCTTTACAGACAGTCTTCACTATTCTTAGTCGTTTAGGTTACGCACAGAAAGTTTATAAAACGTTACTTCATTCGAGCATAACCTTAAAACAACAGAATAACAATAAAAATGGAACAAGTATAGAGTGTCTAATAAATGTATCCACTTCGTAAATAATCAATCACAACTCGCAATTTCAATAATAATATTGTAACACACATATAAAAGCAAATAATATTATTTTTCACTGAAAAATTTTATTATCTCGCTATATCATCTCTGCTCTGTGCTATATTTATATAAGTAAAGTAAATATAACCAGAAACTTGTCTGATTCCGTGATTCCTACTTCGGAATGCGTTTCTCCCACCAGTTTTGACCAAACGTCGGTTATTAACGAAGATAAACGAAGTCACGATTTGTCCCGTGAGATAGTAAATTGCATATATCAGAAATATTTGGCTTGTAAAATTAATGAATGAAATGCGTTTACTACTTTAGTATCGTAGCCGCACGGAAACATGTAGGTAGCGCCCTCTGACTTGGCAATTGGTACTTCGTTAGAAGCGACGGTGACACAGTTTCTAGTCTTAAACGTATAATAAGGGAGTATATCAACTTTTCATGATTTGTCATTCATTTTCCCTATATATTTTGTTCCTACCAATGGAGAGTGTCGTAAAGTTCAATTGCTTTATAAAATTACCTAACATAAAATTATACTCCGGTATTGGGTCGGTCCTAAAGGAGAAGGCTTTTCGTCGCCAACGCACTATACAGGATGTTTCGGAAGGAAAGGGAACTATTTTAGGAACGTATTCCAGAGGTCAAAATAAGAAGAAAGTTCTTATAAGAGATACAGGGTGTAAAAAAAAAAGAATTAAAAATACGTTTTCCTGCAAGTAAATAACTAAGCTGGTGCACAATTGAAGTGTATATTGGAGAGCGACGAAATTGAACATAAACGTAAGGGCCTGGATATCACTCTGTAGGTAAAGAAGCACCGACAATTTAAAAATCAATTTTTTTTTTTTTTTCAATAACAAATATCAGAAAAATTGTTTTTAATTATTACTCGAAAAGAATTCATCCCACCAGAAAAACTCAAGAGGTCTTTTCTTTTTAGTATTGACTGCCGACTAAGAAACCAATACCTATTTTGAAAGAAAGCAGTGGCGTACTATATTTTTCTTCAAAAACGTTTAATACTTTGCTCCCACGTACGTCACTGGTGAAATTATCAAAACTCGTTGAATCGAAAAGAAGTGTGTCTATGCCAATATAGTGTATACCAAAGCTCAATTTTCGTTTTCGAGATATTAAAAAAACGGATTTTTAATTATTTTTTGACACTCTTATCTCGAAAGGGAAGCATTTTCGACCTCTTATTTATAAGAACTCTTTTCTTATTTTGACCTCTGGAATACGTCCTTAAAATAGTTCCCTTTCCTCCCGTAACACCCTGTATATTGGCCCCAGATATGAATATCAAAATTAACAGACAACATAACCTCTACAGATCAGTTGTGATTTTTTTATTTATTTTTTTGTATGTTTATAAGTTTGCACTAATATTTGCACTTTTTTAATATTTTCGCATTAATAACATATTTCTCTATATTGGATGTCACAGAAAGTACTTACCCCTTTCCCACTTTTCTAGTTTTTGAAATATTTTGAAAATTATGATCGAATAAAACAACTGATTACATCGTAACAATCAGGTGTAAGTAAAAAACATTTAAATTTCAGTCAAAGAACTCATTTTAATAAAATTTAAACCCCCACTTCCGCGATTTTTATGTTTATTACATTTATTGCTTTCTGTGACACCCGCCGTGGCATATACAATTTAACTTAAACGGCACACGTTTTAGTCCTGAGTGTTCTAAAACTGGCCTGGGCACGAACACCGCCAGCAGCTATGAGAGTTCGCCAAGATCAGGCCCCTCCCGTTCGGCATCTTTACGGGTGAAAACGGGGGATTCAGGACCTAGAGTAACCTTCAGCGACACGCAGACAATGGGCAGGTAAATTTATTCTCTTATTAAAAATAAGTGACGTTTACAAGACTGTCTTTAGGCAAAAGTCTCTTCCTAGTGCCAGCTCCGATTTGAGCCTGCCAGACACACAGCTCGGCGACTGGGTAGACCAGCTAGATATAGAAGGTGAGAAAGTCATCCTGCGGAAGAAATTACCAGCCTCGTACGAATCCGTAGAAGGGTAAGTGCATTTAAATAGAAATTAACCAAATATAGGAAAATGTTTCTCCTAGATCTCTCTTGATGGACTCTTTTGCGACGGACCAGCCACTTAGCTCTAGTCAATTTCAAACTACAAACCCTACACTGTCGCAGTCTACCATAGGCCAAAAGCCGCAGGAACCCAACATAGACCTCGAACTGGACGTCAAAGTCTTTATAAATAGCGGTAAATGCGTTTTACACACAAAGGACCCCGTTCGAGATGAAGAAATCAAGCTGTGAGTAAAGCTGACTTATCAGTAATCATAAATATTTGAGGACAATAATTATATTTTAGAAACCGAATGCGGAAAGATCGTAGCTGCTCCGCTGGTCTCCTGGAGTTCCCCACTTCTTCCTCGAGTCCGGATGCGACAAGAAGGAATAAAGAAAAGTTCCCAACGACTAGTAGCGCATCAAAATTGAGAAACACGCCCCATGGGAATTTAATAGATTTGACCATTTTTCATATACCAGGCATGGACGTGAAGCTTCAATATCAGTCGAAAGTAAGTTATTTCAGTTATTTAAGGCAAACTTAAAAACACCAGCTGCTAATAGTAGTAGTAGTAATTACATTTTGGCTTTGATTTTGATAAAAATCATTAGCTCAGCGCCAGCCAGCTGCTAATCCAGGAATTGATTGTTACTACTTGTCTGAATCCATTTATAGGTGATCACAGACGAATTGAATTTAACCTCGGATCGGCCAGAATCCTCTCCCGACTTTGAGAAAGCATTTCAGCCTCAAATCGATCCATTTGCTACTCCGAAGATGCCGCATAGCGACTCAGAACAGATAAGAATAGACAAGGCTTTCAAACGGCAAGATACTCACCCGGTTGACGCGGCCAAATCGAAATATTTCAACGAGTACGATTTGAAAAGCTCCAACTCGATGCACGGCATCACCAATCCCAATTACGGACACAGCCCCACCTCCAGCAAAACCAGCTTGGACAATTTGCAATTTGGTAACCTTACGCCACCGAACGAAACCCAAAAAACTTTTACATGTATGTAATCGACCCTGCCGCTGTCTTAAAGTGCTATAAAAATATTTCTGTAGGTGGAGTCCCTATTGGTAAGAAAACGGGCGTCAAGAAAGCATCGCTCTTTGCGTGGATGACGTTGCAAAGCGTACCAGAGGAGACTATCATTAGCCCGCATATTTTGGAGTTCCTAGAACAAACTCTCGAACCCATTCCAGTTAAAACGCTCAGTGATACAGGTAAGAGTGCTGTAGGAAGCTCCAACTACGTTTATCTTAATTTTTTTCCAGATTCGTCGCTGCTGCCGACAGACCAAGATCTGACCAACTACGGTAATTACGTGTACACAAGTTTCCCGGTGGACGTAATTGTGTACTTTCACATGCAGCCGAGTACGTTTCGGTTTAGTTGCCTCCCAGTGTCCAGGGTCGAATGCCTGCTTCAGTTGCCGTCCTTAGACATCGTATTCAGTTCCAAAAGGGCTGAGGATGAACTGTTCTACAGGTATATTAAAAAAAAAAGATTTGTGTGTTTATGTTCAATTTGATTTTTCTAGCGAATTTGGCGATGGTACTCCTAATACTGCTGCCACAGCAATCGGTGGCTTGAGCGTTACGGGTTGCCTATCTGACTTTTCGGTTTATATTTTCCATCCCTATGGGGGTAAGAAATCGGCTCTAAAAGAGGCACAATGGTCTCCTCTTTCGGATAGCGAACGAAAGGACTCGCTGTCTATAAACGTGGAGTTTGTTAAATTCCACTTGTCGCGGTCTCGAATGCTGAATTTTAAACAGGAGTCGGCTAAGGGTAAAGGCACTGATCAAAGTAGAGCCGTCATCAGGTTTTCGAGTAGGTGCCATATTGGCATTCAACGATCTTAAATACTAACTAATTGATTTTTTAGCAATCATCGACATAGGTTCGGCGTCGTTTAAATATGACATGAGAAGGTTAACGGAAATATTAGCGTTCCCAAAAGCTTGGTATCGTCGTTCTATTGTTAGAAGAATGTTCCTCGGCGATCTTAGCATGTCTGCGCCTTTCAACGAGGAAGAAGAAAGTGTTTCGTCGCAATCTGGAGCGTCCCGAAATCACGACAGGTACTGCGGTTAAGTCAAATCTACCAACTTCTGAGAATATCAATTTTTTTATTTAGGTCCAGCAAGTCGGAAAAATCACCCCTGTTGACTCATAAGGAACGAATGAAGCTCAATTTGGATTCCGATATTGCCCGCCACGGCAAACTGAAAGATGTAGGTAAAGCGTTGAGTTCTGATTCCACCCAGGGAGAAACGCCCAGTCCCTCAGAATATAAGAATTTAACTGCCTGGGAAACTTTGGTGCTCTTCGCTGTTAATTTCAAGAAGTTGAATGTCCATATGAACATGGGTAACGTGATGGGAAACGTTTCGTAAGTACCTTGGTTAAAATAACAGGCGTTGAAAACTGACGACTTGTTTTTCAGGTGGTTAACGAAAGATTTCCGAAGCGATGGTAGGCTCAGCATTGGATCGACTGGCCATAAAAATCTGTACATCGCTCTTGGACTTGGAGGCTCAGGTTTAGATGCCAAAGGAGGTATCGTTGGTGGAAACATAGAAATTGCCAGGATCGACACGTATAGTAAGTATGCACATTTTTCATAATTCAAAAAAACAAGTTTATTTCCTTTAAGTTCATATTCGAGAAGAACCTGATGTTGAACCGGACCACACTGTTGGGTTACGGCTCCATGCCCTTGAATTGAGGTTAGATTATATGGCAACCTCAGTTTTAATGTGCCGAGTTAGTGACTTAAACGTCAATTTAAGAGACGAATGGAAATTGGATAGAGCAACAGCTAGGGACACATTTATCCCAACCCGAAGGTAAAATAATGATCAGTAAATTTAATACAACTACTTTTTAAATTAATTTGTCATTGTAGACCGGCAAGTATTTTTATGCACGGGGTGTTAAGTTGGGATCAGCTACAAATGATGATTTCGAAATCGACAACAGCAGACCTACTGAAGATGTTCAATAAACTGGAAGAATTTTTCTCCCAGCAATTCAACAGCAGTAAACGAGCCTTCAGTGGTTTTTCAGGATCCACTCGGCCCCCTAGAGTTCCAGCACAAAAACGTAAGCTAATTACGAGAACAATATTAAGACCGTCACTCATTTATTGGTCATTTCAGTTCGAGAGTCCCTTCCGGTTCAATCGCAGCAACTGCCCGCAAACGACGCTAGGCACCATAGGCACTGGCAGAAAGTTTTGGCACAGGTTGCCGGTCTTCACCTTAGCACGATGCATGGACCTCTGCCACCGTTTGGGTCCGTGCTAGGTGGAACCATGGAATTGCATGGGAATAACATATCGCTGGCTTGCTTCCACGGTATTAATTTCAAGAGCAAATCTTGGGCTCTGTTCAGCCTGAAGGAACCCTGCATCAACTTTAACACCGAAAGTCAGGAGATACCAGGGACGTCAGCTTCAGGTATTTAAATTTTAAAGCTTATGTATTACCAGTTCCTCTCACGCTGTTTTATATTGTTAGAAGGTACTCCGACACAAGATGTGCATATAGTTCAAACCCTTACCTGCAGTTTAGGTCTTAGTACCTACAAGACTCATTTGTCTATGGCCACCGTTTGCAAGGTTTCTCGAACTGTTATTTTCCCACCACAGTTTAAGACTCTACAAGAATGGTTCATGTATGCATTTGCTAATAGTCAGATAGATGGTAAGTGAGCTTGAAAAACTAATCAATTTTCTACTATTATAATTTTTTCTGTAGAAGTAGACAAGTTTCCATCGCTCGAAAGAGAAAAAACCGATGGGAATAACTCCATGGAACGCGCTAGGGGTAGTACCGCATCTCCGAAGCTAGCAGATCCTAACCATAATAGGGAAGTAATTTTTGCCCTCCCAAGCCTACAATTGCATTTAAAAACGGAACATCTGCAGACGGCTGAAGTTCCCGATCTTTTAGGTAAGTTTCTCCTTTCACACTCTAGAAAAGCCCTGCCAGAACCAATTTTTATCTTAGGTGAAAAACCTTCCGTGGAGTGTAGTTTTATCACAGAGTTTGAGGACCACATATTCGTGACGGTGGACGCAGAAGCTTTCTTCTTTCTGCACGATTTAATAACATCCTATGTCAAAGAAAAGGAAAGGGTGGTAAGAAATATAATAAAGTAAGATTTTCATGTTGGATCTCTGGCTTTCCGATTGTTTCAGCTTGGTGGAATGGAGAAACGAGCAAACTTAGAATCAGACAAACCAAAGCCTACCTTGAGCGAAACACCCTCCAAGAAGGGTTCTATTGATGTAGACATTTTTGCTAAGGATTGGCGCAATTATAACTGTAAAACGTGGCATTTGGAGCCGACCGTGCGGCTCTTAAGTGTAGCCGGCAAGTACATTGAACCTTATGGCATAGATTACATTCTACAAAAGCTAGGTTTCTCACATGCTAGAACTACAATTCCAAAATGGATGCAGAGAGGGTTTATGGATCCCTTGGATGCTATTTTGGCAGTTTTAACGCTAAGAATGGTACAAGTAGTTAAGGGAGATGGGAATAAAGATAAGGAAAGAGAGAGAGCTATTGAGGCGAAAAAGTTCTAATTTTGAGAGAGGTAATCAAATTTGCATTGGTAAATAAACTAATTACTTTATGGCTTGGTGTTAAACAGCGGTTTTGGACATGATAATTATGGTAGATAATAACATCTCTATGTGCAATACAGAAACATACCAAAGGGTCTCTCAATGTCTCCCAGACCTTAAGAAGAATATTGGAAGGTTAATTACATTGTATTAAAAAATATCTCTTGGTTTTTAGAGAGAATAAGATATAATGGCTAAGTGGTGAAGGAGGATTTAGTTCTTCAGTCAAGTTACCAAAAAGTAGATTCTAGAGAAAAGATATTTATTGTAGTAATTATAATATTAGAAAATTTAGGCTGTATTATATTTTACAAAATGTAACTTATTTTGTTACATCAATTTTACTAAGTTAAAAATGTAAAAACTATACATCGTAAAATTTTGTTTCTATAATTTATTTTGTTGACTGAATTTTAGGATATTATTTACATATTACAAAAATATATTGTTAAAGTAGTAAGTCCCTTTTTTAATTTAGAATTAGATATACCGTTGATACTGTATAATATGTTGCAGTTTCAGTTTACCCCGTTGTGTTCTAAACAACTTTAATTTTTGTGCCCGTCCGTCATGGACTTTTAGTATACGATAACTCAAGAATGAAAAATCTGATCATATTGACATTTAGACAGCACTAGTTGCTCCATGACAATGTATACTTTATTCTCGAGACAGGAACATTAAAGAATAGCAAAAATTTAAACGAGCATAAATATCTCACCTGCTACTGGCGTGCTCGGCTGCAGCAACTTATCATTATCTAATCTTGGCCTGTAGATATGCCTTAACTTTAAATTTGTAGGCATCCTCAATGTCCATATTTGAATCTTGAACTCTTGAATTTGCTGTTTTCTAACAATACATTGGTAAATGTAGGAGAAAAAAACAAGTTACTAATAAATCTAACCTTAAATAATTTCCATATTTTGAAAGGGCGGGAAGGGCACGATTGACATGTGCACCAACTTTAATTTAAACATTTTATAAATGTAAATTGAATGTTGAATGGTTGAATACAAATTTCTTACCGTTTCATTGGTTATAAACAAAATTTGCTGTCGATCGTGGCGCCATAGGTGGCGATAACCCAAACCTCTTTGTTTCTATATGCTATTAGTACTGAAATTCATGGACAGATGGCGTGAAAACGTATTTTAACCCCAATGACATAGACACTATAAAGACATGGAAAGTATAGTAATTGAAACCAAAAACTGGCTAAAATATGAGTGGTCACTACCAGAGGGCGATACTTAATTTATTTTCTATAAGCTGTACGGAAAAGATACAACGGTGTTTTACGGTAAGGCATTTGTATATAAATAAGTAGTTATACCATATATGTATATAAAATTCAAACCAAAATAATATCTAATAATAATAATAATATTTGTTTTAAATTGTATGCCATGAAGTTCAATGGTCTTCCATTTATTGACAGTTTTTTAATAATATTTCAGTTTTTTAATGAAAATGTAAATAAAGAAATAAAATTTCAATGGGAAAAATAAATAGAATATAATGTATAAATTTCGATGATTATGACATAAATTACTTTTTGATTTTTCCTTTATATTTCAGTCAACATACTTCAGTAATTATCTTCTGTAGTAGATGGGCTATATTTAACGTACCGTAAACCGGGGTGACTTGACTAACGGCTTTGTATATTTGGCATTTTAACTCCCAAACGGTTTTGTTTTGATCAGAATTAAAAATTGCATACATAACTTTGAATCCTAGGGATCACATTTACACTGCCAAAGAAATTACGTGACCCGACACTTTTCCAAAAAAAATTTTCAAAGGTCATTTTTCAAGTCGCCCCACTATGGGGCGACTTGAAAAACGCCTTTAAATTGCCTAATTTATCAAGTAGAAACGTTAAAAGGGCGACTTGAAAACAAAATATGGTTTTTAAAAATATTCCAGACCATTTGTTTTGCAAGAAAAAGGCCTATTTGTAGGTTTTTATTTAATTGTATATATAACGAAAATAAATCTTTTAAACTGCCATTTCCATTCCTAAATCGTTCTAATGCAATTTCCAACATTTCATCATTGTAGTCTTTATATTTTCGACTCCCTGGCCGCCGAATGTACTTCCTGACCATTTTTTCAAGTAACCCCTGAAATGACATCGAAAAATAAAATGATACGCCACTGGCGGAAATCAATCTCATTGGAAATTTTTTGGTTACGATTTTCTTTACATATAAATGAGCCATAAGAAAAAAAATATAACGTGACTCTCACTTTCACTAGAATTGCTACGCAACAAGAAGTATACAGGGTGAAAAAAATGCAAAATTCTTAACAAAAATTCCGATTAATTAGATCAATAGTAAAGACATTCTTGCCGGTCTATAAATGGTTAAGAGAACTAACTAGGCATCTGTTTATTACATCTACCGAGTCTGGTAGTTCGGCTTCCAACAGGTAGATCTCAGGAAATTTTAAAAGTTTTACTTGTCAATTTAGTTCATGACGCCCCGCCTTTTCAAGTCACCCCGGTTTACGGTATTTATTAACTTAAGAATGGATTAGAAAAGTACAGTACATTGATTGCTACTTTGGCGCGCCGGAAGGATTTGATTAGTCGGAGGGAGGCAGATGAAAAATGTTTAGTAAAAAACAAGGTAATTTGTTGTATATTTGCTTGGTTCACTTCACTTGATTTTTGTATAAACAATGCAAGGTGAAGTTTAGCCTATCATACTAGCTATCATTAATTCATATGGATTATTTGTACTTACCTGCCGAACTCGGGAATTTTAAATAATTCTGACTGGCTATTTATTGACACGACACATATTGCACAAACAATTTTTTTTACACTTTCATTTTATTTAGAATTAGTTTTTACTGTTTATTACTTTTTATATCTCTCATTTTAAAACCATATATTTTTCTTTTTTCAAGGTTTTAGATATTTATGTATGCTCTACTACAGCACGTGTTTATTACCACATATTTTAGGCCGTTTTAGATAAAAACCTTATCGACTTTCGCGATCTAGGTCGCCATAATTCATCGAATTCACCTGACTACTTTCTCCAGCATAAAATTAAAAATTAAGTAATAGGTATTTACGCCTTACGCCGCATCATTGATTAATGATTACTTGCTCTTTTCTTTATAATTGGCATTCAAATTATTCCAATGCGCGGTATTAAGTCATGTGGTCGGTGTAACACTAATACACAAACATGATTTACGTTTGTCTTTGTTGAGAACAGGACGTAATTTTTCGACTGAAAAAATAATTCTGCAGATTTTATAACTTACTGACCAAGTTCATTTCTTTAAAAATATCTGTCTGTCGGTCTGTCTGAAATGTTTGTCAGGATAACCAAGAACAGTTCGAGGAAATTTGGTAGTTAATTAAATTTCTTCAGGTCAAAGTTATTACAAAAAAGTTTCCCCTCATAATTAAACTTGCTCACTTCGGACTAATTCTATAACAGTTTCGAATTCAAATATTTTTCAATAGTTTGATTTAAAATGGGTCAAATATGAGATATTAAAAATGAATAATGGTGCTTTTTCGTTAGGGGTGAGTTGCACCCCAATTAAGGGGCTTCGAATAAAAAAAGTGACTATTGGAACGTATAGATCGTCGAATTCTACCTCAAAAAACTCGTTATTTTTACTTTAATACCCGCCGAGTTACAGGGGGTTAAAAACTGATTTTTAAATAAAAAACTGATTTTTCAAAGACTATAAGCAAATTACTCAAAGAGGATCGCATTTTCGAAAAAGTTTGTCACAACAAAAAAGTTAAAAACTTTTTTGACATGTACCTTGACCGAAATTAAAGCTTATTAAAATAGCTTAAAATTATCTTTTGGCAAAATTTGATATCTGGCAAATAAAAAATGATGAAAATTGAGGCAAAATTTTGATTTTTTATACGAAAAAGTGCTCATTTTTTGGTTCCAGTAAATACTAAATAAAAAAATAAAATCCAAATCGTGTATTGTCTAAAACATTTTACACTTTTGATAATTTTTGAAAAATTAAATTATTGAAATAAAAATTTATTTTTACACGTTTTAAATTTTGTAATTTTGAATAGATAAGTACTATTTTCATCAGGTATTAAAAAAGTCCAATAGATTTTATAATTGTATGTTTAGAGATGAAACATCAATATAAATGTATCAAATTGGATATGTGGTGGCTTGATTTTACTGCATGTGGATTTTTGAAATAAAAAAAAAAATGAACTCTATTGCGTTGAGGTCCTATATTTATGGGTCGAAAGGGAGCGTGGCTTCGTTCTGACGTCATTAGTCATGCCTATTATTGGTTTCCACGTCATCGGTAGGCGCGCTTGGTCTACCGTCAAGCTTTAAAAATAAGCAGCTCAGAAGAGAATCTGGAGGATATTCTAAAAATAGGGTTTTTTTTAATTGAAAATAGCACCTAATACATATACATTAAATTTGACCACAAATAATAAGTTTGAAATATGACGCTGTTTCTGGTATTTTGACACTAATTTGCTGCTGTATGACGGTTATTATCATTAATATTGTATATTATGCGCTTTTTATATGACCGCATAATTTTAAAATGTAGTGAAAAAATTGTTTTCGATTTTGTGTTACATAGGTACCACATGGAAATTTTTTCTTCTAATTAAATAGGTAACGTACGTCTTTGAACCATATAAAATTGTGTTGTGATTCTGTTGTTGTTTTCAATTTTTCAATTGACGTCAGTAAAGACATAGCGTATATAGACGTCAAATAAACGTAATGAAACTAAATTTAGATAAAAACATAAAAGTCCAGTCTGCTTCAAGACACGTAAATGAAGAAAGTGAGCAGACGACATTAAAATATTCAATTACTGTATAATTTATCGCAGGCCTTGCAAAATATGGAAACTGGCACAGACAATGACTGGCGAAAGAAAAATTATATAACCGCCGAAAACGTGGTATCGGCATTACACAACAGAAAGTGCGTTTGTTAATAAACGCAAATTAATGTTACAACTGCGGTCGTCGAGTGAAAGATTTTCACTCGGCGCTGCGTGCATAACGGGCGAGAAAAATAAATAAGAGAAAATATAAACAATACCCCGTGCACAACACATCACTTTGTGCGTAACGAAACCTCTTTGTCTAAGGGTAAATCATCAAAAAATTTGAGTGGTTGTAAAAAATGTTTGAATTAAACGAATGGCTATTTTTATTAATTAATTGCTTATTTTTTTTTACACAAAATTTTGAACGAATTTGATAACAAATCGATTTGGCAACAGCGCGATTGTAAACTCCAGCTGAAAAACTTGTCAAATTCATTCTAACAGTCTAGTAACTCAACGAACCGAAATATGTCGTGTAAGGTAGGTTTAGGCTACGTTTGGTTACGTAAAAACAAAAAACAACCCAAGTGAATATAAATACAGTTTAATTGGCAACAGCACTACAAAACAATAACTGCCCAATTACAGATTAGATCTGCCTTGATTTAACGTTTAGGTTGTGAGGCGCCAGTAGGCGGACATTACAGCACAGGCGGAAAGAAAACCCGACTTAACGTTCTTCCCTTAACAGTCGGATTGGGAAGATATATTTTGTCCCACTGACAACGTATAATATTTATTTTATATTAGTACTTAGTAGAAATGACATTGGATATATTTAGGGTTAACTGCAAGAGCAGGTAATTTTCTAAATTATCTGAACTTCGCCCTTTGTCGAGCCCAATCAATAATTGCAACAAAACTAACGCTAAACCGTTAATTTATTAACTCACAATCTATAACGCTAATTAAGTAGATATTACTTTTAACCACTATTATTCACTACTTGTCACTGTACTCTGTACTAGTCAGTGTCCTTTTCTCTTGTGTTTAGTTCATACTTTGCAATATTCTACTGCCTGCAGTGGCCCATCTTGGCCTTCATGTACCCACAGATATATCTTCTAGAATAATACAGTTGGGCGCTCCTTTAAAACATTCAATAATTCGCTTGTTTCCTAATTTGTTTTCATACCACTGAGGTCATCTCTGGGACGACTACTGAACCACCAACCACCATCTATTTAGGACTCTGTTTTTGAGATGACATACAGACTTCTGGAAAGTGGGTGTAAATTCATCACAGTTCTTTAGTACTGAATGGCTACATTATGTTTTCTTGTGGCGTTAATTATTGCCTTAAAAGTATTGCCTAAGGAATATGTATATCGGTTATTATGATAAGTAGACTTCTTATGAAATTTGGATCTTGGATAAATAGGTTGCTAAAGCCAGAATTTGACACTATTTTACACAAAATGCTTACTTTCGGTATATTTTTGCATTTTCTTATGCGTCGATATGTCACTAGTTGGCATTTGTTTAAAAAATGGCGTCGAAATTGTGAAAAACTGAAAACGCAAGTAGGCTCCTACGGGATTTTGTTTTTGAATATTATAGAAAGTACCTAAGCATCCGATTTGACATTTGACGCTTGGGTGGGTTTTTCGTCAAATTCTGCTTAATTAAAGAACGTTTTCCCCGTATATTTTACATTTTTAAAAATTCGTTGACATTTTAATTTCAGCGATATGTCATAAGCTGGCATTTGTTTAAAATATAGTGTCAAAAATGTGAAAAAACTGAAAACACAGATTTCTGTATTTTTTAAAATTTATGAAAAACAATTAGGTAAGTTTTCGGAACGAATTTTAAATGGGAATTTATATCAAATGAAAGCTGAAAGTATGCCCTTCCTTGTGATTCAAAGAAATATCCAACGCCTACTTTCTATAAGAATCAAAAACAAAATCCCGCAGATGCCTATTTGTGCTTTTTAGGTTTTTCACATTTTCGACGCCTTTTTTAGGACAAATGCTAACTTGTGACATATCGCTGACATCAGAATTTAATGACGAACGAGAAAATACATAAAACATACAAGGTGTTCCATTTAAAACAAGAAAGATTGTTTTCCGTGAATTTTAACAAATGCAAGATTTGAGGGAAAAACATGCTTCTTTAATTAAAAAGAACTCTGCGGACATGGAGTGACAAAGAGCAAGCGTTAAATTCAACGCCTACTTTCTATAAGATTCAAAAATTAAATCCTGCAGTGTTTTTCAATTTTTCACAATTTCGACCGCCATTTTTTAAACAAATGCCAATTGCGACATATCGATGGAATCAGAATTTCATGACGAACGAGAAAATACGTAAAACATACCGGGTGTTCTATTTAAAATAAGAAAGATTTTTTCAATGAATTTTAAAAGATGCAAAATCTGCAGGGAAAACACGCTTCTTTATTTAAAAAGAACTTTGCGCACATGGAGTGACAAAAAGCAAGTTCATGCGTCAAATTCAATGCCTACTTATAGGATTCAAAAATTGAATCCCGCAGTGTTTTCAGTTTTTCACATTTTCTACCGCCATTTTTTAAACAAATGCTAACTTGTGACATATCGCTGAAATCAGAGTTTCATGCCGAATAAGAAAATGTAAAAATATACAGGGTGTTTTGTTTAAAATAAAAAATTGGCATAATTTCCTGTTAAACCGGAAATAGTATGTTGTGCACAATTATGTTAGATTCTTTAGTAATCTATTATTCACGTTCCAAATTTCAGATGTCTTTATTTTATAATAATCGAGTTATTGCGTGGACAATACTTTCTTGGCCACCCGACAGAGATGTTTTGAAAATGGTATTTTTATAAAGAAGTACAATGTTATTTTTATTTACGAATCAAAAATTGGCTAGTTTGCCGGAAAAAGTCGTCTGTAGGTTTAAAAAATTATAACAATCCATCAAGCCCTCAGAACACAGGCCTTATTCGAGACACCTGGTATAACGGCGTGACCTTCAGTCAGAGGAACATGCGTTCGCATCGACATATTATTAATTTTCTTATTTGCCAAACCTCACTCGATCCAAGTGTCATCAACAACCGCCCGGACCCTGTACCAGCATCAGCATGGATCTTTTAATCAAACAACATCTTGGATTCGCCGAAAAGAACACAAATTCTTTGAGACCACTCTGTATCCTTGCTTCTAGATTATACACATGTGAATACCAGGCCCCTCTTCCGAGGCACTGTAAAAATGAAAGTGAGTTCAATTTCTTGATCTTGAGGCAGTATGACTTGGTATCTCGTTCGAGTGTTGTCATCAATCAGCGTATAGTAATTACTGATGACGTTTTTTAAAGTTTTATTCCTCTACGTACTTTGAACCGATTATTAATTATAATTATTAATAATTTTAGTAGTCGTTATTAACACTAGTCAGGATAGTGAGAGTGTGCTCTGTTGCGATATATTTTCAATCTGCAGGAAACACAAGTAAGTAGATGTTTCTGCGTTTTTACTTTAGGAACTGTAGAAATTATGTATAATGTAGAAAAGGGAAATTTAATCGGTGCGTTTCTACTATGTGCTCTATTTATTATTTATAAGTCTTAGTGTAGGTCAAAAACCTTGTCAATTTCTGTATTGTTAGAAATTGCATACATTTCATCGGTCATTGTGCCTTTTAAATATAAAACAAGTTTGTCCGTTTCGTTATCACAGAAACGTGCCAGGTAACTTTTGGAAGCGGTTTAGTGCAAGTTATTTTCTTTATTAAATTACATTTTTTGCTTGCTGGGCATTTTAGTTTCCAACCACGGCTATATGGGAAAAATTTACGAATTTTCGTCTGATTACTACATCACAATTCACGAGCCGCAAGTAAGAATTCAGACATTGAATTATATAATAAACATAACCTAGATTGCAGGTATTTGGCCTCCTTACAAGATCAGGAAGAACGCAGAGCCAGTGGCGTTCGGTGAAATTTAAGTTAGTCAAATCTTGGCAGGTGTCGTAGCGTAGCAGGATCAAAGAATCATTTCCTCTACCGGCTTTGAAAATAAAACCTTGCTTGGGAAGGCAATTTTTATCATACCTTAAAGTATGACACGCTCCAATACTAAGATATGGATCGTTTGAATTTCATGAGACGCCACTGCACAGAACATTTCTCTAAGTACTCGGAATGTTGTTTCTCCTTAAAATATAAATCAAGTCGTGGAATTTGTATACCTACAGGACGTTTGAAAATTGAGTTGAAATTGAAATCTCACTTGTGTTAGTCAAATTAAGAAAATAGGTATATTTTTCCTAAAAAAATATATTTTTTGCAATTTTGATACTTTATACAAAGAGAAGAAATGTCAAAAAAAAAGAAGAGAAGCGTGAGCGTGAGTTGCCTTTGAACAAAAAATGACTAATGCGTATAAGGACGTACAACAAAAAATATTCTTTGGAACGTTCAAAGGAATGAAGCAGAAGAAAAATATAACATTAAAATGGTGGTGGAGTCATGCGTACAATAGCCGATTTTCAATCAGCGAATGCTTATAAAACAAAAAAAAAAACGAAAGATAAAAATGGTAAAATAATCTCCGATCATGGATTGATGGAGAGAATATTTTAAGGAATCACTGGGAAGCCATAAAGTAATACAAAGTAGTACCACGGAGGAGAATCTGCGGATAGAAACAATTCAAAAAGAGGAAATCATACTAACAGAAAGAAGAACAAAGCACAAACGCACACGTACATGATAGGATCACGAATGAAACAAAACACTACCATAACGAAGCCATAAAGTGTCTAAAGGAATTAATGAATGGAATTATGAAAACGGGATTAGCAAAAACAGAAAAATCTAATAACTGTGCAGCCATCACTGCTGCCAAAATTTTTGCTAGAATTCTGAAAAAAATACTTCGGAAAAACCTGGAGGAAATTACTAGAAGACACACAATTTGTCATAAAGGGTAAAAGACCCTTGGATTATGAAGAAGAAGAAGAAGAAGAAGAAAAGGAGGAAGACGAAGAAAAAAAAGAAAAAAAAGAAGAAGAAAAAGAAGAAGAATATACGAAGGCAAAGAAGAAGAAGAAGAATCAATGACAAAAGACACAACGTACACTAATTAACCTCCTTTATTTTCTTGGTTATATTTTATTTTTAATGAAATGTCCATATTGCACTTACAGCCATCACGCTACTAAGTAAAGCTGCCAAAATTTTTGCCAGAATTTTCGAAAGGAACTTCGGAAAAACCTGGAGGAAATACCAGAAGACACACATGGTATATAGAGGATTCTGGAGAAAAGAGGTATAAGTCAAAGCCTAATTAGAAGTATTGGAGGTCTGCATAGAAAAAAATCCAAGTATAACAGAAATGAGATTTCTGAGAAAAATTCAAAACAAAACCCATTTAGGCCATACCGGCAAAGGGTAAACATGACACCAGTACCACAAAGTATAGAGGAAAATCACCAAAAATGGTTTAGCTATGTAAAGAGGATGGATGACAGAAGGATAATAAGGTGAAGCTCGAACAATAAAGAAAAATAATAGAGGGAAGCTAAAAAGAACATGATAGACGAAATCGATAAAGCAGTGTAGGGAATAGAGGAGAGAAATTAAAAGAGATATTACCACAGGCAGAGACCGGAAGAAATGGAGAGAAATATGGTCATTATGGAAGAGAAACTCCTGAAACAAACTCAACTCCACATCACGTCTTACTCCCATAAAGGGTAGAAAGACCCTAGGATTAAGAAGAAGAAGAAGCCGAAGAAGAAGAAGACGAAGAAGAAGACGAAGAAGAAGTAGAAGGCAAAGAAAAAGACGAAGACAAGAAAAATTAATGACAAAAGAAACAACGTACATGAATTAACCTCCTTTATTTTCTTGGTTATACCAGAAGACACACAATTTGACTTTAGACCGAACAGAGGGACCTAATATGCTATATTTATAGTGAAGCAATATACGGGAACGGAGAAACCTACGCATATTATGTGTTTTCTAAATTTTTTGCCAGAATTCTGAAAAAAAAATTCGGAAAAACCTGGAGGAAATACTAGAAGACACAATTTGTCATAAAGGGTAAAAAGACCCTTGGCTTATGAAGAAGCAGAAGAGAAGGAAGAAGAAGAAGAAGAAGGCGAAGAAAAAGACGAAGACAAAGAAGAAGAAGAATTAATGACAAAAGAAACAACGTACATGAATTAACCTCCCTCATTTTCTTGGTATATACAGGGTGTCCCAGTTAAAACTCCCGGGGCCATTTTCTCGGAAACTTATAGAGATATTTGAATTCTGTAAAGGGCATTCACTAGAGTATATAAATGTCTTGAAATGAGGTGCCTGTGAAAGAACATTATCTTCTAAGCAACTTTTATGTTTTAAACAATTTTCGAAAAATCATTGGTTTCCGAGATATTTGAGTTTCAATGTAATATTTTTGAGAAACTAAAATAGCTTGATTTACTATAGGTAATATAAAAAAACGTCCCAACGATCTATCGTAGAAAATTTATTTTGAAAAAGTTATGGCTATTTTAGTTTCTCAAAAATATTAAATATTACCTTGAAACTCAAATATCTCGGAAACTAGTGATTTTTCGAAAATTGTTTAAAAAACGTTGAGATAAAATTTCCATATTAAAGAGTAAAATGGTGCGGGTAGGCATTTAATCGTATTAAACTTTTAGAAAAATATCCTAATTTCTTCTAGGTAGGTACCGATCTAGAATTATTTTCACTTAATTGCCCGTATTAAAGGTTAATTGATGTGGTGCAGTTTTATACTTACGGAAAGTTTTGCTAATTGATAGTTTATGCGAGCAGAAGAGGCCGGGGTAGCCGAGTGAGTAAATACGTTCATGTCATTTTCAAGGAATTAATTACCGTAGCGTCTACATCATTATGCTCGTATACTTATAAGTACGCTGATGCCAGCAGTTCTCAACCTAATATTACAATACTCGAAAAATTGCAAAGATCTATAGGCGTGTTTTCACCCGGCATAAGGAAGTATAAGAACGTCAAGCCACTAAAGTTTTTTATGGGAATACCAAAACATTTTTGCGAAGTTGCGGTTGCTGCGAAACTTTCTTGTTTACCGATTTTATTACCGCTATTACCACAGACAGAACAAATGTAAATATAAGTGAAAACATGCACGACTTAATTATGCGAAAACCGAATAAGTAGATACATAACAAATACTCAGTCCTCAATTAGTAAGTGCATGTTTATTAATCTCAGGCATTTGTTATGCACCTATTTTGCAACTGTTGCGTATAGAACAATCACCTTTGTTACGTGCATTGCGAATTCCAGTTTATAAGTACCTGCTTAATAAATTGCAGTAAGAATTATCAAGTCTGCAACTTCTGTCGTCTAAATATTCATATATGTTGGATTTCACATTTCTATAAAAATCATTTTTATACAATCATACAGTGTAACAGCATGCCATAAGATGTAGAACATGCAGAGCACCCAAGCCGAACTGATATACTCCAGCATTAATAATCAACGACATATACAGAAAAACCCAAGTTAGTGGAGACAATAAATAATTCATAAATTAAATTATATCATATCTATTTATTTATTAAAGAAACTATTTGACCCTTAAATCATTAAAATGAGTATAAAAGAGTTTTAAATATTCACGCCGGTTTGATAGGAGTCGAAATAAACCCACGTTTCCGTTGGTATACTTACAGGGGTTTTCCCAATCGAGCTTGAAAATTAATTATGAGTTCTTTGCCTTCGCCTTTGCGTTTGTACGTCATTATTATCAAATACGTACACAGCACGAAATGTTTTTCTCCATTTCTACAATCAGGTTTGATAAGTGTTATTGACTAGGCATGAATATTTCCACGTTTAATATCAGAAAAAAGCTGTTTTTAGGTGCTTGTAAATAATATTTGTAACGTTTTATTTTACGTATTATATAAGTAGTAGGAGAGCCCTCGACCGGGATTTTCGACCTCATCGTGACACAAGGATTCTATTTTTCTTTCAACAGTTCATGTAAATATGAAAAAAAAATTGAAAAGTATTGCGACTGACATCTACCTCAGTGCTAAAGGGGTGAAAAAAATTATTGAAGATGTAAAAAAAATTAGTCATATAATTCGATTATCCGAGCTCGGCCGCGAAGCAACGAAATTTTCAGGGATCCGAGAAGGTAGGTTCTACCTCTCCTGAAGGTTCGGTCAAAAAGTCCTTCGGGAGGGGAGCAAGGGCCCCCGAAAAAGTACCTACAGTTTTTCGTCTAAATCGACCTTTTTAATTAATATCTCGGCTAATATCGGAGATGCACCTAAAAAAAAGTTCATCATTTTTCCTTCTTCTTGCATGCCCGCCGTCCGGGTTCGGATCTTCTAGATCCAAAGGGAAAGGTCGTGGCGTGTTTCTAAAGGGTACCTACATGTTTAAAAAATCGCTAAAATCCGACAAAATCGTCGCTTTTCAAAAATTCAAAATCGAGAAAAACGATTACGCCCCAGGATTTTCTAAATTAGGTACTTACATCTACTTAGTTTAAAAAAAATACGCCGCCGGTCCATCACGAAGGAGGTGCGAGTTATTAAGCTCGGCCCGGACGCACGTATTGGAGAAATTTGAAAAATTTTAAAAATTGCGGAAACACAAAATCTTTAAATGCTATTTCCAAACGAAAAATCGCCGCCGTTCTGGTAAGAAATCCAAGGTACAGGGTCCAACTGATTATGTAATGAACAAAGAAGAAATGTCGTTAATCCTCAGAAAATGCACAATCAGTTTTGGCAAAATTTAACTAAAAAAATTGATCACATAAAAAAATTGAATTTTAATGTGGGTAAGTGATCACACTTAAAATTGATACCTAGGGGTTTTAAATGGCGCTTAAATCTGAAATTTGAAAAAAAAAATCGCTAGGTAATAATTTTTTTTGAAAAATCGGCTTTACAAACCCCCTTAAAATCGCACGCTACTGGCATGTATAATCACATATTACTAAGTTTAAAGAATCACCTTATCGATCTTTTGTTACCACCACAATTTGAAGTTGAATCAAGCATCAATTGACCGGTATACAGGGGTGTTCCGGGTGTTGCGATCTTAAATGGGTCACACTGTAAGTCTACCTATATGTATCCTACCTAATTAAATTTCGAGGAATTCAAAAAGCTTATAATAATTATTTACAAACAAAAGGTGTAAAAACGTCATGTAAATGTGCAGAAGTCAAAGATAAATCATTATACCTACCTATACAGGGTGTCCCGATTTTAAACCGACAAACTTCGGGTACAGAAAGTTCACATGAAATTATGACATACCCCTTGTAACATTTCTTCTCTATCGAGCCTCCTAACGGAGATACAGGGTGTTCAAATTTCAATTTATTTTTTGTTTTTCTTTAATAACTTCCACAATATTAAAGATAGGGAAACCAAACTTGGTACACATAGTTAGGTTGTGAGGGTCCATCTTTGCTATGGTTCAGAGTTAAACTGAGGCGCGCCAGTGGCGTGCGGTGTGGTCACGTTGACATAATTTTAAGGAAAAAAGTATGTGCACTAATTTTTTTCGCAATTCTGATCAGATTTTCATAATTTACGGTTGATTTTCTAAAAAAACTTGCTCATGTAAAATTTTGACTGAGGCATTAGTTTTCGAGATATTTGGACAAAACGATGCACCAAACACAATTATCATGTCGGGAATAGTTCTGATGAAATCACGACATATCCCTTCTAAAATTTCTCTATAGCTATTCCTAACGGAAATACGGGGTGTTGATTTTTTTGATATTTGGATATTGATAATTTGTTTATGCAATTTCGTAACAAACAAATTTTTGTTTTGACAGAAATAATATTGACTATTGACTTGCAAAAGGCCTTAAAAACGCCTCATTGCAAAAGAAGAAAAACATTAAAAACATTAAATTGACAGTTCAGTTCAGTATATCCCTTCGAAAATCAGATTGAAAATAATTTTGAAAGGGCTATCTTAATTAATTAATTGTGTTTTTGGTGCATCGTTTTGTTCAGACGCAAATATCTCGAAAACTAATGCCTCAGTCAAAATTCTACATGAGCAAGTTTTTTTAGAAAATTAACCGTAAATTATGAAAATCTGATCAGAATTGCGAAAAAAATTAGTGCACATACTTTTTTCCTTAAAATTATGTCGACGTGACCACACCGCACGCCACTGGCGCGCCTCAGTTCAACTCTGAACCATAGCAAAGATGGACCCTCACAACCTAACTATGTGTACTAAGTTTGGTTTCAGTATCTTTAATATTGTGGAAGTTATTAAAGAAAAACAGAAAATACTTAAATGGAATTTTCAACACCCTGTATCTCCATTAGGAGGCTCGATAGAGAAGAAATGTTAGAAGGGGTATGTCATAATTTCATGTGAACTTTCTGTACCCGAAGTTTGTCGGTTTAAAATCGGGACACCCTGTATAGGCATTTACAAACTAAGGGTTGCTACCCCTTGATTTACCATTCAATAGCGTAGTTAATCTAAACTAAGTACTTTAAAATATTTGACTTCTATTCGTCATGCTTAAATTTAAAATTTTATTTTATTATTTAAGCTCAAAACCAGGAGACTTCAATACTACATCCAGAAAGAAACGTCATTATAAATTATTGAATTTTGTGGAAATTGTCAATTATTTCGTAAACAGTTGGTTTGTATACCTAAAAGCAACATGGTTAAAGTGATGTTGAACATAAGAAAGAACCAAGAGGTAAAAAGTTAAAACGTTAATTATATGAAATAAGGTCCGCCGCACCTTTCACCTTATCTTTTTCGAAGTAACATTGTCAATTTGAATTACCCTAAAATATCAACTATATCGTTAGCTATGTTTGTCCCTCCTCAAAATTTTAGGTTTTGCTTTAGTAGGTTGATAAATTCACAACGAACCCGGGAGACTTCAATACTACATCAAGCCAGAAACGTCGTTACAAATTAGGCTAGGTAATTTTTTGGAAATTTCAGTAATTCAGTTAATAAGTATCTCGTAAACAGGATGTAAAAAGTGCTGTTAAACATGCCACAAAATCGAAGATTAAAAAGATATTTACGAAATAAGGGCCGCCACCCCTCGATTTATCATATCTTTGACACTGCCTTCATGTCCTCTTCTACAACTTTTTATATTTCCATCTTGCCACGTTCTTTTAAGAGCGCACGTTGCAAAAATCCATGTTTCGTCCAAATAAACACATTGACGAGGACTTTCGTCTTTTAAATTTTTGCTATATTTCCTCAAAAATTGTATTCGTTGATGGACAAGGAAGCTCTCAGAGATACCGGCGATTATTTTCAATTTTGTACTTAAATCCAATAATTTTTAACAGTTGACCCAAACTAGAATTTGATATAGGTACGAATTATTTCTTTACTTTTAAGTTCGACGTTTACTATTTTTATTGTAACAAGCCTTCCAGTTCGCTTCCAGTCTGCTTCATGTTATAAATAATTTTCGCCCTTTACTCCGTCACAAGCATCTTCAATACTACAGCAAGAAAGAAACTTAATATTTATACAGATTATTTAATTTTATTTTTAATTATTTCGTAAACTGGTCAACAAAAATAAGATGTTGAGTTGTTGAGTTCTGCAGCAATTTTCCCAAAAATCGTGTGTATGATAATAAAGAGAAGGTGAACGGGGGTTTCTTAATTAACCTTTAAAATTGACCATGAATATTTCTGAACAATTTTCATTATTATTTTTAAATTAATTTTAAAAAATTAATATCGTATACCTGAGTATAGGTATAAAATAAAGAATTTATTTATTAGTTTTATTTACAATTGAATTAACATAAAGCATAAAATAAATTAGTATTTCATAATGAGTACTTAAAATAAATTGAAATTTTGTCACTTGAATGTTAAGGTCATCAAAACTAAATGAGCTAACAATATTGTGATAAAATAAATAGTGATGTTTGGGATACCATATAGTGAAAGTTGGTCATCAATTAATATTTCTGACGACATCATTAACATACAGGGTTATACTTTTGTATGGAAATATCGACAAAGCTGAGGTGGAATCGTTATGTACCTAATTAGAACAAATAAACTAATTGCAATTGGGACAATATAAACCACTCAGTTCTAATAATAGTATTTTTTTTTGTGTTTGAAGAGGGAATATTTACTTTATTGCTAATGTGTGATGAAATAATACCTATGTAGGTACTTATTTATGCGTGACTTTACATAAGATCTTACCCAAATAATTGATAAATCAACTTGAATATTTACATAGATAGAAATTATTTCACAACTTCTTTAGTTCTTTAGGCCAACGAAAAAAAAATTTAATTGAATTTTTGACTTTTTATTACATCAGCGTTTCTTAGGGACTTGCATTCAGTATCCTGGTTTGTAATATTCCATATGGAAGATATTAAATATTTAACAGCAAAAGAATTAAAAGAACCTCACCAGATAAGTATGCTTTGCACCACGTTCAAGGCAGGAAGAATTATGAAAACACAAACAAGATCGTATAAGTATACCTACTCTGTTACGCAATAAAGTACATGACAATATTAACAGATTTCTCAAATGCTTTTGATCCCATAAATTCCGAAATATCATTATCGAATTATTTCATTACTGAATTTGACGTCAAGATTGAAGCAAAAATAAATTTTCATGGTTGTTGACTGACGCATATAAAAAATCCTCGACTTTGTTCGTGGTCAAGTCTTACATATTATGACTGTTGTTGTTCTTGTACTATCATAATAAAAATTTTGATTACGCTTAAACGTTTGGTTCATTATTCACAAGTAAGCAATAACAAGAATTGGGCTTTACCTTGAGAGAATATTTAATTAATAAGTAATGTGTCCAAGGTGTTATACATACCTACATATGGAATATATAGGGGGATTCAAATTACCTTTATAACTTCTCTCGCTTTAACTTCGAACTTTAAAATACTTTAATGTAAGTAGGTATATCTAGATACTTGTTGGTTTAAGATTTCATTGATATATTGTTTTAATTGCTGCTGATGTAGGTTTTTGACATGTATCTAAATAAAAAGAATGAAAATATAATTTTTTTATTTATGAATATCACTCAAATATTTTACGATTAATTGATTCACTGAATAATGTTTATTATATTCATCTAATTTTTTATTATATATACATTGTCAGCTGATGGCACCGTGCATCGTAATTATCTACCATTAAGGAAATTTTAAAAATGTACACGTGATTAGGTTCCACAGAAACAAATAGAAATATTAATTAAACTTAAGTTTATTTATTACCTTGCACGCATTAATAATCGTTGTTTCTAGAATATATAACTGACAGTGTAATAACTATAAAAATAATTGTATTCTATTAGGTATTGCTGGCATGAGCATCGCAGCAAAGATTTTTAAATTTGCGGTAATATTTTGCAGTTAAAAGCCTTTATTTAAGATCACTTTTTGAGGTAATTAAAATATTATCCGAATATTGAAGTGTTAATTGTCCTATAGATATGGCCCGTGTGTGCTGTGTGTGCGGGTGCAATTTTTTTTTCGCCTCCTTCAGCGTTTTTGACATGACCAAAGTTTTTTTAAAAGGTTACCAGTGTCTTTCCATTTTTCTGGTGCAGTTTCTTCTCCTCTCTCTGTAGCGGTATACAAACTTTGTAGGTACAGCTTAAATATAAGAACGAATTAAAAACGTTAAAATTATATTTACATATACAAAATAAACGAAACATTATATGGGGTGATTCCTATACGTTCTCACTCTAATTTTTTGGTTTGTCTTTGGATATAAAATAAAAATCTGAGAAGAAACACAGCAATTACATTTTTGAAAAAAAATTTAAAATATCTTTCCAAAAATATAACATAACATAATATTTCTTACCTTCATATTTAGTAAAATACTGATAATAATCGAAATAATAATAATTATTAGTATTTTACTAAATATGAAGGTAAATAGGGTATATGTTATATTTTTGCAAAGAGAATTTAAATCTTTTTCCAAAATTGTAAAAATATACAGCGAATTTAATTAAAAAAAACATTGCCTTGTTTTTTTCACTTTTATTTGACTTTCAATTGTTTTGTTGAAATTTTCGAACTCCTTGGAAAAAATACCATACTTAAGTTATAACGTTAAATATTTTTATTTTATTTCCAAAGACAAACCAAAAAATTGAAGTGAGAACGTTGTAGGAAACTCAAAAATGCTAAAAAACTAAAATAACTACTAATAACGGGATTTAAAAAAATTCAAACTAATTTCCAAGCACACGTCGATGGTTTTTAGCAAATTACTCGAAATCGGTGCATGCTATGAAAAAATTGCAAGTTTCATGTTACAAAAAACATCATAGAATTTAAAAAAAAATCAATTCTGTGGCTAGGACCAGTGGCGTAGAAGTTCTGGTAGGAAAAAATGTTACTACCTCCCCCCCAGTTTGACACCACTGGTGATGTTGGGAAACTTTTGTAATATAGGGAAATATTAGTGTTTCACGAGATATTTTACATCACCAAACATTTTTTTAAATATTATTGTTCGTTTGAGAGATATTTAAAAAATCATTTAAAAAATAAAAACCTCAACACCCTGTGTATCTCAAAAACGGTGCGTTTTAGACAATGTTAATAAAACAAACTCATTATTTTTCGAAGTTCCAACGTTCCCTTGAAGCTTCCGCCATGGAAACCGGACCATCCTACATAAATTTAAAACTGGGAGACTTCAATACTACATCAAGAAAGAAACGTCGTTAGAAATTAAGTATTTAATTTTATGGAAACTTCAATTATTTTGTAAACAGTTGGTTGGAACAAGAAGGTCCTTTTCGTAGTAAAAGCAACATGGTTTAAAGAAGTGCTGTTGGCCCACGAAATAATCAAGGATTAGGTTATTTACAAAATAGGAATCGCCACCCCTGCACGATTTATCATCTTCGAGATACCACCGTCCCCCGTCAATCGAATCTGTTCCGAAATATCATCTTTCATTTTGTTTTCTTATATAAAAAGTTAAGTTACAAACAATTCAGTTTTAAAGGTGCCTATACCTAATTAACAACTTCAAAATGATTTATGTGAAAAAATCTAAGTGTTAATAGATAAATCAATAATATGATAAGTACTAATTACTTTTACAATAGAAACCAATTAATAATCAAATATTATTGGTTATTTTGTTCCGCATAGCTTACTAGAAACTAAACTTAAAAAAACATGTTTTTAAATTTTTTTTTCCGTTAATTAATAGTTCAGTATAAATGCATCTAATGCATCTTCTTATTTGTCATAGTCATCAATTTAAAAAAATTAATGGATGCATGATTGATTCTTAGATTATAGAGAATTCATAAATTATTTTTTTAATAGTAATAATAATTGATTATTAATTATAATGATGATAATATATGATAATAACACCGTATAGTCTATGGCAAATTACGAGTATATGAACCGACCTTTGTGAAACTTAAAGAGAGCATCTCGAAAAAGAAAAATTAAATGTGTAAATTGTGTACATTTGTTCATATTATGACTTCATTTTGAAATTTTGTTCACTACTATCTAAGTATAATAGGTACTTTTTTTCAATATATTTACTATTTCTTGAAAGAGACTTGAGTATTTTTTTATTCCAAAATAGTGTGGGATCAGAAAAATTTTGAGAAAATAATTTTTGGAAACTTACTTTTGCGATTGAAAATTAACTAAAATGCAGATATTTTATTTTTATCTTTGGATTTCTATCCTCTTTACAAAACAAATTGACTCCATCATAAAAAAATATTTTTTACCTGTTTACTTACCAAAATTAAAATATGATGTCTAAATTATGTAACTATTTATTTTGTTGATCACTTATATTTATTTATCATAGATAATTAAATCTTAATTTAACATACGTATAACTTGTAGATACCAAAAATGTTTTAACGACGCGACGTTCAATTTCGAATGTAACCTAAATTCTTTTGAACTAATTTTGAAATTTTCTTTTCCATTTCCTTTTGGAAAACAAGTTTTAGCAACGTCCAGTATCAGATCCAGCCTAAAATGTTCTTGTAGACTAATTTTGGAATATTTTTCTGCCTTCGTTTTAAACAAATTTCACGACGATCAGTTTCGAGTCTAACCTACAATTCCTTTAAACTAATTTTGAAATTTCCTTGAAAAAGTTTTAACAACGTTGAAGTTCGAGTCTAACCTAGAATTTTCTTGAAGACTAATTTTGGAAATTTTTTCTTTGGAAAAAAATTTTTCGTCGTTCAATTTCGAATCTAAACAATTGCTTTGGACTAATTTTGGAATTTTCTTTCTGATCTCTTTGAAAAAGGTTTTAACGACTTTCAATTTCGAGAGGAACCTACAATTCTTTTGAACTAATTTTGAAATTTTCTTTTCTTTTTCTTTGGAAAAAAGTTTTAACAACATTCAGTTTCGAATTTAACCTAAATTCTCTTGTAGAATAATTTTGGAATTCTTTCCTGACCCCTTTGCAAAAAATATCGCGACGTTCAGTTTCGACACTAATACTTATACAATTCCTTTTGGCTAATTTTGGAATTTTCTTTTCGATCTCTTTGGAAAAAGTTTTAACGATGTTCAATTTTGAATGGAACCTATACGTACAATTCGTTTGAACTAATATTTTCGTTTTTTTCTGGAAAGAGTTTTAACAATATTCAGTCTCGAGTTTAACCTATACCTACACTTCTCTTGGAGACTAATTTAGGAATTTTCTTTCGATATCTTTGGAAAAAAGCTCCAACGACATTCAATTTTGGGTGGAACCTACAATTCTTCTTTGGATAAAAGTTTTAACAACGTCTAGTTTCGAATCTAGCCTGCAATTTTCTTGTAGACTAATTTTGGAATTCTTTACTGACTCCTTTGTAAACAAAGTTCACGACGTTCAGTTTCGAGTCTAATCTACAATACCTTTGGACTAATTTTAGACTTTTCTTTTCGATTTCTTTGGAAAAAGTTTTAACGACGTTTAATTTCGAGTGTAATAACGTTCCATTTCGAATCTAACCTAAAATTCTCTTGGAGACTATTTTGAATTTTTTTTTCTGACTACTTTGGAAGAATATTCCTTGATTAATTCTCTTGAACTTGAAAAAATGTTTCAACGAAGTTCAACTTTGAGTCTAACCTACAATTTTTTGGGCTAATTTTGAAATTTTCCTTTCTTTTCTTTTGGGAAAAAGTTTTAACAACGCCGACGTTCAGTTTCGAGTCTAACCTACGAATAATTGGAAACTAATTTTGAAACTTTTCTGATTTCTTTGGAAAAAAATTTCTGGACGTTCAGTTTCGAATTTAATTTAAAATTCCTTTGAGCTAATTTTAGATGTTCTTGTCGACCTCTGTGAAAATAAGTTTTTAACGACGTTCAATTTAGACTGTAATCTGCAATTCTTTTGGGTTAAGTTTGAAATTTTCTTTTCTTTTCTTTTGGAAAAAAGTTTTAACGACGTTCAGTTTCGAGTCTAACCTACAATTCTCTTGAAGACGAATTTTGGATATTTTTCTGACTCCTTTGGAAAAAAATTTCACCACGTGCTAATTCAAGTCTAACCTACAATTCCTTTGGACTAATTTTAGAAACGTCGTTCAAATACGAGTGTAACCTACAATTCTTCTGATCTAATTTTGAGAGTTTCTTTTGGTTTTCTTTGAAAAAAAGTTTTAACAATGTTCAGTTACGAATCTACAACTTCTACAATTCCTTTGGACTAATTTTAGAAACGTCGTTCAAATTCGAGTGTAACCTACAATTCTTTTGATCTAATTTTTAAAGTTTCTTTTTATTTTCTTTGAAAAAAAGTTTTAACAACGTTCAGTTACGCATCTAACTGGAAATTTTTTGTGACTCCTTTGGAAAAAAATTTCACAACGTTCAGTTCCAAATCTAACCTACAAGTTATTTGGACTAATTTTTGAATTTTCTTTTCGATCTTTTTGGAAAAAAGTTTCAACGACTCTCAATTTCGAGTGCAACTTTTTTTGAAATTTTCTTTTCGTTTTCTTTGGATAAAAGTTTTAACAACGTGCAGTTTCGAATCTAGCCTACAATTTTCTTATAGACTAACTTTCTAATTCTCTTCTGACTCCTTTGGAAACAAATTTCATGCCGTTCAGTTTCGAGTCTAACCTACAATTCCTTTGAATTAATTTTGGACTTTTCTTTTCGATTTCTTTGGAAAAAGTTTTAACGACGTTCAATTTCGAGTGTAACCTACAATTCTTTTGAACTAATTTTGATATTTTCTCTTATAGTTTTCTTGTAAAGAAAGCTTTAACAACGTTCAATTTCGAATCTAACCTACAATTCTCTTGGAAACTATTTTGAATTTGATGTCATAATCAAAAAATCAAAAGTGTAGCTCCCTTACATAAATCTAAATCATGCTAAATCAAAATGGAATCTTACAAAATTAATATCATTGTCATTGTGGCTATTTCAGGGACACCGTATAGCAGTGGTTGCGTCCCCACTTACAGTTACTATAATTATTATATAATCCTATTTTCTTTCAACACTCATCTTCGAAAAGAATATTTTATGAATGGATCTGTAAGTAAATACCCCTGCGAGTTTACACACTTTCTAACGTATATATTAGATACATCAATGGCGAATTTGATAGTATTTATTCTTCACAATAAAAGCAGCACTTAGCAGTCAGCAGTTTACAATTACGTGCGGTAGTGATATCGCAGCCACTTAACGTTACAACTTTCTTTTACCTCAACTACGAGTCATCAGAAGGAAATTGTAAACAATTTGGAAATACTCAAACACCTTCTCGTAAGTACTTAGATAAATATTATGTTGACACAAGCGTATTGGGTGTCTCGAAGGTTGTGTCATGTTTTAAAAGATTAATGGCGACGTATAACCTAGTCAATGCAAGACAACGGAGAAATCGATCCAACAACGGACGCGCGTTTCGGAATTGCTGTTCCTCATCAGCGAAATATAATTTAGACCAGATCAATCTTCTTCTCAACGATTAATTTATTTTCAGGCACACAAAATGACTGATACCGTTTCAGAGGAGTACCCGGATCGAATTGGGGAACTATACGAAGGAAAAACCATTTTCGTCACTGGCGGAACAGGATTCATCGGAAAGGTGCTCATCGAAAAATTGCTGCGCTCGTGCAGCGGGGTCAAAAAAATTTTTGTGCTGATCCGAACGAAAAAGGACAAAACACCCCAGGAGAGAATCAAGGAGATTATGAATCAACCCGTAAGTAAACCAGTTTTTGGTGCTAATTTAAGCAAACCTGATTGGTGAGATATTTTATATGCTAAGTACCAAGTTTTTTTTGAGAGAACAAATTTTGGGATTTTTTAAGACGTGTTCGTTATGATTTATAAGTAATTCTAAAGAACCAATTTGGGGATTTTTTTCATAGCTTTGTTATTTTTAGAGATATAATTTTTTATAGAAAAAATGGCGAAATTTTTACATTTTAGGTTACAACATTTTAATACGATTGCCAATAACAATTTTTTCTACGACATTCAACGCTCCCTGCACACCCTCTTCGAATGCAAATTAAACAAATTATATAACTTAATGGGAAATTAATTGACAAGAGTCAAGAATTAATTAAAACTTTTTATATTTTTTTCCAATCTTCTTATAATCGGCACTTCTCCAAAAACCCAGTGAGAACATGTCGGTTTTTTAACGTGTATATAACGTTGCCATCGTTGAAGAGATGTTTTCTGTTGAATATTTCAACGTTATTTAACCATCTAAATTCAACTAAACGTTATAATGACGTTTATTCCACCATTTGTTATCAACGCAAGTGTTCATTTATACGTTAAAAAAACATGAATTTATTCATATAAATTTACGGGTAAATACACTTTATAAAAACGTGAAATTGTAATTCAATAAGTTGGTGGCCAACGTTATTTAAAGGTTATATCGTAATATTTTTTCACGTCGCTGAAACGTCTTTACGTCACAATATATTTTCAACGGATTGTTTTATATTGGAGGTATATTAATGTGAAATTTGGGTGGTTTAAACACGTTAATTTAAGTTGTGTTCTCTATACGTTATTAAAACATAACATTTGAAATTTAATTGTACTAAGAATTAACCGTTAGAGAAATGTTAAAAATTACTTGAAAAGATACATTTATGATCCTTGTCAACGTTTTAAGCACGTCCAAATTAAATTGCTTATAACGTGATATATTTATGTCGCTTAAAAGTAGATTATTACAATACTTTCAATGGTTAATATATTATTAGGGGTATATTAACGTGGAATTTACGTAGTGTAAAGACGTTATTTCAATTAGTATTGCATATGTTACTAAAACGTAACAATTACGATATAATTACAGGAAGAAAATAAACATTAGAAAAACGTCTTAATTTATCTGAAAAATTACTTCAGGGATACTAGTCAGCGTTTTATTCACTACGAAAGAAACTTGATTTCTATGTGTTTTTTATATGTTGCTCATATGTTGAAAGTTACGATTCTTTTCATGATCTGTTTAACATTAATGGTATATTAACGTGCAATTTACGTAAAAAATAGCACATCAAAAACACATTGGAAGTCAACTGACAAATCATTTTATTGAACCTTGTTAACGTTCGGTCTTTCAAGTTATTTGCAGTAGATGGCAGCAGCAAATGAATTTGTATGTCACTTGCTTACAGCGGGCCCAAGGCTACGAGAGCAATCCAGGACGAGGATAGGCTGTGCTCTGACAAGACGTTGTTTCTGGAGAAAATGGATGAAATATTTATATATAGATATATAAATATACATATATATGTAACTATGCATATATGTGAGAAGACCTTTTTGAAACATTTTCTATAAATGTTTAATGGACGTTTAATATCGAATATATATTTTAAAAACGTTTGAAGAAGACGTTTTTGAAAGGTTTCCTATAAATGTTTAATGGACGTTTAATAGCGGTGGAATAATTCTGAATTTTGCTAAATATTTAACGTTACGGTTACGCCTTAAATACGTCACGTCATTACATTATCTGTAGCGATCTAATTCAACAATTAAACAACGTCAATAATTATTTCGAAAGAAATGTCTATTTAAAGTTGATTTTAGTCGTTTTGTACCATAGTCTAAACACTCTAAACGTTATAAAAACGTTGTAATATGCGTTGAAATATACGTTGAACAGCGGGACATTCTTCCGTTGAATCAACGTTGTTATACAATGGTTATTCAATTGTCGGTTATCGTTAAATTTAACGTTTGTGCTCTCATTGGGAATCTGAAAATAACGTTTTATCAATTTTGATAGAATATTTCAGAATCTTGGACAATATTACCGAAACGGTTTCAGAATTTTTTAGTTATCCCTATTATTAACCGAGATACTTCTTTTGTAAAAGAAAAACGTTTAATTTATGATTGAGAGAGAGCCACGATTCATAAATTAGTTTGGAACTATCACAGTCTGAGGAGATATATCGGTATGAATAAGACGGGTCAATCTTATTCTACCATTGGCACACTGAAAATGTTTTCAAGGGGGTCAAAAGTATGTTTTTTAAAATATTTGTGGTATAGAACACAACTTAAATTAACGTGTTTATCTACGACTATTGTATAATGTACTCATTATACGTCTGTTACCTCGACCTTAATAATACCCATTAATCACGGCAGTGATTAATGAGTCATTAATCACTACTGTCAGATGCTCCCTTGATTTAGCTATAATATTATATTGTTATGCCTTAATAATACCCATCAATCACGGCAGTGATTAATGAGTCATTAATCACTACTGTCAGATGCTTCCTTGATTTAGCTATAATACCATGTTCAACTTCAACAAAAATATTTAGTAGTCGTGGATAAAGTATAGTATCCTACTCGCGTATAATGGCTATTATCCACTCGGTGATTTAAGCCACTCGCCTGCGGCTCGTGATTAATACCCATCATTATACGGTCGTTGAATAATATACTATTAAATCACCCAAATTTCACATTAATATACCTCCAATATAAAACAATCCGTTGAAAATATTGTGACGTAAAAACGTTTCAGCGACGTGAAAAAGTATTACGATAATCTTCACGTTTAAATAACGTTGGCCACCAACTTATTGAATTACAATTTTACGTTTTTATAAAGTGTATTTACCTGTAAATTTATATGAATAAATTCATGTTTTTTTAACGTGTAAATGAACACTTGCGTTGATAACAAATGGTGGAATAAACGTCATTATAACGTTTAGTTGAATTTAGATGGTTAAATAACGTTGAAATATTCAACAGAAAACATCTCTTCAACGATGGCAACGTTATATACACGTTAAAAAACCGACATGTTCTCACTGGGTTTTTGAAGTGCCGATTATAAGAAGATTGGAAAAAAATATAAAAAGTTTTAATTAATTCTTGCCTCTTGTCAATTAAGTTCCCATTAAGTTATGTAATTTGTTTAATTTGCATTCGAAGAGGGTGTGCAGGGAGCGTTGAATGTCGTAGAAAAAATTGTTATTGGCAATCGTATTAAAATGTTGTAACCTAAAATGTAAAAATTTCGCCATTTTTTCTATAAAAAATTATATCTCTAAAAATAACAAAGCTATGAAAAAAATCCCCAAATTGGTTCTTTAGAATTACTTATAAATCATAACGAACATGTCTTAAATAATCCCAAAATTTTTTTTGGGAATTGGGAGAACGATAAACTTTAACATAAATGTAAGGGCCTGGATAATCACCCTGTAGATAAGAGAAACGCCCACAATTTAAAAAACTATTTGCGGTGGACGAAAGCCAATGAATTTTGCTAACGATCACAGAATACCGCATCAAGATTAGGATTATAGGCATTTTTTATTAATTTAATTTGTGAGAAACTCCTTTCAAATATCACTGAGTAGAATTAGCAATATTCGTATTACAATATATACGGGGTATAAAAGTTTTTACCCTCGGGAAACCATAGAACAAAAAATAGGTTTACATTGCAATATAAACTTCATTTCTGAAACGGAACTCCTTTTCCATTGTACATGTACATTTATAGAGAACTGCTACATATTTTGGACTTCGAATTCGACACAAAAAAAAAAAAAATTTCACATTTTGCAATTTTCTGGGAAAGTCATTGACGCACAAATGAAAAATTAAAAATTAACTTGCAGACTACAGAAAAGACGGAGGCGGGAATAATATTCGTAGGATAACAACAACAAAAAATTGATAATATTAATAAATGACGTATTTGATATACTTAGATCTCAAGGCATTGACATTAGTGGATTAGTAGTATAGTTTTTATGTACCTACATCAATAAACGGTTAGTTCACAGGCAATGAACCATGGACTTATAAGGCAGGTTATAAATAAAAAAATTAAAACATATTACGTAATAATTTACATTTTTTTAAACTATAGTATTTAATACACTTCGAACCTTGTCCTTGACTGTGTTTATTATATTATAAGGGGAACTCACTTTAGTAATGCTTTTGAGTTGATTTAGTTGAGATTTAACCTATAGTTTCTTTTTCATTGATATTGGCTGGCATCATCAGCGGAGAATTAAAGTTAAATTTAATTTAAGACTATTTATAATTAATCGGTTAATTGAATGTAACAAACTATTTAAAAAATGCCTTAATTCATTCTTTCCGGTTTATTTAATTTTAGATATGGTGCTAATATTTTTTACATTCCCCATTATACAATGTATCGCATCAAATTTTAACAGTACCTAATTGCAGGCAATAATAAGTATAATGTTTAATGGCAAGCTATAAAAGCCCCGTGTTTTACAAATTACAAGTACCTTTTAAATAGTTTCATAACGTTTTGAACATGCGATTTGTTTATTTGCACATATATCGACAAGTGTTTTCTCTTCGTGAGTTATTGTTGACATTTAGAACCACACATCAACAATAACAACAATGATAGTAGGTACATTACATAATTATGAACACATATAGTACTTAGTACTCTCAAGTGTTAATTATTTAACAATTTTTTTATAATTAAATGCACATTACTTTCCTTAATTAAGAGTACCTACCACTAATTTGCACATGTAGAAATTTCTAAACGTTTCACAACTCTAATTAATATTAGTTTAAACATTGCTAATCAATTAAAAACATGAGTATCATTCAACGCCAATATAAACGTAACACGGTATATTATTACACCAACGCAACGTAACAAACATGCATGATATATCTACGGTCATTTTCTATTACCATGCCTCGTTCAAAGTGCAGCAAACCCTATTTAAACAGAGTTAATTCATTTTGCATCAAATGACCAAAAAAACATTCAGAAAGGGTGTATACTTTAATTATGCCTCATAAAATTCGTTGACAAGGTGTCCAGGGCGTACTGTATGACAAGAATTTGAAAAATAATAACGAAATAATACAAGAGTTCAATTTTAATTTTTCAAACCAAGAGTTTACTCGATTAAATGACCAGAAAACTTTTAGGAAAGGTGTATACTTTAATTGTGCCTCAAAAAATGCAACTGGCAAGGTATCAAGGTATGACAAAAACTTAAAAAATAATACAAATGTTCAACTTCTATATTGCAAACCAAGAGTTTACTCGATCAAATAATCTAGAAAGTTTTTATGAGAGGTTTATACTTTAATTATGTCTAAAAAATTCATCTGACAAGGTGTCAAGGGCGTACTGTATGACAAAGACATAAAAAATAAAAACTAAGTAATAAAAATTTTCAATTTCCATATTGCAAACCAAGAGTTAACATACGGTCAAATGACCAAAAAGCTTTCAAGAAAGATGTATACTTGAATTATGCCCCAAAAATTCAATTGACAAGGTGTCAAGGGCGTACTGTATAACAAAAACTTGAAAAATAGTAACTTAATAATACAAATGTTTCATTTTTATATTGTAAACCAAGAGTTCATTCGATCAAAAGACCTAGAAACTTTAAGAAGGGTGCATACTTTAATTATGTCTCAAAAAATTTAACTGACAAGGTGTCAAGGGCGTACTGTATGACAAAATTTGAAAATTATAGCTAAATAATACAAACGTTCAATTTTCATATTCAAACCAAGAGTTCACTCAATCAAAAAATGATCATAAAACTTGCCTCAAGATACTCAACTGGCAAGGTGTCAAGGGCGTACTGTATGACAAAAACTTGAATATAATAACTAAATAATACAAATACTAACTTCTATATTGCAAACCAAGAGTGTACTCTATCAAATAATCTAGAAAGTTTTTATGAGAGGTTTATACTTTAATTATGTCTAAAAAATTCATCTGACAAGGTGTCAAGGGCGTACTGTTTGACAAAGACTTGAAAAATAAAAACTAAGTAATAAAAATGTCCAATTTCCATATTGCAAACCAAGAGTTCATACGGTCAAATGACCAAAAAGCTTTCAAGAAAGATGTATACTTTAATTATGCCCCAAGAATTCAATTGACAAGGTGTCAAGGGCGTACTGTATGACAAGAACTTAAAAAATAATAATTAAATAATGCAAATATTCAGTTTTCATATTGCAAATCAAGAGATTACTCGATTGGATGACCAGAAAACTTTCAATAAATGTGTATACTTCAATTATTCCTCAAAGAATTCTACTGCCAAGTTGTCAAGGGCGTACTGTATAACAAAAACTTGAAAAATAGTAACTTAATAATACAAATGTTTCATTTTTATATTGTAAACCAAGAGTTCATTCGATCAAAGGACCTAGAAACTTTAAGAAGGATGCATACTTTAATTGTGTCTCAAAAAATTCAACTGTCAAGGTGTCAAGGGCGTACTGTATGACAAAATTTGACAATTATAACTAAATAATGCAAATGTTCAATTTTCATATTGCAAACCAAGAGGTTACTCATACAATCAAATGATCATAAAACTTGCCTCAAAAGACTCAACTGTCAAGGTGTCAAGGGCGTACTGTATGACAAAAACTTGAAAATAATAACAAAATAATACAAATGCTCAATTTTCATATCGCAAAACAAGAGTTTACTCGATCAAATAATCTAGAAAGTTTTTATGAGAGGTTTATACTTTAATCATGTCTAAAGAATTCATCTGACAAGGTGTCAAGGGCGTACTACATGACAAAGACTTGAAAAATAAAAGCTACGGAATACAAATGTTCAATTTCCATATTACAAACCAAGAGTTCATTCGGTCAAATGACCAAAAAGCTTTCAAGAAAGATGTATACTTTAATTAAGCCCAATAAATTTAACTGACAAGGTGTCAAGGGCGCACTGTATGACAAAAACTTAAAGAATAATAATTAAATAATGCAAATAGTCAGTTTTCATATGGCAAATCAAGAGTTTACTCGATCAGACCAAAAAACTTTCAAGAAATGTGTATACTTCAATTATTCTTCAAATAATTCTACTGCCAAGGTGTCAAGGGCGTACTGTATAACAAAAACTTGAAAAATGGTAACATAATAATACAAATGTTTCATTTTTATATTGTAAACCAAGAGTTCATTCGATCAAAGGACCTAGAAACTTTAAGAAGGGTGCATACTTTAATTATGTCTCAAAAAATTCAACTGTCAAGGTGTCAAGGGCGTACTGTATGACAAAATTTGAAAATTATAGCTAAATAATACAAACGTTCAATTTTCATATTGCAAGCCAAGAGTTTACTCAATCAAATGGTTATAAAACTTGCCCCAAAAAACTCAACCGTCAAGGAGTCAAGGGCGTACTGTATGACAAAAACTTGAAAATAATAACAAAATAATACAAATGCTCAATTTTCATATCGCAAAACAAGAGTTTACTCGATCAAATAATCTAGAAAGTTTTTATGAGAGGTTTATACTTTAATTATGTCTAAAGAATTCATCTGACAAGGTGTCAAGGGCGTACTACATGACAAAGACTTGAAAAATAAAAGCTACGTAATACAAATGTTCAATTTCCATATTACAAACCAAGAGTTCATTCGGTCAAATGACCAAAAAGCTTTCAAGAAAGATGTATACTTTAATTATGCCCCAAAAATTCAACTGACAAGGTGTCAAGGGCGTACTGTATGACAAAAACTTAAAAAATAATAATTAAATAATGCAAATATTCAGTTTCCATATTGCAAATCAAGAGTTTACTCGATCAGATGACCAGGAAACTTTCAAGAAATGTGTATACTTCAATTATTCCTCAAAGAATTCTACTGCCAAGTTGTCAAGGGCGTACTGTATAACAAAAACTTGAAAAATAGTAACTTAATAATACAAATGTTTCATTTTTATATTGTAACCAAGAGTTCATTCGATCAAAGGACCTAGAAACTTTAAGAAGGGTGCATACTTTAATTATGTCTCAAAAAATTCAACTGTCAAGGTGTCAAGGGCGTACTGTATGACAAAATTTGAAAATTATAGCTAAATAATACAAATGATCAATTTTCATAATGCAAGCCAAGAGTTTACTCAATCAAATGGTTATAAAACTTGCCCCAAAAAACTCAACCGTCAAGGTGTCAAGGGCGTCCTGTATGACAAAAACTTGAAAATAATAACAAAATAATACAAATGCTCAATTTTCATATTGCAAAACAAGAGTTTACTCGATCAAATAATCTAGAAAGTTTTTATGAGAGGTTTATACTTTAATTATGTCTAAAGAATTCATCTGACAAGGTGTCAAGGGCGTACTACATGACAAAGACTTGAAAAATAAAAGCTACGTAATACAAATGTTCAATTTCCATATTACAAACCAAGAGTTCATTCGGTCAAATGACCAAAAAGCTTTCAAGAAAGATGTATACTTTAATTATGCCCCATAAATTTAACTGACAAGGTGTCAAGGGCGTACTGTATGACAAAAACTTAAAAAATAATAATTATATAATGCAAATATTCAGTTTTCCTATTGCAAATCAATAGTTTACTCAATCAGATGACCAGAAAACTTTCAAGAAATGTGTATACTTCAATTATTCCTCAAAGAATTCTACTGCCAAGTTGTCAAGGGCGTACTGTATAACAAAAACTTGAAAAATAGTAACTTAATAATACAAATGTTTCATTTTTATATTGTAAACCAAGAGTTCATTCGATCAAAGGACCTAGAAACTTTAAGAAGGGTGCATACTTTAATTATGTCTCAAAAAATTCAACTGTCAAGGTGTCAAGGGCGTACTGTATGACAAAATTTACAAAATTATAGCTAAATAATACAAACGTTCAATTTTCATATTCAAACCAAGAGTTCACTCAATCAAAAAATGATCATAAAACTTGCCTCAAGATACTCAACTGTCAAGGTGTCAAGGGCGTACTGTATGACAAAAACTTGAATATAATAACTAAATAATACAAATACTAACTTCTATATTGCAAACCAAGAGTGTACTCTATCAAATAATCTAGAAAGTTTTTATGAGAGGTTTATACTTTAATTATGTCTAAAAAATTAATCTGACAAGGTGTCAAGGGCGTACTGTATGACAAAGACTTGAAAAATAAAAACTAAGTAATAAAAATGTCCAATTTCCATATTGCAAACCAAGAGTTCATACGGTCAAATGACCAAAAAGCTTTCAAGAAAGATGTATACTTTAATTATGCCCCAAAAATTCAACTGACAAGGTGTCAAGGGCGTACTGTATGACAAACACTTAAAATAATATTTAAGTAATAAAAATATTCAGTTTTCAAATTACAAATCAAAAGTTTACTCAATCAGATGACCAGAAAACTTTTAAGAAATGTGTATACTTCAATTATTCCTCGAAAAATTCAACTGGCAAGGTGTCAAGGACGTACTGTATGACAAAGACTTGAAAAATGATAGCTAAATAATACAAATGTTCACTTTCCATATTCCAAACGAAGAGTTTACCCATTCAAATGATCATAAAGTTTTTTAAAACGATCTATACTTTTAAGTACCTCTCAAAAAATTTAACTGACAATGCATCAAGGGCGTACTGTATGACAAGAACTTGAAGAATAATAACTAAATAACACAAATGTCAATTTTCATTTTTTATTCTAAGAGTTTACTCGATTAAATGATCAAGAAACTTTCACGAAAGGTGTATACTTTAATTATGCCTCAAAAAATTCAGCTGACAAAATGTCAGGGGTGTACTGTATGACAAAACTAAGAGCTTACTCAACCAACTATACTTATCTTCTCATGTCTCATAATAGTTTTCTCTTATTGCAGCTCTTCGAAATGTTGAAAGAGCAAAGGGGAACAGACATAATAAAGAAAGTCGTAGCCATTCCGGGGGACGCCATGTTGACCGATCTAGGAATATCCAAAGAAAATAGGGAAACTGTCACAAGAGAGACCGAAATAATATTTCATTGTGCCGCAACTATCAGATTCGACGAGCCGCTCAAAAAGGCCGTTCTGCTAAACGTTCGAGGGACGAAGTTGATGCTGGATTTGGCGAAGGAATGCAAGAAGCTACAGGTAAGCACGCGCGCCAAGCCGAACTGAATTTATAACTATTTTTGTTAATGGAGCCTAATGAACAAAACTTTGATCTTCCAGCTTTTCAGTCATCTCTCCACCGCCTATTGCCACCTGTACGAAAGGGTGCTATACGAGAAGGTGTACCCACCGCCAGCAGACCCTCACTACGTCATAAAAACCGTGGAATGGATGAGTGAAGAAGTGATTAATACCATCACACCTAAGTAAGTAAGACGCATATGGGCGTACCACAAGATTCAATTTTAAGGCCTCTATTTTTTAAGTCTTTATAAACGACTTTTCTGTCCTTGGCTTCTAAATTTGATTTATATTTCTACTTGCAGAATTCTAGGTGACATTCCCAACACATACGCTTTTACAAAGGCGCTGGGTGAGTCGCTGGTTGCGGATGAACTCGACAATTTACCAGTCGTCATATTGAGACCGTCCATAGGTGAGTCCGATGTATTTTTACATCATTGGTATCAGTATTAGAAACTAACAACAGTTCCATACCTAATTCTATAAACCACTAAATAAATTAACCCCAAGGGTCTAATCTTGGCCTCCTTCACTTTCTTTTATTTATTAATGGTCACTGTTGTTATTTGTACCTAAATGCTTATTTTCTTCTAAATCCAAATGATTTGTTCAGTCATACCCATATGGAAGGAGCCCATCCCAGGTTGGACTGATAACATAAACGGCCCAGCGGGACTCTTGATAGGTGCAGGAAAAGGAGTGATAAGGACGATGCACTGTAACTCTGACAGATACGCGGATTATTTACCAGTAGACATTGGAGTAAATGCTATGATCGTCAGTACGTGGGACTATCTGACACACAAGTAAGAATTCAAATTGTTTGTATTAGTTTCAGTCCATCTCTTCGTCCAGGTCTTCGACCATTTGATTAGATTGATCTTTGTTTATCTTGATCGTTCGTTTTAGAAAAAGAAAAGTATACAACTTGACCAGTTCATCAGAGTACAAACTGTCTTGGTCGGAGATTATCGAAATAGGTAGAAAAGTAATTAACACAAAGATGCCACTGAATGGGGTCGCCTGGTACCCTGGAGGGTCCATGAAGAAATCCCGATTATACCACAACATTTGTTTCTATCTATTCCACATAGTTCCCGCTATATTTGTTGATACAATTCTATTTCTGATAGGATACAAACCAATGTAAGTATAACCCAATATATTGGAAGAACATTCTCTTGTTTTTACAACTGATTAGGAAGTTCTAACTAAGTAGTAATTTTCTTTGCAGCCTTCTACGTATACAGAAAAGGATATCCAAAGGATTCGAGGTGTTTGAGTATTACGCAAACAACCAGTGGGACTTTGTAAACGACGATTCTTTGGAAGCTCGGACCCTCCTTAATCCACGAGAGAGAGCAACGTACAAATTAGACGGAGATGGCATGAATTATTTTGAATATTTCACAAACTGTGTTCACTGCACGAGGTTATATATTCTGAAGGAGTCGGATGAAACCCTGCCAGCTGCTAGAAGGCACATGAGAGTGTAAGTCCTACTTTTGAGTCCAGCGTTTCTATTTTCTTCCCATCTTAAGTTTAGACATGAGGTCCCAGTATTCTACCGACTGCGCCAATTAATTACATTTTTCAAACTGTAGTTTTATACCGGCGCAGTGACTTAAAGTTTACTAAAATTTTTTTTTTTTTTTTTCAGAATGTGGTGGGTAGATGTCTTATGCAAGTTGCTGTTTACCATTGGATTTCTGTACTTGTTATGGGCGAAGCTGTTTAAACCATTAGTGGAATATGTGTATAGTGTTTAGTTTAATGCAGCTTTTTAAATATGTATTTCTAATTTCTAGTTAGTCGGTTTGTGTGACAAGTTACCTTAAATTTGTTATTATATTAAATATATATTTTTTTAAGTCCAGTTATTGCTGTTTTAATGAATTATGTGCAGGGTCGGAGTCAGGCGTAAAGTCAACAACGTAAATTTTATATTGCTGGAAAAGTGTCATCCTTGGCAAAATTGATACCCATACTATGTTTTATAAAGTTTTAAATCTGAACAGCAACAATAAATATACTGGGTAGGACATTTAAGTTGACAATTGCGCGTAACAAAAAAAATTATGGGTGCCATTTAAAAAGAAAAAGTTGGTTGCCACCAGAAGAAGATTTCAAAAACTAAAAAACTCAAAACATGCATGGTAAAGAACCAAACAACTTTCATATTGAACATTTTCTTGTAACTTTGCAAATAACAAAGTTAAAGCCATTATTTGATACTTTTGTTCCACCCTGTATAATAATTATTGAAATATATATATTTTTTCATTAAATATATTTATTTTGTTAACATATTTATACGTTTTATAAATATATATATCTTTGTAAAAATATATATATATTTTTACGAATATATAAATATATATTTTCACAAATATGTATTATTTCTGCTAAAATATATTTATATAGAAATGAGCTTTTATCGTCGTACGCTAGGTGGCGCCATGCTGATTAAATTTAGGTAAAAATGCCCGTACTAAGAAGCTCACCAAAGAATTCTTCTATTGAAACGGATATAACTGCAAGCAACTGCTTTCATGAACCTATTTATATGTGAAAATTTAAAAAATACGCATACACATTCCAAACGTCTAATGAACGATAAATAATAAATAAGGTTAATGTTTACAGCATACGTACATTGACATTTGACGCCACATTGCCAAATTTAATACGGGCATTTTACCTAAATTTAATCAGCATGGCGCCACCTAGCGTACGACGATAAGAGCTCATTTCTATATAAATATATGTTAGCAGAAATAATATATATTTGTGAAAATATATTTATATATTCGTAAAAATATATATACATATATATATTTTTACAAAGATATATATACATATTTATAAAACTTATAAATATTTTAACCAAATAAATATATTTAATGAAAAAATATATATATTTCAATAATTATTATATATATTTGTAATACTAATAATGTCTTAAACGGCGCCTCATAGATCGACGCCTTCCGCTAAACGCACAAATAGAGGCAACTGATTTCCTTTTGTTTGGGGACAATATAGATGCTGAGTGATTAAAAAAAACAAAATTACATCACAGTAATTCAATTGTAATAGAACAAAAGACATCATCATTAATCTTTCTTCCTTGTGAAAAGTTTACCAAAAAAATTTTCTCTTAAATTTTATTTTTCCAAAAATTATTGCCCTGGTTTTGGAAGAAATCAGATTTAAATAGTATTTTTGTGAGAATACTCCCTAAGTTTATTAAATTGTAATTTAATGCTGATGTAGCCTATATGACCAGGGTGATCGTTTGAAAATTCTACTTTTTAAATCCTTTTATCCTGGCTGTATGGATTATGTCCTAATGCCCAAAATAAGTCTTTTATTTTGCTTAAAAATATAGCTAGAAAAAAAAATTAAAAACAGATCTGTAGCATATTTTACCAACTTTTGTGATGGGGCCTTTTTGTTACGGTGCTTTTAGTCACTATACTTACGTAATCTTTTATACGAAAATCTCGGGCGCCAGTACTTTAACTTTTGAGTGCAAAGGACAGCACTTTTTGGCTTTCCTATTTGGGAAAGCACTCCGGGGTAGCTAACAGCTGGAGATACGGAAAATGCCAGCGGGTCGTAAGTTGGGGGTCGGTCTAAAGGACTTTGATCCCTACTCAAACGGGTTAATCAGAAAGTGATGACAGAAATAATGACTCATGAATTTTACCTCTTTAAAATAACATTTATTCAGTGATAATGAGTGATGAACAAATCAATTTACTCTAACCCTCCACGACTGTACAGTCGCGTGTGTATAAAACTATTTCGAAACAATTAAAAACAAGTCAAGCTGGCAATCAAAAGTCTTTACGCGATTTTGCGGCGGAATTTTCGGAGACGTTGGGTTAATATTTTACTGTGTAGGACGACAAGCAAAAGGACCTTTCCTCTAGGAAATATTATAAACGGCGGGCAATCCGTTAGCTATAGATATTTGAGGCTAAACAAGATATTGAAACACGCGGTAAACTACTGCCACAAACGTAGAGCTATTTGTTAAATAATTATGTTGAATAATGTGAGTTTTGCGAATCAGTTCTATACGGATCCCCTGTACGTATGGCCCAAGTGAACAGATACACACAGTTGATGCATATAATGACTATTTGTTTCACGTAGGTTTTCCGGTAACCTATTATGCAAGGGGACTTTTAAGATGGCCCAAGTGAACAGATCTCAGCAGTCTTTGCATATATTAACAAAATAAAAGACCAACGGAGGTATTACTAATGAGCTCTAGTTTACTTTGGTAGCAAGATACGGCGATACTCACGGTCAATAAATTCTCTCAATATCTATACTTAACTGAAGGCAGTACCTGCAGCATGTAGCAGGTTGCGTTGAATTCTTACCAAGATTATATTCAAAGGAATTTACTATGAAAACTCGGAGCGGCGGTACGTACGGATTGAGTTTGATCGTCAATTGCTGGCGGTCGAACGGATCTGATCCCGACTCGAGTGCCATTTGGCATTTTTATTACCTTTCTGACGTATCTGTCGTGTTAAAAGAGAGGTGGTCACCGACTTTAAACGACAGACTTGGATGCACAATCCGGCATAACGTGCAGAGGTCCAGCGGATTATGCAATTTGGCGCATCGACTCTAAACGTATATAACTTTGAATGAATTACTTGTAATTTCTATACTATGTTGCAAAAAGAAACGGATTAAAACGGACAAGGATTACCATTTTTAGTAACGAATGATTTTTATTTCCGACTCAGTCATTATTTATAATATTTCTCGGATTTGACTTATACGAGGGATTGTCGAAAATTAATCAATTAATTACTTGACTGCTTGTTTACCAGCGGACTTTTTAACAACTCATTTATAACTTAACTAGAACATGACTTACTTACTAAAACAGCGGCAGGGTGTACCCAAGTGACGGTAATACTTAAAGCAAAATCGAACATTCCTTGATTGGAAAAATCACTTCGTTACACTTTTTGTATATGTTATGAGTCTGCATCTATCTTAATGAATATGCAGGGATTTTTTTTCTACTAAAATTGCACAAAAAATGCATCTGCGTAAGATAAAAGCTTGTGTTATTAATAAAAATAATTTTCAAAATTTAAACTTTAACACCCTGTATAAGGAAAACTAAGCGGCAAAATAAAAAATCACATTATAAAAGTCGCATTATTTTCATCCAAAGAATCTGTGGTTAACGGATTGATCTACTTTTTCTATATATGTATAATATATAAATATAAAGGGTGTGCCAATGTGCCATTAAAAAAAATGTGAGTATGTGGGGTTCCCTGTATATTCATTAAGATATAGATGCAGACTCATAACATATACAAAAACGTGGTAAAATATGCTACAGATCTATTTTTTTTCTAGCTATATTTTTAAGCTAAGTAAAAGGGTTTAAAAAGTAGAATTTTCAAATGATCACCTTGTACACTTTCTTCAAGACTAAATGAATAATATAATTGAGTATCATCAGAAAAGCCGATGGAAAATTAAAAGTGTATACAGGGTGAATACCAATAACTCATTTTAATTTTAAGAGAAGGTTTCTGTTGATATTTATAACACAAATTATAATAAAAAAAATAAAAAAGAAAGTTGAAAAACTGACCTACCCTACGTAAAATTCTGGTAAACTTTTGAGTGCCGCTTCGTCGCTCTACTGACCCACTTATGGGGTGAACAACATGCCTTGTATCCAAGTCACAGACTCCAAGTTCTAACGTAAAAAACGTCTAATAAAGTTAAGCCGCCGTTTATAAATTTGCGGTCGGAGGCAAGTTAATTGACAGTGACAGCAAAAACTAGTGAAATTATGATTGCAAAAAAACAAGGTGAATGCCAGAGGCAAAGACCTATCCTGATTTATTTTCTGTTGAGATAGGTAAGTTACGAAGTTCTGAAAATGTTGACATATGTTAATTTATTTTCTTTCTCGAAAACTACAGGGTATATATTTTTTATTTTTGGTAGATGGCCTTACCAATCTTATCATTAAGGGACCTACCACTTATACTAATAAATATTAGTCGTCTAGTCCTATTTCCTTCTTCCCCCGTATTTACGACTGGATTTTGCTACAGTAGACCTCAAATGTATATATTTTTATAGTGCACAAATCGGCTTCACTCCTTTAAAGCGTGCACTTCTATAAATAAAAGTAGAGCACATACGCATAAAAGACACACATCCTAGCCATTTTAATAATGAATAATTATCGTTCATTAACAAATGACCCGTTCATTGATATAATTATTCAGCAATTATATCTAATTTGCTGCTTATTATGTATTTTATTTAACTACTTAGTTATAATATATAATTGCCATATACTTAATAGATTTTATATATTGAAGACTAAACAGCTTTTTATATCCATTACATAGTAAGTAGGTGATAGATCTGGTCATGTATAGACGGCTACACATTTTTCTTTACAAGGCTAGTGAGTTGAGAAAAAATAAAATCATTTGCAACACAGTAGTATTAAACAGAAAAACCAGACAAGCAAGTCTCAAACAGATCCTGCGCAGGAACCAGTTAAAGCAAAAGAAATTACGTAGTCCTTTTAATATGCAAAGAGTATGAGTATTAAGATATGAAGAAAATCTTGCTATTGCTACACATTCTTTTTTCGCTAAAAATGGACTTTGAAATTCCATTTTATTGAACACGACCCCCATTTCTCTTGTTTGTTTAATCGATACCATTAGTAAACCTCAGCTCACGAAACACGAATTTAAAAATCTAATTATTTTATTTTGACAAATTTAAATTATGCCGAAATAATGATTTTCTGTGATTTTGGAAATTACATATATCAATTAAAAATGTCTAATAGCATGGCTTAGAAATTTTTATTTGAATTAAAAATATCTTGTTCCTATCTTTAATGCAATATTTTGCAGGTATTTATTAACCAGAATGAACTGTCGATTACTTGGTTATTTTGGAATCAATTAAAAATATCTGTTAAATAATTTTAGTTATTGCTTCTAGTACCTACCTAGATATTTTTAATTGTATTCCAAATACAATCTTAGTAAATATTTTTAAGACATAGTATGTAGTCTTTTAAAAATATTAATTAGATGTTTAAAAGTAATTTCCAATATCTGAATATGCTGAAAAAGCTATTATTGTTATTATTATATCTAGTAAATATATATTTTTTTAATTGAATATGCCTAGTAGATATTTTTAATACGAATTAAAATATGCACTATATGTATATTTTACTTCCTGTTTTAGAAATACCGAGTAGATATTTTTAATTGTATTTCCAATATAATACTAGTAAATATTTTAAGACATACTCTTTTAAAAATGTTTACTAGATATTAAAAGTAATTTCCGATATCTGAATATGACTCCCCCTGTGGTACAAAAGCTATTATTGTTATTATTGTATCTAGTAAATATATATATTTTTAATAGAATGTAGTCTTTTAAAAATATTAATTAGATGTTTAAAAGTAATTTCCAATATCTGAATATGCCCCCTCCCCCCCTGTGGTACCAAAGCTATTATTGTTATTATTATATCTAGTAAATATATATTTTTTTAATTGAATATGAATAGTAGATATTTTTAATACGAATTAAAATATTCACTATATGTATATTTTACTTCCTGTTTTAGAAATACCGAGTAGATATTTTTAATTGCATTTCCAATATAATCCTAGTAAATATTTTAAGACATACTCTTTTAAAAATGTTTACTACTTATTAAAAGTAATTTCCAATATCTGAATATGGCTCCCCCTGTTGTACAAAAGCTATTATTGTTATTATTATATCTAGTAAATATATATTTTTTTAATTGAATATGAATAGTAGATATTTTTAATACGAATTAAAATATTCACTATATGTATATTTTACTTCCTGTTTTAGAAATACCGAGTAGATATTTTTAATTGCATTACCAATATAATCCTAGTAAATATTTTAAGACATACTCTTTTAAAAATGTTTACTACTTAATAAAAGTAATTTCCAATATCTGAATATGGCTCCCCCTGTTGTACAAAAGCTATTATTGTTATTATATCTAGTAAATATATATTTTTTTAATTGAATATGCCTAGTAGATAATTTTAATATGAATTAAAATATTCACTACATGTATATTTTACTTCCTGTTTTAGAAATACCGAGTAGATATTTTTAATTGTATTTCCAATATAATACTAGTAAATATTTTAAGACATACTCTTTTTAAAATGTTTACTAGGTATTAAAAGTAATTTTCAATATCTGAATATGGCGCCCCCTGCGGTTCAGAAGCCATAATTCTTATCATTCTAGGTATATGCTACATATTTTTATTTTAATTGCAATTACCTAGTAGATACTTTTAATACAACTTAAAATATCTGCTGTATATTTTTACTTACTTCTATAGAAATATCGAGGATATATTTTTAATTCAAATATAATATTTATAAGACATAGTTTATACTTATTTAAATATATTAACTAAATGTTTTAAAATAATTTCGGATATCTGAATGTGGCGCCTTTTATGACACAAAAGCTATTATTTTTATTATAATGACTAGTAAATATATTTTTTCTAATTAAAAATACCTAATAAATATTTTTAATACGTAATTATAATATTCGCTCTATGTATATTTTTGCTTACTGTTTTAGAAGTATTGAGTAGATATTTTTAATTGTATTTCAAATTTAATAATAGTAAATATTCTTAAGACTTAAGACAATATCTTATTAAATATGAAAGATAATGATAATATGTTATATATATTGCTGAATTCAGAAGGAAATGTTCTTTAAACTGAGCTCAATATACAGGGTGTATCACCTAAAATAAAAAAACTAAAGCAATTTCCGGTCAAACCGGAAGTAACAAATATGTATCTGATAAGCATTTACAATCAGTGAAATGTCACATATTCATTTCCGCATTAATATACAGGGTGTAAATTTTTTTCTTTTTCAGTTTTTCGGCCATAACTTTTTTCTTTGACATTCAATTGTTTTTATCTTTTCGGAATCGGATTCCTCTGATAAAAGTACACAAGTATGGTTTTTGAATTTTTTTCCTAGGTGAAGAATAAAGCAAGAAAATCGAGTGAGGCACTTAAAATGATCACCCTGTACAACTGTTTAATTATTTTCGTAAGACCTGAACGGTAAGGTTCAGCTTTACCCTTTCGCTGTTCATCTTCGAGCATTTTGCGGTCGCCGCCTTATATAAGCAAGGACCTTAGTTTGTTTACATTATTTGCTATTGGAAGTATCAAGCAAACTGCAACATAGCGTAAAGTGGTGCTAGTGTTGGTGAATATTTGTCTTGCTGTTTTAATTTTCAGTTACTTTTTTTATAAGTATAGGTGAGTCTAAACGAAATCAAATACTCAATACGTCTGTGATAGTTGAAGGGTTTAATGATATTTAAGGGGGAGATACCCCTAGCAAGAATATATTATCTTTTTGTAGAGTCAAGAATTATCTACAAAAATCTTATTAACTCATTAAATCAGTTCAACAACTTATAATAGAAAGAAAAATTTACATTTATCTTAAATCAATTTTATCATATGTAAGTTACATTGGGGGTGAAATTTGCAACAAAAACTAACCGTTGCACTTTTGTCGTGCGACTGCTGATTTACTTTACGTTTGAATTTTGTTCGTTTTAAAGTTTAGGTATATTCATTAATTAATCAATTAATGTTTTTAACATTATTTAGCCAGAAGTTCACATTTAGTAGAAGGAGGGGGATGGGGCTACGAGGTTTTATTAAATTCTTGAATTTTAAAATTAACTGACATTAGTATCACTTTAAATAAAATTTTTATTTTCAGTAGAAAGTGCATACAAAATTTCCGAAAATTTTTGAAATCATTCCTTTTATTCTCATTTTTGAAAAGTATGTTACAGTTACAATTTTTTTAAATAAAAGCATAAGAGACTATCTTCTAATATTAAGGCCGAAGATTTATTTTTTACCTAACTAATAATTTTGCAAAAATAATTTGTTTTCAAACCAGCGTCGTATTAAATATTAAAAAAAAAATACAGAAAATGTCAGTTTTTGCCATCGAAACGTTTGATAACAAAATTTGTGAAGGGTCATAGCTTTTAGGGGGTAACAAAAAACTAAATAAAAAATCTAGGTCCTTATTTTTCTTCAATACTTCAGCAGGCCCTTGAATATTGTACAGCAATTTATCGTTGAACTTTCCTGTAATTTTTTCTAATTACCTGAGTTTAGACTCACTTTTAATTTTAGTCTGTGGCATTTAGGGCACTCGCCGCTTTACATGGATAGACGAGACAACTTGTCTATAAACTTAATTATCCTGATAATTTCAACACGTCGGCGTGCGTCGACCTATAGAAAGTTTGCACAATTTCGTGCTGTGGCTGTTCAAATCTAAGAATTTTAAATCAATCAATATCAGTTTTATTAAGAACATATTGAAATAATTTTATATAAATAAGTGTTTATATTAATGTATTGTTACGTGTTGATACCCCTAAGTAAACACCCTCCCAGCGTGAATTCAATAATTGCAACAAGACTAATACTAAACCACTAATTACTTACAATAATTACTCACTTAAACTATAACACTAATTGCTCCTTTTAACCACTATAATTCAATACTAGTTACTGTTCCTTTTCTGATGTGTTCAGTTCACCTAATATTCCACTATCTTGGTCCTTATATACCTGCAGAGATACATTCAAGCATAATACAGATGCTCCTCTAGTTCATTCCACAATTCTCTAGTTTTCCTAATTCGTTTTCGTACCATTGACGCCATCTCTGGGACGACTGCTGAACCACCACCTATAGTGTGTGACTTAGAAACCTGCTATGAGAGGGTATACTACAGACTTCTTTAAAGTGGATGTAAATTCATCAGGGAATTGATACTCTCGATTTATACCAATTATATAAATACCTTTAGTCTTTAGGTATTTAATAAAATTTTTTAACTTTCATGTTTAAAGTCACCACTTTTCTGTTGTTTCAGTTGTTTCAAAATGAGCGTGCTCCCAGATCGAATAGCAGAAGTATTTAGAGGACGCACAATCCTTATAACTGGATCCACAGGTTTCCTGGGAAAAGCCTTATTAGAGAAGCTGCTTAGAGTTGCCGATGTTGAAAAGATATATTTACTGATAAGGAAGAAGAAAGGAAAAACCCCAAATGAACGATATCAGGACACGTTTAATAATGTTGTACGTTCTTACTTTTCGTCCTGTCAAGGATAATGCTTTTACATTTACACGAGAAATTATAGCAACCACTTACTTGTTTGAACATGATCATCCATTTTTAGAGGGCGAAATTCCTTACCCAATCGCACTCACTCTTGTCGTCATAGAACGAGCGACACAAACTCAATAAAGTCAACGAATGTGTAATTTAAATATCCTGTTTCTATTTTCAGTTATTCAAGCCCCTCATTGAACAAAAACCCGAGGTCTTAAAGAAGTGCGCCGTAGTATTCGGTGATATCACAGAAGTGGACTTGGGACTATCCAAGGAAGACCGAGAAACCTTGAGAAATGAGGTCGACTTTATTTTCCACTGCGCCGCTACCACCAAATTCGATGAGACTTTAAAATCATCCATAATTATGAACACCAGAGGAACCAAATTCATGCTAGACTTGGCCGAAGAATGTAAACATTTAAGGGTAAATACTTTTGTTTAATCCTGTGGTGACAATCCAGGATCATTTGATCCTTGAGTATTATCGGAAATTGCATGGAATAATCGAAATATGTATATACACATGTTGTAACACGTCTGTATATAGACGAGGGGACAGAGATAGCTCATGTATTTTGTATTCCCTTCACCATCCTCACCCTAACATTAGTCACTTTTATGCGGAGGTGAGAGAGAGTGAGAGGGAGCATATGCGTTACAAGCCTATATTCAAAAGCTTTTTTAACAACGTGTATATATAAACGGTACATTGTTGAGCCCGATATATCAACAGGTCGCTGTTGACCCCGCCCTTTAGAACCAAGATAGGAGAGTAAATTTTATCGCATTTTTTATCTTTTTTAAACAGCATTGAAGGCACTTATAGACACAGTTACTAAGTCCAACGTTGTTGCTGTATCATTGGTGTATGAAATTAAATTTTGCCTGCTAGTTGCGAACTAATAGAGATATACACGAAGATGGGAATAGTACGTTGTTGAGCCCTCCTTAAAATTTGCGTACGGTGTCCTAAGATCAAATGGTGATGGTATACACCTCGATACGTTGTTGAGCCCGAACTCGGGTGCAACAGTGTAATTTTGGGCTTCACAACGACCGTTTATATATTGTACGGGCGTAACAATGTCCGTTTATAACTCTATATATCTACATATTGTCTTTTGTTTGTAGTTATTTGTCCATGTTTCTACTGCCTACGCATTTCCTAAAGAAGATGTGACCTTCGAGAGAGCTTACGATCCTCCGGCGAACCCACACGAGGTGATAAACAGCATTAATTGGATAAAGGAGGACACTTTCGGCAATTTCACCAAAAAGTATAGTTTTTTATTTATCTTTCTTGAATAACTTAATTTTTAGTGAGCACGTTGATTTGTTTTTAATTTTAACAATCTTCCAGCCTTCTAGGAGAAATCCCGAACTCTTACACCTTTTCTAAGTCTCTAGCAGAAGCACTAGTCTATGAAAAAATCGAGAAAATACCAGTGTTGATTGCCAGGCCAGCAGTAGGCAAGTATTTCTAGATCCATACTATTAGAAAAAGACCTTTTTTTGTTAGCAAAGAATTGTTTCCCATAAAATTTGAAAACTGCCCCGGTTAGCTCAGCAAAAAGTTACACAATTCATCCGTCTACTTTACCTCCACCTATAACGCTATATTGTCCCTACATGTAACTTTTTACTGGACCAATTCGGTATACAAGGCGCTTCTATTTTTGTTTCTTGTTTAGTGATTCCAACTTACAGTGACCCCTTTCCTGGGTGGTGCAACAATCTGCAGGGCCCGATGGGCCTGTTCGTTGGTGGCGGCAAGGGCGTCATCAGGTCCCTGTACATGGAGGGCAGCGCGCACGCCAGTTTTGTACCCGTGGACTGCACAATTAACGGCGTATTGGCCGCCTCGTGGAACTACGTAACTACTAAGTAAGTCAAAATGTTTTTTTGTATACAGGGTGTCCGGAAAAAAGATGCCAACATTAGAATTCGCATGTTCGATATACAGGGTGTCAAAGTTTGAAGTTTAAACAATTTTTTTTAATAATTTCTAATTTTTTTCTCACTGATGCTTCTTATTGGCCTAGCTAATTTTTGCTGTATTTGTATCTTTTAGGGATTGCCCCCACATTTACAACATCTGTGTGCCGGAATGCGACATTAGGATAAGCTGGTACGAGATAATGCTAACCGGTTACGAAGTTATAAACGAACGAGTGCCGTTTAATAACATCCTGTGGTATCCCGGTGGGACAATGACGAGAAGCAGGCTTTATAACAAATTCAACTTTGTGCTGTTTCAAATAATCCCCGCCATTCTCATAGACCTCATATTGCTAATATTAGGATACAAACCGATGTAAGTAAAAGCAACAATCGGAATTATTATAACATATATTTTGACGAAATATTTTTCTCATGCAGTCTCTACGCTATTCAAATGAGGATACACAAGGGGACGGAAATGTTCGAATATTATACGGTTAAAGACTGGAGCTTTAATACGAAAAACATTGAGGATCTGAGGAAGAAATTGAACGTTAGAGAAAAAGAAATTTATATGCTGGAAAACGAAGGGATCGACGTGAAACGTTACTTAACCGACTGTATTCTGTTTGTGAGGAGGAATATTTTGAAGGAAACCGACGACAAGTTGCCAGCTGCCCACAGGAATATGAGAATGTAAGTGGAGATCGAAAATTATTGGCAAGTGTAGCCGTAAAGCGCAACTTACTTGAATAGCAAACCGAGAGAAAACATTTAGTAACGGCAAGTGAAAATTCACTTATAGTAGATAAAGTTGTATAAGGAACAAGTAAACAAGTTAGTTGTGGTAAGTAAAGCTAATTTTCTTAAAGACTTTGCCACAAATAAATAGTTTTATTTTGATACAATCACAAGAGGTATTCTTACTAATCTGTTTGGTTATTCTTATTAAGCTGTAGTATATTTGTTTCAAGTTAAGCATTTACTTGCGACGATTAAAGTGGCAAATACACAGTTCACTTACTTATAATAACCTATTCACTAGAGCAAGCCACTAGCTATTGAATTAATAACTTTTACAAATGAATAAAAACAATCCAATAATTCACTAGTCATAGCTGTTTTTAGTACTTGTACCAAATGAGTAAGTTATTAAAGGTAAATAAACTACGTATTTGTCCCGTCCCAAGCAACTCATGTACTTTTACAGTCACAGGTGAACTTAGACGTGTAGTTTAATAATACCAGTCAAACAGATTAATGAGCGTAGGTTAATAACTTAAAAGTAAGAGTTACTTGCCCCAAATAGATAAGTTATTAAAAGCAAATGAATTATGTATTTGCCCACCTACGTACCAATTAAACTATTTTAATAGTCACAAGTGAATACTGGTGTTAATCCAAAACAGCTTATCAGTACTCATCCTCTTACTTCGATCTCTTAATACGGTATAGTGACTGAATAGCGGACTGAAATATAATTTAATGTCTGAAATAGCAAAAAATCACTTACCTCTAAAGTTGCTGATCTGTGGCAAGTGATTATTAGTCTCTGAAATTTTTATTTATTTGCCACAATTAACTTATTTATTTATTCAACTTTTTAGTTTAGCAACAAGTGTATTTTCACTGACGGGTATTGAACCTCAATATCTAGTGACTTGTTTTACTTATGATATTTTTTTTTAGAATGTATATATTGGATATAGTGTGCAAATCGCTGTTCTTCCTTACGTTGGCGTACTACATGTATCAATTAATCCTGGTGCCAGCCTTAAACTTGAAAACGATAGTATAATAGTCAATAATTTCAATGATTAACGTTGGTGTAAAAATATTAATGAAAAGCATTTTCAATTCATCTTTGGCAAAATTTTCAGGTAGCTACGAGGTATAGTTTTATTTCAGCGTTTAAGCTGTTGTAATGGTGATATTTTTTCATGTTCGTAAAAATTTTTGATAATTATATTTGTTTTTATACCATGCATTTGTTTTATTTCCTCCATACCTTTGTGGATAGTCATCTAAAACTTCATTGATATGTAGCTGATGGACGAACGTGACCATATTTCGCAAATATCTTTACATTTGCTGTTCTTAACTTGTAAATTATCAAAGCTAAAAGGGTGAGATTATAGAAATACTGAGTTTCAAACATTCTTTTATTTCACAAATAACGGTGTTATAAAAATAGATGGTTCTAGGTTGAAAATTGGTGTTGAATAATAATTTTTGTTTTATACATCTTCTAATTATTTCATCCACAACTAATTACCTCTTTCCTATTTTGTGAAGAAAAAATAGAGCTGAAGAGCAACCATGCTGTTGGTAATAACAGCCACCATGATCTAAAATAAAATTCGAAATGTAGTTTTTAGCCACCTTGGTATCCGGTAGAATTAGAATAAATAGCACAACTATTTAGATAAGGTCTATTTTTCGGTTATGAGCCAAAACCTTAACTGAAAAATGTGTTAGTAACAATTAACTGTATTTAATAATTGTTGTACTGAAAAGAAACCTAAAATTACCGGCGCATTCGCCATAAATTAAAAAAGCACATAATCCCATACTTTCTACGATATAATTATGCACATACAGTGCATTTGTAATCATATGTACAAATTCTATCAAAAGCACTCGAACAGGTCCATTTTTATACTCTTTTTATTAATTCATACATAAAAAATTATTTTGGATGTTTATGGAAATTTATGTCAAATTCAATACAATTTTTCCAGAAATCGTGCTGACTAATTTTTCCGTTATTATAAAACTAACAATTGAAGAAATTTGTTTCTTTGTTTTCGTAATCGGGAAAACGGTTAACTTTTCATAGAAAGTGTAAATACAACGTCCCTTGAATAAATACTGAGTGGCCAAGAATGTGACATAGTACCTCTGACAAATCTTATAAATCTGTGTATTAGAGAAAATATTTTCCCAGATGTAGGTATAAAAAATTTTCAAAGTTATACCAATCTACAAGAAAGATTCTAAAGATGACCCCTCAAATTATCGACCAATTGTTATTATTCCTTTTTTGACAAAAATCTTGGAAATCAATTTGGTTTTAAAGCTAAACACTTCATAACGCTATAAATTCTTTAATTAAATTGATCAACGAACATATGCACAATTTTTACTCTTTTTAGACTTCAACAAAAGCTTTTGACTGTGTGTCATATGAAATATTAATTGATAAATTGAACTTTTATGGCTTTATAGTGAAAATAGCGCTAATTTATTAAATTTGTACCTAACTAATCGTTATCAATATGTATACTCTCCCATAAAATACGGTGTACCTCAGGGATCTGTGTTAGGGTCAACACTATTCTTGATTTATATAAATGACTTGCCAAATACTACTTTGGATGTAAATTTTGTTTTATTTGCTGACGATTAAACCGTATACAGTAATTTAAATGTATCAAGGGTTTAATATCCGAAATAAACACGACAGAAAGTACGGTACAAGACTAGTTTATAGCCAATAAGTTCAAAATGGTTCGAAAACCGAAAACGAGGTTTTTATTCTGAAAAACATGAACAATATTGACCTAGACATTACTGGTGAGGTAAAATTCTTGGGGTCTACCTTGATAAAAAGTTAACGTGGGAAACACGCGCAAATTTTATCTATAGGGAAGTCTCTAAAGATATATACAGGCTGTCCACTTTTCAATGGTATTGTGCGGGTAATTCCTCAACCATAAGAGTAGAAGGTTTGTTAAATTAGAGAAAAGTTGTGCATTTTAAAGCCCGTTAAAGCGCCTTTTTCAGACTTTGTAACGATTTAAGTTGCAATTCGTTACAGCAGGTCATAGTTTCTATTTTGCGTATTAAAATATGACTCTTCACTACTGAATAACCCTGTATTCGCATATGATCGGCGGACGAACGCTGTGAACGAGCCTTGTCCCAGGCTAGAGAGAGCGTCTTTTGCCTTTCGAATTTTACCTAGGTAAGTCGTACATTTCTTGTAGTCGCTTAAATATCGCTATTCATAAAATTTGCTTATTAATTACAGCTTTATTGTGCTATCTAAAAATAATAATTTGTCAAAATAATTACCGTATTTCGTATTATTACATATTTTGAATTATTTTCAGATAATTGCCTAGTAGCAATGTTTTTTAAACACGTGGATGGGTATTCCCATTTCCGTTTTACCGTATCTTGTCTAAAATTTAACGTTTTCGTGGTTCAATTATTGTTAATTGACACGTTATGCAATATATTTAAATTGTATAAATTATCGCTGTGAGTGAAAATTGCAGATTATCGTTATTTCGTACATAGAACAATTTCTGTGTGGATTTTTCTTGTTATTAGGTTTGACTGTGGTTCATATGAGCTGGAAAAAGGAAACCTACACTGGTTTTGTATAGTAAGGAAGTTCACTTGAGACTTAGGTTTTTGCCGAATTTATTTACTGTGCAGAGCTACAGATTTATGTCCAGGAACTTCCAAAGCATACGGGGTAAGTGATCTATAGTATTTTTTTCTTCTCTTTAAATTAATCAATTTATAGTACATTTGATCACTTGCTTCGGATGTGACAGAAGTCCGATTTTCTGGTTTCCTCTTTTCATCATATTCACGCTATCACAGTTCTATATCGATTTTATTATTGACAAATTATTATTATTAGTTCATTCCTTAATATTCGTGTAAGTTACAAGAGTGTAGATTTACCTTGGTTTTACGTATTTCCTGCCATTTTGAATTAGGCATAAGTTCATTAATTTTTGTCCGTCGGAAAGCGAAAGACATTATCGGTATTTCATATATTAATTTTTGATTTTTTTACCGTTAAACTATTAGTAAAATATTAAATTGAAATCTTTATGTGTGCTAAAATATCGAATTTATTTCAATATTGTGATTATTGTTATACCAATTATTTTGTTATTAATATTAAATATCTGAATCTTTAGAGTTATTACTTCATTAACATTTCTAAGTTTAAATTGTCCCGTACAAATATGACTTTAAATTATAATCCTTTAAAAATTACAGTCTCCTCATGGTTTTCAACCTATAGGACAAATTCAATCAAGTTAGGTTATTTGTTAACGAACTGATAGAGAAGTTTTGCAACCTTACTAAATTCTTGTGTTCGAATTTTAGTATTATTTTGTTAATAATTCAATTTTTTAGTAATTGGTGTCAGGTACCGCATTTTTATGTAAATTTGGTAATTTTATAAATTTTAATATCTTGTGGTGTCATTTTGACAATTTTTTTCTATTGTAATATTAAGAAATATTAATTTTGTGAATTTTATCTAGTAATTTAACTATATTGCCGAAACTTTGTTATTTTTTCATCTACCACTAGTTGAAATAATTTTCAACCTAGTTTTATTTCTCTATTTCCTTTTCTCAACTGTTCTGTCTTTATTTCATGACATCTGGCTTTCTGGAAATTTGACTCACTGGAAATCGATACTGAGTTAACAACATCAGAAGTAAGGAGATATTGGGTGTTCCCGAAAAGTAATAAATTTGGTTGGAACCTGGACACTCTGTGTGGAGACAGGATCTCGCAACCTTTTCATTAACCTCGAGTACTCGCAGGATTCATTGCTACTAGGAGAACCCCTTCCGTCTCAGTTCATTCCCGTCGAGTAAGCCTTTACAACAGTAAAACGGACCGACAGAGAAATTGGTTAAATTTTATTTTTATTCATATTTTTTTGTTCATATTTTCAATATTTTTTTTAAAGGCAGGTTTTAGGCTATTGATCTTTATTAGCATATTGAATAAGAGCTTGAATTTGGCTATTTATGAAAAGACCAGTAGATGATTCAGTTGTATGTAAATCAGGTAAATTTTCATATTAATTAAGAACAGTATTTGGAAGTAGTAAAGACTTGTAAAAATACATATCTAACCCAACTCGGAGCGTTAATTACTTAAGCTATAATAATAATAATAATACAAACGTTGGGCGCCAAACTTTTCCCAAAGATCTTGCGGTCCTTATCCTCGAAGGGTGGTTCCCATGTCAAGAGGTGTATAAGAAGCTCTACCTAAAAAAACCGGTGGTACAATTATATTGTATTAAATCATAAAAAGTTTTTACTTCTCTAGCTTCTTCCTCACTTAGCTCCTTCAGAGTCACTTTGAATAAATAGGTTTGCATTCTCTTTATCTAAAAAAGTACAAAGTATCAAATGATTGTCGTTAAATTAATATATCTACATAATAATAACAATGGTACAGAATAGTTAGCGATTGAGGCAAAATACTGAATTTTGATTAGTTAAAACTTTAGATTTTATTATGTAAGAGATGTTGATTATTGATTGATTATCACAACTCAATTATTTTCTTGGCTTCAAACTCCAAAGCTAAGAAGTTGCCAAACTTTACCCAGTCTCCCCTACCTGTACTAATGTTTTTGGTAGGGAAAGTTATCAATCAATACCCTAGTAAGTAGCTATAGCGACTCATATAGCGCGTCTTCATAAATGACTGTAAATCACATGTCTACGGAATTAGGCAACCATATATACAAATATGCAGAAAAAACAAAATGTATACTTGGTTGCCTACTTTTGGTCACTTGATTTACGATCGTTTACGGTTTTCAAAAATCGTGTACTTATTGAGAAGGCTGATACAAAACATCATTTGCAGCAAATATATTATTTTCTTAATTTTTTTTATATTAAAAAAAACGTGTTTCTATCAAGTTTACTATTATTTAACAATTATTTGCCCATGACGTGTTCTATCGGCTTTTGTAATAAGTGCACTGCTTTCCAGAACACCCTGTAGGTTAGTAAGATTTCATTTTAAATAATTAATTACTATTGAATGGTTTGAAATGCCCAAAAATGTTTCATGTATTTCAATAGCTTTCAGTAGTACCTGGAAGAGTGGTTGTTTTAAAAATATGTATTATAAAGTACGTAACAAAATTGTCTCTTCATTAATCATTATTGCGTTAAACTTACCAGCGTCTCAATGTTCTCGCAGACACAAGAGATGGCCACCAAATGCATAACGTAACCCAAATATTTACCAAGAAACATATAATGGCCAATATGAAATATCACACCTCCTTTAACTCCAATAACGGCAATAAACAGCAACAAAATCAGCAGCAAGTAATACATTAACGCCGCAGTTATTAGAGATAAGTTGGCCATCTTCTTGATTCTGCGGAAACTGTTTATAATGACCATGTACAGCTTCCTCAGCTTCTTCATTTTTCTCAGAAATGCGCTTTCGCCAGTTCCGGTGAGGAATTTATCGTTGTTGAAAATAACCTTACAGTTACCCAGCCCTGATAGCCTATCGTGGAGTTCCCTTTCCATCTGCATGAAAGTCCACTTCAAGAACAACCGATAGTAGGAAATTTGGTATATGTAAAGCATGTGGGACGAGGTGATTAGTATAGCTAAAAAACCGAGTGGAAATTAATAGGACCCTACTTTACCACTTGACAATACCTACCTAAGGTAGTTCTGTTAAAAGCCCTCAAGTACGTCTCGTAACCCACTTCATCGTGAAAGAAATAGGCGAGTGGTAAAAGACAAACCATCACCGTCGCAGATATTCCGTAAATCGACGCCTTGTACTTGAAACTGTATTCGGTGTTCTTGATGTTGAATTTGCTTATGTACTCCGATATACAGAGCATTATTTGGAGCTCCGTCACCATCTTTTTGCAATTTATATTGTCCATTAACATTCTGGCTAAGCCCGCGGTCGAAGCGAATAGCTCGGTGGTGGTCACCACTGAGAATAAGACGAATTTCTCTTTAGTAAAAATTACGTATGACTCATAGCCGCTCAAAACTGCCAGCAGGATGTACAAGGTAAGCGCGATGCTCCTGCGTGTCCTGCTTAATACTATACGGGGTCTTCTGCATGGATTTCTTGAATGGGGACAGTTGAATTGAGCGAAAGCGTTGGTGAAAGAACTATAGTAAAGTACTAGCCGAATTGAACAGACAAAGCAGCTGCAATTCATTTTCCACAAGCGAATTGTGTAAATTCACTGCTGCGACTGATTTGTAGAAATGAAGCATAATGCGTTTTTAATTTATTTGCTATGATAATGATGATATTAGTCTTACAAACAGTTATCAGATGTCGGATAAGATAAGCTTTATTTGCTTATTAGGCTTAATTATGTGGATCGTTATAATGCTATTTATTATTAATGAAATCATTTGTAAGCGACTGGGTCTGCTTTCTTTATTGCAAAACGTATTTATTAATACTTATTGGTGGTGGCAATTTAAAATTCCTTATATCACCGCGCCAATTTTTGTGAAAATTAACAAAATTTGTTACACTAAAGGATTTAGTTTGCTGAAGCTGAATTTAATTTTGCTGCCTAAGGTTTGAATTTCTGAATTCGTATATAAGTAATTTTAGTACCTACAGATATTTTCTAAAATTAAAATAGCAAATCCAATATGGTGCCCAATGTGGCCAAAGAATCAAAAATCATTCTGAGAACAATTTTTTGTGCTATTGCCTTAATCTTTTTTTAAATACTTGGAAAGGAGTCCGTATATACACTTCGCACAAAAATTATGGAATATGTAAAAAAATAGATCAACTTTATGTACTCATATTTTCGTCAATATTTAAGCAATTTCGGTAAGTGCTGTTATACAGGAAACTCAAAAAATATTAGGACATGTAAAATCACTAAAACTTGAATTTCATGTATGTTTTCGAAATCTCTCAATTCTAATCTAACGGTAAATTGACGATTTTGACAGTTGGCAGCTGACAACTAGCTGTCAAATCAACATTAATAATTCAAAAACTTGAAATAATTTATAATAATGATCTTGAAAAATGATGTTATATTTTCTGGTTGCTGACGTCAGATTAAGAATTTTTACAGTTGACAGCTGTCAAGACAGTGCCAAATTACCGTTAATTATTGAAAATTTGAAATAATTTTATAACTTTATGATTTTGAGGTCGCTGATGCAAATTTTAGGTAAGATTAGTCATTTTGGCAGCTGTCAACTAGCTGTCTGATGAATTTTAAGTAATAGACATATTTTGCATTAAATTATTATTCTAAAAACCAAGAAAAATTTCAATAGTTAATAGTTTGCAATAATTAATGGTAATATGACAGTTTTGACAGCTGTCAACTGTAAAAATTCTTAATCTGACATCAGATTTAAATACAACAACTAGAAAAATATAATATCATCGTTCAAGATCAGATTATTTCAAGTTTTTGAATTGTTAATGTTGATTTGACAGCTGGTTGGCAGCTGCCAACTGTCAAAAATTGGCGTGGTAATAGATTTTTGACGCCTATTTTTACAAAAGCCACTACTGTGCGGTATGGCCTATCACTCTCCCAAGTGATCCCTATTTGAATGTGTCAAATAAGCGACACATAATTCTGAAGGGCATATACAGGGTGTTCTCAATAAAGATTTTACTTTTAAGGTTCGTGAAGTTTGCTTGACCATACCATTTTTTTGACAACTGAGTATAATTTGTTCTCAATGCTTCGTTCTCAATTTGTTCTAGAGTCACAGCAGTTGTTTCGCTGAAATGGGAAAGTTACATCGAAAAACATTTGCACAGTCACTTTCACACTTCTTGACTATGACAACTAATTAATTAGGAACCTGGAAAAAATTAATACTCAATTGGTTTCAGTTTATTTCAGAACTACAAAATTTTGCTGCTAAAACCAGGAAATTACAGCAAAAACCGTTTGGTCAAACCATCTTCCCGCTGTATGACCATGATAATGGTTTGATTTGAATGTATTCTCATTCGTTCCAGAGTTACAGAAGTTTAAGTAAAATAAGAGAGTTATAACGAAAACCATTTGACCAAGTAACTTTTCACGCTTGGTGCCATGAAAACCGATCTTCTTGCAATTTGACAATAAATTGGTTACCAATTTGTATTATGTAATTGGTTCTGGAGTTGCAGAAATTGTTCACCTGAAACTAGGAAAGTTATAGCGAAAACCATATAGCAAAGCCTAAACCTAAACCTCATCTTCACGCTTCTTACCCATGGTAATCGATTGATCTGAAATTTGTGAAAAATATAGTTTTCAATTTATTCTAATTTGTTCCAGAGTTGCTTGCAGTAATTGTACAACCAAACGATTCTTGCTATAACTGTTTTATTTCTGTGGAGCAATTTCTGCAATTCCAGAACCAATTGGAACAAATTGGTAACCTATGTATGGTCAAGTTGCAATGAAATCGATTTTCGTGAGACCAAGCCTGAAGGTACCTTGACCAAACCCAAACGTTTTCGCTATAATTCTCTTATTTTAGCTGAACAATTGCTGCAACTCTTGAACAACTTGGAAACTAGTTTTTTCGTAAGTTTCAAACCAAACAAGAAACGTTGAAATGACTTGACCAAATGGTTTTCGCTAAAACTTTCTTATTTCAAAGGCGCCAATTTTGCAGTTGAGAGACCCTGATTTTTCGTCACTTTCTAATGAAGTTGTTATTGTGGTCAAAAACTCTGAAAATGGCTTGGCCAAATGGTTCTCGCTCTAACTTTCCCTTATGTGGAGCATTTTCTGCAACTCCGTAACCAATTAATACAAATTAGTTTTCAATTTTTTCTAATTGGTTCCAGAGTTGCAGGAATTGTTCAGCTGAAATAAAAGAGTTACAGCGAAAAACATTTGGTCAAGCTACTTTCGTACTTGGTGCCATAAAAACCGATTTTCTTGCCCATAAATTGATTGCCGATTTGTACTAATTGATCACGGAGTTGTAGAAATTGTTCCACTGATATAAGAAACTTGGCGAAAACCGTTTGGTCAAGATACTTTCATGATTCTTGACCATGAAAATCGATTCATTAGCAACCTTAGGAAAAATTAGTTTTCAATTGGTTCCAATTTGTTCTTGAGCTGCGAAATTTGCAGACCTGAAATAATAAACCTGTAGCGAAAACCGTTTGTTAACCTCTCAATTCTTCTTGACCCTGACAAGCGATTGATTTGAAACTTGTGGAAAGAATAGTTTAAAATTGGATTTAGAAGGAATTGTATAACTTGATTAACTGAAATAAGAGAGTTTTATAGAAACCGTTTGGTTACGCCACCTTAACGATTGGTACCATACAACTTGATCTCTTTGAAACTTGACGATACATTAGTTGCCAATTTGTACCAATTGGTCCCTCAACTGTAGTAATTGCCCCACTAAAATCAGAACGTTATAACGAAAACCGTTTGACCAAGCCACTTTGACGTTGCTGGACCATGATAACCAGAAGAAAGTTATAGCGAAAACCGTTTGGTTAATCCATCTCCATGTTTCCATGTAGAAAAATTAGTTTCTAATTTTTTCGGAATTGCTCCACTGGAAGAATAAAGTTATAGCGAAGACCATTTGGCCAAGGCATTTTCAAAGTTTTTGACCACTAAGTACAACCAATTCATTGGGAATTGAAGAAAAACCAGGTCTCAATTGGTTCCAATTATTCCTTGAACTATAAAATTTGCATCGTTGGAATATTAAAGTTACATTAACAACCATTTGGTCAAGCCATATCCACGCTTCTTAACAGTGGCAACCGATTAATTTCAAAGTTATGACATAAATAGTGTCCGATTTGTTCTAATTTATTCCAGAGTTGCAGAAATTGCTCCACTGAAATGGTATACTGCTTGGCTAAACCACTTTACGCCTCTTGACCATGATAACTAATTTATTGTAAAACTGAGAAAAAATTAGTTTTCAATTAGTTACCTGTGATCTCAGGACCTCAAAATTGGCGCCGTTAAAATAGGAAAGTTGCAGCAAGAACTGCTTGGCTAAACGACTCTCACGCTTTTTGACCATAATTAGTTTTAAATTAGTTCCCTATGCTCTCGGGACTGCAAAATTGGCGCCGCTGAAATAAGAAAGTTGTAGCGTAAACCGTTTGGTCAGTAGATCCACGTTTCTTGATCATGACAACCGATTGATTTAAAACTTGTGAAAAAACTAGTTTCTAAAATGTTTCGCAGTAGGAAAGTTAAAGTGAAAATCATTGAAATTGCTCCACAGAAATAAGACAGTTATAGCAAAAACCGTTTGGTCAAGCTACTTGACCATAACAACCAATTTATTATAAACCAAGGAAAAATTAGTTTTCAATTGGTCCCAATTTGTTCTAGAATTGCAAAGTTTGCACTGCTGAAATAGGAAAGTTAAAGTGAAAATCATTGAAATTGCTCCACAGAAATAAGACAGTTATAGCAAAAACCGTTTGGTCAAGCTACTTGACCATAACAACCAATTTATTATAAACCAAGGAAAAATAAGTTTTCAATTGGTCCCAATTTGTTCTAGAATTGCAAAGTTTGCACTGCTGAAATAGGAAAGTTAAAGTAAAAATCATTGAAATTGCTCCACAGAAATAAGACAGTTATAGCAAAAACAGTTTGGTCAAGCTACTTGACCATAACCAATTTATTATAAACTAAGGAAAAATTAGTTTTCAATTGGTCCCAATTTGTTCTAGAATTGCAAAATTTGCGCTGATGAAATAGGAAAGTTACAGTGAAAATCATTGAAACTGTTCAGCTGAAATAAGACAGTTATAGCAAGAACCGTTTGGTCAAGCTACTTGACCATGATAACCAATTTATTATAAACTAAGGAAAAATTAGTTTTCAATTGGTCCCAATTTGTTCTAGAATTGCAAAGTTTGCACTGCTGAAATAGGAAAGTTAAAGTGAAAATCATTGAAATTGCTCCACAGAAATAAGACAGTTATAGCAAAAACCGTTTGGTCAAGCTACTTGACCATAACAACCAATTTATTATAAACCAAGGAAAAATTAGTTTTCAATTGGTCCCAATTTGTTCTAGAATTGCAAAGTTTGCACTGCTGAAATAGGAAAGTTAAAGTGAAAATCATTGAAATTGCTCCACAGAAATAAGACAGTTATAGCAAAAACCGTTTGGTCAAGCTACTTGACCATAACAACCAATTTATTATAAACCAAGGAAAAATAAGTTTTCAATTTGTCCCAATTTGTTCTAGAATTGCAAAGTTTGCACTGCTGAAATAGGAAAGTTAAAGTGAAAATCATTGAAATTGCTCCACAGAAATAAGACAGTTATAGCAAAAACCGTTTGGTCAATCTACTTGACCATAACAACCAATTTATTATAAACCAAGGAAAAATTAGTTTTCAATTGGTCCCAATTTGTTCTAGAATTGCAAAGTTTGCACTGCTGAAATAGGAAAGTTAAAGTGAAAATCATTGAAATTGCTCCACAGAAATAAGACAGTTATAGCAAAAACCGTTTGGTCAAGCTACTTGACCATAACAACCAATTTATTATAAACCAAGGAAAAATAAGTTTTCAATTGGTCCCAATTTGTTCTAGAATTGCAAAGTTTGCACTGCTGAAATAGGAAAGTTAAAGTAAAAATCATTGAAATTGCTCCACAGAAATAAGACAGTTATAGCAAAAACAGTTTGGTCAAGCTACTTGACCATAACCAATTTATTATAAACTAAGGAAAAATTAGTTTTCAATTGGTCCCAATTTGTTCTAGAATTGCAAAATTTGCGCTGATGAAATAGGAAAGTTACAGTGAAAATCATTGAAACTGTTCAGCTGAAATAAGACAGTTATAGCAAGAACCGTTTGGTCAAGCTACTTGACCATGATAACCAATTTATTATAAACTAAGGAAAAATTAGTTTTCAATTGGTCCCAATTTGTTCTAGAATTGCAAAGTTTGCACTGCTGAAATAGGAAAGTTAAAGTGAAAATCATTGAAATTGCTCCACAGAAATAAGACAGTTATAGCAAAAACCGTTTGGTCAAGCTACTTGACCATAACAACCAATTTATTATAAACCAAGGAAAAATTAGTTTTCAATTGGTCCCAATTTGTTCTAAAATTGCAAAATTCGCGTTGCTGAAATAGGAAAGTTACAGTGAAAACCATTGAAATTGTTCAGCTGAAATAAGAGAGTTAGGTTTGGTCAAGCTAGCGTTACGCTTGGTACCATTAAAACCGATATATCAGCTTGACTAATTGATTCCGGAGTTGCACTGATATAAGAAAGTTGTAGCAAAAACCGTTTAGCCCAACCACGACCGATTCATTAGAAACCTTAGTTCGAAATTTGTTTTCCATTGTTCCACATCTGCAAAATTTGCACCACTGCAACAAGAAAGTTCCAACAAAAACTATTTGGTCTAGCCATTTACAACTTATTGACCATGAGCATCGACTGATTTGAAACATGTGGAAAGATTAGTTCCTAATGTGTTCCAAATGAAGATGAGATTTTAGAAACTGGATGTTGAGTGGATATATCAGCTTTTCTGACAGGTCTATATGGTTTCTAATTTTCTTCACGCAAAATGGTGTCACGTGAAATACCGGTGCACATATTGATCTCTTGTAGGGGAGCGTAGAACAGTTCAGAGTTCTTGTATGGCAGCTCACAACCTCATCAGAAAGCTTTGATATATTAAACCTACCAACTCTGGCCTTCCACAAGGATCCTTCTTATGACCCGCTCTGTTTTTCTTCCACATTAACGACTTACTCTCTAGCACAATCAGTTAAATGGACAGGCAACCCATCTATGGTTTTAATTTTACAAAACCCGTTCAATAAAAAAAACAACCTGGATTTTTCGTAAAATTTACTTATAAGTACATCACATTTACAAATCCTTACGTCTAATTTTATTACTAATCTAAAATTTTATAGTTTGGCACCTTAATTCACAGTTTCTTCAAGTACTTATATACTTAATATTAGTAGCAAAATCTCTCTCGAAAAAAAAGTTAATATTTTGACATTACACACGTTATATATATCTTAACATTGTTAACTGATCTTTTTTAGCTGTGGATCCGTTAGATAATTGGGCTTCATTATTAATTGTTTATTTCGAATATTGACAGCACAATTTGGGGACTTTACATTTTACACGGTACAAATTTTGATGGCGATATGGCTCTTCATGCCGAAAAAGATCAATTCATAAGGTATCTGCAAAAATTTAATAGAGCATGATCTAAAATTTTACTTATTTGGAAATTTGCAATTCTCGTCTCTCCAGTTTGGTTAACAGTAGGTACATAAGAAAATAATTATATTATAGAGTTAGACTAACGTTATGTCGCTTATGAAGAGTAATTCAATGTCCAAGTGAACAAGCTTAGCTCTAAATAATTAGGAAGATCACCTGCAGTTACGACCTTCCAAAAATTTAGAACCGCCACGCACTCAGGTACGCATATCGCTTGGAGGACTAAATCACACTCCAAAAGAGCTATCCTTACATTTAAATGGTTCAGTCAGGGAGAAGTCCACGTACATTAATTTAAAAAAATACTTACTCTAATTTAATAATTTAAAGTCTACCAATTAAGTTTGAGGAAATACTTAAAAACAACACTTATTTTAGTAAATTATTTGATATGTTGTACATGTATAGTTAATTCCGTTTTCAGGAACCGAAAACAGGAGAAAGCAATACCATTGGTGTTTTTTTGGATATTTTTTGCTGTCGGGATGTTGCTGTTTGCGCTTGCTCAAAACGGAACTAACTGGTCTTAACTCTAGTGGGGTAGTATGATTTTCAACCGGCACCCTTGCTTTAAAATTAGGGTTTTAAAGCAGTGTGACTTACACACATTGACGTACACCTAGGGGACACGTAAAGCGGATTTAAAAACGATACAAACGTTAAACGTACACCGATTATTAAGATATTTAAAGCTAGCGTTTTGCATACATGTTCCTAGACGACTAGAATGAACATTAACGTTGTTACTTAGGGTAAATATCTTAAGACAAAGTCCTAAAACATCCACCAAGGTTGTGAGTGTTCAATATATTATTACAACAGCACATTACACCTATTACCAGTTACCAATTACTTAAAACTAAAATTAAATTAGACTCTCAAAGTGGAAGTATTTACATTACGCTTATTAACAGATAATACATACCTACATCTATTTTATCGTAATTTGACATACTGAATACATTTTCTTAATACCACATGTAGATATTTATTCTGTTTAGAACAATAACTATCTTACTAAAATGAGCAACAATGTACGACATTTTTTTATTATCCTTAAGTAACTTGGCGTCCAAGCGCAACGGTTGGCGCAGCCCGTAGGCAGCACCAATGTTTCGGAAACCGATTGTGCTTGGAAACCGACATGTAGTAAATCGTTTATATGACCTAACAATCAATGGTTTCGTGTTGCTTGAGGTTCTGGGTAATTTTTTTTGAGAAGGCATTTTCGTACTTTAACAATTTGGTTTTGCAGAAACTAAATTTGGGGGAAATGAATTGGCTCGCTTATTGCTAATAAACGAGAACTCTCACGTGTTTATTGGGTATATTAGTGGGTAAGGCTGCAGTAACAATTAGGAATTTCCTGGAGCTTAAAATGTAGTGTTGTTAAATTTGTCCGTCCTCTTGTAAATTTAAAACAGGTCAGAAAAATCCAAAAATAAAACTTGGTGCAAATATCTTCGTAAAAAAATACTTCCAAAACTGGGCACCAGGTCCGGTCTAGAAATGGTTTTTAACCCCTCTGGCTTTAGGGAGGGAAATCACTAATTTAAACCTAGAAGGCAAATCCTTTTAATTTATTTCAGATATTTTTCTTCATAGAGCCAAGTTTATTTTTCTATCCTATTCTCCACGAGGATATTTTTCCCAAGTTCCTCGTTTTTGGACTTTTCCCAATTTGCTTTAACCTATGTGTACGTGCATTTATTCCTCTTTTGTTAACATTTATTTGTACATATTATTTATTTTTAGACTGATAATTTTCCCAATTTGCCATTTTATTTACCAGTAACGACAGAAAATAATGTTAGTTGATATATAAAATATAAGACAGTTTCATCTTAGAGCATTTACTTGGCTCCAAAACGTTCTTTGTGATATCGCTTTTTTAGAATCAAACAATAAATTAAAGAGACTGCTTCTTGTTTTATTAAGATATGTTTAGCTTTATACAGGGTGTTAAGAAAAAGTAGGTCAAGCAGTTAACCACAGATTCTTTATACAGGGTGTTAAAGTATAAATTTTGAAAATAATTTTTATTAATAATTTCGTTATTTTTTTTACCTAAAATTTTGCACACATTTTTGTCTTGTTCACGTACACTTTTTGTGCAATTTTAGTAAAAAAAAGTCAAAGAGCAAACAGGGAAAAGGAGGGTTGTGGCACCCATTAACCTCCCCAATGTTTTCATGCGTACGCCTATGGTCTCTAAATATTTATTTCTAGATTAAATATTTATTTCTCTAACTTTTCTTACTCTTATAAAATTATAATTTAGGACTTGGTTAACGAGATATTTCAATAAATTCATCAGATTCATTTTTAATATCTTACTTTCGGAATTTATTATTTTTATTATTGTTCTTGTAATGGTTTTCGTTAAATGGATTACTTTTAGGTAAAAAATGCTAGGGACCCCTATTTTGTACAGGGTTTCTCCTTATAATTAGCCACCCCCTTACAGAGTTTATTTGAAGTAATACAGAAAAATTGTATTCACAAAAGTTGCAGTATTTTTCCTGGATTTTAATATTCTGCCAATAAAACAAACAAATGACAATCGCAACACCCTGTATATTATTATATTTTCGAAATCATTATAATTTCCTGTTTTCAAAAACATATAATAAGTTTATATTTAGACCATCAGTTCTCCAATTATTCAAAATAAAAATGCATGGATTGAAGTAGACAATATCATGTTTTACACCTTTTTTAATTTCGAATAACTGAAGAACGGGTAATCCAAATATAGACATATATTTTTGAAATCAGAAAATTATAAGGTTTTCGAAAATATAATAATAAATAGGGTGTTCCATAAAAAACCCTAAACTTATAGAATTTCGCCATTTTGCGATTGTCATTTGTTTGTTTTATTGACAGATTGTTAAAATCCAGGAAAAATACTGCAACCTTTGTACATAAAATTTTTCTGCATTTTTTTCAAATAAACTTTGTAGGGGGATGGCTAATTATAAGGAAAACCCCTGTACATAGAAAAGTTCGCTAAATTAAAATTTATAAAAAAAACCAGTGGTGTACACATTTTTGTTTAGAAAACTTAAATTAATGCTGATTTAACTATGCCAGTGGCGTAGGTAAAAGAATCAAATAAAAACACTAATTTAAAGAAAATATTTTTGCTTAAATTGCCTTGCGCCTTCTTCAACTCGTTCTCGTAATTGTTTCTCATTTAAAATTGGAACCGAATAAACAAAATCTTTCACAACTCTCCAAAAACTTAAAAAAAAAAAATTTAACCTGAACTCAAGTGCTAATTTAGAAACGTTATGCAGAAACATAATTACTTCATCTGAAATAATTCCAAAGACGTTTTTGTGAAATTCAAACCCCTCAGGTTAATGTCACACATCTGAATTTATTGGAATATCTCGTTAACCAAGCCCTAAATTTAAATTTTATAAAAGTAAGAAAAATTAGGGAAATACGTATTTAATTTAAAAATAGATATATAGATTCCATAGGCGTACGCATGAAAAAGTTATGGTGGTTAATGTGTACCTCAACCCTCCTTTTCCCCGTCTCTTCTTTGCCTTTTTTGACCAAAATTGCACAAAAAGTGTACATGAATAAGATAAAAGTGTGTGCAAAATTTCATATAAAAATCTTAAAAAACAACTGAATTATTAGACAATAAAAATAATTTTCGAAATTTAAACTTTAACACCCTGTATAAGGAAAACTACGTTTCAAAATAAAAAATCACACTATAAAAGTCGCATTATTTTCGTCCAAAAAATCGGCTTGACCCACTTTTTCTTAACACCCCGTATATTACACCAATGCCTCGTTTCCACAACCCCTAACTCACTGTATTATGTACTTTATTATTGTGTCTCTAAATATCCTAAGATAACAGTCTTGCTTCCAAAAAAGTGCATTCCCAATCCTTCAATCCATAATTTTATTGTCATTATACAAGAAGTGGCAGCTAGGAGACATTGGTATGGGTAGACAACGAGCACTGATTTAATAAAACTGTATTAAGAAGTGTATTCTTGTTACAGCCACGAAACCGGCCTGATTTAAATCCTATTTATTTTTGCGTGCTTGGTGCTAGCTTATATTACGACTAAAACTAATCTATGTTTAATGGTTCGATTTACTTTCTGTAACCTATATTGGAGAAGCGCTAGCATCCAAAAATTATTAAAACTAGAGGAAGGCCCATTGATCTAAACACCGACTTAAGTTTAAACATTTATGGACGGTGTCGTTTTCCTCTTGTATTGGAGAATTAACTGGTGGCCGGCGCGAACGATGCGTGCCGGTCAGCGGTTGGGTCGATGTTTAGCCAATGCAGGAAAGGAGCGGGTAACTTACACGTACGATTATATGCTTTGTACAATATAATTTATCATTCTAAACCTACTTCTTTGGTAACTCTTTCGCTTAGGATCGTCTTGCAGGTACCTTGGAACGGTGCCAAAATAACCTGAGACGATCCAGAAAAACGCTCAAAATAAAAATAAAACTTATGCACGACGTTCGTGAGATATATACTTGAATTTTGGGCAACATCAAACGAGCTGTATTAAAGCCCTAAATTAAACACTTAAAATTTTCGTCCCAAATTCGGAGCGAAAACAATACACTAATTATAAACTAGACTACATTTATATTGTGCTGTTCTGGTTTTATACCTAAGTACTAATTCCGTAACGCCACTGCGTTGACGTAGTGTGTGGTGGCCATCCAAATTATTGTAGTGTTATTGCTGGTGACCCTAAGCCCAGAGAAAATTATATTATTTTAATAGGTGCGCCACGTCAGGCGTCAAGTGAACCTAAAGAACGTTGCAATAATTATTATAAACTGAACTTAGCTGCGGTCGAATTTAGATTTATATACCCTGTATATCGCTTAGCGTTTCACCACACTCTGGCAATGCAGAGGCGTTACAACTCTATATATACAGGGTGAAACCCAACTTATTTAATTCCTTTTAAGGGGGTATCTCTGTTGATATTTGTAACACGAATTACGAATTAATTGAAAAACTGACCTACTTTAATTTTTTGAACTTTTGAGGACCACTGCATATCTCTACCGGGCACGTTCGATGCGTGTGTAAACAAATGGTATAAAAAATATGCGTTCCACGGACTTTTTTTTCTCGAAAACTGCCGCGTGTATTTCTTTCACTTTTTTTTATATGGATTTACCATTAACGCTACCATCCCTTAAAATTAAATAAATAAGTTGGGGTTCGCTCTGTATAGGCCTAAAATAATGACATGTAATTTTACTACGCCTATTTATGCTACTTGTCTGTAGTGTGTGATAATCGAAAGTTGACCTCTTTCTCATACGATTCCTTATCAAACATGAACTGATAGTGCGTTAAATAAATTTTAACAATTTTGCGGAAAAATATTATCGTAAAAAAATTTGCATTTCAAAACCTGAATTAAGTAACCTTAACAATTCATGTCTGGTACTCCGTCCACAACTTTCGATTGCCACTTTATGTTGTGTATTTTATTATTGTGTCCTTACTAATATAATGCTCTACAGGGATAAAGCACATTTTTCCTAAAAAAACGTGTACACCCAGACCGCCAATCCGCAATTTTATTGTCACTGGACAAAACGAGGCGTCTTTAGATGGTACCATTACTTGCGCCAAAGTTTATGATTTTTTACACTGTAATATAAGTTTCGGTGAGCTATGTACAACGCCCAAGATGTCCACTCTTTGGGGGTTCATTTCGGCCTTATATACAAAAATATTTCAATAACTATTTAATAATTTCGAAATGGTTTTCTCTCAGGAATCCAAAAATTTGGTAGAAAAAAGAAACTGATAATCTAATAAAAAACTTTTTTAAAAGGGACACCCTAATATTTTTAAATATTCTGATAGAGTATTTTTTTCTGATTTCAAAAATATATCATTTATCTATGTTATTCTTAACCGTTTTTGAGTTATTAATTTTTGAAAATCACATTGTTAAATAAATAATTCATTAATTTTTGTGGGTAGGTCATGACTCAAAACAAACTTTATAATTTGACAGTTCTATTGTTTTATTTTAAAAATTATTTTATTTTAAAAATAATAGAACTGTCAAATTATAAAGTTTGTTTTTAGTCATGACCTACCCACAAAAATTAATGAATTTGACAGTTCTGTTATTTTTAAAATTAAATAATAGAGCTGTCAAATTATACAGTTTGTTTTGTATTTAAATTACGAATTTCGTCCGCCATCTTGAATTTCAAATTTAACCTAAAAATCGTCGTCATCCAACCCGAAAACCCCCGGATACCGATTTCTAACCGAATTCAATAACAAATGTCGAATTTCGTCCGCCATCTTGGAGCCGCCATCTTGAATTTCAAAATTCACAAAAATTAATGAATTTGACAGTTCTATTATTTTATTTGAAAATAATAATATTAGAGCTGTAAAATTATAAAGTTTGTTTTGAGTCATGACCTACCCACAAAAATTAATGAATTATTTAACAATGTGATTTTTAAATATTAATAACTCAAACACGGTTAAGAAAAATATATATAAATGATATATTTTTGAAATCAGAAAAAATACTCTATCAGAATATTTAAAAATACCTATAAAGCTATCCCATTTAAAAAAATATAACTTTTTTATTTGAATTTCAATTTTCTTTTCTACCAAATTTTTGTTATTTTAGTTATTGAGATATTTTTTTATATAAGGCCGAAATGAACCCCCAAAGAGTGGATTCTTACAAGAATCACAGTGTACAAGATTTCATGCAGTCTGTATTATTATAACAGTAGAAGTTTCGTTATTTTTTTTTAAATTAGATTTGCCACGTTTGTATTTCAGTTTTTCAAATTTGGCACAAATATTAATCCTTGCTAATTTACTACTTTGAAACTCTTCGATGTTCTCTTTCAATCAAAACTAGCCAACATCCTAAAATTCCCTTGGGGAATTTTGGCATGACTAAAGTGTAATTACTGTAATTACCATTAAATTACGACTTAAATCTAACATTCATATAAACATTTATAAGTAATTAGGATATGAGTTTTTAGGATCCGATATCACAAAGAATTTCGCCATCGTGTTTAATACATTTTTAAGACTTGTCAAATAGTTTTTTTCTTGACAAAAGTTTCATTTGTTGTTAAATAAGTATATTTTCAAGTTATCGTGATGAAAGCACCTAAAAATAAATCGCCAAAGGAAAATTATCATCCCATGTTGTCCTACGATCTAGGAGACTTACCCCTAAACTACAAATAATTTCAGCGTAATTGAGTTATTTTTCTCAGGAAGATCCCTCGAAATATAATCAAGAAATTGAAAAACCACAATAATAATCTAAAAATATATTCACCTATTCTAATTTAAACCTACAGCACCAGATGCGAACGGATACACCCCCATTTGCCTCCAATAATTAATTCTGGTTGTGACAGACCAAATATTTTTTTCTGACTATTTATCCTCCAGATCAGATTGAAGGTATCTGATTGGAGCTCTTCCATGACGGTGGATAGGCCAAAATGGGGTCAAACGAGTGGCCACGTAGGTCTACTGATTTGACACCTCTCGAAACAAAATTAACATTTCCATTTGAAATTGTGAAAAAAATGGGGGAATATCATGCCCAACACTCAGTAGACGACACACTTACTATTACTATTTGAGTTATGTTTCGGTACACATCTAAACTACCCGATCTAAGACCTAAAACTATGCGAATAAGTACAAGTTGCTATTATACGGTGCGTTTTCTGATCCACGGATATTTTTTATTTAAAACCTTAACCAGAAAATTTCGTATAGTGGGTAGCGTTGGAAATAAAACAGTTGCCTCAACTTAACAACGTAACTGATAATACTGATATCCCAGTGCAGGACACCCGCTGATTTAGTGGCACACTCTTTAAAACTTGCAGGACCGTACTTGAAAATTTCTAATCCCTTTTTTATTTTCTAAATATTCTGGAATGCTACGCTAGTGAAATTTGTAAATTTTTGAGCTCAGAAAAAATAAATATTTATAAATTTGGTTATCAGGTCACATTCTATTGAAGTAGGTAAGCACTTTAAAAACTTTATAATTATGCTGTGTGTCTTTGCCTGCTTAGTGCTTACTTCTTGACAATTTGGTATTCCCATAATAAAACTTAATTGATAGTTGTTTCTTTCATGTTGTATTTCCGACGATACTATACATTTTATCTGATTTACGTAAATGTCTGACCGTATAATAGCAACAAGTCTGTAGATATATATATTGTATATGTATATATTGCCTGTTTAATCTGTTTGACACCCATAATATATACAGGGTGATTCGTAAATGAAGCGACGCAGAGCAGATGCGCGCAGGGGAATTCAAAGTATAATGATTTAACGGAACTGCAATATTAGTAAATTATTAGAATGCAATTAATTGTCGAATCCGTTAATACAACTACTTATAACCATATGTTATAAAACATTGAATTACATAACAGAATTCGTAGCGAATGAGATGTAACCTGTTATCATTTTGTTTTTTACACATTTTAATCAGAATTTGCGAGTTTATTGTAGAGATTAGAAAAAAATGTCTTGCAGGGTATTAACTAAATTTTTATTCGGCAGCAATAAAGAAACAATTGAAAGTCGATTTTTTCAAATACGGACATAACCTATGTTTTTTTAAATGGAACACCCTGTATGTTTTATCCAGTTAGATTCCTTTTTTTTTCTGATTACACTGATATAGCATACTTGATAGTTTTATACAGGGTGTTTTGAATTATTAATCAAAAACAAAAAGATTGTAGATAAATATTCTTACTAGAGTTTAAACATTTTGCGTTAGCAATGAGGGCCGTGGATGAAAACAATAGAAACTGTTATTGCAAAGCCCCAAATACCTGTATATATTGGGTGTCTCTTAGATTTACCAAAAATTGAAATATATCAGAAAATATCCAAAATCTACACCTAGAACGATCTTAAATCTACCTTATATACTAAAGCACCTATAACCTATTTTGATTTAGAAATGGTAACTTAATCATATTTAGATTTATTATTATCACACTAAGTTATGAGGTGCCTTTTAGGACATTATTAGTATTACAAATATATACATATAATAATTATTGATATATATATATATATATATATATATATATGTTTTCTTTAAATATATTTATTTTGTTAAAATATTTATAAGTTTTATAAATATATATATCTTTGTAAAAATAATTTACGAATATATAAATATATTTTCACAAATATATTTTATTTCTGCCAACATATATTTATATAGAAATGAGCTTTTATCGTCGTACGCTAGGTGGCGCCATACTTATTAAATTTAGGTAAAATGTCCGCATTAAATTTTCAGCATGGCGCCACCTAGCGTACGACGATAAAAGCTCATTTCTATATAAATATATGTTAGCAGAAATAATATATATTTGTGAAAATATATTTATATATTCGTAAAAATATATATATATTTTTACAAAGATATATATATTTATAAAACTTATAAATATTTTAACAAAATAAATATATTTAATGAAAAAATTCAATAATTATTATATATATTTGTAATACTAATAATGTCTTAAACGGCGCCTCATACTAAGTAATCTTACGATTAGACTATAGCATAAGTGAATAATGTGTTGGACTAATTCCGTACGGGAGATCCCTGGAAAATTCTAAGAATATTCTTTAGACTTAGCGTTATCACTATTTTACTTACAGCGACCCTAAGCCCCTCTGATCAAAATAACTTGTAAATATTTTTACTGAAAATTTCATGAATTCAGTGGTATTATTCAGTTTTAATATTTTTAAAACCTAGGGTTGACCAGAGGGACAAATACACAGTTTTATTTTCTAAGCCCTAAACTATCCTACTTATTAAATACTGAAAACTTCGAAAGCGTGATTTTGTTGTAAATATCAAGTAAAATTGAATCTAATTTTGGTTATGTTGTGTTCGGATATACAGAGTGTTTAGAAAAAGGGACGCGCCGAACCCAGAAAATCTAACTCAAGAGGTTGTTTAAATCAATAATTTTCGAGGAACTTTAAACCAGGACCTGTTTAAAGTTAGAATTTGCAGGGTTATGCACGTAAAATTTTACCCCTGCTAACTTTTTTGTTAGCTATTCAAAAAAACAATTGAACTGCACATTTCAATACACACATTGTGTTTTTTTTTAAATAGAACACCCTGTCTATTTCTCATTTTTTTATATTCTCACCTTTTTCTGATTACAGCGATATATATATGTCATACATTTGCTCAAACAGTTTGCACAGTATTGTGCTTTGAAATTGTGAATGTTGCATAATGGACAAAATCTAAATTGCCATGGAAAAATCAAAACAATTGTTGTAATACGGTTTGACAGTTCTTAATAATGTTGACACACAACTAGAGCTGTCAAACCGTATTGCAACAGTTGTTTTGATTTTTCCACGGCAATTTAGATTTTGCCCATTATGCAACATTCACATTTCAAAGCGCAATACTGTGCAAACTGTTTGAGCAAAATATATATATCGTTGTAATCAGAAAAAGGCGAGAATTTCAAAAAATGAGAAATATACAGGGTGTTCTATTTAAAAAACACAAGTATGATTTATATCTTCGAAATATGAAGTTCAATTGTGTTTTTGAATAGTTTGGTCTTTTCATTTTTTTTCTAGGCAAAAAAACAAAACAGTGAGCAGGGGTAAAATGTTACGTGCATAACCCTGTACATTGTCTTTCGTTACGATTAAATTAAAATTTTTCCCACCCAAAGAAAGTAATACATAAATACATTTTCGACGCCATTCCAAGAAATTTTAACGTAAACGGGATGGTATTCCTGGTATTCCTGTATTCCCTGAATATTAACGATATTTCGCGTTTCAACAAGCATACTTTCTGGCATGGCACTAAATTGCGCTTCAAACACTGAGAGACAATATTCTGAACCTAACCTCAAAAACGGTGCAGTTTAAAGCGTGAAAGGAAAACACTGTAGCTGGCTCCCTCTGTAAAATGTGACATGGCCACCTTTTTAAGTATTGGTCAAAAACCTACAGTTAAGCGGTGTCCCAAGTTTCCGAAACACCTTGTATAGGGACCCAAAAATCGATTGCCACTTCGAAGGTCTCCAACGCTACTATAGCGGTACAACAGTTTTATCTGTATCAGTTAGGTAATGAAATATACTCGTATAATTTGGTTTAAGCCTCGAGTTTTTTTTAAATATAAGCGACTTCGAATTTCGGTATTGTTGGTCCCTACATCATGCAAGTATACCTTAACTGATCAGTTCATGTGGGTGTCCGGTTCAGTTCCAAGACTCAGGTGTAAGAACCTTAATTGAATTAATCTTTATACTATACTAGGTGGCAAAGGAATTAGCCCCGTTCCATTTTTCATACAAAAATTTTGACTTTTAAATGACACCCTGTACATATTTTCATCTATTCGATGTTGTCGTTTGTTTTTAAAATAGTGTTGCAAATTCGAAAAATTCAAAAAGCATAACCTTGCAAGGGTTAACATAGCTTTCTACTTTTCAACATTACGACGCCATTTTAAAATCAACATAACTGTAACGAAGATATAAACAAGGTGTCTTTCAAAAATCATGTCTAGATCACCTCCGATTAGATTAAATGTGGATTTTTCCGTTTATTACAATATTTGAACGCTGGCCCTGAATTTGGAACTGGACTAGGCTCCATCGACGTTTTTACTTTGTTGTTGGCATAGAAGATTCCCATATTAAGGAAAATTAACATCATATACAGCTAAAGTCGACCTTAAGTTTTTAAAGTGGTCTTCCGAAAAAGATTCAACAAAAAAAATATATATAAAAAAATACTTAAGCAAATATTTAGCTTATCTTACATCTACAATACAGTCTTGTGAGTATATACAATGGTTTCGGCCAAAGCCGTATGAGAAACAAGCCGAAGGACAGCAAAGACTCCGATGAGTAGATCACCTAAAAATCGCCACTATGGAAACGATGACATTTTTACACCTCCCAGCAGATGCAGGGAACTTTTTCCAACAACATCCTTTTTTGTTTGCATTCATTTTGATTGTAATTGGTGAAAATCCGTGGAAACCAAGATAATTGGATTTACTGGGATAGGTAAACGAAAAACAAAAAAACGCAAGAAAAAACAGCATTAGCTCCAAACATTTTTTTTTAAATTTTAATATGAAACCAACACTACCTTTTCGCAGATATATTGATGTCCCATACACCAGGACATGCAAAATAATAACGCATCATTGAGACAACTTGTTAAGAACTGCTGGAATGGCTCGACCAGGATCGCCAAAAATGTTTTCATTGCTGCTTATGAAATCCTTCTTCTTTTTCTTTTGACAATACTCTTCAATAGCCGGAGATGATATCCTCATGGCACACCTTCAGCTGTACCCTCCGGCTTGTTCTCTTCAGTCGCTTCGTTTGAGCCGTCACTAACTTTAATATCTTAGAGAAAACCTGTCCGAAAACAGAACCGAAATCCAAAAATCCTACACCTAATTCAACCTTAAGCTAGCCATATTATTATTAAGATTAATTTACGGGCATGCATCCTCAAACACGAGATTCAATATATACACAGATGTTCATCCCTGTTTATCGTCGTAAATTATTCTATTTCTATGTACCACTAATACCTCCAATTGGATTTTAAGTGATCTGTCTTGGAAAGAATCCCTTGAACAGCAGACCCTGAATTCGAAAATAAACCATAATTCTCAACTGAACTCTTACCTTAAGTTAAGCTAAGTCTTATTTCTAGACACGTAACTACTTTGGTCTACGATAGGTTCCCGTTAGAATTCGAAAATTAACAAAAGCAACTTTAGCGACACCAAAGAAACGAAGTTAATTTGAATTACCAATGTTTGTACCTTTAGAAACGGACACTGGGAAAATGGAGAACTCCATTTCGTTTTTTGTATTTTCTTAATTATCCTAAAAATCGGTTTACAAAGCTAGCTCCGTGTTTTCTTCCGCGTTAGTAGGTATAGGGACGGTTGAGACTATCCCCAACCCTCTATTTTTACCTCCTCCCCTTCCCACCACTCCAGCTAATCCCCGTCCAGTCAACCAATGAGAGCGAGCCCCGCCCAGACAGGTCCCATTTCGTTATCCCTCCTCTTCGCAATATTATCCCTAACTGTTTACAGGTACAGTGTATTAGTAGAGGAGGGATAATATTGCGAAGAGGAGGGATAACGAAATGGGACCTGTCTGGGCGGGGCTCGCTCTCATTGGATGACTGGGCGGGGCTTATCTGGGGTGGGGGGAAAAGGGAGGAGCTGAAAGTGGTGGGGTGGGATCAACCATTCCCATACCTACTCGCGTTGATTATTTTGAATGCTTGCCGTTACGATCATCCTGTAATAGCTTTCTTCTACTGTTGGTCAGAAGTGCGATCGGTTCCCATGATGAAGTATCAATATGGATCCATGACCGTGACGATGTTGCCGAAACGAAGCCACGCTTCCTGACGACTCGTAAATCGAGGAGCTTCGTTAAGCTCCCCTGGCTTCTGAAGAAGACCACGACAAGATGGTCGAACCGCCAAGTATTTAAAGTAACCAACGAGGGAGAGAACTCGGAAACCAGTCTACAAATCAACAGCTCAGTGAAAGTTTTTAAAGAATCGTTCTACTAGGCCTATTCTTCGAAACATGTGCGCCTGTCCACAGTTTGTTTATTTACAATTTATTTTGTGTTTCATTGGCCGCTTTCCAGTGACTTTGTTGAGTTACTCAGAACAACTCTGAAGTACGCCTCAACTACTTTACGCCTTTCCAGTGCATCCGAGAGTAGTTGATGCGTACTCCTGAGTTGCTCTGAGTAACTCAACAAAGTCACTGGAAGGCGGTTATTATTTGCATTACTCTAATAAAGGAATATGATATTCCATAAGCGGCTCCTCATTTCTCTTAAGATCGACGGGGATCCTGCGTGTGTATATATGTAAGTGAGGTTATGTCGGTATTTGAAAAGTGAGGTTATGGCAGCGTGACAAGTCGAAAAGTAGGGTTATGGATTTTTGAGAGTATGTAGGATTATGAATTTTTGACAGTTCGATGGGGCCATGAAAAGTAAGGTTATAGGTAGTTCGATGGGGCCAATAAGGCTAAGAATTTTGACAGCTCAATTGAGGATTTATGGGACCAAAGGGACATTCAAAATGGAAAATGGCGGTCTCTCAAGGTCAAGGTCGCGTAAGGACAAGTTTAAGGTCATGCAAGTCCAAGGTCACGAGAGGTTAAGGTCAGCTTTAAGCGGAAACTGTGAGGAGGTGGTGGGGATTGAGTGGAGGAGGGGCGGGGCTGCAAGTGGAAGAGTTCAAAGTTGATGAGTCGGAAAAAGGGGCGGGTCATAGTAAATGAAGCGTTCTGATTGACTGGGGTCGGGTCTGGAGTGGGGGAAGAGCAGGGCCTAAAATGAGAAGTGGGAGTGCCAAAGTGCCTTATAGAATTTTCATTCTTAACCTATTAACTAGTATCCCAGTAACACAAGATATTGGGCAATGTTTTCATATTAGTGTTGCCAAGGATATAAACTGGCTTGCATTTCTTTTTCATCATTTTCAGTAGCCAAGACTTTTCCTTTGAAAGGTTCCGATGTGCATAGCTGACTAAATAAAATAATATTATAGTTCAAATATCGGTTTAATATTGGATCTGCATGTTGTAGAATGATATTGGTGATATTCCACCAACATCATAAAGTTCTATAGTATCAATGTTGATCCAACATCAAAATTCAATATTAGTAAACTATTGTTGGAAAATATTGGGCCAATGTTTTCAATTACTTTGTTGCTGACTCTATCAAGTCAATGCGTGGAGAAAACATGTTTCCATTATGCTTATGCTACTGAGGATGCGATTGGAAATATGTGTCAATTAAAACGAAACACCTCCAACAACTTCTGGGAAAATTGTTCCAACGAATAACGTCGAACCAGGTTTCTATTGCTAGGGAGGCATCTTTTGACATAAAGATAGTATTGACCACTTACCCCCTACCCTCTAGAGCCACCCCCTTTAAAATTTCAAACGGCATAGGTTGGAAATTGATGAATCCAAGCGGTTTTTTTGCCTTTGCAAGATACACTAGCTTAAATGTTGCAGTTGAAGCGCAATTAGTGGTGTTTGCGCAATATATGCCCTTGCAAATATTTCAACTTTAGCAGGTGGCATTTCTTAAATCAAAACGTTGAAATATTTACATGTTGCACGTTTTATGCAACCACCCTTATTTGTCGCACCTAACGAATCGACATCTTGGAAGTACTTGATCTCAAAACAAAACTGGTTGGAATAATGGACAACTTTTTCAACGATTTGAACCCCTGTTACCATTCGAAATTTTAGGGGTGATTCTAGATGGTACTAATAGGAGACCGAATAAACACCATTTTATGGCCCTTTGCAGTGATGATTCGGTGTTCTATCTGGAATTATTGATCCAGCAAATATTCGAGGTATTTCGTTTTAAATCGAACACCCTGTATATTGTAGAAATAGTAAACAAAACGGATTTTAATGCATGTTTTCCCAAACTAGTAAATTAAAAATTAATTATGGCTATTTTCAAAATTATTTCTGCTTCCTATTCAAAAGCTTGTGTTGCAACGTTTCTAATTTGAAAATTACTGCGCGCAGTACATGTTTCCAAGAGTAAACTGTGTAAAAATTAACTTGTCCGAGTAGTTTCATTACTTATTCTAATTATTATTCTAACATTTTTATATCTATAATACTTGCCGGCATTTTTGTGACTCTAAAGTAATTCATAACAAACAATTCACTATATAAACCCAAGTTTTATCTAAAATAATGGTGCAATGTTGAAATATTTCATTCTCTCCGGTTTATAACGATTTGTTCCAAATACTTCGGCCCCATTGCACGCAATATTTTATATCTAACACTAATTTGCATATTATAATATAAAAAATATCCCTATAAACTACTGGTACATGTCAGTCGTATTATATTAGTCTAAATATTATTTACATTTCTCCGATGTGTTGTTTTTTAGTGGCGTAGAATAATTTCATAATTTTACACAGAAAATAGTACGGGAATTATAACAGTAAAAAACTAACTACGATTTTATATGTTAATTTTGCCGTTGCTTATAATGGCTGCTTACGATTAAATATTTATATTACAAGAGGACGGAGGATTAAAAATGTCATGATTTTTATCTAATAGTAATTTTTAAATAAACCCCAGGACTTTAACCTTCATTATATAAATAACTTTTCTCATGAAGTTATAAGTTTTCTATCCAACGATTTAAAATCGGCTTATAAATGACTTTGAGATGTTATTTTTAATTTCTTGTAGTTCAAGGACTTCAAGATCATAGTAAAAAGCCACGAAATAGGGTTATGCACGTAACATTTTACCCCTGCTAACTTTTTTGTTTTTTTACCTAGAGAAAAATGATAACGACCAAAGTTGTAAGAAATTTTCTTGCGATTTCGACGAACTATTCAAAGAAACAATTGAATGTCACATTTCAGAGATATAGGTAAATCAAAGTTGTGTTTTTTTAATTAGAACACCCTGTATATTTCTAATTTTTTTATGTTCCCGCCTTTTTCTGATTACAACGATATACATGTCATATGTTTGCTGAAACAGTTTGCACAGTTGCGCTTTGAAATTGTGCATGTTGCATAATGGGCAAAATCTAAATTACCATGGAAAAATCAAAACAATTGTTGTAAAACGGTTTGACAGTTCTAGTTGTGTTTCAACATCTCTAAGAACTGTCAAACCGTATTACAACAATTGTTTTGATTTTTTTATGGCACTTTAGATTTTGCCCATTATGCAACATTCACTATTTCAAAGCTGAATACTGTGCAAACTGTTTGAGCAAACGTTTGACAATATATGTCATTGTAATCAGAAAAGGCGAGAATTTAAAAAAATGAGAGATATACAGGGTGTTCTATTTAAAAAATCACCGATTTGATTTATATCTCAGAAATGTGAAATTCAATTGTTTTTTTGAACAGTTCGTCGAAATCGCAAGAAAATTTGCTACAACTTTGGTCTTTGTAAATTTTTTCTAGGTAAAAAAATCGAAAAAGTTAACAGGGGGCAAATGTTACCCTGTACATTTTATAGTCGAGTAAACTTTAACTTGGCGTGTGGATGAGTTGTTATTGTGCATACTATTTCATTTTCTCTTGCACACAAAGTTAAAGCAATAACCCAAAAACATTGTTCACGTATGTTTATACGTAAACAATGGTTTTGGGCCATTGCTTCAATTTTGTGTGCAAGAGAAAATACAATAATACGCACAATATCAACTCATCCACACGCCAAGTTAAAGTTTACTCGAGTATATATTACCTCTAATACAGTTGCAAACTATCCTTACACAATTTTTCCTTATATGAAATTGAGTACAAATAAGTAAGAAAATTAAGCTTTTTGTAGAAACGTTCCAAACAATTTGTCATGGTTTACTGCGAGATATGAGAAATAATTTGAACTCTTCTACAAAAAATGACTATTATTATTATTATTATTATTAATTTTTTTTTTCACTATAATCAATTTTAAATAAAAGAAAACACTGTAAAGCACATTTACGACGGTATTAAATAAATAATAAAATATATACACGGTGATGCATGAAAAATTTTAATTATTCGACATTGAATTTTTGTAAAACAGAAAAATTTAAAAACATCAATTTCGGATTAAAAAATACCTGACAATTTTTTTATTTGTTGCAGATTTCCATGGCCTACTAGGAAACAAGCATAAGGAGTATCGTTCTAAATCATTTATGGTCCGATTGTAAATTGAAAAAAAAAATTACAAATTACAGCTCTACGAGGAATTTTTCATTGTTACTGCAATTGCTCCCATTTTTATATTCTAGATTTCATCGAGACAGTAATCATTATTAGCGTGCTATTTCCGCCTTCTCAAATTATACAGGGAGATTTCGAAATTCTGGAAACCACCCGAAACGAAATTCAAACCCACCAAGAACAACGTGTGTGCTATAACTATACTCCTAAACCACTCAACAACGATAAAAAAATACAGAGTTACGTACGGCAAGAGGGTCCAAAAGAACAAAGCTACGTACAATTCCCACTTCCTGTCGGTCTTCAGGATTTGCCCGTGCAAAAAATGGCCGGTCGCCTTGAATTCCTTTATGGTTTTCTCCTTGTCCAGCCATCTTTTCTCCAGAAATTCCTTCAGCCCCTCTTCGGTTTTTGGTAATATGGATTTTGGGTACCTAAAACAAGTTCTTTTTATTTATTTTTTTTATTTTTTTTTTCTGCTTTTTTTCAATTTTTTCACATTTTCGACGCCATTTTCTCAACAAATTCCAACTTGTTACATATCGCTGAAATCAGAATTTCATGATGCATACAAAAATGTAAAAATACGCAGGATGTTCCGCTTAAAGTAAGAAAGTTGGTATCGCTTCCGGTTAGACCGGAAGTAGTACGTTATGCATAATTATGTCAGATTCTGGCTTTAGTGACCTACTATCTACGTTCCGAATTTCAGAAGTCTATATTTCCTAATAACCGAGTTATTCCATAGCCAATACTTGAGTGTCGCTAAGAGATTATTTTTACTTCAACAGATTTTTACTTACCTTGCCAAATGGACTTTGACAACTTTTGGGAAATGCCCGTTCAATAATACCTTTTCGTTCTGGGGTACAACATCGGGATACACGAGAGTAATATCATAAACAGCATCTAAATTATTTTTCGACAACAATTGGTGAGTGAGAAAAATAAACCCTGTAGTTCTAGGATGAAGAACATAGTCGTACTTCTAAAAACAAAAGAAAAGGGTGTTATTATCTCTTACATTCAAGATGTCTTGAATAAACAAGAACTTGATACGTTTACCATATTTCGAAAACATCTGGAATATAGTATAGGTAGCTTGTGTGCTCTAGTTACCTGCAAATAATTCTTCTCTGCAAAACTATCGCTACTTTTCTTGGTGTTCTCTGTAAAATCAGTACCTTCCGGGAAAACTAAAAGGCTATGTTTGTATGAATTATCCACTACGTAATCAATATATTTTTGAAGTATAGCTTTGTCCAACAACCAGCACCTTTTTATGTAAACAAAACACGCCAGTTGCATCACCCATCCTGAAAATACATACAGTGTGGTAGTGAATTCGCCAAAATGATACAACCGCAACCAAACCATGCGCGAATATTATCTGCCAATTATTTACGTATTTAAGTAGTAAGACTATGCGGGTTCTGGACCACTTTTATCCCTGCAGTGGTCCAGGATCACAACCAAACCATGAGCGAATAGTATCTGCCACTTCTTTACATATTTGAGTAGTGAGACTATGCGGGTTCTGGACCACTTTTAGAGCTGCAGTGGTTCAGGACCCGCATAGTCTTACTACTTATTTGGTCTGACGTTTTGGTTGCAGTGAATCATTAATGTCCTTTTAATTTATAAATGACTTTGTTTAGGCTTTATACAAGCATAATAATAACAAACATATCCAAATTGATATACTTATATTGATGTTTCATCTCTAAACATGCTATTATTAAATTCATTGGACTTTCTTTAATACATTATGAATATTGGATTAAAAATTATAAAATTCAAAACGTCTAAAAACAAATTATTAAAATTGTTTAATCCAATATTCATATGTATTAAAGAAATTTGGATATGTTTGTTATTATTATGCTTGTATAAAGCCTAAACAAAGTCATTTATAAATAATGCATATCAAGCAAACAAAGAGAATTGTCCTTTTAATGTTCCGTTACTACGTAACTAAGATGTCGTTAAGTTATGCATATCTTAATTAAATTCTTTATTACCGCTCATACAAACCTGGACCGGGTATGTGTCTGATGACGTCCTTCAGAACGAATTTCGTCGAGTGTCTCAATTTATTTCTCCCCACAACGCTGTGGTAGACTGTTGGCCAAAAGAAATTCCAGTCTGTCCTGGTTCTATGGTTCATAACTAAAACGGAGGTTTCCCCCGTGTGTACGGGGTCCCCAGAAACTTGAATGTCACAGCCACAAAGTATTTCTAGTAAAGCCTACAAACAAGAGCACCTTTTAGGTAATCGGGACAAACGCTGTGAACTTATTTATTGCTAGTATTATCTGAGAGCGGTCGTTGTCTTGGCTGTTAATATTGACAATAACAATTCTAAATGTAATCCGCTAGGTACATACAGGGTGGTAGGTTAGGGGTTAATAGATATGGTAACCCGGTCGAGAGACTAAAATATTTTATAGCTGCGTCAATTTGACTACTCCCTGTATGTGCCCGAGCACTTTTAACGACTAACGACTTACCGTAGGATAGTACTGCCAGTACGTAAATAATATGTCAGTTATGTAACGATAAAGTTTATTTGAAATAAACAAAACAGGCAACAAAGGGCAAAATAAAGATGCATATCCTAAAAACAAAAGAATGCAGCTAGAGACTGATGAGATCGGCAACATTTGTAAGTAGGCCAAGGGAATTAGAAAGGGGGACAGGAATAATTTTAAATTTTTTCGTCTCGAATAAATTAAATATAAACAAAAGTAATGAATGATAATTTGAGGACCTCATGAAAATTGTCTCAGCGCTTCTAGAACAAAAATTTTGCATCGAGATTGACGCCTGTCATTACACTGTCGACATTTTTCAAATTATCTTGGCCTATACGAACACATGATTAAATACATATTACAAATTTTCGTTGCCTTTGTTTTGACATGTGAAAGGAATTCTATGGAATAATTTAATAATATGAAATTATTAACAATGTTCGCTGTAGATATGTGTATTTATATATAGAGTTATAAACAGATATTGTTGAGCCCGTTCAATATATAAACAGTCATTGTGAAGCCCAAAATTACACTGTTGCGCCAGGATTCGGGTTCAACAACGTATCGAGGCGTATACCATCACAGTTCGGTTAAATATGGTCTTAGGACACCGTATACGCAAATTTTAAGGAGGGCTTAACAACGTACCGTTCCCATCTTCGTGTATATCTCGATTAATTCTCTCACGTCCGCTGCAACTAGCAGGCAAAATTTAATTTCATTCAAGATCAAATCAGGAAATACTGGAACTTTTGAAGGAGGAAGACCTATACAGAGAAATCAAACAACAAAGGGTGAAATGGCTGGGACATGAATGGAGGGCACCGACAGAGCAAATAAAAGAAGAAAAGAAAGACCGGCGGCAACATGAATCAAGGAGGTGAAGGGAGATTTGTCCAGGGTAGGAATAGATAATGGGGTAACAATAGCTCAAGATAGAAAGAGATGGAGATAGATTTAGAGGAAAAGGGAACTAATCCATACCAAAAATTGGATCTAGAAAGCTACTAGCCTTGCTCCTAACGGGGGTGTCAAGACATTCATTCGTTCATGTATATTTTTAGATATATTATATGGTTTGGCGTTGGTCGCCAGTGTTTGGTCCTAGTCATCATTTGTTTAAGCGTATACAGTATGTCTCCGGCTGGGGTTCACAAGAAAATTTAACTTTTCGCAAAAAAGCTACTCTTCATAAAAGTGTTTCCTCCGAAGTCAAGATTCACGTTGAGAAATTAGGTCAAGAGTGAGGTACCCCTATTTTTCAAAATATTTAAAGAAGTTATTTGCAAAAGATGTCAAATACCAAATCATTTTAGTATTATTTGGAAAAAAATGAAGAACGTGAAAAATATGTTTTATGCGAATAGGCGCCTGTGATTTGGTATTTTGGCATTTTTCTCTTCTTTTTTCTCAAAAATTACAAATAGCCGTATGGATGTATATGTACATACAAAAAATGTTCGTTTTTCATTTCTACATCACATCGTCAAAATCTGAAATTTTGAAAAAAATTGAAAAATTTCAATTCAAAAAGTTCTATATTAAATATCAATTTTGGCCACCCTGTATATTTTTAGGAAGTAAATAAAATTAAGAAACATTAATTAGATGTCTCGTAACTAGTATTTACATATTTTTTCTTATAATTTCATAATTGCGACTGTAGTGATTTTTTCAATATGCAGATGACATTATTTCAACAAAAAAATTTATTGCATCCAAGTGGTTGAGAGGAGTGAAAGGAGTCTAGAAAGAGATTAAAAAAAAACGTACTGATATACATAGCATTCCGTTTTTAAAAAAGCACTTGATCCTGTATCGTCTTGACTCGCCCTGTATATTCGAAAATAATTTCCGGTTATAGACTTTTTTATCTAGCCTAGGTTACTTGTATTTTTTTTTTTAATGTGATATTTCCAACATTTTGGGAGCCGCTGGATTTATCTCAAGTTATACAAGCCATTGTAAGTTAAAGTGGGGTGAGGCCACGCCTCTATGGCACGGCTGTGTGGCTAGTTAAAATGTAGAAGGCGTGGTCTGCAATATAATAATTACTTCAAATGTCAGAGGTTCTCAAAAAGTTGAGAAACATAATTTTACAAGCAATTTCAGGTGGTATAACGCTGTCTAGTTTCGTATTAATTAGTGAAGGATAATAGGAACACTCTACTAATTGATACGTTGTAAAAGATATCCACCTAGTGTGGATTTATTCCTTGACTCTTTGATTATGAAGAATAGAAAAAAATGTACAACTTTGTGGCAATCACTGTATTTTTTTTATTTGAGGCAATTAACGTAGGAAAATTATTTTGTGCACGTATCCGGTTGTAAAAGCTTTATCTACAGGATGTTTATAATTTTATGTAGTTTCTGAATTTTTTTCTCGAAAACCACCACAGTAAGTATACTTCTTTAATTATCTGTATATGGACTTGCCATTAAGGGACCTACCATCCCTTAAAAGGAATTAAATAAGTTGGGGTTCAGGGTTCACCCTGTACAATTAAAGATTCTTCAAAAATGATTGTAAACCTTGGGACTACAGAATTAGGCAACCAGATATACGCTCTATGGTTTTATATGTGCAGAAAAAATTAAATATGTACCTAGTTTAAGGTAACAACTTTTTTACTCCAGAAACTGTAGTAATAAAATTATAAACATCCTGTAGGTAAAGCTCTTACAACCGGATACGTGCACAAAATTATTTTCCGTTAATTGCTTCAAATTAAAAAAACACAGTATTTGTCACAAAGTTGTACTTACATTTTTTTCTATTCTTAATAGTCAAAGAGTCAAGGAATAAATTCACACTAGGTGTGGATATCCTTTACAACGTATCAATTAGTAGAGTTTTCCTATTATCCTCCACTATTTAATGCAAAACTGTGTTTCTCAACTGTTTGAGAACCTCTGACACTTTTGAAACAATAATTGTACGCAGACCACGCCCTCTACATTTTAGCTAGCCACACAGCTGTGTCATAGAGGCGTGACCTCACCCCACCTTAACTCTCAATGACTTGTATAACTTCAGATAAATCTAGCGGCTCCCAAAATGTTGGAATTATCACATATTAGATTTGAAGGAATAAATTCCTGAATATAGACAACTATGGTTTCGTGGTCAATTTTGAGAACCCATAATATGACGGGAGGCGTTTTCTTTGTTAATTTGACGTCAATTTAGAAGCACAAATGATTGACACAAACACTCAGATATAGGCACAGAGTTATACACGTAGCAGGGACATACAGACAGACAGATTTCAGGTATACAATCAACAGGCAAACATTTTTAATCTGTTAAACTGTAAAAAATATTTTTAACATATCTACCTATTCTAATTGTAAATAAATTGTAGCAAATACGAGCGCACACCCTGTAGAATGAATATGATAGAATGATTGGCGTTTATAATCATGCCGAATTTTAACTACAAAACTTATACTATAAAAAATGGTTTGTCGACTGAAAACAAATTTAAGTTTAATAAAAAATATTTTTTGAATCAACTTATTTTTCGTGACTTTACATTGACCTCCGGGCCCAGAAAGGTACCCGCAAAATGGCCCGGCTCGTCCTGCAACGAACATCAGTGATTAACGGCCACTTGTCGCTGTGTTGTGAAAGATTCTCACCTGCTAAGATGCTGGTATACCATAAAAAACAATACAGCCACCCAGTCACCACAGCCATGGTTCAAAATAACGGCTTAACTTGACTAAACATCTTAAACAATTTGAAAACAATCAAACAAAACTGTCACATGTTTTTACTCCGAAAACTACATGGTTTATAAAATTCCATATTGCCGGGGTATGCTATATATTTAGAGATTTATTGATTTTCATCCCCCAGATTCGCTATGGACCAGAGAGCGGGACGGAGTCACCCCATCGTCTCGCTTCCTCCCAGTGCAAGGCTGGATCGCTGGTATGGCAACGGCACCTGCGCGATATACAGAGAGTTTGAATTAAGGCCCTGTTTTTCTTTGTATGCCAATAAAATTATTTTAGGACTTCAGCAAATGGTGAAGTGTGACCTTTCACCTTTCGCAGTTATTATAATCAAAATTATATGCGGAATTACCTACTGTTTGATTTTAATTGTTTACGTTAGATGCAAGCTCGACAAAAAAATCTGCAACAGATACAGGGTGTGCCAGAATTTGCTATACAAACATTTTTCCAAAAATTGATTTATTGTTTAGTTCTCATACTTTATCGTAGTGTTTTATTGGCTCCTTCTGGGAAAAACTAAAACTCCGACCCACCCTGTATACAGGGTGTTTACATAATGAGTATTTCTTCTAATACTGTATAACTACTGGAGATAAAAAAATTTAGGATAAAAGTTGTTCATCAAATAAGGACGTGCATTGTCATACATAAGAATAAAATTTGCACCAGTAGTAATTCCCTGAGAAGGCACTATTTAATTTTCTCTAGGCATCCCGTATAATTGAAAAATCAATTAAGTAGGTAATAACCGAAATTAAGTTACAAAAATACACGATTAGTACGACAGTCCTAATACTTACCTCCTAATACTTATCACTTGCAGTCGACACACAGACGTACCGAGAAATCAAAACTCAGGACTCATCTTCAGCTTAATGTAGCAGCACTATAATTATAATCAAGAGAAAATATTTAAAATACATAATATCTGTTATTTCCATCATGTGTGTGTTAATAAACATGAGTGAGTTGTATTATTTCAGTTTTAAACTATGACACGTTTTCATGCAGCACTAGAACTGAGCCCCATGCATTTGTATATGTTTCAAAGTTGCTTTGGGAAGCCATAGCGGAAATATCCATAGTAAGTTAATTTAAAACTGGATCCTATTAGAAGGGGTATTGATTTGCGTGAAACGTACAGGATACATAACAAAATAAACAAACAACAAAAGTGATCAACTGCAACTACAGATAGGAGAGTAATAGTTTTTCTACCATCTACAGCCTACAGTAATCACTTGCCATAAATAAACAACTTTGTTTGAATTTACTTTAGTAGAAGCAAGTGAATTATGTGTCTGGTATCATTAAATTATATTTCAAAAGAGAAAATTTATTAACGGTAGCTGAAAATTCACTTACGGTAACAAAAAAGTACTATCGACAAATAAAGTAGTTATTTGTGGTAAGTATGTCACAAGTAAACAACTCTAATTAGATATATTGCGCTAGATGTCAATGAAGTTTATCACTGGTGTCAGTTGCTATTAAAAAGTTTCAATGGTAGCAATCTAATTGTAGAAAGAGATCAGTTGGGATAAGTGAGCTGAGCAGCGTTACTATTCTGACCTATTAATTTGTTCTTATTAATTAAACTGTGCATTTGTCTCAAATTAACTGTTCACTTGCGACTGTTAAGTATTTTAATTAATAATTAAGTAGCAAATACAGTCTACTTACCCTCATTTACTCATTTACTAGAGCTAGTGAACAAGTTAGTAGAGGTGAGTGAATTATGTATTTGCTACCTGCTAATTAAAGCATTTTCAGTTGCAAGTGCATCCTTAACTTGACACAAATGCACGGTTTAATAATAATAAGTGAAAATTCATTTACCGTCACTAAAAAGTTGTTTACTATATAGGACAAATAAAGAAGTCATATATGGTAAGTGAATGAGAATTTCTTCACCTGCCGCAGGTTAACAACTCTAATTAGAACATTTTGTTAGAAGTATAAGCTAATAAAGGTAAGTAAACTGTGTTTTGTCACTTAGAATACTTTAATAGTAGCAAGTAAACTCTTAACCCAAAACAAACGTAGATGTTTCAAGAGAGTAGCTAAACAGGTTAATGTGGCGATAGTTTTCATACTTTCCCTTAGTGAATAAGTTAATAAAGATAAGTGAACTATGTATCTGCTACTTAACTACTAATTAAAGTGCTTTATTAATCGCAAGTTGAGACAGACGAGCAGTTTCTACTTACCTCTAGCAGAATATATTTAATTAGAGTTGTTTATTTGTGGCAAGTAAAGAAATCCTCATTTACTTACCACAAATAACTTATTTACTTGTCCAATATAGTCCAACTGTTAGCTTTGGCAAGTAAATTTTCGCTACTCCTCAGTGTAAGCAGAGAGCTAGTGAACAAGTTAATAAAAAGTAAGTGAACTAGGTGTTTGTCAACAACCTACTAATGAAAGTACTTAACAGGCACAAGTGAATCCTTAACTTGGGACAGATGCGCAGTTTCATATTAGTAAGTGAACATTCATTTACCGTTGCTAAAATGTTGTTTACTATGTAGGACAAATAAAGAAGTAGGTAATTTATTTATAGCAAGTAAATAAAGATTTTTTCACCTGCCACAGGCAAACAACTCTAATTAGATGCATAGCGCTAGAGTAAGTAAAGTTTATCGCTGGTTTCAGCTGTTAGTATATGTTACAGTGGTAGCAATTTAATTGTAGAAAGAAATCAGTACTTGCGACTATTAAGTACTTTAATTAGCAGTTAGTTGGCAAACGCAGTTTACTTATTTACTAATGCCCTTACGCTGAGGAAATGTAATAACAATAAGTGAAAATTCACTTACTGTAGCTAAAGCTTAAGAGTTGTTTACTATGTAGGGCAAGAAGTTCGTTGTCACCTGCTACAGGCAAACAACTCTAATGAGATATATTTCGTTAGAGGTAGATGACGTTTATCGCTGGCGTCACTAAACTATGGTTCAGTTGTTATTAAACATTCCAGTGGCAGCAATTTAATTGTATTAAGGGATCAGCTGGGATAAGTGAGCTGAGCAGCTGTAACTAGTGATTTGTTGACCTATTCTCATTAATCTGTTTAGCTGTCTGTATTAATTAAACTCATTTGTTTCAAGTTAAGTATTCACTTGCTACTGCAGGGTGCTTTAATTAGTAGTTAGGCGGCAAACACATAGGTCACCTACCTTTATTAACCTGTTCACTAGATCTCTTACACTGAGGAGAAGCGAAAATCCACTTGCCGTAGCTAAAAATTTGTGGACTATATAGGACAAGTAAAGAAGTTATTTGTGGTAAGTAAGTGAAGATTTCTTCACTTGCCACAAGTAAACAACTCTAATTAGATATATTTTACTAGAGGTAAGTGGAGATAGACGCTGGCTTCACTAAAGTATGTTTTGATTGATATTAAACGTTTCAGTGATATCAATTTAATTCTATTTAAGGATCGGTTGGGATAAGTGATCTGGGCAGTTGTTACTAGTGAATTGCTGACTAATTTTCATTAATCTGTTTAGCCGTTCCAATTAAATTGTTTGTCTGTCTCAACTTGCGATTAATAGAGCACTTTAATTAGTAGTTAAATAGCAAATACATAGTTCACTTACCTATACTAACTTATTGACTTGAGGCAAGTGGAAAAACTGCAGCACTATTAATCTGTTTAGCTACTTTTTTAAACATCTACGTTTATTTCAGGTTAAGCGTTTACTTGCTACTGTTAAAGTATTCTAAGTGGAAAAACACAGTTCACTTACTTTTATTAACTTATACTTCAAGAGAAGTGTATCTAATTAGAGTTGTTTACCTGTAGCAGGTGAAGAAATCTTCATTCAGTTAGCATAAATAACTTCTTCATTTGGCCTATATAGTAAACAACTCTTTAGCGACGGTAAATGAATTTTCACTTACCATTATTAAACTGCGCATTTGTCTCAAGTTAAGGATTGACTTGCGACTGTTAAAGTACTTTAATTGGTAGGTAGCAAATACATAATTCACTCTATTAACTGTTCACTAGCCCTAGCATATGAGTAAATAAGGGTAAGTAGACTGCATTTCCTACTTGTCTATTAATTAAACAGTGCATTTGTCTCAAATTAAGGATCCACTTGTGACTATTATAAGTACTTTCATTAGTAGGTAATTGACAAATACATAGTTCACTTACCCTTATTAACTTGTTCACTAGCTCTCTTACACTGAAGAGAAGCGAACATTCACTATTATAGCTGTAGCAAAATTATTTAGATTATGTAGGACAAGTAAAGAAGTTATTTGTGATAAGTAAATGAAGATTTCTTCACTTGCCACAAATAAACAACTCTAACTAGATATATTTTACTAAAGGTAAGTGGGATTGACGCTGGCATCACTAAAGTATGTTGTAATTGCTATTAAATGTTACAGTGATATCAATTTATCTAGGGATTGATTGGAATAAGAGATCTGGGCAGCTGCTACTAGTGAATTGTTGACTAATTCTCATAAATCTGTTTAGCTGTTCTAATTAAATTGTTCTTCTGACTCAACTTGCGATCAATAGACACTTTAATTAGTAGTTAAATAGCAAATACATAGTTCACTTACCTTTACTAACTTATTTACTTGGGGCAAGTAAGAGAATTACTGCTTTATTAATCTGTTTAGCTACTCTTTTGAAACATCTACGTTTGTTTGTTTCAAGTTAAGCGTTTGCTTTGTTGTTATTAAAGTATTCTAAGTGACAAAACACACAGTTCGCGTATCTTTATTAACTTATGCACTTAGTGTTTGTAGAAAGGATATGTTAAGATTGAAAGGAAAATTTCTTGTAACTTTGGATAAATTAAGAAAATTCAACGTAGCTTCGAGGGATAGGAAAACAAATGCCTCACAAGCTTAAAACATATATTTGCTCCTCCTCTTTCCTTTATATAATTTTGTTACGTAAGGAAGTAGTAAAGAAAAGCTTGGTTTGGACCGCCTGGATATCCAAAAGTTCATCCCTTGATTCTGGACGCAGGTGAACTCTAGCCAGGAAAAAATCACAGTCAGGTCCTGGTAATATTTAATCAAACCACTCGCATAAAACATGCCTTCCTTTATTAGAGACGACGTATTTGAGAGCACAAAAATGCTGAAGATATCCTTCTATTATAACATATTTAATTTTTTTTAATACTCCTTTAAATTTCAGTATTTGCCCTAAAGGCATACAATATTGATTCCAGTGAGCAGTCCACGCAAAATTTGTTATATACACGGGCTATTACTGTCTATATATATACACATTTCCAGCGAAACAGCTCCGGATCCCCGGAAACTGCCATGGCAACCATATTAACAGAACATCCACGCGTTCACCCCGTCTGAGATACCTGGTTTTGATACCTGCTTTGTGCAGGATGGATCACCAAGGTAACAAGCAAAATAGTGCATCTGGTGTGACCTTTGGCCCACGTGCATGCAGAATAATTCATTTTACCTCTATTAGGCTCCATGTGGGCTTTCGCTTTGATCTTGTTGGTAAGGGTATTAATTAAGACGTTGCGACTCATATTTTTCAGTTAGTGACAAATAAAAGACGCCCCAGAAAGGATAATTACAGTCTTATGGCCAGGAAATGAATAGCGTTAAAGGAAATTTGAACTTACAGTAAAATTGAATTTTATTTTCAGTTATTTTTATTTAGGAAACTAAGTAAATGTAATACTTATAACATCAAATTTTGAACGCTTATTAAATAGAGAAATAATTAATCTTACTATTGTTTCAATAATAATAATAATAATAATAATAATAATAATAATAATTTCCTTCCATACGAGAACTTTTACTTGTGTATTTTGTGTACGAATTAAAACACAAATATTTTAATAAATACATAGTGTAGCATATTTAATATCAATAGCAGCAATTTTTCACAAAAATAAATATATTTTTAGGGATGTCTCCTAAGCATTCCTCATTGAGGTGTATTGGTGAAGATAAGTGCTGTTTGCAAAGCCGAACGGCTCCTCGATTTTCGCCATAATACTGGTAGCGCACACGCAGAATATCCATAGCAGCAGACCATAGAGGAATATATTTTTCATTAAGTCTAAATAATACAACCTAAAAAAATAAATAGCATCAGTGGTGGACATTCCGCAAACACCTAGTCTAGACATGCAAACCTTTTGAGTGTCTTCCTGGCGTAGGGCAAAGTATCCAGCTCCTCATGCACGCAATACTTCCGAGCACCCAGTATATAGTTCAACAAATATTCCTCATAGTTGATCCGTTCTCTGTTGGTGAAGAATATCGCTTTATCGGAAGCATTAAGACAGTCGTATGCCTTTTGCAGCTTCTCGTTATGGAAATTCCACGGCCTTGTGGTGTAATACTGCAACACGCTCAGCCCGTTTTGGATTTTCTTCTGAGTACGAACCAAGCTGAAAGTAATCTTCAGTTCTAGTCGGTTCATCGCTATACTTAGTAAAATTAATACTCACAATGGTTTGTTGCCAGTAAGCCGCAGCATGAAGTCTACAAAGTATGCCGGGATTATGTGGAAGAAGAACGCTGCAATGCTGTGGACGAAATAGCTGGATTTCGCGCTGCCGCCCGGATACCATAAGGCCACGCTAAACGGGTATTGAAGTATGTATTTTCTGCTTATTTTCAAGGCTTGTCCCCAAGTTATAGGCTGCTCCTGAAACACATATTTTAATTTTGGCTATGTAAGCTCGAAATGTATATTTCCAGTAAAATGGAAATGGAGATGTCCAAGGAACTACAATGATTTCCAAGGAATGTCAATGATTTTCAAAGAATTCTATGGTTTCCAAGAAATAACAATCGAATAGAGACACTATTTATTATTATTAATATTTTTAGCATGTCCGAAATTAAAGAAATTTAAATAAATTAAAAAATTCCTAGGTGCCAAAGGTTTTAAAAAATACAAAAGATTTTAGGGAATTCCAGTTATTTACAAGATATTCAAAAAAATACAAGAAATTCCAATTAATGCCAAAGATTTCCAAAGGATTATACAATTATTTCCAAAAAATTTTAAATAATTGCAAGAAATTCTAAAAATTTCCAAGAAATCCCAATAATTTCCAAGGAACTACAATTTCGAAGAAATTTCAATGATTTCCACCAAATTATGACTTTCAAAAAATTTGTAAAAATTACAAGAAATTCTAAAGATTTGCAAAATATTCTAATATCCAAGGAATTCAAGATAATTAAAATGATTTTCAAGAAATTTAATTAATTACAACGATTTTCAAAGAATTCTCTCTGAATGATTTTCAAGGAATACTAATGATTTCTAAAGAATTGTAATGATTTCCAAGATATTCAAAATAATTCCAAAGATTTTCAAGAAATTTTAATGATTTCTAAGAATATCAAAAGAACTACTAGAAATTTCAATTAACTTCAAAAATATTTGAGGAATTCTAATGATATCCAAAAAGAACTCAATATTCCAATTTATTCCAGATTATCAAAGAATTCCAATGACTTCCAATTAATTACAATAGTTTAAAAAATATATCAAAATAATTACAAGAAATTTCAAAGAATTTCAATAAATTACAATAATTACCAAGAAATTTCAATGATTTCCAAGGATATTAAAAGAACTACAACAAAATCCAATTAACTTCAAAGACTCTCGGGGAATTCCAATGATTTGCAAGAAATTCAATAAAAATTGCAAGAAACTCCAATTGGTTCCAAAGATTTTTCGAAGAATTCCAATGACTTCCAATTAATTACAATAGTTTCCAACAAATATCAAAATAATTACAAGAAATTTCTAAAAATTACAATAAATTATAATGATTACCAAAAAATTTAAAGTAATTATAAGAAATTTAAAAAATTTCCAAGGAATTTCAAGAAATTCTAACGATGTCAAGAAAATTACAAAAAATTTCAATTAACTGCAAAGATTTTTAGAAAATTCCAATTAATTCTAAGAAACTCAGGAATATTACAAGGAATTTCAATGGATTCCAAAGAATTCGAATGATCTCCCATGAATTCTAAGAAATTCAAAATATAATTACAAGAAATTTCCAAATACTTCAAAGAAATTTCAAAGATTTCCAAACATATTAAGAGAATACAAGAAACTCCAATTAACTCCAAAGATTTTCAGGGAATTCAATGATATGCAAGAAATTCAATAAAAATTGCAAGAAATTCCAATTAATTCTAAAAATTTTCACAGAATCCCAATGGGTTTCAATAAATTACAATAATGTCCAAGAAATATCAAAATAATTACAAGAAATATCAAAAAATTCCAATGATTACCAAGAAATTCAAAGTAATTACAAGAAATTCAAAAACTTTGCAAGAAATTTCAATGATTTCCAAGTATATCAAGAGAACTAAGTACAAAAAATTCCAAAATTAACCTCAGAGGTTTTCAGGAAATTCCAATTGGTTCTAAGAAACTCAAAAATATTACGAGAAATTCTAATTATTCCCAAAGAATTCGAATGATCTCCAATGAATTCTAAGAAATTCAAAATAATTACAAGAAATTTCGAAATATTTCAAAGAAATTTCAAAGATTTCTAAAAATATTAAGAGAAATACAAGAAACTCCAATTAACTCCAAAGATTTTCAGGGAATTCAAATGATTTGCAAGAAATTCAATAAAAATTGCAAGAACTTCCAATTAATTCTAAAGATTTTCACAGAATCTCAATGGCTTTCAATAAATTACAATAATGTCCAAGAAATATCAAAATAATTACAAGAAATATCAAAAAATTCCAATGATTACCAAGAAATTCAAAGTAATTACAAGAAATTCAAAAACTTTGCAAGAAATTTCAATGATTTCCACAAGAATATCAAGAGAACTAAGTACAAGAAAATTCCAATTAACCTCAGAGGTTTTCAGAAAATTTCAATTGATTCTAAGAAACTCAAAAATATTACGAGAATTTCTAATTATTCCTAAAGAATTCGAATGATCTCCAATGAATTCTAAGAAATTCAAAATAATTACAAGAAATTTCCGAATATTTCAAAGAAATTTCAAAGATTTCCAAAAATATTAAGAGAATTACAAGAAACTCCAATTAACTCCAAAGATTTTCAGGGAATTCAATGATATGCAAGAAATTCAATAAAAATTGCAAGAAATTCCAATTAATTCTAAAGATTTTCACAGAATCCCAATGGCTTTCAATAAATTACAATAATGTCCAAGAAATATCAAAATAATTACAAGACATATCAAAAAATTTCAATGATTACCAAGAAATTCAAAGTAATTACAAGAAATTCAAAAACTTTGCAAGAAATTTCAATGATTCCCAAGAATATCAAGAGAACTAAGTACAAAAATATTCCAATTAACCTCAGAGGTTTTCAGAAAATTCCAATTGATTCTAAGAAACTCAAAAATATTACGAGAATTTCTAATTATTCCTAAAGAATTCGAATGATCTCCAATGAATTCTAAGAAATTCAAAATAATTACAAGAAATTTCCGAATATTTCAAAGAAATTTCAAAGATTTCCAAAAATATTAAGAGAATTACAAGAAACTCCAATTAACTCCAAAGATTTTCAGGGAATTCAATGATTTGCAAGAAATTCAATAAAAATTGCAAGAAATTCCAATTAATTCTAAAGATTTTCAAAGAATTCCAATAGCTTCCAATTAATTACAATAATTTCCAAGAAATATCAAAATAATTACAAGAAATTTCATTGATTTTCAAGAATATCAAGGGAACTACAAAAAATTCCAATTAACTTCAAAGATTTTCAGAAAATTCCAATTGATTCTAAGAAACTCAAAAATATTATAAAAAATTCCAATTAACCCCAAAGAATTCGAATGATCTCCAATGAATTCCAAGAAATTCAAAATAATTATAAGAAATTTTCAAAGATTTCAATGGAATTTGAAAAAAATTGCAATTAACTTCAAAGACTTTTAGGGAATTCCAATGATCTGCAAGAAATTCAATAAAAATTGCCAAGAATTCGACCAAAACTGCAAGAAGTTCCAATTAATTCCAAAGATTTAAAAGTGCTAATTCAAACAACTTCTGAAGAGAAATTGGTTACTTAATGCATTCTATCCAAAAGCACTTACGTGACTCGCTGTGATGTGGTACACTTCTGCCTCGATCTTCCTCGGTGCAGTTCCAACTTTCCATGCAATAAGCAACAGACTGTTAATACTCGTATCAACAGGCACTAAATCGGCGTTTAATTCTAGATTGCAATGCATCGACCTAATCACTCCCTTCCCTGCGCCTATTAGTATCCCTGTGGGGCCGTTAAGGTTGTCGATCCATCCTGGTATGGGCTCTTTAAGAGCTGCCGTTACTGAAAAAGACGTATAGAAACATATGCATTAGGGTGTGTTTTTGCTTACCTATCGATGGTCTCGTTATAACTACTGGTAATCTATCGTTGAACTCCGACACTAACTGCTCCGTCAGGCATTTGGTGTAGGCGTACGTATTCGGGGAATTTTTTAGAAGCTTCGGAGTCAAGGATTGCAAGATATCGTCGTCTATCCATTTCATCAGCTCCAGCATTTGCCTGAAACGTAATTCTGGTGTCTTAGATCGAAACCACCACTTTGAATTCAGTGTATTAGATTTCAGAAGAAATCAATAACTTGTCTATGGCGTGCTATGAGAAAAATGATTATAAACCACGTGACCACAGAATTAGACAACCAGATATACACTTAATGGTATGCAGGAAAAATAATGTGTGTACCTGGTAGCCTATCTTTGGTAACGTAATGAGTGGAACCTTACCTGGGACTATGGGGCGCCTTATATAACCTCTCCTCCAGATCTGTTTCATTACAGTGGCAGTACGAGGTGGAAACATGCACAAAGGCCTTCAATTCTCCAAACCCACACGCTAGCTCTAGCAGGTTCAAAGTACCACCAGTATTCAAAAGTAAGATGTCTTTCAAATGCTGGTCGAATTTAACGTTCGCAGCCATATGAAAAACTACCGTCACTGTGCTTTTCAGAAGGATTTCATCTTCGCTTGATAAATTACAGTTGGGTCTTGCGACGTCGCCGCTTACGCATTGGAGTTTGTTTAAGGTTTCCTCGCTGTTTGGTTGGGCTCGGATCTTATCGAATACCTGAAAAGCAAATTGGTTTATTCCAAATTACCAACGACTCAAGGGCAACACTCACAGGACAATTTAGGAATTCTTCTAATCTCTGTCTCGGCGTCTTTCCATATTTTGGGCGGACTAATATGTACAGTTTTCCTATTTTGGTGCAAGACGCCAAAATTTTCGCCACCAAGACCTTACCCATGAAGCCGGTAGCGCCTGTTACCAGGATATGCTGGCCAGCGTACCATTCTGCTATTACCGAGTCCTCCATGTTGTTTCCTTGTAGATTTTTTCACTGAAACAATATAATTACATTTTATACTTTAGTAGGCAGTAGGCGCTTGTCGCCTAGCGATAAGCCGCCTGGTGATGGTTAATCGAACTAATTACTGGACCGTTGTCGCCATTGTGTACGAAAACATCGAGTTATCTTGGAAAACAATTACGGTAACAAGCAGCTGTTCTCTTCATCTTTATAAAGGATTATTACTTTTATAATTATTATTGTCATACGTTGTCGTTATTGGTATTTATAGTCTATGATTTTGAGGTTATGTTTTGGTAAGTAATGCCATGAATAGCAATTACTTATAGCGAATCCTTAACTGTTAATTCATGCATATATGTTATTTTTAATACAAAAAATAGTCCATAAAACGAAAGATAAAGTAGGAACCTAACTCAGCAAAATATTAACAAACAATTTTATTGTCTTTTAATCAGTTCGCAAGTCATCCGTTTTGGCGCTGGTATCTTTTATTAGCTGCTAATTATCAACTGTCGTGTTTATTCATTCTTTGGGCATATAGATTTGATCATGCGCATCATATATTTTTAGTTTTTGCAAATTTATTTTCAATTTTAATTTTAATTTTTGTAGTTTTAGCTTGGATCCACTGTTATCATTTAAAAACTCTTTTAGGCAGAAGTTTCAATATTGTAGATGATTAAAAATAGACTGCTAATATAAGTTAGAATTCCAACTAACAAAAAGCATCTTATTTTATTAGAGGTTAGTTGTGACGGCACGTGCGCGTCACCCATTATTTCAATAATTTAACTTGTTTCGGGCGACGTCTATTGACGAGAGGCCGAACGACCGAGCAAACAAGACGGCGCGCGCACTTTTGAAGGTTCATCGTGGATTTTCCAAAACAAAGGATTTTTAAACTTTGTTCATACATGTTCCTATATGTACACTGGTATGTATATATGCTGGATATACCGACTAATCGTTATCAAGTGGCACGAACATAACCTAAAATTAAATGCCAGTAGATGAACCATAACCTACATAATGACAGAAAATTATAACCTATAATAATAGGGTCATTTGTCATATTTATCTCAAGGTACTTAATAACGTACTTAAGAAATTTTCAGCGAAAGTCTCATCCAGAGCAGGTAAACTGAATAGTTTTCAAAACTATATGGTATTCACATTTTATTTACATGAGGGGAGGCTATGATATGTTTTTCTTAGGTTGTCTCAGGGTTGTCTACTATTGACAAAATATTGAGGTGTCAGATTTAATTGATTGTCACTGTCATTTATTTTTGGCTGAATTGCCAAATTTTTTATTGATGACATTGCTGTGCTTTCATTAGGGTCTCACTGTGGCAACTATGTAGAACCAATTTGAATTTGTGGTTATGTTTTTGACTTTTCAACATAACCTCAGTAATTAAAACAGTCATTCATACCAACAAAATTCAGATTTTCCAAGGCCTCCCCCTCATGTAAATAAAATGTGAATAGCATATAAGTAAGATGGCGGCCTAAAGGGTTGATACTTAACAAGAATAGTATACTAGATATATTATTCTTGGATACTTAATTGTCAATAAATGACAGTGACAGTAATGACAGGACAAACAGATGAAATTATGTTTTACTGCAGTGCTACCAACACAATTTTTAGAACTATATCTCATAACAAAAATGCACTACCCAGTGGCGGTCTGGCCAGGTCGGTCATATTAAACACGCGGTATATAAAAATGCTTCATTCGACAGTTAATATTTAAACGTGACATCAAAGCGCGTAGGGTAATCATTAATTAATTTTCGTATATAAGTATATCATTTTATAGGGTTATTTAATTTTTGGATCACTTTATCATTACAAAAATCTTATTTTAATTACATATTATACAAAATGCTGTACTCGACAGTTAAGCTTTAAACGCGTACACGCGTAGCTAGTAATTATGGATCTGAGTTTTAAACACCCTTTTACAGCAATTATCCCTTGTCCCACGTCGTGTGGAAATCTGTTTTCACAAAAAACTTTATAAAATTAATATCCAGATGTACAGCGTCCCTTTAAAAAATTAGTGTGGTTTTATGAATAATGGCAAGCGCTATGTATATCTTACTTCAAATATTGATCTAAAAATTAAATAACCCTATAAAATGACATAGGTACTTAGTTCAAATATACGGAAATTAATTAATAATTGTGTCGTTCAAGCAATTTGACGTCATGTTTAAAGCTTAACTGTCAAATAGAACATTTTTATATATCGCGTGTTTAATATTTAATTAAAATAAGATTTTTGTAATAATAAAGCGTAATTTAAAAATTAAATAACCCTATAAAATGATATAGTTCAAATATAAGGAAACTAATTAATAATTCTGTCGAGCCAACATTCTGACGTCAGTTGTAGAAAGAGACACAAATTTCGATTAAAAGCTGGTTCTACTCAGAAAACATGATGATAATAAATTGGGGAAAAAATATTTTGGAGGTTTTTGATACTGAAAATGTGAGAAAGATAATGGTAAACTCAAAATTTAACTTAAAAACGTTTTTAAACCTATTTATCTCCAAACAAAGGGCAAAGAGTAAATAAGAAAAAAAGGCGGCACTTTCCCAAATCCCATAAAAAATACAAGCCAATTATTTGACCTACGTTTTAGTAATTTCAAGTAAATAAACGAATTTCAAAGACTTTTACGAGCATATTTATTCCTAGCCACCAGCATTTACAACCAGAAAAATTTTAACACGTATGGTAGGTGCAGGCAGTACAGAGCTGTCATTATAGTCCATATTGTAGTATTAGTGTCTGCTGTCGAATGATATTGTATAGCAAAATATTTAGTAGATGGTCATTTTAGAGAGATAACTTTATACTCGTTATAAGAATACAAAAAAACGATGATAAACGCATCTTTTCATCCCCACGTAATCCTGAAATGCAAGTAATCTAGACTAGGAACATTTATTTAACAAAAACATTTTTGTTTATTTTATTTTACTCAATAGTAACTAAACTGGTGCACAATTGAAGTGGATATTGGAAAAATTTGGGCTATATTTGAACCAATATTTTTGGAACCACATTATTAATCTTGATGTGGTTTTTGTGATCGTTAGCAAAATTTATTGGCTTTCGTCCACCGTAAATAGATTTTCTAAATTGTGGATGTTTTTTCATCTACAGGGTAATTATCCAGGCCCTTACATGTTAAAGTTTATAGTTCCAAACTAATTTATGAATCGTGGCTCTCTCAATCACAAATTAAACGTTTTTTTTTTCCAAAAAAATGTAAGTATCTCGATTAATAATAGAGATAACTAAAAAATTCTGAAACCGTTTCGGTAATATTGTCCAAGATTCTAAAATATTCTATCAAAATTGAAAAAACATTATTTTCTTTTTGACGAAGGGCCGATTATAAGAAGATTGGAAAAAAATGTAAAAACTTTTAATTAATTCTTGACTCTTGTCAATTAATTTCCCATTAAGTTACATAATTTGTTTAATTTGTAATCGAAGAGGGTGTGCAGGGAGCGTTGAATATCGTGGAAAAAATTGTTAGTTATCGGCAATCGTATTAAAATGCTGTAACCTAAAATGTAAAGAATTCGCCATTTTTTCTATAAAAAATGATATCTCTAAAAATAACAAAGCTATAAAAAAAATCCTCAAATTGGTTGTTTAGAATTACTTATAAATCATAACGAACATGTCTTAAAAAATCTCAAAATTTTTGCCTGGATGATCACCCTGTAGATAAGAGAAATACAAACAATTTAAAAAATCTATTGACGGTGGACGAAAGCCAATGAATTTTGCTAATGATCACTGAAAACCGCATTAAAATTAATCATCTAATTCCAAAAATATTGAAGTTCAAATATTGCCCATATTTACAAAATATTCGCTTCAATTGTGCATCAGTTTATTTTGATTTATGTCTAGGGAAAATAAATAAATATTGCCTTATTGTTGTCCGAAGTCAAGAGATGAAATGATTGCAAAAATTACCCAAGTAATGTTTTATTCTGTTTCCCGTTGTAAACAACCGATGTCATTCATTTTATTGAAAATGTGGTCATATTTAGGAAGAGCGTAAATGAGACGACAGAATGATTTGCTCTTTTTGGATTCTATTTTTATCAAAGGATCTATACTAGATTTATAAATTTTTTGAATTAGCATTTTAACCTGTTTTCTAATTCCTAATTCTTAAATAAGTCAAGAACCACCACACACTAAGGTTCCTGCATACATTAACAATTTGAAAAACTGCACCATCATTATGTATAATTAAAAACTACTTAGTAGACTTATTATTGGCAAAAAATAGGTATTAAAGATGGTATGATTTTGCAAAATTGAACTCGCCATTGCATTGATAAGATCACAAGCCTGTAAATAGTCATTGGTATAAAATCATGATAGACAAAATCGGAACCTTACAAGTTTTTAAAGACAATAATATATCTGCTGTATAAATAATCAAAAAATATGACCCCAATACTGAACTCTATTCATATATTATACCAAATACTTAATGCTGCAGTGGTTTGCAGGAATTTATTTATTTTTCCTGCAAAAACTTCAAATATGTTATTCCTGTTGGTCGTTGTTGTGGTTTTAATAAAAAATACCATTTACATAATATATAATAAAAACGTTATAATTTATTAAATTGAAGATTTTTTTTTTTTTTTTTTTTTTTTTTTTTTTAATCGTCTTATTTATATTAACGTCCTGGCGAAGTTTAGCTTAGAGCTATTCTGACACTTAACCAGGACACACCACATACACCCATTCCCTCCGACATTGCCATCTGCCGGAGCTGGGACTCGAACCCAGGAGAGATAGGCAGTAACTAGTCGCCTTGTGCCACTCAAGGGCGATCTAGCCCGCTGCACTATCCTCGGTAATGTAATGAGATACGGTCACCCATCCATTCCCCGGCTCCGACCACCGCTGCTTTGCTCCGAAGATCGAAGACCGGCAATTGTACGCATGACCCCATCTCACTTAAGGACGAGTGAATCGTTTAAGTTTCCTGCCTTTAAATTTGTTTGACATTATAAAAGAAAACGCTTTATTTTTATCGACCAACATTAGTTATAAAGTACTAGTAGTACTAGTAGGATGTATGCCAGTGGTGAGTTCAGAGTGTATTTACCCAATCCAACCTAAAAAATTTTAGCTTGAATAAATAAATCTTTTATTCAATTTTTAATACTATCAGCCACTACAGTCATTTCTGATAATTACATTTTGTTGATCAGGGGGTTAAATACAATTATTTTCAGTAGGTATTGGTCGCAAGATATAGATGGCGCTTTCGTAATGTCGATTCAGGGATTGTCAGTAGTTAAAACTCATGCTCGTACAGAAATTTGAAACGTTATTGTGAAAGTTATACCGCTCTTTGTACGTGTGTGAAATATATTATATATTTCTCAATCAGCATTATTACAGAGCTGCGCCTCTTCATAATTATTTGTATAATATTCTAAATAGCGTTGGAACCATTGAATAGTGACTCTGAAATAGTTTCCACGATACATTAAGCCTCCGAATACTTATACGAGTAGTTAAACATATCCTGATGATGTCAACTTGATTTGCGAGTGTACTTCAGAAAAAAATTATTAAAAATTGTAGTGCTTTCCTTTCGCTCATCTCTCTTGTTTAGGGGATTAAGTGCTCACACCCGGTTTATGCTTATATAATTGCTGTATATATAGGTACTTTGTATTCCTCTAATTTTGCCCCATCTATGGTTAAGAAACAAACTTTGTATGGAAAATATTTAGAGGGAACAGCTAATAAATATTTACCCCTACATCCTTGGATTTCATATGGTCTTCCAGTCAACTTATATAATTATTGTAGTTAGCCTCCAATTGACTTATATCTATGTTGAGTTTTAAGGACCTTGACGTGTTGTGGGCGATTTGCATTTCGCAGTTCCGTACTGATGACGGAAAATAATTGCTGTTTTTATTTATGGTATTTGTACACAGTGTACTTTACTTGTGTGTACCTTGCTCGACGTGACGTGGGAATTCCTTAAGCTAAGAATTAATCCTTTACTCGTTTGTTGATTGTTATTTAAAAAAGCTTAATATCGATCCGCGGCCGAGCTCGGATAATCGAATAACTATTATGACCCATTTTTTTTACATTTTCGATAATCTTTTTCACCCCTTTAGCAACGAGATATACGTCAGTCGCAATAGATTTCGATAACCTAAAAGCGGCACTTTGACGTTGACGTAATTTTTAGTATTTGACATTTAAACGTCACTTTGACAGTTTTTTGAGCTGTCACAAAAAAAAAATTTTTGACGGAAACGTCACTTTGACAGCTGTCAAAAAAAAAATCGAGAAAACGTCACCGACAGCTGTCACAAAATTTGTTTTTAGAGAAAACGTCACTTTGACAGCTGTCACCGAAAAGTGTAAAAAAAAATTTTCTTCTAAAAAAAGGAAATTTTTTTTTTTCAATTTCGCTTAACTAATCCGGTAGCCAGCACCGTGGGGGCTGAATCGAATAACTATTCTGAATTATTTTTTTTACATTTTCGATCATTTTTCTCACCCCTTTAGCAACGAGATATACATCAGTTGCAATAGATTTTTTTTTCATATTGACATGAACTGTTGAAAAAAAATAGAATTCTCGTGTCGCGATGAGGTCGAAAATCCTGGTCGAGAGCTCTCCTACTATGACTACAGGATGGCAGGAATGTTTTTGCAAATATTTACTGAAATTAAGTATAATTTTTATTCAATATTTCCTGCGTGTTTCTTAGATTTTAAGCATGCGTTGTTTATGCATAGTGATATCGATAAAAATAATATACTGGTAAATTTGCCTTAAAACAAAATATTTAGGGTAATTTATAGTTATACGTGCTTTTCCTTCGAAAATTGTGTTAAACTAGTTTTCAAAATTCATCTTAATATGTATATGATTGTTCGAAACTGTAGTGTTTATATGTAATCGTTGAGTGAAATGTATTTCTTTACTCAACGATGTAATGTAATACTTATTATTATATTTTTATATTCTTGCAACAAATCTCAAATTAATTATGACAGAAAAAATAAGGCAAACAAAGGTTTAATTTAACTAAATCTGACACTGGTTGATTAACATGTAAATAATTATGTAACTTTACTGTCTCCATAGTAAAGAGAAAAAGCTGGATACATTGATTTCATTATAATTTTGAAAATGACTTACGTAAAACTTGATCTAGACTGAGAAATTTAAATATATGTATGTCCTAATGTGAATGCGAATGTGAATAATGACACTTTCTGAATTGTCGGTACCTATCTAATGATATTATTTTGTAACTTTTTTCCATCATGCACGTCTAATAATTGAGATGAAAAAATGAATGTTTGTAATACATTTACTTTACTTTCCTTTGTCTACTATAGAAGAAGTCGAAATGCTTCTTAATGAATTTTAAAATGCCTGTGGAACAAATAATAAATAATATATCATTGTCATTAATTATTATAGAAGTTAAAGTAGTGCCTACCTCAGATTATTGATTATTCAATAATTTATAGTTATTGATTAAAAAAATCACCCTTTTCTATCTTAATTAGATTATCGTATTTTACCAACTTTATTCGAGGTGTTTGAAAGAGTTTTAGTAATCACAATTTAGTCTCATTTAGTCTCATTCTTTGCCAACATTTTGTTTCTTAAATAATATTTTTATCACATTTATTAGTGACGATAAACGGCTTTTTGTTCGTACATGTCATCATTGTTTATTAAAAAAAAGTCTAAATTATTTTCAAGAAATGGGTATGAAAACAATTAATTGCACAGCAAGAGGTCTCGATCTTAACCCCATTGTACATTTAAGGGATTTAATGGGTAGAAGGGTTCGAACTCTTGCCGCAAGACTAGAATAAATCTAAAAAAATCAAGTGGGCTAAAGCATTTCTCAAACAATTGCAGTCGCACCTTAAAACGTCTCTAGAATCCAAAAATGTAAAAATATACAGGGTGTTGCATTTAAAATTTCATAGTTGAGGTCATTGACACCGGTACACTGAGTGAAAAAAAAATTCTCTACCAATTTTTTAAATTTTTTCGTTTAAAAGCGAAAGCCTCGCAATAAAATATTAAATGTGAGAAATTGACGTGGTTCATAATTCCAATATGGTAGATTAAATTTACCTAATAAGTATTAAAAAAACCTTTCGAATTTTTCTTCTTCTTATTCTTCTGTTCTTCTAAGAATATTTTGGCGTTTGGATCACGAAAATCGCTTAAAAACCCATAAAGATGTGACTAACAAAGTAACGTGAAGGTAAAATTAAAAATTAAATAATGGACTGCCACAAAAATATAACAATTACAAATTAATCAATTAATCAATCACAATAACTAACTGTCGTCTACACATTCTTTTTAATATTTTTCAATACCTACATTTAGTTATTAATGTAAATATTATACTTTTTGTTCTTATTATTTATAAGGACTCTTTGAGAGCAATACAGGGCCCAAAACGGATCCCTGTGGAACTTCCGGTATTAAAGGATCATTTACAAATCCACCCACTCATAAAAATAATTGTTCTTTATATTTAAGTAAGTAAGTAAGTAATATTCCAATATTTCAGAGGATCATTTTTGCAGTTAGCCGCATCCCCACCACTAATTTTATTATTTTTTAAATTTAAACGAATTGGAACTATTTTATTCTACTAAATAATTCTGTAATAGTTATTAGATACAATTATTCCATAAGAATGGCGGTAATAATATTTTATATTTCAGGCTTATGTAGCTCCAAAAAAAACTTTCCATATCTCACTAGCTTGACAATAATAATGTGATGTAAAAAATTTAAAAGTACTGTTTAACATTCCGTCTACTTCGCTGCGCTGTGGTGATCAGCAGGAATTTATTACGATTTATTTTTCCTGCAAAATACACTTTTCCAAAAAATTTAAAATACATACGTTATTCCGATTGGTATCTACCTATTCTAATAGTCCATTTTCTAAACGCTAAAAATTCTCCAAAGTTCTAACTTCGTTGACTCAAAACCGATTTTGATAATTTTTTTTTTGAAATTCCGAAAAAAGTTTATAGAAAAGTTCCCCATAGGTGAAAAGGTGTGTTTTTTATTTTCTTTAAATTGTTAATAACAAATAAGTGTTTTTTTAAATACAAAGCTTAATTAAAAAATTTATCTCTTTTATTTATTTACACAGTGCCTGAAATTTGATTACAAAATGTTTGGGGGTCACAGATTACGAATCAGGCGTCAGAATCTGTCTAAAAATAAAATGGCGTCTACAAATGACATCGAATGTCTAATTTTTTATTTTCTCTTTCTTATTATATTTATCATATATCTCGGGGATTACGAATTTGGCATTAAAACTAAATAAAATAAAAAATGGCGGATCCAAAATGGTGGAAAAGGGTCAATTTGTTTTATTGGGATTTTATTCCTTATCAGGTGACAGCTACAATTACAAACCGAAACAAAACCCATTTATGTGAATCATAGCCATCGCACCTAATTCCATTTTTAAAAATTAAATAAAAAGTAGTTATTTCCAAAAAAAAAATCCAAAAAGGCATTACCACACGAAAAATTATTCGCTGGTTTAAAAAATTTAAAAAAAACTGGATGTTCCATTTGAAAATCATAAGTTCTGGTCAATTTCGGTCAAACCGGAAGTACCTTGAAATTCAAAATTATCCTAAAATTGTATAATATTGTCTAATTCACGTCCATCAAATTTAGAATTTTTATCTGAAGTAGAAAACAAATTACAGGTGTTCCCACTTTTAGTTTTTGGGTTTTACCATTTGTTTCCACCACTTTTCAGACACCGTTTTCCATTTTTGATAAATTTTAAGATAAAATTTGAGATCAGCGACCTAAGAAACCCCTATACCGGGTGAAAAGTAAAGTGGGTACACTTGTCATTTCTTTTCTTTTCTATCAGATAAAAATTTGAAACTTGGAGGACGTGAATTAGATAATATTACACATTTTTTAGGATAATTTTTTATTTCAGACTACTGTTTGACCGGAATTGATCAGAACTTTTGATTTTCAACGAAGTTAGGACATTTTTCTTTAGTAAATGAACTATCACAAATAAACTTTAGCTTAGCTAAATCAATATTTTAATTTTAACATCAATAAACAGTTGGACAACTTTTTATTTCGGCAGAAATCACCACATCCCAGTAATAATCACAGGGATTTAGATCTGGACTAAGTATTAGGAGTCCAGCGTTCTGCTTCGATAAAATTAGCTGCACGTTTCCTTAAAAATCCAAGTAAACAGTTACTTGTGTGACACCTTGTTCCATCCTATAATAGAGGAAGACAACGACAAAATGGTCGAAAAGTCAAAAATTCAAAATATTCAACGTGGAAGAGAACCCAATAGCCAAAATTAACTTGAAACCTGGTTTTACAGTGCACATAATTATGGTGTCAACTGCATCTTTGTTAAGTTTTTACTCGATTTTGACAATTTATAACAACGCTAGGCTTGAAGATAAAAAATCTGTCAATTAATTTGCCATTTTAGAAATATTCCAATGAAGTTAAATTCGATTTATGAACCACGTCAATTTTTTATATGTGATATTGTGAGGGAAGACCTTAAGCTTTTTAATGGCCCTAAAAAATTGAAATCGGTAAAGAATTTAAAAAGTTATACCTAAGTAAAAATAATAAAAATTCCCGTTTTCTTTTGGACCACTCGAAATATCACATTCGAGGCAGTTTTAAATTATTAAAGTAAAGCAAACGGACAGACAGACAGGTCGGTAGACAGATATTTTTTTAAACACGTTTTAAAATCAGTCAGTCAATTTATAGGAAGAATGCAAATAGCCTGCAAAAGAAGGGGGTCATTCGGTTTTGAAATAAGGAAACTCATACTACTGTAGATAAAGCTTTTCAACCAAAACAAAAATTTCTTTTTAACTTGTTTTTCTTAAAAAAGTCGTACTAAAAGTAAAAAATGCTTTCTTTTTGGCAAAGAATTTCTTGTACGACGGCAAGAAAAGCAAGGCGTGCGCACCTCCAATTCCCACCCTTTTTATACAATCATGTGTACAATCATACAAAGTGCGGACGCCTTGTTTTTCTTGCAGTCGTACATGAAATTCTTTGCCAAAAAAGAATTTTTTTTATTTTATACTTTTTAGTCATATTTTAATTAAATTATTATCATTAATTGTGCAAAATTTCATCAATTAATTATGTCAGGAAGTGTGTTAAATGAAAGTTGCAAGATCTGAACACAAACATTTTGAAAATGATGAAAACTGAATAAAGCTACATTGTGAATAAATTTGTAAATTATCTGTCCATCGCTCTGTCTCTGCTTGCAGTTTCAAAAATTTATTTTATAACCACACAAGCTTCATATTATAAAACAAATATATTTTGCCTCCACTTTTTTTTATGAATGAAGCCGTTTTGGAAATACCCATTATTTAGGTGCTTGTGTCAATTTTTAGATAATTCTTATAATTAATTACATCAAGAGAAATATTTGATAAAATAAATTTTAAAAAAACGTCGGCTTGGCAGCAAATACGCTTATACAAAAAAAATATACTTTTGCGACAATAGAACAATGACAATTTATCTGCAATATCAGATCTAAATCACACATACATAAGCGTTAGACAGTGCATAAAATTGCATCCTTTATTAGATAATATATTTGTATTTTATTATAAATTCTTACCCCAAATCTCTTTCACGTTTCTATTGTTACACACTATGTCCGCAGGCAGATAGGAAACTAGTAGTAAAAGTAAAAGTCACAGTGAACTTAACGCAAATGGCATGCACTTGTACACATTTAAGCACTTAACCAATGCAACAGTTGTATATAGTACCATTTTTAAACAACGGCTTTGTTATAAGCACATTTAGGTAATTAGACGCGACCAACTGGGAAGGGGAAAATGTAACTGATTTGCAATGTGTAGATAAGTATACTGGCGCGAGTGATTTGCTATTTTCTAATTAGGTTTACAGGTATGCCTCTGGTTCCATATCGGTAATTGATTTTTGATAAACAGATTTGTAGGCATATTTACTAATGATTTGTGGGATGAACTCGCGTTACATAGTGAGAGGACTTTTGTTATGAAGATGATTATTGAATATTCCGCTTAACAACTTTCTCTTCAATTTCGTCAGATTATATCAATATTGTTAAATTGCATGTTATAATGAAAAATGGGTATTGCACATTTTGTAATCGTCACTTGTCAATAACCGATAAAAACAATGGAACAATGGGGCCACAGACCTCTAAAAAAATTTTTACGACAGGTATTGAAAAATATTCAAAATAAGTATCAATCAGGGCAACGCGTCCATGCTTTGAAAAATTCTAGTTAAAAGCGGAGGCATTTGGGGATGGGCGAGTTTTGCCAGTGTTTTTGCTCACACTGTATAAAGTTTATAGCAAAATGAGTAATAGCGCCGCTGCACACTTCCGAGGAATTTAACCGTCGTTTATCGGAAATAAACGGTTTTTACCAACGAAGACCAACAGTATTTCTGTTCCTATGTAGATTTGTCTAAATAAAACTTGTTTAATTCAAAACAAAATCTGTTGGTTTATATTTACAGTTTTATTTTGATTCCTAATATTTTAAATTCGCCAATGGACACCAAATCTCTATTCATTTATATTCACTTTAATGTAAATAAATAAATCGTAGGTAGTTTATATTTTTTGTCATTGGAATTATCCGAATGATACCAAGGTGGAAATTTTAATTTGGTTTTTTCAAATACTTCTACCTAGTTATTTTAATTTGACTTAAAACTATCTCCTTTTAGGCTAGGATTGCGAACAGAAACGGATTTTTTTCTAAAACTATTAAATGAAATTATACAGGGCGAGTCAGATTGTATGGTAAAAAATTAATACCTGAATAGAGCATGAAAAACAGTATGTCTCAGGATTTTACTATATAACCCTTAATTTTTTTTATATAAGGTGTTAAAGTGTGACGACTTCTACTTACGTAACCTATACTGTTTGTAACTGGCTACTTACAAACAGAAGTTTCTGGCTTTGTAACACTTTTTAGACGGAAACTCGGCGCCAGTTCCTTAATTATTAAGTGCAAGGAACAGCACCTGTTTGGTTCTCCGAGGGGAGAACGTTTAGGGGTAGCTAACAGATGGAGATACGGTTATTTGTCCAGGGGTCTTAAGATGATAGTCTTGTCAACTGGACTTGGACAATTTCTCAAACGGGTTAATTAGAAATAAACGACTGAAATAATAACTCGTGAATTTTACCTATATGTATAACAACGTATTTATTTGTTAGAACAGTAATAAATAAATAAACAGGATATTTCAGCGACTTTGCAATCGAGTGCGTGTACAAATTTGATAACGCTAATAAATATGCGGGCTGGCAATCAAGAGTATATACGCGTGAATATGATTTTATTTCGGACGGCGGTGAGTTTTGAAAACCGGTGTCTGTATTCGCGGCTTGAAACGATTTCGGACGGCAAGCAAACGGAATTTCCAACAGGATATAGTATGAACGGCGGGCAGTCGGTTAGCTATAGATATTCTTGTCTATACAGAGGGTTTTACAATACGGCGAACGACTGCCACAAACGTAGAGCTATTTAACAAGGACTATTTTTCGTAAGTTAAGTTCTCCGGTAGAACTTTATGCACTGAAGCCTTAAAGATTGCCCGAGTGAGCAAATCTAACCAGCCGTTGCATATTTTATGAAACAAAAGACCAACGGAGGAATTACTAATTAGCTCTAGTTTGATTTAGTAGCATAATACAGCGGTACTCACGAACAATAAGATTTCTGAATATCTATACTTAACTGAAGGCGGTACGGACGGATAGTAGCGGACCACGGTGTATTCTTACCAATATTAGTTCAAGACGGACGGAAGTGAAAACGGTGGCGAGGTGTCAGTTTCGGATTGATGCGGACTGCTTCGGATTGATCTTGGACTGATCTTGAACTGATGGGGACTGGACTGATACGGACTGAATGTTCCTCCGGCGTTTTATTACTTTTATGACGTATCCAGACGGCGCGTTAAAGAGGCGTACTGACTTGAAACGAAGGACTCGTACTCACAACGTTACTTACGGATGTCGAGCGTATTATGTAATTAGCAACACTGACTCGGATCATCAATAACCGGAAATGGGTTGCTTGCAACTTCTAGACTATATTACAAAAAGAAACGGATTAAAACAGACACGGATTAATATTTTAACAGGTTTTAGTAACTAATGATTTTTGTTTCCTACTCGGTCATTATTTATAATAATTCACGGATTTTAATTATACGGTGGATTATCGAAAATTATTCAATTAATTTACTACTTGGTTACCAGCGGTTTTTACTATTTAAAGTTAACTTAACTTAGCAGGACTTAAATTCTTAAATACTAACAGAGGCTACAGGGTGTACCCAAGTGACGGTAATATTTAAAGTAAAAACGGACATTCCTTGACTGGAAAAATCACTTCGTTACAAAAGCTGAAAATGTTTCGTTGAATTTTTTAAATATCTTTTGGTTAAAAATAGTCGTATCAATAAAATTTGGTTGGTGTATATTTTTCATAGGGCGCTGTCAACCGGCGATATCAGTTTTTCAAAATTAATCCAGTGGCTTGTGTTTACGCATTTCTATCTGATTCAATTTCGGAGTTGAAAACCTTAAAAAAAAAAAATGTGTAAACGCACGCCACTGGATTATTTTTGGAAAACTAATATTGCCAGTTAAAGTGCCCTATGAAAAATACAGGGTGTCTATTTAATGCTTCAAAATATCCGAGTTGGGAATTCTTGAGTACAAATCATGCTGATTGACCAAATATTTTGTTATCCAAAAATGCTTCCCTGAAGAGTTATAGCCTGTCAAAGTTGCAAAAGAAAAATAAAGAATGCGGAACTAAATCAAAACGTGTTAAGTTAGAGCCACTAACTTTGGTAGGAAGTTTTCGATCTAGTTTATGGTTCGTTTGATGCAATATGAAAAATAAATAAAAATTGAAATGCCTTTTTATTGAGGGTGGATCGCATTACCACCCCTGAACTTTTTTCTTAGAAAAAAATTAGGTAACAGTTATACGCTTAGCAAGCAATATGAAAAATAAGCCTTTTGTATCTCTTGCATTATTCTCGTAGGAGGAGCCATTTCCGAGAAATCTCTAAATCTTTAATCTTTCGAAATTAGTTTTTAGTTAAGTTAAAAACCACAAATAGAGAAGCAAAATAAATATTGCAGAACTGGATTGTTTGGTAATAAAGTTTCTTATAACTGTCAAACAATTTTTGTTTTCATGACTTACTTTAAAATCATTTATACTATTTTCCCACCATAATGAAAAACAGGGCCGTAACTAGAAGGGTGTCAGAGGGTGCCTGGCACCCTCTGAAAATTATTTGGCACACTCTAGCCTTTCTGACTCCGAATGTAAAAAAAAACTTAAGTAGTATATGTTAATCATAATTTATTGTTTTATCATTAAGGAAAAATTCTTGATAACTAATCTGCTTGAAGGATTGACTTGTTCCTTTGATTTTGTTGTCCTCTATTTACTTAATAGAAATATATTTTTTGTTCTGGCAAACCCCTCCCTCTACTACGGCCCTGATGAAAAACAATTTTTTGAGTTTAATACCTACTCAAAGGATTTTGGGTTTGATGGTACCTACCGTTGGATTGGTCTTGAAAAGTTGTATTTAATTGAGGGGGTGATGCTATTTTTAAAAAAGAGAGTTTTTTGCAAGAAACTAATTTCGAAAGATTAGAATGCACCTGCTATTAAATTTGTTGGTTAAAAGTCAAATTTGTATTTTTCCATCATTTTTTATGTCAGTTATGATGATTTAAAGTTAATCGCATCACTCTAGATTCAAAACAAAACATGGTTCTAAAAAAATCAAGTCGGCGCAAAAACTCACTAAAATAGTTCATTCCCAGGATTCTGAAAATGCAATGATATACAGGGTGTTCTAATTAAAAATTAATAATTATTATAGTATCACTTCCGGCTAAACCGGAAGTTGGAAAAAATCTTCAAATACGTGAAAATATGACATTTTGCGTCTATATTAACTGTGCCGAGTTTCATTTTGATATCTTGAAAAACAAGGAGCAAAACAGGAACTTTGTCACCCGGTACATATACAGGGTGATTAAAAACGAAGCTGCGCTGCCAAAATGATACTGCAGATTAAGCATTAAAAATAAAGGGACCCGTATTTTTTTGTTTTGTCAAAATTTAATTTTTAGGGGGTCATATTGGGCTCTAAAAGGGGCGCATGAGAAACATTATTTTTCTATTTTCTTCTGGGATTAAGGGGGTCGTAATTACATGTGGTGTTATTTGTTATTATTTATTTATTTATATTATGTACATTGTATACACGTACGAAAAGGTGAAAGTTTAATAATAATATATAACTAGAATTATTTGAAATAGCGGAACGATACCCTTTTATCGTTTCACTTCGTAGTACATTAGCCAAACTAATCAGTAAATTCAACGTAACTCAATCATCAATATTTAATGTGTTTTTAATTTTGGGTTTCTACGGTCAACGCATACATTCATAGTTACGATCAATGACTGAATTTGTGTGTGGTTATGAATAGACAAAAAATAAATCATAAAATAATGCTTTGGCTTTGGCCTTTGAGATAATAATATCCTACAAAAAAATCCAAGGGTGTCAAATCTGGCCATTCAGTCGACATCCTGAAAGGTTATGTCGATTGTCGACCCTTTGAAATTTTTCGATATGTAGATGATATTTATTGCTTTGCGGGCTCTTGTGTAGTAAAGGCATTTAAGACAATACAAATTTTTTATCCTCCAAAACAGCTCGTCCTTTTTAAGTGTGGTGCAGGGCCGTTGCCAGAGAGGTGCCAGAGGGTGCCTAGCCACTTCTGAGGCTCTGAAAGTTATTTGGCACCCTCTATCCTATCTGACTCCGGCGAATACTTATAAAAAAACAAAAGTGTCCATACCTATATATGCATACCTACTACGTTGATCATAATAATTTTTATTATTTATTTAATAGAATATATTTTTTGCTTTGGCAATCCCGAGTTTTTCTAGCACAGGTGCATTTTTAAAGAAAATTTCAAAATCCCTCCCTTCACTCTATAGTCGCAGTAAGCACCCTCTACTGTTTCCTTAGCACCCTCTCAGAATTTTCATTCTAGCTACGGCCTTGGTGTGGTGTTTGGTGTTCATGAAATTCGAAATTAGTTTCGCAAAAACATGCCACTGTCTACAACCATTGCACTTTTACTAGCAGCTATAAATTATTTTCCCATAAATAATGTGTTAATACGCATAAAACCATATGCTTATAAAATAACAGAATTAAAATTAAGGTGTGTTACCGTTACGTGTGTCCTTACATTACAACTACCTATAGTAAAAATAATGAATTGCATAGGTACATAAACAATCGAACTGGATATAAAATATAGATACTTTCACAGATGTTGTGTTCAATGGTGAAATAACTTTTACAACACGTAGGTACCTACCATTGTTTTGTAGACAGTCATAAATAATAGAGTATTTTATATATTAACTTCGTATTCTGGAATTACTGCAGATGAGATACGTATCTGCTAGTCTAATAGACTAGTAGGTAGGTATACCTACTTAGCCTTTGCAAAATAGTTTGTTAGTAAATTTTAATATACATATACGAGAATGCTTTTGGCCCAATGAGCATAATAACAATTTATTTATTAAATAAAAATATTAGTTCTCACTAGGTAACTAACTGCCTATCAAACCAAAGTTTTGGTTTAAATGCATACATATAGATATATGTTTTATTTTAAATTCTTAATAATTAAATATACAATACTCCATTAAAATCAGACAATCCTCCAGAGTATAAACTGATGTTTTATTTTAGAGTCTTAATTAAATATTATATATGTATTATATTATTTTAGTGGTATATTTATTTTATAAAATATACCACTAGATTGTCTAGTAAAACTAGACAATCTTCCAGGGCTAATACAACCCTGAATAATAATTTCCTGATTCCTGGTTATGCCACTTATCTTTCAATAATTTGTATAACTGGTTGCCTGTACTAAAAATATCTCCAGGCAGAGTGTTGTCAAAAGTGGACATGATGAATACAGGTTGCTAGTTATTCAAGAACCATTTTTTAATTTATGTAATCCTTAGAAACTATATGATAAATTATAATCCTCTTAAAAATTCTATATAAATTATTTATTCGTTTAGAGCATTTCGGCATTTTCATATTGGCAGCACTGGTAAAATGTCATGTTCCAACATTGGCCACCTTTATTTTCTTATTTATTTGTGTCAAATTTGGGCAAGATGGCGGTTATTGCTGGAAAGGGTGAGTTAGAAATTTACACAGAACTGTTAAATAAAATCCTTCAAAAGGGTGGAACTATGTTGCAGGTGTCCCAGAAACGGAGGAGCAACAGAAATTACGGTTTCAAGTTGAACTGGAATTCGTGCAATGCTTAGGGAACCCAAATTATTTAAACTGTAAGTAACCTAACCTCATCTGTATTGTTATGTTGTTTTTATACTTATACGTATTTTTGTCTTTTAGTTCTGGCGCAGAGAGGATATTTCAAAGATAGCACATTTATAAACTATTTGAAGTATTTACTGTATTGGAAAGAGCCAGATTACGCCAAATATTTAAAGTATCCGATGTGTTTATACTTCCTGGATTTGTTGCAGTACGAACATTTTCGACGGGAGTTAGTTAATGCACAGTGTTCTAAGTTTATAGACGACCAACAAATTTTATTGTGGCAACATTACACAAGGCGGCGGAGTCGCTTGTTGACAACACCTGCCGTTAACGGTAACATGGATCCTAATAATAGCCAAAATAGTAATCATAGCAATGGTCATTTGAATTCCAAAATATCGTAAATGTAGTAAGTTAGGTTTTTGTGTAATTAGGTTTGTTATGTTTAATTTATATTGTATAAATCGATATTTTATATGCAGAATTATTATTTCTAACCATCATAAGCATTACAGTTTGGATCATTAACTCTTTAAAAAGATATGAAATAAATAAAAAATGTTTGTATTCTTAAAATTATTGTATCTTGGATAAAGTCAAACATTTTATTCTCGTGTCACTTATTGGCTACTTACATATGAATGAATAAAAATATTAAATAAATAAAGCTTAACGTAACAATAAATAAAGCTATTTACAGCATTTTTAACATTTTGTACTTAAAAAAGTATTTAAAATTTAATAATCGTAATCGTCATCCTCATCTTCCCTGTTAAACAAACCAAAACCTCCTTCATCGTAGTCGTCGACTCCAGGGGGAACAAAGGCACCATTCAAAGCCTCTGATATTTGTTCTCCAAGGCCCATTCTAGTTGCTATTCCATATATAATTCTCATCGCAGCTATTCTGAATAAATATGGAATATTAAATAGTGAGTATAGAGAATGAGGTAGGTAGTCTCAATTTAATCAATGAAAATATTTAAATAGCATTCATTATAAACTATATTTTAAAAAGTCGCCAGCAGTAAAATTGCTGGAACGATTATAACAAAAGTAATCGTCAATATTAGTTTAACATCGCTTGTATATTATAATTAGTATCTTCACTTTATTGGAAAGATATTTTCAATATATTTAGAATTAGAGAGGTACCAACCTGATAAAATTGATTGCATTCGTTTCCTTCTGTCGCAAAATCAAGGCCTTGCTATTCTTTTTTCTTCTCCTGGCTTCACTCAAATTTAAAATCGTCACCAATATCACACAAACTATAAATATTCTACACATCGACCTCATTTTAATTTACTCAACAATAGCGCGATAAAAAATATAACATACTATCGCGTCGTTAGATTATTTGAAAATGCAAGGAGTTAAATATAACAAATTAGAAACTACTAAATATTAATTATTATTAACGACGTGTACGCAACTTTTTAGCTCCATATCTTCTTCACTTTTGGTAGTGTCTGATATGAATTGAACAGTGTTTGCAGAATTTAAATTACAATTTACAGTTAGAGTCCTGGTCACTGTTAAAGTAGGTTATATAAATATATAACCTGCTGCATAATGAACTCATTTTATCTGAACTTGTCTAAAAAACCTTAATGGTCTTTATTTGTAACAGTATTTTAATTGTTTAATAGTTGTTTGGTTTGCAAGTTGGGGAAAAAGCTTCAGGCGACTTAGTTCTACCGTTACTTAGATCTACTCACTTCAAGCAGTTTGCAAAAAATTGTTGGTAGGTATAATTTCGATAATTTTTTTATTATTCAGAATTAAAAACGCGTATTTTAAATTTCATTCGCTCTTTTCCTCAAATGTGGAAATCATGAGAATCTGTGATACACCTGTGATACCACCTTATATTTAACAGTGAATTGAAGGTTGCATATGTATACGCGTTAATAAAAACTACAGAGACATTACAGGGACAGTGGCGACAAAAGGTTGTCAGCATATTGATTGGTAGTTGTAGTTGGATTCACGTATATACCGCCATTAAGAGGTTAAAATTGTTTAAGCTGTCATATTATGTACACTTGTGCATCTTTAACAATTAATTGTGACTTATTAAACTTATAAAAACTATTTGTGATTAATGTATTGTGAAATGACCTATTTATAGACTTATTAATAATTTTTATATTGTATATAGTAGTTATTCATAAGGTAAGTGTTGATTTAGTTAATTTCTCATAACGTCTATTTGTTGGTCATTCGGCTGTTTACTCATTTATTATTTAACTGAAAAAGTATAGGCAAAAGCTGTTTAAAAATTCTAGAAATATAAATTCATTGTATTATTGGCTAGTGTGAAATTTAAATTGTTTTTTCAAAAACTTTTTAATCAAATTTACAATTTTATAACGTGCACACATATTTTTATATTTTTAAGAAGTACATTTTTGCATAATGCCAAACTAAAATATTCTAGATTCTCACTAAATTACATCAATTATAATTTATATACGAGTATTTCAACAATCAACTAAAGAAAAGCAAACCAAAATGTTTTCTGTTGGTTGGAATCCTAACGTATAATTAGCAGTCTATTTTTAATAACCTACAATATTGAAACTTTATAAATCTACTGTCTGATAGAGTTTTTAAATGTTACATTGGATTAAAGCTAAAACTACAAAAATTAAAATGAAAATGGAAAATAAATTTTCAAAACTAAAAATTTAAAGTTATGTTAGTCCTGATAAATTTAGCCTCATGGTGGGTGGGCGTGACTTTGGCTCTACTGCCGTCACTGTCGCTATAAAGTTACTGTAATAAAATTAATTAAACTACCCAAAAAAATTAATAAAAACTACCAAAAATTTCAAAGTTATTATTATGCTGCCGTTTTTACAATACTTACTTCTCACGATATTGCAAAACAAAATGGAAAAGAAAAAACAAACACGTAAGTATCTGAAAAAGTGAGTGCTGAATTTTAAATGTTTTATTTAGTTTTATTTTGGTGAAGGGTGTATCACGTAAGATGCTCACTCGATCTCATGTGGCTTCATTATTAAGCTAAAATAAAAACCCGAAATCTATATTTTCATGTATTCTTTTTTATGAGGAATCCGATTGGACCGATTGTAAGGTCGATTAAGCAAAGTCGATATATATTTTTGAAATTAGGAGATTGGCTACAAGAAATACATGATAAAATATTTTGGTTTTTCATTTTAGCCCCATAATAAAGCCAGGAGATTGAGTGGGACACCCTGTACATAAACAAACCCCTTCAAATTTCAAGACCTCTTATGATCATAACTTTCATTAATCAAATGTCATTTAAGGTTTCTGTACTAATTATTACTCTCTGGTTGTTTCTAATGATACGTTTAGTTCAGCTACTGGATAGTAGGTGGCGCCAAAACAAATAATTTGGAATGAAATTATAAACAGAAAATATGTTTATACGTTTCGTCTAGACTTTTAATACAATATTACAATATAACAATATATAAGAGAAACTTTGTCAGCTAGATAATCACTAGATAACTCATGATGACATTTGCAGCGCGAGCCGAAGGCGTGAGCTGTAATTCATCAAGCGAGTTATTTAGTATTACCACGAGTTGAATACTATACTTTATCTACGATTATAATAAATACTAACTTTTGCAAGTCCGAATTCATCAATATTTTTGGCACAATTATTATTACTTAACTTATAAACGTCAAAACTATTCAAATGTCAAATCACTTTCCTCCTCTCAATAATAATGGACCATTTTATTTCACCGTATCGGCAAAGAATTTCTATTGGATAGACTAGGCACCAAGTTAAAGGAGATTAGTGTAAACAAAGATTCACCAGTGACTTTTTACGACTATAACTCAACGCTCAACTGTATTTATTTACCTTTTATTACAACACAATTATTGTCACAAGCAATACAAAATTTATGTTTACGTTTATGTAACCTCCGCCAACTACAATAACGGATTACTTTAATGACTATTTCTAGCACTTTAATGAGATTTTAACGTACTATAATGCCGAGTCAAAAAAAAAAAAAAATTAGGAGATCAGTGTAATATATTTTCCTAACGCTAAGTAAAAAAACTAATCTCTTACATTAGGTAACCAACTTGGGAGAATAAACAATTAGAAACGGTAAGTTCTAAAATCAGGGAAAAATAGTTTTAATAGTGTAGATAGTGGTGGAATTTACATTTAGGTGACCAGGTTCAATTCTACAAAGAATTCTATCAATGAGGAACAGGGAATAAGAGAGGGCACACCCTTTCATATTAGGTTAGTGATGCCTGTATCTATATACATATCTTCACATTATAATTACAGATAAAAAAAAAATAATATAAAAATGCAGGCAAACAATGTACAAGCTTTATTATGTAATGGCACCATATAACTGTATAACATATTACATATACATAAATGGAATAACTTGTGTCAATCATAACATGTTAAAATATCTTAAAAATATGGAATCATAAAATATCAGACTAGGAAAAAATGTACAACTTAAAAATATTTCGACAAGATCACACAATCTTACCATTAAAAATCGTTCAAAGTGACAAATTTTAAAATATCTTTGGTTTACCTAAATTACAAAAAAACCTTCATCCTATAAGCTTTTAAAAAATAACAGTATTTTTGACTCATATAATCATTAGGCATTAGGTTTAATCAATCACAATAATATTTCTCTTTGTAATATAAATATAAGAATATAAATAAAATAGATCTTTTCAATAATAACATAAATAATACTAATTCTAACCAATTCAATTAAATTGAGAAAGAAATTAAACTTTTTTCAAGTGGCACATACAAAAATATACATTTTCAGATACAGGGAACTCAACAATACAAATTTAGTGCAGTGAGAAATTAACAATGGCGACAAGTTTCTTTAAAAATATTGTAAACTTATTCTGCGACCTTCTCCTTCTCCTTGGTCAGAATCAATTTAACAAACATTTGCACTGGTATATTTTCAATTGAATTACTGGAAAGCACAAACAGCAGGAATCAGGAAGAAGTCGCTCACAAACTTGAAATATATTCTTGGCAGAAAACAATTTTTAATTCTTGCTTTGTCTATAACTTTATTTACCCTGTTCTTTAATTTACAAAGTAGATTTATTGCATTACATGGCATCGACATTTGAACTTTTAGTACAAAAAAATGTTTGTATATACTGGGTGTGCAAGATAATATACGTACGGTAATCTGTTAAATTATATTTTTAAAATAGTACTCATTAAATAAATAACGTTCTTACATGTATATGAAATATAGAGCATATTGCACAGGTTTACTGTAGTGTATGGTTTCAACCTTTACTTTTGGAAGTTGGTATTTTTGCAGGCGTCCTTCTCACTTCTTCATAGTTTTATGTTTGTCATTAATACTATTTACTTACTTTGACATTTTACTTGAGTTGTAACGAAGAAAAATTATTACGATTAGCAAGATTCTTATGTTTATTATTTTGCACACGCTGTATGAAACGCTTAGCCACTGTAAAGTAACCGTATTAACAAAATGGAACAGTTCTCGAACAAAAAATTCCAGCGTTAAAAATATTAACCTGTCGTGATATAACTAAACAGAGCTGTCCTCGACAGCAAAATCAACAAGATAAGATAACAAAAATGAACATTCTTAGAGAAACTTTAACATTTCGGCGCCAAAGAGCAACAACAAAACCCAAAACAAAAGAATCAACAAATTCACTACTTACAAACTACCTTACTGTATAGAACACAGCTGTTTCCTTAGTTCCGATTCATTTTCATCTAAATCCTCCACAGGCACTTGTTTTCCATTGCCATTCGGCACAACTTTAGGCAAATAAGGTTTATAATCCAGACCAGATCGTTCGTAAAACAATATATAAGCCGCACTTGTATCTATCTTCGGTACTTTCACATCCCCATAGGGACACTTATAACTATTTAGCGACTTTCTACTAGAGTATGGCGAATCTTTCAGCAACTTCTCGCTACTGCCTGTCTTATTCTCTACGAGACTGTCCGAGGTTACTCCACATTTATCCACCGAGCTTACAGAACCAGATCTGGAACTGCCTAGAGTGTCTGTAGAGGCAATGGAGGTGTCTACGGTGGCTAGGGGTGCTGACTTGTCTTTTTTCTCCGAGTCGTCGGAATTATTGCTACTAGTGCTGAGCTTTCGGGGCATATTTTTTCGTCTACTTAGCGGGGTGCAGCCTGTACCTTTGGAGCTTATGGAAAGCGTGGATTTATTGCTGTTGCTCGTGTCTGAATCGGTGATGACCTCGCGGCAGGAACTATCGTTGTAGCAGTACCAGTGGCCGTTTGGGTTGCAAGCGTAGGAAATGTAATGGCCCCCATTCAGCAAACCAGAATGGCACTGAAATAAATAGGAGGCGGTTAGAGGGGGGAAGAATGAGTACATTAATAGATAATCAAACACCGTTGGACAAACGAGACAATTAAATTGAATTAGGTTTAAGACTTTAAGACTTATAAAGGAAAGTGTGGCCCAAGTATGTTTAAAAACAACCATGACGTAAAGGCCTTTTTTTTTTCTTTAATACTCAAGGTCAAATTTTTAGGGGAAGTTCCCAACTCCAATTATGTTGGCACAGGGTTTTTTTGGTTACTTTTTTCGCACCAGATAAACTGTCAAAATAATAATCTAATTTATCTAATGTCAAAATGTTGTCAATGTCAATATTGTATATTTTTAAAATATTACATTTCTAAATTAAAAACAATATACAAAACAATAATCCAGAAGGTTAAATGTTCTTGCGCAACACCTTCATAATTTTTATTGAATTTAGAATTCAAGTCAATGAAAAATAAAATTTCAAATTCTCACCTATAAAATTTATAGACCTCAAAGTTCCAACAGTAAATACCGAAATTCCCTATTTATGGTTTAAGCAGAATTTCTACCAACTTTGTAACACTTTGACAGGAAAAAAAAACGGACTTTAGTATACTTCATACAAAACAAAAACCGTTGCACGTCATCAAATGACATGTTTAGTTGAAAATGTAAAATGTAATACCACTGCACAAAAGTAAAATCACCATTTCGGTATGGCATGGGTGTCATGCACGCGCCGCCACAATTAACCTCAAAAATATTCATTTTTAAAGATTTTCAAATATAAAGTTGCTTTTACTATTGACTAAAATCTTGGCCAGTGCATTATTAATGAAGTTTTAATTGCCTTAATTTAATAAATAAGATGCTTTTTGTTGGTTAGAAATCTAACCTATAATTATAAATGTCAAAAAAACACCTGTCATGGCACGATACACTGCAGCCACGCGATCGACGTTAGTGACATCACATAGTTTCGTCTGATCAACAGCACGGTATTATAATTAAAAAATTTTGTATCTCCGTAAATACTTAACGTATTAAAATGAAATAAACGCCATTGTGTATGTGGCAATTCCTTCTAATAAAAAAAAGTTATATATTTTATTTTTTATAACCTCTACATTAGAGAGAGAACAATAGCTCTACAAATCTAGTGTATAAAATAATCTTCCCAACTTAATTTCATTAAATTAAAATTTTGTGTGATTATAGTACGATACGATATGTCCAAACCACTTACCACTACGGCATAAAGCTGGTACTTCAAATCGAAAGGATCTTGGCCTGGGAGCAGCTGATGCTGGTGGTAGTCCTTCAGCTGCTCGTCGATTATGGGCGTCTTCATCAAGCTGGTGGACTCCAACCTAGTCCTGGCCTTAACCACTCTCTCACTAACCTTATTTTTATTCACTGCTTTACCACTATCACCCGCAGCACTATTATCGCTTTCGATTAACAATTTACAATGTTCCGCGTTATTACACGTTGTGCCGTTGGAAATATTTTTGTTATTTGGACACTCCTTATTGCACTTGACGGAGTTCGGGCTTGCACCGTTGAAGTTTGACTCGGATTCTTCTGCGATCCTCTCCGGTTGGCTGTCAGTAGACTTTTCCAGTTCTTCACGGGCCGACTTCTCCAGTTGCAGCTGTATGTGGCGAAGTATGGTCTCCTGTGGGACAGACGCGAGGTATGCGGTGGGGTCAAAGTCCTTGAAGGGGAAGTTGACGACTTTTTGGGTTTTCACCCATTTATTGTTCACACAATCGAAACGCTTTAGGTGTATAATCTGCAAGAAAAACAGTCATGGATATGTGTCGTTTAAAAGAAAAAAACTCGCGTAAGTTACCAGAATTGGAGGCAGTCTCCAAATTTGTAATTTTTTGGTAGCTGGCTGTTTGTCTTGGCAGTTGCTGCAATGGTATTTAGCTTCAAGCCGTTCCTCGGAGGTAAACGCTTTCAAACAATAATCCAGGTCGATCGGTTCTGTATGTAATTTCCGACAAGTAGCCACGGATTCATGTTCCAACCACAACTACAATCAAGTAAAAAAAAGTGTACCTGACTACAAGACACCATCCCAGTACTTACCTTCTCTCTGCTGCTCTGGTATCTCAGATGCAACGCTGTCGGATCCCAATCGATAGCAATGTACATGGTAGTTTGGCTACCTCGGAACTTTTCTATAAGCAATTCATCTGAACAGGGTAAGACGCAACCCCTACAGAACTGCGTCCAATGACATATTGCACAGATCTGCCCTCCTTGGAGTACCGCCTTCAACGTAAAAGGAAATGCGTATCCCAGAGAATCATCGCTAAAATATTCCGATTAATTTATATATTTAAATCAGTGGGATTAGACCTACCAGTCGGTGGCGTGGTTTGTTTGATCACTCTGCGGCATAGGACTCAACAGTCTTGTAACTTGGCCCCAAACGGCCTCATAAAGACTCTGACTGGTGCTGCTTTGGTTGATGCCTAAGAGCAGCGGCAAACCAAAAAGGCTAGGCTTGCTCTTCTGCTGCGACAGAAAATACGTTTCCTGCCTAACACACTTTCTGTGTACCGCTATCAGGTAGCAGGGGAACTTCTGACTGGTGCTTGAGGAAACTGCAAACGTTATGTTTTTTATAAGAGATTGCGTTAAGCAGCAGCACTTACCTGATGCAGTTGAGGTAGTAGAATGTATGGATATACTGGATTTCTTAAATTGCACAGTCTTGCTAATCCTTGGCTCTGGCTTATTTTTATGATTCTGAAAAAATGTGTACTGTTACAATGCATAATTCTGCGTGTGATTGCATTGTATTTCAGAAGTATTATAACACACTAGGTATGTTAGAGATGGCAAGGGTGAATAGTTCGAAACTGTAAGTGAACGACTGGCAAAAATTAAAAATAGTAAATTGATAAACCAGCGGTACACATTTGCAGATATTATAAAATGTTTATGTTTTCCCTGCTCTACTTATTTTCTTATTTATTTTTCTTTATTGTACACTAAACTAAACATAATAATATATTGACAGTTTGCATAAACACGATAGCAACTGTACAGTCAATTTAAACTCAAATTGTGATTATTTGGTTTCCACGTTCCTTATACAACCAGCGTACATATAAGAACAAGTATGGATAAAGTACTAGTTTACATATTTCAAATTGAGTACGCATGCGCGAGTTACATACTGTAATAATAATATGATCATGCTCATCATGTGACTAACTTTTTTTAAATTTAGTTTAAATTTTTATTTATATTTTTATAGTTTTAGCTAGGATCCAATATAACATTTAAAAACTCTCTCAGAGAATAGATTTATAAAGTTTCAATATTGTAGATTATAAGAAATAGACTGACAATTATAGGTTAGAATTCTAACCAATAAAAAACATCTTATTACATTAAATTAAGGCTATTAAAACTTTGCTAATAATGCACTGAACAAGATTCTAGTCGATAGTACACGAACCAAGCAGAAATTTTGATAAAATTGACATATTCGAAAATTTTTGAAAATGCATTTTTGTGAGGTTAATTGTGACGTCACGTGCGTGTCACCCATTATTTCACTAATTTAACTTTTTTCGGGCGACCTCTATTGACGAGTGGCTAAACGACCGACCAAACAAGACGGCGCGCGCACTTTTGAAGGTCATTCATTGAGAATTTTTCACAACAAATTTTTATACTTCTTATATGTACGCTGATACTAGAAAATTTCCCAAATTTTCGGATCTTTTTTTTGAGAAAAAAAAATTAATAAAATGATGAAATATTTTTTGACACACTTTTGAAAATTTTCAACACTGGTATAAAGAACAAGCTTTAATCACAATTTGACTCAAAGTGATGTGCATCGTTTCTATTTTTTTTCTTAATCACTTTCTACAAGTTTATACTCAGTGATGGCCGTGAAAGTTTTGTCTGTGGAATAACTTGGCTATTATGGAAGATAGATTCCTGCAATTTGAAATGTGGATAATCATAGGTCATTAAAGTCAGAATCTAACACAATAATTGTGTACAAAATATTACTTCCCGTCTAACCGGACATGACCCCGTCTTTCTTATTTTAAATGGAACACCCTGTATATTTTTTCGTTCATCATGAAATTTTGATTTAATCGATGTGTCAAAATTTGGCAAAATGGCGTCAAAAATGTGAAAAAAAACTGAAAAACACAAGTAGGTCCCTACGGGATTTTGTTTTTGATTCTTTTAGAAAGTAGCGTTGGATTTGCGTGTTTTCCATGCAGATATTGCATTTAAAAAAATCCATACAATTAAATTTTGTGACCGAAATTTAAATGAAAACAATTTTTTGCACCATAAGAACGGGCATACTTTCGGCTTTTATTTACATCATCGTGCCCTTTCTTATGATGCAAAAAAAGAAATATCTTCGTCCACAAAATTTGATTGATTTTCATGAATTTTTAAAAATGTCAAGTCTGCGGAGACTACATGTTTCCATAATAACGAAGAACTTTGAATATACTCCTTCACTCTGCACAATTGGAGAATATCGAAAATAGGTCAGGGCTGGCTTCAGTTGCTACTAAATATTGACGATCAATTTTAAATCATTAACAGCAATTAATACATAAACAGTTGCATATACAAACGAGACAGAATCCAACCCTGTACTTCAATAACATGTGTTATCCCATCCCCCAGCAATTCGTCGCGTATTTCACTCTGTAGAGATAAAGTACTATGTAATTATAATTTTTTTTTAAACAATAATATGGCCCTCCTGTAAAATTTGTAGTCACTTTCGGTTAAACCGGAAGTAATGCTTTACGCACAATTCTATTAAATTCTGGCCTTAGTGACCTACTATCAGCCTTTTAAATTTCAAAAGTCTATCTTTCGTAATAAACGAATTAGGCAATACTTTGTGTCCACCCGTTATATGCAAATTAGTAATTAGGCGCCGTTGGTAATTTAATAATAATCTTTAGGAATTTTATTTATTTTTGGACTCTCAACAGACTAAATTGACTTAAACCAAGCTAATTTTTGTACATTTAAGTAGGGCAAAAATAAGTTTCTTACCACCGATATTTATTTAGTAAAATCTGCTTGAAATTAACAAGATCTTAAGACAGCCCTGATTAAAAATCAAAAAACTGAAATATGGAAAAGAATACTGGTGAAAGCAAAAACAAATTTAGGCAGAAAAATACCAGCATTAAAACAAAAAAAAATAAAATAAAAATTAATACAAAAAATACACATTAAAAATACACCAAGCCACAACTTTTTACTATGCAACAAAATAAAATATACACACAGGGTTTGCCACCTTACACCTTTTTCAGCCTGTAACACGTATTTAGATATAGGCCAGAAAAACTGGTAAAGTGGGATTCCTGAACACTATACAGAGTGATCTATATTTACCAAAAAACCGGTTTGTCGAATATTAATCTCAAACAAAACTATTACATTTACATTAATAAATATCTTATTGTTAATACTACTTGGTCGGATTTCAAAGATCACACTGTTAATGTATCAATAAAAAAAAAATCAACAAATAGTACCCAAACTAATATTAAACACCCATATCAAAACATTCGCAACATTAAAAATTCTAATTTTAAAACGTTACTATAAACTCTACCATTACATTTCTAATTACAATAATAACAAACGTAACTACTGCTATTTTTTTCTACTTCTTTTTCCCATGCATAAATGAAACCAGATACTGAGGGTAGAGATACGACGTAGATCTGTCATAGAAAGTTCAACTTAGTTTCCCGAGCAATTTATGTTTTCCTCAATATAGAAATAAATGCTACTTCAGATAAAAGTTTCCTAAAAAATCACGTATTGATTTGGCCATTACATCCTGTATAAAAGATAATTGCAAAATTATACATTATTATTCAACAGTACAGAAGCTATAAAATTTAATGTTATGGAAAGCAATAAAAAATAATTAATATTGGTTAAAGGAAAGATAGAACTTGTTAATAAAGACCACTGGTGTAATTTCATGGCTATTTGATTGTTGTCTATGAGAAAATTTTATTTAAATTTAATTTTTTTTATAACCTTTTAGATATATAACTATTATTAGCGTTAAAAATAATTCGTCTAATACCGACATTAAATTAAATTTTAAGTACACCTTCCACAAGCAGTTAGTTATTTTAATAGTTGTCAAAATTGCTCTTTATAAACCTGGCAGTGACATGGAGGATCTCACGAATATGAAATTCAACATGAGTACGATAATTTTTTGCCTCCGCCTCATGAGAATAGACTTTAAATCGACAATAGATCCTTTACAAAAAACATTTGCAATCATTCAACAGACACACTCATTATTTGGGTACGTGCATACCTTGAAGCATAGAATGTTGGGCATGCATAGGGCCGAACCAGCGCTTACCTCTGGACTTCGAGCGAGCGGGCTTTCAGAAATCACCATTTCCGCGTCTGAGAACAAAAATAAAATTATACTAGATCTAAGACAACACACAAATATCACCTTTTTATACATGGGAATACGCTTTACCGTTACTTATAAGGATAATTTAATCACGAACGCAAGAGATGGTAAGATATATTTACAAACCTATGTCGTTCTCTACATCTTCGTCCTCAACAACCTCACTAGTGTCGGGCAGCTCATAGGCGTACAGTTCGGTGGCGGTACCGTGGTTGATGCGGACATCGTCGGATAGTAGAGTGCGAATTTGACAGTAAGCCACTTCGGCCAGCAACAGCCTATCTGGTTGTATGCCACACAAACCATGCAACTGTTCTTTTAACTCGATGTATTTTGCTTCCGAGTTCAAACGCATACCATACTTCACCGGGCACTCGCCGTTTAACCGTACAACTAAAAATAAATTCAAAATTACTAGGTACCGCTTAGGTAGTCTGCAAAAAAAATTACCTAACACCTCGCACAAGGTATAACTCTCCATCGGCAGAGGCAGGCTCAAGAGGTTGAACGGATCGAAACGCACGGATTCGTGCCCACAAGTTTGACACGTCACCTAGCACAAATATTATAAACGACTGTCTCAAAGTCTCTTACTATCACCTACCTTGCTTTTTAATTGTCCGTAGAATAAATCGGTGATAATAGAATGGTCCCGGGTTAAATGCTGCTGCCACGCCTCGTCCGCTACAAGATCGTCGGGTCGTCCTCCGCTATCCTTCAATTCCGTGTATTGCTTTCTAGTTACCCTGTTCAGGTCCTCATGTAAGGAGTCCAGTAGCCAGGCTAACAATTCCTGAAAATATAAAGGTGCTTTACACTTAAATCAAATTCATAATTTTTCTCCTCGTATACGAATCTTTAATTTAAGAGATAAGTACCTGTGAGTCATGTTGTCCGCCGCCGCCCAACAACGGGGCATGCTTTGTCACGCAATACCTGAGCTTCAGCGGCGCCACGCTTCTCGTGGAGCCTGCCCATAATTCCCTGCAGAGTTCCGCGTAACGTTTGGCTACAGCGCCCTTTGTGCCCAGCGGATTCGTGGTGTTCAATTCCGACAATTGGTTGTCCCTCTGGAAATACAACGTCAAGGGTCTTGTGTTTGACACCGCCTGCAGAGCAGAGTTCATGAAACAGGTATTGCCGAGGTTATGTAGACCTGTAGCGCCTAAAAAACAAAATTTATTGCAACTTTCACTTTTACATGAGTAATTGACAATGATAAAGAACTAGTAACGTAATAATACCTGGCGGGAGGCATATCGTAGGCCGTCTCTCTACGCTTAACCCGACATCATGGCCTCCACTAGCTACCAATTGCCCCAGCTCCTCGGGCCAAGTCAAATCCTTATTCCTGACTTCTAAGAGAATCTGATCAGAGTCTAGCACTCCCAGATCCTGCAAAGTGGCGTTATCATCATCCATGAGGCTCGAGGAATGCTCCCTTAGAAGCCACAGTCTTGCCTCTTCTGATCTTAAAGCCAGCCTATGGCACAAAAAGTCTGTAACCTGCTGAACGGTTGCTAGGCGAGAAAACGCTGCGGTATGTGCAAGATAACGCCTGGTGGCTGCGTTTACTGTCGAGGTCAAGCCTGCTGTGCTTAAGGCGGCAGCACCATACCTAAACACCACAACTGAAAATACCGTCAGATAAAAATGTATTTAATGCATACCCTCCTACGACGCTGCTCCAAGTGGCACTATTGCCAACAGACTGTTGGGTCTGATGTCTCAGGATCCTCAGATTCAGCGGATACAACTCTAACTCAACCTCAGCCCTACCAGGAGGCCTGATAACCTGCCTGGGAAGGGGCAAAGGGCCCCCATACCACATCGAAAGTGCTTTCCATAAGGAATCCGGCACCAGCTCAAAATCTCTCCTTTGAACCAAGGCAATGTCTCGCTTTAACCGTCCACCTAAAATAAAACTGTATTAAAAGGTTCATTTTGTGGTGTTTAATGAGATTACCTTCTCCGGTAAGAGTAGGTACTTTGAATACAGGTTCCGCTACCAAATTGGAATTGTCAATAGGCCCTGGTTGTCCCAAGCTCCTTTTCAGACCAGTTCCAGAGCTGCTCGAAACTCCAGAGCTGGAAGCAATGCTGCAACTGCAAAATTTTTAAATAAAACAACACCAAAACGCTAACCTAAAACTTTCCAAAAAGCGAGCATTGCAGAGTCCTTATTAAAAATGTCTAGTTGCCAAATTGCAACAGCAGTAAAAACATTTCCCATAAAGATTCTGTGCGGTTATTTGCTTTATATGACTATAAAAATGGTGTATATTTAATTGAAATATGATAATAATTCAATTTATGCATTTTAGTGTTAATAAAATAAAATAAATAATAAAGAAAAACACTCTCAGACTAGGGAAAAAACAAATCAGTTTGAAATACATGGCAGAAAAAAAAACAGCCAAGACAAAGGACAAAATAATAATACAAACACTTTTTTATTACCAGTGCAGTAGGAAAGTTTAATCATAAGGGATACCAATTATTTAATATTTTTAACAAGAAATGCAAAATCCTTAAATATGAAATGCGCAAATAAAATTCTTCATTACAAAAACGACTTAAAATTCCACTGTAAAAGATGTAGAAATTTTGTTGAAATTTTACAGAACACAATAAATGCCAAAGATACCAAAGATACAATTATTAGTAACAAAGATGAGATAATTAAATTATTACAAGAAAAACCAAAAACATATGAACAAGATCTTATGCGAATATAGCGAGAAATAACACAGAGAAAATTAATGAACCATTATAGTCAAACCCAAAGTAGCAAAAAATTATGTGGAGTCAAATAATGTTATTAATAAAAAGATAAATCCTTCAGATCTGAAAATAGGAGTAAAAAATTTTAAATCTACAAAATCAGGCTCAATAACACAGGATTACAGTAACAAAAAATGTTCCCAGAGATCAAATTCAACTTTTACTATGTATTTTGACGCCCTGAAACCAAATTTAGCAAAAAAAATTTTTCGACGCGACAATTCTTCTCTACGACGAATATTTGGGGCATATTATTAAGTTTTTTGGGCTGCTAAACATGAATCAGAATTCAAAAATAAACTTTGGCATAATGACAGATGTCAACAAGCAAAAATTGTTAAAGTCGATATTTAATATATATTCTACAACAAGTTTTAGAATGGCCTATATTCCACACGAGCGAAAGTTTGTTCGCGAGTGTGGAATATACGTGTTGTAGACTATACTTTCTCTAAAAAGATTTTAGAAACTACACAAAAGAGAAGTTTTTTATTTAGAAAATAATGGGCTCTTACACCTCAATTGAATTAAAGGTTTTTAATAGATTTACATCAAAGTTGAATACATATTAAATATAATAATGCAACAAATTTCAATAATATATCATTCTTACAGTTGCTTTAAATATTAACAAGTTGTATCAATTTAAAAAATCCCGTCAGTTTTCCGTTAATAACGTCAAAAACGGACGGTTTTGCTATTGGTTAAACTCCAAACAAATTCGTTTGTGCATGTGGTGTCACAATATTAACCTCAAAAATCTGCATTTTTACAATTTTTGAATATTATGTCGATTGTATCAAAATTTCTGCTTGGTTTCTGTACTATCAACTAAAATCTTGTTCAGTGCATTATTAATGAAATTTTAATTGCCTTGATTTAATAAAATAACATTATTTTTGTTGGTTGGAAATCCAACCTATAATTAAATAAGATTATTTTTGTTCGTTGGAAATCCAACCTATAATTAACCGTCTATTTTTAATAATCTACAATATTAAAACTATATATATCTTCTGTCTGTGAGAATTTCTAAATGTTAAAATTACAAAAATTAAAATTAAAATTGAAAATAAATTTACAAAAACAAAAAATTTGAGGTTATGTGAGTCATATGATGTACACGACCTATACCAATGACTATCCGTTTTTGACGTTACCAAAATTTAATAGATTAATTACTAAGTTTTGAAATATTTTTTTGGCCTTAAATGAAAAATACTTACAAAAAGAAAAAATACGTCAGAACTATTTTAAAAAACACTATAGTCTGGTGTAATTTGCCAAATTTTGAGGAAGAGAGTATTAGAAAATTACAATTTAAGAAATACAATAAACAAAGGTGAGACAATGCCAAGTGTTACTGGGAATCAAATTTATCTTTTCATCGGACGTGTTTACATTAGTTTTTGTAGGATAAGTTAATTAGGTGCTCTGTCGAAATGAAGCCATTGGCAGCGGAAGTTCCGCTCCGGGCTGGGCTGGGGATCCTTTACTTTTGAATTTTGTTATCATTTGTTAAAAATTTTGAATTAATAATCCACACAAAGTTTTAGTTACTTTGCAACGTACTTTTATTTAGATAGTGGTATGATCAGCAGGCCCGGACTGGAGCGGCAGGCAACCGGGCAAATGCCCGGTGGGCTGCTGGCTTACGGGACCAGCTGGGCTGCCGAGAACACGCTTTTTATGACAAATATTAAATTATGTAATATGTAAGTACACTCATATTTTTATTGCGTATTTTTTATTGTGCTTTTATACTTACTGTTGGCAAATGAACAAATATGTATATTATTTTATATCTTTGCCGTATACAATACAAAATATGTAAATAATAAAATTATTGTTATTTGTACCCATCATGGTTACAAGAAAATCGGATGGGGTGGGGCCGGTCAAAAAAATTGCCCAGTAGCAGAATGAGGTCCAGTCCGGGCCTGAATGATCAATACTTTATATCTATTGTCTTGTATTTTGTCATTATATTATTCCTAATTATTTAGTTTACTTATTTACTAAATTTATATTCATTTTGTAGGTTAATTACTATGTTTATGCATTGAGTAAATAATAATAAAGAGGCGCAACTGTCAAGGTTTCGAGATTTTAGTGTTGTATTTTTTGGCAATAAGTACAGAATAATATCCACAATATTTAGGGCTATGCAGCCGAATTACAAATACCTTCTCGTAGCACTAAAAATTGACGATAATCCTGAAGTTATTGGCACAAAAATACAATACTAAAATCTTGAAACCTTGACAGTTGCGTCTCTTTATATTATTTCTATACTCAATGGTTTATGCATGTGTAAAACTTCTTTATTATTACAAAAAAATGTGTATTCCCGTTCTGCAATTGGAATTCTCTGTAGAATGGTACATTAATAATAAATAAATATTTTTGAAAATTTTCTATTACGGATTCTTGAAATTTCTTTCTTTTAACATGTGTAGTTTTGCCTCCTGAACAAAAAATTCTAATAACCTATGCTTAAAAGTCATGAAAACATAACCTCAAATTTCTAGCAGGCGGGTGTAGTATATTTATTTATTTATTTATAATGGTTTCACCATTACAATAAAGAGAAAATATAAAATGTGAACATATATGTGTTACAGTTGGTAGTAATAATAAATACACAACAATTTATAATACAATGGTACTTATGAAAGATTTAAAAGAACCTAATGATCCAGAAAAAGGATCTACATTATAAGTGTTAAAATTCCGTAAAATTCTTGATATCGGACTATTGTAGCCATAATTAGTACTATGAAATTATGGCTACAATAGTCCGATACCAAGAATTTTACGGAATTTTAACACGTATAATGTAGATCCTTTTCTGGATCATTAGGTTCTTTTAAATCTTTCATAAGTACCATTGTATTATAAATTGTTGTGTTAGAGAAGGAACATATTAGTTTTATGCGTACGGAGGTAGCATTAATAATAATGCTTTATTAGCAATGCTAAATAATACAACAAAAAAAAAAACAATTAAAAAAAAAGTAACAGCCGAGCGACTTTTTTTTTATCAGAATTTTTTGTTCAGGAGGCAAAACTACGCATGTTAAAAGAAACGAAATTGTGTTGTTGAGCTCTGATTATTTTATTAGAAAAAAAATTCAAAAATCGGACATTTGATGGTGTCACTTCAAAAATTATAAAATTAATTCATCCGTATATTCTTAATTCATTAGCCCATATAATAAACCTAATTTTCAATACAGGACTTGTACCTTCACAATTCAAAATTTCTGTTATAACCTTTCATAAAGCCGGTAATAAACCCATGATATCTAATTATATAAACCAAACTAACCTGTCTCCTCTGCTTAAAAGATCGCCCATCGACTCCATACTGTTGGAATTAAACTCGTTAGAGGTCGACGTATAATCGGTAGTGTTGCTTATGAGGCTCTCGTCACACACTATGCCCTCTTCGATGGGTATCCTTGGTTCGTTGCGGCAATTGCAGAAATCCAAATTCGACCTAGGCGCAGACGTATAGTTCAGCCACTGCTGCCACCAATCAGACGATATCAAATACCAAAACTGACCGATGTGGTACCCCCTGCGCTCTTCTCTCTCCAACCAACCTATCACTAGACAGAAACAATTAGCGCTTGCTCGTAACCTCACACAAATACGTACCTATTTCATACTCATCATGGCGACAATAGGGTTTCAGTCCTAAAGATACATGGCACACTTGGAACAGTAATTCTAGCAGAGGGGCGACGAGGCTGTTGTTTTCGACGCTCCACACTAAGAAATCTTCTTGGGTTAGACCGCCCTGTTGATCCAATCTGTCATTCACGGATTCCAACGTCTTGCTGTGCTTTTTAGCTATATCGCTCTCAAAACCGTTCTTCTGGACGTCGTCTTTCAAGTTTTCTATTAACATGTCTTGTTTTTGGTGAGCGGAATTTTCGTGGAACAACTGAGCAGAGTACGTTAACTTATTCTCATTGGCTATGAAGAGTAATGTCTGCAACATATGCTGCACTTCATCGGAGTTTAAATAGCAGTCTCGGTCCATGTCGAATATTTTAAAGCAAACTGAAAGTAGATAAGTTAGTAGTTATTTAATATCATTACGAGGGCAAATCGAACTCACACTTCATTCGTTCTACCAAAGGGCCCCTACATGCCGCAGAGATTCCGCAACAGAGTTCCTTGAAATCTACATGATCATCGCTGTTAACGTCTAGAGCTAAAAATAACCTAAAATAAACACGGATGAGTCAGAGATGAGTCAAAGAGAGAACCATATTTGTTAATTACCCTTTGCATGCTTTTAGGGGCACAGGGGGGCATACCAAAGACTTCAGACAGTTAAAGTCAAGGTGTCCAGACACTGAAGCACTTTGCAACGCCCAGAAACATTTTTCTAGCTCGCAAATATCCTGTTCTTCAAGATGAGTCACTCCAGCAAGTGTCTGATAAAACGTAGGCGTTTCTAGGTCAGAACTCAACGAAACCGGGCATGAGTTTGAGAGAAGCCTGTAAATATATTCAGTAAACTTGACAGGTTTTTTCTTTCCAAAAAACTTAAACAATACACGGTACATACTGCCACAGACAGTATTTACTTACAAAAATAAAACTTCTGTTTAAGTTACAGAAGTTATCTAGAAACATAGTTATGTAAACAAACAGATAATAGATTACCACTTAGACAGTATTGTCGCTTCTTTATTATAGATTATCCAGGCTCTGAAATCATCAAACGTGACTTTATCTTGACCAACGCCGAACAGGGAGATAAGTGTACGGTCCCAGGATAAGTTTGGTTTATTCGTGCCGTCCGGCGGAGGCAGGGTGCCCTCCGTCTGCAGGGCGCTTTGAAACTCATTTCTTGTTATGTGTGAGCCGGAATCGTTGCAGTACAGCGTCCACAGAAATCTGGAAAGAATAAGCAATGTATGAATCTTAAACAATTTGCAGTTTCAGTACATTTTATAATAATATAACTGTTATAAAAGTCACGCGACAATTGGCCTAATAAAATTTATACAGGGGGTGGGCTAATAGTGCGTGGGGGGAAGATATCTCGTTTTAGAGGTGATAGAAAAAACTTTCCAAACAAAAGTTGTTCAGTATTCAAAACTGCATATCGCAAAAGTATTGTACGTTATACAAGGTGTTGCGTTTAAGCTGGCCAATAACCAACTTTGTTAAGTTAAATATATTATTGCATATTTGATTAGAGATAATCAAGAGCTTTCCAGTGAACTATCGTAATGTGCACTTCTTTTCAGTAGTTTCAGAGATATTTGACCTACTGTCGAAATTTTGACGGATAAGCACCATTATGAAAAATGTGTTTTTTTAATTTGTACTAACTTTCAATTTTTTATTACGGCAATTGATTTGATTGATTTTGAAAATTTGTCTACAGAATGTTCGTAATCTTATGGTAAACTTGAACATTTAAAAACTTAGACAACTGTGTCATTTCTAATGGTACTCCCAAGCGAATTGGGGGGTTAACTTTGAAGTGAAATATTTTGGGAACCAATAAAGATATCGACGCACGGTTTGCAGAATTTCTAAGAGAATTTAATTCTGACAAGCCTGTTTATTCCGTTTTTTTTTTTTTGTTTTAAACATCTCATTGTCTACAGGGGGTAAAAAAAAGTATGTTTTTTGAACCAAAGTTTCTAAGTGCCGAGTTTCCACAAACATTTTTTTTAAATTTTTTATTTAATTTAATATTTGACTTCAAAGTTAACCTAAAAATTCGCTTGTCCGCTTTAACAATTGTCCAGCAGTTTATAAGAATCTATATGATAGGTATCTCAATCTTCTCCTCCACTCAATAACATGAAAACTAAGAGCAATAGACCTACGAAACCCTACATTTTTGAAAACAGAAAACTTAGCATAATTAAAATATTCCATTATGGATAGGGTGATCATTTGAAAATTCTACTTTTTAAATTTCAACGCCCTGTATCTCGAAAAATACGCCTTTCCGACATATAGTTCATTTGAGAAAGTACTATTATTTTTTGTAGTTCTATCACCTCCTGAAGTCCTACCCCTAAAAAATGGGACACCCTGTATAATTGTTATATATGTATTTTATCTTCAAATAACTTAGTTATTCAAATAAATAATACTTAAAAGTTTGGGATACAACTAAATTATTTTGTACATAGATGGCCATGCATAAAACAATAATGGTTTAAAATTTGACAGATTGACAATTGTTATATTAAACTATTATTGTTTTATGCATGGCCATCTATGTAAAAAATAATTTAGTTGTATCCCAAACTTTTACTAATATTATTTATTTGAATAACTCAGTTATTTGAAGATGAAATGTATAACAATTATATATATATTTATAAAGGGGGTGAAAAGGGCTATCCAAATATCTAAAAATATAGAGGGTGTTCCATTAAAAAAAATGTGACTATGTGGCGCTCCCTGTATATTCATTGAGATAGATGCAGACTCATAATATATACAAAAACTTGGTAAAATATGCTACTGATCTATTTTAAATTAGGGGGTTTAAATAGTAGAATTTTCAAACGATCACCCTGTACAGGGTGTTCCTTTAAAAAAAATCAGTAGCCGCCACATTGTTTTTATCATAAGTCAAAAAGACCTCGGCTAGCGTCTGAGGATAAAAAAAGGGATCTACTTTCATCCAGTTTTTGAAATTTTCAAAATATATCTATAACTAAGCGAAGAATTCTCGGTTGGACAACCTGTACATAACAAATTATATGCCAAATGTGCTGCACACTAGACAGTATTGTCTTATAGTTATTTAATATGTAGGAGCTCAAAGTGAGAGCTTAAGACTTTGACGTGCACAGTAATCACAAATGTGTCAAGTTTTATCGCACAATACGGTAGTACGTACCCTGACGGCGTAATCAAGTGTACATTAGTAAGAGAGTGTAACAGATTGATGTTATCACTTCTGCCAATAACATTTTTTTATTAATTAAACATTGTACAATTAAACCTAATCCGCCTACAGATAAAACGTGATTTTTACTGCGCACAATGTTATCCCAATTCTTTATGTAATAATTAACATGTCGATCGTTGTGGTTATGATTTGTTTTGGCACACATTTACGACAATAATGAACCTACTGATATGTCGTTAATGCATGAAAATTGTAATGAGAATGCTGCTGCTGCAAGAAAATTATAAGAAGTTTTCCCATCGAGAAATCCTCCTACCCAGCGACGTATGTTTATCTTGTTGAGCAGGCATAAAACACTGCGGAGTTATAAACCTGGCATAACTACAATCCATATTTTTAATTTGCATATATTATATTCTGTGGTTTTTTACTTTTGCTGCACCTTAATTGACGTTTCGAAATGAATAATTATATATTGAAAAGAAAATACCACTTGAGAGAACATTCAAATCATAGCATTTTTAATCAAATTCATCACAAGCGTTATATGGGTTTTTTAGAATTATTACATAACTATATTGGCTTTGACAAACCAACCACAACTAAAATAATAAAATTATTTTTTGTCAACATCATTATTTAATCTGCGTCGTCATTGTTTAACGTTTAAACTAAAATATTAAATTGTCCACTTCCTAAATTTAGGATAGAAAATAGAATTTGGCTCTCAAAAAAAATTATAAAATTTACGCTGTGTTCGGTTATTTATACTCTAATTATAAGTAATGATTTTTTATTGTGCCTTGTAAAATGGATTAATTTTTATCCCCTATAATTGGGTAAAGAAAACAAAACATTTTTGGTTATTACTAAATAGGCACAAAACAAAGATTATTAATTTTAAATCTGCTCTCACAGAAATAACTTTTCAATACGTTTGTATAGATGAAGACAATAGAGTACTTTAAAGGTAGGGATACTTTTGATGGGTACTGTATATAAAGATGTCGGTAACTACTTCATTTATTTGAAATCACTTTGTGTGTAATAATAACCTTTAAAATAAAAAATTCTCCTGGTTTTCTACCTTTACCCAGTACATAGGTATGGCAAACGCAAGCAATTTATCTGCTTATATCACTTATGAAATAAAACTTAAGAACCCAAGTTGTGTATATAGCGAGGTGGATGATCTGTACAGCACCTACCAATAAGGCTATTCCCTTTTTGGGCACATATATAAACAGTAATGAGCTGCTTATATTCTCGCATTACTTCAATTTCTTATCACGGTATAAAAATGAATCTCAAGGTCACTTATTAATCAGCAATACATTCCTATTCTCTTTTCCACAATATAATAATTAATCGTTGAAAAAGAAAAATACTGCTTGAATTTTCTTTTGATTTTGATTTTTATCAATTCAGAGAAAGCATAGAATTTAAATATTTGCAAACAGTTTACACACTTTGTATCCATATTAATAAAAACTCACTTAATCTTCTCCTCCTGTGTACCTTTGGTGAGAAGCACCAATCCACAAATCAAGTCCCTCAGGGCTATGCCCCTGGAGCTCCCGCCACATGCCGTGTACAGCCAGTCCGCTATTGTCAGTGGTACGCCATCGCCCAACACATTCTGCGTGAAAGCGTGGCGGCTCAGTAGTTGGCCCCCGTTTGTTAGTCTTTTAAATGCTTCACAGACCCTTTTGAGTTCAGCATCTGTCACTGGAATAAAACAAGAACTGTTAGAATAACCACAAACAGACAATCTTCGTTTTATTAGTTACTAGGTAATTTGCCGTTACTCGATTTTGAGAAAACGCTTTAAATCGTTTCAAAATTTAAGACACAAAAAGAGTTTCAAAAGGTTATAAATAATGTTTAAATATTTCACCTTAACTACGATCTAAAAGTAGTTTTATTTAGACAACGAAAATTATTATTTATATAATTCAGAGGTATTTAAATAATTGGATCTCAACATTTTATTGATAAAGGAAGATGGCTAGACAACTCCGGCCAGGCCTGGTGATATATAAGAACGTATCCTCGAATACAAATCTATTTTGGCTTGTGGAGAGTACGAGAAAGATTGTACTCCATATCGCCACTGCATCACGATGAGATAAATCAAATATTTACAAAATAAACAAGCACAGAAAATATACGATCTGCTTGTTTTATCTCAGCATTAAATATAACACTGTTATCTTTGAAACTATAATGTTATTTAACAATAAAAAACGAGTATTTCTATTTTCTTTTGTTATTAATTTATTTATTGATAATAAAGTAAACGTTTTATTCGAGTCTCTTTGTCAAATATTTAGGCAGACCATTAAACAAACTCTGCTTATCTATATGGAATAACTTTAGATTTTTTAGGCTTAAAATACAGACATGTTTAGTGACATCGGAGCTGCTAATCAGTGACGGCCTCTGTTTAAGTTAGCCTTATTATCTTTTGAATTAAAATATCAAGTGATATTCTATTCATTTACTAAAATAAATATTTATGCCTACAAGGACCGTTTCCGCAAAAATATATCAGTTGAAAAAAGATCTTCTTAAGATTGTTCAATGTTATTTTTATCTATCAATTAGGTATCCAATTGTTTCCAATATAATTAAAAACTTATTTACATTGTGATTATCTTATCAGCTTTTGGCAAAGTTTTAAGAAGCTCATTTAATTGCTTCGCAATTTAATATTACACACCTGGTTTCAATCGCAAATATTCTAAATATAAATATATCAGTAAGTACACAACTTTCAGAACTGGTTGTGCGTTAAAATTTTCTGCTTAAAAATATAAATAGTAGACTTTCAATTATTTACTTATAAAGTCAAATAAGGTATTATCAAAAGCTCTGTATACAAAATAAACCTTTCAAATCTAAAAAATTGGACCACGTTGCCACTTAGAATTTACATCTAAATGTTTAACTTTGCCGACTTTGTGATATACTTAAAACCTGTAGTAGTAAGATCCTAAATGCAATGGCAGCAAAGATTAGAGAACTTTAATATCCCTCAAAATATATCTTCTGATATTTAAAACTACTTAAATTTGAGACAACGCTGCCAAATTATTATCAGAGAGTGAGACAATATGATCCGTTGACTATGATCGTTGCTATTAATGCGTGATAAACACGCCAAACTTTGTACGAGCATAATGATGGTGCACGGTTTTAAACAGACTATTAACAAATTTATTTATAGGTATAACATTAATAAGTTGGCAACCAATAAATTTATTGAAACAATACAGAATTAAGGGATCAAGATAATAATAATCACATAGAAAGAAAGGATATCAATTCAAGGAAAATAAAAGTATTATCTGTGATTCACAACAATTAAATTGATTTCTATATAATAAAAATACTTATAGATTACATTTATCTGATTATTTGCGTGCATTAATTATATTGTGATTTTTATCTGCTTCTAGAACTCTGATATCATTGTTTTTTAATTAATACCACACCGAGCAATCTATTCCAGCGTCGACAAAAGAAACATATAAATCATTCTCAAACGACAGAAATAAGTCTGACTCAAAAAATAATAATCGTTCACAAAGTTAGGCAGGTCAATTTACTACTCCGGCTAATAAAAGCTTGTTATTACAATTTTTAGCAAAACAGAGGTCAGTTAGAAAAAAGTACACATCATAAGGAAGGTTTTTTATTACCCATTTCTTAGAAATTGGTTTTTGTACGAGTTGGTACTTTTTATAAAACTAAAAATGCATCAGAAAAATTAAAAACATCTTGTAGCATACGAGAAAGATATAAAAATATGAATTTGGTGTAAGAGTAAAGTAAGTATTTAAAAAAATACTGAATAATGCTCCTTGGAAGGGGAGATTTAAAAATTATGGCATAAAGAGAAACTTATCTGATTCTATTAACTACAAAATCTTAGAAGAATTTTGAATGATTCAAATTGGACTCTGGGTAAACAATCATAAAGGAACGTATTTTAATAATAATCACTGCATTAGCATCATAAATCTCATTAGCAATCGTTTGATACATTTTTTTTCTAGTTTTTTCAGACAAACAAATATATAATGTTCAAAGCCTACGCCTTTAAGTTCAATGTTGTTACAGTCTATTTCAACAGCAATAGATGTATAGTTCAGATTACTTAATATCGGATAAAAAACTGAATTAAAACCGCAAAATTTCACATAACGACCATTACAAATTGAATTAAACTCATTTACTGTCTTTGTTAAGCAGTACACCTAATTTTTTTTAACTTTATATGTAAGTATTCGTGGTATATAAATTGTTAATTCATATGTAGTACTGGAAAAACCAAGGTAAATTAATTAATTAAAAAAGAAATGAGACACAATTACAAGCAAGAATACACCTACAAGTGTTTTTATTTACACTGTGAAATGCTAACTGCTTAATAAACAGATTAACTAAGACGAGACCTATATATTACTGCTTAAATTTATCAACGTCTCTTATTTGCTTACATAATTTAAATAACGAGTTTAATAACACTTGTATTTCATGTACGTATGTGAAATATGTCCTCAAGCAAACACCAAAAAATGTACAAAGTTTACTTGTTACGTTACATTAACAAATAATTAAATGGGGGGGCACTTCCAGAACACCACCGAACAAAATTTCCTAGTTTGATTAAACAAATTAAAAAAAATTGTTGTGGAAATCACCGTTTAACAACAATCAACATAAATGTTATCACTTAGAACAAATTACGTCTATTAATTAATTAAATAAATTAATAAATACCAGTACAATCATTAATTCATTTTAATCAGCAGATAAAATTTTAAAAAACGGAAACTGCAATAATAAAACCGAAACGGTTTTAATTATTGCTGTTTCCTTGAATATACATAAGATAATTACACGTCTTTTTTAACAATACTATTTACGTTTTAACATATCACATGATGTAAGCACTAGAAAATGGTCAATTGCAAATAACAGAAATTGCGCTTACTCCGTTTAACAGCATCCTCATAACTTAGGCAACTCCTTTTCGAATCTTTTGCACCCATTTTTTTATAAATTCTTCATGGTTAATAACATTTTATAAACAAAATACCACAGATATTACACAATTTACAAAATCACCAAAATGACAACTGTCTATTTATTTACACCGACACGAAGTTGCAGTTGCAGTCGTGCCGAATTGTACAAGGGAGTAACAAAAGTTACTAAAATCTGCCATCAAAACACCCGATATAAAACCGTTGATATATGTATAAACTAGTTATGAAGCTCTATTTTAATCAATTTGATAATTTAACGATAACGATCCAAATAAAATAAATATTCATAACTATTCATAAGCATTTTAATTAAGTAGTTTTAATTAGCAGCGGTATTATTGGTGGTATCGACATGAATGAAAAGGTCAAATCAAGTCAGCCCCTCCCTTGAACTCGCATATCGACAATGACACTGACAGAAATCACAGATAAATCATCGAATAGATACAGGTTTGATCGCACGGTCTCTGTAATGTTGGTGCCCTGTCGAGTTCTAGTTCCGATTTTCTTCACCGGCAGCACATGCCAACTAACATCGAAAATTTATCTTTACACGTACTTATAGATTTTATATGTCATCGGTTTGATTACATTTTTGATAAATATAACCGTTGGAAGGCATGTGAATTCTTTTCCTTACACAGAGAGTGTTACTTTGAAAAGTAAACACTAAACATGGTGTAGAAGAGGTCCTCTATGAATCTGACACAGAACAGAAAATAAAGGAATCTGACATCTAACGTAGCCAAATTGCAATAGATGGCAGCACTCATCATCGGGGTTCGGTGACGTTTATATCTATCTGTCAATGTCAAAACAGTAGGCGTTTTTGTAGTTTGTGAGAATTTATTTTCTTTAAAAAATTGCTGAAAATACAGGTAATTACTTCATTATACTCACAGAAACGTGACACAAGTTGCGTATCTGTTGGTTTTCACTCAGTCAGTTTTGGAAAATTCATGAACATACACATTAAAACAAAATAGTATTTATTATTGATTGCAGATAATCCCCAATCATGACTGATTCCAAGTATTTTACAACTACTAAAAAGGGAGAAATATTCGAATTAAAGTCTGAATTGAACAATGACAAGAAAGAAAAGAAAAAAGAGGCAGTGAAAAAGGTAGCCCCTTTCCGAATAATGCGTTAAACTATTAACTACAGAATGTTTTAGGTTATAGCCTCCATGACGGTTGGGAAAGATGTTTCAGCGTTATTTCCCGACGTTGTAAACTGCATGCAAACCGACAACTTGGAATTAAAGAAGTTGGTATACTTATATTTAATGAATTATGCAAAATCTCAGCCTGACATGGCGATCATGGCTGTAAACACATTCGTTAAGGTAAGTTGATACCATCTACGATTTATATAAGTACGCTTATACTGCACCGCTCTTATATTATGATTTTTATGCAAGGATTTGCCAACTTCACAGCTCCTTAAGGTAATTTCTAGTATCCTTTTTCGTAGACCAATTTCATTTTTTACAACTCAAAACATTGAACCTTTATTTTAACAGGATTGTGAGGACCCAAACCCTTTGATTAGAGCTTTGGCCGTGAGGACCATGGGTTGCATCAGGGTAGATAAAATCACGGAGTATCTTTGCGAGCCATTGAGGAAATGCTTGAAGGACGAGGATCCCTATGTAAGGAAAACGGCAGCCGTGTGCGTAGCAAAACTGTATGATATTTCGTCGGGTAAATTTATACTTTGGGTTCATTTTGATACGTTTTATTGACTCCGTTTGTAGGTTTAGTTGAGGATCAAGGCTTCTTGGAGCAGTTAAAAGAATTGCTTAGCGATTCAAACCCCATGGTGGTTGCCAACGCTGTTGCTGCGTTGTCAGAAATTAACGAAAGTAGTCCAACTGGTCAGCCATTAGTGGGTAAGCAACTGGTTCTATCGATTTATTATTTCAGCAGAAAAACATCGTACCTAATTGGTTCAACTGCTTTATATTTTAGAACTGAGTACTAGCACCATCAACAAACTTCTTACCGCTCTAAATGAGTGCACCGAATGGGGTCAAGTTTTTATCCTTGACTCTCTCTCGAACTACACTCCTAGAGATGAACGTGAAGCTCAGAGTATCTGTGAACGAATAACACCTCGTCTAGCACATGCAAACGCTGCAGTTGTATTGTCTGCAGTCAAAGTTTTGATCAAAATGATGGAAATATTGGCTGGAGATACAGAGTTCTGCAGCACCCTGAGCAAGAAATTGGCTCCACCTTTGGTTACTCTTCTGAGTTCGGAACCTGAGGTTCAGTATGTCGCGTTGAGGAATATCAACTTAATCGTCCAAAAGAAGCCTGACATACTTAAACATGAAATGAAGGTGCTTAATAATTTTCCTAATTTGAAAATATTCAGTTTTTAGTAGTTACGTTTTATTAAAATGTGTTTTAATTTAGGTATTCTTTGTCAAATACAACGACCCAATTTACGTGAAGCTTGAAAAATTGGATATCATGATTCGTTTAGCCTCCCAAGCCAATATAGCCCAAGTTCTAAGTGAACTTAAGGAATATGCAACAGAAGTTGACGTGGACTTTGTCAGAAAAGCAGTTAGGGCCATTGGAAGGTGTGCCATCAAGGTAGAACCGTCCGCAGAACGTTGTGTATCAACCCTTCTAGACTTAATCCAAACGAAAGTCAACTACGTTGTTCAGGAGGCTATAGTAGTCATAAAGGATATATTCAGGTAAGATATGTCCTTGTTAGTAATAGTTGGTGTATGGATTTTTGTCTAATCTGCCTTTGTCATTTGGTGGAAAATATTCATGTTAATACAGATTAGTCTACTTTCTTTGCTTGATACGTATTGTTTATGACTTTATTTAGGTCTTTCACAAGCATAACTGTAACAAAAATATCCAATTTGATATATTTGTATTGGTCTACTTCTGAAAATACAAATATAAAATCTATTGGGCGTAAAAATCATTGAAGTCACATTAGAACGGGATTTTGTGGTAAGCTAAAAATTTTTTAATTTCTATATTTTTTGCTTTAGATGCTATGAATTCTGTTATTTAATTCAATGTTTTATAACATAAGGTTGTGAAAAGTAGTTGTTTTAAAGAGTTCAACAATTGCGTTGTGCAACAATTTTATATTTGTATGCAATATCAATATAAATAAATCAAATTGGATATTTTTGTTATTATTGTACTTGTAAAAACCTAAATAAACTTTTAAATAGTTCATGTTAAATTTAAATTACCTTTATAATGTTGGCTTTAACATGACATTGATAGCCCAGACCTCTGAAAACTGAATATACTAGTGTAGGGATACCCATAGTTAGAATTACTGTACTGTAATATATTTGCTTTATTCATCTGATTAAGAATTACAGAGCATCTCTGATGTTTCACTATTTACCTTATTCCATAAATGAAGCAGATAATTATAGAACTGAAATGGCCAGTCACGAAAGCAATGTTTACAATAATTATTGAAAAAAATTAGACTTTTAAAAGTTAAAAGTTTATTTTAACTCAAGGCTAGTTTTTCGTTAAAACATTTATCCTTAACAGTCATAAAAAAAAACATAAAAACCAACGTAAAATCTTTATTAACAATAAAAATATAGATTTCGATCTAAAATAAATACATAAATATTTTATAAACTAGTAAATGGAATTATGGGTAAATTTGTATACTTTATGGAACTTATTGCCTAAATAACTTTGGTAAATACAAATGCCTGCAACTATTACAGTCCAGATGCTTCTTTTAGTACTTTGTAGACTTTTTCTAGCTTAGGTTTGTTGTCATACAAGGCCACATTTAAGTTTATTCGCAAACCGGCATCGCCAAGTATAAAATGAATTCCCTTTTCTTTACAAAACTCATGTATCTTTATCTCCCTGTCTTTCTTGTCCTCACCGAAAACTGTAAATACTTTAAAAGCTGACTCCGGGTCACTTATAACGTCAAACTTGCATGTTTCTTGTAAAAATATGTGAAACTCTGTGGCTAGAGCTCTTAGTTTCTTTGGTTTTGCATCTATAAGTTTTATAGATTCCAAACACGCTTGAACTAAATAGGTTGGCAAAGAGGCTGAAAATATATAGCCAGAACCTGCGAGTCTCTGATGTTCGATGATTGTATGCGTTCCAGCGCAGAAACCTCCAATAGATCCTAGTGCAGACTCGAGTGTACCAATTATCATGTCCACACGACTTCGGTCAATATTGAAGTGCTCAGTAAGGCCCCTTCCGTGCTCGCCAAATATACCAACGGAATACGTTTCTTCAAGAAACACTCTCATTTTAAAATCTTCAGCAACCTTGAGAAAATCTTCTACAGGCAAAACTTTACCAGTTTTCCAAGAAACTCCCTCCACTATTAAGAATTTTCTGGCCGGTTTTTTATTTTTTTCACCAAGAGCAACTTTCTGCGCTTCCTCTCGAAAACTATTTGCATCATTGTGGTTGAAATAGACTACTTTACTTCTGGCTGCTGTCAAACCTTGTTGGATTGGAAAATTCACATGTCTATCCACAAAAATAACGTCTTTCCTTTTGCAGTAGGCAGCGATTGAGCTAGAAATTGTGACAAACCCATAGGAATAAACTATGGCTTCTTCCATGCCCAAGAACTCAGCTATATGCTCTTCCAATTCCAAGTGAAGATCAGTAGTACCTGAAAAAGTTTACGATTAATTTTTGGATCGTCTCGTTTAAAATATTTGTTACCGTAAAAAGCTCTCGGCCCACAGGTGCCAACACCATACTTTCTGATTATATCTTCGGAAGATTTCTTAATTTTGTCATTATTTAAAACGTCCAAAAAATTTGCCTTTGCCAAGTCCACGTTATTTTCATCTTCTACTATGACGTACGTCTCGATATTCTCTTTAGTTTTAGTATCGTCAATATCAACCAGTGGCTCTGGATGAAATTGTTTTAGTCTTTCTTGCAGTAAATTTTCGTCCAACATTATGAACTGAGAGCTAAAATAGTAATGACGATTATGTACATAACAAATTCCTATTGATCATAAAAATTACCGCTCCTTAAATCTCAAGGACGGCGATAATTTGACACGTCAGCACTTTGGCAATTAATTTGTCGTTTACTTTAACAGTTTTCTTACCTATATAAACAAGATTTATTACCGAAAACTGAAAATTATGCTAATTTTAATTTTATCTTCAGTAATTGGGGTTATCGCTTTTTAGTCACTCTGCAGCAGATGGCGAAATTAGCCACATAACGACATAAAACAAGTACCAACTGAAGAATTGAATATTCCCCACGACACTCAGTTATGAAGTTAGCAAGGTCGAAATTGACAAATGAAAGTTAGAACTTTTCGATTAAACTTTGTGTACTGGTATGGTAACCTTTAACCAATCGGCGGAAAAATTATAAAGAATATCAACTTTAAAAGTTTTAAAACTGGTACATACTACTTGGAAGAAAATTAATTCTAATATAATTTGTTGTGCAAAATATTGTATGTATTTGCCTTCACACACAAGGGTAATTTAACACATTAAAGCGAATACATTTTTTTAAATAATATTTCATGGTGCTACGAGTTGAGGATTATATCATTTACAGATAAAATATATCCACACTTAGAGTAGTATATGCCACATGTAGTCAAAGCGCAAGTGTTAAGATGTTTATATTAAAGAGAATTAGTTTTGCATTTTCACTCGCGAACAAACATTATTTGTAAAAATATGTAAGTAAGCTTTGTTGTCATTTTCCAGAAAGTATCCCAACAAATACGAGAGCATAATCAGCACATTATGTGAAAATTTGGACACGTTAGACGAGCCCGAAGCTAGAGCCAGTATGGTATGGATTATTGGGGAGTACGCTGAAAGAATAGATAATGCTGATGAGTTATTAGACAGTTTCTTAGAAGGTTGTATATTTATAATTTCTTAGTAAAAAAATAGTATATATAACATTGTTTTATAGGTTTTGCTGATGAGAATGCCCAAGTACAACTGCAGTTACTAACGGCTGTTGTAAAACTGTTTCTGAAAAGGCCTCAACACACCCAGGGCTTGGTACAACATGTCCTAAGTTTGGCTACTCAAGATTCCGACAATCCTGATTTGCGAGACCGTGGATTCATTTATTGGAGGTAAAAATACTAAAACAAATTATTTCATTGTTTTCTTACATTGCTCATTTTTAAGGTTGTTAAGTACTGACCCAGCAGCCGCCAAGGAGGTCGTCCTTGCAGATAAACCGCTTATTTCAGAAGAAACAGACCTTTTGGAGCCTACTTTGTTAGATGAACTTATTTGTCACATATCATCTTTGGCCAGTGTGTATCACAAACCTCCAACGGCCTTTGTTGAAGGTAGAAGTGCAGGTATGTTTAAGTTTATAACTAGAAAACCATTGTTATGTCTAATCTTTCTGTTGCAAGGTATAAGAAAAACCTTACCGGCCCGCCAAGGCTCAACAGAGGAAACTACAGCAGCTGCCGAAGCTACCGTTATCCCAAGCCAGGACAATTTGATTGGAGATTTGCTATCGATGGATCTTGGTGCGACTGCTCCTGCAGCACCAGCTCCTATCTCGGCCCCTACCAGCAACGTTGACCTACTTGGTGGAGGTCTAGATGTTTTGGTACATAAAAAATTCATTATTATTTTTTACCGATCATGAAACATAAATTTGTATGATTATTTGTGTTATTTTGATATTATTCTATAAGTGTACCGAATTAAAATTTTCCATATTTTTAGTTAGGTGGTGGTCCAGATCTAACAGGGGGTGTTGCCCCATCAACAACTGGTCTTCTAGGTGACATTTTTGGTCTTACTTCCGCTCCTACCATGTACACACCCCCAAAGACTTGTTGGTTACCGGCAGAAAAAGGCAAAGGCCTTGAAATTTATGGCACATTTTCGAGGCGGGCTGGACAAATGTCTATGGACGTAACTCTAACGAATAAAGCAATGCAGGTAAATAACACATTTAAAATTTTGTGGTACTCCCAAATAACATGTAAATAAATAAAAATATTTGCTTTGTAGGCTATGACGGGTTTTGCAATTCAGTTTAATAAAAACAGCTTTGGCATTACCCCCGCTTCCCCTCTGACTGTTCCTCCACTACAGCCAGGCCAAAGCTTAGAATGTGGTTTATCGCTGAATACCAGTGGTCCTGTGCAACGTATGGATCCTCTTACAACACTCCAAGTGGCTATTAAGAACAACGTAGATGTGTTTTATTATGCCTGTCAAATTCCTATACAAATTCTATTCACTGAAGATGGTACCTTAGATAAAAGAGTGTTCCTTACAACTTGGAGGGATATTCCATCTGCAAATGAGGTTAGTTAATCCCTTCGTAAATTTAACTTTGACATTAAACATTTCCGATATATATGCGGGGGCTGCCTTTTTTCTCATTGGTATTTTTCACTTTCTTAGGTGCAGTACACAATCAATGAAATCAAGGGCAACACAGACACCGTTTCAAGCAAAATGACCTTGAATAACATCTTCACTATCGCCAAACGAAACGTCGAAGGGCAAGATATGCTCTACCAATCTCTGAAACTGACGAATAATATATGGGTTCTATTAGAACTGAAACTGCAACCAGGAGTTACAACTGCTACGTTAAGCTTGAAGTCGAGATCTGTTGAGGTAGCGCCTTATGTTTTCCAAGCTTATGACTCTATTATTAAAAATTAGGTAATCTTTGTAGGATAGTGTTGTATAGTATTTTATTATCGATATGAATTTTAACAATTTGATTATGCCAATTTCAACTTGTCATGTGTTTGTCGAATCATATTTATGTAATCTATCTCATTTTTACCAAGTTATTGTTTGTTTGTAAAATTTTGTCATTCCAAGTAATTATTTTAGGAATATCTTCAACTTATATAGAATAATATACTGTATATTATATTCGTAGTATCATAACCTGTACTCTTTAATAAAAGATTTAAAATGTATTTGTTATTTCATTATTCCTGGCTCACATCTCAGAACTGAAGCTTTGACGATAATTAAAATGTTACACCTTGTATATAATATACATTACAATCCAATAAGCAATTATTGTAATAACTAGAACATCTAGCGATTATGCATAATGTAGAGATTCCAGATAGCGGCAAAAAATTGTTCTTGAAAATGTAATTATTGAGCAAAGACAAAGTAAAGTTTTATGTAATATTTATTATAGAATTAAATAGTACAATGCAAAAGATACGGTTAGGTTGAAAATAATTTTTTACTATATTTAAGTAAAGGGAAAACAAAATATCTTGCAAAACAATGTATAGAACAAGTACTAAAATAAATTATAAATTAACAACACCATAATTTTTAAATATCGAAAGAATTGTAAAAAAAGAAGATAAAATGCAAGTTATTATACATTTTCTATGGTAGGGGTGTTTGAAAAATGTTTATTTAGTCAGCTGGTCTCTTCTCGCTGTGTTTTTTCGTGTATTCTTCAGCATTTTTTGTGAACTTCTTTTTGTCTTTGAAATACTCCTCGGCTAAGTCTGCCCTCAAGGGATGTTCAGGTTCTGGTTCATTTACAAGAGCCACTAAAGCTTCTATAACTATAAAAAACATTATGTTCAGTAATTAAATAAAAGCCACCATTAACTATTCACAAATTCTTTTACTAACCCTGGTCAGTTTTTGTAGCTGGTTTCCAGTTTTCAGCACTAATGATGGGTAAACAAACTTGCCCCTTTTCGTCTATATTTGGATGGTAAATTTTTGTCTTAAAATTTATTTTAGGTGGCTTAAAGGGGTATTCCGCGGGGAAATTTATTTCTATTTTAAAAGCTCCCTTATTGTAAGGTGGATTGTCCTGCAAAAAAATTCTCACATTAGATTATTGGAGTCATATTATTCCGAGCTCCAATGTTTCCACTTTTAGTATATGATTATTATTAACATATTTCAAAATAGATAATCATTTATTAAAAATTTATATATATTTATAACGTTAATTAGTTTTGAGTGTTCAAATCTTTTTTGCATTTACAGATAATAATTTTAGATGTAATCTCGGCTAAAATTGTAACTATTAACAAGACACACAAGCACAATAGCATCAGTAATGCATTTCATCATTTTATTTTCTTACTTTTGAATATTTTGTTGTAAATAACTAAAAATATACTAACAAAGTTGATATCTTCTTTTAATACATAAAATATAAATGATTTATTTATGTTTGGCAAGCGCGTGAGCATTACCACGTTTCCAACTTTGTCCTACCCTAAAAGTCAAAACGTTTACGTACTTCTTAGTACTAAGATAATGAGATAAGACTATGATAAGACTCATAAGATTGCAAGTACGGAACACCCACGTTTCAACTTTTAGTACTTAGACAAGACTAAGTTAAGAATAACACAAAGTTGCATGATATCGTCACAAGTTTCATTACAATAATGTATTATAACATATATAGTCTATAACAGAAATTACGATAAAAGAATTTATTTGTTGTTTTCTTATTTATTGTGGAGATTCATGTTTTCAACCTTATATAAAAATGCCATAAAATAATTTGGATGATAGACATAAAGTCGCCAAATAATGATTATTAAAGTAAAAGGCTATAAAACCAAGAGCATGTCTAATCTCCTGGGGAAATCCTAAATCTATTTAATAATGATCATAAGATTAACTCACCGGAACTATTAGACCTTGCCAGGTCAATATATTTGTTTCATCCACTTGAATATCACGGAATGACTTTAGTCCTGCATTTCTAATATCTCCTAGTTCCTAAAAATACAAGAAATACAAGGTATTAATCTAAAGTAAATACTAACATTACAGGGATAATAACCTTCAGATGAGTCACAATGTATTCTAGAATATACTCAAATCTTTCTCGAGAAGATGCATATTAATGCAAAAATAAGTATTTAGCTACTGAATGGTCAAATATTTGCTAGAAATAATGCAAAAATACAACATTTTCCAGCAAAATACTCACTTTTTGTAACCTCCTTGTGGCTGCCATTTTTTTATTTTTGGCAACTCACACTTCACACTACGAAAAGATTAACAAAACCGCTAAAAACTAAAGTACACTATTTCTCACAGGACTATAAATTTTAACCAAAAAAAATCACCACAGCTTTTCTAGAAGAGACTTTTTTCATCACTTTCCAATTTTTTTTATCCCGACCAGCAGGAATTTGACACACCGTGACAGTGGACCAACGCTGCCAACGTAATGCCAAAAAAGAATAAAGTCTCTAACTAGAAGAACGCATACCAACCTATGAATCCTATGAAAATAAATAAATAAACAAACAAACAAACATGAAACAAACACAAACAAGCTGCACCACGTGCTCTGTGTTCTGTGTTGGTTGATCTCGCAATAACCAACAAAGAATGAGGATAATTATAAATATTATCTATGGACGTTATTTTATTTAGCGGTAAAATAGCTGTAACAATAAATGGGTGATGTACATACCATCGAAAATTTCTATGGTGTATATTTACTATACTGTCTAAACCCAAAATACAAAGGAAGAACTTACATAGGTTATACCGTTGATCCCAATCGAAGAATAAAACAACATAATAGAGGAAAACAACATGGTGGTGCTTGGAAGACTAGCAATAAAGGTCCTTGGTAAGTTTTGTAGATGATTCGCTGAAGTGTATGTCATTTCGACATATAATGATTTTGCAGGTCTATGGTAATGATTATACATGGCTTTCCGAATGACATAGCAGCTCTACGGGTATGGTTTAAATAATTATGATTAGTGAAGGGAGTACCTGAATGTAAGAATCGAAAAGATCTCGATTCTCACAGATTCTCATCGTTATCTAGAATCTGACATATACTGTTCTTGATTTCTTGGTGCTGGGCCTGTGTTCTCGTACCTAGCAGACTTAACCATTGAACCAGAATATACGATGAAAATCTAACCAAAATAAGAATAATTGTAATGACATAACTTACAATTAGTTAATTCGGTTTAAATGCACGATTTAATGCCATGTAATAATTTAGTAAAGATACGTAATTAGAAGCCACCATCTTACCAAGTGTAACATGTGAAAAGAATCCTAATGGTATCAATTTCTTTATCTACAGTTCGTTGCAAAATTCCGTATTGGATTTATATATCGTTTCAATTGATTTTGGAGACCCATTTGATTCTCGTAACTATTTGATTTTAAAGTTTTCGATTCTTGAAAATCGATTCTGCCTATCACTAATTATAATATTAATAATTAAATATAATTTATTCATAGTTTGAATGGGCATGGCAACATCCACAAGTATCTAGAAGATTGCAACATGTAGCTAAAAAGAAGGCGAAAGAGAAAAATTATGATTTTTACTTGCGAGTATTATCAGAAATGTTAAGAGTGGGTCCTTGGTGTCGCTTACCACTGACGATTAGGTGGCTAAATCAGGAATTTGTTAAGGACTTTCCAGTATGTAACACTGAAAATAAAAATATTTTTTCAAGTGAACTGTTCAGATAATTATTTATATGTTTTAGGTACACAAACTACCTCCAATGCACATGCCTATATGCTATGGACCTGTAATTAGCAAGAAGTTACAGAAAAACACCCAAGAATTAAAAGAAATAACCCATTATGATACTAATTCCAACAAATGTAATATTTGCCTCAAACAAAATGAGGGAAGAAGCCTTAAATGTTTGAATAATAACTGTAATTTGAATAGCCATATAATTTGTTTAGCAAAATACTTTACAGCAAACGGACATTATGTGCCGATAGAAGGAACATGCCCAAAATGTCACAAAACGTTTCTGTGGGGTGATATTATTAGAAAATATAAGGGATGTTACAATAATTTGGATGTACAGATCAATGTTGATTCTGCTAATGATTTTTATAGTTCCGATTCAGAATGATTTGCTTTGCATAATGCATTTTATTGTTCATTAATTTATAATTAGAATTAAAAATTGTTTAAAAGCTGATTATGTGATTCACTTAACGCCAAAACTTATATCGCTAGACTTTTGTCAAACAGATTGTAAGCAATGATCAGATAGTTGAAATTTTAAAAAGACTAATTTTGGCACTCTACGGAATCTAGAAAATAAAAGGCACACCTTTTGCATAATATGTAATATTGTTGAGTTGCCTAATTCTGTTGTCACAGGGTTTACAATCATTTATGACTACCCTTTATCATTGTTTAATTACTTTATAAACAATGCCTTTATATAAAGGGTAAACTTACACTGCGTCATATAAATGTGGTACACTTTGATTTTATCAATGTAAATCTGGCTCAACTTGTACGCAACCGCCTAATATGGCCGGTAGCGAGCAATAGATGGCGCTTCCGCAGCATCTGGTCAGAGACTGATAGCGTGATTAAAATTGTCATAAGCGTAAAGAAAACAGTGTGGTTGAAACATTTTGAAGGTAATAGTGCTGTCCGTACGAGTGTAATAATTTTAACCCATGTTGTGGAAGCGCCATCCATTGCTCGCTGCCAGCAACATTAGACGGTTGCTACAACTTTTTACTTAACGGTCCTATCAAATAAAACCCATCGCGTGATCAAGTAGAAGTGTTATGCGTCCTAGGTAACTAACACTAACTATGATGCATCTACATTTGTTTATTCTCCGCCTGTTTTCGATAAATGTGGTATAGGTATATGGTTTTTAGATAAATGTCTAGCCTTAACCAGCTTACTGACCGGAGAATGAATCGAAAAGTCCTACCGAGCTTATAAATTTTTGACATCTGTCAGATATTATTTCCACTATCGAATTGCAAATTGTAATTTCGCTCTAGAATATCGCCAAATAATTTCCGAAATGGGTCTTTCAGGAGCTGTTTACAATGCCATTTTCAAAAGAACCTCTACCATGGCATTAGCTTGCGTTACATGTGCATTTTTCTTTGAAAGAACTTTCGATATAGTTACAGACAATCTCTTTGAAAAGCTGAATGAAGGGGTACGTATAGTATATTACATAATGTTCCCTTTATTTGATTAATTATTTTTTGCAGAAACTCTTTAAGGACATCAAGACTAGTTAAATAAAATGAATATTTGTCGTAAAAATTTAATGTAACGTGTGCTTGTTGTAAATAAATAGTATAAAACACATTTTGATCAATTATTTATAACCAAAACTAGTGGATTAATCAGTAACATCCCATGGTTTTTCGGGACGGTGCTGGTCCCAAGGTCTACTAGGTCTATACTGTGGTGGTTCTTCCAGTGCTACGCCACCTTCCGTAACGGCTTTCAGAAAAAGTGCAATTTTGCCATCTTGCTTAGGAGGTTGTATATCACAACGAACCTCTATTATGCCACTTTGCAGGCATCGATCTGCTAAAACCTAAAAAAATATGCATACGTGTAATGAACTAAAATTTTTTTGTATATAAAAATTACTCTTCCTAAGTTGATATAAGCAGATGTATCTAAGGGTCGGTATAATTGTTTCTTTATAGCCCACTCGGAAGTACTAGCTCTTATAACTTCTCCATTTTCGAAATGACTTATTGTAGCTGTTACATACCGTCCAGAAGCACTTAAATTCAACCTAGAAATATAGATTAATACGACAATCAAATGGTGATTATTCAATATAATTTACTTGTGCCAATATTGCTTGCCAGGTTTATCCACATGATAACCATCGGGTTTGTAACCTATTCTTAATTTCTCTAAGTTTCTTGGATTGCGATTTGTAAAAATGGGAGAAATATCTTCGTTTCTCGGTAAATTAGTACTTGCTTGCCGACAGTGCTTCAGGTCATTTAGCAGTCTCAGACCGCGTATTGAAAACATATTTTCCTTTTCGTGTTTTTAGTTTTTTACTTTTTTAGGTTATTTCTCATCCCGTTTTAGAGATCGATGCCCTCTATTGAGAAAACACTAAGACAGTAGATTACTCTGTGGTTTCCTAGATGTCGCTTGTTGTCTTCCCATTTTTATATAAATAAAAATAAATCTGAAATCTAACCTTGTATTTTGAAATGTTTGGTTCATTGTATTTGTTAGCAGCTTAACTATAGTGGTCAAAGTTCGAGAAAGTTACAAATGAATGATGGCTCTTTTTAAAAATTCCTTACCAAAATTAAGTGAGTAATTTCTTTCTTGGTAACTGTTTATTTATGAAACACACCTGTTGCTCTCTTTTATAATAAAACAATAATTCTAATCTTCCGTTTTAGCATGTTGTTTCAAGAATCGTGGCATAGCCTCCTTAGCAGCCCTCCCTGAAACTCATCAAATGCTTCAAAAAACATGCAGAGATTTTGCGGAAGGAGAACTGAAACCGATAGCAGCAAAAATAGATCGAGAGCATCTGTACCCAAAGGAACAAATTAAGAAAATGGGAGAACTCGGGCTTATGGGAATAGCGTGTCCTGAAGATTTAGGGGGCACAGGGTTAGATTACTTGGCATATGCTATTGCAATGGAAGAAATTTCGAGAGGGTATGCGTTTAATTAAATTAATTGTCAAATATTAACAACCATTTGAATTATAATCCTTTATACCTACACAGTCATTATTTTTAGCTGTGCCAGCGCCGGTGTAATAATGTCTGTAAATAACTCGTTATTTGTGGGTCCCCTGTTACATTGGGGCACTCCTGATCAAAAAGAGAAATTTGTTAGACCTTTCACGAATGGAGACAGGGTATGTGTAAATTTGTACAATACTTTATTGTAGTTGTACCTGTTTGAAAATTTCAGGTGGGTTGTTTCGCACTCTCGGAGCCTGGTAACGGATCGGACGCTGGTGCTGCCTCGACCACGGCCAAAAAAGAAAGTTCTAACTTCGTTTTAAACGGAACCAAGTCCTGGATAACGAGCGGTTTTGAAAGTGAGGCTGGAATTGTACTGGCAACTACAGACAAGAGTCTAAAACATAAAGGTGATATTCATATTCAAATGAAAATGATTTTGTTGTTAATAATCTCCCCCAACAGGCATATCAGCGTTTATTGTCCCAAAACCTATTGAAGGCTTAGAATTAGGAAAGAAAGAAGACAAATTGGGTATAAGGGGATCGTCCACTTGCTCCCTAATATTTGAAAATTGTAAAGTGCCAAGCGAGAATCTGTTAGGAGGACTAGGATTTGGGTTTAAAGTAAGTGCCTATCGAATTTTATCATGGAGCAAACTGCTGAATAAAAGGATTATTCTGTAAGAGCTTAGAGTAGCAAAGCAAAATGTCTTATGTCCACATTTATATATATCTAACGGTGTTTTATAACAATAAAAAGTTTTATCTTAAAATTAAATACGAACAATAGTTTAGCGACCTCATTACTATGTTAATTTATTTGTTATATGATAATAAGTAGTAAACTATTCCATTCAAACAATAGTTATAGTGATAAATAAAAGTTCGAAACAACAAGCCTGAAAATAAATATGTTTACGACATTACTAAAATCATATTCTGCCTAGTAACAGTTGAATACAATATTTACCAGAAATGATTGTTAAAATATATTATACAGCTTTATGAAAATTTATATAATTATACAGGGTGCCTTTTAAAATAACGAATATAGTTATTTAAACATAATATTATATTAGTGAGATACTTATACTTCATTTTTGATATGACATCCCCAGATAGCTATGATGACCCTCGACGCAGGCAGAATAGGGATTGCTAGTCAAGCACTGGGCATCGCCCAGGCATCTCTTGAGGTCGCTGCTGAATATGCATCAAAACGTTTGGCGTTTGGCAAACCCTTACTGAAACTTCAAACCATACAAAATAAGTTGGCGGACATGTCTCTGAAGTTGGAGTCAGCACGACTGTTGACGTGGAGGGCTGCTTGGTTAAAAGACAATAATAAACCGTACACGAAAGAGGCCGCAATGGCTAAACTGGCGGCGAGTGAGGCGGCTACCTTTTTGAGTCATCAGTGCATTCAGATTTTGGGAGGAATGGGGTATGCCTAAATTAAATTTGTGTTTGTAACCAAATGGAAAACGATAATACTCAAATAAACATTTTTGGTGCTTTAAAATGTGTCGGTCATAATTTTAAAATATATATCAATAGACGTTTTTTTATCTGGTTACAAATTTGCATTCTAAATATATTTTCACTAATTATTTTAAATTCCTTACAGATACGTTTCTGATATGCCTGCTGAGCGGCACTATAGAGATGCAAGGATCACTGAAATTTACGAGGGCACCTCTGAGATTCAACGGCTCGTTATTGCTGGCAATTTGTTGAAAGAATTGGGCCTTAACTAGATATTTTTAATGTTTTTCTAAAGACTGGTTATATAATACATAAAGACAAAACACTTATGTGTGTATGCCTCATTTAGCAAATGAGACAATGAGACTATAAGGACATCTATTTTTTTATAGCTTTTTAACATTTTGACTACCATGAATTTATAATGATACGCGTAGTATAGATCAGTTTAAATAGCTGTGTGTATATTTAAGTACTGTTTTTTGTACTTTAGTGAGCAATAGCAATGAATCTAGTAAAATTTCTTCGTACCTCTGTTAGGCAATCAATATCATGGCTCGATTTTTCAAGAGCACGGTGAATGCCGTTTTGATTGTTTCAGGTTAAAAAACAATATAGTTGATGCTCATAAATTTCTCTATAGAGCTTCAGAGCTTTTTAAATCGGTGGTCTTAAGCGTAATGTTTTTATATATTATGTACACCATATACAGTATATTACACTTTTTATCTTGACACTCCCTTCCGAACAGCCTTGGCTTTGGGGGTTGTCTAATTTCTGTGGTGTGTTATTTCAGTCATGGCATGTCTTTTATAAGGAAAAATATAGGCAACTTTTTCGAATATCAAATATATCGGTATCAGTACAAGTGTTATTGCAAAGTTAAATCATTTCATTTTCAAGTGTTTTTAAATGCAACAATTTTTAAGAAATAATATTACTTTTTACCTAAAAGTCTTGTATAATCGACATCAACACATGTGGAGGAGTTCTGCCATCTCTGAAATTGACCTAATTTTAATTATATCGTTATGAAAAAATTCTGAGTTCCATATGGTGTCAGAATGAAAAGTGTGCACTGTATATTGCAATTTTAGATTTTAATTATTTTTACAGTTTAACAAATGCATTTTATATATTCGTAATTTTTTAGAAAAACCCATTTGGTTTTAAAAACAGTTTACTGTTTGATGGTATTTGTTGTGTTTAATTTATGATATTTTCGATATATTATTATTAAATTAGCAATTTCGCAGCTCCCAAGGTATATTTACTTTCTAATTTTTATATCCATAGTCAATTTTTTATTTGTTTCTTCTCATAGTTACAAAGATCACAACCATAACATACACATGACAAACATTTTTAAAGCCATCTAATTGACTACTAAAGTGGATATAACTGATGGATAACCCTGTATATAATTTTCAATTTATTTTTATGTGTTATATAAAATAAAATTTACGTATCTGTATTAACTTTATTATTAGTGTAGTTACTTTTTAATATTAAATGTAGGATGACCGAGGATTTATGTATGTACCTGCCGTGCCGAATCCCGGAAGAAAAAGAAATCCATTTTATGCGCTACTATTGGGATGCACTTTATGAAAAAATTAAATTAATAAAAAGGCTATTTTTATGTCTCGAACCTAATATGAATTTCATCAATCAACTTCTGTCTGTCTGTTAGTTGTGAACTCGAAAATAATTTGATCGGTAAGTTTTTTCGCAACAGATAGATCTGTGCAGAAGAGTATTTGAAGCACAATCAAAATTCAGATTGCTATGGCTTGTTCATCCCCGTGTTAATCTCAGAACAAGCGTAGGACACGCTTTATAAAGTAAAGTTTTAGACTATTTTTATTATAAGGTCCTAAGTAATGCTTGAAGCTTAATAAGCAGAATTGAATATTTTACCTACAGTGGATTCCACGTTACTAAGCGCTAATAAAGGTCACATTAGTTTTTTTTTAAATATAATGCGGAGCTGATCTGCCATTTATTATTAATTTTTTCAATTTATTGAATTGTTTTTTAAATTAGTTTTGATATGGGCACTTATTTAAGGAATATCCCAAGACCATCGCTGTGTGCATAATTTAATTACCACTACTTCCTTTTGTTATGTTGTGCAATATTTTAAAACCAAAAATTTTCAGACTTGTGCAACCTAGAAACTTTTTAAAATTTGGGAAATGCTAATTTTGTTTATTTTCAATTTAATAGACATATTCATAAATTTTGTATTTACTCAACCAAAGAAAATTGAAATGTTTTACACAATTGTACGTGAAATACTAATGCACTAATTTTCAAGTTTTCCAATAGAGCACTTCCAATTTCTTTATATTTTGCCTTACTAGGACTCAAAGTGCTGCGTGCATATAAGCAAATAAAACCACGAAATAAAACCTTCAAGATTCCAATACAATTATTTATTAGAAAAACAATTTTAAATTATTACATACATAATATTAAAATATTTAATGTTGTTTACGCCTGAAACTGCATCCTTCGGTCAGTCGCGCCTTTCCTCCAGTGGATGTGCACAATATGGTGGAGCAACCTTTGCAGGGTACAGCAGATTGTGCATGTGAGAAAATCGTGGAGATGGCATAACAACCAGGGCATTTAACATCCATGAAGTAACTGTTTGGATGTTGTACCAATCTAAAACAAAACCAAAAATATGTATCGAGGCATTCGAATAATTCTTGACTACTTTCTTTTTATTCAAATTTCCCGATTTCATATTCTAGTCTAGGATATCTAATACGAAAGTTGTATATATTACCATATACATACCTTTTTAACTTGTGGGATCTCCTCTGTTTTTCGGCAGAAGGGTGCAATAAGTCAACGGCCAAAGGCATCTGAAAATACACAAACAAATTTTAACGGCCAATTTTCACACATTAAAGATTTGCGGCTGTTAACCGAACAATTTAACACAATGACTTACTTTAAATCTCGTATTTTGCTCGTAAAATTCACTAAATTAGTTTGAGCCGCACGTGGTACTTTCGGCTATCAACCATGTAAAGGAAGTTGACAGTCGTCGCGGTATGCAATGCAACCACACAAAAATTGATGCTACCAATACAATAATTTGAAAGTCACTAAATTTGGAAGTGTCACGAATGTCGTTTTATTTATTCCAAAGTCACAAACGGGCATCATTTGGGTGTTATATTTATGTGTCTTATTTGTATGCTTTTAACAAAACCACAAAGAGGATTTATTGTCCTTAGCATTGTGGGAAACTTATTTCAGATATTGCGCAATTTAGTGTTATCTTTGACACTAACACACTTGTGACTAACATCACTAGGTTTGTTCGCTTGTACGAATAATTGTAAATAGTGTAAATACAATAGAGACACCACTAGCGGTAATAGAGTTATTGAAGTGAGACAAACTTGAATTAGCGTAAATTAAGAACGGACAGATAATTTTGCGAGTTATACAGGTTTCAACAAGTTCCCTGGCAGAGCTGCATAAACTACTTTTGAAAAAGTAGTTAACTACTAACTACTGAGTACTCATGGTAAATGCACTGTAGTTCAAAAGTACTCGAGTACTTTAATTGAGAAAGAAGGAGTTTAACTACGTGCCTTTAACTACTTTTACAACTACTTTTTGTAGGTACACTTTTTTACACTTGCACAGCACAAATTAGGTCATTACACATTGTTGCCATTTGCAACCTCATTAATTCATTTAATTATTATTTAATATTTTTAGGGCTACGTTTGTAGTTTGTACACCCTCGTCGCCACACGCCAGGTTAACTTTTAACAGTTAAAATTCTCTCCTAATATCGAAAAACTAGAACAGAAGATGAAAAGTGTGAGTTAAAATGACTACAGAATATCTAACCTAACTGCATTAGCGCGCGTGGCACGAGCTCGTATTAGTCGTGTTGCATCATATGCATTCAGAATGAAACTGTTGTTACTGTGTAACTGGGCCACATATAAGGATCGCATTTCCAGGAAAAATATATCAAAACAAATTCTACGAAAACAAATAATCAGTAGTTGCAACTACTTTAGTAGTTGCAACTACTTTAGTTTAGTTTAACTACTTTAGTAATTGCAACTACTTTAGTTTAGTTTAACTACTTTTAAAAAGTAATTTGAGTAGTGGGTACTTAAACAAATACTAGAGTATTCACAACTACCTTATAAGTACTTGTAGTTAGTAGTTAAATTGTAGTTAAACTACAATTGTAGTTAACTACTAGTCAGCTCTGTTCCCTGGCTATATCTAATGATGGCTTGTCCTTGTTTTACTTGTTTACTACACAAGATTCGTATCTCTGTTTGTTTACAGATTGTTTTTAATAACAATTCAATGGCATGTTACGTATTTTAAAGTATGTTATTATGACTGAGGTAGGTAATAAACAAGTGTCCTCAAATAAATAAATATTTGGGGTAAACTTAACACTTGCTTATTATAACGGTAGGAAAAAATCACAGCAAGGTTTGAAAAAATTGTGTAAAAGCTACGATACGAGTATAATTATTAGTAATTACGAGTAGTTTGAACAGGACCAACAATCAGACATTTTACACCAGCATAAATATTTTAGCTATCTTTTTACCCTCAACACACTTGCGTACATTGTGTTGCCTATACTATAATAAGCATACCTGTGAATCAGTGGTAAATCCACCAGTCCCATAGCCCGAGCGAACAAGAACAAATCACTGAATATAAAACACGTTTCATATTACTTATATTAATTTCTGTACATTACTGATTATCATTTTAAGCCTGCTCGATGCAGATTAAATACTTAATTCAATGAAAGAAAAAACGCTATAAATTATTTTCTGTATTAACATATTTAAATACAATTGAAAACTCAGTATATATAAATCCACAATTTATTGAACAAAACATGTACAACAAGTCAAATCAATAAACTATGGCAAATTTATCGCTTAAAAGTACTTAGAATTTCAGCCTGTGGGGGTACTGCGAGGACCTAAGACCCCACATCGCCGACAAATAAGCTAGAAGGACTTTATGGTCAGTGTGCTTCCTGATGGCGGCCAAAATTTGTTTGTCGACATCTTTTTGGTCAGTTTTCCTTTGGTCACTTACTTTATAACCCTATAAAATACATGTTTTAGTTTCTAAAATTTATTATTGGAAAAATCTTTCGGACACGAACGTACGAAAAAATACAAAGCGTTAATATACATATAGAAAAAAGGAAATACCACATTTAAATAAATGTCAGACGTACTTACCTCTTTTTTTGTTTGGAAAATGTCTCCTTCCTCTTTCTTTGCACGCTTTTCCCGTTTCCTTGCGAAATAATCATCATTGATATGGTCGGGAAGTTTAAAGTCACTAAGATCAATTTTAGTTTGGGTACCTATGACGTAACGCTGGCTTATACGTCTCAAGGGGCATGCGTTGATGCCAAACGGACCTTAAATATAATGACGTAAAACAATTGCAATGGTTAAATCACAAACACACTTACCAGTCACAAGGAGAAGTCCAGAATAAAGTTGTTTAATCAAAACAACCCTCTTTCCTTTGTGGGAACCAGCTAGAAGAATAAGAACTGTACCGGGAGTTAAGGAATCTCTCAAAGTACGCTTGTGCTGTCTAAAACACTTCTTTGCTGGCCTTGGCTTGATCCTACAAAGAAAAATTGTTAAAATATTGTAACATAGCCTAACAATTCATATTCTCATTAAAACGGCAAGTCAGTAAAAAATATATAATCATATTTCTCTCAGAGGTGTCCTAAGATTTAATATCATCATGTTGTGCTTTTGCTAACGAAATACTTGCATTTAGACAATGTACGCAAAAATTCTTGGGACGTTTTTTTCTTTCCAACCTATCACTTTGCAAATTTTATCAAATATAACTTAGTTACTAATTTAGAAAACGATTTTGTTAATAATTATGTAAACTAGAGCTTGTCGGTAGGCTACTATGTGCAACATTCATTCCACCAAAGGTAAATCAACATTCATGTATTATGCAAAACAATACTTTTACAGCTTTGTCTCATCGATAAACGCAATTCGAACACCATTACTACGAACTATAACTTACTTATCTTGAGTAGGATAGGATGCCCTACGCTTCTTAACTAAAACAAAACGTTTGCCTCCGTTCTTCTCACCACCGATTGCCTTTTCAATAACGCGGGGTTTCTGGGGCCTTTTGGTAGGCTTCACTTTCTTTCCAACGAATTTGTATAAGGCTTTCTTATGGAACATTCTTGTTTTGGAAAACCTAAGAACTCCATTTCCTAAATCGTAGTTTCTTGGCTTTCCTGGTTTATGCACCTTCTTGGATGCCCCTTCGGGCTTTTTGTCCGCTTTTGCAGTCGGAGCCATCTGAAAATATAAAATACTGTCAATAAATTCGGAGCAACGTGCAAATATGTTGGTTTAAGGTTATGTTTTCAATTTTTACAAATGTTGAAATATTTATTTCAAGAGTCTTTAAAGTATCGTTAATCGAACAGTTAAATGTTTATACGGTTTTATATCGTATCTTTGCTAAGAACAGCAATTAGAATTCAGAGTATTTTGCATATTGACATTTAATACACGCCATACACTATTTCTTTACTGAAGTACCAGAAATATATCACTGAAACTATATGGTAGACACTTTGTTGTTTATAACTGTGTTTTTAAAAATACTTTTTATTTAGGGATGATCGAAAATTAAAAGGATTTTCGAAACTTTTTTTACTGACACTCACCTTTACTGGTGTTTACAGTGAAAAGAGATGCGCAGGCGCATGGTTTTCCGCCAACGATGTTGATACCAACATTATAAAGACAAAATTTACTATAAGAGGCGGCAATTTCAAACGGAGCGGGTAGTAAACTTTTTTTAAATAAAATTCAAAATTTTTTAAAAACACATATATATTCTTAATTCTCATTTTACAGTAACAGAAATTATCCTAATATCATCATACGGTTTATCAGTTTTGGCATTTGTTTTTACGTTGCTAATATTCTGTACAACTTCCATTCCCTTGATGACTCTGCCAAATATTGTATGCTTATTATCTAACCAGGGCGTAGGAGTTAGGGTAATGAAAAACTGGCTTCCGTTTGTATTTGGTCCCGCGTTGGCCATAGATACTGTATAAGGTCTATCGTGCCTCAAGTGTGATCTGATTTCATCCTCAAATTCTCCACCCCATATACTCTCTCCACCAGTACCGTTTCCTGTTGGATCCCCTAAAAAATCACAATGAAGACGTATTAGGGAAATTCTGTTATGCTGAAATATTTATTTACATGAATATAAAGTTCAAATCAATTTTTTTAAACATATTATATATAATATGTAACTTATACCATATTTTCATATTTGCGTGATTGTTCTAACTCGTACGTTCGGCTCTCAAGCTATGTAGTGTCTTGGAATGAAAACACGGTATAAGTGTCGAAAACTAGTTAACGGAAATAGGTTTCTCCGGATCTTTACCTGTTTGTATCATAAAACCTTTAATGACCCTGTGAAAAATATGTCCATTGTAATAACCATTTTTGCTATGTACACAGAAATTTTCTACAGTCTTAGGTGTGTCTTTCATGAATAATTTTATGTGGATATCTCCGAAAACTGTGTGCAGTATGGCATTCTCGTATAATCTTTGAACGGCTGGGTTGTCGGTAGCGGCAAAGGTATCCTCTTTGGATGGTTTTTCATTGAAGACGTCGCGGTCTTGGTCACCTTGCATATCATCTGGTTCTCTTCGACTAAATAGGTAGAATCTGGATTTCTTATATGCAGTACATATAATGGTTGGATCTGGGAGTATCGCTTCTAAAGTGGGATTACTCGATGCCTCTATTTCTAGCGTAACTGCGGCTTTGGATTTTTTGGCGGAACCTATGGGCAAATTTACTTAGTAATTTTTCTCAGCGCTGTTTTTAAACAAACTATAAACCCAAGTAGAGCTTACCTTGGTAGAGGGCGATGTTTAGCACTCTCAAATTTTCGTTTTTCCCAATTATTCTCACACACCTATTAGTATGCAGATTGATTAACTTAATTCCCAATAAAGTAGCGTACATGATAAAATAACCGCTATCGTCAAAAACTATGTTGGCTAGTTCAAAACTCTCCGATCTTTCTAAATCTCTCTCAACTGCCATTCTCCTACCAAATTCCATGTTCGGAAGCTGCTGCGTTTTTTGTTGGAGTTCAGTAAATCGTGGTAGAGTCTCGTCCAAGACTCGAACCTGTAAAGATTGCTCTTATTATATTCTTTATTTTATATTACCATATTTATTCTTACCAATTTGCCGGTAATAAAATTAAATACCCTTACTCTTCTATCAGTAGAAATAGTGGCAAATCGTCTGCCATCAGGCGAAAAAGTTAATCCTGTTGGTATAGTCTTATTTTTGGCAAATTCAAATAAATCGGTATCTAGTTTTGTTTCAAATGCCACATTTTTTGGAAATACACAATCTTGTTTAATGCCAGTCCAGTATTCTATAAAAATATATAAACCAATTATTAAATTAAGTTTAAAACAGGTCAAAAATTAACCTTTTCTTTTCAGTAGTGTAAACAAAAGACATCAACGTACAATATAAGTAGCAGGGATCTAATACTCTATATGATAATTAAGTATGCTGTCGTACTAACCCAATATTCCTCTTTTATCAACGGAAATCGCAACGTCATATTTTGGATTATACCGTATCAAACAGACAGGGTTCATATGGATTTTTTCTAAAACCACTAAAGGAGTTCCAGTACCTCTACCGTCATAAATATAAATATTATTGGACTCCTTATCCGAAACAGCCAAACTATGTATAGGATCACCAGATCCATGTACCCACTCCACTGTACCGGGTGTGTATTCCAGTCTCATCATATTTATCATATCAAAATTAATAACATCAAATATTTTTAAGGATTTATCTAACGATGCCGAACATAATAACGTTCCCTCGCTGTTACATGCAATCTTAACAATAGGACCTGAAAATTTGAATATTTAAATATTTCGTAAAGTTCAAGGAATCAGAGCCCAAAATACCTAAGTGGCTACGAAAATGTTTGACGAATTCGATACCAGTTTCCATTTTTTTCCAAAATTTGATATGACCGTCACAACTAGCTGTTATAATAAAATCCGTAACGGAAACCAAACAGTGTGTTATAACGTCTCTATGCATATAACTTTTCTCATATGATTCTGCACAGGGTATTATGTCTAGGTATAATCGCTCATGAGGTAGAGTTTTCCTTTTTTTTGGCTGCACAGCCTCAGATACCGAGGGTCCAACTAAGTCATCAGAATCGGATTCGTTGTCACTCTCATGCGACCTTTTTTCTTTCCTAGACTCGGAATCACTCATTATTAAAAAGTGTATTTAATTTGAACCAGAGGTTGTCTCTGTTTGAACGTTCTTGTCAAAATTAAAACTAACCTCAAAAGTAAACAAATCTTCCTCTTCCTCTTATCATAACCAGTTGGCACGAATAGCACTAGCACGGTAGCTAGATGAAAATTTAAAATAATATTTGTCCCTGATTAAACTGTTTTTAGATTGATTGATTAATAATTATTATTATTACAATTTTAGAAACTATTAGCAATATCAACTGAGTAAAATAAAATATATTCAAGTATTGAATAAAAAATGATTTTTTGCTCAATGCCACTATGGTTCAAGCCTTCAAGGCAAAATATGGAAGTGCTTTCTTTCTTACTGCAGTCTTATCTAGGACATACCTTCAGAATCAATAAGTAGAACTACTGCCTACTGCCGTTAGTCGTTGATATGGGCGGAGATTAGGGTGCCTTTGACAATTGACACGTCATTTATAGGTTATAATAAGGAGTGTAATGTTTATTTTTGATTGTCCTGAATAAACATTGATATTTTATCAAATATGTTTAAAAAATTAAAAGAGAAAATTACCGAAGAAGTCAAAAGCTCCCCACAACGATTTGCTGAATTTACACAATCTGTCAGTGATAAACTACAAAATAACATGACTACTGATGAAAATTTTTTCTCAATAGGAGAGGACGGTAGTAGAACCACAAGAGACATCAAACTTGAGCCTAATTGTTTGTATTTTAGATACAAGTACACCCACAAACAGTGCCGATCATGGATTTTCAAGTGTTCCTTTGGTATCCCCATTGCAAGAAAATAGACTTAGACGCAGCTCCAATTCTTCACTTGCTAGTGATGTTTCATTTTTACCGAGATATGAATCTGGCAGCATGTACCACTTACAGGTAATTTATTATTTTTATTCATCAGTTATTATGTTACGGTCACAAAATTTATTTTAGTCTGATTTGGATGTTTCCGCCAGTGAGGTGGAAGACAACGTCTCAACCACCTCCTCACAACTTGGGCACCTAAGCAAGGAGCAAATTTATGCAGCTTTTCAGAAGTCACAGATGAGGTATCATAAGTATAGGGGACGCTACACAGATTTGACGAGGCATTATAAGGATTTGGAGCGAGAAAATGCAAAGATGAAGGTACGTTATTCTAACAATATATTGACGTTTAAAAATACATTAACTACTTTTGAATTTTCACAGTCTGTCTTGGTTGAAACCCAAGATAAAGCAATAAGAAGAGTTAATGAGTTGAAAGAGCAGTGTATGTTGGAGCAAAAAGCGAAAGCTCATTTAGAAAGTGCATTACGGGATGAGCTTGATGAGAAAAACTTCAAAATACAAACATTACAAACAAAAGTAACACTATTACAGAGCAGCAACAATTCTTCTGATTTACTGGTAGATGTGGGAGAAGCTAGTAACCAGACGGAGAATATGGAGAATTTAACGAAATACCTGAACGAGGCGAGGAAAGAAATAGAAACTTTGAACGAGAAAATTCAAGAATTGAAAGCAAATTCGATCATCTTTCAAAGTAAGGAGCAAGAATACAAAATGAAGATATCTAATTTGGAAAAAGAGATTGGTCATTTCTCAGAGAGAGAAAGAGAGAATAATCTAAAACTGGCACAAAATAAAATGGAGTTGCATAATGAAATCTTAAACAAAGAAACGGAAATAACGAGTTTGAAAAATGAGATTGATAGTTTGAGGCAAAATTTAGAGACCGTTGAGGCGGAGAGTAAAAGTAACGTCAAACTGGAAAATCTGCAAAGTCAAAATAAAAAACTCATTGATAGAGTAGAGAATTTGACTCTAAAATGCAATAATCTGGAGAGCGAATTACTTAAAGTTGAAAAATATAAAATCGAAATCCAAGATTTAAAACAAAGGGAAGACTCGTTATACACAGAATTATCTCAATTAAAAAAGGTGAACGAGAAAGTCACGTCAGAAAAAGATAATCTACACAAATTTTTCAACAATTTGAAACAAGGTCTAGCATCTTGCGAGGACAACATCAAAAAGTTGTCTGAAGAAAATGTGGATCTTAAGGAAACTTTGACCAAGGAAAGGAAAGATTTTGAGAACCAAATTGTAACGATCAGAGAGGAGGCGAAAAAGGGTCTCTTGTCTTTAGAACCGAAAATTAGGGAAAAGATAGAAAACGACCATTTGAAAAAAGTGGATCAGTTGAGACGTGAATTTGCTGGTAAAATCGAGGAATTGTCGTCTAATGACAATACTATGAAAGAAGTTCAGTTACAGATTTTCGAAAAGGATGACATCATTAATAGAATCACAGCAGAATTAGACATACTAAAAATGGAATTATCAAGAAAGGTGGATGAATACTGTGACTTGGAGAAAAATCACTTGGAACTCATCGAGGATAGCACCAAACTTCGTAACACTATTTCTAATTTAGAAAAAGAGAAGTCTCATCTAGAAAACTGCGGGGAAAAGATTTCTCGTAAAGATGCGCATATTGCCACTTTGCAAGAAGAATTAAAAGATCTGACACATATTTCTGAAAAAAAAGAAAAGGAAGTAGTATACTTGAGTAAAGAGAACCTAAGCTTGCAACAATCCATTGCAAAAACAAGTGAAAAGCTTAGAATCTATGAGGAGAAATATGAAGCCATAAATTTAGAGAGTTCCGAGAGCAAGATGTTGGAGTTGAAACTTCAAAAATTAGAAGAAGAGAAGAAAAATCTGCTGGATGAATTTGAGCAGGAGAGAAAAATGTTTAACGAATTGTTGGAAAACCACAATATTCTCAAAGAAAAACAAGAGATCATCGTAGAGTTGCAAGACATGGTAGACAAAACTAGACACGAGCTTATCCATGCAAATGAAAATTTGGAAAAAGAAAGAGAAAAGAACGTGCAGTTGTACGACAAGAAACACACTTTAGCACAAGAAGTAAGTAAGTTACAGGAGCAGATAAGAATCTACGAAGAGAAACTGGAAGTTCGAGATCTGGAAAAATCCGAATGTGGCTTATTAGAACTGAAACTTCAAAAGTTAGAGGAGGAAAACAAAAATTTGTTAGAAACCTTCGAACTTGAACGAAAAACGTTTGCAAATGAACTAGACAATTTGAGACAAGATTTAAGTAACGAAGAAGAAATTAAACTTGAGGAGGACATGGGAATTGAAACATCAGAAGAGTCCTCTATGGGAAGATTAAAAGACAAGCTACATTTTATCAGGCAAATATCAGAATCTAAAGAAAGAGATAACGTTTTTCTGTGTCAGGAAAATTTAGCGTTACAGCAAGAAAAGTCCGAGTTATCTAACAAGTTACGAATTCTTGAAGAAAAATTGGAAAATATCCAGATGGGAGGCACGGAATGTAAGCTGCTAGAATTAAAAGTTCAAAAATTAGAAGAGGAGAGAAAAGGTTTATTAGATGAGTTCGAAATGGAAAGAAAAATGTTCAACGACCTGTTGAAAAACCATGAAGATGTTGAAATAAAGCAAAATGAGATAACCGATCTCGAACAATGTTTAAATAAAGCCCACAAAGAGTTAGTAATTCTTAGAGAAAAATTCGATGCAGAAAAAGAACATAGCGTTCGATTGCAAAAGGAGAAGCTTATTTTGGAAGAAGGAGTAACAAAATCAAAAGAGAAAGAACGCATTGCTGAGGAAAGAGAGGAAACCGTGAGCTTAGAAAGGAATGAGTGCAGTCTTTTAGAAATGAAACTTCAAAAACTGGAGCAGGAAAACGCGAACTTATTGAATACTTTTGAAATGGAGAGGAAAGTTTTCAATCGAACCTATGAAGCAAATGCCAAAAATGAAACGAAGCTCAATGAACTCATCGAAGATAATCTGCAGATAAAAGGCATTATTAAAAAAGGTAGAGAGAAAATCGAGGAATTAAATGCGTTGTTGAAAAACAAAGCTGAACTGCATCAAAAAATTTACGAGGAAAACACGCAGAAAATCGATGACTTGAATAAGAAGATAAAAATTCAAGAAGACCAATTGCAAAAGCTAGACGACATCTTAACGGAGAAGGATGCCCTTAAAAAAGAAAACGAGTCTACCGTAACGAAACTAAACAATGTCAGTATTAGTAACGACAGTCTAAGGAAGGAACTAGAGCAGAAGGATAAACAGGTATCGGAGTTGTCCAAAAATATTGCCAACTTGAGTGACGTCATCCAAAAGCAAACCACTGAGTTTAACAACCTTTTGGAACGCACCCAACAACTCGATTCTGTTTTGGAAAAAATGCAAATTGACGGCACACAGGCAATAAAGCGAGAGAAAGAAAGACAAAACGAACTTACCTCAAAAATAGAAGAATTGCAGAAAGAGTTAGATGACAAGACAAATGAAATTGTAAACTTGAGCCAAACGCTTACAGAAGTCGAAAAGTTGTACGCCGAAGAGAAAGACAATTACAAAACAAAAATACAGGAAATCGAGTCATTACAGAGGAAGGTAGCTGAACTGCAAGCGTTAGAGGAAAGTTACAGAATGATCGGGCAAGAGAAGCAAGTGGTCGATAACGAATTAGTACGTTTGAAAGTAGTAGAAAACAAATTCAAGTCTCTTGAGAATGAGAAAATTTCCCTGGAGGTTAAGCTGAAACAAGCCGAAGGTGAGTTTAAAACGAAAAATAATGACGCCTTGAAGACGCTTAAAGTGAGGCAACAAGAATGTAATATATTGAAAGACGAAAAAGAGAACTTATTGGGTGAAATAACGAATTTAAGAAGTAAAGTGGAAGACTTGATATCAGAAAATAGTGCTCTTCGAGCTTTGTCTTCTAAAATGGACGAGTCGGATTACAACTTAGGACAACTTAGAAATGAAAACAATATTTTACGAAACAAGTGCGACAGCGTAACTAAGGAAATGGCCGAGCTTAATCAGAGGGTAAATCAAATATCGTCTGACAATAGAATTATCGTAGACGAAAATCAAAGTTTAATTCACGCTAACGAAGAACTGAAAATTAAGGTAGAATTTTTGGAGAAAGAAAAAAGCGAATTCGACGAAATTAAGAACAAACTAGTAGAAGAGAACACGAGTCTCTCCAACAGCGTTGATGAAATCAAGCAGCAATTTAGTGATATTCAGAAGCAAAATCTACAACTAGTCAAAGACAAGAACACGTTTAGCTCTAACGAGGTGGACATAAACAAGATCCAGCGCGATTTTTACGAGATAAAAGAAAAATGTGACAGCCTGTTTGTCGAAAATAAAGATTTAAAATTAGAGTACAAGAAATTAGAAGAAAAGTGCAACGATTTCGGCAAAATTAAGAAGAAACTAGAAACGCAGACAAGCGAATTGGAGAATCAATACACCGAAATACTGCACGAAAAGCAGCTGCTGCAAGACGAAGTTCAGGAATTAAAAATATCGCCTCTTAACACCAAGAGCAAGTCGAAACTGGACCAGCTGGAGATACTGAAACGAGAAAAGGCCTTCACCACCGACGCCAGCACCTCCAGTGGAGCTAATACCCAAAACGATAAAGACGAGTACTCCAAGGAGATAGAAATCCTGCAAGGCATACTTACCCAGTACAAATCGCTCGATATAACGAACAAGAGTTCAATAGAATTCTACGAAAACGAGTTGCAGAAAATGAAGAATCAAAACGAGAAGCTGAACCGAAAGCTAGACGAGACGTTGGTCACTTTGAACCATTGCGCGGAATTGTCCAATTCGACGGAGGTAGAGTACTTAAAAAACGTACTTTATAATTATATGTTGGGCAAGGAGAGCTTGGTTTTGGCCAGGGTAATAGCCGCGGTATGCAAATTTGATCCGCAGCAGACTGAGACTGTTTTGCAGAGGGAGCAACAGAAGCAGACTTTGGTAAGTGCTGAAATAAACGGGATACGTCCTTAGCAACTTCCATATTCACTTCATTTGGCTCAGGAATAAACCATCAATTTTACGTAAGATATCGAATATGGAAAACAGTTTCCATGATTCAAGTGAAGGGCAAATTAAAATTTGGTTGACTGGTTCGAAAATTTCGTCTTTTTTGTTTTTTATCCTGCCCTATTTTGTTGCACATAGCAAACCTCTTGCAGCATACAAGCTCATTTAACTAACGGCAGATTTACTTATCAACAAGCAACAACAGCTGAAAATATACATATGGAAGTTGCCTCACTAGTTCTAAGAGCTCATACAAAATGAAACTGTGACGAGAGATTATAGCGGGGATGATAAGGTCGTTAGAGGTAACAAGTACATTTTATCGGTGCTGTCAACTTTTAGCTAATACCTACCTAATGATATAATATACAGGGTGTCCCACTTTTCGTGGTCACCATGGGTATCTTGGAAACGGTAAGAATTACAAGGCAGGTTAAATGACACTAAATGTAGACTTATTATGCCAGGAAACAAACGCTGAAGGTGGAAAACTATATAGGATTTTGGGTCTGAGTTTGTGGGACACAGCTCTCCCCGGAACATCCCCATTAACCCCCTCAAAGGGTTTTTTTTGGTTTTCGCTTTAAATCGAGCTTCCGGTACATGCTATCGAAAAAATTGAGAATTAAAGAGGAGTAAACAGTCTACAATTTGAGCCCTGTTCGTTTGTTCTACGCCAAAATGTTTCTTTGAACGGGCACCTTAAAGTTGACCCTTTCTTTAAAATGGATATTTCGTAATTTTTTTATTTGGCTCACGGACAATACTAATGAAAACTAAAATATATGGCAGTATGTCACCGATAACTACCTGATTTTTTGGTATATGTATATACATATTACTTATAAACGATACATTGTTGAGCCCGATATATCAACATGTCGCTAGTAATCCCGCTCTTTAGAGCCAAAATAGATGAGTAAATTTTATCGCATTTTTTTCTTTTTCAAACAGTACTCAAGGCAAAACTATGCTCCGCTATATGAGCCTAACTTGTTTTATCGTTGTTGTATGATATTGAATTTTGCCCGCTAGTTGCAGCGTACGTGAGGGAACTAATCAAGATATACACGAAAATGGGAACAGCACGTTATGGAGCCCACCTTAAAATTTGCTTATAGTGTCCTAGGCCCATATTTAACCAAATGGTGGTGGTATACACCTCGATACGTTGTTGAGCCGGAACCCGGGATCAACAGCCTCATTTTGGGCTTCACAATGACCGTTTATATATTGTACGGGCTCAACAATGTCTGTTTATAACTCTATATATATAGACAGCCTGTATATTATAAAAAAAAAACATTAAATCTTCATCCTCTTAAAAACCCAATCGTAAATAATTTTAAGTTAAAATTGCCGTGACTAAAATCATTGATAGAAATATTTCAGGATAATTAGACAAAAAAAATTAACAGTGTAGTTGTTTATCAACGATTTCAGAGTTAACACTTATAGAAAAAGTACTTGTTAACGAAGCGTAACTGCCTATTCTTTCCACTATTATCTATTACCTGTAGTAGTTTATTATTAAATCGCAGTACTATTACCGGTCATCACAGCTCCATCTTGTATGAGCGCTAATAAACAATACTATTGTTTCTAGAGTGCTATGTTGCCAGATGGGAGTGAATTTCCCTTTTTTAAGGAATTTAAAACGGTTTGGGGCAATGGATAGATTGGCGATATTTAAAGAACCTCGCCACTTTAGATTTGTTTTAATTTTATCGCGACAAAACTATTTATTGGATAAATCTGCCGAAGTTGGTGAATTAAGAAAAAATAGCAGTAACTTAAATTATTGGTGAAGGCGGTGTAACAGAAGTACAAGTAGGGTAACGAATAACCCCCTCTGGATATACTGTGCACTAAACTGACATTCAAAAACTTAAACTCCCCTAAAACTGAGATTTAACATTAAAATAAAACTGTATCATCATTTTTAAGTACCTATACTATTAATTATTTTTTCACCCCTAGTTAACCTTGGATAGCAAAACAGGGGGTAAATAAGGTATCGTAATATCAATTTAACTTACTTTTTTTAATAAATGAGATACATAGTTATTTGAAATAGAAAATAAATCTCACAAATTTCTGCCAAGTAGAAATGTGTCCCATCAGTGCTTGGCACATGTCTGTTTGGCGTCCAGAGAAAACCTTTCTTTGACAAATATCTCGGTCGCTACCGCAACTACCTTGAAATGTTTTCGTGTTTCTGTTTCAGTTGGGACACCTTGGGTTAATTTAACAGTTAGAGGAACCCGATGGACAACCTGACGTGGATGCATCCTCGCAAACGTTCCGACATATTTACACCTAAATCTGAAATGTACCTATAAGTGAAAATTGCATACGACTTAATATTATCACATATTTATTAGAAAGGATTTTTGTACTACTTATCAAGAGCACATTCACGTTAAAATTACAACACTTAAGTAGAAGTACATACTTTAATTTTTCGTCCAACTTGATATTAAACATAATTAGTATTAACAATGCTTGTACTGCAAGTTTTTTTGAAAATGTTGCCACTGTTGCTAACTATATGTATTAGTTTTGCATTCCAAAATTTTTTAACAAGTTTTTTAAAATATTTATTAGTGTTAATGTTTTTATTCAGGGTTTTTAGTTCTAATATTCTCTTTGTATGTACATGCGCTGTGCTGCAATTTAAAGTTAACAATTCGTACCAAACAGCATGTGATTACTAACAAAAAATTTAAGTGGGAAGTAGCGTAGAATTTTATAATAAAAGTTTGTTCCAGTTCAGTGGGTAATTCCATATTGGTTATACATGACTAAAGCTTTAAAGAAAACATTGTTCCAATAGATGTGTAGAATAATATTAATATTTTAAACTATTAAATTCCTTGTATCTAACTGCAAAGGTGTCAAATTGTTTCTAATGAAATTAGACAGGGGTGGTAAAATTGAGAATATTGCTTAAATTTAAATTGTAATTCCATATGTAATTGTATGGAACGATATATCCCTGTTTGTACAAAGAGCTCCTGCACTTATTTTAATCGATCTGATATTTCTAATTACGTAAATCGTTTTTCTCTACGCAAAAGTACCAAATTGGTTAAACAATTTTTTTGTAAGTAGTAATTTTATTTCAAGTCTGTTTAAATGAAATAATGGCAACAATGAATCGTAAAATAGTGTTCCATTGCTACCAAATTTCATTTAATTCATAATTCGATTTATCTTAAATACGTTTCCTTTCTGTCGACTATAAACTGTCTCCTGGAACAGGCCTATTAGTTTAGATACAAATTTTATGTGTATTAATCTGGGTTCCCCTATAGTATTATTGTTTATACCAGTTTTTTTATGTAACTTTAAACTTTTTCAACACCTATTTTTTATTTATAACTAACTGTAAATACTTAAAACTGTTAATAATATAATTATTATATATGTATATTGTTATAATAAAAACTTTTTGTAGAAGTTGTCTCTGTCTGCACCCCTTGTAAACTAAAACAGCAGTTAATAAATGTATTTCTTTATTTAAAAAAAAAACAATGTAAAAAAGAAAATACTTGTGATAGGAATAGAATGGTAGGAGAAAAAGTTCATACTGAAAAAATTTTATCCCCGTAACGTTACAAAATAATCATTGGCACTTTAGAAACTTTGATGAACTTTTTCTTATAAATTAAAGCGTAAATATAATACAGTCTCAGAGACAGTAACAACATTAATACAGTATACAAAAAATTTCTAATTAAGTAAAAAATATAACTGGAAAAAATACTTTGCTGTAAGATTAATATGAATAATTCAAAGCAAACATCAATAATTGTTTTATTGAATGACAACTTACAAATTCAATAAAAATAAGGTACTATTTACATTAACTTAAATTATCAAAATATATGTTTGGAACATCACTTCTTTACGTTAGAAAAACTTTTAATTACCAAATCGTTCTGAAATTAGCACCTAAAATATAGGACGTCACTGCAACTTTTATTAAAATCGTTTTAAAAACTCTTCTGATACGATTCTTGCTCTTGCGTTTACTGCTAGTTTCATTTCCGATATCTCCTTGTCAATTTCTTCCATGAAGTGTATCACAAAATCTACCAATTTATGTTTATACATCTGCTCCGTATGGAAATTAGTAATGAGAAAACTTATATCGTAACCTTCGATTGGCTTTCTTCTTAAAACTATGAAGTTTTCTGCACGCATCATCATAAAACGCATGAACTTCTTGCACAAAATCTTCTCGATTTCATCCGCTTGCTTCACTGCTATACTAATCCGTACTGAGTTAACCGACGTCTCTATAAACACCTTTTCTTTTTCATTCCTGGATATAACCACCGGAGTAAGCAAAAGTTCTTTGGAACTTCTAACCTCAACTTCTGGTTTGTTATGCCTTTCTACCACTTGCGATGAAAAATTGTCCAGGCACATAGCCGCTGTTAAAGTATGGCGCACTGCTGTTAAATATGGCTTTAAAGTTCCAGACATTTTTAGCTAAATTTTGAATGACTCGTTATCAAAATAACCACACCTCCTTGTTTCGGTTTGACGGCGACAGACACAGAATAGATAAAGGGTGACAGATTTGATGACACCATGACCACGGAACATGTTAACACGCAAATGACTAATGCAAATAGGTGTGTTCATCTGTAGAGCACTAAACAATTGTGTGTAATTTTATCTCTCTCATGCCTTATGATTGAATGTTAAGCAAGACTATCAAATATTTGATCAAACTAGACTCATCAAACTGTGAATATGACGTCACCGTCAAATTAGTTTCTAGAATAGTGATGGTCACACAAGCTGTCAAAATCCGAATGCATAATTTAAATTGACCAATGAATGTATGATAGCAACTGATGAGAATAGAGCATGGCCTATTTCCGTCAAATAGACTTATGGAATGACTGTAACCGCATATTCACAGTTTGATGAGTCTAATTTGATCAAATGGAAATATTTGATAGTCTGACGCCCGCTTTATGCTGGCATCTCACTCTATCACTCTGCCACTGATCAAACGAACACACCCAGAGTCTTCTTCCTCTTCCTACTTAAAATGATTGTGCGCCGATGCGGGCGTCCACCACTGTAGGTTAGAGAGTAGTATTGACGCACCAAAAATTCGAATTTTGGCAAAATTTAATTTTCTTATTAATTCCAATTTAAGGGGGAGTTTTAATTTTTAGCAATAAATTGTGCCAATAGGCAGCCAATATGGCAGCACTGGTGCCATTTTGAATTATCCCTATTTGATTTTTTATTTTATCAATGTAAATCTGGCTCAAATTTGTCAAATTGACTTATAATAATAAAATCTGTCACAGATAATTATAACGAGAACTGGAGAGGTTGCAATTCTGACGTCTCTGGTCTGGTCATAACTCATAACCTACTAACGCTCTCAAATGACAGTTGGCATCAGTCACGCTTACACAACTAATAAGAAAACCTGATTATCGGATTACAACTGTATACTAACTACATTTATATGCCGCACGGTGTACAAGCAATAAAAAATAAAGAGACAGTAAAGTACTTTTTACGTATGACTACGCCCATGGAGTATGAATAGTATGATAGAGAAGAAAAGTGAAAGGTTATAAATATTAATATATATAATTGTCATCCTTTCACACTCAGTCTGTATATGTTTATACATTATATTTATTACGACGATTGTCGTTGGCCATCAAACTTCATTATTGTTTTTGGGCCTGTACGAAGGACGCCTAATATTGGTAGCACTGTGCGTAGCAGAAGAAGAGACGTCTTGGGGATTAAATTTGACATTGACAACTGACATTTACTTAACCTCTAATCAAAAAAATGGACTGTAAAAATGTTAAGACTGAAATCGAAAGAGAAAAAATATGTTGAGGTCCTATTTTAAGCTGTTCTTAAGCATTTTGATTGGCTGTTTTCAATAATTACTAGAAAAAATGAGGCAAAAGGTGCATTTAACCACACATAATTTCTTCAAGAAAGAGGTAAGTGTTTATAGTTTTTGATTGAATAATTTATTAAATCATACATCTAAATATAGTTCATTACTATTGTTAAATATGTGGCAGTAGTGTCGAAATGTTCATAATATTGATTAATAATATAAAAATATGGATCGTTAAAAGAAACGTACAAATTGTAAGTATCACACTTATTAATTTAAAATAATTGATTTCATACATTTTTTATTAGGTAGTTTATTTATGTTGGCTTTAATATCAGGGATAATAATTAATACGGTGCAAGAGATAACATACTTTTTATATTACATATATAAAGCATATGAAGATAAATTTTACGACATGTTTATTATCGAAATAGCTGAGTTGTGTAAGCTTGTTATTTAAATTTTAAATTGTAAAGGTCAAAGTTATTTGCATTGGTGTTTTGTTTAGTAAAACAACAGTTTTTTTTTTCATAACATTTCTTTGGTTTGAATGTAACACTAACGCAACTTAGATGCTTTATTTATAATGAAGGTAATCAAAAATATGTTGCACAATATTAATAGAATGATGTGGATTATGAATACATGCAATAAATAGCTTAAGTACTAAGGTTACAGGCAGCTACGCCTTTATATACCTTTTTTTGCCTACTATATTTATACAACTTGTACTAAATGGTGAGTAAGTTAAATAACCCACCCAGTTGCTATTATTTATTGGTAGATTTATTATTATTCCTTTCCGAGTAGTGGTAAATACGATTTTATCGTCGACAGCCTTAAGTCAGTCATAAAATGAATAAATAAGTTTAATTGAAAACAACAGGTTGTCCACAGCTAGCGCTAGTGTAGGATTTTAATGAACTACGGCTTTCGGACTAGAATTACTCAAGCTACTACGATCTAACTGACAGGGCTCTATAACAGCAAAGATTTTGTATTAGTACATAAAACATACAAATTCTCAACTGTAGAATCTTCACGGTGTGATAGTTAGGTCTATATGTGGCAACAGAAATGGAAATGATAATGAAAAACCTGGTGGCTGTTTGATATATAGCTATTTTTCATGGCATTTATTTTGTAAACATATAATAAACTGTATATTAAGTATATGCTTAAGGTGAACATAGTTAGATTTGACCTTGGTATAGATATCAATTTAATTGCAGTTCTCAATATAGTGTATGGAATTTTATCTACAAAACTATTTGCGTGTAATATTAGTGTTGTACAGAGTTGTTCATGATGTAATGATTCATTTAAAATGGCACAGGGCTTTGTGAGTTATTTGATTCAATCAAATTAAATTACATAATTTATGCAGAGGGAATCGACATTATAAAGGGAGCCACAAATAAAGATCTTTTTAATACTAACTATAACTGTGACTGTGGATATTTTATGCAAATTAATTTATACCATCTAATTTTTTTTAGCAAAAAAAAGCGGGTGACATTATACCTCTGCTTCTACTGGCGTTCCTATCCATAGTAATTTCAATATTGACTGTAAACAATTTAGAATGGGAGAGTCATATATCCACGAAAAGAGGGTTGATTCTGTTCTTCAGTGGCCTGGTATTCTTTCCCTGTCTGTACCTTGCTACAAATTCTATTTTTCTACACACATACGCAGGTCGAAGAGTTATTAAGACTTACAAATTAACTTACAGCGATGTATTTGACATCAACAACAAGTGAGTATATTTATATACTAGTAAAAAATATGTTGAAACCGTCAAGCATATAAATCATTATTATGTAGCGATAGTGTTCTTGATTACCTATGCAATTATATGCTTGTCATGTGGATGAGTCAGAGGTCACCTTCTATGTGATTTAAATCACATTAATTATGTTGTAAATTTTAATTACTAGTCTTGATTATAATCTAGATTATTAATCATGTTTGATTATTTATTTGATAGAGAACTACAAATAAAACAAAAATAGTTGTTAGAAAAAATTGTACACATTACCTTATAGGACAATGCACCGTTTTCTATAAAAAATCCAAATGTTCCCATAAATTCTTTTTTCATAATTAATTAAGTTGATTATTAAATTTTGTCTGTTCCCAACTATGTGTTTGCGTATTCATTGATTATAATCTCACTTATTTCAGGCAGGTATCAGCAGTCCAAGCCTTGTTTTGTTGCATAACGGGCTTAACCTCGGTCTGCTATTCGTGCAGCAGAAATATGCTGAAGACGTCCCACTACATCTCGGAAGCGTACGCTTGGTTTGGGGCAGCTTACTTTTTCTATGACATCTGGTCGATGTATAAAGTGTACAGCGCAAAGATATCGTCAGCCCAGATAAACGGGGATGCCAAAATTAGCCAATTCCTTTGTAGATTATTTAAACTGCTAGCTTACCTTAAGAGTAATGCAGTTATCGTGGCACACCATATTTTTATTGGGTGTTTTGGTTTCCTAGTTATAACGGTAAGTTTCATTGAGTTGATTGTCCAGGAACAGAATTTGTTTGTAGGAAAATCCTGAAATACGATTCTAAAGAAGGCATACAGCATACTGAAATGATGAGTTAGTATAAATACGTAAAACAAAAATTGTAGAATAATCCAATTATGAAATAGATTTTTCTCACGAATTTATATGTCTCCTTTATTTTTAGTATCTAAGAGGAGGGTTGGGTGATTGTTTCTTTGGATTTGTGTACCTGATGGAGGCTAGTACTCCCTTCGTGTCCCTCAGAGGAATCTTATCCAAAATAGGAATGAAGGATTCCTTAGCTTACGTCATAAATGGGCTCGCGATGTTAGTTGTATTTTTTTTGTGTAGAGTAGCTATGTTCCCCTATGTTATATATATGTATGCCCAATCTATTAGGATGGACTTTATCTCTGTAAGTATTAAACATTTTTACAGTAATAACTATTACAAGCAGTCTGCTTATTATATTTAATTAATACTTTTTGTAATTTGAAACGATATTTTACTGATTTGTTTTGTTATCTTTCAGGCTGTATATACTTTACCAAGAGGCTGTCTGATAAGTATAGCTATATTGTTGTTACCTCAAATATACTGGTTTTTCCTGATGGTGAGCGGTGCCACTAAGGTGTTGAAGAAATCTGTTTCCAATAATAATAACTTGAAAAATGTGAAAAGTAAATAGACCTGTACTGGACTATAAGTGTAATAAAAATTAATGTTGGGGTCATTAAAAAAAATTTTTCTGTATCTATCTGTCTACAACAAATCTTGAAATAAAAACTAATAATCCATTTAAGTTCGTTAATATTTATTTGTCGGTGTATAATTTTTAATGGCCCATATGAATATCGAGCTTAAAACAAAGTGTAACAAAGAATAGTAGCTTTTTAGGTAATTTTATTTAATTTATTATTTTTATAAACGTAAATTATAATCTGATCAAGCTTTAGATGTTACAGATATTAAAGTGTATTTATAGTATTTTTCTAATTAAAGCAAAATATTTATCTCTATTTTTAAATAACACAAACTAGTTTTTTTACAAATATATTATTAAAATGATCGCATTTACCTCGGTAGGGTAATTATTTTGCTTTAATTTAATTACATATAAATTTTCCAAACTTTGTTGTGATTTTAAATGTTTATACACCAAATTGTGCTAAGCACATCAGTATTACTGTAGGTTATATTAATTTTTTTTTATTTATTCATTATTAATGACTGTTTTGTCTCGAATGCATAAATCTGAAAATAAAAAAAATCTATCTGACGTATGACCTATTATTACCATTGTATATTTGTCTTCGAAGCGATTAGTTGTTCGACAGCCTTTCACTTCTCAGTTCTCCGAGACAGCCGTATTGACTTTGAGAAAGGGCATTTCTTATAGTATTTTGCTCTGCTGTAACCGCAGCTGAGTTGAATTTTAAACAATTCAGACAATTCTCACGAGAACGTCTAATGTTTCGAGCACTCCTAAATAACCTTAAATTTTATAAACCCCTAAGATTTGGCTTATGCGTACATTATTCCACTGGAAAACAAAAAACATGCATTTATCTAAAATTTTCGAATATTACGTCAATTTCATCAAAATTTCTGCTTGGATCCTGTACTATCAACCAAAATCTTGTTCGGTGCATTATTAATAAAGTTCTAATTGCCTTATTTGATCTAATAAATTAAGATGATATTTGTTGGTTAGAATTCTAACCTATAATTACTTTGTAGTCTAGTTTTAATAATCTACAATATTGAAACGTTATAAATCTACTGCTGAGAGAGTTTTTAAATGATATAACGGATCCAAGCTAAAACTACAAAAATTAAAAATTTAAGGTTATGTTAGTCATATATGATGCGCATGATCAATTGTACAGATATTTGAAATTGACAAGCTGGTTTGGCTGCAATAATCTTGTTTAAAATGAATAATACCATTATGTCAAGGGTTTTTTGGCGACACAAACCACTAGTTTGGTTAACTGTGGTGTTTGAGTTGTGATTGGTTGAAATAAATTCCTATTTAAAAATACACCAATCACAAGCTAAACCGGAGTTACTGGTTTCATACGTCAAAAAATGCTTTATACTAGTAGGCACTTAAATTACATAGGAACAAATACAAAATAAACACGTGTAGTTAAATCATTCATTCTCGACATTTTCGACTGGTTCCTCAGATGTGTTGTTGTTGGTGGTGTTACTCTCATTTGCAAAAATTGTTGATAATTTCGCTATTGATGCGACCGCCTTAAACCTCGTATGGGCCCTCATTTTAGCAACCTTTTTCTTCCACTAAAAATGTAAAGAGATCGTTGCATTTTCAAAATTTGTAGTAGTTCATATGTTACGGTCACGACACGAACGTGACGATACTTTCGACACTACTTCACTTTTTTTGACATCTGACATATCGCATTCACTTTCTCATTCACGGTTTTGTTTGCAAATAGTGAAGTGCGAAAGTTGTGAATTTGAACTTTTTAAGTGTTTTACTCGAAATGAAGAAGTTAAAAACTATGTAAGTGTTTTTGCCTAATAGTTAATATTAAGAAGCGAACTTTTATAATTGATTGTCGAGTTCAAAAGTTTATAATACAAAATAAGAGGCGATTTTCAAATAAAGGTGTTACCGCTGGGCGTTAACTCCCAAAGTTTAGTTTTGAAATTTGAATGCATCAGCAGTTTTTATAAGAAACTAATTACGCTGACAAAATTGTTGAACGTATTGTAAAAATAATTTAAAAAATGCAACAGCATTAAATACTTTCGATGTAAGAATAAAGGTTATGTTGTGTGTGAAACTGTGCGCCAAATTTTCCGTTTTGAAAATCGGTACAGAACGTTTAGAATACTTGTATTAAAGTTAAGTAGCATACCTCTTCATCTCTAGACGGCATATCAGATAGGTATTGACTCATATCATTCTTTTTCGTATCAACGATAGCTAAGACGGACACACACCCGTCTACTGTTCCCAAAACCAGAGCCTTCCCATCAGGGGTACTTTCAACCGCTGTTAATTCCGCCTGAACTCTGTAATTTGCTATCATTTCTGCATCGGACGCCCTGAAATTGTTTTTTGTTATGTTTTTTTATTATATGTGTACAAGTTTAAGGTTTACCGGAAAACACGTAAAGTCTTTTTACCACTGTGGTAGTAAAGAACATATTCGTCTGTCTTATTAAACAGACAAATTATTGTGAACACGCCTTCTGCCACTTTTGGGATGAAAGTTCTTATCGTCAGGCCTTTTTTCAGTTCTATAAGTTCTAAACCGCCCCTAAAGAAAAATCGTTTTTAAAATTTGTAATATCCCGATGAGTTCCTCACCTTGCAGGGGCATATAGACCTGCTTTCCCGTCTTTCGTAATGCTGCCCCCCCATTTCGGCACTGTGCGCAGGTGTTTCTTGCTTCGGATGTCTATGATAGCACCTTTGTCCGTGGTTAAAACAGCTATTAAGTGTCCTTTGTGAGGCATCGCCACTAGTAACAGAATATCCTGAAATACTAATATTTTAAAACTAATTTGTCGTGTTTTTAAATTTGTACCTTAATGCTGGAACTTTTCAACGGAATTCGATGTACGAGACTGCCATTTTGTGCGTTGTATACTATAACGCAATCTTTGTTTGTTTTGTCTGCTGCCGGTATTATTAAATGCTGGTTATCCGACGTTACCACCGCTGGTCTGAAGGGCACTCCGGTGGTACTACGAACCGGGTATTCGAAGCTGTACACCATATTTCCACCTAAGATAACGAGGAGAAGGTGAGATAAAATTAGTTTAATTCACAAAATTTTTTGTAACTTGTAACGTACTGGGTATTTCTCGGACACACACGGTTGCTGTGGTACGCACAAAATCCGTTCCTGGTGGATTGCTTGGCTTCGATATCGACAATATTTTTGTGCCGTCGTCAATGAGGTCGAGTTGTCGTATGCCAGGTTGCTCGTCCTTAAATATTACTTGCTGGGTTAACCTTAACCATATCAGTATGTTACCAGTTTCTGATGAAATAATGTACCTAAAAAAGGAATATTTTTTTTTGATATATAAGAATAATAATAAGCATTTCGTTGATAAATAATATCATTATCAGATTAATTATTATTTACCAGCTACGTACTTTCCGTCTGGAGTTATAATGGCGTGTGTCACAATTGCTCCCAAGGGGCTGTCGGCCAGTTTGGCTACCAACTTTCCAATCGTCAAGTCCCAAACTCCCACACAATTTCTGGTGGCGGTGACGGCTAGACTTAAGTTATCGGAGAGGCTATAAGTGACGTTTTGATTAAATCTTACAGGTTGTTATTTAGAAACTTACCTTATTGAGTCGACTTGCAATTCGTGCCGGTCAATGACGTGCACCTTTTCAAAAATATTATTTATGTTCCATACCTTTGCCGTCCTGTCTATAGAAGAAGTGACCAGGCTGTTCCAGTTTCCGATAGTGAGAGGTTCCAGTTGGATTATTCTCCCGAAATGTGCATCTAGGACCTTGACCAATTTTCTTTTTTCTATGCTCCACACATACAGGTTTTTCCTAGGAAGGATTATGATTGGTGAAGTTACTTCTATAAGACTTTTTTTGTCAAAAATATTTACCGTACGCCTGCTATTGCATAGTTCTTGTAACCGCTTAGCATTATAGAGTTTGACTGTAACATGCGAGTCGTTATGTTCCTAGTTCCGTAGGGCAACGTTAAGACAATAGCTTGGTTGTCAATTTTGTTTTCTTCATTGAAGTCCCATAACACAAAACCATTGCTAGTGGTACCTAAAAAGTGTACGATATTTTAAAAGTGTTTTAGTTTCATGCTTACATTTTTTTCGTTTTTTAGTCGCTATATTAGATAGTTTTAATTTATAAGTATTATAATTTTTTTTTTTAAATTTGTATGTATTTACTTATGATTATAATTTTGCCATTTGTTTTTATTTATGATTGAAATAAACTGTTCTTTTTTATTTTAATTTTCTGAAGTTTAATTTGCGGAAATTATCTATTTTTACAGTACATAATTTGATTTAAAATATGATTTCATTAAAAAAAAATCAAGTGATTCAAATCCTGATTCGTGCATGTGCATATGATAAGTAAATTTTCATTGAAAGTATGCCTACGAAATTTTAATCCGCATGCTTATGCTTACCAAAAAGAACATTGTCGTGCATATCTAACTTTAGCTGCAACATAATTTCTGTGTTGTCGTTCTCCGCTCTCGGAAGGTCCTCGACTTTCTGCCATTTCTTAGATTCTTCTACTTTAATGTATTTCGAAACAGAATAACAATCCGGCGTTGTGCACGCGTACAGGGTGTTTTTATCTTTATTTAATACCAGCGCGCTGCAAAAAGTTAAGGATAATTGGACAGTGAAATTGATTGTGCGGTTTATTTTTATTCCTACCTATGATAGTCCAAAAACTCAAAATCTCCATCCTTGCCATGTAGATACAGAATCATTCTGTCGTCGTCCAAATTTCCCGTCCAAAATATGATTCTGTATTCCGTTTTGCTGTCAAATTCCATGTCTAAAAAATACTCTTCGTCAAATAAATCATATATCCCACTTCTGTATACTTACGTAAGATTGGCCATTGAGCCCTGTCCAAAGGCGGTGTATATTCGTCTTCCATGTTGCCTCTCATATCAAACTTTACCCACTCATTGTCTCCATAAATATAAAGATTGTAGTTCAAGAGGAAGATGCCAGTAACTGTGCTGCCCTCAGATAAGGGGTTGTCGATTATAACAAACTCACTGGAGAGCATATTGAGTAAGACTGTCTACAAAATAAAAACTAGTTAAAATCGCATGTGAAATTTGGCAACGTGCCAGCTGAATTAGTTATATTAATTCAACTCCAAAACATACCTGATTATTATTGGTATACGCCCCAGCCCATTTATTATCCGGACTGAGGACCAAATGCTGCATAATCCCTTCGATGTTCGGGTTGACGTCCCTTGTCAAATCGCTGGTAGATAAGTCCCACGTTATAAATCTGTTGGAGACCGACACCACGTACCGCAAGTCTGACGTTAAGCATATTGAAAAGACTGCGAATTGGTGGCCCTCCAGGGAATACTGAAAAAGATCGGCGGTTTATTACTGTTTCATTCAAATCGAGGCGTTTGCACAGTTATACCTTTAAAGGCCCCCCTGGCGTGTGCAGGCAGTGGTAGAGCGGCAACAAGGAACAGTGCATGGGTCCTTTGGTGTCGCAATCGTTTAGTAACATTTTTATGTTGGGATTATGTCCGACCTCGGGCAACAGTCGTCCGATGAGCTGTGGTGCTAACATGTCCGGGTACTGGCCCAGAACAGCCCCTCCTAACCTCAAAGCGTCGGCCACCAGCATTAGCTCTCTGGAACAATTTATTATAGGTGTATAACGACAGGACTAAGTAGAAAATCATTTTTTGAGGAGACAAATCCGGCTCGAAGGCCCACCAGGGCCAGCGAAATCTGGGAAAAATTGACGGATGACGGAAAAGGACGCCATATTGGCACGACTTAAAGATAAAATTCGTCCAGTTTCGAAGACAGCCATTGATTTTCCTCGCGTTTCGCCGGAAGGTCTTTAAAATTGTTTTTTTTTACATTAATTCGTGTATGGGATCGTATCTGGTAACCCACCTTTTTGAATCTTTGTTGTCGATGTTTACGCATGCGTCCTCGTAATCTGCCAACACCGCCTGCAAGGGACAACTGGATAACTTGGCGTGGAGCCACTCGTAGTTGAAGAGGACGTTCTCGTACAAATCCTTGAATCGTCTGGACCTGACTAGATGAAAAGGCAGTTCGCCAAACTAAGAGAAATTGAGGTTATGTTTATTTAAATTTGAGGTTAAAATCTTAAGTTTATATCATACAACTAAAAAAGGACTGACAATGACAAATTACAACGGATTTGTGTCCGTTATGGAATCGTTCATACATTTATACCTTTCTTAAATTGTATCTAGACACCTTCCCCTCTTTGGAGTAGAACACCAAAGGCTGTACTGGCACCTTCCTGTCAGCAATGCCTTCTTTGTCTGTTAAGTTAAACCTAAAACACACAGAAAGGAAATGGTAACGCAAGAAATAGGTTCCTATCAGTTTTTGGGGGCTAGGAGAAGGGCCAAGGGTCTCAAATTGCCTCCTGCGTACTCACGCTTCTCACCTGTGTCTCTGTATCTCGGTGTATTTGAAAGGTTTGGGTTTGCCGCCGCCCCATATCCCCAGGAAGTAATCGGCGATCATAGAGTGGAAGTAAGTCGCCATGTTCATGTTTTTAAAGTAGCGCTCCTTGGCGGTGTCACGAAATTGCCTGTAAAGCGATGGTTCAAGGATATAACATATCTTAGGAAGGAATTAGTACATTTTACCTGTGATACCAGTTCATGACGCTGACACCGTCGGCTTCTCTCTCCGACAAGTAATTCGGCAGATCGTTCCTTATCCTGGTCCAAAGCAGGGGAGGTATCCGCCTCACTGGGGGTAAATGGTACTGGTAGACGTCATCCAGTACCTTGTCGTCCAGCGATATCAAGTCTTCCAGTTCCGATTCGGACAGACCGCTCTTCGCCGCCGTTATGTAGGCCAAGCCGTGGAAAACCAGGATCCGGCCGTGCTGAAAATAAGTGTGAGCTGCAGTGTCGGTAAAAAAGCTTAAGCCCGCGTCTGTACCTGTTTTTCTATTCTTTCAAAAAGCATCATGATCGAGTCCATGACGGTGGACGCCAAGTGGGTGTCCTGCGACTTTGTGTAACTTCTCCACCTGCATATTTCGGCGAAGACCAGCTTCACGAAAATCGGCAGGCTGCATTTGTCGATGGCGTTGGACACCAGGCGCCACTGGTAGTTTGTAAGGTCCCTATGCGCAGTCTTCATCCACATTCTGCAAATTATCAGTTCGTTACCAGCTTACGTTACTGTATGTTTGTTATCGTACTTTATAACCCTCATGGCTAGTTCCTCTCCCAGCGCTCTCACTTCAATGAAGTTCTCTTCAACGTCGATCATCCTTCTTAAGACGCGGTAATCTTTCGACACTTCCGGATTGGCCTCTTCGCAAGCGCAAGACACTATGATCTAAAAATGTATATCACCGTTCAAATGACTGACTAACTAACTAACAGACTCCTCCATAACGTCAGTTCTGCGTCCGCGATTAAGAATTCATGTAGTGAATTCGAGTATCTACAGCTATAAATGTTTATATAATAGTGTTTATGGTCCTTCGGACCGGATAATTAAGTTCATATGACTAAGTTAAAATTAAATGTTACCCTAAGTCCCTTGTAAGAAAATGTGTCATAATTGTAAAATAAAAGTTACTAATAACAAGATAGACAGTGTTTTTATTTAACTAATAATTTACCTCATTTTACGTCGTCAGCAGTTTTACCTTGCAATGTGGCGGAAGTCTAGTTGGCAGCCAGGAGACCTTATTAGCGTCTTGAGTGCCAGTGAGTTGGTCTACAGAGTCGAGAAATAGCAGTAAAGGTTGCTCCTTGCTCGCCAACGTTAACAGTTGTTTGAAGTGCGCGGTTAATGGAACCAAATCGTCGGGAATGCCTTCGAAAGGTAGCATGAAGTTGTAGGAGATCTGAAAACAAGAATCAGAGTAACTAGGTCCGGATGATCGTTTGCGCTTTACCTGCTGGCAGATCGAGATCAACGTAGGCGTTAAAGCCGAGGAGTCCGGGGTGGTTCCCAAGAACCGTATGATGCTGATTGGCTTAGCGCCCGTAAACCACTCCTTGCTTGTTGACATGCCGGCGGACTTGGCCAAGAGGGACGTTTTGCCGCATCCTCCCTCGCCGTATAAGATGAGGCATTTGTCCGAGTTGCCCAGCATGTACTCGTGGATGTGGTCGAGGCTGTCTTCGCGTCCGTAAAAAACCTACAAATTTCAACAAGTTATCAGAATCTGTAAGATTCTGCGATCCATACCTTTACGGAGTTGTTGCAAGCATGCAAGTGCTGCAATATTTCCGTGATGATTTGACCTTGAGCGCTGGAATCCTCTTTCCTCATGGCCCTGTCCACTAGCTTCACTATATTTTTGTAGAAGTGCGTTATGAAATGCTTCAGATATTCCTCGTGGGTTTCGTTGTCCAAACCCTCCCTGCCTATCCATTCCACTGTGTACCTAAAAGTTGTGAGGTTAATTCATTGCCCTATCCCGTGCAATATGATACGAAACAGTGGCATGTTGTCACAAGTATTTTATCATAACGTGCCACTTTTTGCAGGAATTGATCTTGCAAAGGATCTAATAAAACTGGGTTTACTTTTGAAAGTTGCTGGTCTCTATTTTGGCGGGCAGCCGTTCGTCCCTTAAGTTGGTCAGTAGTTTGACGGACTCGGTGTCGAGACTCCTGTTTATGATATCCACGAATAACGAGGCTTTCTTCAGATTTTGCAGATTGATGTTGTTGATGTACCTGACGTATGCCAAGCAGTGGTTCTTTGTGTTCTTCACGCTTAAGATCCCGTTGATGACTTCCCTTTCCGTTACTGCAATTTATGATTTTCCTTCGATTACAGATTACAGGTCTTCGCTCAGCGAGTGAGCGAGAGCGGGGTTTTACTCACCTGCCATGAAGTAATTATGCATGGCGTCGTGATCCATCTTGCCCTGCGTGTACAGGGCCGAGGCAGCTTTCCTGAACAGTTTTTGGAATTTCCCCAACGTGTCCCACCATTTCGCCTGATCTTCTGCTTGCAATTTCGGTATTCTCTGCAAAAATGGCATAATTTTCATGTCGGCAACATTTACTGTTCTACGTTCATATGTTTACTTACTTTGTTGTTGAAATTGATTAAAATGGAGGAAATAGGTTGCAGAACGGAAATGGGCGGGACAGCGTTGCTATCCTTCCTATACCAAGTGTCTATTAAAGTGGGGTCGTGTCCGGTTGCTGCCAGCTCATCCCGGATCAGCTGTAGTTCTGAGGATAATATGTACGTGGGGATGGGCCTGTAGCCATATTTTTGCCCCAAGAATACCTGGAATTGGGAATGGATTCATTTCAAAAATGATTTTTGTTTTTTGTGTTTTACTTACGACAAAATTCGGACCCATGGAGAGTCGCTGACAGTTCTGTATTTCTTTCATGCACAATTCGGTGGTCATGTGATCGTCGGTTGCCTCGTCTCTCACACCCCATCGCATGTCCACAACCTTTAAACAGAAATACTGTCAGCCCAACCAATTCTACATGACAAATGCTTTTTGTGGGAAATTTATGCGGATTTGTTTTTGTTCGGATAGTTGTAGGGGGGTTGGCGTATGCGCAGAGCTATTGGGAACGTCGCCATCTTGAAAAAGTAAAGTTTTTCCTGCCAGGATAGGACGTTAAAAGAGTATAGTCCGTGGAGTTCGTGTATATAAAAAACACAATACTTTAATTTATTACCAAAGGGCGGAGTTTGCTCCCTTATATACAATATATAAGAAGCACAAATGTGACTACGAAAATCAAAAATGACGATAAACATACAAAAACAAAAAAAATCCAGATTATGCGAGTCATATAATGCATATGTCCTACACGTAACATAACCCCAAAGTTATACAATAACCCGAAATACGACTCCAATGCTTATGCTTACTATTTTGCACACTCATCTTTAGAGCGTGGGTCACTGGCTTACGTCAGAAACTGCGTTTGGCTTTAATCGTATGAGCTCAGGTCACTTCTCATATAAAAACTTGATAGTGGCCTTTTTCCCAGTGACGTCACCTACCAGTTGTTAGGCTTTGTTATCTAGGTGGTGCTGGTTAAATTCCAGTCCAAATGTTTTTGAGTTACGGAATGGGCTCTTCCTCGAAATTTTGTAAATTTTACCAGACTACAATATTTTTTAAAATAGCTCTTACGTATTTTTACTTTTTGCTAGTATTTTTATTTGGATCAAAAAAGAATTTTAAAAACGTAGTGATTAATCTATTAAATTTTTGTGACGTCAAAAACATTGGTATAGATTACTGAGTACTCATTTATTATTTAACTGGAAGAGTTTAGGATAAAGCTGTTTTAAAAATTGTAGAAAATGTGAATTATTGCATCAGTTGGTTATAATATTGAATCTTTTTTTGAAAGAAATGAACCACCAACTGCAAACAAAATTTTAGCAGCAGTGCATGAAGATGATTATTTACCTAATCTTAGACGGAGTAGTTTGAGGCTATTAATAAGAGAAATTGGCTTTCGGTGAGTAAACGGACTTTTTATTTCTTCGTTGTGATTGTGTTTAGCATTATATGTGCCCAAAAAGGTTTTATTCGGTGGAGAAATAGGAACCAATCCAATCCAATTATATTTTATACGTTTATCTTATTACTTATGGTTGTTTTAATATTATTTACAAATGTATGTTATATATGCAACACGTAGGGCTTTTAATGTCTACCAAATGTGTTGAAATGATGAATAAAGCATTCTATTATTATATTACGAGTATATTGATATATCTCATAACTTTCTTAGACGAGTAATAGAACTTTGTGAAAATAAAGAAAAAATAGGTAGGTAGTGTTGTTTTATTTATTTGGACATGTTAAAACTTATAGTTAAGTTCTCGCCTTCTAGCAATAAAAATAAAACAAGATGTAGGTATATAGTTGGTATAGTTTTTATTGCTTGAACATTCCACGACTATTCGTAAAAAGAACCGAAAGTAATCTTGCGATAGATAATAATAAATAAACATGTACATTTCATCGTGTAAAAGTGACTATTGCGTACACCGTTCTGCGATACTTTAAAATTAATGGGGCGGAGTCTATTTATATCTGTTGGTGAGACAGATAGTATCTCACCAGCTCCTCCGCCAGAAATGTAATTCCCCGAGGAAAAATATAACTAGCTAATTATACAGGGTGGTCCGAAGTTTACCTGACAAACTTCGGCAGGTGATAGAGGGACTTAAAATAAGTGGAAAAGTTCCTATCAACTTGTCCTTAGGTGATTGCTAACAAAGATACAGGGTGTTAAAGTTTTGTGAAAAACAAACCATTTCTTTAATTACTCTAAAATTATGAAAGCTATTGACATGAAATTTTAGGGGCGGCGATGTTTTTTAAGCCTTCTTTCTTCTAAATTAAGCAGAGATTCGGAAAATCTCAAAATCAACTGTACAAAACAGTGGTGTTACATAGTTTCGGCGAAAAATTTAACTCCCCCACCCCGTAACGGCGCCACTGGAAGCAGTACAAAGGCAAGATTCAACAATAGAGGCTTAAAAACATCGCCGCCCCTAAAATTTCAAGTCGATAGCTTTCATAATTTTAGAGTTATTAAAGAAATGTTTTGTTTTTCACAATACTATAACACCCTGTATCTTGTTAGAAATCACCTAAGGACATAAGTTGATAGGAACTTTTCTACTTATTATAAGTCCCTCTATCACCTGCCGAAGTTTGTCAGGTAAACTTCGGACCACCCTGTATAGTGTGAAATTTTATATTAGTTTTTGCTAAAAACACTTTAATAAAATATACAACTTCACCTAACCTCACAAGTGCACACATATTTTTATACTTTTGAAGTATATATTTTTGCATAATACATGAGTACAATATTCTTTCTTTCATTACATTACACTAATAATTATAGTATAATACGAGTGTTTCAATAGTCAACTAAGGAAAACCAAGCCAAAGCCAAAATGCTTTTTGTTGGTTGGAATTCTAACCTATAATTAGCAGTCTATTTTAAATAATTTACGATATTGAAACTTTATAAATCTACTGCCTGAGAGAGTTTTTAAATGTTACAATGGATCCAAGCTAAAACTGCAAAAATTAAATTAAACTGAAAATTTGAAATAAATTTGCAAAACTATAGTAGGGCCAAAAAGAGTAGTCAGTAAATCAAAACATTCACCGGCAATTCTTCAAAGTATTTAGCTGTTATGGAATGCAGAAGCGGCAGCTTTTTTTACCATATAATCCCATATAATTGAGAAAAATATATCAAGTTTTATCCGCCTACCAGAGATGAAAACCACAACTAGTTCCCCCTGAGTTTACTGACTACTCTTTTTGGCCCTACTATAGAAAGTTAAGGTTATGTTGTCCTGATAAATTTAGCCTCATAATGGCGGGTGGGCGTGACCTTTGGCTCTATTGTCATCACTGTTCCTATAAAGTGTCTGTAGTATAGATTATGTGCATCATATGACTCACATAACCCTAAATGATTAGTTTTTGTAAATTTATTTTCAATTTTTCATCAACTTCATTAATAATAATATAATAATAATACGTCTTTATTGATTTCCCAAAAACAAAAATTGAGAAACACATTCGGGCGAAGTTTAGCAATTAAAGGCTACTCTTACATTTATAATGCACTGAACAAGATTTTAGATGATAGTACACGAACCAAGCAGAAATTTTGATAAAAGCGACATAATAAAAAAACGTACAAAATGCATATTTTTGAGGTTAATTGTGACGTCACGTGCACAAACGAATTTGTTGGATTTTAACCAATAGCAAGACGTCACGTACGGAAAACTGGCGGGACTTTTGAAATTGATGCAACTTAAGAGCCCATTGGCGTGCTGTGATGTTTTTCTTTTGGGTTATATATTTTGGCAAAATTGTCGAGGTGACAAGTCCGTACAGTGTTCATCTAAAGTTTCTTTGTCATTACGAGGTATTCTCGAAAAAGTGAATGAAAAAACGTGTGTCTTTAGGGGTGGCTTAACTAGCAATTTGAAATTTGCGGAGTTGAAAAGCTTTAAACAGTAAAATGTTCAAATTTGAAGAAATGAACCTAGACATAATGCAACAAGCAAATTGATGGGAAGTCCTTCAACCCCACCGCTTCCCTACATATGAATAGTTTAATTATCGCCCCAATCCACACAATTCCCGTGTACCAACAGGTAACATTGGCGATAGATAACTAAATTTTAAATGATACTTTAAACGATTTTCCACGTATTATGTCCACCCTTTTGACAGCCTGAAAAGCACAAAGAAAAGCCCTAATAACTTTACACGACGTACAATCGCCTCAAATGAGTCGTGCCATTAAACAGCCGCGAGTGCACCCTTTTAGTGGTATTGATTCCGTGACGAGCACCTTGTAGGTCACTTCTGTGCCGCTCGGTACCAAGACCCAAGACATTACCAGTGCCAAGGGCATTTTTTTGCGAAATCGTTTCAGTTCGTGACTCGATCCACGTGGATGTGGAAAAACACCTATAGATTTATGGGCCCTTCCGATTGCGTCAAGAAAGACGTGTTTTTAAAATGCGAAACAATAAAATATATTATCATATAAATCTGAATTGGAAATATGTATAGGCTTTAGAAGCATGAAAGGGTATTCAACCCCTTTGCATTTTTTACAAAATGTGATTGTTTATTAATGCGTCTTCCTCAGACTTTTAAGTTATTTTTTTACTGTTTTCATACTGACAACATTAAAAAAAAAAAAATTATTTCAGTTGGTCGTTTAACTATATTTATATTCGAACCAGGCTTCAACCTATCAAATAAATTCCAGTAGATTTATATTTAACTTAAAAATGTTTTTACGTTTCTGTATCTATATATTTACCTGGAATTCCAAACCATGCTTTTCTCTACAATAATCCTTGATTTTTGGGTAACATTTAGCCATCAGAGTGTTTCTTTCCATAGTTGTATCTGAAAAAATTTAAAAAAAGTTCAATACAGCTCGATGGAGGGTTTTCTCAATTTTTTTTTTTTTTCAAAAGCCTACCTGTAAATGTAGAACTTGTAAATATGCGCACGATTTTGGAGCTTACAGGCGGCAGACTGTCCAGCGAACCCGCAAAAATAAGGTCTATCGTTCTGTCGTCCATTTCTTATATCAAATCCAAATTTAAATTGGTATAATAATTTTTTTTTAAACTAAATTTATATCTCGCGGTTATATTCACGTATTATTTTTAGGACGTTTCTCCGCGTATAACCCGCCGGGTTTGAAATTCATTCTCAGAGATTTTCGAAAGATACTTTCGAGCGTTGTGGAGTTCAGGCGCCGACTGAAGTGCGGGAAAATTTCAAGAAATGATCGATATTTGTTATGGCAGTTTTCAGGCGGTTTTGTGTGAAGTATGTTCACGGTGATTTTTCAAGATATGTTGCCCATAACGAGAAATACATAATTTGTTGATGTGAATTGAATGAATTGTGGAAAATGACTTATTTAATGGATTTTGCAGCTGTGCTTTTACTGCAGTTTTTATGGTAAATATAATTGTAAAGCATTACTGTTTGAAAGTAAATTTATAATACATATAAATAATCAAATTAAAGGTAGGTGTGGTAAAATTTTCCCTTAAAAAATTGGGCAGAATGCAGTGGCGTATCTAGAGGTTTTGATTTAGACTATCTTGTTGCATTAAAATATTATTTTTGGATATTTTCAAATAAAAATGTTTTCTTTATGTTTCATTGCACTTGTTTAAGGATTTTTCCGTAGTATTGAAACTTTAAAAATTTGTTTCGGCCTTTTTTATTTTCGGGAAAGAAAATAAAAAATATTTTCCAAAGGAACTTTATGTTTAGCTTTACTATTTTAAATCCGTATCAAAAGAAAAATGGCACTTTTAATTTGAGGTTGTTTGTGATAAGCCTTCTACAGAGAGTTGATGTTGCTAGAGACCACATATGCTGTCATTTTGTTGTAGAAAACAGAAATTTCTTATATACCAAGCTTCCCGAGTACAAACCAAAAGTCATATTTGGACTATTTTGGCCATTTAGGTGTATATTTAAAAATGCAGTTAAAATTCCAATGATATAATTCTTACACAGTCGCTTTAAATATTATAAGCTGTATTATTTTTAAAAGTCCCGCCAGTTTTCCGTAAGTAACTCCAAACAAATTCGTTTGTGCACGTGACGTCACAATTAACCTCAAAAATATGCATTTTTACGATTATCGAATATTATGTCGCTTTTATCAAAATATCTGCTTTGTTCTTCCTGTACTTTCAACTAAAATCTTGTTCAGTGTATTATTAATAAAGTTTTAATTGCCTTGATTTAATAAAATGAGATTCTTTTTGTTGGTTGGAAATTCAACCTATAATTAATTAGCCGTCTATTTTTAATAATCTACAATATTAAAATTTTATATATGTTCTGTCTGCGAGAGTTTGTAAATATTATAATGGATCCAAGTTAAACCTACAAAAATTAAAATTAAAATTGAAAAATGAAAAGAAATTTACAACAAAAAATTTAAGGTTATGTAAGTTATATGATGTACAGTCGGCGCCACCCAAATGTGAACGCATTTTGGTTGTTATGGAATTTTCTTCTGAATTTCATTGTAGGAAGTCAGACTTTGTTTAGTGGCGTAACACAGAGAGGATATATTGACAGTAAATAATATTACTTTTATTATTTTCTGCTACCATAATAATTGGAAGGACGAAGGCCGACACGAATAATATAAAAGAAGTTAGCAAAATAATTAACTAATATTACCTACATGTTAGTGGAAGAAGGTTAATATTAATTATTCCTTTAATTCATTCATGTATAACGATTGTGAGAAATAAAATGACACAAACTAAGCGTATTAACAATAATTAATATATTTCAACACATACCTAATAATTCATAATTCAGAAAAACATTAATAAAATAAAAATGGTAAAAACTAATCTCTATATTTAAAAATCAGCAATTCGTCAGGCCAGATAGCTTAAGACGTCTTTGTGCTATTCTGAAAGACCCTGGGAATAATGTTTCTTCTTGAGTTTTGACAGCGGTTTCGAAAGGATTCTGACGGATAAATTCGACCAGAGCACTGTCTTTATTCTCATTGGAGACCTTCCCTATACCTTGCCTTTGCAGTCTTTGTTCTTCTTGCCAGCGCTTTTTTTTATATAAAGTATACAACTTTTACCACATTTAAATCAGCAGCCACTTCACTCAAAGACTTATTTTCTTCCAATTTAGCTATAGCCCTCGCTTTTTGCGCTTCAGTTAAATGTCTTGGCATAGTTATCTTTACTTTTACTTTTGACAAATTATGACAAATATATTTGACAACTATTTTCAAATTTTACGGCGACTATGATTTAAAGTGCAAATTACACTATACAATTTTGCCGTTCACATTTGGGTGGCGCCGACTGTACTTACACGATCCATACTACAGGAACTTTATAGGAACAGTGATGACAATAGAGCCAGAGTCACGCCCACCCGCCATTATGAGGTAAAATTTGCCAGGACTAACATAACCTTAAATTTTTAGTTTTGCAAATTTATTTTCAATTTTCATTTAATTTTTTTGTAGTTTTAACTTGGAAACATTGTAACATTTAAAAACTCTTTTAGACAGTAGATCTATAAAGTTTCAATATTGCAGATTATTAAAAATAGACTGCTAATTATAGGTTATAATTCCAACCAACAAAATCATTTTGGTTTTGTTTTCTTTAGTTGACTATTGAAACACTCGTATATAATGATGCTATAATTATTAGTGTAATTTAATGAAAGTCTAGAATATTTTAGTTATTATGCAAAAATTTATGTACTTCTTAAAAATACAAAAATATGTGTGCATGTGTCAGGTTATGTAAAGTTGTAAATTTCATTAAAATGTTTTTAGCTAAAAAAAATTAAATTTCACACTAGCCAATTACAATGAATTTATATTTTCTACAATTTTTAAAACGGCTTTTTCCTAGACTTTTTCGTGGGTAAACAGTCGAATGGCCAACAATGAGGCATGACGAGAAATAATTTAAACCAACACTTATCTTATAAATACAATATACAGGGTGAGTCATGTTGTATGGTAAAAAATTAATATGTGAATAGAGCATGAAAAAACAGTATTGACGTGTCTCAGGATTTTGCTATATAACCCTACATTTTTTTATACAAAGTTGAAAATTTTTCGTTAAATTTTTTAAATATCTTTTGATTAAAAACAGTCATATCAATGAAATGTGGTTGGTTTATATTTTTCATAGGGCGCTATCAACTGGCGATATTAGTTTTTCAAAACTAATTCAGTGGCGTGCGAAATTTCCTTACGGCCCCGAAAGTTCATTGAGGTTAATGGACTTCATTTTGAAAATTATTGTAAAAAATAGTAATTAAGTCGCTGTCGTTTTTAAATTTTTGTTATTAAAGATTTTGTTTCTTTAGAGTATTTTATTATTTTTACATTAGGTTTTAAACTCTGAAATTGTATGAAAAAATCCAGTGGCGCACAGTTATCGGCATTTTTATCAGAAAAAAAATGTATAAACGCACGCCACTGGATTAGTTTTGAAAAACTTATATCGTCAGGTGATAGCGCCCTATGAAAAATATAAACCAACCAAATTTCATTGTACGACTGTTTCTAACCAAAAGATATTAAAAAAATTCAACGAAAAATTTTCAACTTGAACACCTTGTATAAAAAAAAATTAAGCAAAATGCTGAGACACGTCACTACTGTTTTTTCATGTTCTATTCACATATTAATTTTTTACCATACAACCTGACTCGCCCTGTATAATATAAAATTATTAAATGCGTCTTTAAATCGTTTTTTTCACAATACACTAATCACAAATAGTTTTTATAAGATGCACAAGTAGACACAGTATAATATGACAGCTTAAACAATTTCAGCATTTTTAGCCTCTTAATGGCGGTACATACCACGTGAATCCAACTACCAATCAAAATACTGACAACCTTTTGTCGCCACTGTTCCCATAAAGTCTCTGTAATCTATACCAATACGTCACAAAAAAATTTAATGGTTTAATTACCACATTTTTAAATAAAAGTTTTGGCCTTCATAGAAAAAATAGTAGAAAAATAGTAGAAAAATTATTTAAAATGAACTGTTATGCTTAAAACAATTGCTATGGTTTTACTGCTGACATTGGCGTCGCCAAAGGGGGGCATGGGGCGGTCGCCCCCCCCGCCCTTGCTTAAAATGTAGTGCGTTTATAACTGAGGGTTCATTAGAAACGAGTTCGTTCTAACCAGACTTCACTGTATATTTACTACGTATAATAGAAAAATAGAAAACCAAAGTAAATAAATGTCATTTGCTTTTATTAATTAAAATTTATTACGCTACACCCTGGTGACTATTTTTCGAAATATGTACTCGCCACTGCTTAGATGTAAAACAATTTTACTGTTATTTTTTTATTAATTTCTCTAGCACGTTTCGAAATAATAATTTACAACGGATGAATAAATTTTTTACTCGATTTGCCACAAAGGTGGCTCCGTGTACTCATAACGCCCAGCACTGTATATGTATAGATGTGTAAATTTATTTAAAGGTGATGCAATTTATTATTATAGAATGTAACCCAACTGAGCGAATAGTGTTCAAAATGCAGGCTCAGTCGTCGAATATGGGGGTGGTAGACTCGCATACCACCCAGATGAACCAGTTTAGGAGCTATGTCACAATGCTGGGCGATCCAGGTTGCAAAGATGTACTGAAACTGAAGGCCACGCAGGAAATCAGCAAAAATTTTGAGGTAAAAACTATATTTGCTCTTTTTGTCGGAAAGGGCGTTTTCCTTCAGGTTGATTTATATTTCCGCTAAGACAATTTTTGTGAATATTATTTATTGCAGATGATATTAAACTCGGCTCTGTATCCGAGCTTTTTGGATCATTCGGTGAAAATTTTCCTGAAAATTCTGGAAGATGGCGAGCCACATTTCATTGCCGAGTATAATATACAACAAGTAAGGACAATCTGTTTTTTTTATATCTACTGGTTGTATTATTTAAACATTTTTTTAGGTCCGGAAGTTAATTTTAGAGATGTTGTATAGACTGCCCACAAACGAGACCTTAAGGCCGTACGTAAGGCCCATTCTGCTGCTTATGTTGAAGCTGTTGGAAATCGATAACGAGGAAAACGTTCTCGTTTGTCTGAAGATTATAATCGAGCTGCACAAACAGTACAGACCGCAATTTAGTGCCGAGGTAAAACCATAACTAACTCTAGTATTTTCTTGATCGCTTCTAGTTTGGGTTTCAGATTCAGAGATTTTTGCGCTTCGTAAAATCCATATATTCAAACCTGCCGAATCATATGGACAAAATTTTTGAACCGAGACCGCCCATAAAGGTCAAAGACCTCAGCGAGGTGAACATAGAGGAATTATTGAAAGAGACTTTTACTATGACAATCATCCAGACTGAAAAACGAAACAAAGATGGCACCTTAATTGCCGTAAGTTTGTATCAATTTAAACCTGATGTGAGAATATTGAAAAAGTTTTTTTGTAGTACTATTTAATCCCTAAAGCCGTCCTGTCTTTGAAAGTCCTCCAAGAACTACCCATCATAGTAGTTTTAATGTATCAGCTTTATAAACAAAGCGTACACCAAGATGTTAGCGACTTTATACCTTTGATAATGAATACAATAACGCTACAGCCTACCCTTGAACAAAGGCAGGCCGAGACGTTTAACAAGGAAATTTTTGTGGACTTTATGGGCGCCCAAATCAAGACCCTGTCATTTTTGGCTTACATCATTAAAAGCTACCAAGAAGTAGTCAAGGACCACTCGGCAATGATGGTACAGGGCATGCTTGGCCTTTTAACTTTGTGCCCCATGGAAGTAGCGCATCTGAGGAGGGAACTGTTGATTGCCGCGAGGCATATTCTCGCCACAGATTTGAGGAACAGTAAGTTGTAAATGTAAAGTATTTGAAGCATCCGATAACTGAATGTATTTTTTAGAATTCGTGCCCCATATGGAGAGACTGTTTGACGAGGACGTCTTGTTGGGCCGGGGTTGGACAACTCACGAGTCCTTAAGGCCCCTGGCTTACTCGACGCTAGCCGACCTGGTTCATCACGTCCGGCAACAATTGCCTCTGGCAGACCTCACGAGAGCCGTTCACTTGTTCAGTAAAAACGTCCACGATGATAGCTTAGCAACAACGTAAGAAATGCGGCCGCTACTTTGTTGTTTTTCTTAAAAATATTTATTACAGCATCCAGACAATGTCTTGTAAGTTACTACTAAACCTGGTGGACTGTATAAGGATTAGATCGGAAGCCGAGAAGAGCAACGAGGGTAGAGAATTGCTGATGCGTATGTTAGAAGTTTTCGTCCTTAAATTCAAAACCATCGCTAAAATACAGCTGCCAATTTTAGTCAGCAGATGGTAAGTAAAACATAGCGCAATCACCTAGTAGGTAACTGTTGTTGTCGTTGTAGCGAGCAGCGCAAGCAGGAGGCGCAGAACGTACTACAAGCTCAGCAACAGAGTAGCCAGGAAAGAATGGAACAAGATGTGAAACCGAACCCCGCCGAAATTCTGGAGAACGCCTTGGCGTCGGCTCAGGGGCAGCAGTCGAAAGAGGAGAAGTCAAAGTTCGGGTTCCCACAAAATAACAATTACAGCGTAGCGGATTACAGGAGCTTGGTTAAAACGTTGGTCTGTGGGGTTAAAACGATTACTTGGGGATGTTCTGCTTGCAAGGTAAATCCTAGAACTTAGACGATTTTGAATTTACTTACTGACACTTCTGTGATTTTAGACCTCCACGGGCCAGTCTCTTGTGCAATCGAAACACTTCCAGCCTCAGGAGACGTTGGTTTTTGTAAGGCTGGTTAAATGGGCGTTGAAGGCTTTAGATATTTACACCCTTAACGTGGGGCTGCAAGGAGGAGTCCCTCAAAGGATGAACCAGCAGAGCGTTCGGACCAAGGAAGAGAAGGAAGTTTTGGAACATTTTAGCGGCGTGGTAAGTAATTTCGTTGCAACTGTTACACTTATTAATCTAATACCATAACCTATCATTTTGTTTCTTAAATAGTTTACGATGATGAACTGTCAAACTTTCCACGAAATATTCTCAACGACTATTGAGTACCTCGTGGAGAGAGTTTATAAGAACCCCACTTTACAAACCGTGCCTAACACGCTGCTAGCGAATCCAACGACGAGTCCCATTTTCGCAACAGTTCTTGTTGAGTATCTCTTGGAGAGAATGGAAGAGATGGGGTCTAATGTGGAAAGAAGTAATTTGTATTTAAGGCTATTCAAGCTAGTTTTTGGCAGCGTTTCGTTGTTCCCGAAAGAGAACGAGAACATGCTTCAGCCTCACTTGCACCAAATTGTTAACCGGTAGGTTTATATAATTTTAATATTTCCCGAATGAGATTGAACTTATGCGTTAGGTCTATGGAGTTGGCGATGAGCGCCATGGAACCGTACAACTACTTCTTATTGTTGAGAGCCCTGTTTAGGTCGATAGGTGGCGGCAGTCACGATTTGTTGTACCAGGAATTTCTGCCGCTGCTGCCGAATTTACTGGAAGGTAAGTAAGAGTTATTTTTTCGGTAATAGCTTGACTGGTTTTTTCTGTACTTTAGGTTTGAACAGACTACAAAGTGGTTTGCACAAGCAGCACATGAAGGACTTGTTTGTGGAGCTGTGCCTTACGGTGCCAGTAAGGCTAAGCTCTCTTCTGCCGTACTTGCCTATGTTGATGGATCCTCTGGTGTCTGCGTTGAACGGGTCGCATGTTCTGATCAGTCAGGTACGAGTGTTTATTTGGAACTTTTCACATGGATTTATATTTGTGTTGAAATTTTGCCTATAAGAAGTAACGGCATTATTTTTAGCTTAGCTTAAATGTTCCAGAAATTCGCAAAAAATTCATAGAAAAGAAGAAAAATGAGATGATTCGAAAGGTGCAAAATTTTTTAGGTTTTGAATTTGAGATATTTTAAAAATTTCAATTTTTTGATAAATTTGAAGTTTAAAAAATTTAAATATTTACGAAAATTTTAAAAATTGCAAAATCTCAACTTTGAAAAATAATAAATTTGAAAATTCTTAAAATTTAAAAAATTTGAACTTTAAAAAATTTCAGTATTTCCTAAAATTTTCAATTCTTAAAATTACAAAATAGACATTTGAAAAATTAAGGATTTCAAAATTTGAATAATTTTAAAAAATTTCAATATTTTCTAACCAGAAAATTTGAAAAATTTTAAATTTTAATAATTTAAAAAATTTGAGTTTCTTTAATTTTTTTCATGAATTTATTTTGGCTTTTGAATACAGTATAACTGGGCGATTTATTGACCGATTTAATTTATTTTTTTAAAGTTTGTTTTGTTTTTCATAAGAACTTTATTTTAAACGATATTCCAATATTTATATTAAATTTTTTTAGGGACTTAGAACGTTGGAGTTATGTGTAGACAATCTACAGCACGTCTTTTTATATGAGCATATCCAACCAGTTCGAGCAGAATTAATGCAGGCTTTGTGGCGCACCCTAAGAAATAATGACCAGGTTGCTCAAGTTGCCTTTAAGTAAGGATAAATTGTTCTTAATAATATATGAGTTATCTTAAATTATCTGATCAGTACTTCCATCATTCATTCTCGGTTATATTTAATCTGTAATGAAATGAAATAGGAAAATGTTTGTTTTCTTAAGACACATTTTTTAAATTTTGTGCAGGGTTTTGGGTAAATTCGGTGGTGGCAATAGAAAGATGATGATAGAGCCGCAGAAACTAGAATACGTTTCTTCAGATTTTGACCCACCATCAGTCCTAGCCAGGTTCCACTACCAGGAGCAGCCGATACAGTTCCCAGTGTCCAAGGTAAACTGTCCTTGCTTTGTCTGCCTTCTCTATGTTAAATTACATGTCATGTTCTCTTCATGTAATAATTATAAATTTAATTCTTAGATTATCGACACTGCGTTTAATGCCCTGAAGCAAAGCAACACGGATCCGTTTTATCGAAAGCAAGCCTGGGCGGTTATTAACTGTTACTTAACAGCCTCCAGAAACCTGAACGACGACGAAAACACGCTCATAAAATTATTTTTGCACCCGAGCTTCCAAGATGCAAACACCATCCCCAGCATCAAAGGGTCCACATACAAGTCCATTTACAAACAAGCCAGAGAAACGCATCAGACGGCACTTACTGGTATGTTTGTTGGGGCTGCTATAAAGGAGCTGCGAGAACCTGTCGTGCCGGCCCTGGTTTCGGTGGTGCGACATTATACCATGGTTGCTGTGGCACAACAATCTGGCGCCTTTGCGTACAGTCCAAAGTAAGTTTTTCAAATTTAGTTAAAAGTGTTTCCTTACATGTTCGTTTTAGACCGAACAAGCAAGTGACGTTGGATCCACTTGTGTTGGTCGATGCCTTGGCGATTATAATGGGACACGAGGAACGAGAGCTGTGCAAACCGGGCCACTTGGGACTGGTTCTGATCGTGGACACGGCCTCTACACTTTTAGGCAGCCGAGAAATGGTACGGAGAGCAATTTTTTGTTTAAATTTCGTTTTACCTTAATTTATGTTGTTTCTTCCAGGCTTGCCGTTTGCCACTTATAGAGTACCTGTCTGAAAAAATGTGTGCGCTGTGCTACGAGCGGGCATGGTACGCCAAACTAGGCGGCTGCATAGCAATTAAATTTATGTTCGAAAGGTGCGCCTTGAAGTGGGTCTACGAGCATATGTTCATGTTCTTGAAAGCGTTGCTTTTCGTAATGATGGACCTTACTGGAGAGGTTTCCAGCGGGGCGCTCGACATGGCCAAGGATAATCTTCAAAGAATGCTGATTGTTTGCGTGACGCCTCCTCCAGAGGGTTCCGATCAGCAGACGAGAGATTTGCAAAACGGAGCCTTGCGCGAAGTTACGCACGAGTTGGTGAGGCAGGTTACCAGCCCACACACGATGGTTAGGGAACAGGTAGGACAAAAAAATTGATGTTCTTAGGGATTCTGACAATAAGATAAATACCTTTTTTCAGTCTATGGCGTCCTTGCGTTTGTTGGCGGAGAAACAAAATAAAACGGTGACCGCCGTAATGGAGCCGTTCAAAGATGTTTTGGCAGACATGGTGCCTCCTAAGAAGCACCTATTGAAACACCAGCCTGCCATAGCGCAAATGGGACTCATGGACGGGAATATGTTTTGTACGACCTTGGAGCCGAGACTGTTCACTATTGGTACGAGAAAAATACCCGGCCCTCTCATGCGTTTCTGATTATTTATTATTATTATTTCCAGATACGAAGATAAAAGAAGACAACATGTTCATCCAAGATCTATTGTCGTTGTGCAACACGGAGGACTCAAAGTTGAACACTTTCTCGTGCTACAAGTCCATTAAAAACTTCATCCCATTGCGTACTAGTGCGCTGAGAGTTTTGGCCGCTTGTTACTACCTTGTGGACTTCAGGGAGCAGATTTTCCAGGTTCTGTACAAGGCATTGGAGAAACCCAACGCTGAACTTCAAGAGACTGCGTTCGAGTGCATGAAGAAGTTCATAGCAGGTTATAGCGTTGAGAAGGAACTGGTTAGTAATACGATTTTAATGCGACGTTTTAATTTAATTTTTATAATTCACTTGGCAAGTGTTTGGAAGGCCTATAAATTTTATAGGTTGGAATTTCAAATTTTACTTTCACTGACTTACATTCAAGTCAATAAATATTATTAGGATTCTGAAAAAATTTGTATATTGTTTTTATTTTAAAAATATATAAGATTGATATTGACAACATTTTGACATTAGATTTATTATTTTGACAAGAATTTATCTAGTGTGAAAAAGGCAAGGATTGTTAAATCCTTGTGACAGTGAAAAAGGAACCAAAAAACCCCTATGCCAACCTAAACTGGAGTTGGGGACTTCCAGGAATGCAACTTTTCCCCTAAAAATTTGACCTTGATTATAGAAATTATTGTTTTAGGTGCATCAAACTGTTCGCCCTCTGTTGATGACATTAGGAGATGTCAAAAACTTGTCCCTGAACGGAGTGAAAATGCTCTCTTACTTGACGCAACTGTTTCCAAATGTTTTCAACGAAAAACTGTGCGAACAACTACTTGAAATTTTGAAGCAGTTAATGGAGAATTTGACAAATACTCACAAACCCAACCAAGGTTAGTATTTTGAATCTTGTCGCTTTTTAGCGTTTACTCATTTTTACATGTTTGGCAGAATTGGACGTTACCCTTGATGCGACAAGCAATAGTATTTCTAAGAAAGGCGACGAAGAACAAAAAATAGTGACGATAATAAGCATATTTCATCAAACGCCAGCGGCGTCCTCCAAGTTTATCAACCAGTTGTGCCAGCTGATTCTGCAAACCGAACAATCTATGATGATAGAGGCCAGTAGTCCCTTCCGGGATGTTCTCATGAAGTTCCTGTTGAGATACCCGGCCGAGACATTGGAGATGTTCCTGAACGACAACTACATAAAAGACAAGCAGTTTAGCAGGTACTTGGAGTATCTCATCAAACACAAAGATGGGAAGCTGTTTCGCGATTTCATGCAGACCAACATGGTTAAGCGGCTGATAACGATGGTGCTGTCCAACTACGTTAACCTCAACTTGGAGCTGCACGAAAGAAACGAACTGCAATATCAAAGCATAAGAATCATTTCTCTGCTGATAAAGTACGACGATCAGTGGCTGTCTACCCAACAGGAGCTTGTGGATGCCCTGAAGCAGATTTGGTGCGACGACACTTATCAAGAGAGGCACAAAAACATCGAACAGCTCGAGTACACTCACTGGAAAGAGCCGAAGCTGCTCGTTAAGATATTACTTCACTACTTCTGCCATCACCCCACAGACATCGACTTGCTGTTCCAACTGCTCAGGGCGACAGTAGACAGGTTCATTCCCGAGTTCCAGTTCCTAAGGGACTTTTTGGAGAACACCGTGGCTCAGAATTATACGGTGGAGTGGAAGAGGTCCGCGTTCTTCAGATTCGTTGAGCTGTTCCCCCTGAGCAATATGTCGCAGGAGCTGAAGTCTAAAGTGTTGCAGCTGATTCTGATTCCCTGTTTCGCGGTCAGCTTCGAGAGAGGCGAGACCAATAAACTGGTCGGAGGCCCACCGATGCCCTATCAGGATAGCAGCGACAACGTTGTGTCCGTTTTTATAAATAAGGTATGTATGGTCAGGAGTACCAAATCGTTACTTGATATAATTTTAACTGAACCCTAACCTTAAATATTTTTCAGCTTATTGATCCGGATAATCCGTTTCCTTCTGCTGATTGCGTCCGCATATCCCTCCTGCAATTTTCCTGCCTCCTGGTGGAGCAGGCTAGTCCCCACATACACGACCACGATGCTAACAATAAGGCGCAGGGTTTCAAATTACGTCGGCTCATGACTTTCGCTTGGCCTTGTCTGCTGGTAGAGAACTGCGTGGATCCCGCCACCCGTTACCATGGCCATTTGTTGCTGTCTCATATCATCGACAAGTTTGCGATACATAGAAAAATAGTTTTGCAAGGTGAGCTAACGGAACGATTTTTGTGTGCTTTATATATGTCTATGTGAAATTTTTCAGTGTTTCACAGCCTCCTGAAGGCTCATGCTCTTGAGGCTAGGAACGTTGTAAGGCAGGCGCTCGAAATTTTGACGCCGTCTATGCCGCTTAGGATGGAAGAGGGTCATACGATGCTCACACACTGGACTAAGAAGATAATAGTTGATGAAGGTCATTCGATGCAGCAGCTGTTTCACATCCTGCAGTTAGTCGTTAAACATTATAAGGTACATTTTTAGTGGTCCAAGGACTGTGCCTTGAGGCACTAAAACGAAATATTTTTAGGTTTACTATCCGGTACGTCACGACCTAGTGCAGCACATGGTAAGCTCGATTCAGAGGTTGAGTTTCAGTCCGACAGCCACGTTGGAGCATAGAAAGTTGGCGGTGGAACTGGCGGAAGTTATCATAAAATGGGAAATCTACGGCATCAAGGAGGAATCGAAAGGTTCAGAGGTAAGGATCGCATTGTAACTATGGAACCGTTTCCAAAAAGGTTGGTGTGTTTAGTTTGTAGAAAATATTCCGATGAAGAGGCCGATGTTTGACGAAAGCGGTGAGAGTAGCCGTAAGAAGATGGCGATCGGAGGCCCTTCTGGCTCGGGCAACATTCCTGTATCAGTTGTGAAAACGGAGCCTGGAATCAACAAACCTATCGATCGAGCCCACACGGACACAGTACTTAACTTTTTGTTGAGATTGGCTTGCCAGGTCAGTGTGGTTTTTCGTTATGCCATCATAATAGTCTAGTCTGCGGTTTCACTGGAAAAAAATTAATAACGAATAGGAATGTTTATTAATAGGTTATTTTTTCGCAGGTCAACGAACCTGCTACAGCTAGCCCTGCCAATCCAGCGGCCAATAGCCCAGGGGAGGTTCTGTCAAGACGTTGCGTGATCCTCCTCAAAACCGCCCTGAAGCCCGACATTTGGCCCCAACCGGTGGACTTGAAACTGGCATTTTTCGATAAGATTCTGATGACTGCGAAGACGTCAAATCCGAACATCGGCAACATTTGCACCGCCCTGGAGTTGTTGACGTACCTTCTGACGGTACTGGACAAGAACCAAATCTTAGCTAGTTTCAAGTCGTTGCAAGAGGGCATAGGGGCTTGCATAACCGCCAACAACAGCAAGATAATCAAGCTGGTGCACAATTTACTGATGAAGTTGATGGCGATCTTTCCCATGGAGAGGGCGAATGCCAACTTGACTAGCAAGGATGATGCGTTGGACACCTTGTACCTGCACGTGGGGAAAGTGATTTCCGAAGGGTTGAGCAACTATGAAAAGAATGAAAACCCCTCGAATCTATTTGGTACGGTGATGATCCTAAAGGCGGCTTGCACTAACAACCATTCCTACATCGACTTGTTGATAATGCCGTTTATGCGGGTTTTGCAGAAATTACAGAAGGAGCACTTACAACCGACATCTACCGAATACTCGGCTTTGACGAGCGAGCTGCTGATACTGAGTTTGGACCTCGTTAAGACCAGAGTGGTGGTGATGAGCGTGGAGATGCGCAAAACTTTCATTGGAGCTATTTTGGTGGGGTTAATTGAGAAAACGCAGGATATTAAGATTATGAAGGCTATTACAAGGGTAAATAATCCGTTTTAATTATTTTTGTACCTACGATTTTTTATTTTATATTTTTTTCAGATACTAGAAGAGTGGATGAAATGTAAGAACGTGGTGACGCTTAACCAAGCACCAAGTTTACGGGAGAAGTCCATTTTACTCGTTAAAATGATGCAGTATGTGGAAAAGCGCTTCCCGGACGATAACGAGCTAAACGCCCAATTTTTGGAGCTCGTAAACTATGTATACACGTAAGGCGTTATATTATCCGTTTTAAATAGAAATATGGCATTTGCTTTTAATTTTTGTTTTAGGGACAAACACCTTAAAACGACGGAGCTGACGTCAAAACTGGAACCTGCATTCCTAGCTGGTCTGAGGTGTACTCAGCCACACATAAGGGCCAAGTTCTTCAAGGTTTTTGATGAATCTATGCAGAGGAGGCTGCACGATAGATTGCTCTACATAGTTTGTTCCCAGAATTGGGATGCCATCGGGCCCCACTATTGGATCAAGCAGTGCATCGAACTTCTGCTTATTACCGCAGCACCAGGTATGACATATTTGGTTTAAGGATGAAATTAAATATCGTCGTTTTATACTAGACAAAAATTCAACTCTAAAAAACGTAGTGATGAGAAAATGACCGGTCATTTATTTTTTGTCACTTGACGGTCGTAGGTCAACAAGTCGATTATATTTTTTTAATTATGGTCACATATGATTGGTCTTTTCGGTACGAATATTTTAATACCAAATACATACTTGTAAGTTCATTTTTAATCAGTGTTTTAATAATAATTTTAATTTATAATATTAATGAAAGATTAATAAAATTATTATTATTATTATTATTATAAATTTATGCAAGTTGTACACTATATAAATGGCTTATCCCTTTAGACGGAGGCATTGAAATGTCCCACGAGAGCAGCATCTTGCCCAGCATAACGTCGGTGATAAACTCCGGCGATAAGCAAAAGAAAGAAGAATTCAGCCGCCACCAGTTCCAGAAGCCGAGTTACTGCGAATCGATGGAGAACAAGGATGAGGTGCTCGACGTGGATTTGGCCAATGTCGAATCCAACCCTAGTGTGGAGGAAAAGCCGATAATCAGAGAGGAGACGGTCAAAATGATCAAGAAACATTACGAGTTCATACAGGTTTCGAGAAACGTTACCACCGATCAGTTCTTGGTAGCTGCAGCTCAGCTGTGTCACATGGATACGAGTCTGGCGGAGCACGTGTGGCTGTCCCTGTTCCCCAAGCTGTGGGCCATCCTGCAAGAAGATCAACACAATGTAAGTAAACAGAATTTTTTTTATTGGCATTCGCTGTTCTTTAAAGTTTAACACCTCTAAATTATTTTTCCTAGGCCCTGGTGCAAGAAATTTTACCGTTCATCACATCCGGCACCCACATTATTCAGAAAGACTGCCACCCGAGTGCCATAAACACTTTTGTGGAGGCTTTGTGCAGGTGCAATCCACCCATACAAATGGCACCGTAAGTATGCTTACACATATTTGTGCACGATGTGTCAACAATTGTTTTTCCAGGCCGCTAATGAAATATATCGGAAAATCCCACAATCTGTGGCACCGTATGGCTTTAGGACTGGAGCAGATGGCGTTCGATCCCAATTCCACGTCCAAAGCTAGCAATCCTGCCAGCTGCTACGAGTTTGAAGGAGATCAGTCGAAAACGGTAAGTTTTGTTAATTTGCATACATGGAAAACTGTATCGTAACGTAATTAAATTCAAGGAATTGCTTGATTCTCTGGGCGAGCTGTATTCGCTCCTCTGCGAAGAAGACCTTTGGGCGGGCTTGTGGCAAAGACACGGCCATTACAAAGAAACAGGCATAGCGATAGCATACGAACAACACGGATTCTTTGAGCAAGCTCAGAGTGCGTATGAGGCCGCGATGGCTAAGCACAAGGCGGACAATAGTATGGGGCCGGTACCCACCCATACCCAACGAGAGATATTATTGTGGCGTGATCACTGGATAAGGTATAAATATAATTTTATACCTCATGGAATACTAAAATAATTTTTGCAAATTAGGTGCGCCAAGGAACTAAACCAGTGGGAGATTCTTATGGACTACGCCAAAAACGGAGTCTACGACTCCTATTTGCTTCTCGAGAGTGCCTGGCGAATACCCAATTGGGAAGTAATGAAGGAAGCGCTGTCTAACGTCGAATATAGTTGTCCCAAGGAGATGGGGTGGAAGATCACCATGTACGGCGGATACCTCTTGATTTGTCAGCCTGACGAAACCAAGCAGCTCAAGTTCGTCGAGAGGTATGTGGAGAGTGCCAGCGCTCTGTGTTTGAACGAGTGGAGGCGTTTGCCGCATATCGTCAGCCACATTCACCTGCAATACCTCCAAGCCTCTCAACAGGTAAACGAAACGTTGGGAAAATTAAATATTTATAGCTACTATGTGTAGAGTAGAGTAGAGTAGATATTTATTAACTGCATTCAAGGTACATTAGCAGCAAGTCAAAAAAAAAAACAGAAAAAAAAGAAAAATACATTATATATATAATATATACATACTGTACTTTGTGGAATCCCGATATATTTTGTTTTTTAGATAATGGAGTTGCAAGAGGCGTACCAAATCCACAAAGGCCTTATGCAGGGCCACCAGAACTCGTTGCATGACATGAAGGCGATAGTCAAGACGTGGCGTAATAGATTGCCTGTTATAGCGGACGACTTGGTTCATTGGAACGACATTTTTACTTGGCGACAGCACCATTACCAAGTAATTGTTAACCATTACGAGAGAAACAGGGATACCACCACCGCCAACTCCATGTTGGGGGTGCACGCTTCAGCCCAGGTAAGTCGAGTGATTTCCCTGCCAGGCGTAGCATTACTGTTCGATTTGTTTTTTCTAGTCTATCATTCATTTCGGGAAAATAGCGAGGAAACATAAGTTGACCAACGTCTGTTTGGACTCGTTGAACAGAATCTACAGTATATCCAGCGTGCCGATTGTCGACTGTTTCCAAAAAGTCAGGCAGCAAGTGAAGTGCTACTTGCAGCTAGCGTCGATGAACAACAAAAACGAGCTGGCGGAGGGGCTGGAAGTCATCAGTCACACGAAGATGCAATATTTCGGCAAAGAGATGACGGCGGAATTTTACGCACTCAAAGGAATGATGTACCACTTGAGCAGTAAGTTTAAATGCTGGGGGGTGTGGAGTTGTAATATATTAATTTTTTCACTTTACAGATAAGTCGGACGAGGCGAACAAAGCATTCTCGGCGGCGGTGCAGATGCACGACACGTCCATCAAAGCCTGGGCGCTGTACGGCGATTATCTAGAGCAAGTGTTTACTCGTGACCCGAGGCAGATTAATTTGGGCGTCAACGCGATGGTTTGTTTCTTGCACGCCTGCAGACATCAGAACGAGTCGAAGGCTAGGAAATATCTGGCCAAAGTTTTGTGGCTGCTTAGCTATGACGATGAAAATTCCAGGTAAGAGTAAAGGATGAAAACACTGTATATCATCGATTTTCTTTTCGTTAATTATTGGAACGGCTAACCGTTCGTCCTATTTTTAGTTTAATGGCAGCGTTGGACAAATATTCAGTTGGCGTTCCTCCTATATTTTGGCTGCCATGGACGCCACAGCTCCTCAACTGTTTAGTGCAATACGAGGGCAACGTAATATTAAATTTACTGTGCCAGGTTCGTACACACTTGCAAAATGTACTAACAGTTTTCAACAACTCCGTTTCTATTGCAGGTTGGAAGGATGTTCCCGCAGGCTGTGTACTTCCCTATAAGGACGTTGTATTTCACCCTCCGGACAGCAACCGCAAGGAAAACTAACTCGGTAAGATAATAGTTTACGGCACGTTTCTCGGTCCTAACCTCAATTTCTTTGAAGCTCATCTTGCAGCAACAAGCAGCCCAAGAGGCGCAGAAGAATGAGGAAATTCAAGCTAGTAACCAGGGAAGTCAGTCGTCATCGTCTGAGAGCAGTACGAGTACAACGACGACTACGACTACCCCTACAGTTGAGGCGTCGTCGATTAAGGCCACGCCCCCAATGTACAGGTGTTCTAAAATTATGAAAATGCAGAGGGATATCCATCCGACGGTGCTGTCGAGTCTGGAGGGGATAGCTGCTCAGGTAACCGTTTTGAGACTCGTTATTTTCCGTAACGCTTTAGTAAATGATTCTGTTCTTAGATGGAGTGGTTTAGAGAGAATTGGTACGAAGAAGTGCTTAGGCAGTTGCGTCAAGGCTTGACGAAGTGCTATGCGATAGCGTTCGAAAATCGGGAGGCTGTTAACGAAGCTAAAATAACCCCTCACATTCTTAACTTTGTGAAAAAGCTTATGTCAACCTTTGGCATAGGAGTAGAGAACATTTCCAGTTCTGCCAATATGACGTTCAACTCGGCCGCCTCTGAGAGTTTGGCTAGAAGGGCGGAGGCAACTTATCAGGACCCCGTTTTCAAAGAAATGAAGAAGGAGTTCACAAAGGACTTTGATTTCTCGCAATCGAACTCCATGAGGTTGCACACGCTTATCTTTAAGCTTAAGAAATGGATAAAAATTTTAGATAATCGATCCAAAATGCTTTTGCAGTAAGTATTTACATGTAAACAGTTTTAATACATTTTTTTCTTATATCTAATGTATTTTAGATCTTTTCTTATTGAGGAGAAGTGCCGGTTCTTGTCAAATTTCACGTTAAAGACGGCCGAGGTCGAGCTACCGGGTGAATTTTTATTGCCGAAGCATAACCACTACTTTGTTCGCATAACCAGGTTTATGCCGAGGGTGGATGTGGTGCAAAAACACAACGCAGCAGCCAGAAGGTTGTACATAAGAGGCCACAACGGCAAGATTTATCCGTACTTGGTCGTAAACGATTCAGGTTTAGCCGACGCCAGGAGAGAAGAAAGAGTTCTGCAACTCCTGAGGATGTTGAACCTGTACTTGGGCAAACAAAAGGTGGGTAGAGGCGTTTCGTGGTGCTCCCAAAAATATTGTCAAAGACAAAGATATTATTTTTTTAGATTTCTGTGATTTTGATTTTACGAGTTGAATAAAAAAAATCCAGTCCTTTGCTTCCGCTTCATCCCCTTTGCTCAATTTTCAAGAAATTAATTTGTGCCAATTTTTAGAAAACTTCTTGATTAGATTTCAACATTTTCAACATATTTATGTATTTATTTTTGTTTTAGGAAACGGCGCGAAGGTTCTTGCACTACACTGTGCCACGAGTAGTGGCCGTATCTCAGCAGATCAGACTGGTCGAGGACAATCCAGCTTCTGTGTCGTTACTTGATATTTTCAAAAAAGGATGTACAAAATTAGGTACGGTTTGGACGTGCCACTGCGAAAGCTTGATATTATTTTTATTGTCTTTATTTCTTGGTTAGGTATTGAACATGACGATCCGATTCAATACTATTACGAGAGGTTGGCGACAGTACAAAGTAGGGGGATTAAGGCAAGCCACCAAGTGTATAGGGATATTTTGAAGGGTGTACAGCAGAATATGGTGCCGAGGAATATCATCAAGCAGTGGGCCTTGCAAACGTTCCCCTCAGCAACCGACTATTGGCAGTTTAGAAAAATGGTGAGTGTATACATGCTGTTTTGTAATTACGTAACGGTGTTTTGTTTTTTCTAGTTTACACTGCAGCTGGCCTTGGCTTGTTTTGCCGAATACGTCTTTCATTTAACACGACTTAACCCTGACATGATGTACCTGCATCAGGATTCCGGACTGATGAATATTTCGTACTTTAAATTTGATGTTGACGATGGCACAGGTGAGGTTTTCATTTTGACTGAAGTTTTGAGAAGGAGGGTCGTATTAACTAATTGTAAGTGCCAAATGATATATTTAAACAAAATCAGGTTAATTTTTTATGTGCATCAACAAAATTTCATGCATTCTTTGAAAATTATTAGGACTTTTTTTATCAACAAAATTATTTGTCGTGGATTATGATTTATTTGATTTTAATCGAGATGATATGCAAACCTTCCATGATATATTTAGGCTAATCGCTGTGCAATTTTTTAATTCGCTGTTTAGAGCCGGGGCATGACTTGGCACATATAACCTCATGTTTAGGCATTTTTTTTAGCGTGAAAGCTAATGAATAGTGCATAAAAAGTTTTTAAATGTCTCATATTCTGTTCCAGTTGTTTTTGTATTTGGATAGAATTGTGACGCTAGTCAAGATTGAAAAAATATGTAGATACATTTTTATCCTCAAATTTCTATGAAATATTAGTTTCGTAGAAATAAAGTTATAAATTATTCCGTGTTTCTAAACAATATTAGTGAATCTTTAAAAGTCTTTAAGGGGTATATAACCTCAATTTATGTATTTACTATTTACTAAATAACCTAATGATCCAGTGATCACAGAGATTATGTGGGAAGCTGATTTATTAGTTATTTCTCGGAAAAAATTAATTTTGATAAAAGTTGCTTCCTCTAAAACGAAAAATGGAACAAGAAAATTTCAGACACCTTTATCGTATACGAAGGAGGCGAAAAACTATTACTTTGCTTAAGAGTAAAGTGCCCTTTTTGTAAAAATATCGAGAAATGCTGTTCATATTTAAGTATACCACTAGCACCACCCATAACTAATTTTAGGTTTTTTAATTACCAAAGTGAGATTTGCCACTAACAACAGTAAGTTGGTCCAAATTTTTTAAAATTAGAAAAAAAAATGTATAAGGCACTGCGTTCTAGTAACTAATAATACTATGAACAATGATAAAGGAATACTGTCAAATGTGGTTTGTCGATTATTTTGTAGTATTATATTTAAACGTAGTTTTAGTAGGATATGATGTTTCTGTAGTTTTATTGCACATTAAGTCTAACCAGCCATTTTTGGGCAGTTACATGTTGATCGACTCTTTCCAACCTCACTTTTTAGTTTGTAAATTTGCAGTTCAGTGTGATCACAATTCACTATAGTACACATCATGTAGGAACAAAAAATGTCTTGAGAAATAGATTCTAAAAATGTTTCCGATAATACGATATGATATGTACTATCGTGATCTTATAGTTCTTATTTCTTGCTGATTACTTAACTTAAATTTTTTGCGACTGACTCATGAAGACTTGACAATATATTAAATATATTACTATTTGATTTATAATGACGACCCTATACCACCTACCACCTGACCAGAAGACCAATTGGGCGTACGTCAATTAATAACTCATGCTCATAAATGGATTTTCAGCAACTGTCGCCTCTTTCCTTATCTACTGTTTGATACTATTTAAAAAATAATTTAATCATGCCAAAGTCCCATGGATTTTAGCAGGAAAAAAATTATTTGGAAAATCGCTTCTACTTGAAGTTCCTCATGCGATTTTTTTGCATTTCATATTGATTTTAAAATTTTTAGGTAAAACTAAAAGAAATTGCTATAATGGGCTCTTCCTCGAATTTTGCAAATTATACTACAATATAGTATTTTGTAAAATAGCTCTTATTTTTTCTTATTTCTTCTTATTTTATTAAAGTGTATTCCAAATCTAAAAAAATAGTGGTGGTGGCTGTGACTTCTCATAAGGGAGTGACTACTGTACGGTCCGACCGCTCTTTAATTTATTATTGCAGACCAGTCCGACCATGCCCGTTAAAATAATAGCTGCACGGTCTGGATATTTCTTCTTCCTCAACTGCTCTCCTTTATCAGGTGAAGTATTTTCATTACGCTAAATGCGAAAATATCTCCCAAGATACAAAACAATACGACTTTGTCGCTCATGACATGTCAGTTTCAAAGTTGTCTCACTCTTAGAAATAAACCAGTGGTTTAACATTTAAGAGTATTATTGCCACTACTATTACTTGCACAACTTCACGTAGAGATGGCGATACAACTTCATTTTTAATAACTAACTATAAAATATCATGCCTGGTAGAGGCAGAATTATGTGGTTACTGTAACTGTGGGACATCTTAGCTACAAGTTAACCCTTGATGGGGGTTTATATTTCATTTCTAGTTTACAGTTGACGCAATCGCTTGTATTTTACTTTCGTAAACAATTTTCGGATTGAAATCAGAATGATTTACTATATAAAATGTATGATGGTAACAAATTTGTGATAAATAGTAAAAGCAAGCAAACATCCACGTAAATAGTTGCGTTTAAACATTAATCAGTTGGAATATGGCATTTTAAGGTAATTTTTAATGAAGCTTTAGACAGTCAGGTACAGTATTTTTTTGTGGTTATGCAACAGTTTTTAATTTGGATAAACTACTTTGCTGCTTGTACCTAGTAACCAGAGTAAGAGTAAGGGCCATGTTTGGAGATACTCGGCGTGTAAAGACAGAAAAGGTTCGATTTAATTTTTAAGATATAGGTTATGTATAAATGATCATGTTTTATTAAAACTGTAAATTTTGCATTGTTTTTTTTCCAAATCTTCACTTGACTACTGCACTTTTTAGAAATTTATCTTCACCAACTTTTAAGACCACGAGCCGCCACTGTCGCCTTGAAGAGGATTTTTAAAGAAAGTACTGGCGTCAAGCTGAAAATCAAATGTAAGTGACATAATATTTAAAACATATTAAAATTAAACGGACCGCAAGGGTCACTGTTTACATGATAGTTGCTTTACACATTATTATGTATATAATTGTGCTTACATATTTATTAATGGATCTGATCTAAACTCCGGTCAGTGAACCTCTCGATGTGTAACGATTCGGTATATATACTATACTTTATTTGCGTGACCGACAGTCACAGAAGAGAGAAACTGATAAACATGGCTCCAGAAGACCAGTGGCGGGCGCATTTATAAGAAATAATTTTACTATAATGAATGCAATTTACACATTGATTATGATGTTTTATTTTCTTTTTTTTTTTAATGTCTCGCTGTTTTGTTATGAATATTTATACTAAAATAAAATATTGTTATGTGTTTATATTCGAAGTATAAAAACTTGAGGCAGTATTTAATTGCATGATCATTTTTAGATTACCTAATTTTAAGCACTTATGTTAAAAAATAATCAAATCTTAAACTAATCAGACTTGGAAATACTGTACAAACACTATATATACACTGAGGTACAATGAAGACAGTAGTTTGTTTAATGTAAAATCTGTAATGCCACTACATAAGAAACATATGTGATTTGTCGAAAGTGACTTTGTCATTCATGGTTGATTTACCATTTATTTTATTTATCATAATTTTTCATCTCGATATATAAAATAACAGGCTCGGTTTTACAATTTACAAGTTAACTGTCAGGCAGTTAACACAAAAGTTGTGTTTTGCAATTATTGCTAGTCATCTATAAGGTCATGGTTCTAGTTATCGTTATCACGGGAATAGATATGGGTAAACTAGTAGTAGGTGATTTACTAGCAGATTATAACCTATAAAGACGAGGCAGTTGTTAGGTAGTAATTTTTTTTTTTTGTTTTTTTTTTTTGTGGCTTTGGGTACGTAGCCCATTAGCCATAGGTAGTAATTAAATAAGATTTAAAAAAGGGATCTGTATGATGTTAATGTATAGGACAATGTCTATGAAAAACTAAGGTCAAAACAACTGTATACATACAGTAAAATTTAAACGAAACATATTGTAACCTGTTAAAATAATAATAAAGGGGTAGGTAAAAACAAAAATTAAATAAATAAAGCTTTGTATTTTCCACCAATAGAATAAATAAATTAAAATGTCTGAACTTACTTTTCATACCATTCACGTCAACATATTACACCTTATCAAGAGTACCTATAATAAACGTATCAAACCATCAGGCATTAAAATAGTTTAGCCTTCAATTGCTTCAAAGATCTCTACATATTTAAATATTAGTTCTGAATAATTAATGATACAAATTGTAAACATTATTTTTAAAATAATTTTTTGCTGTGGATTAAAATAGTTTCTGAAGATGGTTAAAAGAGCGAAATACCAGAAATTAAATTTTATTTATATAACCAACAGGTAATTTCACATCAAGTAATATAATCAAAGAAAACACATGTTTTTTTGTTCATTTTATAATATTTATACAAACCAGAAAGTTAACATGCAATTGTAAAACCTGGCGTAAGAGTGTTGGCAAAAGTTATGTGTTTATTCATTAAAACAGATTTTTTTTTATTAAAATAGTATATTATGCAACAAGCATTTAATGATGGGTATTAGGACATGAGTTTCATAATTACAATCGTAATGAATACGAGTATCTTATTAGCCATTAAATGCGAGTGTCATACACTATTTTCTTTATGACCACTCATAATAATGAAAAACCAGCATCGTATTTTTAAAATTTTATAAACTGTCAAAGAACTGTCAAAATTGATAAATTTTAGATCTGTCATGCTCATGGCAATATTTGATATTGACTGAATGATTGCTGTGATGTGGCATTTCTATTGGTTACAACCTTGCAATTTAATGAAAATACTATCATAATGAATATCATTAAAGTACAGGTAGTAAATGTCTAATAAATGAAAGTATGGTAGTAAAAGACAGCACGCTCTCTTCAATGCTTACTTGGATTTTTTAAGAAAACGAGTGTTGACCATTAGAGCCTATTTTAAACGATTGGATGAATATAGTTTAAATGGACCAAGAACCTATTTGGAATACTTTCTATTTTATGATTGATGTCTATCGTTAACATTAATGCTGTCATCAATCATGAGCGTTATTTTAACTGTCTATCTAATTTAATTATGATGGTTATGCAACCACTCTTCATAATTTCTAATTAGGTAACTGCAATTTTAATTATTACTCCTTTGTTATGTATCAAGTTGTGAGTTAAAAAAAAAGCCTAAGAAACATTTCCTCCACATATAACTGACATTTTAAAACCACATTTATTTCTAAATAAACGTACGGGCAACTGTATTTACCTTACTATTATTTTAGAATATCTTTATACCTTATATCAAGTTCTCATCGTCTTTTGTTTTTTGTCAAAATAGTTTAACATACATATGGCGGAAATGGGACAATCGCCTTCAAATATTTTATAACACTTACATTTGATAAAATCACAATTCGTAAACAAACTAGCCCAAAATGCGAAAGTTACACAAATCTTGTTAGAGATTATATGAGTGAAGTAAAATTTCCGTTTTCTAGCAGTTCTTATTTGTTTTGACTCGGGGCAATATTTACTGACTGAGTCCACCTAAAGAATTATAAACAGTCTAATGCTGTAATAATGCTGGTTCCGAGATACAAGCGATGCTTCTGCTGCATCGGTTCTGGGCTCTCAAGTGTAGTAAAAATTATCACGCTCGTATGGTGAACACTGTGGAGGTAACGGGTTCGTCCATACAAGTCTGTTGAATGTCCATGAGCTTTCCTGCAAATAAGGAGCAGCATGAGAAGGTTATATTCAAATAGAACCTCAAATGCATGAGGAATTAAGACCAGAAATTACAGACTATCACGAATCGCTACATTAGTATACGAATATAGAAATAGTCAAGTGTTTATGCAGGGTGTCCCTAAATTGCACCGACAAACTAAAACCACGCGATTCAACGTCAAAAAATAAGATAATTTTTCTGATAGCATTTTTTTTTAAATATACCCCTACAGAAATACAGTCCTCCAAAGTTGAGGGTTGGAAACGGACATCCCGTATATATCTTGTATTATTGTTTATATAGTTTGGGTGGTTTGACAACGTGCCATGTCTAGATGGTTGTCTTTTTTCTATGGTGTTAACAAGATATTAAGTATAAGAAAAGTAGTAAGGTTTTAAAATATTAAAATATACATTCCAAATGTTGTAAATTCACCGTTTTGAATTATATATTGAATAATAATAATTGCAATGATTTTAAATTAGTACAATTTTTTTACCATTAAATTTAAAAAATAGAAATCCCACATCTCACTTACCAACCTAGATTTGATGTCATTGTACATGCAATACGGGCCCATCTAAAGACCCTCTTGCGTGGCTCTTCCCTTAATAATCGGACACACTACTCAATTTGGATTTTACCACTACTATATGACAATAAAAAGACATTTTAGATTCGTATTGTAGGATTTTCCAGTATATTAAGCAGTAAGTAATTAATTTTTCAAAATATTATTGCTTCATAGGTACTTTTTGTTTTTTGGTGGTAGTTCCAATATTATTAGATTTTCACACATAGGAATGAGGATAGGGAACAAAAACAAGAAGCTGATTTTGTTTGTTTCTACATTGCTGATGTTTGATTGTTTTCATACACACACTATTGGGCGAAAATAAAGCAACTCTTATGATAATGTCAAATTGTTAAATATCTAAAAATATTGCAGCCGCAGAAATTAAAAACCATTCAGATTAGAGGCGAAACAAAAGTAAAGCGAAAATAATTTTTTTTCGTCATAAAATTCAAGCCTGGCAAGATGATTTCATTCGGATACCAATGAATGGTTTCTTGGCTGGACATCAACTAATCGTCGTTGAACATTTCTCGGACTAACTTCCAGTTCAGGAATTTCAACAATTATTCTTGGTCCTGACAGCCACGGATCTCTTTGAGAAATTTTTTTGTTTGTTCTATCTATCCACGATGTAGTTTTCCTAGGCGTTCCTGATTTTGGCATTTTTTCCACATGTCCTGGTTCATTGTAACGTGAAATTATTTGGAACACACTGTATTTGGGCAAGAAGGACTGCATTCCTTCGTAAAAGGCGTTTACCACCATCTGTTTTAACTCTACACAGGTTGATTTATCTTTTGGCATATATATTTCTGTAAAAATAATAGCGAATAAACTTAATTAATACCAAAAATTTCTTTTTTAAACTTACCTTTATTGTAGACCCTTTTTCTTCGCACAAAATCAAAAAGTCTCTTTACTTCTGTCGCGCTAATAAAATTCACTGTTTAAATAAATGATTACGTCCTACTTATTTACGTACTTTATTCTAAATGGTTTTTAATTTCCGCGGCTGCCATTATTATTTTAGATATTTAAAAATTTAATTTTATCATAAGAGTTGCTTTACTTTTGTCTAATAGTGTATATCTTGCTTTATTATCATCACCTTACATATAACCACCGATAAGATATCAAGTAGCTAATCAGGAACATTTGACATGTTTAAAATACATTGCTAAATGCAAAGAAAATTGATTACAATTCGAGGGGTTCATTGAGTGGAAGATTTGTACTGCTTAAAGAATTTTGTAAAATTTCATTTTCCGAAGGTAATTTTCATCAATTAAAGAAAACCTTGGAAAATATTGGAAATATTTTTGGTTTGTTTGGTTGTCTTTCACGCACATGCACTTTTATGACGATTGTCAATTACATATCATGTTGTAGCTTATGTAAGCTAAATCGCAAGAACTTTGTAATGCTGATTGTGTAAATATTTTACAGGATTCTGTATTTTTAGTTTGTTGTTATGGGATAAAGGAGTATCTTCATTCATAATTTTGCTATGCGCGTGACGTTGCATTAATCAGTACCGAAAACGATTGGTTTCCTTGTGTTTGGGCATCACGTTTGTATTTTTCTTAAACACTATGCTATTAATATCGTTAACATAATTTTTATATGTTCCATTCTATCATTTGTATATATTATATTTTTTGACTCATCGTTCTTTTTACATTTGAGGTTACCCAAAAAAATATTTCCAACTTTTCCAGTCACACTAATTTTGCGAAATAAAATTGTTTTGAAAGAATAGAAGACCGTAATGCATTTCTGAGGTTATTTGTCAAAATAAGCATGCCCGTTCTCTTTATAGCCTTTCGCTTTCTAGATTTTCTTGAGTCGCTATTGAAAATACAATTGTGTAAATCCTTTTGAAGAATGTATACTACTTTGCAGGTGAAATAGATACAACGAGGCCTGTGCCATTCAGATTGACACCTAATATTATAGAATATTTATCAACGATAGGAGTAAACGGACCGCTGACTGCGTCTATGATCGCGACGGCTAGGTGTTTCGTCTATCCCAATTTTAAGGTAAGAAAACATTCACTGGAAACATCCCCCTTCCTCTGGATCGTAGCCTGGGTTGCTGAACCTGAATGTGTCATAACATTTTTATTTTACAGATTTTGTCAATACTGAAACCTATTTTACGTGATGAAATGGTATTGTCTAGGGCAAAGAAACCAGAAGAGGCACCTGGAAGTAGTCAGGAGAAAATGACCGATGCTGAGCAAATTATTAATATGGTCAATAAAGCAGTGTCCTCGATCTCAAATAGGCTGAATAGTTTAGCACACTTTGATGGAACTGATAGTAAGGTATGTGCAAATTTTATAACGAGAGTTTTAAATTTTATCAGCTAAGTTTACGTTTGAAGATATTTAAAAAATCATCTACAGATAATGCTCAGTGGGTAGTGTTTTGATTTTCAAACAAATTTTCCAACTTTCAGAATTTTATTATATTTCATTTTTGATCTTGATCAAAAACCTTGTAATTTAATTAAATAGTCTTTGTCAAAATGTGTACAGTATAAATATCGTCTTACGTTAATGCAAATTCCTTATGAAAATATGTATGTTGAAATCTGCCGCATATTGTAACCTGCCGTGTTATATTTTTTATAGGTGGGGACGTTGGTAGCGGCAGCTAATAGCAACGATAACCTCTGTCGTATGGACCCTGCATGGCACCCTTGGCTGTAAATTTTTCACAAATCTAATAAGACTTTATTATATAAAGCAAGAGAGATAAATATTTATTTATTTACAAAAAGTATTCAACTTACTTAATTTGTTCTTACATTAAGACTAGATTATAATTTTGTAAAACTTAGATAAGAATACCGTGATTAATTCATTTTTTACAGTGAATATTTACTAGTTGGTGATAATAGATTTTTTAAATGTGTAAATTGAGGAAATAAATTAGTTTTGTATGTTAGGGTTTTATTTGAACTTTCGTGTTGGCACCTATCAAGACGTTCACAGAGGCCTATTAGAACCCTGAGGTCACAATGAATTTTGTACAACTTGTGTGGTAAGTGGTAGTAAAGTGAAATAAAAATTTATAAGTCTTTCACAGATTCAAATTAGTTCTACATAGTTGCTAGAGTGAGACCCTAAAGAAAGCACAGCAATATTATCAATAAAAAATTTGGCAATTCGAGAGTCATGAGCACCCTGGCAAGCTTCAAATTTTGCGCCCCAAATAAAAATTCTTTAGTTATAATAATATTTATTTACTTACCGATGAAAAGTAATGCCACTTTCCTTTGCAATGTGCGATAAACCACACGATATGCAACTAACCATAATAAAGCCGTTTTATATGTCCAAATTCTCTTAATTCCGCACAAAACACACCCACACGAATAAATACGATCCTTGCAAATCGTTTAACAAAAAAAGCCAAACTCAACAAAAAGTTTTGCATAAGATGCAGACACCACAGACAGAACAGGTTAGGTTTCTGAAGCTTCAAAACACAAAATTGACGTGCAAAAAGTGGTTTATCAAATATGGCCGATGATTGAGAACTTCCGTCGTTTGAATTATTGCCCCCACCACCGATATAGTTTACCTCCGTTAGATATTTACTCATTGCAACACTGAGACAACCTAAGAAAAACATACCATAGCCTACCCCAATTTAAATAAAGTGTGAATGGCATATACAGGGTCTCAGGTTTTACACTGGCAAATGTATTAAACGATAGATCTCGTAAAAATAAAAAACAATAGATAATAAATTATACTAAATAAATTTTATTATTATTAAATTTCAGCTTCACTTCGAACAAAAAACTTCATTAAATTAATTTTCTTATTTGCCATCTACCGATGAATATCAACACTAACTTTTGTAGAATATTCAAGTTTAATTTTGATTTGAAGTTATCTGTATTGCCTACCTCTTTTCTCATGTAGTTGTAAGGAAATCTGCCGTTAGATAACGCTAGTAGGGCAGCGAGCGGAGGACTGACTTGACTCACTTCATAGCGATATGAAAGTTAAGCGACAGCCGCCGCGTTTAGTACTTGGATGACTATCCACGGAAAGACGCGGTCTCGTTTCCCTACTTCTAGCGGCTTGTATATCAGCTATATCGCAGAAGCAATACAACTGTAGGCGAGAGGTGTATTGACGATATACTGACATGGGGTTGGCCCATGAGTTGGGTATGCACAGATAAAATTGCATTTTTGAACACGTCTGAATAGACAAGGCGGTAATTGCAGGAACACAATCCATTGTCCACGCATGCGCTAAAAGACGATAAAATAGGAATCGCCTATATCTTATATAACTGAACTTATTATTTCTTTACTCGCAATTTGTCAGTGGTATGATAGCCTAGCGGAAACGAGCTCGGCTTGGCAAGCAGAAGGTTCTGGGTTCAAATCCCACACGTTCTTGTTTTTTTTTTTATTAAATGCATCAGGCATGATAAAGGAATTTTTTTTTATTAGATTAAAGGAATTTTTTTTTTATTAAGAGGTCTATTGCGAGTCAGAAGCCGGAGGCAGGTTAGATATGTGTGAATTTTTTTTATTAGATTAAAGGAATTTTTTTTTACTGTTCACTTTGGCGCAAAGACAAGTAGGCGACATATCAGACAGCGCGCCGTCTTGGCGCATGCGCTGTCATGGATCGGGTTCCTGCAATTACCTCCGTCTGTGAATAGGGCCCGATGTCACCGCTCAGTCTACGGGTCGACCTAAACGCGTTAGGCAACAGGCAACGAAAAACGACAGGCAGTCATAGCCGAGATTCCGCCGCAAGCAGTTGCTCTCGCAGTACGCGTGTCTCCAGCCGAGCGCGGTGTGCCGTGTAGCCAGTCACTTGCCTACAAAGTGCCATCATTCCTAGCCGGCGAGCGCTACGCATCGCGCCGTGTCTAACAATAGCCAGTACGTCAATCGGTTATAATAACATTCATTCAATTACAGTCATACCATACTTACCTAACGAGTGTAACAAGTGTTAAACTTAAACTACATACATCCAGTCATTCCTTGGCTTAGAAAATTAAATCATATACTTACCTTGCCATAACTTCTTGTTTAAGTGTTAAACCGGCCACTTTTCGTGTTATTAGTTTATAAACCAATGTGCATACTTGACCCATGGATTATTAGAAGAAATGCTGCCCTACTTTCAGGCAGGTAAACAACTTTTCTATGTGTTCAGTTGCGGCCATTTTGTCTTTTTAAATTGTCTCATAAACATTGAACTGATTACATTTGAGACTGAATAGACCATTATTTCTGAAATGTGGTGTGTAAGAGCCAAAAAAATTAACTTCTAACAAAAAAAGGGCCATCCTAAACGTAACTTTTGCTTAATATCAGTAATCATCCTCTCAGTGAAATATAACTTTAGATCATACACTTGGAGTAGTTTTCCACACACACCAAAACACTTTTGCACACACTCGACGCGCGTTTCGCCAACCAAGTTGGCATCATTGGGAGATGATTAAAAATTTTATTCAAGTAAAAATCCCAAAATCCTCAAATATTTCAGATAAAGTTACTTATTTTGCAAAACAAAAATGGCTAGATTTAGAAATCAAATATCTGTATAGTAAACGAAGTATGCTTGAATTACAAGCATATGGACTTTTCAAAAAACTTACATTTAAATTAAATAATTTAGAATATGAACAATGGTGTGACTTTCAGAGGAATATGTTTTTATCGATTAATGCAAAATTTATCAAGAAAATGTCATCACAAAATAAAAAACTTAAAAAACTAGTTTCAGCAACGCGAAAAGACAATGTTCATCAGAAAGTCATTACAATTGTAGAAAATCATTCCTCACAATCGTTCGACAAAGAAGAACTTAGTCTCCTTAACAAGGGATTAAAGTTTGCTTTGCCTGCCTCTACAGACGTTTTGGAGGAGATCGTGGCAAATGTGGAAAGTTCAATTCAGTCCCTGCCCGACTCCCCTAAGGGTTTTATCAGAGAAGCGTGCAGAAATCAAATTTCTACAAATATTATTAATAATGTCAATAAAAAACCAATTTCCAAAAAGAATAGAAACATTGTCAAGCGATTGCGAGAGAAAGATTGTTTTTACTTAAAAGCCGATAAGGGTAATAAGGTTGTTATCTTAGATAAAAAGGACTATTATGAAAGAGTAGACAACCTGATTAGTAATGGTCCTTATAAAAAACTTTCAAGAAACCCACTACCTAAAATGATTACCGAAGTAAGGAATGTACTTAAATCCTGTAATAACCTTATTACCCCAGCTTTGAAAAATAGATTACATATATCTAACCCAAGCGTCCCTAGATTGTATTGCCTACCCAAGATACATAAACCCGGTAAATCGGTGCGTCCTATTGTTTCAGCAATTGGATCACCGACTTATCACCTATCAAAATGGTTGTCGAAGGAGTTCGAAAATTTACCCATTTCACAACCTGGCTTTTCAGTTATTAATTCAAATGATTTCATTAATAAAATTAGCAATATTCAGCTACAAGATGGGGAAATTTTGGTCTCCTTTGATGTTTGTTCGTTGTTTCCGAGTGTACCAATTCCACAAACCATGGACTATCTCAGGGATTTACTCGAATCAAATAATTTAAGCCAAGAGGTAGTAAACGAATATATTCAACTCACAAAACTTTGTATGAAGCAAAATTGCTTTCAATTCAATAATAATTTCTTTGAACAACATGAAGGGACAGCCATGGGTAACTCTTTGTCATCATTCATTGCCAGTCTTTTCATGAATCGCTTCGAAACAGAAGCAAAAGAAGAATTCGAGTATTTTCCTAGAGTTTGGCTTAGGTATGTGGATGATATTTTTGCAGTGTTTAATACAAAAGTCGCGGATGTAGACGTTTTTGTTTCCAAATTAAATCAGTTTTAATCATCTCCCAATGATGCCAACTTGGTTGGCGAAACGCGCGTCGAGTGTGTGCAAAAGTGTTTTGGTGTGTGTGGAAAACTACTCCAAGTGTAAGTTCTACACCAAAGGTTCCAACCCCTCTTCAGGAACTTTAGATCAGACTAATTGCTAGTGTTAAGGTGATAAAATCAAATATTGAAAGTTTCGATTCAAACGCTTTATTAACTTTGTTCACATAACTTGCCCTAAGTGCTACAAAACAAACAGTGATGTTCATTACACAATTAGTTAGGATTGATTTTTGTATTTGGGGGGATTTTTGTGGTAATTTGGAACTAATTAGGTTGGCACCGCTGCCTCTAGATTTTTATGGTTGCTAGTTGGCAGCAATGAATTATTCTTTTTGATTTGAAACAAGAGAGTGTTGGATTGGAGTGCTTTCATTAATTTTACGTTTCGTTTTACTACTGAATATATAATTGCAAATAAGGGACATTGTCTCCCATCTTCTATCTGTGAGTGGATTTGTCTGGCCAGACAGGAAAAGGAGAAAGGAAAGAATCGGGTAAGTGCTACCTAATTTGTCATTGGTTTCCGCGATAGTTCCCCAATTTACAATTATTATATTGTGTACAATTTGTGAAAAAATATACAGTCCACAACAAGTGATAATAGCTATTTATGTAACCAGTTACGAAAGACTTTATTTTGTGTAACGAGTGGATGTTTGCGGGACGAGCAAAGCGAGTTCCCGCAAAATGACACGAGTTACACAAAATGGTTTTTCGTAACGTGTTACATACAAGATTTTTTCTAATTTTAAACATCTAAAATTAAAATTATTTAAATAAAATGTTTAAAAGTCATAAAAAATTAAATATTCATGTAATCATAGTTACCTTTGTTTCTGTCATTACGCATTTAATGTTAATGTAAAAAGTGACAAATGACAATTAATTATTAATTTAGTGCATAATGCAGCACATAATAGCTTTGTTTGTCATCAGCCACTAGTGTACACTTTTTTACACTTTTTGCCAATAAGTCGTTTGTTATAAATTAGTGCAGACAGTGCTAGCCGTTTGGTATACCAGTATAGTGTACACTTTCTTGCACTTTTGACACTGACTCCTGAGGAGGTGTAACGAGTGTCGATAGTGCAGCGCAGGCACCTGAGTTGAAGTTTGACGCTGTTCTGTGGTTTGAAGTTTGAAATTTACTGAAACGGGTTGTCTGACAGAGGTATGAATTGAAATAATAGTTATTTAATGATGAGAGTGAAGATACTGGTAGTGAATCTATTATTGCTATTATTTATAGGTTATGTTGATTTTCTGACAAGAGTACGTACACTCTAAAGTTGTTTGTTATAGAATTACACATCTGCACTATAGTTAACATTTTGTACACTTTTAAACCTACACTTTTCTGCACTACACTTTGATGACAAACAAAGCTTATATTATGGCAAATTCAACAAATAAAACTTCTTCAGGAGTTAATTTGACAAATTTTACAAATTGTAGTTAATATTTTATAATTAAAAAATAATAAACTTGCATCATGTTTTGAATATACATTGTTTCTATTTCTTCTTGAAGGTTCTTTATTTTTCATAACTGGTGACGTAACGAAATTTTCCTAACCAGTTAGGAAAAGTTTTACTTTTCCTAACTGGTGATGAAAAGTAGAACGTTTTGACACTTTTACGTCAGTTTTGAAAAGTGTAATTTTATATGTCAAAATTAGAAAAATACATTTAATAGCTTAATTAAGGTAAGTGCAAGCAATTTCTGGTTTTGTCACGTCCCGGGATTCTCATGCTACCCATCATCATTAGTTTAACCTCTGCTTCGGGTCCAAAATTAAGTGTACCGCTGGCGCCCAAAATTAACTTTTTTTAACTCATTTCATTGTGGTGCACTAAAACTAACCAAAATCTCGAACAATTTCAGCCTGAAAATAATAAATATATATTTTTTTCAAGTCATTCCGAACAAAGAGGCTAACAATACCATCCTTCGGAGAGGATGTAAAGCAGTCGGTCCCTTGTCTATTAAATGTTAGGCAAGTAAAAAATCCCTACTCTTAGTGAGATAAGAGGTTCGGCAAAATTTCCAAATTGGGGGTTGCTCGTCTCCTGGCGTCGGTGATAGGCCCTGGTAGCGGAAATAGGCCGACGTTAAATAAGCGATTAAAAAAAAAATAACGCTAGTAGTACAAAATTTCATAAATTAAATTGAAATAAATTGGACTCTGATAGTTTTCCGGATTCTTGAACAGATAACATCCCAGATTTGCTGCGACGTGTGAACATTTTTTAAACACATTCATGCAAATGCCCAATCGAGGATTTCTTAATATTTTCTTTAAATAGTTCTTGTAATTCGCGATGTGTAAAACTTGACTGTGGACGCCGATATATTTTTCAAATATCCATTCTTTTATGACAACTATGTATAAATAGCTCGGTCTGCAAGTAACAATTTTTTTGAAAAAAGTTGAATAATTCGACAACGCCGCAACGGAATTTCAAAAACCAGATATATTCGAAAAGGCAATTAAAGAAAGAATAAAAATTTGTAAAAATATATAGGGTGTCCCGAGGGGTGTCCCATTTAAAAAAACATACTTTTGATATGCCACGTTAATATCAAACACCATGTATGATTAGAAATAATTTTAAAATATGGTACTCTTGGTCTCCTACAACTTTTATTTGAAACTTTTTTCTGTATAGTAAATATTAAAGGAGATATCGACCGAGGCGCTCTTGGTGACTCACCCTGTATATGCGTTAGTGGAACTGTATTACAATTTATTACAATGTGTTCGTGCTAGAGTATGCTAATTCGAACGCAAAATTTTTACAGCTAATTTCCTTTACCAGGAGTTTGATTAAAACAAACAAAATGTAGGTGTTTGAAACAGGCCCCAATCGATTGTAAATTTTGATTTTTAAAACGTTGCTTGAGCAACAAAGTACTTTTTAGCGTGTAGATTTTAGATTTCAAATTTTATACGTTGAGTGAAAAATACAAAGAGCCGCAACTCCATTGTCTTAAGCGTGGCCTATGGCTGGCGCTGTAGTAATTTGTCCGAGGTTTTGACAGTGTGTTTTGTATTTAAATGTTTATTTTTAAATTCTTCGTCAATCTCTTGAGCCAGATTTTTGATTTTTAGCTATAATTTTTTGTAACTTGGATCTAAAATAGATTTTTTACTAAAATATATCGTTATTTTCTGCAATCTGAAATAAAGTATTTTAATTTTTTTAATTTTTAGAATTGAAATTAAAGTAACGTCACTTTTGACAGCTGTCAAATTTTCTGTCAACTGACTAAAAATGCCATTTAATAATTATTTCCACAAATGACTTTAGTACTTAAAAAGACATTTTTCAATAGGGTTTGGAGGTACCGAATAGGAAATTAAGTTTATAAAATTATTATGTTTGTTGGTAGCTGCCAAAATTGCTGTCAAATTTAACAATTTACAAGTATATTATTATATTTCGTAATTTTGAAAATAACGTTGATTTCCATAGAAAAGATACATAAAATATTTTAAAACTTTCTAATTGATATTAAAATAAAGTTGTAACCTTTGACAGCTGTCAAAATTTCTGTCAACTTAATAAAAATGCCATTTTATTATTATTTAAACAAATTAAAGTACTTCTATAGATCTTGCTTGGAGGTACCTACCTACTGAATATGAAAGTAATTCGAAATAGATATAAGACACAAATGTAAAAAGTCATTGTTTATTACACGAACGGCTAGGTTAAAAACGCACGGCAAAGCGAGTGTTTTTAAAAGCCATGAGTGCAATAAGAAGACTTTTTACACGTGTGTTTTATCTTCGATCGTGCCAATTATCGTAAAAAAGGGACAATTTTTATGAATATTTTATTTGTAAAACTTACCTATAAATTCTCTTGTAAACGTCAATTTGACTGTTAGTATTATTAATGTTACTTTTTGGTCGTGACTGATGATGGTAACTATGGAAACGACTGCCGTAGTAGAAGCGTGCAATAAACATTTTTATTGTACAGTTTCCTATAAAAGGCTCGAAAAAGGCTACTTTTTACACTGGAAATGATGTAAAAAATAGTTACTTTTTACACGATCGTAGATAAAAGATATACTTGCATGTTTTTAAATTTAGCAGCAGGTTTGGCAGCTACCAAAAAACAATATTTATGTGACATCAATTTCGTATTTACTACCTGCAAAACCTATAGAAAATTGTCAAATTATTCAAAGTACTCGAACAAGCTTCAAAAACCATACTAAGATACATTTTTCAAATCTATATCGTCAAAAAATGAAAATGAAATTAAAAAAAGTTAGGCTCGTTTAAGAGCTCCATCTCCAAGAGAAACAGGGTCCGCTCGACAAGGGAAATATTAATTATTTTTGGTCAAAATTTACCAAAAATAGTTAATATTTCCTTCTCCGGATCTTTTTCTTTTGGATATGGAGCTCTTCTTAACCGATATATTGCCAAAAAAATTACACCCTCCTAAGTTAAACTATAAAAAGAGTAAAATGATTAATTTTTATTTAATAATGTTTTGACCAAAAATGGTAAATATTACCCCATCGGACAATCGAACCTCTCTCTTGGATATCGCGTTAAGTTGACGAAAAAGTCATTGTTACTTCCTCACCAAAAGTGAGGAAGGTATGTATTCTTGGAAAAAATTTTGAAAATTTTTATTGCACTTCTGGCAAAACGTGAACACTCCGTAAGAATAATACATTACAATATGCAAAAATAAACAAAACATTTCACTTACCAAAGAACTAGGGTCTCGAGATTTTTTCTGGTCTATTAATTAATATTAATATTTGAGAAAGTCTCTGTCAATTGGCAAATAAATTATAGTGGAAGATTCTATTACTAGCTCATAAGTTATAATTTGGATAAAAGCTTTTGACACTGCTTTTTTTTTCAGGTTAAGCCAATGGACGAACTATTCGGGAAAGAAACAGATATTCAAGTGTGTTGTAGTTTCGACAATCATACCATGGAATGGACGACAAAGTGCATCGGGAGTGTAGATAGATAGATAGGAGATGCAGACAGATAGATAGATAGATAGATAGATGGACATATCTAAATCCGTCTACTACTTCTTGTTGCTGGTGCTTGTTGGTATATAAATAACGTCGTAGAAAGTCATCATGATATGGAGAAAAGCATCCTCAGCCTCATGCCAAGTTTCCTTTGTGAAACGAAGAAAAGACTTCAGAGGTCAAAGGTTTATATATCCAACAAGTTCCAGTGGTGAGGGCAGTAGTTAGGATTGGGTATCGTTCATAGTTCACTCTATCGTAAGGTGGTCTCACGATTCGATTTTAGTTGATCAACTTATTAGTGGATCGACAAAAATCTAACGAAAATAGCTGTGAGAACATATGTTTAAGATTAAACTTGAAACATATGTTCTCACAGCTATTTTCGTTCGATTTTTGTTGATCCACTAAAGTTGATCAACTAAAATCGAATCGTGAGACGCGCCTGTAGAGAGAACCCGGTTTCGTCAAACCAGAGCCGAGATCTCGACGAGTATCTTGTCCAATATCTTTGTTATTTCTAAAATAGCAGGGTTATTACAAGTGTTAAGGCTTGTAACTGTATTCGGGGATTTTCTGGGGGCTTCAGGGAGCCCAGAAGAGCAGTTAGTAGGCTCTGGTTTGCGCGTCGAGTGATGGTACTATGGAGACGAACCGCTTTAGGGAAAGGAGATAAAGGCATGTATTGTTATATTATCCAATTATTATTCTTACTAATTTGTATTTTTCTATATCTACAGGTAGGTTCCGAACGAGATAGGATATGGTGAAAACATCGTAAGGTAAATATACACAACCACTGTTTATATCCTATTTATTTTGATCACGAGAAGGACCACTATGTGCTTAGATATCTTCTAGCAAAATAAGAAAAACCTGTTTTTACCAATCAGTCAAAACGTCGTGTCGTCCTTCCCAGATCAAAATGATCGAAAGGATTGTTCAATAAAAAAAAATTATTGAGTTTTAATCAAAATCAGTTTATAAAATATTCTTTAGTACAAGTAGGACCGGTATTGTTTTTTTTTTTCAAAAAACTATTAGTGTTATTATTAAATATCTAACTATTTTCTCTTTTGTTTCAGGGTGAGTGGTAGGGTTTATATTGTGCCCCCTTAGAATGTATCGTAAAAGGGAGAGGGGGTGCAAAAGAAAAACGTTTAAACATGGTATGTCTTAACCACCTCGCAATTATTTAACTTTGTTACCTATTATTATCAATTTATATAATTATTGATACTGCTTTCTTATCCACAGGAGAGCCCTCGTCAACAAAGATAATACCAACGTGTGCGTCCTTTAGCACTAGCCCAGAAGGTAAGTCCTGTAGTGCAGTTTTACCGTTAGATGAGTAACTAGTTTCTCCTTTGTTTCATGGTGAGCCTTGAAAAGCGACAGTGTTTGAGATGTGAAACAGGAAGAGACAAATGCCAGTTATTCTATGGATTCTTTTAAATCATCAAAACGAAATAATTTATGCTTTGGAACTTGCCTAGATGGTAGGTATATGGTTAACCTTTTGGAGCGTTATTGTTATTAGACTAATTGTTTCTTCTTTTGTTCCAGGGCCAGTTTTATAAGTGGTAGTGGTTAAATTGCGCCACAACGGGACGTACCGCAAAAGGGAGAGATAGGTGTTTCAGGCAGATTCAGAACGAAGTGGAATATGGTCAAGTGGTAAGTTATCATGCATGATCTAATAATTAGCAATAGCATCACTAAAGACTGACGCGTATTATTGATTTGTTCCTGCGCAACGTGATAATGAATAAAAAGAAAAATAAATGTGCAATGTGAGTGTCGACTGTTGTAAGTATTTGTGAATTTAACATTATACAGGGTGGTTCAGAATTTACCGATTAAACTTCGGGAACTAATAGAGTACGTTAAAATAAATGGACTTTCTTTAATAAACTTATATCTAAAACAAACAAACAAAAAAAACACGTGCCAATGCCTCCTATGATTCGAATTTCTAGAAATTGCCTGATGTTTTTATTAGAATGCAGTTTCACTGGAAACCGTTGGTTTTAGGTATGACCATAGGTTAATAAAAATTGTAGAGCGACAAAAACTCTATCCAAATATGTAAAAATATACGGGGTGTTCCATTTAAAAAAATGAAGTTATGATAGATTAAGTATAGTTAGCCATTTTTGTATCATCGTAATAAACACCCTGTACAAATAATTTCAACTTTAAAATATCTGGAGGCTAGGACATGGCATTGCTTAACACTTAACAAAAAAAGTTTGCTTAATCTGTGAAAATACCGCTCATGCAGAATTCATTAGTGAGGTCTGCAAGTGACAATTTTTCTGAAAAAAGTTGAATAATTCGACAACGCCGCAACGGAATTTCAAAAACCAGATATATTCGAAAAGGTAATGAAAGAAGGAATAAAAATTTGCAAAAACATATAGGGTGTCCCATTTAAAAAAACATACGTTTGATATGCCACTCTAATATCAAACACCATGTATGATTAGAAATAATTTTAAAATATCGAGTAAAATATGGTACTCTTGGTCTCCTACAACTTTTATTTGAAACTTTTTTCTGTATAACAAATATTAAAGGAGTTATATATCGACCGAGGCGCCCGTGGTGACTCACCCTGTATACTGAGTAACCGTATTTTTTAGTTTAATTGAGAACGAGAAAAATCCTATTGTGGAGTATTAAGGAAATGACAACCACGCTAAAATAATAAATAAGCAAATGAAAAATATTTTTAAACTGCAGCGCCATCTCTGATGATAATGTTATAATACTAAAAGAAAAACTGAACCATTACCATAAAGTGAGGTTATGTAGCGGTACCCAAATATACAGAGGCTTTATAGAGACAGAGACGACAATAAGGCCACGCCCACCAAAATGAGGCTAAATTTTAAGAAAAATGAATGGCGCTTTTAAATTTATAAGATGATGCAAGCATATTTTAATAGTTTAATTTTAGATTGGTTTTATTTAATTCAGTATTGAAACATTCGTATTACAATGTTATAATTATTAATGTAATTTAATGAAAGTCTAGAATATTTTAATTTATTATAATAACGAAGAAAATTAATTATGTATTTAACGTTCATAACTAACCTCAAATATATGCATTTTCTAAAATTTTCAGATGTTATGTAAATTTTTCTAAAAAATTTCTGCTTGATTCCTGTACTATCAACTAAAATTTTGTTCAGTGCATACTAATGAATTGCCGTAATCTAATATAATAAGATGCTTTTTGTTGATTAGAAATCCAACCTATAATTAGTAGTCTATTTTCAATAATCTACAATATTGAAACTTTATATATAGGTATATACTATCTGAGTGAGTTTTTAAATGTTATAATGGATCCATACTAAAACTGCCGAAATTAAAACTGAAAATAAATCTACAAAAACTAAAAATTTAAGGTTATGTTAGTAATATGATGCCCATGATCCTATAAAATATGCGATTACCAAGTGATTTACTTGCAAATTTGTTCTCTTTTTGCTTTTTGTTGGCTATTTTATTTAATCGAAATCCACATACCGGGAAACTATTTTATCACAATCACTAATCACAAATAGTTTTCATACGTTTAATAAATCCCAATAAATTGAAAGATGCACAAGAATACTCCAGTATGACAGCACAAAATAATCAGGAATAATTATGACAGGACAATGCACGTGGTATTACTAAACCTCAAAAATGTGCATTTTCTAAGTTCTTGGAGAGTATTATGTCGCTTTTATTATTTTTTTTTATTTAAAATTCTGTTTGGTTGCTGTACTATCAACTGAAATCTTGTTCAGTGCATTATTAGTGAAGAGTAATTACCTTGATCTAATAAAATAAGATGCTTTTTGTTGGTTGGAAATCCAACCTATAATTGGCAGTCTATTTTTAATGATCTACAATATTGAAACTTTCTATATCTACTGTCTGAAAGAGTTTTTAAATGTTATAATGGTTCCAAGCTGAAACTACAAAAATTAAAATTAAAATTGAAAATTAATTTACAAAAACTAAAAATGTAAGGTTATGTTAGTAATACTAATATGATATGCACATGATCTGTTTAAAAATTTTAGCCTCATTTTATACCACGTGACCTCTACTACCAATCAAAATGCTGACTACCTATTGTTGCCTCTGTCTCTATAAAGCCTCTGTAGTGCCAACCCAACGACTATATTCTTGACAACCGACAACTAAATCACAGAATAAGAAACAAGAAACAACAGTAACTGTCAACGATTATAGGTTCTTGAGTAACTGTTAAGGACTATATTTTGCTTGGGGAGTACCAGGGTACTAAATATCATTCAAAAGGACCAAATTTAGTCCCAAAGGACTAAAAATGCCAACGCTGAGCAAGACTAACTTGGTTACTTCTACAGTTTCCTAGTTTCATTCAGCAGAAATGACAATTCAATTGTTTTGTTTTAGGAAACCTGTATTACCTACCTTTCCATCGCCATTGCGATACTTAGTTACAAGGTCATATCACTAGATAGCGCCAGTAGTATTGAAATCTGAAACCAAAGAGTGAAACTAACGTAGGTAATGGAAAATAATGTAGACATAACACTGATACAAGAACAAGAACCCTGGGTTTACAGGGGGCAAATCAGGGTACTAGGGATGGGACGAGACTGGGCAGTAATTAGCCCAAGCGGCGACTACCCAAGATCTCCCATTAGAAGAAGGCGCAAGCACAGTCTTGATGGCTCAGATCAAGAAAACATGTTGATCTGAGCTTGATAGGATCTGAACCGACTTACGGGATTGCATACAGCACAAAATATCATATATTTGTGCATACAGCACCGCAAAAGGCGCGGTAAAGGAACTATTAAGACAGACATTGGATGGGTGCACCAGAAATGAGGCAATCACGCATATTCATTGGTGATCCATCCAATGCAAACACTAACGAATTACTGGACTGTGACACTTCGGGTAGCTGGAAGCGAGCATAAACTAAAATTAATCTGAACATTTATTAATTTTTAATACCACTAGATTGTAAATGATATAGAACCAGGTACGACAAAGGTTTATCAAAAGTATGCTATGTGTACCACAGGAATGCCAGCAACTGACTGATAATCTCGCAGCCAGAATTGACATCGCATTTTATCATTTGCATTGCGTATCTTCTTCATTCTTTAATCAATGATGCAACGTTAATGTATGTTTGTGAAAAAAAAAAGAAAAAATATATAAAGACACATTATTATTATTATTATTACTATTATATAATGATAATGAATAATGACAAACAGAGTGAGAAACTTAAAATGCGTTGATTGTATTGAATTAAGTTATTAACCTGAAATCATAGGGTTTAATTTTTTTATTAAGTAAACAGCCTTGAATATTTTTAAACCAGATAATTTATTTCTGATATTTTAATTATCGTAAGATTCGTAAGCTAAGCTCCTTACATTAACTCCATGAGGCGCCTATATTGTCGAGGCCGTGGAGACAAGAAAAGTTGTACCTAATTCATTTTGTTTGTCCAAATTTCTAGTTTCGCAAATAGGTAAACGATGATCAATCGATTCAGAGAACTAATCAGTGTTTGTTGTCGATATTTTGCTGTTTTATTAAAACTGTTGACTTACCATTGTTTAATGTTTAATTATTAAATTACTGTCTACCTGGGGGGTTTGATAGGAAAACACTGATAGTATGAAATGTCATGCGTTTAGCGTCCCAGTGGCGGCTAGTGAAATTTCTGCAAGCCATACCAACTATTGCGATTGCGAGATGAAACCCAACCCAAGCATAAACGCGGAGGTTTTGTGTGAAACAATTGAATTGAAAAAAAAATTGTGCGAAACAATAAAATTTAGATCAAGTACCTAAATTCGCCAGCCTGGCAAATCTGGTTTATTCTGGTCTATCACTTTTTATCTTAATACTGTTAAGCATGTATTAATCCATGTAAATGCCATAAAAGAAAGTAGATTTGCTTAACTAATTATTAAATAAATACAGCCTGATTTAATCTTTAGTAGGTACTAGCAGAAATAAGCAGGTGTAACATTAAAACTGCGTTTTTTACTAACATATTTCGTTTGATTTATTAAATTACCTACAGTAATATATACATGCAAGCAGAGGCGTAGCAATGCATTGCCAACGTCAAAAGTGTCAAAAGCGCGACCGTAGGGGCGCTTTACTTCTGCTACTTAAAATAAAATAAGTTAAAACGGGGCGCCATTTTACCATTTGCCAGGGGCGCCAAAAGCATGACTACGGCTCTGGAATATAAGCCGCATAGTGAGCGCAGTTGTTTTTTTTTCACTAAACAACTGATCATACAAATAGGATCAAATGATTAAAATTTCAACATTATTAGACAACAATTTCCACACCTATAATATCTTACTGAATTGTCAATAATTAAGATACTGTATAGGAACTTCCATTACTATAAAAACAGACCACAAAAATAATATATTTAATAAGGAAATAAGGCTTGCCGACTGAATACACGAATTTTCGGACAGAAGCAGTTAACCCTGTATGATACACTTAACATGTCATTTTCAATAGATATAATCTACAAATTTTCCCCTACAAATCTGCTTTTATTTATTTAAAAGGCAACTCCCGTATAAAGTTGCTTCAATGTCAAAAACTTATTCTATTTGCCTTCTTTGCTTTGAAGTTTATTATTATTATTATTATTATTATATTTTCTGCGCGTATAATATCAACCAATGTATATATGGTTGCCTATTTCTGCGGTCACGTGGTTCACAACAATGTATGAAAGCGCATAGGCGGCCTATTAGCACTTGTTTTTTTTCTTAAAATCTGCTGCCAACGTAATCTTTTCCAAGCCGTATAGTATGAATCAGTGTTCGCGATATATTTTTTGGGATGGTACGAATTAAAAAGTGACAGGCTAAAATTTCCCAAAAGTTGAAAGTTACCTGATTTTATTTAACTTGCCGATATTTTCCATAGCTACGACAATATTTGGAAAGTTATTTTGAGTCGACAGGTTTGTGAGTTTTTGCGTCAAATATTCTAATATTTCTATATCATAATAATAGTCCTTCTTCTTGTCCTTAATTTTAGAAAACGTATCAATTACTTTATTCATACCTTCAGCAGGGTAGTGCGCCACTGTGCATCAGTATCTGACAAATCCGACATCGTATTAAACCGCGAGGTGATATCGAAACAGGTTCATTTACTACGAGAAGCTGTAATAACGAGATAAAAAAATATATTCGGATACAAATCAGTGATATACCACGTGCATGGAAGTAGGTGTAGGTACAGGCATAAGTAGTGTTTACGGAATTTTGAAAGACAAAACCACTATGGATGTTCAATTAATGAAAAACAATAGGAGAAAGGGGGAAGATGAGTTTAACAGGTCTTTCTCTAAACAGGTAAGTGAATTTTTTTTTTTCGCCCTTTTTCTCCTTTTTTATTCGCAGATAAAAACCGATGTATTTGCTTCGACTTGAGTGATTTGTTTTTGCAATTATTTCTAAAACAATCGATGACATACAGGGTGTTCTTTTCCTACCAGAATTTCTACGACACTGGCCACTAATTTTTATTTTTTTAGATTTTATAATATTTTTGCACAAGTCTCTCTTTTAATTGTATCGTAGGATGTGCCGTTTTCGAGTTAATAGCATGTAAAGGTATAATGTATTTACGTAATTTTTGAGCTACGGTTAAGAGAGAAACACCCAAGCGGTACAAATTGTATTAAAAACTCGTCAAGTGTCGCATAACGGCCCAGATGTTAAATACTAAATAAAACGTAATACGGTGGTGTGTCTCCCTAGTCTGGGAACTACGGTGAAGTTAGAGATGCTCGGTCTTTCGGAGTTCCCGACTAATTCGTCGTTGGAGCTCATATATGATAGGTGACGTTGTGACGTCGGGCAACGTTCGGCAGGTCCCGCTTCGTAAATGCATACAATTATGCGAGTACCGTGGCGTCGGCCGTAAACGAGGTGGAAAATTTGATTTATTATTTATCACAGTGAATTGAATCCGATCCTGCTAGCTGCCGTGACTTAGATACTCTATTCAGAAGAAATAAATCAGGACAGTATTATTGAACTCAAGTACAAAAATCAAAAGTAGCCGATAGCCGATTTTGCCTGAAAACTACAAATATATCTATAACTTTTTATTTCGAACAATTTTCAGAATACAAATTTTTCGTAACGTGGCAGTTGACAGACCGATAGACCGACATAATATTTTTGAAAATTACTTTTCAGGGGGGTTCAGTTAAAGTTCCAGTATCGTTTACAAAATTTCGTTCGCCTCATACTACACATAAATACTAGGAAGCAAAAGGTGTGTTACATTTTTATAGCAATATTGACACAATGATTAATGAAACAATTGAGATTGAAAACATTATTATTCTGCTGTTTTGTTATTATTAATGGAAGTGTTTATTGATGACTGTGGTTATTTAAAAAAGGACATACAAAAGCTACTGGCCCTGGGAATGATTAAAGAAGATACTGCGCCACCCGCCCTATGATATTATAAAGAAACCAGGGGCCGTGATGGAGAATAAATTCCATAACTATGCTGTTTGTGTTAGATGTGACACTTGGTGAAGTTTGCTCAGAGTTTAACGATTTCAGGAAAACATGTACCCACGTAATACAGGCTATTTATTCGCCTTAGGAGCTGGGCTATTAAATTTTACGTTACTTTGTGTTTGAAGACATTCTTTTATGACGTTTTTATTTACCTAACAGATTTGTACTTGTATAAATAATTTACGATGAAGGTACACATGATAAACATATTTATCCACCATTTATTTTCTTGCTGAATATTCACTTGAGTGAATCATGGGTTTTAACGAGATGTAAGTTGTTTTTACCAGAATGCAAGAAGGATACTAAAAGTGAAAATCAATATTTACGTTTCAAATCACACCGTTATAGAATAGTCTCCATATTTAATGGAAAACAGATTAGTCTCTTCGTCCCTTAAATATTTTAGAGTGAAAGAACGATATGTTTTTAAGCAACAAATTAATAGAAGGCCTTTTAGTAATGGTCAAAATACAATGCGTGCATTTTTCTACATAAAAATGACGTCAGTTTAACGGCAATTAACAAGTTTGTATATAATTACATAATTACTTAATTTTCAATCTATCTTAAAATGATGTCAAGGGAACGTATATGAGGCGAAGAGTTGCGTAAACTATATGACGTCATAATTATATCATTCGAATATGATGGAACTGGGTGATTAATTAAATAAAAATAAAATAAAACGATGTGAGCTATACTCTATTTACCGAACAGAAACAGTTAAGCTTCTCCAAATTTGCGTAGCAAAAACCAGTTTTACACGTTACAAATAAATAAATCATCAATTAATATGAATCGATGGAGTTTCTAACCTCAAAGCGAAAATGTGGTTCTGACATTTAATCAATATAAATATTAACTATTTTCATTACGAACCTTAATATATATACAAAATGTACACCAAAGTATTGAAAAATACCATTTTATAAATGAATCGGAATAACAGCAAATGAAAACAACGAATAACTAAACAGTAATCTTTACAAAGGAATCAAAACCACAGAACCAGAGATTAGGGTAAACTTTGATGATAACGTTAAAATTTCAAAACGTAATGGCTGACACAGATCGAATGTGTTCTTGGAGCACAGTGTGGTTAATGGGTTAAAAATTCAACCAACAAAAACATTATATTTAAATTTAGCGCGCATTTGTGGGGAGGCGCTTAACTATGTCTGTTCAGTAAATAGAGTAGAACTAGGTATGAATGATAATAATAATATGTCTCATTTTTTATAGTTAAACTAAACCACAGAGATACTATAATATACGAGTAGAAGCGTCCTTCTTGCTTGCCGCCAAAATCTGACTCCTTTGCGCTTGCGCGGAAACCGCCATATATTTGTAGGTATTTCTTTCAATCTTTAACTCATTTTTGACGTTATCAGGCGATAGTCCGTTATTTCTCGTGAAATATTTTCTTGATGGTTGGAACGGTATTCATTTGGATAATCCGGTAGGTTATTTCTGGACGGCTGAAGACAATGTTTATCTAATTTAGGATTGAATAGAGCTATAAGTAACTAGTCAGTTACTGTGCTTGCAGCTGCTTAAGCCAGTCCACCAGCATATGGTTTAAGCATATTGTTAGTGAGTTGTGGACTGAATCTGAGAACGTCAATGTTGGTTCTGGTCCAATCAGGAGGGAGTAAGAACATTGATAAAATCAAGATGGCAAACAGCCCGTTGTAAGAACTGTTTATTATTATTATTACAATTATTCTTAGGGTATTGTAACTATTTTTGTATTAACTCAACTAGCACATAACCTACATTGACTTTTATAAAGTTCCTAACCAACAAATTGCTTTAATTTCAACTTCTAAAACCGTTTTTCTTATCATTATTGGTATTATGTGAATGGTTTTAAACGAACAAAATTCGTAACTACGTGAAAACAGCAGAGATAAATTGATGCCTTTAAATTTCCCGCCATTCATACCTGCAACAAGATGGCGGAGATCGCATGGATTCAAGAATATTCGCGAAAATCACGTACCGCGAGATGGCGCTGAAAATTTAGTGTGTGTTTGAACCAAGTGGTGAACAACAATCCTTTGACAGTGTTTTGACATTTACGATAAATTTAGAGGTTAATTCTAGTAACAATCTTTTTTATTAAACGTGTCAACCGTTTTATTAATTTATTGCATTGCTATATTGTTTATAAACTAGTTAAATATACTTAATAACAACACTTTAAGCGCACTTTTAATTTTAAAAATCACAAGATAAATTTAAGAAACCCGCGAACTGACAGTGACAGTAGTGACAGCGGTTTGTTGTTCACTAGGAATGACTCATCATATTGAGATTGCGCCTAAAAATATAGATTGTGAAATATTAATGTTGGTTGCTCGCTTTTATGGCGGTATGTTCAAATATTGTTTCTTTTAAAGGCGACTTTGACGGCGTCAGTGGTAATGTTGATGGCTGCAGCCATTTATCTTGTAGAACTTCGTTGTTCACCGAAAATCGATAAAACGATATGCCACTATTTTTAGCCTCTTGGCTTTTACACAGTCTTACCTAACAATCTTGCACCATTTTCGAAAAAAAAATCATAATATCAAACATAACCTCAAAACTACAATGACGCTAATGACAGTTCTGTTTTAAGTACTGCCAAATTCTCACCTGGGAGTCCTGGCACACAATCTAGATTCTAGATCTGCTTTCCACAGAGGCGACGCGCGCATCAAGGTAAAAGCAAGACTCGTGTATTGTGTCACTTGACCCCCCACGATTATGATGCTATGACGTAGGGCACCAACATAGCCGAAATTTACTTTAAACCTCTGCTCTCGTGACTCAAATCGGTAGTCTGTTTTTGTATTAAAATTTGTTCATGACAAATGTTAATCTTGCGAAATATATTGCTTGTTACGACACGGGCAAGATAAGTAAGGCTATTTAATTGGGAAAAGATAATAAATTATTACACGAGGAAAATAGTCATAGACGTACAGGACTCGCTTAAAAATAATATTATTAGGAATCGATGCTAGGAAATTCATGGATGTGATTAGGTATAGTTTGTGTAGAAAATTCCACAAATTTTTCTGAATTTTGGGAAATTTTAGAAGAATTTAAAAAACGTAGTTTATATATTAAGTCCGTTTTTTTTCTTCTATAATGCCTGTCAAAGTATTACAAAGTTGGTAGAAATGCTGCATAAATCGCAGGAAGTTTCGGTATTTACTAAACTTTTTATAGGTTGGAATTTCAAATTTTATTTTCACTTAAAAATTATTAAGGTATTGTGCAAGAACATTTAACCTTCCGGACTATTGTTCTGTATATTGTTTTTAATTTAGAATTGTAATATTTAAAAAATATGCAATATTGACATTGACAACATTTTGACATTAGATTTATTATTTTGACATGAATTTATCTAGTGTGAAAAAAGTAACCAAAAAATTCCTGTGCCAACATAATTGGAGTTGGGGACTTCCAGGGATGCAACTTTTTCCCTAAAAATTTGACCTTGAAGAGTCAATCATTTAGACAAGTGGTTCCTGAACTTTATTGGCGTATCGCCCACCTTTACAAAAAGTTCCTCCATCCACATTGCTCCTACTCATAACGCTATTCCATGTACAACTTGTTATTGGGCTAATCGGTATATTATAGGCATACATTTATACTGAATTATTTCAGTTAGCTACTATATTATTCCCCTAAGTACGCGCCTATGAATACATATTAGAAAAATATTCTTCGCAATTTCGATAGTGCAGTAACTAATTAAAAACAGCAGATATGTAAATTCGTTTGAGTCAAGTACAGTTAAAGAGTTTTTCGATTGTGTGGAGTTAATCGGTCCATTGAGAAATTTAATGTTTTGTGATTCAACTTGGTTATTCATTTTGAACTTATCGACATCTAGAATAAATAATGCGCGAATAGGTGATTTGACTGTGCTCATATTATATGTATAGAAAATTGCACCGGGACATTTTTTGAAAGAAAATGCGAATTAAGAAAGTTGTAGATATCTTAAACGGGGAAGGAACTGAAGAAAATGAAGTTAAGAGGTCCGTTTCTAAACAGGTGAGTGCAGGCTGTTCTTTAGTAAATATTGGGCGGTTCCTACCAAGGACCAATACTAAATTTTCCTGTTTGCTTCGCTAATATTATTTTTTAATATTATACGTTAATAATCTCTTGGAAGTTATTCCATCGAATATACCAAGTACTTTTAATCAGTGAGAAAAGATCAAGAGAACAGTTGGATTTGATCTATGCACAAGGTGCACCAGCTGCAGTTAGCGCGAAAATTTTGGGCAAGTTTAAAATCAAAGTAAGTGAAATAATCAATCACAAACAGTTTTTTTGTTTGAGTGAATCCCTGTGGGTATACGCGCCAACAGAGCTGGAAATGACTATAAACACTTAATAGAGATGATTCTAAACAGCTGAAATACTTTATTGACAAGAAGATTACAACCACTCCATCATTAAGTAGGAAATAAAGAAATGGCAACAGATAAATCGCTATCTTCATTTCAAGTGTTTTTACGATTGAAACAAACATCTGATTGTTTATTTCTGCTTTCACGCGGCAAAAGTTCCTTGCACGCGTAATTTTAAATGTCACAAAAATCAAGCTCGGCCAAGTAAACATATGAGTCGTTCTACAAGTGAATCATGTTGCCCAACTGCCTTTTAGAATAAATCTGAACTCACGACCTCCACACAGGCCATCATTAAATATTTTCTACGGTTGCTAGTTATTTTTATATAAAGTTTGTAACTGTACTGATAATGCTATCTGAAATACTTGAAATAGTGACGAAATAATGTGCACATAGTTTTAAATAAAAGAGAATATTTTGGTTGAGAAATCGAAAACAAAAACAAAACTAACAGAAATAAGTTATATTTACAAAACAGGGCGAAGGCAAGAAATTCGTTAACATTTTTTTGGGGACCGAAATATTTGATAGGTGGGCAGTATTTTATGTACGGCTATTGGGATTTTTAAAAATGAATCTCAAAATAAAATTCCAATCACATATCGACGGTTTTTAGAAATTTACTTTAAACATTACAAGAGAAACTGTTCGTGCAGAACTGCCCCCAGTTTGACGCCACTGGTGATGTGAACTTTCGTAAAGGGGAACTATTAGTGCTCCATGAGATATTTTACATCACTAAATATTTTTTAATATCGTTTTTGAGAGATATTTAAGAAAATCCCTTAAAAAAATAAAAACTTCAACACCCTGTATCTCAAAAACGGTGCGTTTCAGAGGCAATGTTTATGTATCAAATTCATATTTTATTTCAATGCTCCATCGTTCCTTTGGAAACTGAACCACCCTGTATATCATCACCTCAGGTGTTCCACAAAGCTCCACATCTAGGCCCATTATTATTTAATACCAACATCAATGACATTCGGTGCTTTCATTGCAGGCTCTTAATGTATGCTGATAATATGATAATTCAAATCAACTTTATTCCAGGTGATCCTCGGACTATTTACCAACTTCTCCAGCGTTGCACCTAGCATGAGTTTGGGATTTTCCGCAGTCGCCATACCCACCCTCAAGAAGACTCTAAACGGAGATCAAATATCTTGGTTCGGTAAGTACCGGTGTGGGAGTTTAGACGTAAGGTTTTTAAAGTGACTGTAACATTTGCTTGCGACTTTCCTTTACTAAAATTTTTGGCTTCAAAGACCAACCACAAAAACACCAACACCTTCTTGGCACCAAGTTAGTTTTGTGGCTGGGCCAATACAAAGTCAATCATTCACACGACAATCTTGAAACAATTCTCTTCTTTTCTAGCCAGTATAGCATCTTTAGCCACCCCGTTCGGCTGCTTCTTCTCCGGCCCCATAGCAGACCGCTTCGGCCGAAGAACAGCGATTTTCGCCATAAACATAACCTGCTTTATTGGTTGGCTGGTAATTGCTGCTGCCTACTACCTAACAGAACACCAGTACCCTCTCTTGCTACTCGGCAGACTCCTCACCGGGTTTTCAACAGGCTTAGCCAGCGCCCCAGCCACCATCTACATGGCAGAGGTGTCAAGCTCGAGCTTGCGGGGAGTTTTTACCACGTGGGGGTCCATATCCTTCTCTCTGGGAGTTCTGGTGGTCTACATGTTAGGATTCATTCTGAAGGTAAGATAGAACGGTGGTACCGTCACTTGATTTTTACTGATCGTCTTTCTAGGATTCCTGGGGCGCGATATCGCTCATAACGGCTGCCCTCCCGTGCATCGGGATGTTCCTGGCTGTGTACCTCGTGCCGGAGTCCCCCACTTGGTTAGTAGGCAAGAACCGCCTGGAGGAAGCTAAGAGCAGCATGTGCCAAATCTTTGGCACTACAACCTACTCTTCGCAGGTTCAGTTGGAGATAGAAACACTTGTCAAGTCAAAGGGCGTCAAAGCCAACCCGACGACGAAATCCGTGCCCGAGCAGTTTGTTAGGAAAATTAAATATCTGCTGAAGCCGCATTGCTTACGGCCGTTTGGCTTGGTCTTGGCTTACTTCTTCTTCCAGCAGTTCTCCGGGACTTTCGTCATAGTTTTCTACGCTATTGATATTGTTCGCGAGGCAGAAATCACCATGGATCCATACCTGACGATCGTAATCATAGGTTCAATCCGTATGACGACCGCTATAGTGTTAAGTTATATCAGTAAAAAGTTTGGTAGAAGGCCTCTATCGATACTGTCGGGGACAGGCATGGCGGTTTGCATGCTGGTGTTAGGTTGCTACATTTTACTTGGGCGGCAAGGCAAAATCTCCCTGCAGCTTCAAGACGCTCTAGAGTTTCTACCTTTAGTTTTGCTACTTCTATATTTCTTGACTAGCACCTTGGGGTTCTTGCCTCTGCCATTCGCGTTGGCGGCAGAAGTGTTTCCTACGAAGATCCGCGGTACAGCCACTGGCTTGCTGTCGGGTTGCGGCTATCTGTTTAACTTCGTCACGGTGAAGACTTACCCCACTATGAATGACAGTATGGGCAGCCACGGGGTGTTCTTCTTCTATGGAGGTGTGGCTCTCCTTGGGACGCTTTTCATCATTTGTTTCCTACCAGAAACTAAGGACAAGAGTTTGCAGGAAATTGAGGAATATTTTGGAGGTAAGAAGAAGGAAAGCGAAGTGAAAGTGAATGAGGACAGTCTTGGCGTGTGACTGGCCAACACGGAAGAATCCTCGTTTTTTGGTCCCCTAATAGATCAACGCCCTCTACAACTCGATGTATTGAGTGATTCAGACCATTAGCTGTACGAGATGCGGAATGTTAGCCAATGTCTGTTTTCTAATTAACCAAAGCGTCGTCTTGCAATCTGAATTTCCGGTTGCAGAAGAGGATGGAACTGCTTATGATAAAATTCGTACCAATGTTAGTGTGGAACGACTTTTAACTTATTTAGTAGATAGAATAGTGATCTCATTGATATTATTAGTATTTATGAAACTTTATGTACTGTATAAAAATAAAACTACGTTTTTTTAATTACTTAACCACGCCTGTTTCCTCTACAAAGCTTAACCAACGCTATACCAAGAGATAAGCTGATACAGATCAGATTATCCAATATGCCTTCTTCTTCTGTATTTCCCCCGCAGGCGTAGGACAGTGTTCTAAACCAAAATTAAAGAAGTCAAAACAATACTGAATACTTTTATTATATCACCTACATAATCAATATATAAATACAAATAGCATAACATTGCAACACATAAGTATACATTTCGTCCTGCAATATGGAAGCCAAGTCAAAACTTTGTAATCAGAGTATCTTGCGAACCGACAAACCCATTGTTCACATGTCCGTTGTTCTCAAGCTCGCAGGAGCTGGTCAGAATTGCAGAGCCATCCCCTATTTTGGGCCAGCTCAAGTCCTCGTTCAAATCCCTCAAAATCCTCAAGAACTTCTGCTTCGACTTGTCGATGTTCCTGAACTTAGGAGTCACGATTTTCGCCAGAACGTACTCCACGATTAGATCTTCTACTACAAAGCAAGCCACGAAATTGACAAAGGCTATTATGAGTATGGCGTATCTGCCATCAAAAGCTGGAGGTAGCAGAAGTTCGATGAGGTCCTTCAGCCATTGCGCCGGGCTCAGCGTCATGTACGCGCATATGGCTGTCATTATCAACAAGGAGAATGTAAGGTATATATTAGTGTACAGAGGTTTCCTGTAGGGCTTGCCCTTGGAGAAAACTATGGCCATGGTTATGTATTGGAACATGGACACGGCGTATATGGCGTAGTTTTCGTAGGATAGGAAATTTTTGTCGTCTTCCTCGTTGAAAATGAAGGGCGTGAACCAGTCGAAGGTTTGTATGTAATAGTACGCGAAAAGTTGGGTAAATGTGGTGAGCAACATGAAGAAAACCATGGAAGAAATCGGGATGAAACCCATAAGCGAGGTCATTGGCGGTATCTTGTCCAGAGTCTCGTAAGCCTTGGTGATACCGAACATCGACGCGAAATTCAGTATCAAGCAGATATCTATGAAGAGAAACTGCATTGATGTGAGGTTGGCGTCGATATTGTACAATATAATCACGGAAGCAAACTCTGTCAGGCTGTAGCAGAGCATCAGCTTGAAGACGCCGAAGGACGTGACCAGGGCTGCTCGACCTTCCTTGATGACTTTTGGGACGCAGGAGATGTTCTGCTCTTTGGAGGTAAACGGCGATGCGACGCTCGATTCCGCTTCTGATAGGGATATTCCAACGTGAGCTGCCTTCAGGGCTCCGCAGTCGTTAGCCCCGTCACCACACATTGCTGGAAATAATCCCATTTGTCAGTCAGGTTAGATAAAGGAAAATAAAGAAAATGACTCCTCAAGCTGAGTTGTCTTGGTGGCTTCGTACTTACTTACCAACGTAGTATCCCAAGTCTTTGAATTCCTCGATGAGTTGCTGCTTCTGCATGCCGGACATTCGCGCGAAAACCACCCCTTTCGCCACGATTTTAGGCACCATTTCCGGGAAGTATTTCACGACGGTAGCCCAGGAGTTTCCGGTTATCGCAAAGCAGTATTTTCGCGCCTGGCTCTTCTCGACGTCGAGGCCGTTGCCGTTGCATTGAATTTTCTTCTCCTGTGGGAAAACACGGTTGGAATCAAATACATCAGAAATATCTGATGCAACACCCTTATACTTACATACACTGACGGCTGACTGCATACGAGGTACTTTACGGTTGCAGGTTCAAACCTGGTCGGCTCCTCTGCAATGACTTCGATGATTGCTTGGTCTGGGTCAACCATCTGACTTTCATTTGCGATATGTAGACCGGTCTGTATGTTGTCCCCTATGACAAGATTAACAGTCATGCAAGTCATACAAGAAATACGTTATGCTATCTACCTGTTATCATGACCACTTTTAAGTTGGCTTCCTTCAAGGTCTTGATGATCCCAGTGGTTTGAGGCTTCAGCTTGTTTTCGAGCACAATTAAGCCAATCAACTTCAAGTCACGTTCTACGTCTTCCCGGTGGAGTTTGGAAATATCCTCCGTAGCCAGTTCCAAAACTCTTTTCCCAAGAGCTATTACCCTGTATCCTTGAGAGGTGTAATCTTTTATCTTGGACAGCATGCCGTCAGGTACTGTAGATGGCTTTGAAAGGGAAATGATCATTTCCGGCGCTCCCTTGCAGTAAACGGTATAGGAACTTGAATCTGAGGCTTTTGTTATGACGCTCATTCTTTGCAGCTGGGAGGAGAATTGAAACTGGTGGATTAATCCGATTTCGAAATCATCCTGAAAAGAACTGGTTATTCTTTTGTCGCACGTAACAAAGGAATATGTTTACCTCAGCGGCTCTTGGTTTAACCTCCCTGTGATAAAGTTTATCTCCATCGCTTCCCTTGTCATAGCCGTCACCTAATATCCATCCCGTAGATTCGAACATCTAAAATCAAACGTTGATTCTCGCTAAAATCAATTTTGCTAAATTTGTTTAAATACCTTGACGTCTAGCGGATCTCCACAAAGTTCATTGTTAATGATGGACAAGGAGTGACAAGCTGCCATGCCTCTGAGAAGGGATGAAGCATTGGACAAGACCTTCACGTCTTTTAGTGAAGACTTGATTTTGTTTTCTTCCACCGGAACGATCCCCCACATATCTAACTCGTCCTCGGTTAAAGTGCCAGTCTAAGGACAACAGATGAGTTTGTATGAGTAAATAATTTACAACTACCAATGCAAGTAAATTAGGGCAACAAACCCCCAAAAGAGTCTCAATAGCTTATTTCGTCAGATTCAGAAAGCGTTTTGGTGCTAGTGGGTTTAATCCACTCAAGGATTATGTGTCTTGTTTTTCTTTTGGCTTACCTTATCGAAGCAGATACAGTCAACCGACCCAGATACATTTATCACTCTGGAGTTCATGCAGAAGATTCTGCTGTTCTTCAGCCGATTTAAGGCGTACAATTTTCCAACTGTCATTGCGGCAGGCAGAGCTGGAGGAACGGCGATTGTTATGACGTCCAATGCCTTGATCACTATGTCCCAGCCGTTGATGTTTCTGGTGCTCTAAAGAAAAATAACAGCTTATGCAGAGCCTTCGTAAGTGATCATAAACCACGTGACCAACCAGGCAACCAGGTATACATATATATTGTTTATATGGCTGCCTATATCTCTGACCAGGTGGTTTATAACGATTTATGAAGGTCCTTACCTTGGATACGACGGTGTAAATGACTCCTAAGATGGCTATAAAGCCTAGGATTCCAATGAACTTGTAACTGTCGGTTTCAAACTTGAAGTCTGCTGGAGGGGGATACAAGATACTCCTGACTAGTTCCCCCTTGGCTGTCAAATACCCAGTCCTTATCACCACGGCGAGGACCTTTTCCTGCCCTAACAGTAAAAAATACATGTAACAGTTCGTTTGTGTACAGGAACCTTAGTACCTTTCACTCTGGTCTGGATGATCTTCGTTCCGCAGAAGAGCGTGTGGTTGACGTCTTCTTTCACTGTGTACTGTTTCGCGTTGTCCGGTAAATGGCTTTTGGTGATGGGCACCGATTCACCTAGAACACGCACAAAAACATTAATTACATTAACCTAGTTTTAGCTTGGTTCTGACATTGACGTTAAAAATTCCCTAGTTTTAGTTTGATTCTGACATTGACGTTAAAAATTAACATAACCTATTTTTAATGTGAAATTGACATTGACGTAAACAATTTCTAATATACCTAACCTAAATTTAATTTTAGTTTGACATTGACGTCAGAAATTGACATAACCTAGTTCGTTAGATTTTACCTGTTAACATGCTCTCGTTCACTATGCAATTCCCTGAGAGCAACACGGCGTCGCATTGCAATTCGCAGCCGTTTGAGGGTATCAAAATGACGTCTCCGGGTACCAGGTCGGCGGTGGGAATTTGCTCAAAATTATTATTTCCCCTGCATACTATGGCTGTGTCCAAGGAATGGACTGTGCCTTTTAAATTCTTCTGGTTCTGAAAATACATTAGAAGTTGGTTGAGTTGATGTTGCTAAAGACTAAACGGTTTTTGTTTGGCCTATGTAGGCGACGCTTACCTTTCTAGTTTGGATGATGGAAGTCGTTATGCCAGCCACTGACATTATTATAATGGCGATGGTGTAGTAGAAGTATTGCTCGCATAGCCACACTATCAAGCTGAAGAGTTGGAAAATGTAAAACGGCGTTAGCGCTTCTAGTACCAGGAGGGTTAATACTGTTTGGATTGGGACGTTTATTTCGTTGTTTCCGTAGATTATCCTCCTGGAAAAAAGAAGTGATGGGTAGATAATTCATTTTTTCACATAAAAAATATTCCTACTTTAAGATTTGTTCCTCTCGACTTTGTCCTGCGAAACTGTGCAATTCCGTCCTGGTGATTCCTTTGTCGAAACCAGCCAACTTCACAAAGGTATTGTTCTCGTCGTCGTATATGTAAGTCAGCTTCATACATTTAATGATACGTGCTTGGTGTAGTTCTGCAACAGATAAATTTTAAATTATCGTTTATAAGATGATTTAGCAGCTAATTTTCTAAATTATATCATACATTTTTTCTATCACATTACACACCATTGTCATATGTCCTAAAACGCATAATAAGGGAGCTACAACCCCTTGGGGATGATGAATATAAATTTTTCGATTCGAAGTCCCCCAGACCCCCAAAATAATTAAAAAGCTGGAAAAAAATGGAACGACGTCAAATTTTTTTCCAAAGGAGTCTAAAAAAAATGTTTTTTTAATTTTTGCCTCCCTCCAAAAAGGAATTCCAAAAAAAAATTTTTTTTCGAAGATGCCTATACAATTTATACGTATGTATATGGAAACGTCGGTCGGTCGCAAACGTGGCAGGCGTCGTCGGTGTCGTAGTGAGTACATGTTCTGTCTTAGAGATCAAACCCCACTTCTCACATGTATTTTGACGCGCTGAAACCGAATTTGGTAAAATAAAAATTTTCTACTACCGATTGTAAAGTACTAACTTTCCGCACGCTGTAGAGTACGTAAAGTTAAACTTTACGCACTAGTACGTAAAGTTAAACTTTACGCACTAGTGCGTAAAGTGTTTTTACCTTACGCACTAGTGCGTAACGTAATATACTAAACTATTGCATACCTATTAGAGTATTATTTAATTTTAGTCCATTTATTTAATATCACGGTAATATTATAAAAAATACCACCTAATTTTCAGTATTCTAATAATGATTGAATTTTTTACAATTCTGAAGTTTCATTATTTTATATTCTTGACATTGACATTAGATAAAGAAATAATAGACATTGACTGATTTAAAAATAAGTTGGCTAGTATTGTGATTTTTAAATGACATATGAAGTTTTGACGTAATAGGTAAATTTTGACGTTTCACATTATTATTAGAGAATTTAGGTCCATTTCGGTAGTAGAAAAAATATTGTATGCAATGAGCTTCTTTCACTCATGGGATTGTCGCATTCGCCTACGCCTCATGCGACAAAATTCTCATTCGTGAAAAAATCTCACCTTAGGCACTTGTTGCATAAATAACTATTTTGGCGCGTCAATTTTCCTCTACGATCTCCTATAACCTTCGATAATCCCCCAAGGGGGAAAGTTTTTGAAAAAAGGTTTGAAATACACTTTTGTATAAAGTTTATAATGACTTTTGTATCACTGATCACGAATCTGAAGTCAAAAATGAATTTCGACATAATGGCAGCTGTCAACAAGCTGTCAATTTTCATGAAAAACTTAAAAGTCATTTGGAGCATATCATTAAGTTTCTTGGGCTGCTGATGATGAATCATAAGTCAAAAACTAATTTTGACTTAATGACAGCTGTCAACAAGATGTCAATTTTCATAAAAAAATTTAAAAGTTAATATTTGCAGCATATTATTAAGTTTTTAGCGCTGCTGATGATGAATCAGAAGTCTCAAAATTAATTTTGACATAATGACAGCTGCCAAGAAGCAGAAAACGTTAAAAGTCGATATTTAAAGAATTATTAAGTTTTTTGAGCTGTTAATCACGAATCGTAAATCAAAAATGGATTTTAACATAATGACAGCTGTCTACATGCTGCCATATTTCTTATGGTGCTATTCTATAACTTTCTCTCTTATATGCTTTAAATAGGTATCGACTTTTCAAATGTTTTGCTTGTTGACAGCTGTCGTTTTGTCAAAATTTATTTTTGACATCTGCTTCATCATCAGCAGCCTAAAAAACTTAATAATATGCTCCAAATATAGACTTCCATTTTTCATGAAAATTGACAGCTTGTTGACAGCTGTCATTATGTCAAAATTCAATTTTGACTTCGGATTCGTGATCAGTGACACAAAAGCCATTATAAACATTATACTTATAATTATTAGAAACATATTTTCAATTAATTTCACCATTAGGGGATTATCGAGGATCGAGGGTTATAGGAGGTCGTAGAGAAAATTTGGCTAGCCAAAAAAATTTTTTTTACCAAATTCGATTTCAGCGCGTCAAAATACATGGGAAAAGTTATTTTTGATGTTTGATCTCTAGGGCAAAATATTTTTTGGTTTTGTAGGCCTGTGAATTAAGTATTAGTAGTTTGACACCTATGAATATGATGCTCTCATACTTTGATTACTGAATTTTGATGGAGATTAAGAGAGGAAATGTTAAACACCACGACGAAGACACGTACATACTATACAGGGTGAATACCAATAACTCATTTTAATTTTAAGGGATGGTAGGTCCCTTAATGGTAAGGCCATATACCAAAAATAAAAAATATATACCCTGTAGTTTTCGAGAAAGAAAATAAATTAAAATACAACATTTTCAGAATTTCGTAACTTACCTATCTCAACAGAAAATAAATCAGGATAGGTCTTTGCCTCTGGCATTCACCTTGTTTTTTGCAATCATAAATTCACTAGTTTTTGCTGTCACTGTCAGTTAACTTGTCTCCGACTGCAAATTCATAACATTGGAACAGTGTCGGCCTGTGTTGCATTTATGATTTTTTTCCCTGTGTAATGTTGCAGGTGGTCGAATATGAAAGACCGTCGAACGGCGGCTTAACTTTATTAGACGTTTTTTGTCACGTTTTTTACGTTACAACTTGGAGTCTGTGACTTGGATACAAGGCATGTTGTTCACCCCATAAGTGGGTCAGTAGAGCGACGAAGCGGTACTCAAAAGTTTACCAGAATTTTACGTAGGGTAGGTCAGTTATTCAACACTCTTTTTTATATTTTTTTATTGGTATGTAATTTGTGTTATAAATATCAACAGAAACCCCCCTCTTAAAATTAAAATGAGTTATTGGCATTCACCCTGTATTGTTTCCATTACCTTTTTTTCTTCCGTCACTAAGGTTGAACTTCAACAGTTTTTTCTCCGTGTCGCACTGATTCTCAGGTGAAGCATTTAAATCGCTACTAAAACATTAAAAACAAACAGCATTGGCATAGGAACTAGTTTTGAATATCAGTAGCTGGATGCACAAAAGATGGCAGTATGTTTTTGATCTCTTTGAGAATGAGTTCTTTTCTAAGTTTTTCTAACAGAGAATGAGAGTCACTATAATTAATAGTGCAAATGTTAAGCCGCATTAAATAAACAATAAGATAAACAGAGAAATTGGTTTATACGTCTGCATTTTTCTCTCAACAAAAATGTTAAAAATTTGTCGTTATTTGGAATTCATTTGTTTATATAGGTACTCGAATTTCCTATGAATTTATCAATATTAACTTCCATATTTTGCGCATCCAGCGTCAAATATCTCACCTGCAGCCACTCGCATCTAATAGTTTCACTTTCTTTACGAAATACGATCTAAACTTTTTGTAAGTATTCTGAAAAAATGCAAAATTAGTATAAGATGAGTCCAATCTTCCTAAGTCACATGACCAAAAGTAGGCAACCAGGTATACATTCCTGCATATTGAGTGTAAATGTGGTTGCCTAATTCTGTAGTCGCGTGGTTTACAATCATTTATGGGGGCCCGTTACTTACGATTACAAGCACTTTCTCTGCGTCTCTCAAGTCGCATCTGCTATGCGTTGCCTTTATTTGAAGCTGGGGATACCAATGAAAAATCAATCTCAAAATTCCAATAGTCAGTACGTAGAACAGACGCGAGGCGTAGGTTTTCATCTTATTCCGAGTGAACCCTTGTATTTCCTAGAAAAAGATATTTTTTATAACTTTCTATTCATGTTGAAGCTTTTCGATGCAAAAGCAATTTCAGACCCAACTGATGTAAAATTTAGGTTCCACGAGGTTCCATACTAGGTCCGCTTTATTTCTGAATGCGTGTTAATGATCTGCTTACTTACCATTTGATCATCTTCGCCAAAATTAAGGTATTTATTGTTTCCCCTCTTCTTTGTAGATACATATTCATCGCTATTATTGACTTTTAAGTTTCCTTCACCTGCAACAAAGAGAAGATTGTTAAATGGCATATATTCATATATAGTTGTAAACCATGTGACTACAGAATGAAGTAACCATATCGACACCCAACGGTATTACATATGTAGGAAAACAAAATGTGTATATTTGGTTGCCTATTTTTAGAAGTTTAAAAATTTGCAAGAAACAATTAAATGCCACCACCTGAATAATACGGGGAGACAAATAAGGGAACTCTTTGCAGAGGCATTCGAAGATAGACTCGTATCTCCTATGTCTATAGTGCATAAATTTATTTAAAATAATAATAAAATAAAATAAAATAAATAATATTTTTTTGACAATAAATTTTGTTTGTTTGGTAAAAGAATGCAAGTATATCAAGAATCTTTTTTTATATGCGCCTATTTCAAGTACATCTTTTCAATAGTGTGCAACGTATGATTGTTTACCGTGCTTATTATGATAAAGTTATATTATTATAATAATGAGTTACGTGGTTATGGAAGGAAACATCGAATTACACTAATTATGTGAACAATTACGTTTGTTTAAAAAAATTATTCTAAAATATATTCACCTGTCAAGATGATCGATTAATTATGAAATAATAATTTAAATTGTTATTCTTTTTGTCAACCACAGCAAAAATTATTATGCCAAAAAATTACGTACGTACTTTACTCGTCCTTAACAAGGACAATATTATATTATTCCAATCTGCGGCGCGTACAGACATTATAAATAATAAATTATTAAATTGTCGAATATTCCATACTTACTGGGTTTACGTTACCTGTATAAACTGGAAAAAGTGCGCAATAAGCTAAGCCCCATATTCTATAAAAGGATTTAATTGTTACTCACAAAAGAAAATATTTTAATTATGACACGTTCCTAAAATTTTTATATTTTTAATAGCCTCATATAATTTAATACGGGATATTGATTGTATTTCAATAAGCACCGCCAATAAATCGGTACAATAAAATTAATGCGCTAACGATTTTGTACACGTAGTAGAAAAATTTGACCAGCACTGCTGTAAAATATAGAATCTCATTACTTATTATATTCTCTTCTACGAATAAACGTTTCTTTTTTTCGGGAAAAGGAGTGTTGGACTGTCCTCCGTGACCTCACCTCGATGGGCGCCTTAACCGCAACTGCTTCCCATCCGACAACCCGCAGGGTTATTGACTGCGACGCCAGAATCGTGTGGTCTATGCAGGCAAAAGATTCCAAGGTCACTGCTTTTGCATTTGGCCCACCAAGCACTCGATTGATATTTGACAAGTCGATGATCCTCAATTCCGAGTAGCCCAGGCACAAAAACTTGTACTTATTATTATTATTATAAGAAATTAAAAAACTGGAAAGTTCTTAAAAACGTACATCGATTATGCGATTAATTTATTTAAATTCAAGACGACTAATATTTTTATTGTCCCGGCGCAGTAAAATCATATAAAATGTAATAAATTATTTAATAAATGATTATCGGCAATTAATTTGATGCTCCTATTTGATTAGCGGCATAAAACGACGTATTTAAGGTGTTAAAAAGTACTTTTGATTTAAAGGATCAATTCACATCTTTACGTATGTACACAAGTACAGGGCCGTCTTTGGATACATGCGCCCGTAGGCTGACAGTTTGGCGTCGCCTTCCCATTGACCAAACACCAATATATGTTTAGAATTCGGATTTACGTATAAACGTATATAATTGTATTAAAACTAGCTTTATAGACAAATAGTTGTGATGTTTAAAAGAGTTTCATTGGCCCGCACATAAAGACGGCCCTGCATTTGCATAAGATGACCTACTACGACTCACGTTCTATTTTTATGTAAAATTTGCACTTATTTGGACGTAATAGGTTCCGCGTTATAATTTGATATAATCATTTGAGTAAAAAATGTCCGTGATTTAACTTATGCTGCTAATTTTTTTTACAAACATCGTGCCGTATTTGGGCAACAATTAACGGATTTATGACTATGTGCAAAATGTACATTATATAGAATTTTTTAAATCGCACTGGGTTACAATTTTCTGATGAAATTATCAACAAACCTGATAATTTTCCTAAATCAATTATCAATTTATAAAAATAAATACATTTTTCACGACAAATCAAGGATAAAAAGTATATTTCGATTAATAATAATCCAAGTGATCAAAAATGATTGACTGAAGAATCACCAAATTGCAACTTTCACCTTAAAAATGCTATTTCCAACAATACTGTTATGTATTTTGGAAACAAACCTAGCAATTTTCCTAAATCAATGATCAATTTATAGAAATAAATACAATTTTCACGATAAATCAAGAATAAAAAGTATATTTTGATTAATAATAATCCAAGTGATCAAAAATGATTGGCTGAAAAATCACCAAATTGCAACTTTTACTTTAAAAATGCTATTTCCAACATTACTGTTGGGTATTTTGGAAACAAACCTAGCAATTTTCCTAAATCAATGATCAATTTATAAAAATAAATACATTTTTCACGACAAATTAAGAATAAAAAGTATATTTCGATTAATAATAATCCAAGTGATAAAAAATGATTGACTGAAGAATCACCAAATTGCAACTTTCACTTTAAAAATGCTATTTCCAACATTACTGTTATGTATTTTGGAAACAAATCTAGCAATTTTCCTAAATTAATGATCAATTTATAAAAATAAATACATTTTTCACTACAAATCAAGAACAAAAAGTATATTTCGATTGATAATAATCCAAGTGATAAAAAATGATTGACTGAAGAATCACCAAATTGCAACTTTCGCTTTAAAAATGCTATTTCCAACATTACTGTTGGGTATTTTGGAAACAAACCTAGCAATTTTCCTAAATCAATGATCAATTTATAAAAATAAATACATTTTTCACGACAAATCAAGAATAAAAGTATATTTCGATTGATAATAATCCAAGTGATAAAAAATGATTGACTGAAGAATCACCAAATTGCAACTTTCGCTTTAAAAATGCTATTTCCAACATTACTGTTGGGTATTTTGGAAACAAACCTAGCAATTTTCCTAAATCAATGATCAATTTATAAAAATAAATACATTTTTCACGACAAATCAAGAATAAAAGTATATTTCGATTGATAATAATCCAAGTGATCAAAAATGATTGACTGAAGAATCACCAAATTGCAACTTTCGCTTTAAAAATGCTATTTCCAACATTACTGTTGGGTATTTTGGAAACAAACCTAGCAATTTTCCTAAATCAATGATCAATTTATAAAAATAAATACATTTTTCACGACAAATCAAGAATAAAAGTATATTTTGATTGATAATAATTCAAGTGATCAAAAATGATTGACTGAAGAATCACCAAATTGCAACTTTCACTTTAAAAATGTTATTTCCAACATTACTGTTATGTATTTTGGAAACAAACCTAGCAATTTCCCTAAATCAATGATCAATTTATAAAAATAAATGCATTTTTCACGAAAGGTCTACGATGCGTATTATCTATTATTACTATTATTACTGTACGCCGTACGCCAATGGTAGTTTTATTGTTTCTCTGTTCCGTTCTCTTCAATACCTGTCTTATTATTATGCTACTTCTTAAAATTTGTTGCTTTCTCATTAATTTTTGTTTGGTATTTGGTTATATAAATGTAGGTGTCCTTGCTTTATTTAGCTATGTGAAAGTTATATAATGTATAAAAATAAGTTGTTAATTTAGGTAGGTAGGTACCTACTAATGGGTTTATCAACAGTAGCGGGTTATTCGTAGTAATGTATGCGACGCAGAAAATTGTGGAGCAAGTAGCCAGAACCAAAATGTTATACTTATTGGTGTTTGTGTACCAAGACAGTCAGTGATAATGCACCAGCCATGACCTCGTTCGTCAAAGACCAGGAATCAGCTGTGGTGAATTTGTTGAGTCTAATGGGGAAAATCATGAGAGCTATTACTATTTTTCTAATATATTTGGTAGAGACCTGAAGGTGGCTAAACAGAATTGTGTAGCTCGATCCAACCAATTATTGGGTCAAAAGTCGGTTATTGGTTACAGGAGCAATTATTGATTCATCATTGATTTTTAGTTTGGACCATCAAATTATTCCACCCGTTTTTTTGGGTATCCTCTTCAGTCAGTAGCTTCAGTGCAAGTCTTTGACATCTGGACTTATCTTAAATCTGGATTTTCTTAAATTTTCGACAAAGCGTCCATAAGACAGCTCTTTCATAAGAGATCCAGAAGCAACTGTGGTGGAAATGTGGAATTCTAGAAGGGAAGATGAAAAGCCATCACGTCACGATTTTCTAATATCTTAAGTAAGAAACTCAAGGTGGCTAAACAGAATTTTTAATCTTGTTTGCTTCATAAATCCCTCATGGAGATATTTAGATATACAAGAAGTCTGCTGAAGTGAAAAGTACCCACTTGGTGCAGCTGAGGTTTTAGCTCGCGCTTCCAGCCAACTTACACAGGACACCGTTGGATTAATAAATGTCTTAAAATGATTTTTCAATTTTGTTTCATTAGTTCATAAGAGACATTTATACAGGTCCAGTTGAAAAGTGAAAAATTTTAAAATTTGGCGATTGGGTAACAAACACCCTATATTATTTATCGAGCTAAAATTCTCAAGAGCCTATTTGAGATAACCGCGAATCGATTACGCTATCCTCTTTTCCGATAAAAAAGTGCCTAACAGTCGATCTCGAAATTTTGACACATTTAGGATATTTTAATAGGCCATAAAAAATTAATAAATCGGGCAACGCGTTTTAGATAATAGAAAGAGAAATTTCATTTCTTTTTTTATCCTTGTTAGCTGTCAAAATCACTATCAAATTTAAAAATTGGAAAGTTGTCTTTCGTAATTGTGAAAACGATGTGATTTTTCATAAAAGAAGAGATATAAGGTATATTAATTAAAATAATGTTTTCACTTTTGACAGCTGTCAAATTTTCTGTCAACTGAATAAAAAAGGATTTAATACGTATTTTCACAAATGACTTCAGTCCTTAAAAATACATTTCTATAGGTTTTGGAGTTACTGAATATGAAATTAATTTCATAAAACTACATATTATGTTTATGGGTAGCTGCCAAAATTGCTGTCAAATTTAAAACTATGCAAGTTTGTCTTCCATAATTTTATAAACAATGTGAATTTCCATAGAAGGGAAATCAACTGTTTTTTTTTTAAATTTGCTGGTTCCATAATTGATTTAAAATACAGTTTTTATTTTTGACAGCTGTCAAAATTTTTGACAACTTAATGAAAATACCATTTAATAATTATTTCAACAAATTAAAGTACCAAGCACACATTTATCTATAGGCTTTGGAGGGACTGAATACGAAATTGTTATAAAAAAATATTATATTTGTCGGTAGCTGTCAAAACTGCTGTCAAATTTTAAAAAATGCAAGCGAGAATGCAAGTGTGCCTTTCATAATTTTAAAAATAACGTGAATTCCCATAGAAGAAGTGCTATTAAGTGTTTTGAAATTTACTGATTCCATAATAGTTAATAAAATAAAATTTTCACTTTTGACAGCTGTCAAAATTTTTCAACTTAATGAAAATGGCGTTTTATAATTAATTAAACAAATAAACGTACTTAACAAACATTTATTTATAAGTTTTGGAGGTACTGAATACAAAATTGATGTCAAAAAAATATTTTGTTGGTTGGCAGATGCCAAGATTGCTGTCAAATTAAAAAAATATACAAGTAGGTATATCTTTCGTAATTTTGAAAATAATGTTGTTTTCCATAGAAGAAGTTACATAAAATGTTTTAAAACTTTCTAGTTCATTAATTGATATTAAAATAAAGTTATAACCTTTGACAGCTGTCAAAATTTCTGTCAATTTGCTATTTTATTATTATTTCAATAAATTAAAGTTGTTAACAAACATTTTTTATAGGTTTTGTAGGTACTGAATACGAAAGTAATACGAAAAAGATAAACTTGCATATTTTTAAATTTAGCAGCAGTTTGGTAGCTGCCTAATTTTTTTTTGACAGCAATTTCGTTTTTAGTACCTGCAAAACCTATAGCAAATTGCCTGCTCAGTACTTCAATTTGTTGAAATAATTATTATGTGGCATTTTCATTAAGTTGACAGAAAATCTGACAGCTGTCAAAAGTGAAAACATTATTTTAATTTTAATTATAAAAATTGAAAGATCTCTTTTTCTATAAAACTACATTGTTTTCAAAATTACAAAAAACATACCGGTAAAATTAAAATTGACAGCTGTCAAGAATAAAAAAAACCAAAAAAATTCTATTTCGGCAGATATATTATTCATTTTTTAAGTAAAGATTTAAACCTAAATTGGGCGAATCTTTATATATTAGTGACCTGTAGTGTAGACTGATTTTAATTGAAAAAAGAGATATTTTTTAATAAAAAATCAATTTTGGATTTAATCATACAAAATTATAATTGAAAATAAAAAGATCCGACTCGGGAGATTGATGGAGTATTTAAAAACGAATATTTAAAACAAAAGACTTTAACACGCTTCCATTAATTATATAAAATTTGCCACATATATTCTAGTTATATATTTTTAAATTTTATCCTGCTTAGAAAACGCGATACGTAATCGCTTTCCACCTACACACCCTGTACATGCTTTTAATGTTACGAATTAGAATCAGGAAGAGGAACGTTACGCAGCAATCAAGCAGGATTTACATTACTTTTCGACTTACGAAGTCCAAGGACGATTCTTCCCCATACGCTTACATAAGTACACTCCATAAAAAAAACGAGCATCAATGATAGAACTTATTTTTTTTTAGTTCAATCATTGGCTAAGAAAGTGCCTCGTTGGACATTTAAAATGAGCAGAGTAATTAGGGGCCAGTTGGGACCCTAAAAGCGAGGCAGCGTTTTGAAACTTTTTATAAATAAAATTCGCGAGTGTACTTGCAACAAATTGACACTATTAAGTTACCGGCCTAATTATTTTTATTGTTTTGTATTGGAACAAATTTATACCCTACTGCGGCTTACAGGGTGCTCCAAAAGCTGTTTGGCGCGATGTGTTTCAATAAAGTTATTTTAATTGCAATTCTGTTTCCTCGATATTGACAGTCGAAAAGATAAGCACGGTCGCAGACATTTGCGTACACGATTAAAACATGTTTGTTTTAAAATTTCCTTCTTTAAATATTTGCTCAGGCGATATCCATCTCAGGCAAGATTTTGCGAAATCTCTTTACATATTTTTTATCGAGAGCCCAATGGCGTGCTCGTCATTTTCTAAAAAGGCTCCATGCATTTAAATCTGCAAATTATAAATTACTGTTGATTTAAGGTGAAGATATTGAATTCCATAACTTTATCGTTTTGGATAGGGTTTATAACAAGTTGCAACGAATTAAGGAGGAACACAAAACATCTAAGGGCGATGTTTAAAATTGATGACTGGTAAGAGCTGGAGCACCAATTTGATTTTTAAATACTTCATCAATCTCCCGAGCCGGATTTTTTTTAATTATAATTTCTTTTGATTTAGATCCAAAATTGATTTTTTATTAAAAAATATCCTTTTTTGCAATTAAAATCAGTCTACACTACAGGTCACTAATATATAAAGATTCGCCCAATTTGGTTTAAATCTTTACTTAAGAAATAAATAATAGATCTGCCAAAATAGAATTTTTATATCTTTTTTTTATTCTTGACAGCTGTCAATATCAGTGTCAAATTTAATTTAATTTTAATTTTACCAGTAAGTATGTTTTTTGTAATTTTGAAAACAATGTGGTTTTATAGAAAAAGCGATCTTTCTATTTTTATAATTAAAATTAAAATAATGTTTTCACTTTTGACAGCTGTCAGATTTTCTGTCAACTTAATGAAAATGCCACAATAATTATTTCAACAAATTGAAGTAGGTTTTGCAGGTACTAAAAACGAAATTGATGTCAAAAAAAAATTTGTTTTTTGGTAGCTGCCAAGACTGCTGCTAAATTTAAAAATATGCAAGTTTATCTTTTTCGTATTACTTTCGTATTCAGTAACTACAAAACCTATAAAAAAATGTTTGTTAAGTACTTTAATTTATTGAAATAATACTAAAATAGCATTTTTTTATAAAGTTGACAGAAATTTTGACAGCTGTCAAAGTTTACGACTTTATTTTAATATCAATTACTGCATTAGAAAGTTTTAAAACATTTTATATATCTTCTTCTATGGAAATTAACATTATTTCCAAATTACGAAAGATATACTTGTAAATTTCTAAATTTGACAGCAATTTTGGCATCTGCTAACCAACATAATATTTTTTGACATCAATTTTGTATTCAGTACCTCCAAAAATTATAAATAAATATTTGTTAAGTACGTTTATTTATTTAATTAATTATAAAACGCCATTTTCATTAAGTTGAAAAATTTTGACAGCTGTCAAAAGTGAAAATTTTATTTTATTAACTATTATGGAACCAGTAAATTTCAAAACACTTAATAGCACTTCTTCTATGGGAATTCACGTTATTTTCAAAATTATGAAAGGCACACTTGCATTCTCGCTTGCATTTTTTAAAATTTGACAGCAGTTTTGACAGCTACCAACAAATATAATATTTTTTTCTAACAATTTCGTATTCAGTCCCTCAAAAGCCTATAGAGAAATATCTGCTTGGTACTTTAATTTGTCAAAATAATTATTAAATGGTATTTTCATTAAGTTATCAAAAATTTTGACAGCTGCCAAAAATAGGAACTGTATTTTAAATCAATTATGGAACTAGCAAACTTAAAAAATCATTTGATTTCCCTTCTATGGAAACTCACATTGTTTAGAAAATTATGGAAGACAAACTTGCATAGTTTTAAATTTGACAGCAACTTTGGCAGCTACCAATAAACCTAATATGTAGTTTTATGAAATTAATTTCATATTCAGTACCTGCAAAACCTATATAAAAATGTATTTTTAAGGACTGAAGTCATTTGTGAAAATAAGTATTAAATCCTTTTTTATTCAGTTGACAGAAAATTTGACAGCTATCAAAAGTGAAAACATTATTTTAATTTAAAATTGAAATAAAATTTAAAATTAATATGCCTTATATCTCTTCTTTTATGAAAAATCACATCGTTTTCAAAATTACGAAAGACAACTTTTCAATTTTTGACAGCTGTCAAAAGTGAAAACATTATTTTAATTTAAAATTGAAATAAAATTTAAAATTAATATACCTTATATCTCCTCTTTTATGAAAAATCACATCGTTTTCAAAATTACGAAAGACAACTTTTCAATTTTTGAATTTGACAGTGAATTTGACAGCTATCAAGGATAAAAAATAAATGAAATTAAGTCGTTTCAGATCCTTAGAAATGGGCGTATTTATGCTTTATTTCGCAATTGAGGAGTAAAATATAAAATTTAAACTTTTTTTCATTATTTTCCTATTAGTATTGATCTGACAGGCAATGTTTTGTTTTGCAAAAAAATGCGGTGGCCATTTTGGAGGGTCCGGCTCTAGTTGGTACCAAGTAATACTCTTTGTTATACATTGGAAGTTATGAGAAAAAAAAATGTTTATACAAACATTTATCATTTGTGCAAAGACCTTGAAATGTATCTAATTAATTCGGTGTTTAGTACCACCAAAAAAAAAATTATGAAGCAATACTAATCGATAGATTGTACAGTTCCTGGTGAGGTCACCCAAGTAGTTTTTTTTAATAGTACAAGTATTCATACTGGGTAACGTTTTGTTAATGTTGGTTTAATTGAAAGCCGTTGACGATGAGTCTACTATTAGGTAATGAATTTTTAGAGATGAAGATAGTGTTGAAGATACTGCAAGAGTTGGAAAGGCAAAAACGATATCCAATGGGAGATGAGAGCTTGATATTCTATTGTCTGTTTAAGCAGCTGGAAAAAATTGGTACCACTGCAAATTTGTTACGAAAAGAAGAGAGAAAAGGTAGAAAAACTTTCACTGTTGGAAAAATATTGAAGGAAATTTCCCCACGTAGATAAATTTAACTGTTGTTGTTCATACATACCTACGATTTTGCCAACAGGATAACCGCCTTTAATTCAGTCTATGAATTAAGGACAATATGGAGATCTGAGGTATTCCCATAAAGATTAAAAGAAAGATATGGACTCTGCTCCTGAATTGAAACCCTACGGATTCAAAAACACCTAAACAAGTGTCCATAGGAGCCTTTTTTTAGACACGTAGCGTTAATTTTTGTTTTACTATAATTTGACGTCGACAATTCTTTCTATGTTGTATAATATAATAAGTATAAGTCTTTGGCATCAAGAGAAAAATACAAGTATTTTCTAAGACATGGAAATGACATCACATAATCAATAGAATACTAACAAATACCTTTGGGCCAGCAAAAAGGGTGGTTTAATGCTTGTATGACATCATTTAGTAAATATTATAAAGAATACTGGCCCCAGGATTGACCCTTGCGGGAGCCCATAGGGTAGTAGTGAAAATAAAAGCTAATTGAAAATTAAGCGAGATACGGCAAAAACTGTACGTGCCTTTTTGGTAGAGCACAAAATTCTGTAGAATAATAATTATTATAAAGCATAATAAGTACACTTATTTTGTTGCTGTCATTGTTAATAACTTTTGCACCCGAAAAAAATAAGTATTGCGCCCTTTCACCTTTTATGACGGCCCCAAATATTTTAAATTCTTGATTCTTCTGAAATATAATATATGTAATACCCACTACATCTACTGAATTGAAATAAGTTTAATTACGTCGTTCGTCGGCTCGTTGTGTAATCAATTATTATTGTGCACATGCCGATTTAGAAAGTGAAAATGTGAAATATGCATTCTGTTATTTGTCTAGAATAATTTCCATAATTCACTTAATTGGATGCTGCCTGGGGCACTAGAAGTTCAATGTATTAGTTTTACGCGTAAGTCTAACAAAACAAATATTTATAGATTAAAAAAAGACAGCAGTGGGGTGGAAAAAAAGTACTGTTCAAAAATCGTTGTAGACCTCGTAGAATTTATTAGATCATCTTATTTTTTTAATGTTCTTTTTGAAATTCTTCATCAATTTCTCGAGTCAGATTTTTTTGTTTTAGATATAATTTTTTATAACTTGGTTCTAAAATTGATTTTTTACTAATAAATTATTTAGTTATTTGAGTCTACAAGTCACAAATACATATAGATTCGCCCAATTTAGTTTTAAATATTTACCTACTTTACAAATAGATAATAGATCTGCCAAAATATAATTTTCATTTTTTTTTTATCCCTGATAGCTGTCAATGTCACTGTCAAATTTAAAAATTGAATAGTTTGTCTTTCGTAATTTTGAAAACAATGTGATTTTCATAAAAGAGATATAAAGTATGGGCGAGTTGCTTTATTCACCGGTTGATCCACCGGATGTATTTTATCTCATTCTAACCTCGGAGATAGAACGAGATAAAATACATCTGATGGATCCACCGGTGAATAAAGCAACTCGCCCTATTTTTCAATTTTTATAATTGAAATTAAACTAATGTTTTTACTTTTGACAGCTGTCAAATTTTCTGTCAACTGAATAAAAATGTCATTTAATAATTATTTCCACAAATGACTTTAGTACTTAAAAATGCATTTTTCTATAGGTTTTGGAGGTACTGAATACGAAATTAATTTCATAAAATTATTGTTTGTTGGTTGTTGTCAAAATTGCTGTCAAATTTAAAACTATGCAAGTTTTCCATAATTTCCTAAACAATGTGAATTTCTATAGAAGGGAAATCAAGTGTTTTTTTTGCTAGTTCCATAAATGATATTAAAATGTAGTTTTTACATTTGACAGCTGTCAAAATTTCTGACAACTTAATGAAACTGCCATTTAATAATTATTTTAACAAATTAAAGTACCAAGCAGACATTTTTCTATAGGCTTTGGAGGAACTGAATACGAAATTGTTGTAAAATAATACACTCAGTTCCATAAAAAGTGACGCACTCGATTTTTCGGGTAATTTTAAAGTTCTTTAGTTCTTCAACCGGTGGACCGATTTAAACATTTTTTTTCTCAGTTTATAGCAAAATTCATTCTCTATGAGCCGGATTAGAAGCAATGGTGAGTTCTTCCATATTTCATGGAAATGAATGGAGAATTTTAAACAAGTTTTTTCACAGGTTTTCAAAACACCCTGTGGATTATTCTCGCATTCATGGAAAAATCATTCATTCTGCATTCGATGAACCACTTTTTAATAAACATTTTGTTTTTTTGTTCACTGTTTTATCGCTGGTATTTTCCGAGATATAACGTTTTTACGTGAACCCCGCTTTTTTGTTGTATTGAAAAATGATGCACATGATGAGTGGTCATAATCACTGCAGAATTGTATAGCATATAAACCAATAGAAATTGTCAAGGTTAAAAACCTCAGTTCCAAAAAAAGTGACGCATTTGATTTTTGACCTAACTTTTTTTCTTTTTTTTTTTAAACCAGTGGACCGATTTTGAATTTTTTTTTTATTTATTGGTAGGTAATTCCTTTGTCTTTCAAAAAATAAAGAGGTGGAATTTTAGTTCATTGTAGGATCACATTGCTTTTGAAAAAGCAATTGCCGTTGCCATAGCAATTAATTTGTTGTATGCCTCCATACTTTGTCGTGTCATTAATTTAGTGTCATTAAAGAAGTTTTAGAGACTAAAATTACACAAAATGCCTTAAATAAATCCTGAACAAGTTTATAATTTTGTGTTTAATAAAAATGTTTTATAAAATTCGTATCAGTTTATAAAACTCGGTAAATTCAGAAAGTTGGTAATACGCAAGGTTTCAGCAAAAAGCTGTAATTCGGACAATTTTAGAGATAAATCAATGAATAAAAAAACAAAATGTTTATTAAAAAATGGTTCATCGAATGCAGGATGAATAATTTTTCCATGAATGCGAGAATAATCCACAGGGTGTTTTGAAAACCTGTAAAAAACTTGAGTTTAAAATTGTCCTTTAATTTCCATGAAATATGGAAGAATTCACTATTGCTTCCAATCCGGCTCATAGAGAATGAATTTTGCTATAAACTGAGAAAAAAAATGTTCAAATCGGTCCACCGGTTTAAGAACTACAGAACTTTAAAATTACCCGAAAAATCGAGTGCGTCACTTTTTATGGAACTGAGTGTATTATATTTATTGGTAGCTGTCAAAACTGCTGTCAAATTTAAAAAATGCAATTATGCCCGAGATTATGCCTTTTGTAATTTTGAAAATAACGTGAATACCCACAGAAGAAGTGCTATTAAGTGTTTTGAAATTTGCTAGTTCCATAATAGATAATAGAATAAAGTTTTCACTTTTGACAGCTGTCAACATTTTTCAACTTAATGAAAATGACATTTTATAATTATTTAAACAAATGAACGTACTTATCAAACGTTTTTTTATTATAAGTTATGGAGGTACCTACTGAATACGAAATTGATGTCAAAAAAATATTATGTTGGTTGGCAGACGCCGAAATTGCTGTCAAATTTAGAAATTTGCAAGTATGTATATCTTTCGTAATTTTTAAAATAATGTTGATTTCCATAGAAGAAGATACATAAAATGTTTTAAACTTTCTAGTTCAGTAATTGATAATAAAAAAAAATTGTGACCTTTGATAGCTGTCAAAAACTTTATAAAAATGCTATTTTATTATTATTTCATCACACATAAGTACTTAACAAACATTTTTCTGTAGGTTTTGGAGGTACTGAATTCGAAATAGATATATGTACTTGAATATTTGTAAAGAAGTTTTGGCAGCTACCAAAAAACAATATTTTTTTGACAATTTCATATTTAGTACCTGCATAACATATAATATAGAAAATTGTCTGCTCTGTACTTCGATTTGTTGAAATAATTATTAAATGACATTTTTATTAGGTTGACAGAAATGTTGACAGCTGCCAAAAGTAAAAAATGTATTTTCATATCAGTTATGGAACTAGCAAATTAAAAAAAAACATTTCTTCAAAGGAAATTCACATTGTTGGTGAAAATGCCATTTAATAATTATTTCAACAAATTGAAACACCGAGCAGACAATTTTCTATAGGTTTTGCAGGTACCAAATAAGAAATTGATGTCAAAAATTTTTATGTTTTTTGGTAACTGCCAAAACTGCTGCTAAATTTAAAAATATGCAAGTGTATCTTTTTCGTATTACTTTCATATTCAGTACCTCCAAAACCAAAAAATATAATTTGTTGAAATAATAATAAAATGACATTTTTTCTAAAGTTGACACAAATTTTGACAGCTGTCAAAGGTTACAACTTTATTTTAATATCAATTACTGAACTAGAAAGTTTTAAAATTTTTTATGTATCTTCTTCTATGGAAATCCAACATTGTTTTCAAAATTACGAAAGATATACTTGTAGATTTTTAAGTTTGACAGCAATTTTGACATCTGCTAGCCAACATAATATTTTTTTGACATCAGTTTCGTATTCAGCACCTCCGAAACTTATAAATAAATGTTTAATAAGTACGTTTATTTGTTTAAATAATTATAAAATGTCATTTTCGTTAAGTTGAAAAATTTTGACAGCTGCCCAAAGTGGAAATTTTCTTTTATTATCTATTATGGAACCAGCAAATTTCAAAACACTTAATAGCACTTCTTCTATGGGAATTCAAGTTACATATTTTCAAAATTATGAAAGGCACACTTGCATTTTTTAAAATTTGACAGCCGTTTTGGCAGCTACCAGCAATTATATTTTTTTTTACAATAATTTCGTATTCACTTTCTTAAAGTCTATAGAGAAAAATGGCCTCTTGATACTTTAATTTGTTGAATTAAATATTAAATGGTATTTTCATTAAGTTGCCAGACATTTTGACAGCTGCCAAAAGTAAGAACTGTATTTTAATATCAATTGCGGAACTAGCAAATTAAAAAAGAAACACTTGATTTCTTTTCTATGAAAATTCACATTGTTTATAAAATTATGGAAGACAAACTCAGTTTTAATTTTGACAGCAATTTTGGCAGCTACCAATAAACATAATAATTTTATGAAATTAATTTCGTATTCAGTACTTCCAAAATCTATAGAAAAATGTCTTTTTAAGTACTGAAGTCATTTGTGAAATAAGTATTAAGTGATGTTTTTATTCAGTTGACAGAATATTTGACAGCTGTCAAAAGTGAAAATATTATTTTAATTTCAATTATAAAAATAGAAAAATTTGATTTAAAGTATTTTTATATCCCATTTTCTATAAAAACTCACATTGTTTTCAAAATTTCAAAAAACATACTGGTAAAATTTTAAATTTGACAGCTGTCAAGAATAAAAAAAAGAAAAAAAATCTATCTTGGCAGATACATATTACCTACATATTTTTAATGTAAAGATTTAAAACTAAATTAGCGAACTTTGTATATTTGTGACCTGTAGACTGATTTTAATTGAATAAATGGTATTTTTTAATAAAAAATCAACTTTGGATCTAAATCATAAAAATTATAACTACCTACTGAAAATAAAAAATCCGGCTCTTGAGATTGATGAAGAATTTAAAAACGAAAATTAAAAAAAATAATATGATCCAATAAATTTTGAGGTTTACAGCGATTTTTGAACGGTTTTTTTATTTTTTTCCACCCCACTGTGGATCAACATCCGAAAACGTAGAAACAATTCTTACAGAACAGAAACAACAGAGGGTTCAGTTAAAAGTAAAGGAGTGGCGTTAAAGACACTAAATTAAGGTTTGTTTTAAAAAATGGTCCCTCGCGTTCTTTTGTGGTAGTGCAGTCGTGGACAAGAAAGACTTCCAGCCTAAGCAGCGGCAATAAATTACTTAAAGTGTGAGGGAACTTTTTTTGGATACGACTGTACTAGGGCATGTCGAATCAGAAATTTCAAACTAATTAATACAAGTAATTATGATGAAAGTATATCTTAATTGATAAAATTATCAAAAAATCGCTGGAATTAATAATCGCAATAAAAGTATATTTGAGAGATGATAAAAATTATGGTCATTATAAAAATTTATGTCGGTGGCTTTAAATTGTTCTAAATTCGTACTGATTTTATCATTTGTATCTAGTTGCAATTTTACTACAGAGATTGTCAAATTTGTTTACAGTTGTAATACAGAATGATTTTGCTCCATTTTAATTCTAATATTTTTATGAAATTTTGGACTTTTCGAGGATTATTTTTCCAAAAATCCACAACTATATTATTTTTATTAGCTCTAGGATTCTTCCTTATTTAATCGAGGTACATTTTCAAGTACAGTAAAAGACTCAAAAAATTTAAAATTTTGCATAAATAGGTACACCACCTTGATTTTTTGTTTTAAAAAAATAACTAAATATTCTAACAAAAAATCCATTTGGATCAAGTATATTTCTCTATCATTATGCAGATTACTTCAAATATAACCTTGCACAAAACCTGGAGGAACAAAATTCTAATACATAACTGTAAAGTTTTAAATAAATGGTGTTTGAAAATACAGAGAAGTATTTTATATACCGTGTAACGCAGTAAAACCTGTCTTTAATTAAATATTTTTTTTAAACAGTCACCAATAAAAATAGAAATAAAAAATATCAAATTTATTTCTTGAACAAGAAGCTAATGAGATTTTTTTAATCGAAATTATGATGGTACAATATCTAAATATAAAAAATACAGGAAATTCAGTTTCACAAATTTTTCCAAAAAAATTGAAAAAAAATTCTCTACCCCTTTAGAAGGCTGCATTTTACTTAAGAAGTGAGTATAGGTCATGGTCTTTTATTGATAGTCCAAACCAAACGAATCAAAAAGAAATTAAAATAAAAATGCCTCTAAGGATTTCCGAATTGCCTCCAAATTTATTTAAGTAACTCGAAAATAATATTTTTCTTATAATAATTATAAAACACATTACTTTTGTAGAAATAACATTAGAAAATATATATTTTTTTAACTTTCCAACTTAATAAGCTAAAAAAAATTAAACTACAAAGGGTGCGCACCCCACATGTATTACCCCCAAAGCCGTAATGCAGTTAATAGGCACAGAAATAATTTTCTGTTGAAGATATATAAATTTCAAAAAAACCCAAAAGATCTGCAAAAAACCAGTACGTAACATAAAACCCTTTTCGAATTCCTTTTATTTAAACAATACGAGCATACCTTGGCTACCACAAGTCTTAACCATTGGTGGTGGTAATCTTCACACTGTATACTTATTCAAAATAATTGATGTGCACTCTTCACTTTCACCTTACACACACTGAGTGTGTCGCAAAAAAAAACATCACTCGCGGACACGAACATGTAATATGCCGGTGAGGGCCCAATATCAGAAGGTAGGAGGAAGGAGCACTAATGCTAATGCACCGATTTTGACGTGTACCGTGTACCGTGCAAGTGCGAGGGATATTCCGCACATGTCAGGGTACGAGGCTAATCTCAGTCATTTACCAGCAGTTACTGGGTCTTAATCTTGAATGTTAATTATTATGCTTTAAGTTAATTTTATTGACAAGCGCAGTGTCGTCGCAGGAATGGTTTGTTTTCCGTGTAGGCCTCGATTGGAAAATAGCAAAAGTTTGCTATCAAGGAAAAGTTATTGCGGTAGAGCTTGCTGTTATGTTATAGATTTCGATAAAAATTGCTTGGACGAAGTTCGTTAAGTTCAATTTCGCAATATTTTTTTTAAGCTAGTTTTTAACTCGGTTAAAAGATTGATTTTGGATAGATCATAATGATACATTAGAAGAATGAAAGACTGTCTTAGAATTATGGGTTGTATGTTAAAAAAAATTAAGAAATTAAGTGCATAGCTATTATGCTCGATATTTTTATTTTTCTTAATATTTTTAGCATAATATGGACTGAATACAAAATTAATAGGTTTATATTCAAAAATTAAAAATAATATATTAAAAAACCGTTTAACGTTACAAGTATTTCTAGAGTGGATGTACTGCGATTTTTCTCACTTTTCTGGCTTATTTCAACTTGCAACTTGACAGATTTCTTACATCATGCTGCCTATAAGGTTTATTAAAAATTGTTTGAAAACGTTGAAAGCTAAAGATTAGTATTATTCTTACTTGAAAATCCAACTTTTGTCTTTTTCTTGTGCTAAAAGTTTAAAATCCGTTCAAGGTTACAAATATTCCTATAAGGCTTATTAAAAATTGTTTCAAAAACGTTGGAAGCTAAAGATTAGTATTATTCTTACTTGAAAATACAACTTTTGTCTTTTTTTTTGTGCTAATAGTTTAAAATCCGTTCAAGGTTACAAATATTCCTATAAGGCTTATTAAAAATTGTTTCAAAAACGTTGGAAGCTAAAGATTAGTATTATTCTTACTTGAAAATACAACTTTTGTCTTTTTTTTGTGCTAAAGGTTTAAAATCCGTTCAAGGTTACAAATATGCCTATAAGGCTTATTAAAAATTGTTTGAAAAACGTTGGAAGCTAAATATTAGTATTATTCTTACTTGAAAATACAATTTTTGTCTTTTTTTTTGTGCTAATAGTTTAAAATCCGTTCAAGGTTACAAATATTCCTATAAGGCTTATTAAAAATTGTTTCAAAAACGTTGGAAGCTAAAGATTAGTATTATTCTTACTTGAAAATACAACTTTTGTCTTTTTTCTTGTGCTAAAAGTTTAAAATCCGTTCAAGGTTACAAATATTCCTATAAGGCTAATTAAAGATTGTTTGAAAAACGTTGGAAGCTAAAGATTAGTATTATTCTTACTTGAAAATCCAACTTTTGTCTTTTTTTTGTGCCAAAAGTTTAAAATCCGTTCAAGGTTACAAATATTCCCATAAGGCTTATTAGAAATTGTTTGAAAAACGTTGGAAGCTAAAGATTAGTATTATTCTTACTTGAAAATCCAACTTTTGTCTTTTTTTGTGCTAAAAGTTTAAAATCCGTTCAAGGTTAATATTCCTGTAAGGCTTATTAAAAATTGTTTCAAAAACGTTGGTAGCTAAAGATTAATATTTTTCTTACTTGAAAATCCAACTTTTGTCTTTTTTTTGTGATAAAAGTTTAAAATCCGTTCAAGGTTAATATTCCTATAAGGCTTGTTAAAAATTGTTTCAAAAACGTTGGAAGCTAAAGATTAGTATTTTTCTTACTTAAAAATCCAACTTTTGTCTTTTTCTTTGTGCTAAAAGTTTCAAATCCGTTCAAGGTTACAAATATTCCTATAAGGTTTATTAAAAATTGTTTCAAAAACGTTGGAAGCTAAGGATTAGTATGTTTCTTACTTAAAAATCCAACTTTTGTCTTTTTTTGTGCTAAAAGTTTAAAATCCGTTCAAGGTTACAAATATTCCTATAAGGCTTATTAAAAATTGTTTTAAAAACGTTGGAAGCTAAAGATTAGTATTATTCTTACTTGAAAATCCAACTTTTGTCTTTTTTCTTGTGCAAAAAGTTTAAAATCCGTTCAAGGTTACAAATATTCCCATAAGGCTTATTAAAAATTGTTGGAAAAACGTTGGAAGCTAAAGATTAGTATTATTCTTACTTGAAAATCCAACTTTTGTCTTTTTTTTGTGATAAAAGTTTAAAATCCGTTCAAGGTTAATATTCCTATAAGGCTTATTAAAAATTGTTTTAAAAACGTTGGAAGCTAAAGATTAGTATTTTTCTTACTTAAAAATCCAACTTTTGTCTTTTTTGTGCTAAAAGTTTAAAATCCGTTCAAGGTTACAAATATTCCTATAAGGCTTATTAAAAATTGTTTTAAAAACGTTGGAAGCTAAAGATTAGTATTTGTCTTACTTGAAAATCCAACTTTTGTCTTTTTTTTTGTGCTAAAAATTTAAAATCCGTTCAAGGTTACAAATATTCCTATAAGGCTTATTAAAAATTGTTTGAAAAACGTTGGAAGCTAAAGATTAGTATTATTCTTACTTGAAAATCCAACTTTTGTCTTTTTTCTTGTGCTAAAAGTTTAAAATCCGTTCAAGGTTACAAATATTCCTATAAGGCTTATTAAAAATTGTTTGAAAAACGTTGGAAGCTAAAGATTAGTATTAGTCTTACTTGAAAATCCAACTTTTGTCTTTTTTTTGTGCCAAAAGGTTAAAATCCGTTCAAGGTTACAAATATTCCTATAAGGCTTATTAAAAATTGTTTGAAAAACGTTGGAAGCTAAAGATTAGTATTTTCTTACTTAAAAATCTAACTTTTGTCTTTTTTGTGCTAAAAGTTTAAAATCCGTTCAAGGTTACAAATATTCCTATAAGGCTTATTAGAAATTGTTTGAAAAACGTTGGAAGCTAAAGATTAGTATTATTCTTACTTGAAAATCTAACTTTTGTCTTTTTTTTGTGCTAAAAGTTTAAAATCCGTTCAAGGTTAATATTCCTGTAAGGCTTATTAAAAATTGTTTCAAAAACGTTGGTAACTAAAGATTAATATTTTTCTTACTTAAAAATCCAACTTTTGTCTTTTTTCTTGTGCTAAAAGTTTAAAATCCGTTCAAGGTTACAAATATTCCTATAAGGCTTATTAAAAATTGTTTGAAAAACGTTGGAAGCTAAAGATTAGTATTTTTCTTACTTAAAAATCCAACTTTTGTCTTTTTTGTGCTAAAAGTTTAAAATCCGTTCAAGGTTACAAATATTCCTATAAGGCTTATTAGAAATTGTTTGAAAAACGTTGGAAGCTAAAGATTAGTATTATTCTTACTTGAAAATCCAACTTTTGTCTTTTTTTTGTGCTAAAAGTTTAAAATCCGTTCAAGGTTAATATTCCTGTAAGGCTTATTAAAAATTGTTTCAAAAACGTTGGTAACTAAAGATTAATATTTTTCTTACTTAAAAATCCAACTTTTGTGTTTTTTCTTGTGCAAAAAGTTTAAAATCCGTTCAAGGTTACAAATATTCCTATAAGGCTTATTAAAAATTGTTGGAAAAACGTTGGAAGCTAAAGATTAGTATTATTCTTACTTGAAAATCCAACTTTTGTCTTTTTTTTGTGATAAAAGTTTAAAATCCGTTCAAGGTTAATATTCCTATAAGGCTTATTAAAAATTGTTTCAAAAGCGTTGGAAGCTAAAGATTAGTATTTTTCTTACTTAAAAATCCAACTTTTGTCTTTTTTGTGCTAAAAGTTTAAAATCCGTTCAAGGTTACAAATATTCCTATAAGGTTTATTAAAAATTGTTTCAAAAACGTTGGAAGCTAAGGATTAGTATGTTTCTTACTTAAAAATCCAACTTTTGTCTTTTTTTGTGCTAAAAGTTTAAAATCCGTTCAAGGTTACAAATATTCCTATTAGGCTTATTAAAAATTGTTTCAAAAACGTTGGTAGCTAAAGATTAGTATTTTTCTTACTTAAAAATCCAACTTTTGTCTTTTTTCTTGTGCTAAAAGTTTAAAATCCGTTCAAGGTTACAAATATTCCTATAAGGTTTATTAAAAATTGTTTCAAAAACGTTGGAAGCTAAGGATTAGTATGTTTCTTACTTAAAAATCAAACTTTTGTCTTTCTTTTGTGCTAAAAGTTTAAAATCCGTTCAAGGTTACAAATATAAGGTTTATTGAAAATTGTTTCAAAAAGGTTGGAAGCTAGATATTTTCTTATTTAAAAAACCAACTTTTTTTTGTGCTAAAATTTTAAATCCGTTCAAGGTTACAAATATTCACAGAGTGGATGAACTGCGATTTTTGTCACTTGTTGCATCGTGCTACCTATAAATTTTATTAAAAATTATTTCAAAAACGTTTATAGCTATAATAGTTAGTTTTATTTTCACGTAAGAGGAGTTTGGCCCCTTCATTATGCTAATTAAAATAAAATAAGCTAAAAAAGAACGGTATATTAGGTATCTATCTGACAGCGGCGCCGGGGCACCAAAAACACTGCTACGGCCCTGCTTATAAATATTATTCTCACGTTTAAATAAGGCTGTACTTATTGCTTACCAAACGATACACACTTAAAGTGTTCGTGACCTGTTTGAAGTTTGCTTGTGATGAAGAAGTAGTACGAGTTCCTGCGGATCAGAAATACCTGCTTATAAGTTGCTGTGCCCCTAACCGATCCGGGGTTATCGCTTTCTTATTTATAAGTACTGTTGGTATGTGATTTTTTTCTTCCTAGGTGTGAGTTCGTCAGAATTTTATTTCGGTCTTCATAAGTGGTTTTCTTCCATATACAGGGTGATTCTTGAACCGACTCACTCATAAAATTATGCAGGGTTATTTGCCCACTGACTGATCTTAATATAATTAATTTCATTTTATGCTGAATTTTATTTCACAACTTTTTTTACTCTTTTATCAAACTTTTATCAAATTTAAGTCAAGCAAAGTGAGAATAGTTTTAATTAGAAAATAACCAAAAACTCAATAGCCACAGCCTGAAAAAATTACTCGCATTTTAAGAATCTTCGAGCAACTAAGAAACGGAATTTGCAATAAATACCTCTAGATACTTCAGTGTGTGTGTACGCCCCTGATTATTTAAACTAATTTAAATTTATCTCATCTACAGAGAACACTATGAATGAATGCAGTTTATAGGAAATATTTATATGATAAGCTCTTATTCTAATACTAATTAGTCAGCAAAGTTTTTAATCGATAGCATATCTCTTCCTTTAATATGTTATAGGAACATTCGAAATGTTTATTGTCTATGATTGTTTCTTCCCAGCGTATCCAAAGCCACTGATCTGCAAAGTTTTTCAACTGTTATTATTTAATATTTCTATTTTCTTTCGCCAATGCTTAGCTATTGCCTTGGGCTAACAGTAAGGGCGAATATCGTTTTCTTATGTGTGTCAAGAGCGACAGTATAAGCGATAAGCATTAGAAAATTGATATAACAGAAAACAATAAAAGTAATCGTTGTAGGTTACTAATATAGTCCAGGCATTGTTTCTCTGATGCTGTTGTGATGGATGGTGCCTTTCCTCTTGTGTGTTGAAACATTGTTTCACTAGCTAATTTATCACTTCTAATTAGCGCTGAGAAGCTGAGAAATTACAATATTAAAAGCAGATGGAGTGGCCTGTCATATAAGAATCCCAACCTCAACTTTGCTACTGTGTCAAACCTAACCTCAACATTTTTTATTGTCAGACCGGGCCTATTCCCAGCATCTTCTGATAGCGACAATTCTTAATGCCATTTAGACAGCTTAGAGTATTTTGATAGCTACAACTGCAAGTGTCATTTTGACAGCGCCAATTCTCTGTGTCAATATGACATATCAAGCATTTTCACTGGCATTTCGTTTTGGTTGTCACTTTGTTGTCACAAACAAAAGAGGTTGGCACTAACTCAGTGTCAGTGTCCAAGAAAAAATTATTCTATTTGATTGTTTCCAGTTCCTAAATTATGCCATTCTTTTTTTTTGATGATTTAGCTAATTTGTCACATCGAATTGTCACCGAAGAGCCGAGAAATTACAATAATATAGACGGAGTGACTTGATATTTAAAACCTAACCTTAATTTTAGCTCTAACCTCAGCATCTTCTAAAAGTGACATTTCTCTGTCATTTAGACAGCTGATACTATTTTGATAGCGACAAATGCAAGTGTCATTTTGACAGCACTAATTTTCGATGACAATTTGACATATTAAGCGTATTTTTCGCCAGCTACAGCTGTCAGAGTCATTTTTTTTTTCTGTATCATTTTTACGGGCCATTTTTGTGTGATGATTTAGTTAATACACCGAAGGGCTGAGAAATTAGAATATTAAATACAGACGGGGTGGTTTGTCGTATAAAAAATTCTAACCTCAACTTTTGCTAATGTGTCAAACCTAACCTCAATTTTTTTATTGTCGGAACGGGCCTATTCCCATCATCTTTTGACAGTGACATTTATTAATACAATTTAGACATTTGAGACAGCGTTGATAGCAGCAACAGCAAGCGTAATTTTGACAGCGACAATTGGTGGTGTCAATTTGACATATGTAGCAATTTTTGACAACTACAGCTATCAGTGTCATTTTTAACAGTTCTTTTCATCAAGTGACCGCGTTGGCATAAAATACTCAAAACAAAAGAACATATTTGAAGTTCTACAGAGTTCATTTCCTATTAGTACATTTGTTGAAATTGCAAAGTTTGTCACTGAGGAGCTTAGAAATTACAATATTTAGAAATTACAATATTAAGTGCAGACGGAGTGGCCTGTCATATAAAGAATCCTAACCTCAACTTTTGTTAGTGAATTCAACCTAACTTAAACTTTTTTACTGTAGAGCCAGGCATAATTTCTTGACAGCGACAATTCTCGGCGTCATTGAGACAGCTGAGACTGTTTTAATGGAGGTAATTGCAAATGTCATTTTGACTTTGACAGCACCAATTGTCGGTGTCAATTTGTCATATGAAACATTTTATTAATAGCTGCTGGTGTCGGCGCCATTTTGTAGTATTTGTAATTTTTAAATGTTTCACTCATCAAGCGACAATTGACACAAAATACTCAAAACAAAAGAGCGTGGCAAGGACATAGTTACCACATCGAGTTGACACCGCAGAGTGAGCTGTTATGTAAAGAATCCTAACCTCAACTTTTGCGAATAGGTGAAACCTCAACTGTTTTATTGTTGCATCTTCTGGTAGCGATAATGCTTAATGTCATTTAGACAGCTTAGACTGTCAATGTGACATATGAAACATTTTACTCAGCAATAAAAGAGTGTGGCACGTCAATTATTTTTGTAGTTTTACGTTAATTTCGTAGTTGAATATTGATAATCATTTCAGGCTACTAGTACATTAGCTGTAATTGTAGAGTTAGAGTCCAAGGCATTGTTATTCTATTACTATTGTTTTCAGTTTCTAAATTATGCCATTTCTTTTGTGTGATGGTTTAGTTAACTTGCTACATCGAATTGTCATCGAAGAGCTGAAAAATTACAGTATCAAAATGGAGATGAGGTGGCCTGTCATATAAAGAATTCTAACCTCACTTTTGCTACTGTGTCAAACCTAACCTCAACTTTTTTATTGTCGAACTTCTCAGCATCTTCTGACAGCGACAATTCTTAGTGCCATTTAGACATTTGAGACCGTTCTGATCAGTAATTGCAAGTGTCATTTTGACAACACCAATTGTTGTCAATGTCGATTTGACGTGTGAAGCATTCATCATTGTCATTTTATTTTGTTTGTTATTTTTAACAGTTTCACACAAAATAGGTACGTAAAATAAAAAAAAAATGGCTTTGACACAGTGTCAGTATCCAGAAAAAATTACATATTATATTTGAGGTTCTACCTTTATTTTCTAGTTAATTATTAATGAGCTTGACCTCTTAACGTATAAACTGAATTATAGCACCTTTCGTTTTCCAAGTACACATTTGGAGACAACAGATACACACACAAAATTCGAGTATAGTAAAATAATATCTCTTACAGTTAATTCCTATGCTACGACCATAGGAATCGTATCTGGTTTTAGATAGCAGGTAAGGAACGGGTCGTAGGCAAGAGCAAAGAGTTGCCATCAGCGTTAGTTGTGCTTCAAATGTTAAGACGTAAATAACATGAATTTGTATCTGGTTTCATAAATTTTATTTTTTCATAAAGTAATTAGGGACTTGTGCACTTAACATACTTGCAACAAAAGCACGATATTACTTTTACATCTTTATTTTGTTACCATAATATTAGTTGAATATCAGTTAAAAAGTATATCGGTATGTAAATAGTAGCGTCACTCAGGCAAAATCAAAACAAGACGTGTGGCAACGAATATCTACCACAATCTACACTTGTTTACGGGATTCATGTTGCTGCCTGCTGCGCAGCTGAAAGCTTCCGAAAATTCCTCCATGTTCGACAAAACTCCGTTCACCCTCCATTTTGAGGTAGCATGCATCCCATCCTTTATCGAAATCAAGTACTCCTTGGAAGGATTGTTACACCACATCTAAAATAGAACACTCTATGAAATAGGTATATTCGAAAACCAACGCAACATATCTTAATCGCGTTGAGTGAAACATTATAAAAAGGCGCAACGCTATAATAATGCTGGTTAGGAGGTATAGATGGCGCTTTCGTAGCATTTGTTCAAAGATTGTCAATATAGTTAGAACTGTCACTCGTACTACTTATATCTCTCAGCTAGCATTATTAAGCTGTTGCGCTTCTTTGTGTCATTTCTGTACGTGATATTGCTTTCAAAAATGATGATACGAAATATCAACTGTATAACTCAAGGTTCAATTCTGGGCAACATTTACATCACAAAATAAAACGCCTTACCGTTCCGTATCCTAAGAAGAACAGTTGCTCGTCGGTGAAATTTCTTACTTTAGGTTGCGCGCCTGTTCTGGCCAACAATTTCTTCATGGCTCTAAACGATTCCCTTGCCCCTCCATTGTCGGCTATGTTTTCATTTAGGGTTAGAGATGAGTTTATCTAAACAAAATATCAATCTGTTGATCAAGCATATAAAATATTAAATTATGCGTTGATGGCTAGCGAAAGAAAAATATCAAAGGAAAAAAACTACTCCATTCTGTTTATACATATTATACTTTGTAGTGGCAAACAACAGCAATAGCAAAAATGGACAACCAGGTATACATTTTGTTTCTCTACAAAATGCTATACCATTAAGTGTATATATGGTTGCCTAGTTCAATGATCACGTGGCTTACAATGTTTATGAAGACTAATCATAATTCTCTTCGCGGTTTCAAGCAGATTTTGGGATAAATACTGTTATGATGATGGGAGACTTTAGGGATTTTTGATTTTTATTTTTTATTTATTTTATTGATATAATTTAAGGTAAGTTTAAATTTAGATTTGCACGTTTAGATATTAATTTTTCTTTTATATTTTAATGCATGCTATAGTAATTAAGTTTTTAGTTTTGAAATTTAATTTTATTCTCTATAGAAATTGCAAATAGTTTGTTTAAAAGAAATATTTTTGAGTTCTTGTATATAGTTTTGAATAATCGACCTTATGGCATACGATCAGTCCGCCTCTGGGCAGAATTATTTCAATGTTTCATTAATAAGCGACAGTGCGCATGATTTTATGATTATTTAACGTGAAACTTACTGTAGGTTTGCTATAATTACTCTTTTACCTTTCAGGGCCTTTGGGGGTTCCCTTCTACCATCGAAGAAATATCTTACCTATAAATCTGCTGTTATGCTATTTTTAAATAAAGGTTATTTGAAATTCGCGCTATTTTATTATATTTCTATCGACTTGGAATTATAGAAATCTTTATCAGAATGAATGTCACTCTACTATTTGACAGCTAGATGTCTCTGAATCTGCTGTATTTTAGATATCCAGCTGAGATGAATTTAAATGCTTTGGTTTTTTACAATTAAACATAGGTGGCACTCAAAATATAAGGTTTTATTGCAAAATTCAGATAATCAAAAGCAAAAATAAACGTTTCTTAATCTATAGCCCTGCGCTAATTAAAACTAATTAAATCTACAACAGATTTAGGACAGTGTCCTTTTGGATATTAACAAAATTAAATGAACTTAAGGTTTAAAATTTCAGTTCAGAGTAAGTTCTGCACTCTCGGGTTACAGAGTCGTTTTAAATCCACTTGAATTGGCAGACCTGTTTTTAGTTTTTGACACTTGTGGTCCAGATATGATGGCTGACTGTTCTAGAATTTATTGCACCGTTTACTGGATTTGTTTAAACCAAATAGGCCTTGGATGCAATTTTGGATTTCGACCAATCAGGTGGCTGCTCATTAATTAGGATAATTTTTACCTTTATTCCTAGTAAGTTGAAGCTGGTTTTCCGTTACTTTTTCTTATATGGCCTTGACTCACCACTGGAAAGTCCTGGGAATATAAATTTCCAATTTAAATTATAATTTTCTGAATTTATTTCAGGAGCGATCTGGACGTAGGTTTGCTTCTTTCACTACCCAATAACAACTCCCCTTTTGTTTCGTTTCTAAGGAACATGCAGAAAATTTGCTAAACCAAGGATTTCTTGATTCCCATCTGTCATTATGGTTTGTATTTTTGCCTTTTTTAACTTTATTATATAATTTTCCCATGAAATTATGTCATTTTCAGCATCCTTATCCCCTGACGAATTTTTTGATACCCATTTGTTGATATTACGTGAGATGAATTTTTGACCTGTCGTTCACTTCGACGAAACATCACTGAACCTTTCGAATATCACTACACAACACTTCTTTTACATTGTGTCTAGTCATTTGACTAGACTGGAGGTTTCACAGGTTATTCTTATACTATTTAATTATAATTTTAAAAGAAATTTACAGAAATAAAGTCCATCTTTGTTTAACTGTTGTGTTGAAAATCGTTCAAACTTTGTTTAAAGCATGTAACTAACAGCTGTTCTGTTATTGATTATTTTAAAGAAACATAGTACAATGCTTTTACTTTATTTACGCCTTTAATTTGTTTACGCTTGGTTTATTTTAGCGTAGCTGACCCTTTGTTTACGTGTGGCTCGTTGACCTCTTTCGCATCAACAGGTGTTCTACAGCAGATTTGTGAAGATGGTTCTCCGACATGATATCCTTTTTTTTTGAACTTGTATTTAGCTATTGCTCGTTATTTGTTTTATTAAGAGGATTATTTCATTTTATCCTTGTTCTAACTGAGTTTATTTTTAATTTTATTTATTTAATAATCGTTTTTTAATTTTTTTTATAGTTTAAAATACATGACAATACTTACGTATTCATCAATTTCAGAGACGTAGTATTTACTGTACTGGTCTATGAAGCACTTTGTTCTGACTGTGAAGGCTTCCTTAGTTTCCGGCGACCACCACTGCGTCAGGATTCCATTTTGATCGTACATCTGGCCTTGAGCGTCGAACCCGTGCGTGATTTCGTGCCCGATCACACTCCCTATCCTGCCGTAGTCCAAAATGCTGAAAATTCAGAAAAACTATAATAAATACGTCAAAGTTGGCGGGATTTTCAAAATTGTACAACTCGTCAAGTTATGGGACTATAATTGCAAGTTTATAATGATTTAAATAATTTAATACTTATGAAAACATACCTTGAGTTCGATCCGAAGAATACTGGGTTTATTACGGCGACGGGGAAAACTGAAAAATGTAAATACATGAATAAAGAACTTATATTATACAGGATACGACGCTTTAAGTTTATAACAATATACAGGGTGTTCCGAAAATATGGCGGTATGAATAACTGGTCAAGAACCATAAAACACCCCGTATCTCGAAAACTATTCACTTTCAAGGGTACGTGTGGGGGTGTTTTGAACTCAGCAAAGTATGCTCTATCTCCCATTTCCCTATGTCCGTTTAAATTTGGGACACCTTGTATATTTGACGCAAAGCCGCATTCCAAACTTTTGTATATTTTAGTAGGGGGGATTTTGGGATTTATTTTATTTTTTATTCCCTCTTTCATTAATGTTTTAAAAAGAGACTCGTTCAAAACAGCACCCTGTATTATAATTTAAATTTTCGTACTCGTGTCATTTTTAAATATTTTACCTTTTCAGCTTATGTATCTGGGTATTTATATATAGTTTTGCACAGCAAATGAAGTCCATAAAAAATTGTAATGTACTTGTCTATTGATAACATAGGCTTGCGTATTCGCTAGTAAATTTGTTACTTATACAGGGTGTTCCAGTTTTTTGTAGCAGGACTTTAACAGTCGATAGACAATTGAAAATTATTAAAAAAAGTTCCTATAAACATAGGTTGAAAAATGCTTAGTTTTCGAGATACAGGGTGTTAAAGTTTGAAAATAAATACGGAGTTATATTAATATTTCCAGAATGCTAAGAAGTATCGAATCCAAACTTGCCAATTCTTTACATATAATTTAGAGGCCTATTTTAGAATAACAAACTATTACTTTTCTTAACCATGGGCGTAGATATATGGATTTACTAAGGCTCTTTTTTACAAAAAAGTAGTACGCCACTGATATTTTCCCATGTTTTCAGTTTAATTCAATAAAACAAGAAAAAACAAAAATTTAATGTCTCTTGGCACTTTTTGATATGACAAGCCGTTTTCCAGAAAATTTACATTTAATCATTTGATGCACGCATCTGGACGAATTTTAGACAAACTTGAAGTCGCTCAGAATTTCAAAAAATTTGATGGTGCCAAAAATTTCTTAAATATAAAGAATGAAACATTTAAAATATTTATTGTAAAAGTATATTATATTGTAAATCAAAATTTTTATAACACAAATGTATTAAAACGCAACGGTCGAACTAAAATAAATTATTAGAAACACAAACACAAAAGCTAGCAACATGTAAAAGTGTCTTACTTCATTACAAGCATCATTAACGATGTTTCATTCTTTCTTTTTAAAAGACTTTTCGTACCATCAAATTTGGTGAAATTCTGAGCGACTTCAAGTTTGTCTAAAATCGTCCAGATGGGTGCATCAAATGATTAAATGTAAATTTTCTGGAAAACGGTTTGTCATATCAAAAAGTGCCAAGAGACATAAAATTTTTGTTTTTTCTTGCTTTATTGAATTAAACTAAAAACATGGGAAAATATCAGTGGCGTACTACTTTTTTGTAAAAAAGAGCCTTAGTAAATCCATATATCTACGCCCATGGTTAAGTAAAGTAGTAGTTTGTTATTCTAAAATAGGCCTCTAAATTATATGTAAAGAATTGGCAAGTTTGGATTCGATACTTCTTAGCAATCTGGAAATATTAATATAAATCCGTATTTATTTTCAAACTTTAACACCCTGTATCTCGAAAACTAAGCATTTTTCAACCTATGTTTATAGGAACTTTTTTTAATAATTTTCAATTGTCTATCGACTGTTAAAGTCCTGCTACAAAAAACTGGAACACCCTGTATATAAGTGTAAACATTTTACAAATTATCATCTAAATTTGCAAAATATTCGAAACTAAATTAAAAATATTAAATTTCTGCATAAATTGATAAAAACCGACGACTTGTTAAGAATGTCGATACTCTTATCTTCTGTTGGAAATAGCTGTGAAATTTTCCGATAATTTGGACAACTTTCTATGTATAGTGCATGTACAACACTCTCAGAGAGAGAGAGAGAGACTCTCTCTCTCTCTCTCTCTCTCTCATAATATGAAATAAATACGTTATCGAGTTCTTTTTCATTCTGCTTGAACCTCATATAAAAAAATTACTTACTTATCCTGTTGTTGGCCCTGTTATAATACGCATTGACTTCAAAGGGCGATTTGTCCCAACTGAAAATAACATCATCAACCACAACGCACTCCAACCTTAACTCAGTTACTTACAAAGTCCTGTCTCTGTTTGCCACCTGGGATATCAGATAGGCCTGCTTGAAAGCCCTAATCCTCTTAGAATTGCCGTAGTTGTCCCACTTACATATGCGCAGGTTTTCGTAGAACTCGTCCAAAAGCGTCTTGTTGCTTACGAAGTCCGGGTATCCTAACAGGGTGACCATATTGTTGACTTTCAGGATAGCCACCGCTTTGGAGTCGTCGTCCATCCAGGTTATTTCGTCGATAATCTCTTTGAACGTCGATTGCAAGTCTCGTATCATTTCCAAGGCCTAGAAATACATATATAAAGAAGAAGGGGTCAAGCATGGTTCCCTGAGGGTCACCAAGGAGTTGCTCTACATACCTTACTAAACTGGTTTACGTTGAAATAGCGATGCTGGTACTCGTAAGCTACAGCGAAGCTTAGGGCGGCTGTTCCTACTGAGTCGATAATTTTCCTGGTACAATATTGAGTTCTAAAACAAAAGCATTACAAAGCTGTGAGCTAAACTAGGATTAAATAATAATCCTTACCTGGGCACTAGCGCCACATTAATACCTTTATAATAAGTTTCAAACGCCTCTCTGGTTTCGGAATCACTATCGGGAGCCATATACAGGAAGATTCTGGTAAGGACAAAATTCTTGACGGTTTCCGGTGAGTTCATGTTGACCCAATTTAGGACCCCGTATAATTGTGTTGCTAGGTTTGTAGGTGTCAGCACCTCCGTGCTTTCGTCGACGTGGACAGCTGCATTTGCAAAAATTCTGCTCATGTAGTCGACCCAGTCTATCTAAAAACTCCGAAATTATCAACCATGTTTTTGTAGATAAACAAAACTGACAATTTAGAAAATTGGAACTGCATTGCATATTAGGAGACTTAATGGGCGAAAATCGTCAAAAAAGTACGGATGTATCATAAGGCTCCATCTTAGGGCCAGTATCGATTACTAAACTAAAAATAATAAAGCAAAAGCTACGATTGGTGTAATTGAAGATTCACAATTAATTCATGTAAAGAGACTAGCAACAGCACATGAATATTGGAATGCATATCGTCAGTACCATAAAAAGTAAACTTTGTCAAATAAAGCGTCATTATTAAAAAAACTTTGTAAATTGCAATTGAAAGAAGATGAAAATATGGAAAATCAAATGTTTGAATTAGTTGAAAAATTAACAATGGGTGAGCGAGCAGTTAGCTGATAATCTAATTGTGCTTTCATGTTAAGTAGTTTATCAGATAGTTATAATACAATAATTATGGCGTTGGAAACACGAACAGAAGCAGATTTAACAGTAGATATAGTAAAGAAAGGCTTATTCAAGAAAATACTAGCGAAGAAATGAAATTAAAACAGCTATTGTAACGAAGTGATTTTTTTCGTTACTAGTTCTTGTTAAATATAATATTATTCGATACACCCCGCGTCGAAGCCAGTCCGGCCGCAACAGCCAGTGAATGTAGACGTGTCGATGCAGCGCTCCAGCAGTTAAACCGCTGCCCTACGTCAGAGCCTCGCCGGGGCGCATTTATTCACTGCGCTGCGGCATTACGCTTATCCCCACCACTCCGCTATTTTATAGAAGATTAATATTCCGAATCCGGGAGAGCTGAAGTCAGTCGCAGGTCGACCAAGCAGACGTACCCACCGTAAAGTAAATACAATACATGAAGAAACAAATGAATATACTGAAGAAGAGAAAGGAAATACAGAAGAAACAGAAAGTGAAACAAAATTGAAAGAAGTTGGTAAAAGTCTAAAATATGAAATGATTCAGTTTAAAGTAGCAAACAGCAAAATATTCTCATTTAAATAGACGATTTGTTCCTGGAGACGTAAATTCAGACGTGGACTTAATCAGTAAGAAGTTTCGCTTATATTGGTTTAGCCGTTGTACTCTTGTAAGCTATTTATCACTGCTAGTGAGCAGAATAGTGTGAGAAGCAACTAACCAATTTTGTTCTGAAAATACGATTGCCATGCAGATTTTCACTGATATTAACAAACTGTCTATAAGTATTATTATTAACCGTTACTCAAATCAAATTAATTTTATTTTTATCCGCATAATGTCTAAAAATAAGATTTTTATTTTTAGAAACCTACTAATAGGTAGTACTGATTGACCCCTAATAACATTTTTTTTAATCAAGTGTTATAGAACATTTCAGAGTTTGAGGTACACTGAGATAACTGAATACTGATAAATATCTACATCTACATTGATGATAGGAGTGTGTACCGCGAAATGATAATTCAGTAGTTTTAACACGAGTGTTTCGTGGTTTTCCCAACATCTTGAGAATTAAGTGCTTAATCCTGGAATCTATTACAAATGTGCCTTCAATTTACACCATATTGCATCCTCGTTGAGTTTATGGTTCAATGTACATATACATAAAGCTAGTGATAACAAATACAGGTCTATCAACGAAAACTTGACCAAGACAGGGGTGATTTGAAATGAAGCAAAATAATATGTATGTTCGACTCCTCTCTCAATGCCTGATCTAACGATATGTCACGCGGTTACAGTACAGGCAAAATATACCGAAATTCATAAAATAAGCAAGAAAATTGCGAAGGCTTGTAACTTTATACTTATTATTTATGTAATTATTGAAGGTGGTGGAACTTACGAAGACTTGTGCAACGTATGTTAACTACGTGAGAAAGAAAGTTAGGCAAAATTCAGTAAACACAAATAAAAGAAAATCACAAATCTCTCACTCAACTCATACAGATCTAATCAATCGCTGCAAAAACAAAAATTTAAGTTGGAATTATTACCACCAACTCGGCAGTCGCTCAACATTCATTACGAGTATGCTACAAAATTCAGAAATGGCTTGGCAATGAAAAAAATCCACAATAGCAGGGATAGAAGAAAATTAACAGCTCCGCCAACACCAGATTCAATATTGCAACTTATCTCCTGCAACCGCAACAAAAAAGCAGGTTTAAGATGCAAATAAATTTACGGAAATTGTCAGGGAGTACAATATCTAAATTTATACATGGATAAAATAATCGAGGATCTAAACGACGCAGGTTGGTCCTTTGCGAAGGACTGTGAATTTTCTTCGTTGAAAGACCCTTTGACCAGTTGAAAGAATATTCTTCTTTATGTATTCTAGATAGTTTTAATTTTGCTGGCGTAATTTGCCAGTTTAACAAAAACCTAACCTCAAATTGAAATAAACATAACCTTACATATTATCGTGGCCAACAACTTTGTTAGAACTTCAACCTAATATTAAAATTAAATTTTACAAAAAAAAGTAAACATTACCTCAATGGTGTCGTTAAAATGCCTCTTCGTCCATTTGTTCAGTTCTCCCAATGTAACAGTTATTCCACTAAAATTCTCTATAGTCACGTTGTCAGGGACATACTAAAACAGACAAAAATAAAAACGTTAGATGTGTTCCAACTTAAGATATTAAATACGTAGCAGATCATTTGTTGTTGATTTCTAAAGCATTAGGGGCCAAATAAAACTAATAGGTTTAAATCGGCGTCTGCACGTCTTGTCCAAATCAAGTTGGCATCATTAGGTGCTTAATTTCCAGTTCGTGTCAGCAGTTTGGTAGTTTTTTGTTTACAGATTAGGCGTGACTATTTCTGTGAATGAGATTTCGTTGAGTAGAAATATTAGTAATTATTGCAGTATCTATATTCCAGATGGGCAAAGTCTAAAATCAGACACGACTGGCGATCGTGAGATAATTGATAAATTTAAAGCAATTTAAAATGTATCTCAAAATCAGATTGAGATAAGCAGAAAGAGACAATTGTATTAAATTTAAAAAAATTATCGTACCATTAATTTTCTTTTATTCTTCCGCTCTGATTTTAGCTAATTGCTTTTTACGAAAAATTATTTGGGGGTTCCTGCTGCTGATAAAATTTACAGATAATTTAGTACGTGCGAGTAAGTTGTAGCAAGTGATTAAAAGTCGCTAAGGAGGAAATATTTTCAATTGTCGTCACTGCTAGAAAATGAATATATCCAATGGCTTGGGATAATGTCCAAAACTTTGTATTCTTTGAACACATTTCCAGCACTGTGCCATGAAATTGCAACCAAAATCAACGCGACGAAAAATATTTGAGGAAGAAACATAAAGGGAACACATTATTTTGAGATCTTGCAAGAACAAATTTGATGCTATGTAACACCAAATTTATTTACTGGAGGCTCATGAATTCTGGCTTATTTGTTTCGATATATAGTCTATATTAATCCATTACATGCATTATTGTCGCCTGACACGACAATAAGATATTAAAAGAAGAGACATGAAGGAAAAACGTACTACTTTAATATCTTGGAAACACAACTTTGACGATCTACATTACCAAAACTATTTATAGTAGGTTGATGAATTCTGGCCTATTTGTCACTATATATAGTCTACTTTAATTCACCCTTCATGCATTATTGTCGCCCGATGCGGCAAAAAGATATTAAATGAAGAGGCATAAAAGAAAACCATAATACTTTAATATCTTGCAACCACAACTTCGACGCTCTATATCACCGAAACTATTTATAGTAGGCTGATGAATTTCGGCTTATTTGTCACTATATATAGTCTACTTTAATTCACCCTTTATGCATTATTGTCGCCCGATGCGGCAAAAAGATATTAAAAGAAGCGACATGAAGGAAACAGTACTACTTTAATATCTTGGAAACACAACTTTGACGATCAACATCACCGAAACTATTTATAGTAGGCTGATGAATTTCGGCTTATTTGTCACTATATATAGTCTAGTTTAATTCACCCTTTATGCATTATTGTCGCCCGATGCGGCAAAAAGATATTAAAGGAAGCGACATGAAGGAAACAGTACTCCTTTAATATCTTGGAAACACAACTTTGACGATCTACATCACCGAAACTATTTATAGTAGATTGATGAATTCCGGCTTATTTGTCACTATATATAGTCTACTTTAATTCACCCTTCATGCATTATAGTCGCCCGATGCGGCAAAAAGATATTAAAGGAAGCGACATGAAGGAAACAGTACTACTTTAATATCTTGGAAACACAACTTTGACGATCTACATCACCGAAACTATTTATAGTAGACTGATGAATTTCGGCTTATTTGTCACTATATATAGTCTACTTTAATTCATCCTTTATGCATTATTGTCGCCCGATGCGGCAAAAAGATATTAAAAGAAGCGACATGAAGGAAACAGTACTACTTTAATATCTTGGAAACACAACTTTGACGATCAACATCACCGAAACTATTTATAGTAGACTGATGAATTTCGGCTTATTTGTCACTATATATAGTTTACTTTAATTCACCCTTCATGCATTATTGTCGCCCGATGTGGCAAAGAGATATTAAAGGAAGCGACATGAAGGAAACAGTACTACTTTAATATCTTGGAAACACAACTTTGACGATCTACATCACCGAAACTATTTATAGTAGGTTGATGAATTCCGGCTTATTTGTCACTATATATAGTCTACTTTAATTCACTCTTCATGCATTATTGTCGCCCGATGCGGCAAAAAGATATTAAAGGAAGCGACATGAAGGAAACAGTACTACTTTAATATCTTGGAAACACAACTTTGACGATCTACATCACCGAAACTATTTATAGTAGACTGATGAATTTCGGCTTATTTGTCACTATATATAGTCTACTTTAATTCACCCTTTATGCATTATTGTCGCCAGATGCGGCAAAAAGATATTAAAAGAAGCGACATGAAGGAAACAGTACTACTTTAATATCTTGGAAACACAACTTTGACGATCTACATCACCAAAACTATTTATAGTAGGTTGATGAATTCTGGTTTATTTGTCACTATATATAGTCTACTTTAATTCACCCTTCATGCATTATTGTCGCCCGATGCGGCAAAAAGATATTAAATGAAGAGGCATAAAAGAAAACCATAATACTTTAATATCTTGCAACCACAACTTTGACGCTCTATATCACCGAAATTATTTATAGTAGGCTGATGAATTTCGGCTTATTTGTCACTATATATAGTCTACTTTAATTCACCCCTCATGCATTATTGTCACCCGATGCGGCAAAGAGATATTAAAGGAAGCGACATGAAGGAAACAGTACTACTTTGATATCTTGGAAACACAACTTTGACGATCTACATTACCAAAACTATTTATAGTAGGTTGATGAATTCTGGCTTATTTGTCACTATATATAGTCTACTTTAATTCACCCTTTATGCATTATTGTCGCCCGATGCGGCAAAAAGATATTAAATGAAGAGGCATAAAAGAAAACCGTAATACTTTAATATCTTGCAACCACAACTTTGACGCTCTATATCACCGAAACTATTTATAGTAGGCTGATGAATTTCGGCTTATTTGTCACTATATATAGTCTACTTTAATTCACCCTTTATGCATTATTGTCGTCCGATGCGGCAAAGAGATATTAAAGGAAGCGACATGAAGGAAACAGTACTACTTTGATATCTTGGAAACACAACTTTGACGATCTACATCACCGAAACTATTTATAGTAGGCTAATGAATTCCGGCTTATTTGTCACTATATATAATCTACTTTAATTCACGCTTCATGCATTATTGTCGCCCGATGCGGCAAAAAGATATTAAATGAAGAGGCATAAAAGAAAACCGTAATACTTTAATATCTTGCAACCACAACTTTGACGCTCTATATCACCGAAACTATTTATAGTGGGCTGATGAATTTCGGCTTATTTGTCACTATATATAGTCTACTTTAATTTACCCTTCATGCATTATTGTCGCCCGATGCGGCAAAAAGATATTAAATGAAGAGGCATAAAAGAAAACCGTAATACTTTAATATCTTGCAACCACAACTTTGACGCTCTATATTACCGAAACTATTTATAGTAGGCTGATGAATTCCGACTCATTTATCACTATATATAGTCTACTTTAATCCGTCATACATGCATTATTGTCGCCCGATGCGACAAAAAGATATTAAAGGAAGAGACATGAAGGAGAATCGTAATACTTTAAATGTTGCAAATATAACTTTGGCGCTCTATATCACCGAAACTATTTATAGTAGGCTGATGAATTCCGGCTTATTTGTCACTATATATAGTCTGCTTTAATCCGTCATACATGCAGTATTGTCGCCCGATGCGACAAAAAGATATTAAAGGAAGCGACATGAAGGAAACCGTAATACTTTAAAATATTGCAAACATAACTTTGACGCTCTATATCACCGATACTATTCATAGTAGGCTGATGAGTTCCGGCTTATTTGTCACTATATATAGTCCACTCTTCCTACATGCATTATTGCCACATGATACGACAAAAAGATGTTAAAGGAAGATACGTGAAGGAGCAACATAATATTTTGGGATCTTGAAAATTTCACCCCGTTCTTTTCAATTAATTTTGGTATTCAAGAGATCTCATCAAACCTCCCATTGATATTTCTTAATGATTAGAGAAATTAAGTTTTTGAGACAAAAGAAAATTTAGGCCATTTTTTCTCCACCTTGTAGACACATGTAACGACCATACCGTTTTCTGTTATATACACATTTTTTAAGTAAACGATCAACAACAAACGATTAAACTACAAGCAAACATCTCACCCCTCCTTGATAGACTCCTCTCATGAAATTGGCCATCACGTTTATATTGTCAACGACCTCCTCATCAGACATTGGACTCCCCATGGCCGCTCTTACTTTAAACGCCATCTTCCTCAAAAATACGTCGAAAGGCGCCAGCTCGGATCGTCTCTTAGACTCGACGCCCATCTTGAGGAAATCTTTCTCAAGGATCTCCTCGTACGACACCTCCTGCTCGGTTCTAATTAACGTAGGATTGGTCATGGGATCCGTGAATATCTAAAGTAAAATAAAATAAAGCGTTAGAGGTGAAAATTCCGCATCATACGAATTTTACTGTTCAAGGTTATCATGAGAAATTTGGTATCTGGTTATCTATATCTATCTATATCTAGACCACTTGAGAATCTAGATGCAGATACCGACTCCATAGTAACAGGTGTGTATGTTCAATTAAAGAAATATGTGATACAATGAAAGTACTTCAGACATCACAAAGTTGAACACGAATTTCAAGCTGTATTAGAATTGATAGTGGATGCTACAGTACCAACCGCTTACCCGGATGAGATTCTTCGTGGGGTCCGACAAGTCCGAATACGCCTCCACCGACAATATCATGGGTATCCCGTATTTGCCGACAGCGTCGCCTATATCGTTCCAGCCGAACTTAGTCGGCCCTCTAGTTCCAAGCAGTTCCACCATTGGGAATCCGCTCTCTTCCTCAACCACCGTTAGTTCTGGGTTTAACAGGCTATCGCCGTACTTTACGTCGACACAGGCCTTGTAAGCCGCCCGCGCCTTTTTCAGGGACAGTGCGTCGTCGGCCAAGTCATCTGCTGACAAAATAGCTGAAAAAGATGTTTAGTTACTCGAAAGCGGAAGGAAAATATTGGTTGGTACTTACCGGTGGCAAGATTAAGCAGTTTGTTCTCCAGCAACGTAAAGTGGTCTATGGTGGGGGTACCCTCAGTTAGGGGGTATACGTTTTTGAAGTTACCACACGTGTATTCGTAGAAGTCATCGCAGGGATCGGCGTCTCTGTTCATATATTTTAGTTCCGGCACATCTAGAAAGCAACAAAGGAAATAAATATGCTGGAAATTGAAGAAGTAAAAGATTACGTCTATCTAGGAACCCTAGGAAGTGCAGAGAGGAAATAGAAATAAATTTGATAATAGCAAAGAGTAACAGATGTGCAGGAGGAAGCAACAGAATCTTAATGTCGAAGGAACTATCGCGGAAAGCAAAGATAAGGGTATACAAGACTATCTTAAGATCAACGCTGACATACGGCAGTGAGACCATGGACAATGAATAAAACAGTGCAGTTAAAGTTAGAAGCGTGGGAACGGAAGATTCTACGAAGAATATTCGGTGGAAAGAATATTGAAAACATTTGGGAACGAAGAACCAACGCAGAAGTTTGTGATTTGTATCAGGAACCAAACATAACAAAAGTCATTAATGCCTGTCGACTATAGTAGTTGCTACGTCTTCTCGAAAGAATAGAAGACGACAGAAGTGTAAAATACATAGACTGGAAAATGCCAGATCAGAGGGAAGAAGGCAGACCGAGGAGGAAATGGAGCGAGGCTATTTTGGAGGATGTAAAGGAAAAACAATGCATGAACTGGAGGACGTTAGCACAGAACAGGAAGAAATATGAAGATTTTTCGAAGCAATGGGTCTAAAGAGCCTGTGACCGCTTTATCGCCTTCATCTTCTTCGTCGTCTTCATCTTCGTCTTCGTCGTCTTCTTCTTTTTCCTTCTCTTCTTCTTCTTTATATTTTATGAGAGACTGCTGCTGACTAGGTAAATTCTTAGCAGCATTATAAGATTTGAGTTCTTTTAATGGATCAATGGCAGGGTTTCATTATCCGATTAATAGTTTCATCCTCTTCGGTTCTTCCCAATTTTAAGGCTAAATGCTTCCTTCCGATAGCATTCGAGGTTTTTTATTTTTCTTTAAGTCCTTTATCTTTTCCAAAGTAATAATATGTCTTTCTTTACCTTGGGAGGCTTCTGCCTCTCGAAAGTTATTTGGTTTAGGTAAACTCCTTTTTCCTTTTGGAGGATGTGGACAATAATAATGACGGTAAAAAAACTGACATAGTAAAAGCATTTGATATAGGATGAAAGTGAAGAAGAGCAAGAATTTTCCCCGCGTTGAATATACAGGGTGTTTCATGCCAAACTGTACATACTTCTAAGGATGATAGAGGATTCCTTGACTATTCACGAATGGGTATAGAAATTTGTCTGTTGCGTTTAATTACTGAGGTACAGGGTGATAAACTGCTTACGTCCAATATTTCTTTTCGCCAGAACTTCCTTACTATTTATCACAATTTGTTCAAATTTTATACAATTTGTGTACTTATCACAGTTGATATAATGCAGTTTTTAATATTTAAAAATTCCGGGACCGGACTTCTTTAATTCAAGTTTTTTTATTTCTGTAGAGAAAATCACCCTGTATAATATTTTTTTTTCACCTTAATATTAAAGTAAAGATTTTTAATAAATTTACCTCATTACCTCAAAGTTAAATTACATAATAAATATAATAATGCAATAAATTCCAATAATATACCATTCTTACAGTTGCTTTAAATGTTAATAAGTTGTATCATTTTAAAAAGACCCGCCAGTTTTTCGTGAGTGACGTTTTGCTATTGGTTAAACTCCAAATAAATTAGTTTCTGCACGTGACGTCTCAATTAACCTCAAAAATTTTTTCAAAATTTTTGTGTGGCTCCTTGAGGTGGTGGCAATTTCGGTATATGATTTGCTCGTCCTTAGGAATAATAGGTAATAAAGTTGTAAGTTGTGAAGCTCGTGAATAGGATAGGCAAGGAGGCAAGGTCAGTGTCGCTGAGTTTTTGAAAAAATAATTTTCAAAATTGCAATAATAAAACCTCCAATAAATTATTTGCTCATGTCTGCAATTTAGTTATATTAAATTGACTATACATGTTTTTGATTGGTAACCATAATGAATGAATTTTGTGATTAGTTAAAAAAATTTTATTTCAATAATTTATTTTTAGACGTTTTGAATTTTGTAATTTTTATTCCAATTTTTATTATGTATTAGAAAAGTACAGTAGATTTTATAATTTTATGTTTAGAGATAAAACATCAATATAAGTGTGTCATATTAGTTTGTTATTATTATGCTTGTATAAAATCTAAATAAAGTAATTTATATAGGTATTCTTACAGTTGCTTTAAAAGTTAATAAGTTATATCAATTTCAAAAGACCCGCCGGTTTTTCGTAAGTGACGTCTTGCACGTGACGTCACAATTAACCTCAAAAATATGCATTTTTACGGTTTTATCAAAATTTCTGTTTGGTTCCTGTATTATCAACTAAAATCTTATTCAGTGTATTATTAATGAAGCTTATCTACGCTCGTTATATAATAACAGTAATATGACACTCATTTAAATGTCATAATGACGTTGTTTAGAGCATTCGTGCGATTTATATTTATCGCACGTAATTTATAAAGAAAAAACACGCAAACCACCGGTTGCTAAGGAGATGTCAACAAACAGCTATTGTCATTAACTTAGCTATTACTTACTTGATAAATATTGTGTGGTGTTGACAATAAATAATATTAATTAATTAGTAGTTTTTTATGTATAAAAAAATTAAAAGTCGAACGTAGATAAAATTTTGTATATTATACGTGCCATATCTGTATTTTATAGCACTCGTCTGTTTACAAAACTCACCTTTGGTTCGTTTTGTAAACATCAGACGCGTGCTATAAAATACCTCATATGGCACTTATAATATAAATAACTATTATCTACTCTTATTGGATTATTATATTAATTAAGTTATATTTAGTAATAGGCGTAAAAAGTCACCGGTGAATCTTTACATCAATCTCCTTTAACTTCATGCCTAGCCTATCCAATAGGAATTCTTTTTCGATGCGGTGAAATAGAATAGTCCATTATTATTGAGGATAGGAAAGTGATTTGACATTTGAATAGTTTTGACGTGTAATTAAGTTAAGTAATAATTGTGTCAAAAATGATGAATTCGGACTTGCAAACGTTATCACTTATTGTTTTATTATTCACTAGCGAATAATGAACAAAGTTTCCATGACAACGTATCGAATATATGTTAAAAAATTCAAGTGGCCATGACGTGAGTCAAAGCACGAAAGTAATTGTAAATAACGTTGACGTTTAAATTTATTTTATGACAGGACGTTCTTTTGACACATAACGTCCTGCTCATAAAAAATGTTAAAAATAAATAGTACTTATAAATTTCTTCAGTAAAAGATTTAGGAAAACTATTTAATAGTCGTGGATAAAGTATAGTATTCTACTCGCATATAATGGCTATTGCTATTATTCACTTACGACACTCGCCTGCGGCTCGTGCCGTAACGTTTCGCCCTCGTGAATAATACAGCCCATAATTATACATATGCTTGTGGAGTAATCTACTATTTAATTGCTTTGATCTAATAAAAAGATTCTTTCTGTTAGTTGGAAATCTATATAATTAGCCGTCTATTTTTAATAATCTACAATATTAAAACTTTATATATCTTGTCTGTGAGAATTAAAACTACAAAATTTAAAATAAATTTAAAAAAACTAAAACAACAAGTTTCAGTAAATGTTCAATACCAGGCTTTGATCATATTATAAGTACATATTATCCATATGATGTCGGAGGTTGAACTTGATTATAAATATTCAGTAGTTGATTTGAACCTTTCTTTGTTGTTTTTTAACATTTTCTCCTACTTAATAATAATAATAATAATAGTAATAATAATAATAATAATAATACGATTCGATTCTAAGATTTGCAAAGCTGATGAACTTAGAGTTTCCAGGTTATCCTCTGCGTTGTTTACATTACAGAAGATGGTCGAAACGTTAAGAATTCAAAATATTGAGCGAGGAAGAGAACCCAGAAGCTCTTCTACTTTACTTCTACTTTCTTGTAAATGGTCTGTCCTCTCGTCTTTTAATTTATGTATATACTGTAAATATGTAAACGTACCAACCCGTACATTGATATTGTGTTTACTCACATTGATAAACAGGCGGTATTAAGCTCTGGATTATAGTTTGATAAGTACTACTCATTCAATAAAAAATTAACATAATCCCTGAGTTAGCTTTTAGGATTAACTATTGCATTGTTTGCTTCATAATATTTTTGTCTCCATTGCATACAAACATATTCAATTTTTACAATTTAACTGTTGGACAAACGACACGTTCCATTCTAACAAGGCTAAAGGATCATAGAGTTTATCTCGAGTATGCAAGAACTGAAACTCTAGCATTACCCAGCATGCATTTAAAATTGTAAAAATGTAAGAATGTAAGAATGCAAGAATGTAAGAATGTAAGACTGTAAGAGTGTAAGAGTGTAAGAGTGTAAGAGTGTAAGAGTGTAAGAATGTAAGAATGTAAGAATGTAAGAATGTGAGAATGTGAGAATGTATGAATGTAAGAATGTAAGAATGTAAGAATGTAAGAATGCAAGAATGCGAGAATGTGAGAATGTAAGAATGTAAGAATGTAAAAATGTAAAAATGTAAAAATGTAATAACGTCAAGAAATCCGCTTAGTTTTATTTATCTCTAGTTGATACCATCTGGGTGGATCCAGTTATTCCTGCTCCCAACTTTTCTAGTTAAAACTTTCGAATTGCCTGCGTAAATTAGTGTTTCAAAACTAACGTTAAAATTCTCACTGCGTCACAAAGCAGTAGCAATCAACGTAGCACAATCATCTTTAATTATTGAGATAAACTGTTAAAGAACTTCAAAGTGATAGGTTGATTGATGGGTGTTGATCGCGTCCCCTCAACTCTTCCAGATACAATGGGTATATCTTTCAGTCGATATAAAGAGAAATGACGCAATAATATACTTAAATTTTTCGCGCACTCGTGGGAGGTATTGAAAAAAACACTGAATTAAACCTTCACGAACATAGTACCAGTAAAAGTATGCCTCAGGTATCTGTAAGTGGGGCATAAATATTACGCATATAATTAATTATTCTCAGCGTGGCATATGGAGTCACAAATGGGTCGAATAAAGCACCCCACTCGACCAAAACCATAAAATATAAGCCCCAAAATCAGCGACTTAAATACCACAAAACGTTTAGGTTTTCGTGTTGCTGCAATGTTTGAGGTTATGGTTGCCGATGGCAAATAAAAATGTTTTTGGCAATTCGCAATATTTTGATGTTGGTTCTTTTCCAGATGGCCTTACTTGGTACCCAATTTTTGACGCGTATGTTGGCGAGGTTAAATTATAAATATTTAGTGCTAAATGCGTTTTACTTTAATTAACTCAATTCTAAGCACTAAAGTGAAAAACAGGTACTTAGATAGCTGGCGCCGATTTTTTTTTTATGTTGAGGCGATACGCTGATAGTCGATACAATAATACAATGACAAAGTTTTTGAGCAAATGGATCTAATTGTTTACTTATACATAATTCATTTTCAAAAACGTTATTTTGAACATACATACCATCGTCACTTAAATCCTCCTCTATGGATCCTGTGATGAAAAATGCACAAGAAACCACAATCACCACTAATATATTTTTCATGTCTTTGTTGCTTATCTAATCCATTTAAATCGACCTGTCTACTTGCTCTTTTTGAATGGCAGCAAATATTTTCGTTCGATTCCCTTTTCAAATGATAAGATAAAGAACTAACATAATCTTATTATCGATTGTGAAAAATTTTAATAATTTCTACTCACTATTTTTTACTGAGTGTTTGCTAAATGTAGATAATGATTATAATATTAATAATAGCGACTTTGTCAAACGTGGAATGTGCGCTGCACAGGAAAATCTTAATATGGAAGTTAGGTACTTGAAAAAACTTATTTTCTTTGGTGCAAAATAATCAACTAGGACATGACTTGAATGAGCATTGAATTTTCACACTTTGCGGTTGGTAAGAGAAGATTTTGTCTTAATTTTGACTCAAAAAAATTACTAAAAATCGACCAGAAATTCATGTATAAATTGGAAATGATTTTATGGAAGAAAAAAGGTGGTTGATTGATATATTAAAAAAAACCGATTAATTGTTGCCCCAAAAACAAGTTTTAAGGTAATATGACAATCCTATTTCCTCAATAGAGTTAATGCAATATTTATCAGAGTCTATTTATAGAAACACTTACTATCTGTCTTAAATATCATTGTGCAAATTTCAAAAATGTGAAATTCAATGATTGTGTCAATATTATCTAATATGTAACTTTGTAAATTGTTTGTTTTATTAATTATAAATGAATTTTTTATGTCAATGATTCTTTTATTTTAATATAAACCTAATAATGTATATATTTAATAATAATAATTTTTACAAATTCACACAGTCTCGTTTTGGCTCTTTAACTAATATTTTAACAAGGGTTTTTATAAAATGATTGTCGTGACCACAAATTTAGGCAACCATACGCACACTCAAAGGTATTGCATACGCAGAGAAATGTGTGCCTGGTTGCCTGATTCTGGTCACGTGTATACTACAGTTCATATTTCTTGAGCAGGAAAAAAATGCCGCATTTACAAAGCAGAACGCGGCCTCTTTAATGTTCGCAAAGACGCCGCCGCACGTGTTCCTTTGTCGCTAATTTTTTATCTGCGGAACAACTTTGAAGTAGACTTTATATTGTGGCTACCATTTACCAGAAAACTAAATATACATTAATTAAAGGCATATAGCATCCTGAGGAAGAGGAAGAGGAAGAGGAAGAGGAAGAGGAAGAGGAAGAGGAAGAGGAAGAGGAAGAGGAAGAGGAATAAAAAGAATAAGCGGAAACTGGTTACAAAGTTGTTATTGTAAGATAACAAAAATGAATCATCATTAATTTTTTGACTTTATTTTTCTTAACTTATAACTTCTTACAGTATTAAAGGAAGAGGAAGAGGAGGAGGAAGAAGAAGAAGACGAAGGAGAAGAACAAGAAGACGAAGAAGAAGAGGAAGACGAGGAGGAGGGGCGGGGAGGAAGAAGAATAAGAAGATAGCTAAGAAGAAGAAGAGGAAAATGAAAAAGAAAACCGGATTAATTTAATTTTTCAACTAGCTGTCATTACAACATAATAGAAATAAATCAGCATTAATCTATCATCTTAACTTATTCAAATTAAAAGTACATACTAGAGGAAGAAGGAAGAAGAAGAACATTCATCATCATTAATTTTTCGACTTTATTTTCACAATTCACGAGTTTTTACAACTATAATTTTTATAGAAAGGGGATGAAAAGAATGGGGGAAGAAAACCGGATTAATTTCATTTCCCATTACCAGCTAACATAAATAAACCACTATTAGTTTCTCAAGCCCCAAGTTCTTACACTTATTAAAGAAAGAAGAAAAAAGAGAGAAAGAGGAAGAAAAAAATGGATAAGAAAACTGGAATTAATTTATCATTTTTATTCAAATCAAATCAAAAGTTCTTACGTTAGAGAAAAATGAGGTGGAAGAGGAAGAGGAAAGAAGAAAATTGGATTAATTTCTCATTTAGCTGTCGTTACAAGATAACAAAAATGAATCATCATTGATTTTTCGTTTTTTATAATAATTATTACTATAGAAAAAAGAAGATTAAAATAGGAGAAAGAAACTGGATTAATTTCATGTCCCATTTCCAGCTCACAGAAATAAACCACTATTAATTTTCCGTCTTTATTTTTTCAATTCACAAGTTCTTACACTTATTAAAGGAAGAAGAAGAAGAAGAAGATGATGAAGAAGAGGAGGAAGATGAAATTGGAAAAGAAAACTGGATTAATTTAATTTGCCATCTAGCTGTCATTGAAATATAACAGTAATAAACCAGCATTAATTTATCATTTTTATTTTTTCAAATCAAAAGTTCTTACAATTGTTAGAGGAAATGGCGGAGGAAGAGGAAGAAGGAAGAAGAAAATTTAATTAATTTCATTTCTCATTTAGCTGTTACAAGATTTTTCGTCTTTATTTCTTCGATTCAAAAGTTTTTATAATTATTACTATACAAGGAGGAAGAATAAAATGGGAGAAGAAAACTGGATTAATTTTATTTCCCAGAAATAAACCACTATTAATTTTTCGTCTTTATTTTTCTCAATTCACAAGTTCTTACACCTATTAAAGGAAGAAGAAGAATGAGAAGATGAAGAGGAAGAAGAGGAAGAGGAAATTGGAAGAGAAAACTGAATTAATTTAATTTTTCATCTAACTGTCATTGAAATATGACAGAAATAAACCAGCATTAATGTGTCATCTTTATTTTTCAAATCAAGAGTTCTTCCAATTGTTAGAGGAAGAGGAGGAAGAGGAACAGGGATGAAGAAAATTGGATTGATTTAATTTCTCATTTAGCTGTCATTACAAGATAATAAAAATGATTCATCATTGATTTTTCGTCTTTATTTCTTCAGTTCAAAAGTTTTTATAATTATTATTATTATAGAAAGAGGAAGAATAAAATGTGAGAAGGAAACTGGATTAATTTCATTTCCCATTACCAATTCACAAGTTCTTACACTTATTAAAGGAAGAAGGAGAAGAAGAAGGAGAGGATGAAGAAGTAGAAGAGTAAGAAGAAGAAGAGGAAATTGAAGAAGAGAACTGGATTAATTTAATTTCTCATCTAGCAGACATTGAAATATAACAGAAATAAACCAGCATTAATGTATCATCTTTATTTTTCAAATCAAAAGTTCTTACAATTGTTAGAGGAAAAGGAGGAGGAAAAAGAAGGAGAAGTTGAAGAAGTAGAAGAAGAAGGGGAAGAGGAAATTGGAAAAGAAAACTAACGAATTAATTATTTTTCATCCAGCTGACATTGAAATATAACAGAAATAAACCAGCATTAATTTATCATCTTTAATTCTTCAAATCAAAAGTTCTTACAATTGTTAGAGGATTGGATTAATTTAATTTCTCGTTTAGCTGTCATTACAAGATAACAAAAATGAATCATCACTGATTTTTCGTCTATTTTTTCAATTCAAAAGTTTTTACAATTATTATTATAGAAAGAGGAAGAATAAAATGGGAGAAGGAAACTGAATTAATTTCATTTCCCATTAACAGATAACAGAAATAAACCACTATTATTTTTTTAAATTTTCTCTGCTCCCGAGTTCTCACACTTATTAAAGGAAGAAGAAGAAGAGAAAGAGACAGAGGAAAACTGATAAGAACTGGATTATTTTAGTTTTTCATCTAGCTGTCATTACAATATAGCAGAAATGAATTATCATTGATTTATCATTTTAATTTTTTTCAAATCAAAAGTTCTTACGTTAGAGGAAAAAGAGGAGGAAGAAGAAAAGGAAGAGGAACAGGAAGAGGAAGAGGCAGAGGCAGAGGATGAAAAAAGAAAACTGGATTAATTTTATTTCTCATCTAGCAGTCATTATAAGATAACAAAAATGAATCATCATTAATTTTTGTCATTATTTCCTCAATTCACAAGTTTTTACAATTATTATAGTAAAAGGATGAACAAAATGGGAGAAGGAAACTGGATTAATTTGATTTCTCATCTAGTTGTCTAGCTATAAACCACTATTGATTCTTCGTCTTTATTTTTCTCAATGCACTAATTCTTACACTTATTAACTCAAGACTACGAGGAAAATGGAGAAAGAGAACTGGATTAATTTAATTTTTCGTCTTTATTTTTTCAATTCACAAGTTTTTACAATTATTATTATAGAAAGAGAGGGAGAAGAAAATTGAATTAATTTCATTTCTCAACAGAAATAAACCACTATTAAATTTTCGTCTTTATTTTTCCAATTCATAAGTTCTTACAATTATTTTTTACACTTAAAGCATCTTTATAAAATAGTAATGTTCAACAAATACAGTTGCGGAGAATTCACAAATATTTACGGATATTTAATAATATATTAAAGCTTTAGAGATATTTCATAATGATATAATTGTGGTTCCTGTTTAGAACCAGCGTTATCTGCAAATTTACCTTGTATGGTTCTTTTGAATGTTGAACTAGCCTGCCGAAAATAAGCCGTAAGGCTTAGTTTTTGTTTTCGATTTTGGTAAATGTTACACATCTTAAATATTTCAACGTAGGTACACCAAAAAGGAATGTAGAAGTGTGCAATATTTTGAATTAAAGATGATATACTTATTTTTACCACATACAAAAATTAAAGGGTCAGCTGTGTTTCCACATCTGACCCCACCGGAAGTGAAATTTAAGCAAAAGTTCAGAAAGACGTGATTATCATTCCATTAAAACGTTTGCTATGGCCACTCCTGCAAGTTGCAAAAATCCTGCATCACCTATATTTATTTTTAATAAACAAACTTATAATAAATTTTTGGTACAATAAGGTATCTTGAAAACAGCAACACCACAATAAATGTTAAAGTAGATTTGACATGAAAGATTTTTTAAAACTCTCCTATCCTTAGTATCCCATGATCTCCTCTTCGTCGTCGTCGTAGCTGTCGTCGGTTCCGGGCTCGCCCAAGGCATTCACAAATTCTGAAAAACGAAATATTTGTTAAGAGATTTTTCCTAAACGAGATAGAGACGATCTTACCGTAGAAATCTATGCGGCCGTCGCCATCTACGTCCACTTCTTTTATCATATCTTCAACTGAAAACAACAACATAATTAACACTATTATTAAATTCTTATATAAGCTTACTCACTTTCTTCCTCTGACAGGTCCTCCCCAAGACACTGTAATACCGCTCTTAAGTCAGAAGCCGTTATATATCCTCTGTTGTGCTTGTCGAACACCCGGAATGCATCTCTCAACTCCTTTTCTTCCTCTTCCCTAGAGACGATATGTTCAGGGTCGGTGCCGGCTCCTGCTGACCAGGCAATGTCTACGAACTCTTCGAAACTCACGTTGCCATCACCTTATAATAGAAATTTGGTTACAGTAATAATAATAATGAACTACTTATACGCCATTGGCAAGGTTCAATTTAGAGTGCGAAATCTGTAACGCAACTAAGAGAGAAGGTACATAGGGGCAAAGCCTTTAGTTAACAAGAGACGCCTAACCATTCCTACACTCCTACTAAAGAGGGGTATGTGTGTGTGATGAGGCGCGCGACGACAGCGGTTCAGCCGACCTAAGCCGAGCCGAGAATTATGTTTAGTAAGTAAGGAACTGTGGTAAGGAGCTTCGGTGAAGCGAGTATCTGATGTTTACGACCGCGTGTTGTAAAGAATGGAGGTGGGAGGTAGGGGATAGCGCGTTGTCTGTTTAACTTGTTTATGCTTTAAGTTATCTCCGTCTGATTCATTTATATCGGCAACCTAGATTGGACCTTACCAATAGTGTACAGCAGGCAAAACTTCAACATATTAATTAAACTTACCATCTACGTCGACTTCTTGGAGCATTTGCTGCAATTCCTCGGTGCGGGCAAACTGCCCGAGGGACCTCATGACCCTCCCTAGTTCCTCTTTCGTTATACTCCCGTCCCCATCCTTGTCAAAGAGCCGGAATGCCTCCCTGAATTCTGAAAAAATATATGCAAATGAGATTGATAGCTTCTTTTAATTCAACAGACAAATGCCAATTTTTTAGCGCTACAGTCATGGTAGTGCCAGTTGCTTGGAACCTTTAATATTACCTTTCATCTGGCTCTTCGACACCCCCGAGTGTTTGGAAGACAGATCTGTATTTTTGACGAATTCTACATGTTTGTTGTTCTCTTTCGTCTCTTCGGTTCCATTCCTGTATTGTGGTGGAATGGTTTCATTTGGTGGAGCGTCTGCTTGGCTTGTTTGGCGAGTCTGCAACAAATGGAGATGAATAGAAAACACAGCTCAAATGGACGGAACTTGGAGAAAAAAATTGAGGATTTTGAATGTTTATTTGTTGGTTTGTTAAATTCTAACCCAACGTTTGATGCCCTGCATCACTGAAACTGAATTGTAGAATCATGAATTCCAGTGAATATCCAGATAAGTGGATTGGTAGAGGTGAGCGAATTTATTGGCCACCTAGGTCACCAGGTCTAACAAAGTTGGATTATTTTATGTGGGGTTGTGTAAAAGAGATTGTCTATAAAATTTCCCCATCTACAGCTGAAGATATGAAGATAATTAGAGCTGCATTTCAAGGAATTAATGCCCAGACGTTAGGTAATGTTGGCCAGCCTTTTTGAATCGGTTAAGATTGTGTGTACTAGAAGATGGAGGACACATTGGACATCTCATGAACTAAACTGGTGCACAATTGGAGTGGATATTGGAAAAATATGGGCAATATTTGAATCTCAATATTTTTGGAATTAGAAGATTCATCTTGATGCGGTTTTTGGTGATCGTTAGCAAAATTCATTGGCTTACGCCCACCGAAAATAGATTTTTTAAATTGAGGGTGTTTCTCTTATCTACAGGGTGATTATCCAGGCCATTACATTTACGCTTAAGTTTATCGTTCTCCCAAGTTCCTAAAAAAATTTGGGATTTTTAAAGACATGTTCCTTATGATTTATAAGTAATTCTAAAGAATTTATTTTTTATGGCTTTGTTATTTTTAGAGATACAATTTTTTATCGAAAAAATGGCAAATTCTTTACATTTTAGGTTACAACATTTTAATACGATTGCCAATAACAATTTTTTCTACGATATTCAACGCTCCCTGCACACCCTCTTCGAATGCAAATTAAACAAATTATATAACTTAATGGGAAATTAATTGACAAGAGTCAAGAATTAATTAAAAGTTTTTACATTTTTTCCCATCTTCTCAGCACTTCGTCAAAAATCTGAAAATAATGCTTTATCAATTTTGATAGAATATTCCAGAATCTTGAACAATATTGCCGAAACGGTTTCAGAATTTTTCAGTTATCTCTATTATTAATCGAGATACATTTTTTTGTAAAAAACCGTTTAATTTGTGATTGAGAGATTCACGATTCATATATTAGTTTGGATTAAGAAAGTGTACAAATATATAGGGTGTCCCATTTAAAAAAATGTAAATTTGATGTGCCGCTCTCATACCTTCTTGTATTATATCGAAAAAATTCGAACAGAAATTGTAATTTCTGTTTAAAAATTTTTTCGACATAAATAATAAACGAGATATCGACCGAGGCGATTTTGTTGACTCCCCCCCTGTATAGTCTGCTTTAATTCATCCTACATGCATTATTGTCGTTCGACGCGCCATAAAAATATTAAAAAGGGAGAGACAAGAAGGAAAAACTAAATTTTTTGAGATCTTGCAAACCCAACTTTGACGCCCTGTATTATCGAAGGCCTTGTCTTTTGAAATATCCCAAGAAACGGCAACTAACATCACGCTTAGGTGTAATGCTAGTTGCATATTCGTATTATTGATAATAAGAACTTCGTTTAACAATATAAACTTTATCTTTACTATACTTTAGTCTCTCGAGAAATTTACTACCGGTAAACAAATAAACCGCAACCGCAAATATACTCCCAAGGCATACCTGGGTAAAAAGAAATTTAGTCTGTTACTGTTACTGGTGTATTTACCATTGACTTATCCTGTGACCGGTTTTTTGCACACTTTGTGTGCTGAGTTAATACAAAGTTGGTTCTTATATTGTGCTCAGATCTAAGAAGAATAAGATAAGAGCTATTATTGCGCGTGTTTGAAGTGGATTGAGATTTTATTGATTTCAATTGTTATTTACATCTCTCGTGGGATTGTAGCACTCGCCTACGGCTCGCGCCATTCGTGAAAACGCTCACCTTACGCACTTATTGCATAAATTACTATTTTTCCATTTAAACCATTTTTTACATTTATAATTTTCAATTTCGAGAGTATAAACAGATAAATGTTTCTCTTTGGCTTTTTCATTAAGTGTCAAAGGATCATATTATCTGAAAGTATATAAAAAACCCACACTTCCAAAAAAAAATATCTCAATTTTTATTGCTTAGGATGTTTTCATTTTGTAGATATTGATTCTGTCATCGTTTTTCCCATTTAGTCATTTGTGTAAACAGTATATTGGAAAAAAACAATAATAAATGAAAGTATTTATTATCTCTAATTCTTATCTTTTCCGATTTTTTATGGATGTATTTTTTCGGTACATTTCGATTCTGTAATCAATTTTAAACTTAACATCAATGAAAATGTAAAACAAAAATGTAGCACAAGCATAAATTTAAATTTGCAATTTTTTTATTTTTCAGGTTATGGTTTTTACCTGATTTCACCCCAATTTCTTGGTTTGTCTTTGGAAATAAAATAAAAATATTTAACGTAACTTATAAAATTTTTTCCAAGGATATCGAAAGTTTCAACAAAAAAACAATTGAAAGTCAAATAAAAGTGGGAAAAAACAAAACGATATTTCTTTAAATGGAACGACACAATTTTAGAAAAATGTATAAATTCTCTTTCCAAAAATATAACATAACATATATTTACCTCCATATTTAGTGAAATACTGACAATTAAAATAATAATAATTATTATTATCAGTATTTTACAAAATATGAAGGCAATGATATGTTATGCTATATTATTGGAAAGAGAATATAAACCATTTTTAAAATTGTAAAAATATACAGGGAATTCCATTAAAAAAAAAACTTGCTATGTTTTTTCTCACTTTTATTTGACTTTCAATTGTTTTTTGTTGAAATTTTCGAAATCCTTGAAAAAAATACAGTAAGTTACGTTAAATTTTTTATTTTATTTCCAAAGACAAAACAGAAAATTGGGGTAGAACATTATAGTAATCACCATGTTATTTTTTAGCCAATTAATTATTATAATAATTATTATACATAAATTATGGACTAAATGAAATTTAAATATTTCAGGTTATCTTTCTCAAGAAAATATTACAGTAGCTTCGCTCACGAAATACGCAAAATTATCCAAAATTGTTCCCTAAAAGTCTAGTTTTTTTCAGAATTTAACGCGATTTTTCTTTTCCCTGATATCTTTATTACGTCGAAAAATATCGGAATAATGGCAGAAAATTTTTTCGCAACGTAAATTGTTAATTTTGAAGGTGAAGTCATAGCCAGTTTCAATCCAAAATGTTTCATTGCAGAAGCAAATTAAAACGATAAAATCACTGTAACCAAAAAATTCCCTCAGTTTAAAAAAATACAAGATGGCGAAGTTTCTAAGCTTAAATTGATATTTTCTCAACGAGCCCGCATTCGAAGTAAGCATTCAAACCGTTGATTATTTTATGTACCTACGTTTTATATTAGAACAAAAAAATCACATCACACATCACTATTTTTTTTTGAGTACCTCCCATTTTCTCGTTATTTTGAATATTCGAAAAAATAACTACTTACCGAGCAAATATTTCTGAAACAGAAAATTCCGGAAATATTTTTGCCAACCATAATGAAAAAAAGGGGCTCCAACCACTAAACTAGGACCGAACAACTTCAAAGGCTTACGCCGAGATATTCTTATCCCCGGATATATTGTTTGTAGATTCGCTTAGGGCATCAAACTATTCACTTATTTTTACCATATTTTTCTAGTGTTCGCCTTATCTGATAAGAAGACTAACTTAGTTTCCATTCGTGGAATTAACAAATTAGCTCTGACACTACTTGCGTTGGTAATCTAGTGAGTGTGAGTAAAATTGGAATGGTCCATTCACGACGCTAGCTTACTGAGTTTAAATGAATCGTAAACACCGCGATTTATCAGATTTATCGAATTTAAAGTTGGGCTGAGAATGATGCAGAGGTGCATTTTGCGTATAGGTGGATCCAACTGGAAGAAACCGGAACTGGTGTTGCTGAGAGAAGTTCTCATCAAAGTGGGTACATTGTTACTAAAATTTGATACATCGAATAGTTGTCGGAAGTGGTGAAGCATTGAAAATTTTCATAAAAAAAGTAATAACTCAAAAACGGCTCAGCCGAAAGATGTCACTTGACTAGCTCCATAAATAAGATAAAGATTCAGAGAAAGTCCAAGAGAATGGTACAGACAGGGTGATCATTTATAGTTTTACACCACCCTTAACTTTGTTATTTTTGGAAAAAGAAAAAATGTAAAAACAAACGTTTTCCTTAGTTTTACGTAGTTTTTAAATACGATATCAGAATAACAATTGAGTAACGCCAAAAAAAGTTATAATACAAACTTAAGTCGTGTCTGTTTTAATCCGGTTTTGCTATTTCAGCCTATTTCCGTTTACAGATGCTCCGAGTAACTGTTGCAAATTGTGTAACACGCTCGCACTTCTGTAACGAGTCAACGTTCAAATTCAATCCGCAGCTTGAACACGCAGCATGTAACACATTCCTTGTGAGCCTTACATTGTCCTGCTCATGGTGGTAAGACCTAGTCTCAGTGAATATACCTCCAAACGTGGATTTATCACACGCTGGCGAAACGTTCCATTGTCCTGTTCACGGTGGTTATGTCTGTCCTCAGCGTATGATCGAAATCATTGTCTTCGGTGAAGGAAGAAATAACTTCCCTGGTAGCATAGCTCTGTGTTTCAGGCAGTAGTTATCCGCGCTTATTAATCAGAAAATAACCATACTTCTGAAACTAATTTACTTACGAAGTTACAACCTCTCAAAGTTAAGTAAAAATACCAAAGAAAAGATATTGATAATAAATTTTTATTAATATTGTTTAAACAAAAGTTAAAATTGAGGACGCTAAAATATATTAATAATAAAAACATTTTCACATTTACGTTTAAAAGTACTTATATTTCATGAAACCGAGTTCCGAAACTATAACAACTATATTTGCATTTGTTTATATTCTGTGTTGGATTTGAATCGAATTTGTGGGAAAGGAAAATTTTCGTGTAGGCAGCGCATCACGTTCCGACAATCGCTTTATTTAATGTAACTGGAAACTGTTAGTTTAATATTGCTTCTGTGTAGCCGAATTAAAAGTATAGATGTGCAAATTTCAAGTCGAATAAGCAATTTATTTATTTAAAATAACCGTAAATAACGCGGTGCCAGATTGATGTAGAACATATTTTTTTGAAATTTAGGTTTTCTATGAATTTTCTCCTTATATTTATACTTTGAAGCTTAATAAAAATGCGTTTGTTTGGACTCTCAAAAGTCTTTCGAAAATTAACTCATATCTTCTCTGTCTACATATTTCAAAATTACTTTTATTTTTTTAATGTTAGTGGAACCAGTCGCGTGATCAAGTAGAAATCCTGCACGTGATAGGTAAATAACAATAATGGTCACGCATTCATTACATGCGGTTGTTTATCTGCTCTGCCTATTTGCGGTGAAACTTCAGATAAGATTTTTGATACGGATTAGCTAGTCAAAAATAGTAAAACACAATTTCGTAACATTTACTTAATATTATTGTTTTGTACGAAATTACTAATTTTCGATAAGATTATGGGGTTTCACCGCCATTATATAGAACTCTGATTTATTGTTTTTTTATCAACTGATTATTCATTAGCCGCTTAATTTCATTGGAAGATTACTGTTAACTAACCAACCCTTATATCTGGGAAGTTAGAATCATTAAAGCGTAAGCAGCAATTTAAACACATTTAAAAATATCCCAATCAATAAAATCCCGCTTCAAACACGTATACTAATAGCTTTTATCTAGTGCTTCTTAAATCTGAGCACGCGCACCAGATTTTCTTGGATCATTACACTAGTAAGTGCTTAGGAAGTGAGTTTTTGAAATTGATTTCATGCGAAAAATTCGGCCACAGTAACACTAACAGACTAAATGTCTTTTTTCCCAGGTATATCTTGCAAGTATATTTGAAGCGTTAGTAATAAACGTCAACTTGTTTACCAGCAGTAAATTCTTCAAGCTACAACAGTAATTTATACTGTTATACAAATTTCTTATTGTCTAATAATGGAAATATGTTGTTAAAAAGGTTCTTTTCTCTTATTTTGTCATACAAATAAAACTGCAACATCTTATAAATGATTTAGGATTTTATAAAATCCAAAACATACTGCAACATCATATAAATTCATCATCACAATACAGATAAGATGTATAACCTTTGTTATATAAATAAACCTGCAACATCATAACAATTCAATAACCCACAATATAAATAAGATGTTTACAAGATTCTTACTAAACCGACGCTATATTTTAAGGCTTGTAAAAATAACTTAATGAGTCCAAAATTTCGTCATACAATAAAACTGCAACATCCTATAAATTCATCATCACAATATAGATAAGATGTTTACAAGATTCTAATTTTTACTAAGAGGACGCTATAATTTAAGCTTTTGTAAATAAACTAACGAGTCCAAAACTTTGTCATACAAATAAAACTGCAGCATCTATCAAATCATGATCACAATATAGATAAGATGTTTACAAGATTCGAATGTTTACTAGGTGTACGCTATAGTCTAAGGTTTGTAAATAAACTACTGGGTCCAAAATTTTGTCATACAACTAAAACCGCAACATCACATAAATAATTTTTGGTTTGTATATAAAATAATGGGTCCATAACTTTATCATATAAATAAAACTGCAACATCATATAAATTCATCATCACAATACAGATAAGATGTTTATAAGATTTGATTTTTTACTAGAAGGGCGATATAATTTAACGTTTTTAAATACACTACTGAATCCAAAACTTGGTCATCTAAATAAACCCGCAACATCATATCAATTCATTATCACAATATAAATAAGATGTTTACACTATTTAAATTTTTGTGAAGTCGACTTCATATTTTAAGTTGTGTAAATAAACTAGTAAGTCCAAATCTTCGTCATACAATAAAACTGCAACATCTTATAAATGCAACATCACAAGATGTTTACAAGATTCTAATTTTACTAAGACGATGCTTTAATTTAGGCTTCTGTAAATAAACTAATGGATCCAAAACTTTGTCATACAAAAAAAAACTGCAAAATTGATCAAATCTTCATCACAATATAGATAAGATGTTTACAACATTCGAATTTTTACTAGGTGGACGCTATAATTTAAGTCCAAATTTTTGTCATAAAAATAAAACTGCAACATCACATAAATAATTTATGGTTTGTATATAAAGTAATGGGTCCATAACTTTATCATATAAATAAAACTGCAACATCATATAAATTCATCATCACAATACAGATAAGATGTTTACAAGATTTGATTTTTTACTAGAAGGGCGATATAATTTAACGTTTTTAAATAAACTACTGAATCCAAAACTTTGTCATCTAAATAAACCCGCAACATCATATCAATTCATTATCACAATATAAATAAGATGTTTACACGATTTAAATTTTTGCGAAGTAGACGTTATATTTTAAGTTTTGTAAATAAACTAGTAAGTCCAAAACTTCGTCATACAATAAAACTGCAACATCTTATAAATTCAACATCACAAGATGTTTACAAGATTCTAATTTTTACTAAGACGACTCTTTAACTTAGGCTTCTGCAAATAAACTAATGAATCCAAAACTTTGTCATACAAAAAACACTGCAAAATTTATCAAATCATCATCACAATATAGATAAGATGTTTACAAGATTCGAATTTTTACTAGGTGGACGCTATAATTTAAGTCCAAAATGTTGTCATAAAAATAAAACTGCAACATCACATAAATAATTTATGGTTTGTATATAAAATAACGAGTCCAAAACTTTATCATATAAATAAAACTGCAACATCATATAAATTCATCATCACAATACAGATAAGATGTTTACAAGATTTGATTTTTTGCTAGAAGGGCGATATAATTTAACGTTTTTAAATAAACTACTGAATCCAAAACTTTGTCATCTAAATAAACCCGCAACATCATATCAATTCATTATCACAATATAAATAAGATGTTTACACGATTTAAATTTTTGTGAAGTCGACTTTATATTTTAAGTTTTGTAAATAAACTAGTAAGTCCAAATCTTCGTCATACAATAAAACTGCAACATCTTATAAATTCTACATCACAAGATGTTTACAAGATTCTAATTTTACTAAGACAACGCTTTAATTTAGGCTCATGTAAATAAACTAATGGATCCAAAACTTTGTCATACAAAAAAAAAAACTGCAAAATTGATCAAATCTTCATCACAATATAGATAAGATGTTTACAAGATTCGAATTTTTACTAGGTGGACGCTATAATTTAAGTCCAAAATTTTGTCATAAAAATAAAACTGCAACATCACATAAGTAATTTATGGTTTCTATATAAAATAATGGGTCCATAACTTTATCATATAAATAAAATTGCAACATCATATAAATTCATCATCACAATACAGATAAGATGTTTACAAGATTTGATTTTTTACTAGAAGGGCGATATAATTTAACGTTTTTAAATAAACTGCTGAATCCAAAACTTTGTCATCTAAATAAACCCGCAACATCATATCAATTCATTATCACAATATAAATAAGATGTTTACACGATTTAAATTTTTGCGAAGTAGACGTTATATTTTAAGTTTTGTAAATAAACTAGTAAGTCCAAAACTTCGTCATACAATAAAACTGCAACATCTTATAAATTCAACATCACAAGATGTTTACAAGATTCTAATTTTTACTAAGACGACTCTTTAACTTAGGCTTCTGCAAATAAACTAATGAATCCAAAACTTTGTCATACAAAAAACACTGCAAAATTTATCAAATCATCATCACAATATAGATAAGATGTTTACAAGATTCGAATTTTTACTAGGTGGACGCTATAATTTAAGTCCAAATTTTTGTCATAAAAATAAAACTGCAACATCACATAAATAATTTATGGTTTGTATATAAAATAATGGGTCCATAACTTTATCATATAAATAAAACTGCAACATCATATAAATTCATCATCACAATACAGATAAGATGTTTACAAGATTTGATTTTTTACTAGAAGGGCGATATAATTTAACGTTTTTAAATAAACTACTGAATCCAAAACTTTGTCATCTAAATAAACCCGCAACATCATATCAATTCATTATCACAATATAAATAAGATGTTTACACGATTTAAATTTTTGTGAAGTCGACTTTATATTTTAAGTTTTGTAAATAAACTAGTAAGTCCAAATCTTCGTCATACAATAAAACTGCAACATTTTATAAATTCAACATCACAAGATGTTTACAAGATTCTAATTTTACTAAGACGACGCTTTAATTTAGGCTTCTGTAAATAAACTAATGGATCCAAAACTTTGTCATACAAAAAAAAAACTGCAAAATTGATCAAATCTTCATCACAATATAGATAAGATGTTTACAAGATTCGAATTTTTACTAGGTGGACGCTATAATTTAAGTCCAAAATTTTGTCATAAAAATAAAACTGCAACATCACATAAATAATTTATGGTTTGTATATAAAATAACGAGTCCAAAACTTTATCATATAAATAAAACTGCAACATCATATAAATTCATCATCACAATACAAATAAGATGTTAACAAGATTTGAATTTCTACTAGGAGGGCGATATAATATAAAATTCTTAAAGAAACTAATGAATCCAAACCTTTGTCATATAAATAAACCTGCAACATTAGATCAATTAATTATCACAATATAAATTCACAATATAAATAAGATGTTTACAAGATTTAAATTTTTACAAAATTGACGTTATATTTTAAGGTTTGTAAATAAACAAATGAGTTAAAAATTTCGTGGTACAATAAAAGTGCAACATCCTATAAATTCATCATCGCAATATTGTATAAGATGTTTACAAGATTCTAATTTTTACTAAGAAATTGTCTTAATTTAAGCTTTTGTAAATAAACTACTGAGTCGAAAACTTTGTAATACAAATAAAACTGCAACATCTATCAAATCATCATCACAATACAGATTTAAGGTTTTTGAATAAACTAATGACTTTGTCATCTAAATAAACCTGCATCATCATATCAATTCGTTATAACAATATAAATAAGATGTTAACTAGATTTAAATTTTTGCTAAGTCGACGTTATATTTTAAGGTTTGTAAATCTAACTTTGACTTCAAAACTTCGTGATACAATAAAAGTGCAACATCTTATAAAATCGTCATCGCAATATAAGATGTTTACAAGATTCTAATTTTTACTAAGAGGACGCTATAATTTAAGCTTTTCTAAATAAACTAATGAGTCCAAAACATCTATCAAATCATCATCACAATATAGATAAGATGTTTACAAGATTCAAATTTTTACTAGATAAAAATAAAACTGCTTTATAACGAGTCCAAAATTTTATCATATAAATAAAACTGCAACATCATATAAATTCATCTTCACAACACAAGATTTGAATTTCTACTAGGAGGGCGATATAATAAAAAGTTTTTAAATAAACTAATGATTCCAAACCTTTGTCACATAAATAAACCTGTAACATCACAATATAAATAAGATGTTTACAAGATTTAAATTTTTGCGAAGTCGACGTTATGTTTTAAGGTTTGTAAATAAATTAACGAGTTCAAAATTTTGTGATACAATAAAAATGCAACATCTTATAAATTCACCATCTCAACATATATAAGATGTTTACAAGATTCAAATTTTTACTAAGAGGACGCTTTAATTTAAGCTTTTGTAAATAAATTAATGAATCCAAAACTGTGTCATACATATAAAATTGCAACATCATATAAATTCATCATCACAATATAGATAGGATGTTTACAATTGTCGAAATTTTACTAGGAAGACAATATAATTTAAATAGATAAGATGTTTACGAGAAATGGTTAGAAAAACATCAACAAGACCCCGAAAGTTGATTATGATACTGAGACACAAAATGCAGTGGAAGTAGTTAAGAGAAGTTTAACGTATTTAGGTAATTTTGAAGATATCACTGTAGACAATAACTTAGTGGCTAGCTAACTGACGCGACCGACGTTCAGATTATAGAATCGGTGACCGCGACAACGAAAAAGAGGGAAACGAATCTGATGAGGAAATTAGCATTTAGGTTCCTTTTATTCCTGAAATGGTCAAATAAATGTCACAAACCCGAAACTTTCTGGAGTCACGCACAGTTCCAGAACCCATATTATGGAATAGTTTTTGCGCCCTTAAAAATAACATGTCACGTCAATTTTTCTAGTGGATGTGTACAAACGCAGATTACTGATTTTACCAAGTAAGTTCATAACTTAAACTTTTAGTTTTTAGAAAATATGTTCTTTTTTTTATTTTTATAGCAGGAAAGACAAAACATTTCAATTTCAAGAGTAGCGTCAAGATCAGTTTTAATAAAAAAGTCAAGATCAGTTTTAATTAAAAAAATGCCTCGTTGAATTTAAATTAAAATCGCTGTAACCAAAAAAACCCTTAAAATTCATAGAATAACCCCATTATAAGTGTGCTTTAAAGGGATATAAAATAGGTCATCTTACATTAACCTTTTAACCACCCTTTTGAAACATCCTAAGGTATGAATGTATTTGCCATAAATAAAGCCCATAAGAAGTAATATTTGTGTGCCCAAATTTCAACCCTCCTTTTATCTTATTTTTATGTTCAGATTACGCTTCTGAAAGGATGGCTTTTATTTCAAAAACACCTACAAATAATTTCACTATGTGTAAGGGAGTAAACATTTTCAAGCAAAAAACGGCATTTTCTACAGGGTGTCTCCTGGCTTTATTATAGGGCTAAAATGAAAAACCAAAATCTATTTTTCATGTATTTTTTTTTATGAGGCATCCGATTGTAAGGTCGATTAAGCAATATAATCTTTAATAAACGGGGTATTGTTAAATAGCTTTTTTTGTCAGTTGTACGCCTACAATATCGGTACGATTATTATTAACATGAATTCCCAATGTTTTCTTTGAAATTGGAGGTTTTATCTCTACGAAATTATTTCGATTCTGATATAAATCTAAAATTATACGAGATCATTGTATGTAAATACAATCTAATCTAAAAATGGGAACAGTAAATAAGGTGAAACGCATATACAGGGTGATTCACGAGGAAAGGGACAAAATGTTATGGTAGATCGTGTTCACTTAGGTGAATTAGAAATGACTATTAAAAAAAGCCTGAGCCTTTTTTTTATTGATCTACAGGGTGATTTATGAGTTTTGCCCAATACTTCTTAAGGTAATATCATTTAAACTAATCACTTGAATCAGCTTGTATTGTGGGTATATAGTATACTATTAATTGCCAATTTACATGCTTAATCAAAGACAGAAAATTCCAGGGCCGGCTCAACTAATTTTTATTTTTAGGGCTCCTATGAACAAATTCACCCTGTGTACGTGATTTTTAAATTCTAACATTGAATTATGAAACTACATACAAAAGTGATCGAAAACATGTACTTTGTTGTTTTGCCACACTTTGGGCGAATTTTAAATAAACGATCAATTTTTGCCAAAATCGAAGGTCTGCACAAAATAAATTTATAAAATTACATTTTCCTCTCTTATTCAAACTAAAATATTTGTTATACAAAATTTTGTGATTTCATGCATGATTAATATAAAATAAATAATCAAAAATAAATAATTTCAACATCAGATTAAGTAATTTTTAATTCTGAAGTTTCTGTGAAAAATCAGTCTGTATACATTTTTCTCAAATTCTGATAATAAATTGTGGAACTACATTTAAAAATTAACGAAATTATTTATTTTTATCACAATACATCAATAAACAGAACATTATAAACAACAAATTCACAGAATAAAACCTTATAACTTATTTTCAAAATGAAAGCCTTCTGCCTCCCTACATTTTCTTTGTCGTAAAATTAAATTTCCTACGGCTTTCCTAATAACGACAGGATTATTAATGTTCTGTTTATTGATGTACTGTGATAAAAAAATAAACAATTTCGTTAATTACTTCCTCACCAAAAGTGAGGAAGATATGTATTCGTAAAAAAATTTTTTTATTCCATTTCTGGACGATTCTCGACGAATTATGTGTACACAAAAATTTTCTTTTTTTGAAGTAAAGCTTTCAAATTTGGTACACACGTTCTAGAGGTCAAGGAAAAGATTGAGTTCGTTGATGAGCAAAATCGGTCCACTGGAATGGGGTCTACCGGACCTCATATTTCTATTTCTAACTTTCCAAAAAAATTTATTCGTGATGAAAGATTATAAATAGGATCTGATATACAACTCATTATAATATTGTGTCCAAATGTTGAAATACACAAAATACGCCAAAAAAACAAAATACGTACGAAAAAAACAAAATGCGTCAAAAAACAAAATACGCCAAAAATTATTTTTGCTATAAACTCCACCACACGGTGAGGAAATTTTGATCCCATAATTGGCAGCGGTTTTTTTTATGTAGTTCCATAATTTATTATGAGAATTTGAGAAAAATGTATACAGACTGTTTTTTTTCACACAAACGTCAGAAATAAAAATTACTTAATCTGATGTTGAAATTATTTATTTTTGATTATTTATTTCATATTAATCAACCATGAAATCACAAAATTTTGTATAACAAATATTTTAGTTTAAATAAGAGAGGAAAATGTAATTTTATAAATTTATTTTGTGCAGACCTTCGATTTTGGCGAAAATTGATCGTTTATTTAAAATTCGTCCAAAGTTTGGCAAAACAACAAAATACATGTTTTCGATCAATTTTGTATGTAGTTTCATAATTCAGTATTAGAATTTAAAAATCACGTACACAGGGTGAATTTTTTCATAGGAGCCCTAAAAATAAAAATTAGTTGAGCCGGCCCTGGAATTTTCTGTCTTTGATTATGCATGTAAATTGACAATTAATAGTATATTATATACCCACAATACGAGCTGATTCTAGTGATTAGTTTAAAAGATATTGCCTTAAGAGGTATTGGGTAAAACTCATAAATCACCCTGTAGATCAATAAAAAAAGGCTCAGGCTTTTTTCTTTAGTCATTTCTAATTTACCTAAGTGAACTCTATCTACCATAACATTTTGTCCCTTTCCTCGTGAATCACCCTGTAGTTGTATATACACTTACAGGGTGTTTTCGAAATTGACTTTCCTTTTAATAAAAATGTTTCAAATTTTGAAACCGATATTTTTTACCAGAAATCTGATATGCTCACTTTGTTCAACGAACAGGAAACCGTGAACCTGACACAGGACCGTACTCCACATGGATTGTATTTAAATATGGCATCTAAGAATTAATAGTTACCCAATATTTGTTGGTATTATATTCGCACTCCTACGTTAAATTGATTCGGGATCATTGTAACATATATAAAATAACATTGGCCCAAGGTGGGACCCCTGTGGAACACCAGAAGCAACATTTTATTAAAAAAGGATTTAACCCGTTATTCTGGCACGCGCTGTATATGGGAAACTTATTTTTTTTGAAATTAACCAAAGAGGAACCGTTCGAACCTTACTAAATTACGGAAAAATCGTACTTACGTCGTAACTGTAGCTTTTCGAACACAGAGACGAGAAAAAATGCTTGATAACCATTATCACTAACTCAGTTCCGTATTAATTAAATTTACTTGCTAACTGACTAACGGAGTTAAAAATACTCGCAATATATATGCATGTATGCCGAATGTAAATAATTTCCCCAAGTGTACTCATCGGTGTGATTTTTTGTACTGTAATTACGTCCGTTTCTGGTTAGGGATGGGTCCCGTCGTGTTGATGTTCACGTAATCTGCATGCACCACAACAGCACGACACTGGGTCTGGGTGATTAATTCCGGTGGGTTATTACTACAATGTAACTATTAGCAACTTATTTGTTTTAACATACAACCGAGGTACATGACCACGAAGACTAAATACTACTTGCAATAACAAACAAAAGGACTTTATATACACACACGTACCAAGCACTTCGTCACGCATTAATTTAATATTTTGGTATTTTAGCATGAGTGTTTGATATTCCCATCGGTAGTTGTCAAACCACTTCATTGTAGTATTGAAACGTGCGTGGCCAAAACGTCATCGGTCTATGAATAAAGCACTCAACCTTTCAAACGGAACCAGGAATAATCTTGATCAACCTCTAGGCAGTGTAATTCGAAAAATTAGGAGGTTGCAAAAACAGAGGATGGGGAAGAGAAAGAGCGAGGCAGGGCAACTAATGGAAAGACTAAATTGGTTATATTTAAGAGAGTGCAGAAAGATATAGAGAGAATTGTAATTGTAGCTCCTTAGCCATGAATGAGCCATCGAGCACGAATTGTCACCAAAGAGATATAAGAAATCACAATACTGAATGAGACTGCTAGGTCATCAGATGTCGAATCAGTAGACCGCATGGACGACATCTGAGGATTGATAAATTTTGCAGAGTTTTGTATCTCACCCTGTAAAATCTATATAATGAACAATTGGAAACTTGATTTATTTTTCTGCATCAATTGACAAATTTTATAGCGTTTCGTATTTCACTTTGTAAAATTTAGAAGACAAACAAATCGAAAAATTCACAGTCATAGAACATTGATTTATTTGTTTGCATCAATGAACTAATTTCTAGGTTGAAGAAAAATTAAAAACATTTCTGCATAAAATGGGATTGACGAATATTGCAGAGTATTGTTTCTCACTCTGTAAAATCTGGATAATGAATCCACTGTCATTGATTTTCCTGCATCAATGAACTAATCAATTAATAAATTTTACAGTATTTGTATTTCACCCTGCGAAATCTAGATGAATAGGTAATTAAAAAAGTTCTGCCACAGAAAATTGATTTATTGTTCTGTATCAATGACCCAATTTCTAAGTTAAAGGGATTTGGAAACATCTCTTATTAAAATGGAGGTCATTTGCGAATTGACGAATTCTGCAGGGTTTTGTATCCCTGTCATAGAAAATTGATTTATTTTTCTTCATCAATGAACTAATCAATTGAAACAATTTGCAGAATTTGATTTCACCCTGTAAAATCTAGATAACGAATAGGAAATAAGAATAAGGAAATTCATAGTCATAGAAAATTGATTTATTTTTCTGCATCAATGTCCTAATTTCTAAGTCAAAGAAAATTTAAAAGCGTTTTCGGTTAAAACGGGAGACACTTGCGAATTGACGAATTTTACAGAGTCCTTCCTGTATCTCATATCCCTGTACAATCTAAACACTGAAGAATTAAAAAAATTCACACTTTTAGAAAATTGATTTATTTTTCTGCGTCAATGAAAAAAATTAGAAACATTTTCTATTAATATGGCAAATAATGGTGAACTGGCGAGTTTCGCAGAGTTTAATATGTCACACTGTAATATCTAGATAATGAAAATTGATGTATTTTTCCATTTCAATGAACTAATCAATTGATAAATTTTGCAGGGCTTGTATTTCATCCTATGAAGTCGTTAACGAATAATTCAAAAGAATTACAGTAAGAGAAAATTGATTTATTTCTTCTGCATCAAAGATCCAATTTCCAAGTTAAAGAAAATTTAAAAGCAGTTCCTGTTAAAATGCGAGACATATGCCAAATGACGAATTTTGCAAAATTTTGTATCCCACCTTGAAAAATCTAGTCATAGAGAATTGATTTATTTTCTGCATCAATGAACTAATCGGTTGACAAATTTTGCAGGGCTTGCATTTCATCCTATGAAATATAGGTAATAATAAATTCAAAAGAATCGCAGTCGCAGAATATTGATTTATTTTTCTGTATCAATGACCTAATTTCTAAGTTAAAGAAATTTAAAAACATCTGTTAAAGTGAGAGACACTTGCGAATTGACAATTTGCAAGGTTTTGTTCCCACCTTGTAAAATCTAGATAATAAACAATTCTAAAATTTCAGTAATAGAAAATTGATTTATTCTTCTGCATCAATGACCTAATTTCTAAGTCAAAGAACATTTAAAAACGTTTTCTGTTAAAATGGGAGACATTTGCGAATTGACTTTTTCAGGGTTCCGTTTCTGGTATCCCTGTACAATCTAAATAAAAAACAATTATTAAAAAAAATTCACACTTTTAGAAAATTGATTTACTTTTCTGCATCAATGAAAAAAATTGAAAAAAAAAATTAGAAACATTTTCTATTAAAATGGAAATTTATCGCGACTGACAAGTTTCGCAGAGTTTTATATCTCATACTGTAAAATTTACATAATGGACAATTAAAAAAATTCACAGGCGTAGAAAATTGATATATTTTTCTACATCGATAAAAAAAAATAGAAACATTTCCTGTTAAATCGGGAGACATTTATGGATTGATCTATTCTACAGGATTTTGTATCTCACCCTGTAAAATCTAAAAAATGAACAATTGAAAGAAAATAATTCACTCAGAGAAAATTGATATATTTTTTTAATAAATTTTAAAGCGTTTTATATTTCATATTGTAAAATATAGAAAATTAACAAATCGAAAAATTCAGTCACAGAAAATTGATTTATTTTTTGCAACAATGAACTAATTCTTAGGTTGAAGCAATATTAAAAACACTTCCTGACAAATTGGGAGAGATTTGTGGATTGACGAATTTTGCACAGTTTTGTTTCTCAATCTCTAAAATCTAGAGTTCTAAAAAAAGTTGATTTATTTTTTGCATCAATGACCTAATTTCTAAATTCAAAACAATTAATTCATAGAAAATTGACTTATCAACGAACTAATCAATTGGCAAATTTTGCAGGGTTTGTATTTCACTGTGTGATACCCAGATGATGAATAATTAAAAAAATTCAGTTTTAGAAAATTGATTTATTCTTTTCATCAATGACCTAATTTCTAAGTTAAATAATTTTTAAAATATCTCCTGTAAAAATGGAAGTCATTTTCAAATTGACAAATTTTGCGGGATTTATAATAAAAATAATTCACAATCATAGAAAATTGATTTTGTCTTCTGCATCTATGAAAAAATTTCAAAAAAATTAGAAACATTTCCTACTTAAATGGCAGATATTTACGAATCGACGAGCGTTGCAGGGTTTTGTATCTCAACCTATAAAATCTAGATAATGAACAATTCAAAAAATGCACAGGCTTAGAAAATTTATATATTTTTCTGCATCAATGAACTAATTCCTAGGTTGAAAAAAAATAGAAACATTTCCTGTTAAAATGGGAGACGTTTAGGGATTCGAATATTTTGCAGAGTTCTGCATTTCAACCTGTACAATCTAGATATTGAACAATTAAAAAACTCAGTCATAAAAATTTGATTTGTTTTCCGCATCGAATCAATGAAAAAAATTGAGAAATAATTAATTAGAAACATTTCTTATTAAAATGGCGAATATTTGTGAATAGGCGAGCTTTGCAGGATGTTATATCTCACATTGTAAAATCTAGATAATGAACAATTAAAAAATATATATTCACCCATAGAAAAATGATTTATTTTGCTGCATCAATGAACTAGTTGAAGAAAAATTAGAAACATAGAAGATGTTTAAATGGGAAACGTGTGCTGATTGACGAGTTTTGCAAGATTTTGTTTCTCCCCCTATAAAATCCGAATAATTAGAGCAATCCGAAAAATTAATTCACAGAAAATTGATTTATCTCCTCGTATCAATGAATCAATTCATACGTTGAAAAAACAATTAAAAACACTTCCTGCTGGAAAGTGACGAATTTTGCCGATAATCAACAATTGAAAAAATGGAAAACAGATTTAACTTTCCTAATTCATAATCTAATCGAAAATCGAGCTACATGCTACTTCAAAGCTGCAAAATTACTTCTTATTTTATTGACATTGTTCAGCATTTTATATTATTTGCATAATCCACTTTAAAGGTACATGCACTACCCTAAGTACAACGAGATAGCGCATCCCTTTGCCAATTAAGATACAATCGATTTAAATTTCAACGTTGGCATGCACCCCATTAAAGGGTAATGGCTTGCAAAGTTTCGGGTTTCAGAAACTAAGCTAGTAATGTCGGTTTCCATTAGGGTATCCATTACACCTAAACTATATTTTAATTGACAATAAGAACATGAGGACAAAAAAGCTTTTATCAGCTACGAAAAGGGCCAGTTCTGATGACTAGTGGCTTTAGTAATTTGATTTTATTATTGAACATATTTTACGAAAAACCCATTCCATAATATCCGTGTGTAACTGATACTTCCCACTTTTGTCTTATATTCTATCACTCACCATTAGGTCTTTGATTTGGTTCACCAAGGGTGACGTGGAAAAAAAATTGTTCACTGCAGAAAACAACTTGCCCTCGAACTTCGCCACTTTTCAAAAATTATGGAACTGCTTATAGAAGTCTGTAATAAAAAAAGACAATATATTCAAGGTCAGTTGCCTTAAGGTGTTTGGCGTGAACAGCAAATCAAACAGTTTTTTTTTGCATTATTGACGCTTTTATAAACGTCTATTCTTATTGTATTTCGCCTTGGAATATTTTTTTATGTAAAATTAATAACGTCCGCAAATAATGTTGAGTGCTGTTTATAATTGTTCAAAAGGAATTTTAAAATTGACGTAAAATCTAGATAATGAACAATCCAAAATCACAGTTGCAGAAAACTTATTTGTTTTTCTGCATCAATGAACTAATTCATACGGTGGGGAAATAGAAATATTTTCTGTCAAAATGAGAGACATTTGCGGATTGTCAAATGTTTCAGGGTTTTGCATCTTAACCTATAAAATTGGCTAAAAAAATTAATAAAGAATCTATCTATCTAATCTAATTTAGATAATGAATAAATAAAAAAATGTACAGTTGTAGAAAATTTATTTAATTTTTTCCATCAATGAATTAATTTCTATGTTGAAAAATGAATTAGAAACATTTTCTGTTAAAATGAGAGACATTTACGGATTGACGAATTTTGCAGGGTTTTGTATCCGATCTTGTAAAATCTAGATAATGAACAAATCAAAAAATTTAGTCATAGAAAATTGATTTATTTTTCTGCATCAATGAACTAATCAATTTTCAAATTTTGCAGGTGTTGTATTTCACCCTGCGAAATCTTAATAATAAATAATTCAAAATTTTCACAGTCTTAGAAAATTGGTTTATTTTTCTGCATCAATGACCTAATTTCTAAGTTAAAGAAAATTTAATTTCCTGTTAAAATGAAAAACGTTTTCGAACTGACGAATTTTGCAGAGAAAATTCAGTCATAGATAATTGATTTGTTTTTCCGCATCAATGAAAAAAATTGAGAAAAAATTAGAAATATTTTCTATTAAAACGGCAGATATTTGCAAATTGACAAGCTTTGCAGGGTTTTGTATCTCACACTGTAAAATCTAGATACTGAACAGTCCAAATAATGCACAGTTGCAGAAAATGTATCTGTTTTTCTGCATCAATGAACTAATTTATACGGTGAGGGAAAATTAGATACATTTTCTGTCAAAATTAGAGGCATTTGCGGATTGTCAAATGTTTCAGGGTTTTGCATCTTAACCTATAAAATTGGCTAAAAAAATTAATAAAGAATCTATCTATCTAATCTAATTTAGATAATGAATAAATAAAAAAATGTACAGTCATAGAAAATTGATTTATTTTTCTGCATCAATGAGCGAACAATTAACAAATTTAGCAGAGTATTGTATTTCACCCTGTGAAATCTAGATAATAATTAATTCAAGAAATTCACAGACTTAGAAAATTGATTTATTCTTCTGCATCAATGACCTAATTTGGAAGTTAGAGAAAATTTCATATTCTGTTAAAATGGGAGACATTTCCGATTTGACAAATTTTGCAGAGTTCCGTATCTTACCTTGTATAGTCTAGACAATGAACAAGTAAAAAAGTTCAGTCATAGATAATTGATTTATTTTTCCACATCAATGAAAAAAATTGCATCAATGAACTAATTCACACGGTGAGTAAAAATTAGAAACATTTTCTGCCATAATGAGAGACATTTCCGGATTGCCAAATTTTTCAGGGTTTTGTATCTCAAACTATAAAATCTAGATAATGAATATTTAAAAAAATTCAGTCATAGAAAATTGTTCTATTTCTCTGCATCAATGAACTAATTTCTATGTTGAAAAAAAAATTGATTTAATTTTCTGCATCAATGAACTAATCAATTGACAAATTTTGCAGGTTTTGTATTTCACCCTGTGAAATCTTAATAATGAATAATTTAAAAAGTTCAGTCTTAGAAAATTGATTTTATTTTTCTGCATCAATGATCTAATTTCTACGTTAAATAAAATTTAAAAACATATTCTGTTACAATGGGAGACATTTTCGAATTGACGAATTTTGCAGAGAGTCACCTTGCATAGTCTAGATAATGAGCAACGAAAAAAATCTAAATAATAATTAATTCTAGAAATTGATAGTCTTAGAAAATTGATTTATTATTCTGCATCAAGGACCTAATTTCTAAGTTAAAGAAAATTTCATTTCCTGTTAAAATGGGAGGCATTTGCACCTTGTACAATCTAGATAATGAACAATTTAAAAAATTCAGTCATAGATAATTGATTTATTTTTCCGCATCAATGAAAAAAATTGAAAAAAAATTAGAAATATTTTCTATTAAAACGGCAGATATTTGCAAATTGACAAGCTTTGCAGGGTTTTGTATCTCACACTATAAAATCTAGATACTGAACAGTCCAAATAATGCACAGTTGTAGAAAATGTATCTGTTTTTTTGCATCAATGAACTAATTCATACGGTGAGGGAAAATTAGATTCATTTTCTGTCAAAATGAGAGACATTTGCGGATTGTCGTTTCAGGGTTTTGCATCTTAACCTATAAAATTGGCTAAAAAAATTAATAAAGAATCTATCTATCTAATCTAATTTAGATAATGAATAAATAAAAAAATGTACAGTCATAGAAAATTAATTTATTTTTCTGCGTCAATGAGCGAATCAATTAACAAATTTAGCAGAGTATTGTATCACCCTGTGAAATCTAGATAATAATTAATTCAAGAAATTCACAGACTTAGAAAATTGATTTATTCTTCTGCATCAATGACATAATTTGTAAGTTAGAGAAAATTTCATTTTCTGTTAAAATGGGAGACATTTCCGATTTGACGAATTTTGCAGAGTTCCGTATCTTACCTTGTATAGTCTAGACAATGAACAACTAAAAAAGTTCAGTCATAGATAATTGATTTATTTTTTCACATCAATGAAAAAAATTGCATCAATGAACTAATTCACACGGTGAGTAAAAATTAGAAACATTTTCTGTCAAAATGAGAGACATTTCCGGATTGCCAAATTTTTCAGGGTTTTGTATCTCAAGCTATAAAATCTAGATAATGAATATTTAAAAAAATTCAGTCATAAAAAATTGTTTTATTTTTCTGCATCAATGAACTAATGTTGAAAAAAAAATTGATTTAATTTTCTGCATCAATGAACTAATCAATTGACAAATTTTGCAAGTTTTGTATTTCACCCTGTGAAATCTTAATAATGAATAATTTAAAAAGTTCACAGTCTTAGAAAATTGATTTTATTCTTCTGCATCAACGATCTAATTTCTACTTTAAAAAAAATTTAAAAACAAATTTTGTTACAACGGGAGACATTTTCGAATTGACGAATTTTGCAGAGTCACCTTACATAGTCTAGATAACGAGCAACGAAAAAAATCTAGATAATGATTAATTCTAGAAATTGATAGTCTTAGAAAATTGATTTATTATTCTGCATCAAGGACCTAAGTTCTAAGTTAAAGAAAATTTGATTTCCTGTTAAAATGGGAGGCATTTGCACCTTGTACAATCTAGATAATGAACAATTTAAAAAATTCAGTCGTAGATAATTGATTTATTTTTCCGCATCAATAAAAGAAATTGATGATTTATTTTTCTCTATCAATGAACTAATTCATACGGTGAGGAAAAATTAGAAACATTTCCTGTCAAAATGAGAGACTTTTGAATGTTATTTATCTTATTGTCCAAGTTTAATTTTAAAATCGACGTTACTTAAGCTTCATTTTTCCAAAAGATGCTTCATCACCCTGTATATCGGAAACGATATTTATATGTACTGAGTTCTTATTTCGATAACAGAAGTCTAGCAATGTCTATACGACCGCGTTGTATGTTGTGTTACATACCGCTGAAACTTGTACCAAGGATTGTCCTTATCTTATATTTTGTTTGGTTCAAAACCGTTCGAGATTTGTACTCTGGGAATTGTTATAGAATTAAAACGATAACCCGTTCTGATATACCTTAAATAGCTTTTCATAACAAAACAAAAAAAAAAAATCAACCTTTGAAGATAAAAGGTGCTCCAATTGCTTGATATTCTAAACAAAAATTGCGCTGTATATTATAATTCCATAACTTTGCTGTTTGTGGCAAAAGGTCTTTAAATTCTAATACACATTTGAAAGTTCGTATCTATAGCTTAATCAGCCGCTACAATAAAAAGTTTAAAATTATTTATAATTTGAAAAATATGGCATTTCTTTTTAGGTTCCATATCTGTCAAAATTTCGACAAAATTTAGAATATCAAAAGCCGCTAAATAGAAGTACACGTTATGATGGTTCATTGGAAAGCTCTTGACATTCTCTAATCAAATTTGGAATAATATATAGGGTGTTCCATTTAATTTAACAAAGTTGGTTACTGCCCAGCCTAAATGGAACACCCTATACAACTAGACATATTTTTGGAATATGCAGTGTTGATTGCTGAACAACTGTTGCGTTATCTGCAATAGCTAAGGAGTTATGGAAGAAATACCCACACGTGGACACCCTGTATATCATTTCCTTAATAATAATGCTTTTTAAGGTTGTCGGTGGATGCGAATATTAATGTTTGGATAAAAAATTTGGGGTTCAAGTGGGTAAAGAGTTATAAAAAAACATTTTTCGTGAATTTTTTTATAATATTTACGCAACTTTCAGTAAAGCAGGAGAAAAAACAAACGTGCAAGCAACATCAAGTTTCTGGCCAAAATGTCTACTTACATGTAAGTCGCATGAAAAAACAACACTGCACGCTCAGTTACTAATCAAAGACACCACTCGTGTCATGCTTTTTCACCCTTTGAGATAAACACTGCAGAGGTATGCCATCCCTTCCACTCCTGCCGGATTACACCCTCTTCAAACCACCTTAATTCAGAAGAATTCTGCCTGATAGTTCGGGTCACAGCTTGGCAAAAAGCAATCGAAAAATATCCGTACTCGTAACGTAAATTCTGATTCAGGATGGATAGAGTGAGCCTGCAGGAATCTACCAGGAATGATATTGACGCATTCGGGATAGGATGCTGCGAAATTCGGGACGCATGCGCGGGCGTAGTGTTAAGTTGATGTTCGTTTGCTTTATTGCAGAATCAACAGTGTGCGCTCATGATAATGATTTGTGGGGTAATTGAGGACCCCTGACGTGCCTTGGTTGGGATTGCCGGTGCAGCAGGAATGCTGATGTAGCGGCCCGCTGGGACTTTTACTTCGCATGATGGTCCATGGGACTGCTAGTTTGCGAATTCCTCTTTATATAAACATAAACAAGTATTTCTTAACAGTAGAAATGCTGTTATTTCATAATTTCATGTGACAATCTGCAAACCAGAGCGGACTTCCTTAAAGGAGTTATTTTATAAATAAAATCGGTAGAGCACAAGCTAACTGGTATTTTTGAAACGGCGGCATACATTTTTGTAACATATAGATTTAAACTAGTAGCGGAATTTCAGAAAACTTCTAAGTCTGTTGAATCGGTTGACCAATTCTGGGGTTCCCCAGGGATCTATATTGGGACCCATATATTTTGCCGATATTTATTAATGGCATAAAAGACCAGATTTTTATACGTAAACTTCCACTTCTTAGTCATTATATCAAGCTTGTCTTAAAAAAAAAACAAAAAAGCGTTAATGCATTATTATTAAGTCGTACGACCAAATCATTGACTAGAGCTAACAGAATCGTTTTTATATTCTGTTCGTGTTCAACTGTTCGACGAAATTTAAAAAAATTATCATTCAATAAGCGCCATTGCATGACTGCCCAGTCTATTTAAAAATAATAGCAATAACACTAAATTGCCGACGTTATCGCGTGACTTTTATAAAGATAAATAAGTAATAAAGGAATTTTTTTTTGGTGGAGCTATTAAATAATTATAATGTGCAATATCCTCGCCACAATTTATCATCACTCATAAAATTTCAGATAACGTTCTACCTTTAAAATTATTTATTGTACTTTAAAAGGTACCTAGTATTATGTAATGTTTTTAAATTAATAGAAATAAAACAATCCAATGAACAAGGTGCACTTCGAGGACGAGAAGCTTTATAGTTTATTTCTCTGCTAAGAAAGGAGGAAGAAGATGAAGAGGAAGAGGACGAGAAGAAAGAAGAGGAAGAATAAGATGAAGTAGAGGTGGAAGAAGAATGGGATAAAGAAGAAGAAGAATAAAGAGATTATGCCGAAGGGGAAGGGGAAGAGGTTGAAGAGGCTGTGGAGAAGACCAAGAGAGTATAAATTAATCAGAACATCATCTTTATGTTGAATTATTAAGAATGAAAATGCCTCGATTCAACTGTATTTGATTTGTCGAAAAAAGCTACATTTTTTAATCAAATAAAATAAGCCTTGGTTTTAACGCTACCGCAGAGCTGATAATATTTCGATTCTGTTCCCCATAGATTATTCTGAAATCTTGGCATTTTGATCACCTTATCGCGAAATCTTACTTACACAAATATAGCTTGAATTTCGAGAAAATATATACATATCATGTATATTTTAGACGTTCAGTTTTCTGTGAGCAGTCAACTGCAGAGCGTTTAAATAGAAAAGGTGGAAGAAGAGGAAGATGATGAGAAGAAAGAAGATTGAGCAAAGGAGGAAGAACAAGAGGATGCAGAAAAGACAGAAGAAGAGGAAGGAGATTATACCGAAGGAGGAAGATGAGGATGAGGATAAAGAGGCTGCGGAAAAGACCAAGAGAGTACAAGTTAAATTATAATAACACCACATATAACTAGAACATCAAATTTTCTTTGAACTTGTCCACTGGAGGCCTTCATAATAGAAAAGGAGAAAGTAGAGAAAGAGGATGAGAAGAAAAAAGAGGAGCAAAAAGATGAAGCAGAAAAAGGGAATAGAGAGGGAGAAGAAGAGGAACCAGAGGAGAAAGAAGAAGAAGAGAATGCAGAAAAGGAAGGAGAATATGTCGAATAAGAGGAGGAAGAGGTTAAAGAGGCTGTGGAGAAGGCCAAGAGAGTACAAGATAATCAGAACATCATCTTTGTGTTGAACTAATAAGAATGAAACAATTTTCAACTCGACTGTATTGGATTTGTACACCAATGATATATTTTTCAACCAAATAAAATAAGCCTTGGTTCTAAAGTTATCTTGTCGCGAAATCTTACTTATAAGTACAAATATAGCTTGAATTTCGAGAAAATATATCTTGTACATATCAATATCATTGTATATTTCAGACGTTCAGCTTTCTGAGAAGCTAGAAGATTGAGTAGAGGAGGTAGAAGAAGATGATGCAGAAGAGAAAACAGAAAAGGAAAGAGATTATACCGAAGGAGGAGGATGAGGATGAGAATAAAGAGGCTGCGGAAAAGACCAAGAGAGTACAAGTTAATTATAATAACACCACATAATTAGAACAGCAAATTTTCTGTGAACTGTCCATTGCAGGCCTTCATAATCATAATAGAAAAGGTGAAAGTAGAGAAAGAGGATGAGAAGAAAAAAGAGGAACAAAAAGATGGAGCAGAAAAAGGGCATAGAAGAGGGAGAAGAAGAGGAACCAGAGGAGAAAGAAGAAGAAGAGGAAATAGAAGAAGATAACGCAGAAAAGGAAGGAGATTATGTTGAAGGAGATGTTAAAGAGGTTGTGGAGAAGACCAAGAGAGTACAAGCTAATCAGAACATCATCTTTGTGTTGTGAACTATTAAGAATGAAAATTTCTCGACTCAATTGTATTCGATTTGTCGCCTAAAGCAATATTTTTTAACCAAATAAAATAAGCCTTAGTTTTAAAGCTGGCGCAGAGATGATAATTTGTAAAACAGTTTCTCGATCCTCTTCCCCATAGATTATTTGGAAATCTTGTCGTTTTGATCAACTGTTCGCGAAATTGTGTACAAATATAGCTTGAATTTCAAGAAAATATATAACTTATGCATATCATGTATATTTCAGACGTTCAGCTTTCTGTGAACTGTCAACTGCAGAACTTTAAAATAGAAAAGGTAGAAGAAGGGGAAGAGGACGAGAAGAAAGAAGAGGAACAAGAAGATGGAGCAGAGGAGGAAGAAGAACAGGAAGTAGAAGATAAATAAGAAGAAGAAGAAGAAGAGGAGAAAGAATAAGAAGGAGATTTATACCGTAGGAGAAGGATGAGGATAAAGAGGCTGCGGAGAAGACCAAAAGAGTACAAGCTAATTAGAACATCATCTTTGTGTTGAACTAATAAGAATGAAACATTTTTCAACGCAATTGTATTGGATTTGTCCGCCAATGGTATATTTTTCAACCAAGTAAAATAAGCCTTGGTTCTAAAGTTATCTTGTCGCGAAATTTTTCTGAGGAGCAAGAAGATTGAACAGAGGAAGAAGAAGAGAAAGAAGAAGAAGAGGAGGAGAAATAATAAGCGGCAGAAGATTATACTGAAGAAGAGGAGGAAGAGGATACAGATGCTGTGGATAAGACCAAGAGAGTACAAGCTAATCAGAACATCATTGTGTTGAACTATTAAAAATAAAAAGTTTCTCGACTCATTTGCATCGATATGCCGATCAAAGTTATGTTTTAACCAAAAGCCTTGATTATAGGGCTACCTCGGAGTTGGTAATTTGTAAAACGATTTTTCGATTCTCTTTCCCATAGATTATTTTGAAATCTTGGCATTTTGATCAGCTTATCGCGAAATCTTACTTATACAAATATAGCTTGAATTTCGAGAAAATATATAACAAAGATACCACGTATATTTCAGACGTTCAGCTTTCTGTGAACTGTCATTAAAATAGAAAAGGTAGAGGAAGAGGAAGATAACGAGAAGAAAGAAGAGGAATAAGAACATGAAATAGAGGAGGAAGAGGAAGAAGAAGCAGAGGAGAAAGAAGAAGAAGAAGAGGATGAGGAGAAAGAAGAAGCGGCAGCAGATTATACTAAATACGAGGAGGAAGAGAATACAGATGCTGCGGAGAAGACCAAGAGAGTACAAGCTTCAGAACATTATCTTTGCGTTGAACTAATAAGAAACAGTTTCTCGACTCTCATCCCCATAGATTATTTTGAAATCTTGGCGATTTGGTCATCTTGTCGCGAAATCTTACTTGTACCAATATAGCTTGAATTTCGAGTATATAATTTATACATATGTATATTTCAGACATTTAGTTTTCTGTGAACTGACAACTGCAGAACATTTAAAATACAAAAGGTAGAAGAAGAGGAAGAAGATGAGACGAAATAAGAGGAACAAGTAGATGGAGCATAGGAGGAAGAAGAAGAGGAGGAAGGGCCGAAGGAGGATGATGAGGATAAAGATGCTGCGAAGATCAAGAGAGTATTATAAGCTATAATTAGAACATCATTTTTTGTTGAACTATTAAAAATGAAAAAATTTTCTGTTTGTCCACCAAATGATATATTTTTCAACCAAATAAAATTAGCCTTGGTTCTAAGGATACCGCGGAGCTGATAATTTGTAAAACGGTTTCTCGATTCTCTTCCCCATAGATTATTTTGATATTTTGGCGTTTTGATCATCTTGACGCGAAATCTTACCCATGCAAATATGTATAGCTGGAATTTCGAGAAAATATATAACTTATACATAACATGTATATTTCAGACGTTTAGTTTTCTGTGAACTGTTTACTGCAGACCTTTATGATAGAAAAGGTGAAAGTAGAGGAAGAGGACGAGAAGAAAGAAGAGGAACAATAAGATGGGGTAGAAGAGGAAGAAGAAGAGGAGGCAGAGGAAATAGAAGAAGAGAAAGCAGAAGAGGAAGGAGATTATGCCGAAGGAGATGAGGAAGAGGATAAAGAGGCTGTGAAGAACACCAAGAGAACTGTCAGAACATCATCTTTGTACTGAACTATTAAGAATAAAGAAATTCTCGATTCGATTTTATTCGATTTGTCGAACAAAGATATATTTTCTAACCAAATAAAATAAGCCTTGGTTTTAAGGCCACCGCGGAGATGATAATTTGTAAAATAGTTTTTCGATTTTCTTCTCCATAGATTATATTGAAATCTTGGCGTTTTGACCATCTTGTCGCGATATCTTATTTACACATATCGTGTATATTTCAGCCGTTCAGTTTTGTGTGAACTGTTAACTGCAGAACTTTAAAATAGAAAAGGTGGAAGAAGAGGAAGAGGACGAAACGAAAGAAGAGGGACAAGAAGATGGAGTAGAGGAGGAGGAAGAAGAGGAAATAGATGAGGAAGAAGAAGGGAAATAATAATAAGAAGAAGAGTAGGAAGAGGAAAAAGAAGAAGAGGAAGAAGAGGAGAAAGAAGAAAAGGAAAAAGAGGAGAAAGACGAAGAGGAAGGAGATTATGCCGAAATAGAGGAAGAATAGGATAAAGAGGCTGCGGAGAAGACCAAGAGAGTACAAGCTAATCAGAACGTCATCTTTGTGTTGAATTGTTAAGAGTGAAAAATTTAAGTTTATTTAATTTAAGCCTTTTAATGGAGCTCGTACAAACGTGGCATGGTAGTTGCAACTCTCAGGTAACATTTTATCTGCTATCATTCCACATTTGAAAGAGCCATGCGAAGCATTTCTGTAGACATCAATTTTCAAAAAATACCCTGTAACCAGCCCTCCAGTACTGCTAGTGGAAATATAATTAATTTTACGGTTTGCTATGGTGATACAAAAGTATAAATGCAGCGACCAACAATGGACTAATCCAAATCTAAATATATAACCATTCATTAATAATTGAACCTAATTTAACACAGCATTATTCAATTAAGCGCAGTCTGGCTTTCAAGCCATGAGAAATAATTTCTTTACTTCTATTTGCCCGCATCCATTAAGGAAACGAAAAAATTCTATTATGTCTGTTGCCGGAGACCGTTGGTAATGTATTCTTAATGACGTTGATAGCACAGTACAGTATAGATTTTGTTGCATGTTTCAGAATAGTATCGTTTTAAACGGCTGGAAAACTTTCGTCAGTTTTTCAGACTAATTGTTATTATTATATTTATCATCACCGTCTAAAGCGTAAGATCAAAAAATAATTACAAAAAAATATAAACTGGAAATGAATCAAGTTAGTTTAACTAAAGGATTATGCTTACCAGTGCAGTCTTCCAGGATCACTTTTGATGATGAAAGTGCAAACTATATTATATCAATAAACTTATCTGTCAAGTAGAAGACAAAATGTTCGTAATCTAAAAAAAATATCACACGTAGGTACTTGAGATGCAGTCTAGAGTATGCGCGTCTAATCGAAAGAGGTTGTACCACATAGGCGACAATAAAAAATAAAATTGGAACTGATTTATTTATATTTATATTGACACCCCACTTACAACGATGATTTGATGAGTTATTAAAAATCGTAAAGACAAAAGATTTATGTTTTAGTCTACATTTTTAGAATTCGTTGTCAGAAAAAACAATTGAAAGTCGGAAATGTAATATTTCTGCATTATTTTTTTAAACTAAACATCCTGTATATAGATCCACGTGTTTAAAGAGCTCATTTCTATGATTCCAAAAATATATTGTTTGCCTATGTTTGGATACGCCGTTTTTGAGATATTGGGTCCTAAAGATTAAAAACAATATTAAATAAATAAAGCATAATAGCCATGAATCATCATGGCCGTGTCGTCTAATTTTGAAAAACAAATGAATTCAATGACGTTTGTGAATATTTTTGTCAAAGTCAAAAAAATGCCTTACACGGATGATGAAAAGTGTGATATTCTTCGTTTATTCAGTTTATTGTATAAAAATAATAATAATGCATCCTCATTCGCGCTGGTACTGCTCTTAGTGCAAATATTTGCCGATATTCTGCTCTCGCTGCGGATGCATTATTATTATTTTTATACTTTTTTGACTTTGACAAAAGTATTCACAAACGTCAATCAATTCGTTTGTTTTTAAAATCTGACGACGCGGCCATGATGATTCATGGCTACTATGCTTTATTTATTTAATATTATTTTTAAAACTTTAGAACCCAATATCTCGAAAACGGCTCATCCAAATATAGACAAACTATATATTTTTGGAATCAGAGAAATGTGCTCTTTAAACACATGGATCAATATACAGGGTGTTTCGCTTAAAAAAATGAAGGTTATGCAGAAATATCTCGATGCTCACTTGTTTTTTCTGACAACGAATTCTAAAAATATAAAATAAAACATAAATCTTTTGTCTTTACAATTTTTCGGTAACTTATGAAATAACTGCTGTACGTTTATTAATCTCTTTCCGGAGAGAGAGAACATACGTATTTGGCCGTTTACTGTGATCGTCTAGTTTTAAAATGGTAGGACCCAAATGATTAATAAGAATACTCTGGACAGGTGTGAAGAATGTTTCGTGGGATGATCAGTAGAACAAACTTCGCTTCTTAATTACTGGGCGCCATTGTTAGCAACAGTCTCACTATGAAATCTTTAATTCGTTGGAAGAAACAACTGTTTCTTAATTTGTTGTTGTGGCAGGGACAACTGTCTGGAAATAATCAATACCCATAAATATAAACAAATTTGACTAATATTTATTAATAAAACGATAATAATTATATCTTGCGGTGTGCCAATTATTAAGATAAAAATTCTTCTTAATGAGGACAGCGTTGTGTCACACTTCTAATCCTGGATCTACATTTTCCTTATTATGCCTTTGGTTATAATTTTTTACAACGTGCTCCATGTCCCCAGATTAATTTTGTTACTTTCAAGTATCAAACATATATTTATATATATTTAAAGTTTGATCGTGTTAATCAGCCACAATAATGTGCAATTATCTTTGTTATTGGTCGCTGTTGAGCTATTTATGAAGTACTTAAAAAAATATTGATAAAAACAACTGTATCAGTAGAAATAAAAATACAGATGTTTAAAATATTATCTTGCTTTTGTATCTGGCTTTTCTTTTGCTTGGCTGTTATTGGCCATATACGTGTGCAGTAGCTAGCAGGGGTACATTTTTAATTTAGCGATTTTTCCCTTGACATTTGTTAAACGTGATAAACTGTGTCAGGAATTTATGCGATAATCACAATATGCATATCTATTTCGAAAGGACATTCTATTTTATTTCAATGGCACTTGACAATAATAGAATCGGCCAAGTGGTTCGCGATATAGCAATTTTTTTGGGTGCGAGAAATAATTTGGGTGGCGTAAAAAAGTATGATGTTCTTCTTTTTTTACAAATTATCCTACTTTCTTTACTTATTGTTTACAACGTTATTTAGGTTTTATACAAGCATAACAAATAATAACAAAAATATCCAATTTGATATATTTATATTGATGTTCTACTTCAAAACTGTTGTATTGTTAGTATCTCATTAACCGTGCTGGGATGTAGCAGTCATGTCTGAAAAAAATCTGATTTAAGTATTCTGGACCAAAGTTTCGAAATTTTTCTAACTTCAATAATTCATCCTAGATAGGATTACCTAATTATTGTAATTTTAAAGAAATCTCAAAACACATTTAAATATTTCCATTGTTTGTTTTTTCGCAACAAAAATGTGATTCTACAACATAAAATTAATTGTCGCTGCACCTCGAGTGTTGCAGGTGTAGGTAATAAAAATTATTATAAAAGAATCCAAACAAGGAACAGTAGACGTGAGAGCCATCGGCTACAGCGCGGAGATCCACGATTCCCACCACTGTGTCCGCTTGCCTACAACGGACACAAGTAAATCGCGCAAACTAATACCCATGTTCGAACCTCTTCGATCTTTACGTATATGTAAGTTATAAAACATTGACTTAATTAACATAATTCACATGTTCTTTAATTCCCACTGAAAATCATCAGGACGATAGTACGAATTAACGATTCATTAATGTATTTAAATTCAATGGACAACAATCTCAATTTTGACATCAAAGTGCACATGTTTTACTACGCGACAGCTCCGGGAAGAAGCCACACCTCTCGATTGGGGCGATTTTAATGGCGTATGACTGGCTACGCGGTATTGGTGGAACGGAGACACGCCTATCGATTGTACGCATATCTAACCGCGCGGCAGCACAGGAACGAAGCCACTCCTCTCTGTGACGAACTCGCGACATTGGTGGTATCAAGCCACGCCTACGCTTACCAACGAATCCACGTCTCCTGCTAAATGCACAGATAGAGCCAACAGATTTTTTTTGTTTGTGAATAATACGCGAAGAAAGACAAAATATGACTTTTTTTCCCCAAAGAACACGAAATATAGCTATCATTTAAATTGAAAAATAATTTTTATAAAGCCATATCCTAAAACGTAATTTTTTGAAAGTTTCAATGAATCAAAACAATGTCATTATTGACCAGGGTGAAATAAAAACATTTTGATAATCTCTGGTAATTATTATAATTTGTCCATTTGTCGTATTTTTAAAAATTATATTATTGGATTTCTGTAATTTCGAATGGAGATACAACAAATTTTGTATATAACACGTAACTAAAAGGTGTTTTTTTTACTTGTATGCTTTATAGCACTCGCCTTCGGCTCGTACTATAAACTCCACACTCGTAGAAAAAACACCTATTTAACCACTCGTTATATACAATTTTATATCTTTGCACTTTTCTGTTATATACAGTGCTGGAGTTCATAAAATTTTGAATAAATTCAATAAACCACTATTGAAGGTTTTTCACAGGAAATCCTCGGACACATCAAATTTATTTTATAAAATGACATTTTTTCCGCCATTGGCATTTTTTTGTTTTTGAGTTATGACGTCATCGGTAATTTTTTTAAATGGCAATTCATATTTTTTTCAACGGATTTGGATAGAGTACATTTTTCTGAATACGAATATGTCAAAAACGTATGAGATGGTGAAGAAGTTTTCCAGATATTCGGTTCCAAAGTTTCAAAAATTTATGTACAAGCTATGACAGAAGACTAATCATTTATCAAGGAAGCGCTGGAAAAATGACAGTTTTGACAGTTGTTAGAGTTTTGCACTTTTTCCTCGCAAGTTTCTATTTTGTTTTGAGATAACACAGAAAAAATTGTTGCTGAGAAGAAATAACGTTCGATGATCGAATTTTTCTGGAATTAATTGTTATATTTTTTTATGAAGACTTGTAACTTGACACTTCTTACAAAATTAATAATTAAATATTTAAATGCTTTAAATTCTTCTGTTTATATAAACATAAATATTTCATAATAAATAGTTCATAACAAACCAGTTGTAAAGATATCCAGTTTATTTAATTTACAATACTTATTATTTTTGAACCAAAATTTTCCAGAATATTTATTTTCGTAAATAAGAACACTAAGTAATCGCTTGAGGTATTATTTTGGTTTTTACAATTTGCAGTCTAATAATTATTATGTAATACATACACTGAACTAATCTAACTAATATACAACTAAAGTAATAAATAATGATTTACACATTTATTGTAGTTTATGTTTATTAGTGATAATACTATATATTTTATTACATATTATGGTCGATTACAGTGCCATTTTGTTAACCGTTAAACTTTTTTCATGTAAAATTCTAACCTGCCACCGGTAAAATTAATAATTACAAATTTTTGTAACGAAGTGATTTTTTCGTTACTAGTTCCTATTAAATATAATATTATTCGATACACCCCGTATAGAATTAAGTTATTGTTTTCCTCATTTTTATATTATTATCACCTGTAACCAGTTAATTATTTGGATTTATAATATTATAAACTGTCCTGTTGTTATTAAGTAATAAATAAATCCGTAAATTAATGAAAGCACAAACAAATAATATACCGCGCTGATATCTGTCCCTCCGCGGCAATACCTATGAGTGAAAAGGGTATCCGCGCCGAGGCGAGTCCGGCCGCAACAGCCAGCGAATGTAGACGTGTCGATGCAGCGCTCTAACAGATGAAACTCTGCCCTACGTCAGAGCCTCGCCGGGACGCATTTATTCATTGCGCTGCGACATTACGCTTATCCCTACCACTCCGCTATGGTATAGAAGAGCTGCTTTCCAGTGTCACCGGTACAAAGTGCATCAAGCCCCGGAACAGTTCAGGTGCTTGGCACATCAGTGAGCTTGCCACTGGAACGCCCAAAATTGTAAGGTTTATGATTATTATAACATAACCTCTGAAAGCAATAATAATTTGTGGTATATATGCTGCAATTTTCTGTGAAAACTGACGATGTCTAATGAAGTTATTGATATTGCGGCTTATTACGGTGCATCCTTAATTATTTATTTATTTCCAATAAATTGAAAATAACCAATAACTATAAGTGTGCACCGTAATAAAGATGATGGTAAGAATGATGAAATATCATTGTCATTGGCATTAGACTAATTTTTCATTCATTTTAATTGTATTTATACGCTTTAAAACTCAACAAAATTCAAATTTGACATTCCCCCTCCCGTTTAGTACATTAAACACCAGAAAATTCTTGGTGCTTGAGGGGACGGGGGTATGCAGACCTTGAACAGTTCAGATACGTCAAACCTGAAACCACTGGAACGCTTAGCAGTGGTACAAAGCGCTCTTGGAGCGCTCCCGAGCTGTACAGGAGCGGTTCAGCGTGGCACTGGAAAGCAGCTAAGATTAATATTCCGAATCCAAGAGAGCTGAAGTCAGTCAAGAGCTGTCATCGAAAGCAAGCAGACGTACCCACCGTAAAGTAAGTTAAGCAGGGCCCGAATTTCGGCAAAGTCCAGCCGTGACGCATTTATTCACTGCGCTGCTTATTTTGCGTTCATCCCTACTACTCTGATATTTTACAGAGTATTGATATTCCGAATCCGACACAACTACCTTCAGTACCCGTCCGCTGCTGTTCCTGACCAGACGTGCCTAAGTAAGCAGACGTAAGTAAGGAGTAGAACTCAAGAGTAAGGTTTGGCTATTGCAAGGTATCTCTGTGTTATATTAATCATAAATTTCTTTCAGTCCGCTGCTGTCCGCCACTTGCTCCTGTAATCATTTTATTCTCTTCCAGCTGAAGGTGAGCTAGCTGTTGGTATATGCCGTATACACGCGATCCTCCAGTGTATACGTAAAGAGCGTAACTTGCGATATTAACCTTAAAGTTTTCTTTCAGTACTCGAGATTCAGACCCGAACGGAAGCCCGCTGTTGGTTTTATTAACCCATAACCTTACTTTTTCAGTCTATACTAAGCTTTAGCCAAACCTGTTATTGTATTCCGCAACGAAGTCTAATTTTCCCAACGACCCACTGGAATATCCGTTTCTTCACTGTAGCTGTCTCAGTAGTGGTGTTTCTGCGCTATAAACAGAAATTGGCGCCCGAGTAAAGCACCGCCGTCGCCTCGAGTGCCATGGTGACACTTCGGTATTTTCTTGCCTAAAACCGAAGGTATTTTTCGCTCAACGGTCATATGTAGCAGCATATGTATTATAAAAAATTAAATAAAATTTCAGAGGAATCACCGGACTCAATTTTCTTTCGCCTCCATCTCAATTCACATCCGAAAACTATTTCATAAGCCATTCGTCCATCTTTAAACCTACCAATTTATGCAAAATAGCTGTTACGATTTGTTTATTAGTTTCTCAGAATTGGGCTATCAGTATCAGCGATTACCCTTATAATAAATATATTAATACGAGTATACAATTTATTGGAGAGCATAAAAGTTTAATACCAGCGTTCATATTCCCTCAATAATTTGCACCTAATACTTTTAGCAATTCTAATGCGGTCGGATCAAGGTCTTGGTCAATGTCGAAATTTTTGATGCGCATATCTATTAATAGATTCCTCAAAATGGGTTCAAATTGACGAAGCGGAGACGAGTAATTAGTGAAAATATTGGTAATTTGAAGCACAGAATTTCGTACAAGAAGAATCTTTACAAAGGAAGTCATCATCATCATTAGTCGCAAACGTTGTATGAAAAAATACTTAGTTTCTCTAACATAAATATGATTGCTCTATTCTCTCCTGAAGGCATAATGGATAAAACTACAGAGTAGAAAGTTCCTGAGTTTCTCCAAATCTTGTTATTAAACTGGATAAACACACTCCAAAAACTATAAAAGTAAAATGGTGGAGGAACTATATTTACTAATCAAATAATGGCACATAATACAAATTATTTTTTCCACTAATAAATAAATATGCGATGTTATGTAATTTTTATTTAAACTTTGTCGATGAGAGATTTTTTATACAATGTAATATTTCATTATTTTATTTTATTATCGTGCAAGCGGGTACCAGTTTGACCTCCAGTTGAACGAGTACATTCCGTGGAATGTGTAGTCGAATATGTACTTGAAGTAAACATTACGGTACATGTACAGGGTGTTCCCGACAGAGGAATGTAATTATTTTGAGCTTTAAGCAAATCGCGTTCATTTAGTGGCAATTAATAAAAGCAAAGGTTTAAAAAATATCCTTTGGGCTCAATAAAATAAAAATCAGTTAAAAAAATTCCAGAGTACGGACCTGTGCCAGGTTTATAATCTCTCTCTTTTTTTCTTTTTAGACTATTATTTACGACAATTTTATTTATTATATATATTTTTATTTTTTTATTTAAATACAGGCATAAAACCACCATAGTAAAAATCTTCTACCTATTACTAATAATATTAATGTCTCAGTTTGCTGTATAATAATATACTTATGCAACTTTAATGTATGTGAATTATTGTGAATCAATTGTTATCATTTGCGTTTACCTCATGACGTACGTTCTGTATAACATGAATAAAAAATACATTCCATTATGCTACTTCGTCGTCATGGGCATATTATTATAAACTGTTGGAGGTACAGAATTTCGGAGATGGATTGAATTAAATTGTTTTCTTAACTGCCTCTCAAGTCACTGAAATAACCTCTGGGAAATCCCTTGATTTTGTGTTAGGGGAAGAGAGACGATGCCCTACAGTTTATCGTGGAGTTCGAACCACATCGAGGGCTTCGACAGTTCCCTCTCGCATCTAAGTCCGAAGAAAATCCCATAGATATGAATTACTTCGGAAATAGCAGAACGACAATATGAGTAAATTGATGTGTTATGCAATTATTTACACAAGTAAGATAGGTGAGGTAAACATATTTTGTGTTGTATTTGTTTTGATTTAAAGTGGGTGATTTCAACGAAAGCTTATCTCTCAGGGAATATGTTATCTGTAGTTGCTTCTAGACTAGTATAAGGTGTAATTATTTTCAATATCGGTTTATGTCCCTAATTTGTAGCTATTCTGAATTTTTTTTTAATTCTGGACAATATTTTTGAATTGAAGTTTTTCATAATACTAGGAATGACTTATCACCGATTCGTCAAATTTTTTGTGGACTTGTTATTTTATCTTAAGCGATATTTTCAAATAAATTTGATCATGTCTTCAGTAGAATTGATTATTCACCAATTGATATGTTCTTTTGAATAACACATTTTTTAATTCTGAGGATTCTTTTATATCCTTAATAGAACTGGTCTATCACCATTTCGTCTGAAATATGTATGCAATAACATAATGTTTTAAATTTTAATATTTCTAATAAACTCTCTTATATCTTCACCAGAACCGACTTATCGCTAATTCGTCTAAAATTTTGAAGATACCTTTTTTTAACATTGGGCAGTTCTGTTGAAGAAACGAAATAATTTAAATAAAAATATAATTCAGATTTAAAAAAATATGTCTTTACAAGAGATCAAACTAATGGGTGATAATTTAGAAATATTGTCCAGAATTGAACAATATGATGCTATCGTATATATTATAAAAAATTTTTTTAAGAAAAACCGATGATGTCAGTTGTTGAAGATACGAAATAATTTAAATGAAAATATAATTCAGAATTAAAAAATATGTCTTTACAAAAGATTAAACTAATTGGCGATAAGTCAATTTTATTGAAGCTGAATTTATTTGGAAATATCGTCCGGAAATAAACAATGTGTCATTGTACTTGTACAAAAATTTCAGTGAAGTTGGTGATAAGTCAATTCTGTTAAAGATATAAAAGAATTTAATTAGGAATATCGTACAGAATTTAAAAATGTGTCGATAAGTCGATTCCATTGAGGATTGAAGATTTCATATCTTCAATAGAATCGACTTATCGCCAATATCTCTTGAATTCTTATAATGTATACAATAACATATCGTTTAATTCTGGACGCTATTTTCAAATAAATTCTTTCATATCTTCAATAGAGTCGACTTATCGCCAATTAGTTTGATCTTTTGTAAAGACATATTTTTTAATTCTTTTTTGGAAGTACAATGAGAAATTCTTGGAAGTACAATGGCACATTGTTTGTTTCTGGATGATATTTCCAAATAAATTCTTTTATATTTTCAATAAAACCGACTTATCGCCGTTTAGTCTGACCTTTGGTAGAGATATATTTTTTATTTGTGATTATTCTCAATTAAATGGTTCTTATCGCCAATTCGATTGAAATTTTGATAATTATACGATTTCCAAATAAATTCAACTTCAATAAAATCGACTTATCGCCAATTAGTTTGATCTTTTGTAAAGACATATTTTTTAATTCTTTTTTGGAAGTACAATGAGAAATTCTTGGAAGTACAATGGCACATTGTTTGTTTCTGGATGATATTTCCGAATAAATTCTTTTATATTTTCAATAAAACCGACTTATCGCCGTTTAGTCTGATCTTTGGTATAGATATATTTATTATTTGTGATTAATATTCTCAATGAAATGGTTCTTATCGCCAATTCGATTGAAATTTTGATAATTATACGATGCCATATATTATTCTGAACCAACTTATCACCAGTTTATCTGAATTCTGAGCAATATTTTCAAATAAATTCTTTCATATGGCCAATAAAACCGACTCAAGCATATATTGCTTCGATACCATCTTGATTTTAAAATACCACAATTCACCGAAATGTGATTGAGTTTAAGCTCTTTCGGCAACGTCCTGTGTGCATCACATTTAACTGCTGGTGCAATTAAACCAATCTTACTAATTGCCCAAGTGAAGCAAAGTAAGCGGGGACGCAGCAATAAGAACTTAACAATAGCAATACCAAACGCCCCAAAAATCGTTATTCGTAACATCCTCGCTCGTACGACTCGAATATATCCCCCACAAGTCGGTGCGCATGCTGAATCTAACCTAATATTCGAGGGAATTAGTGGCGTGACACCGGCACTTACGGGTTACCAGCCTTCCCAGTCTTCGCTTCTTTGGTATTCACCATTAGTGAGTTATCTGGTCAGCATCTTAGTTAAAGGTCCAGTGGTCTAGTTGAACGGAGTACTCTGTGCATACCGAGGATCTTACCCGCTATCTTATCTTATCTGCCGGTAAGTATTTAACTATTAGTTTTTTAAGCCGGTGTACATTGGTCTGTTGATTTTTGCTAGGTAAGTTTGTTCATGTCATGTATAAAAATAATTAGAGCGAAATATTGTTGGGTTTTAATTTATTGTGTTTTATATTTTTTTCTCTTCTTAAAGTAAAGTAAAAATTTGATTTTTGTTTTAAAACATATGCTTTGCACTTATGCGATGTGGGCGCGAACATCTGCTCACAAAATTTAAAAATTTGTCGTTTCGCCTTGCCCGGCTTATGTACTAACATATTTGTTTTATTCGCAGAGTTTTGAATTTAAATTTGGTCAAGATGGTCGACGCATTCATTGGGAAAAAATACAAGCTTGCCTCCAGCGAGAACTTCGATGAATTCATGAAGGCACTAGGTGAGTCTTTCCATTTTTTAGAAAGCAGGGGATGTATTTTTCGGCTGGCCAGGACCGGATTTACGTATCACAGAAATGCTATTTTGTACGCAAAAATTAATTTGACAAACTTATTAATAATAATAACGGCAAAAACTGGTTTTACTCGTTCTGTGTTCATTTGGATTATATTCATAAGTATACCTGACCCAGGGGGATTAAATCTGGTCTTCTCGCTGGTCTATAATTTCAAATAGGTATAATTTAATCCACACAAATTATCGCCAATTAACGCAACATCCAGTCTTTTTAAAGTGGAAATAACTGATTTTAATATATTTAAAATTTAAAAACATAAGTTTTAAGATGTTCGTGTTCAATATTATTTAAAAATTTGTTCAAAATTGTACAATTATTTATTCTGAAATATGTCAGTTGCGGTCCTGCGTCTGCTTACGATCTGTTGCACGTTGAGCGAGATAATAAAATCCCCATGGCGCGAAATCTCAATTAAAAACAGGACCGATCAATATTTCCCTTATTGTGTCGTTCAGATGTGATTCTAAGACAGTTTAATGTGGATTTAGTGTTAAAAAAACCACTTTCGAGAAATTCTGTGCATATTTTATTGATTTCTTAAATTTAAGCAGGCCTATAGCCCAAAAATGAAACATTATGCATCTACGTTACGCTGTTGATGAGTAACAATTCAGAAACGCTTGTTTTTGGATTTGTGGCACTGGTTCTTGTTATTATTTAATCATGCCAACTCCTTTATTATGTAGTATTTATTTTTAAGCCGGTGCAGGTTTCTTATAAATATTTTTCCAAGCTCTTGCTTTTGGTGCAATATGGCGGATGCGCGGGGCGTAATTACTAATAGCGCAACTCAACAGTTGGGCATATATTACCATGGCAACTGTGTTACTACATTTTCGACTGCTTATCTGATTCATAATATTGTATTGTTTTTAAGTAAAATAAATTGAAAAACGACGTATTGTAATTTTTGTTTTAACGATCTTTTCATTTCATTCTTATTTGTAACAAAACACTCTCTCGATTCGTAGACAAAAGAATTCGCCTGCCCTAAATACAATAAGTAGTCAAATTGCAAATTTGGAGATAATGGTTGATTTAGAGATGAAAATTAATTAGGTAGTACCTATATAACATAAAAATCATTGCATGTTTATTCTGAAGAAACAATTTACGTAGAAGTTATTGTTTATTAAATTTTTTATTACAAATTACTCTACTTTCTTTGCTTGATATGTACTGTTTATAAATAGCCTTATTTAGTTTTTATACAAATACTTATAATAATAACAAAAATATCGAATTTCATATACTGGATGCCCCATTATATTTTGACCCTTTTTATCGCCAATTAGTTTGATCTTTTGAAGAGACATATTTTTTAATTCTTTTTTGGAAGTACATGAGATACATTGTTTGTTTCTGGAAGATATTTCGAAATAAATTCTTTTATATTTTCAATAAAACCGACTTATCGCCGTTTAGTCTGATCTTTGGTGGAGATATATTTTTTATTTGCGATTGATATTCTCAATTAAATGGTTCTTATCGCCAATTCGATTAAAATTTTGATAATTATACGATTTCCAAAGAAATTCAACTTCAATAAAATCGACTTATCGCCAATTAGTTTGATCTTTTGAAGATACATATTTTTTAATTCTTTTTTGGACGTACATGAGAAATTTTTGGAAATACAATGACACATTGTTTGTTTCTGGAAGATATTTCGAAATAAATTCTTTTATATTTTCAATAAAACCGACTTTTCGCCATTTAGTCTGATCTTTGGTAGAGATATATTTTTTATTTGCGATTGATATTCTCAATTAAATGGTTCTTATCGCCAATTCGATTAAAATTTTGATAATTATACGATTTCCAAATAAGTTCAACTTCAATAAAATCGACTTATCGCCAATTAGTTTGATCTTTTGAAGATACATATTTTTTAATTCTTTTTTGGACGTACATGAGAAATTTTTGGAAGTACAATGACACATTGTTTGTTTCTGGAAGATATTTCGAAATAAATTCTTTTATATTTTCAATAAAACCGACTTATCGCCGTTTAGTCTGATCTTTGGTGGAGATATATTTTTTATTTGCGATTGATATTCTCAATTAAATGGTTCTTATCGCCAATTCGATTAAAATTTTGATAATTATACGATTTCCAAAGAAATTCAACTTCAATAAAATCGACTTATCGCCAATTAGTTTGATCTTTTGAAGATACATATTTTTTAATTCTTTTTTGGACGTACATGAGAAATTTTTGGAAGTACAATGACACATTGTTTGTTTCTGGAAGATATTTCGAAATAAATTCTTTTATATTTTCAATAAAACCGACTTTTCGCCATTTAGTCTGATCTTTGGTAGAGATATATTTTTTATTTGCGATTGATATTCTCAATTAAATGGTTCTTATCGCCAATTCGATTAAAATTTTGATAATTATACGATTTCCAAATAAGTTCAACTTCAATAAAATCGACTTATCGCCAATTAGTTTGATCTTTTGAAGATACATATTTTTTAATTCTTTTTTGGACGTACATGAGAAATTTTTGGAAGTACAATGACACATTGTTTGTTTCTGGAAGATATTTCGAAATAAATTCTTTTATATTTTCAATAAAACCGACTTATCGCCGTTTAGTCTGATCTTTGGTAGAGATATATTTTTTATTTGCGATTGATATTCTCAATTAAATGGTTCTTATCGCCAATTCGATTAAAATTTTGATAATTATACGATTTCCAAATAAATTCAACTTCAATAAAATCGACTTATCGCCAATTAGTTTGATCTTTTGAAGATACATATTTTTTAATTCTTTTTTGGACGTACATGAGAAATTTTTGGAAGTACAATGACACATTGTTTGTTTCTGGAAGATATTTCGAAATAAATTCTTTTATATTTTCAATAAAACCGACTTATCGCCGTTTAGTCTGATCTTTGGTAGAGATATATTTTTTATTTGCGATTGATATTCTCAATTAAATGGTTCTTATCGCCAATTCGATTAAAATTTTGATAATTATACGATTTCCAAATAAATTCAACTTCAATAAAATCGACTTATCGCCAATTAGTTTGATCTTTTGAAGATACATATTTTTTAATTCTTTTTTGGACGTACATGAGAAATTTTTGGAAGTACAATGACACATTGTTTGTTTCTGGAAGATATTTCGAAATAAATTCTTTTATATTTTCAATAAAACCGACTTTTCGCCATTTAGTCTGATCTTTGGTAGAGATATATTTTTTATTTGCGATTGATATTCTCAATTAAATGGTTCTTATCGCCAATTCGATTAAAATTTTGATAATTATACGATTTCCAAATAAGTTCAACTTCAATAAAATCGACTTATCGCCAATTAGTTTGATCTTTTGAAGATACATATTTTTTAATTCTTTTTTGGACGTACATGAGAAATTTTTGGAAGTACAATGACACATTGTTTGTTTCTGGAAGATATTTCGAAATAAATTCTTTTATATTTTCAATAAAACCGACTTATCGCCGTTTAGTCTGATCTTTGGTAGAGATATATTTTTTATTTGCGATTGATATTCTCAATTAAATGGTTCTTATCGCCAATTCGATTAAAATTTTGATAATTATACGATTTCCAAATAAATTCAACTTCAATAAAATCGACTTATCGCCAATTAGTTTGATCTTTTGAAGATACATATTTTTTAATTCTTTTTTGGACGTACATGAGAAATTTTTGGAAGTACAATGACACATTGTTTGTTTCTGGAAGATATTTCGAAATAAATTCTTTTATATTTTCAATAAAACCGACTTATCGCCGTTTAGTCTGATCTTTGGTAGAGATATATTTTTTATTTGCGATTGATATTCTCAATTAAATGGTTCTTATCGCCAATTCGATTAAAATTTTGATAATTATACGATTTCCAAATAAATTCAACTTCAATAAAATCGACTTATCGCCAATTAGTTTGATCTTTTGAAGATACATATTTTTTAATTCTTTTTTGGACGTACATGAGAAATTTTTGGAAGTACAATGACACATTGTTTGTTTCTGGAAGATATTTCGAAATAAATTCTTTTATATTTTCAATAAAACCGACTTTTCGCCATTTAGTCTGATCTTTGGTAGAGATATATTTTTTATTTGCGATTGATATTCTCAATTAAATGGTTCTTATCGCCAATTCGATTAAAATTTTGATAATTATACGATTTCCAAATAAGTTCAACTTCAATAAAATCGACTTATCGCCAATTAGTTTGATCTTTTGAAGATACATATTTTTTAATTCTTTTTTGGACGTACATGAGAAATTTTTGGAAGTACAATGACATATTGTTTGTTTCTGAAAGATATTTCGAAATAAATTCTTTTATATTTTCAATAAAACCGACTTATCGCCGTTTAGTCTGATCTTTGGTAGAGATATATTTTTTATTTGCGATTGATATTCTCAATTAAATGGTTCTTATCGCCAATTCGATTAAAATTTTGATAATTATACGATTTCCAAATAAATTCAACTTCAATAAAATCGACTTATCGCCAATTAGTTTGATCTTTTGAAGAGACATATTTTTTAATTCTTTTTTGGAAGTACATGAGAAATTTTTGGAAGTACAATGACACATTGTTTGTTTCTGGAAGATATTTCGAAATAAATTCTTTTATATTTTCAATAAAACCGACTTATCGCCGTTTAGTCTGATCTTTGGTGGAGATATATTTTTTATTTGCGATTGATATTCTCAATTAAATGGTTCTTATCGCCAATTCGATTAAAATTTTGATAATTATACGGTTTCCAAATAAATTCAACTTCAATAAAATCAACTTATCGCCAATTAGTTTGATCTTTTGAAGATACATATTTTTTAATTCTTTTTTGGAAGTACATGAGAAATTTTTAGAAGTACAATGACACATTGTTTCTGGAAGAAATTTCGAAATAAATTCTTTTATATTTTCAATAAAACCGACTTTTCGCCGTTTAGTCTGATCTTTGGTAGAGATATATTTTTTATTTGCAATTGATATTCTCAATTAAATGGTTCTTATCGCCAATTCGATTAAAATTTTGATAATTATACGATTTCCAAATAAGTTCAACTTCAATAAAATCGACTTATCGCCAATTAGTTTGATCTTTTGAAGAGACATATTTTTTAATTCTTATATCGAATTCTTAATATCGAATTTCATATACTGGATGCCCCATTATATTTTGACCCTTTTTAAACCTATATAACTTTTGAACTAGTTGAGATAATGAAATGCGGTTTTCGCCAGTCTTCTTCTAATTTTGATAAGTTTTTTCCTGAGTAGGTAGGTATCCGTCTTTTTTTGCTCACTTCCAGTTTAACCGAAAATGACATGGCGCATTTTCGGGGATAGGGCAACTTTGTTATTTCAAATGCAACATCCTGTAAATGTTGTCACAGTTGGAGAGCCTATTGTTTCTTGTTTCCCCTTTCCGAAAATTCTATATTTATCATGGAAATTATACCTACAGAGTGATGGTTTTATAAGCTTTTAAAGTTCACACTGCTTTTTATGAAAACGCTACGAAAAAGATTATGATTCACAGTATACTGTGGAAATAACCTACTATGGAAATAAATTTAACTTGTTATCTTTGCCCAGAGATTTATATAAATTATCCAAAAAACCCAATTTTATTACTTTGCAACCTTTTTACATTGAAATTAAATTATTTTTCGACGTTCTCAATTGGTCCAATTTATATCTTTATACAGGGTGGGGCAATAGTGCGTCGGACCTCGATATCTCGAGTTTTACGATAGCTAGAAATTTTTTAAAAAATTGCAAGTAAACTAGATAAAAAAGTCCATAACTGGAAATTATTTTTGAACATACAGGGCGAGCCAAGACGAAATTACAGGACCAAGTGCCTTTTTTTTAATGGAATGCTATGTATATCAGTACATTTTTTGAAGCCTCTTTCTAGGCTCTATTCTTTCCTATATTAGCATTGAATATCTCCCAACCACTTGGATGTAATGAATTTTTTTGTTGAAATAATGCAATCTGCAGATGGATATTAAAAAAATCATCACAGTCACAATTATGGGTTTTAAGAAAAACTATGTGAATACCAGTTACGAGACATCTAATTAATGTTTTTGAATCATTTTCATTTCCTAAAACTGTACAGGGTGGCCAAAAATTATTTTTCAATTAAGAACTTTTTAAATTGAATTTTCTCAATTTTTTCAAATGGAACACCCTGTATATTTTTCAACGATGTGATGTAGAAATGAAAAACGAACATTTTTTGTAAGTGCTTCCGTATGGCTAATTGCAACCCATTTCGTTTTATTGAGCAATAATTACAAAATTTTAAAATGAACTTAAAAAAAGAGGTTTCTTCAAATAACTCAGTAGAAAAAATTATAATAAATGTTCCACATGTTGCCCATTTTCATTGACACACATCTCTGTAATTTTGTCTTGGTTCGCCTTGTATGTTCGAAAATAATTTCCAGTTATAGACTTTTTTTATCTAGTTTACTTGCAATTTTTTAAAAAATTTCTAGCTATCGTAAAACTCGAGATATCGAGGTCCGACGCACTATTGCCCCACCCTGTATATAATTATCCAATTTTAATTTGGTTTTGTTACGTAATTTAGGATGTATTGATGAATCGATTCTGAAAGTTTCAGGTCTTTCTACCCGCATTTCAAAGATTTTTTTTTAAATTTTTTATTATTTATTTTACAGAACCAGCAACAAAACACTGTAGTTTTGAATATTTTTGTGAATTATTTCTGAAATTAATAAACAAAATTTAAATATCGATGTTCAAAAATATTATAGTCGAATTCATTACAAATCCATTTATTCCAAATTTTCCGCTTCCGAACTGAAATATCTTCTACATTTAATTTTCTTTGGAACAAATTTTATGTAACAATTCTCTTCCCCTAATTTTTGGAAACTGTTCGAAAAATTCCATAGAAAACGTTTTTTTATAATTCGTGTAATAATAATTTTCAAAAAAATTAAAAAAAAAAAATTTTCAAAAAACTTTTTCAAAATCTTTGTTTTTGACAATGTATTAGTAATTAGTGATCCCAAAAACCTTTACAATCTTTTTTTTTTTTCATCTAAAATACGAGTTATACCTGATTTTTTGGTATATATGTTCTTTCTGCCATTGCTCTTTTTTGAGATACAGGGGCGTCCATCCTAAAGTTCACTCCGTATCAACGGGGTTGTTCATAAAGGATTGTTAAAAATTCTCGTATTACAACGTGGTCTTTGAAAATTCGTATCAGACAACCAAACATTTTAGGTTACAAGGTTACGTTATTCTTTAATATTCCATCTTCAGGGCACTCTAACAGTTTGCGCGACGAAAAGTATATCAAATATCTTGGGATAAGGTTGGGTAAATAAAAATAGACAAATCAGAAAATATGCCACTTTTAAATAATACGTTTTTTTTTATATTGTCCTGCTTGCTCTCTGCCAGTTACCGGAAATTTTTTGTCAATTTTATTCTTATTATTGCAAATGATAAAATGAACTATAAACCTCTACTTGTACCTTGTACGACTCAGATGGCGTGGAATAATTTATCACTGATAAAGCTATCTAGCAAAAATCTGTACATCGCCTGATTTCTTCATTCCAAAATCCAGTCATTTTTAAATGTCCACCAATATTATTAGTCAGAGTTATCTGTTTGACGGTGCAAAGTATTATTTAATCAGCTTGGAAAAAGATTTCCTAGATTAAAAAACTGTCATCAAAATAAATAAGACACTCGACTAGAGCATGGGATACAACAAAAACATTCTTTTCATTTGGAATATAATTATTTTTTGGACACTGGGCTCATTACTTTTCCCTTACAAGCGCATAAAAGTGCATTTTTGATGCATTTCGAGTGCATCGATACACTATTTTTTAAATCTATCGGATTAAGGTCGGGCGACTGAGTAGGTCGCTCCAGCTGTCGTACGCCTTTTCCAAACAAGCCCACTGCCCTTAATATTTTATCTCCACTGAAGTAATTTCTCTGCATATCGCTTATTTTAAGTAGATCATAAAAGCGGCGTTTTATGCTCGAAACAGGTAATTGTGTATTAATCAGTTAGTTAATGGTCGATACAGGAGCTGTTAAAATAATCAATAACAGCGCAAAGTATACAATTAATGTAGAAATATTTTCTTAATGAGTTATTCAGTTTATTTATCGGTAACAATTCGTCATTGTTAATAAATTTGATTTTGAACTAAAATAATAATAATAGTAATATTTACGAAGCTTTTAAGACGGCCTCAGTTTTCTGTGTGCTTTCGAAAAGGGTTGAATTATTTTCTCTGCGGTCCTTTCAATTTATAAATTGTTTCGACGGGAACAAAATATTTCACAATTCAAATAGATTGCGTTTGACAACGCGAGGGCTGTGATTTGTTAATGGATAAAATTACCGCCTGCTGTCCCGGCTTTATTGTTTAAATTTGACACGCCTGTAGCAAGAAACTCGGTAAATTAAATTTATTTAACGTTTCCTCTCTCGGCGGCTTGAGAGAAATTTCCTCCTTTTAAATTTACCAAATTGATTAAGAGCAGGTACTCAGGCTAGTTCTAAAGACCCGAAATCAATTTGTACAAGAGGGGATCATATTAATTGGGGATTTTTAGTGGAAAACGTAATTTCGCCACCAAAACGGTTTCTTAATTTTTTAAATAATTTTTGCAAGTGTTGTTGCCTCACGATTAAGTAAAAATTGCGCTATGTCGTCTCCCGAAGATGCCAACTTGGTTGTAGAGATATGCTTTATGTTCTGCTATTTGTAGATTACCACTTTCTCCAGGACCATTTTTTGCAATTAACAAAATTACGTTCAGAGTATAATATTACTTTTGTATGCTTTGTAAAAAATATCCTTGTTTGATTTTAGCCGGATTTTACATTGTAATGGAGGTATTAATATTGTTGTTTATATAACGTTTTAACGTGTAAATATTATGCTCGCCTACATTTTAAATCTTCGTCAGCGTTTTGCTGTTTGTTTATTAGCATAATAAAAATTAAGTAGTTTACCAATGTTATTATCAGTTCGGTTGCATATTATGTAGTCGTTAATAATACAGGGTGATGCCTTTGCCTACACAAATATTCCTCGTTGAAAGAAACAACTGTTTCTAAATTTACTGTTGTGGTAGGGACAACTGTCCCTAATTTATTGACGTTGTGAGTACCCCCCATCAGTAGGTAACGAAGGTAAACACTTATTGCCTAAATGCTTGTAAGAAACCCAAATAAGGCTAAATTAAAAACAATACGCATCAAGCAAAGTAGAATAATTTATAAAATAAAACAAACTTTAAAGTTTGAACATTTATTCATGGAAGTCATTTTTTGGGCCACCGGGTACTTGTACCTCGACTGCGAAGTACATTAATTCTTACTTAATACAAACGACACATGTTCCGCACATATGTTTTAATGTGGTAGACAAGTAATAAAAATAAAACAGACATTAAGTCGGTACAGTTTAGAAAGTGTAAATAGTAAAGCGACCATCTTACGCTGGCACGTTTGGTTTGAGGATAAATTGCGGACACTAGATCCCTGGCATTAAACATTTTTTTACTCAGCTTTTGAACCAGTTATATAGTGTCAGTGAACTGAATGCGATTATTTAAATATCAGACGGCAGGTAGAATGGATTCGTCACGTTTAATTATTGTTGTTATACGCCAGTGACTTGTAGTTTAATTGAGCAACGAATTACACGCAAAATGCGTACAACTTATCGCATTCGATGCGCGGACTATTCTCTACTAATTGCTTTTAACCTGATTGCGTGCCCTATCTTATATCTAGCCAGGTTTTCTCCACTGCTTACAAACTAATAATTCTGCATTGGATGTAGCTAACCCTGAGAACTGCGATTTAAGTGTATATTTGGTTGCCTAATATTTATTAAAATTGATTCAAACAACGGCGTACTATTTGGTAAATAACTCCTTTAATAATATAAAATAGGGAAATACCATGTGTTCAGCATAATAACAGACGATACTAACACCTAATGAAACACTGATTTTTTTCTTAAAGTACAAGATTGTCCTGAGAAAAATTATTGAAGTTCTCCTATTCACGTAATTTGCGAATTAATTATTTTTACCTGTGAAATATGCACTAACACTTATCATAGGACTAATATAGGTATCAAATAACAAAATAAAATTTATAAACTTATTTGCCACTAGGTTGATGTGGTAGATATTTAGGTACCTATTTTATCATTCTTGTAGTATTCTTAGTTATTAGTATAATTTCTGTTGTCAGCATGAAAAATATTTTGCCTATGCTTCTTAAAAATTAGAAAATATTTTATTAACTAAAATATTGTAATTATTATTTATGTTGTCAATTTATTACTGTTGTGGTTCTCCGGTCACTGCATAATTTTATTGTAAAGAAAAACCTACAATATTGCAGTTTTAAATTCGACTTCCACTACCATTACCACGCCTAACTAAAACTACCAGATATGCTAACTACCAATTACCAAAACCAAAGCCGAATTTTTACGTTCACCGTTAGTAACCATGTTCCGGTCGCAACGCAAAAATATGCCTCAAATCACATTTGTTCATTTGTTGGGACAATAGAAAGCAGGTAATATTCTTGCGTTCAAGGTCATCTTTACAACTCTTTACTATTACAACGCACTATTGCCATTTCGGTTAGAATAATTATCGTTTTCACATTACGCATGCTAAAAAATTCCTTTTTGTGGTTTATTTTGTAATATTTCCTTTTCTTTCTAATTACAAGTTAAAACCATTTTAATTAGTAAAATAAATCGTATAAATTTATGATTTTTTTTTCGAAATATTAGGATTGAAAAATAATAAATTTTTCAGATGTTCTGGTGCCATACCGATCTAAGTTTGCCCTACACTGACGATACTACAAAAAAAATGGCCGCCGCTTTAGTTCTAAAAATTATGAACAAACCCACTTGTAATTACTGTTTCTTTCCCATTTCTTATGTAATTTCTGTGAATCATTCTGTAAGCGTGAATAGCAACAAATTGCATGCGTCACGCACGTTAACATCTTTGTAAAATTATTGCAAATTTTAAACCTTGACCTTGATAATAAAAATAATAGCGTTAATTCAGGCTAATCTTGTGGATTAAGGTCTATAAAAATAAATATTTGGGAGTATGTTTTAAACTGGTGGTAATAATTACTACTTTTTCGGATTGTCATTTCATGGTACGTGGAACTCACAAATTGGCTTCATCTGCGTAATGATGGGTTTAGAATTTGGGTATATTATGAACTGTGGACTTTGGCCGGACGCGAATTGACGCTAATATTGAAATAAGTATAGAAAGAAGCTTGTAGTATTTTTTAATTTGAATTCCCCAATCCATACACACGCTGCATAGAATAGGGATCTCTCAACTCATACTAGAAAAGCCTGATTATTTAAAAAAATAAAAATATAAATGGAGGAAGTGACAAAATTTATTTTAGTTTTTACAATCACTGTCAGTGGCGTGCCCAGAAATTTTGTTGGGGGGGGGGGGTTGACTACTGATTCGAGTCTTGCATTTTTTACAACAGATTATATTTTTCTTAGTAAAATGTAATTTTTTTCTTCGGTTTTTTGTCTTTAAAACCCTATTTTTAGGTGCCTTGGGGGTGGGTTAACCCCCAAAACCCCCCATTGGCATGCCACTGATCATTGTGAAGTAATTATTCATAAACGACATGGTAGTTTTCAAGACGCCTTTTAAAGCTTGCTAGTTTTCGTACTTTTTTTATCTATTTTTAAGGGATCTTTATATAGTCTGGATATATCTACATTACTTTCATTTCTTCGCCTTTGTAATTCAGTCCACTCATCACTGTAATTCAGTTTGTACTAAAAAATTCCAGATGGATTATACAGGGTAAATTTTTAAGTGGGGGGGTCTTATTTATAAAATTCAATAGATCATCGAGAGAGGGCGCTATTTCTACTTACATAGAAACTGAGAATTTATGAAGAAAGAAATAGGCGGCAATTTTAAATTCAATTATACCAAAAAAAACTATACAAGATTATTTCTTTATCATTCTTGTAATATCGTTAGTTATTAGCATAATTTTTGTTGTAGCATGAAAAATATTCTACCTAGATGCTTCAGAAAAATTAGAAAATATTTTATTAACTAAAATATTGTAATTATTGTTTATGTTGTGGTTCTCCGGTCACTGCGTACATTTTATTGTAAAGAAAAACCTTACATTATTGCAATTTTAAATTCGACTTCCACTACCATTACCTAACTACCAACAGTACCAACTACCAAAACCAAAGCCGAATTTTTACGTTTCACCTTGAGCGAACAGTTTACTTGTATAACCAATCACGGGACAGGAAATTTGTATTCAACCAATCAGCATTAGTTGTTAATAACCATGTTCCTGTCGCAACGCAAAAATATTCCTCGAAACACATTTATTTATTCGTTGGGACAAATAGAAAGAATAAAACGGCGGGTCGTAAGCAGGTAAAATTCCTGCTTTCAAGGTTAACTTTACAACTCTTTACTAATAAAACGCGCTATTGCCAAATCGATTAGAGTAATTATCGTTTCCACATTACGCATTCTAAATAATTCTTTTTTGTGTTTTTTTTGTAAGGTTTCGACCAAAAGTCGAATTGGTTTCTTTTCCACTTTGAATACTAAAACAACGTGGTTTCAGTTGGCTTTAGAGAAACCTGTTTTCCATTTTCTTTAGCCAATCCTTTATATTCTTCCCCTTTGCTTCTTTTTATTTTTTGTTTATAAATATCCCATTCTGCTGTATCCATGTAGATATCTTCTTTCTTAGTTCTCCTTATAACTTCTTTTGCTTGCGGTGCCTCTCCTAAACTACCTTCACTTCCATTTCCATTATCTGTACCATCCTAATCTCCATTTTCAACCTCTTCGGAATTGCCTTTACTATTATTTCTTTACACAAATATCGCAGATACTTCTTGATTTTTAACCTAGATATTTCAGTGTTATCAAACTATAGTTTAACGTACTAGGCATTTGACATTTTCTGGACTCATTTACAGAATAATACATATAGTACTCGAGACCTTTTTCAAAATCGATTCGTTAAACACAGGCAATTATTATAGACAAATAAACAAATGAAATGTATTAAAGGATTGGAGCCGATGAGCTGAACTGTTAAGCCAGATAAACGAATTGAAGGGACCAGAATCGAACGATTAAAATAATCTCATGATTATCCGGATTACGCGAAAAGCCGTAACTGAGGAACCGCGATAAAGTATCTGATGTGACCAGAAAATTATTTTTTTGCGTGCTGATTGCTGATGGGCGGAAAAACGTCAAAGAAAAGACAAGAAAATATAAAAAAAATACCATATATTATAATTTATTTTAGATTTAAAACAAATTACCTCTCATTATATCATGTATAGATAATAAATCAAACATTGCCATATTTTAGAAATATCGACCTCCTATTCCTAGAGACATGCAAATATTTCGTGCTCGTCTAAAATCCCCATCTAAATATATTTTTTCAACTCATATTTTTTAAAGTTGAACACGGATATTGCCAATTTGTGTATTTAAGGAATTTGCTTCAAAAAACTTAAAAACCAAAGTGCTTGCAAATGATAGCGATTAATAAGAAATCCGACAAAAACGAGCAAAAAACCGGCCACTGTTTAGTGCGGCCCTGGCTAATTAAACATTAAACCCGGGGGCAACGTTCAACCGACCATAGGAATATAAATATCTCACGATTTGAAATTGAAATGTGAAAACAATATTGCAGGTTAACAAGCAGGAACCAAAGTTCACTTCTAATATTATTTCGGTCTCAAGTTTGCTGTAGAATTATCAGATAAATATAAATAAATATGGTTTTTTTTATCTTAGAGACATACCTGTAACAAAGTGCACGATAATTTAATTGGAAAATTACAAATTATTCTTATATTGCATGTCATATACTTGCTCTCTGTATTATGGATATACTTAGAAATCTGACATTTAATTTTTTTCGCCTAGAAAAAATGTTGCAACAAATTTCCCTTTAAAAAAAATTAACATTACGAAGAAGTGCCAAATTTTGTATACTAATTGGCACGTTTTTGCGTTTCTCTGAAAACCGAACAGAAAAAGAAACACGAATTATACGCGTCGCCGCTGGTTTGGGACACCCTGTACATACTATTCTTCACGCTCATTACACATTGTATTAAAAAACAAGATAAGGGCACGTTTATTGCGGCTTTATCGTTCCACAATAAAGTTCCAAATGTAAACTTTAACCGTCGACAGAGGAATTTGTTTTTATGAACGTTCCATAGGTCAGTTTAATCAATTTTAATCGGGAAATAAGAATTCTAGTCGGTTACAGGAGTGGGTTTGATCCAGTCAAGTTTATTGTCCTCCTACCTACAGTGCAGATACCACTGCAGTTTCCGTTGAATAAAATATCGTACCGGTTATTTCGCAAGCAAGATGGCTATAAGCGCGGCTATTGGTAAAAAATTCAAGTTGGATAAGAGTGAGAAGTTTGATGAATACATGAAGGCACTGGGTAATTATTTTTATATTTTTTTTTGCGATTATTGTATCCGTTTTGTTGGCATGGCTGGTTAAGGCATCTATAAACGTGATTCAGATTTGGAGTGATTTTATTTTTAAAATTATTGCGAAAAGAAGCAAAATAGCAAAATAAATAATTGAAACAATTTTTGATTTTATTGAAAGTGAAAAATAAATAAAAGGAGGACTTTTTTAATTTAATTTAATTACGTAATTACAATTAGGGCAAATTAAAGTAAGTAACATTTATTTATTTCCAAAAACTCGTGTATAATTTTTCTTCGTTTTGAAATCAGTAATAATAAATTGCAGCTCTTTTGTTTGGCATTATTTTAGAAATTTCATAGTACAAAAGTACAATTCACATTTAGTTCTAACATCCTACTTAGTTCTCGTCTGTCTCTTAACATAAAAGGTGTAGCTGGGGTCATATGGCAAGCGGACATCCTGTCTAATTTTCCATTAAGAACAATGCAGCAGCAATTTTAATTTTCAAAAACGTATCTTACAGTCTACCTTATACAGGGCGTTCCAAAAAAGGTGCAACTACCCAAATAACATGGTGACGTAATTTTGGCGAACTACCGACGTTATAGTTTTAGTCTAAATACGTCAAAATTGCGCAAAAAAACGTGAAAATGACGGGAAAAGTCACATCCTAGGGAGGTCCCGAAATGACGTCAAAAAAACGTACGTACATGACGTAATTGTGACGTCGTTTTAACCATTTTTTTGACATACTTTCCACTTTCTTGACAGCCAGCATTGGCACATTTTAGGCGTCCTATTGAGCTAAAAAAGTCGAACATTTCTTTAACAAAACATATTTTTAATATTAAAGATTAAGAAGAACTGCTTGGGAGTTTAACAGAAAAACTACAAATTTGCTGTACAGCCTTTTTAAATTTTCTTAAAGCATATTTAAAAATGGTGGTAATTTTTTTGTAAAAAAATTAAAAAACTGGACATGTACAGGGTGTTTCCTATAAAACTATACCCCCCCTTATTTCGGTCAATTACCACCGATTTTAATTTTTCAAAAACCGGTCTAACACAGAGTTTTCCGTAGATTTTGAATATGCTATTACTTTTTTTTCCTACTTCAACCGTATACGAGGGGCAGAAAAAAGTATGGATTTTTTAAATGGAACACCCTATATATTTTTGCATATTTGGATTCGCCTTGTCCTTCTGATTACAAATATATATGACACTTATATAGTTGCTATAAAAATGGTGTAAATAATTGAATTTAAACTTAGGGCGTTTTCTTCTCAACTATACCCCCCCTTATTTCGGTCAATTATTAACGATTCAAAATTTTCAAAATCTACACATAGAATTTTTCGTAGATTTCATATATGCTATTACTTTTTTTCTCTCATCAACGGTATACGAAGGGTGGAAAAAGTATGGTTTTTTTTATGGAATGCCCTGTATTTTTTTACATATATAAGTATTATATATATTTATAATCAGAAAGGTAGGGCGGATCTAAATATGTAAAAAAATACAGGGCATTCCATAAAAAAAACCATACTTTTTTCCACCCTTCGTATACCGTTGAGGGAAGAAAAAAAGTAATAGCATATAGAAATCTACGAAAAATTCTTTGTAGGTGTTGAAAATTTTGAATCGTTAATAATCGACCGAAATAAGGGGGGGGGTATAGTTTGGAACGAATCGCCCTAAGTTTAAATTCAATTATTTACGCCATTTTTATAGCAAATATATAAGTATCATATATATTTGTAATCAGAAGGACGAGGCGAATCCAAATATGTAAAAATATATAGGGTGTTCCATTTAAAAAAAACATACTTTTTCTGCCCCTCGTATACGGTTGAAGTAGGAAAAAAAGTAATAACATATTCAAAATCTACGGAAAATTCTGTGTTAGACCGGTTTTTGAAAATTAAAATCGGTGATAATTGACCGAAATAAGGGGGGTATAGTTTTATAGGAAACACCCTGTACAGGGTCATCACGAGAAAATGTTAGATTTTACTGGAACTTTGTTGCTTTTGAATTTACCGAAAAAGTAAAAATATTGACTAATTTTTTGCCAGGAATTCAAATTTTTAGAAAAAACAATCTAGCATCGCAATACAGAGATATAGCTATATCAACTTTGTTTTTTCTTATGTAATATCCTGTATATTATTATTATTATTATTATTATTATTATATATAGATGAGAAACAAGGAAGGCAGTTTGAACAATATCTGTAAAAAATAATATGTATATTAATTGTTGTAATTTAAATTATGTAATTATCATGTATAATCCACTTTATTTTATTATAGAAAAGGTATAGTTAATACTTGTATATACAGGGTGTTAAGAAAAAGTAGGTCAAGCCGTTAACCACCGATTTTTTGGACGAAAATAATGCGACTTTTATAGTGTGATTTTTTATTTTGGCGAGTAGTTTTTCGTATACAGGGTGTTAAAGTTTAAATTTTGAAAATTATTTTTATTAATAATAATTAGTTGGGGTGGTTAATGTATACCACAACGTCCACAACCCCCTTTTTCCACGTTTGCGCTTTGACTTTTTTACCAAAGTTACACAAAAAGTGTATCTGCGTAAGATAAAAGTCTGTGCAAAATTCCAGGTAAAAATCTTAAAAAATAACAGTAATTAATAAAAATAATATAAAAGTCGCATTAATTTCGTTCAAAGAATCTGTGGTTAACGGCTCGACCTACTTTTTCTTAACACCCTGAATATAAATATTTACAAGATTTAATAAATATATAAAACTAATATTTGTACCTATATAATATTTAACTTTTAATGTCAGCAGTTAATATTTGTTGCCTACATTGGAAAATCACGTTTGTAAAATTTATTCTGAAAATTTTCTTTTGTTACAGTAGTTTTAAGTAAAAAATATACGTCATAAATACGTCTCTTGAAGGATGTCGCATAGACGTCTTAAAAAATACGTCGTGCAGACGTCAACAATCAGTCATCTGACGGCTTCTTTAATAAACGATTTTAAAATTGTAATTTTTTATAGCAGTGTGTCAAGAACGCACTTAAGTACAATGATTTTCTGCATATAAATATTTTTGGGACATACCAACGGACAGATATTTAAGAAAACATATTTTTGCGAACATAATAAGCTTCCATATGAGGAATTTACACTTGGCCATTGCTACATGCATGCGTAGTTAGTAAACGTGGTAAATTCCTCCCAATATTTCATACGTCTACATTTCCATACTGTACAATTCCTTTACATAAGAAAGTTAAACGGTCTTAAAATATACCTATTATTAGAACTAGAACATAATTTTCAGTTCATATAACATAAAATGTACCTACTTAGTGAATCGATAGCAGGAAAATGTTTAGTCGCCAAAGTTCTACTTTTTAAGCCTTCGATTTGAATTAATGAATTTAGAAAACCATCACTAATCCCTCTTTGTATTCCAGGTGTGGGTCTGGTTACCCGTAAAATGGGGAACGCCGTGTCTCCGGTAATTGACCTGCAAAAAGAAGGGGACGAGTACATTTTAACGTCGAGTTCCACGTTTAAAAATGTCGTCGTCAAATTCAAGCCGGGGGTTGAATTCGACCAAGAAACTGCAGATGGTAGGAAGGTAAAGGCTACCATCTCCATCGATGGTAATACTCTCCACGAGGTGCAGAAAGGTGCCGATGGCAAGGAGACTGTCATCGACAGGACATTCTCTGATGACGAAGTCAAAATGGTATTTTTTTTCTTCTAGTTAGTTTTTGAATTTATTTCCGTTTCGTTTCTGAATTTAACCAGTCTAATTTCTAATTATTATTTTCCAGATATTGACTGTGGATGACATCACTGCCACAAGGATCTACAAATTGCAAGCCTGATTAAAATAAGTAAATTATTATTTTTTATATAAGTACCAAGGTACTATTGGCAAATAGGTACATCAAGTTTCAAACCAAAAACTATATGTTATATATATTTATGTATTATGGATTATTATGTAATTATTATTATATTGAAAATACGTTTTGTACTACTCTATTTGCATCACTTTAAAATATAAACTTTTTTTCACAATGAAGTTTTATTGGCGATTACAATTTAATTGTATAAAAGTCGCTGTCTGTTGCTGAGCTTGTTTTAATATTGATTAAATACCATTTAATTTAGTCAGGAAATCCACACATTATTAAAAATAGAAGCAGGGATAACATATCCTGCAGTATGCTATTTATTTCCAAGTACAAAAATAAAAATAGGTGTATAACCTGCATAACTAAATGTACTGTCAACAACGTGTTTAAATTAGAGGAAGAAGAAGACTATCATTCTCGTTGACAGTTCCCAGACAAACGTCAACTTCCTGCAAGATAAAAAAACAAAGTGAGGTTAACGTTTGTTTAGAAGTGGATAAGTGAAGAATTAAGGCCCATAAAGATGAAATTTACACAAATTTTGAGAGTAATGAGTAATCCAGCGTTAGATACGCTAAGAAAATCGATTAGACTGTCCATAGCTGACGCACCGCAGTATATAAACAAAGTAAAAGAAGACAATAAAAAAATTATGTACGAAAACTTTGTTAAATTAAATAATTGGTATACTAAACTTATTGGACTTGATGAAGTCAGATTGTATCAAGACAGAGTAACCTCATTACAGGTAGGTAAGTAACAGTAAATTATGCAAATACTTCATTTCAAAAACGTACCCGTTGAATTATCGGTTAACGGAGCTTTATTTAAGGAAAAATTATTACAAACCCAGGAGAAACGAAGGGAAGTAGGACAGCAGCTCGCCGACATTAGACAGAAGTCTCTGGAATTGCAGGACCAGATTCACAAAGTTAAAAGACAGGAGGATTTTGAAAAGTTTCTCGATTTAATGAAACAGGAGACAGAGGTATGGAAATACATTTCGTATTATTTTAGACATTTGTATAAAGTTAAATAAACCTTTAGCTCTGAATATAAAGCAACATGACTGTAAATTCAATGCGTCTACCTGCTTAAGTTGTCACCGATTGATTATAAGTGTTATGCATTTTATTTTCAGATTTTAAAATTAGAGACCTGCATCTCTCGAACATTCCAGGACTATGACCAGGCTGAGAGGGAGCTTTTCACTGCATTTTCCAATGCGATTCGTGATTCGCATGAAAAACAAAGGGCCCAAATCGAGTACACTAAGTACTTCGGAATAACTTTGAGTATAGCAGGTTCGTTCTTGGCGTTTGTGTACACGACGCTAAAAAAACGGGACCTGAAAGTCTTTATTGAACAAAAATTGGGCGATCCTATAATTTCACATTTGGACCAGGCTAATGAAAATACTATAAGAGAGGTTACTAAACATGGAGAAACTTTAAATGAGGTTCTTAGGGTGTTAAACACGGAAAGTGCAATGAATAGACAGTATTTAATCTCAGACGCAAATGGTAGTACTTTGCCTGTACAAGAGGTTGATACATACAGGGTAGATATGCTTAAAGTTCTAGGTGCCGTTTGTCTTATATTCATGTTAGTTAGGAGTCTTTCTAGTTGAGGAATTATGTGAAAATACCTGTTAGGTTTAAAAGTGATTGTTAGGGCTGTATATTTATTGAAAATAATTTTTTAATAATCAATATGTACGTATGGAAGGAAACACCAAATTTTATTCAACCTTTTACTGGCGTCACTGTTCATACTTAGTCGTTGTAGGGACTAGTGGGTCCAAGCACAAAATAAGTGGTAGTACATCACAATACAAAGCAGTACCATAGCTACTAGGCTAATGAAGATTAAGAAAAAAATCTAATTGTAAGTTATTAGACTGTAAATGTGCCACGTGACTGAAAATAAGCAACCAGGTAAACGTTTTCTGTATACGTAATACTACAGAGAATGTATAGGGACAGTGGTGACAAAGGGTTGTCAGCATTTTGATTGGTAGTTGTGGTTGGATGTAGTTGGTAAAAATTTAAGGTTATGTTAGTCCTGATAAATTTGCCTCAAAATGGCGGGTGGGCGTGACTTTGGCTCTATTGTCGTGTATGTCCCAATTCGCAAAAATCAAATAGATGAATAACTCGTGGAAGCTACAAAATTCATTGATATGTGAAAACGATAACAAAGGATATGATGGGCAAAAATGTCAACGATGACCATTTGAACTTTTCACTACACGTGAATTTGTTTGTATCTAAGGTAAATCACTGAGTTATTCATCTGTTTGATTTTCGCGAATACAGTCTCTGCAATGTATGTACAGAAACTGTATAGGAACAGTGGCGACAAAAGGTTGTCGGTATTTAGATTGGTACCGCCATTAACAGGCTAAAAATGCTAAAATTGTTTAAACTCATTGCACTGTGTACACTTGTGCATCTTTAACAATTTATTGTGACTTATTGAACGTATAAAAACTATTTGTGATTAGTGTATTGTGAAAAGAACTATTTACAGACTATTTAATAATTTTATATTGTATTCATAAGGTAAGTGTTGGTTTAGTTTATTTCTCATCGTGCTTCATTGTTGGTCATTCGACTGTTTATTCTACAACTACAAAAGTCTAGGAAAAAAACGTTTTAAAAATTGCAGAAAATATAAATTCATTGTGTTATTGGCTAGTGTGAAATTTAAATTTTTTTCGCTAATAACATTTTAATGAAAGTTACAACTTTACCTAACCTCACACGTGCATACATATTTTTATATTTTTAAGAAGTACATAAGTACATTGTTGCATAATACATAACTAAAATATTCTAGACTTTCGTTAAATTAGACTAATAATTATAGTATTATAATACAAGTTTTCAATAGTCAACTAAAGAAAACCAAACCAAAATGCATTTTGTTGGTTGGAATTCTAACCGATAATTAACAGTGTATTTATAAATAATCTACAATAATGGAACTTTATAAATCTATTGTCTGAGAGAGTTTTAAAATCTTATAATAATGGATCCCCAAGCTAAAACTACAAAAATTGAAATGAAAGTTGAAAATAAATTTTTCAAAACTAAAAATTTAAGGTTATGTTAGTTGTGATAAAATTAGCCTCATAATGGCGGATGGGCGTGACTTTGGCTCTATTGTCGTCTCTGTACGTAATACTATTGAAAGTGTACACGATTGCCTAATTCTGCAGTCATGATTTACATCCATTATTTTGAGACCCTTTATATAATCAGTATTCCTCCTCTATTTATTCATTGTTTCCTGTATTTTTACAGAATAAGGCTGCATTTTGTAACATTCTAGGATTGGATTCCGTTTCTGGTCCCCAACAAAACGATTGTAAATTACGTGATTAGGCAACCATATATACACTCAATGGTATTGCATTATGTAGGTAGAGAAACAAAATGTATACCTAGTTGCCTATTCGTAGGTGAGTGATTTACGATAATTTATTAGTCTCTGAACATTGCGCCTTGCGTAACGCTTTGTTTGCTACTACAATTTATATTAGGAGTAGATATTATTCATATAAGACAGAGTAATAAATAAAATAATGTATACAGAGGCGATTGATTTACAGTAACATAAAATAAGAGTACTGGACCAATTTTGACCTTCAGCCATATGCATTTTTCTTACTACAGACGCCATTCACAAGCTGTGTATAATGTGTAAATCAACTGCAATTTTCTACATCCGGCCGGAAATCAGTAACGAGGTCTATCAGTGGTCGTCTATGTCCCAGCTAACCTATCAAATATAATTCGTGACGCCACTAATTTGTCGGCCCAACACGAAGCGCCAAATTTAACACTTTCAAAATATATATAATAATTGTAGGTCGCTCGTGCTCAAGGCCTCCTATTTTACACTTCTGCTCTTTATTGTATTCTTAAACTAGGCATTTAAAATATGATTATATACAAATGGACTAAACAAATTATATTTGAGCAATGGAAGTCTTCGTGCAAAGTGCTTCCACCGGAATGTCTTGCAATCCAGTCGTGATAATAAGACACTCGAACATAAACCGTTGGACCTTTTTTAATGTAACTTTTCTGTTTGTACATTATTCCGAATGACACAATGCCCACTTGAACGTCGTTTACCAAAAGCGGCCCGCCTGAGTCGCCGAAACTAGCTCCAATGTCATCTTCGTTAGATAAGCATATTTGACCGGGAACAATGTTCTGAAAACCATACGAATCTTTAGTATTATATTATTAGTGACCTAAACAAGTATATTTCTCGCCCAAGAAACATTTATAATCGATCCACTGACCAATAAGCTATTATAATAGCAAAAGTAATATTCGTGCATACATACCACCGGCAGAGATCTTCTACACTCTTCATTGGATAAAATAGTTCCGTTGGATTTTTTTAACAAGTAGGAGCGTTCATAATCCTCTGTTTTTCCCCATCCTAATGCAGTACCAGTAGTATTTGCGTAACTGTAGTTTCCTTGTGCGTATGCTACTGTGTTTATATATCGGCTTGAAGCAACAGGTTTTCGCAGTCTTAGCAAAGCTATGTCGTTTACAACATTGTAGATACCGTTATGATAATCCTCGTGAATTGTGCAATCGACAGCTGACATCGCAATAGTGCTAGGTTTGGTTGCTGTTCCTTTTAAGACCACATGGCCCATGACGACTGTTATTCTATCAATAGCACTAAAATTAAACTGAGTTAAGTAACAATTTCGTTGTACAAGAACTAAATATTAAAAAAAAAACAAAAAGATTTGAAAAACTGGTGAGAGGAATATAACCTGCAACAAATTACCTATGCAAGAGTATAATAAGTCGACCATTATACACGTCTGGCCACTCAGTTGTTTATACAGTTCAGTAAGTTGCACACATTTCCCCTATATCAATTAAGAACTACCCTGATTAGTTGATTAGGATCACGCTTTGGGAGCACGCGCATCTCGTTCCGTGTTTCCACTTCAACCTTGTTAGGGAAGATTGGTGCAACTTACTGAACTGTATCTGAAACAACTGAGTGACCAGACGTGCGAAGAATATAATGCCTTTTATTACTAATTTCGTTTATATTTTGACTTACTTCTTAACTTTAAATTCGTGTATGCAATGCGCAGCAGTAAGCACCCGAGTGGGTGATATTAGGGTACCACCGCATATGAAGTGCTTAGAGAACCATAGAGCTACTTGAAAGGGATAATCATTCCGAGAAACTACTATCTCACCGCCTATGATTCTTTCTATTGGCGCTCGGTCTTTCGGGAAGATAATGGTCCAATTTGAACGACTGTCTGGTTCTTTTGATTTCTGAAAATCAAATACAATTTACGATGAAGGCTATGCATCTAGCAAAACAAGGTACAGTCGATGTTAATAAGAATAGTTCCACAAAGTATTTACTAATTAACTTCTTATCCTTTTTATAATTTGTTTATGCACTATATCTACGCATGGACTGGGGAAAGGCCTCAATGTTTTTAGGGTGGGGAGAGTATTAGGAAGACATGGTCTAAAGAAGGGTTTTTAAGTAAAGCTTGGACTATCTTCTACAAGAAGAACTGGATAGTTTCAGGGTGAATAAAAATAAAAATATATTATACATTTAATACAGTTCTTTTAGGAAATTTTGGTTTCAGTTTTAAAAACCCTTATTTAAAGAGAATCTGGATCTACACCTCTCCCATTTTCTTCCAACTTTTCATATTTATTTTTAGTTCTTCAGTTCTTTAAATGAATAGGTTTTTTTATTCTGAGATATAAATAATATTCCTAGATCCCTGATGCAGTGTGCGCAGGTACTTACGTTGAAAAAGCAGCCATTAGGTAAACTTAAAACAAATATTGTGACCACTAATTTCATGCCATGTTCCAGCTTCTTTCTTGTTATATAAAGAGTGTGGCTGCAGAAAATGCGTTTAATTCCAAATTATGTCTGTGAACTCAGAACTTATGTGCTGATGAGTTTGGTCCCAGTAGAATAATGTTTTTGCTGGATCATTACCTACATTGAGTTCATTTGTCCTATTATATAAAATTAAAACTAACATCTTTGCTATTAATATCATCCACAATGGCTGTACAGTAAGTACCTACAGGTATTTCATTTATTTATATTATTACATCTATATATTACCTTATTCAATCAATGTTACTCGATTATTTGTTTACTGTTTAATTGTATTCCTACAAAATATGACGTTTAATTTGTATTGTAATGTGACATTTTTGACACTTCCTTGTCTATTCATTGTTCACCACAGTTACTTAATTTACAGCAGTAGTGATAATACCAAAGAGTAAATATTTAAAGGAGAGGAGGTATTATAAAATCTGCATTGACGGAAGTTGTACTAACCATAATTAAGCCGTTTTATGTGTCCAAATTCTCTAATTCCGGGCAAAACACGCACACGCGAATAAATACAGTTCTTGTAAATCGTCCAAACTTAACAAAAGGTTATGCATAAGATACTGACACCATGACTGAACAGGTTAGGTTTCTGACGCTCAAAACACAGAACTGACGTGCAAAAAGTGGTTTATCAAATATGGCCGATTGCGAACTTCCGTCGTTCCGTCCAGGACTGTATATCTCAAAAACCACTCTTTTTTAGAACTGCGGGGGGTGAAAATCATGTTTAGACAACCCAAATACTCACTTTTTACAGGCAGTTTGCCCCAGAAAACCACTGTATATAGTTCTAAATGAATATAAATACAATATTGTTATCTAAAATTCGTATCAGTGGTCTTCTAGTATTTTACTCTAGAAAATATAACAAAATGTATAATATAATATATAGATATATATATATTTATATGATATGTAAAAAACAATTATAAAACAATAAATTATCTGAACAGAACGTTTCGAGCCAAAGTCTAGGTCCTTTTTCAACTGTGATTACAAAAAATGATTTGTCAAAAAAGATCACTTTGACGCTTGTCACTGATTAGTAATTAATGCATAGATCACTAGATAAAGAATTCTAATTTATTTTGATATTTCCGTCACGTACTTCTTTTTGGAGAATCGGTAGCCAGACTTCGTCTAGTAACACTGAACTAGTAGAGACGCAGTCGGTACTGTTTAGTTGAATACAGGCACTCTCTTTAAGTTTTCGTTTATTATAATGTGTCTCCGTTTGAATTATTTTTGCCTGTGTCCAACTAAATCTGTGGCCATTACTCCAAGCATGTTGTGCCAGTGTAGATTTATCAACTTGGTAATTTTTAACGTTATTTTTGTGTTCAGATATTCTAACTTCTAATGGTCTAGACGTCTCACCTATATATATAGCTTTTCACACTCGCATGGAATGCTATAAATACAATTTTTAGATTTTTGAACACTGTTAAAAGGTTTGGTTTTTGTTAAGAATGATCTGATGGTATTGCAAGTTTTAAAGGTGGTTCTTATATTGAACTTATTACCAAGTCGTCTAAGTCTATCAGAAAAACCAAAAATATATGGAATGGTCATTGTGGTTACCGGTTGTTCTCTCAAAATTCTCTGTTGTTGCTGATTTTGTCTATTCTCAATTTCAAGAGGAATTAAACGGTTTTCTAAATTTTATCAATAATAAATAAACAACTATTAAATTCACCTTGGAGATTGAAAATGATAATAAATTGCCTTTTTTAGATGTATTAATTAATAAGACAGATATTTTGGAAACTAATGTATATAGAAAAAAGACTCATACAAATAGATATTTGAACTTTAACTCCAACCACCACCTAAATGTTAAAAAAGGTGTAATTAAATGTTCGTATGAAAGAATGAAGAAAGAATCTCTTCAACAAATGAAATTTTTGATAACGAAAAACTTTTTATAAAAACTGTCTTAAAAGAAAATAATTATCCACAGGATTTTGTTGAGAAATCATTTCTTGAAATTGAGAATAGACAAAATCAGCAACAACAGAGAATTTTGAGAGAACAACCGGTAACCACAATGACCATTCCATATATTTTTGGTTTTTCTGATAGAAGACGACTTGGTAATAAGTTCAATATAAGAACCACCTTTAAAACTTGCAATACCATCAGATCATTCTTAACAAAAACCAAACCTTTTAACAGTGTTCAAAAATCTAAAAATTGTATTTATAGCATTCCATGCGAGTGTGAAAAGCTATATATAGTTGAGACGTCTAGACCATTAGAAGTTAGAATATCTGAACACAAAAATAACGTTAAAAATTACCAAGTTGATAAATCTACACTGGCACAACATGCTTGGAGTAATGGCCACAGATTTGGTTGGACACAGGCAAAAATAATTCAAACGGAGACACATTGTAATAAACGAAAACTTAAAGAGAGTGCCTGTACTCAACTAAACAGTACCGACTGCGTCTCTACTAGTTCAGTGTTACTAGACGAAGTCTGGCTACCGATTCTCCAAAAAGAAGTACGTGACGGAAATATCAAAATAAATTAGAATTCTTTATCTAGTGATCTATGCATTAATTACTAATCAGTGGCAAGTGTCAAAGTGATCTTTTTTGACAAATCATTTTTTGTAATCACAGTTGAAAAAGGACCTAGACTTTGGCTCGAAACGTTCTGTTAAGATAATTTATTGTTTTATAATTGTTTTTTACATATATAAATATATATACATATCTATATATTATATTATACATTTTGTTATATTTTCTAGTGTAAAATACTAGAAAACCACTGATACGAATTTTAGATAACAATATTGTATTTATATTCATTTAGAACTATATACAGTGGTTTTCTGGGGCAAACTGTTGAGGTTTGCCGTTGATACTACACTTTTATCTTGACATATTTTGGCAATTTTCTTATTTCTATTTATTTTTTAGAATTTGGCATGATTCCCAGAATTAAGTTCAATGAATATTAACTATCCGCCACAAATAAACTACAAACAATATTCAAATAATAATACACAAGCAGTACAAACGAACCAATTATGGGATTTATTAACTACTTTTTCTTCACACAATTACCAATAAATATTACCTATTCCACATACTAAACTATAATGTCATACACTTTTGAAAAGGTGAGCAATCGTGAGTGCCACCGAAATGATTAGTGAATAATACAGATTTTCGTAGGTGCTACTTCCACCGTCAAGGTTGTCTAAAATCCAGTCGCTGAACTCTGTCACTCTGGTAAACACCGAGGGCTTTCCTAGCGTACAGTCCTCATATCCAAATGAAACAATACCCACTTGCACTCCATCTACTAAAAGTGGCCCACCTGAATCGCCGCTGCACGTCCCTTTAATACCTGCGCCGGATGTGCACAAATGACTCGGAATAATTACCTAAAAGTTCAAAAATTATATGAGACTATAATTCGAGTTATTCGAGACTGTATGTTTTTCTTTATAATTATTAATAATGGTATGACATGGATGGGATCGGAGAAGTCAGTTAAACGCCAAAGAACATCAAAATTCTTTGGAGGAGGCGCAAACACTTTTGTTTTAAGATGACTTCACTAAAAGTCCAATGGAGTAAGACCTGGCGATCTTGCTGGCCATTCTTTGAAAATGTCCCTATTATAATAGTCGTTTTGTCCTTCCCCAGCTCAAGTCTTCCGTGAAGTGTAAACCGTTATTTTTGATAGCGTGACTGAATTTCTGTAAAATATTAAGTCAACAGAGAAATGTATACGTACGCCCATGTAGTTTACATCCGCTAATTTGCACGCGTCATTTGTCATGATGGTGGCATTAACATGTCTCAATACATTGGGAATTTCAGATAGATATTCTGTTTCGCCCCAGCCCACTATGGTGGATGCACTTTGTTCATATCTCTGAGTACCGTTTGCCCATGGTACGGTTTGAACATTTTCAGTAATAGTAACGTTTACTGGCAGTCTTACTAAGGCTACGTCATTTTGTAATGTCTTCTGGTTCCAATTTCTGTGATAGACATATCGGGTGGTGTTCAATACCACTACGTCGGATTGGAGCGCCGACATATCGTGTGCACCAAGCACGACCAGTATGTACAAAGGTTTTCTGAAAAAAAGAAATTGGATAAGTAAGCATAGTTGGAAGTGTATACGGAAATTCACATAATAATTTCCAATAGCTCAGCAGATAATTTAATTTGGAGCCGGTTCTGCCTTAGCGTTATCTGGGGAGAGTGGGGCAGTTACCATTATTTTCGCCAAACTAAGTTATTTATAAGGTTTTATTTTTGACTTAAATTTAAATCGTCTGGTGCTGGTGTAATATTGTTTTACGATTCTCCGGTTGCTTTGTATTTATTTTTGCCTTCCAATAAAGATTGTTGTGATTCTTTTTTTGTCCGTCTGAGTACCACCATGTAGGTCCGTCAGTAGCGTCTTTAGTGATAATTGTGGCAGTAGTGTCATGTCCCGTCGACAGGAAATAAAAGTAGTTTTCGTAACACAGGTTTTTTTCATCACCTTTTGGTTTTAGGACAAATATTTTTGAGTGAAGATCATGTTTATTATTTAAAGTGTTTATGTTAGTAAGGCAATGCTTTTTTCATGTAAAGATTAGATAAGTTAATCGACTTTCTACCAAACCATGTTGGTCTAGTGAGATAAGATTTGATTATTACCAAATAAAATGGCAATTCAAGATTCTTTGTGTAGTCTCACCTCAAGATTTGTATGAATGAAGTATTCAATTAAATATTACTTTATGAACAACAGAAATTGGAGCGAGGTTTGGTAACCTTGTACGACTACTAGATTCGGAATTGTTTAGTACTCCAAGTCGTGCCTTAGGAAGTTCTTCAAGGATCAAACTTGGGCCCTCTTTTCTTTAAAATATTTATAAATGCCGTAATGGAAACTATGTTTAGTAGTATTGCCTCTGACAATTGGTAAGAATTACATTTAAAATCAAATGTAAAGCATTTCAACTTTTACTATTATGTGTGCAAAAATATTTGAGTAAAATCAACTCGTTTTTGTTTCATATTCAAAATTTTTTTGTCATTTTCATTTTTTCATTATAACTTCTTTATTTATGGAAATATTTTAATGTGGTTTTTTCATTCTTAGAGGACTTTTTGATGCAATTTTGAAAAAATTATAATATTTTTGTTAACTCTTTTAGATTTTGATATATAACACCAACTTAAAAAAAAATCATAAAATTCTTAAGAAAAATTGTCATTCCTGCCGGTAACGATTACACATTACGGAACTTTTGGTACCGTTTAACCCCTACTAAATAGAGCTTTCTGAATATCCAGGTGGCTCATATCATAATATTAAAAAAAGAGTTATTTTGAAAAGTGTGATATTAATGAGTTTAGAGCACCCTGTATAATGCATTATTGGACATATTGACGTTTTCGTATTTTTTATATAAATAACGTTAGAACAAAAATAATTTTAACATATTCGCAGTCATCTAGATTGACAACTAAAATTCGAATTATTTTTCTTGCAACCCTGTATAAATTGTTCAAAATAGTATAAATGTACCCAAAATGTGATCTTTATTTGAAAAATGTAAAAACATACAGGGTAGTCCATTTAGAAAAGATTATTGGGGCCATTTCCGGTGAAACCATACAAAATTTTTTCCCGATATCATTAAAAACGAAGAAGTTGCAGGGGTGGCCCAGTATTCGTTTACACCCGGTATATAGCTTAGTTAAAACCCGATATTTTTCTCTTTGAGATGATATATCACTACAATACTTTATTTTTTAAAATAATGTAGTTATCGCCATTATTTAATTTTTTTTATTTTGCTCCCTAATTTTTACGAAGTAAAACAAAAAAACACTCAAAATATATTTTGATTTATTAATTAAAAACTTATTAGGTGCCTACTACTACTACTACTACTTATTCAAATAATATGAAGCTTTTAAAAAACTAAGAAATTAAGAATTCTTTTAATTTTCAAGTAGGCCATGTAAAACATTGTTTCTGATATCTGTCAAAGTTTTGTTTTTGTTGTAATAATTTATCTTTGTGGTTAGTTCTGTACATTTGGGTAAAAAATTGATAATTTTAATAACGCCAGGTATGATATGGTTGGCTGCTACATACGGAATTTACGAAATTCAAGAAATGCAGCAGAAAATGTCTAAATCGCTTTCCAAAGCGTCCTCAGCCACACGAGATAAATTATTACAAAAAAGAAACAAAATTTTGACAGATATCTATTTGAAACAATTTTTCACATGGCCTACTTGAAAATTAGAAGAATTCTTAATTTCTTAGTTTTTTAAAAGCCTATAATATTATTGGAATGATACGTAGACACCTAATAAGTTTTAAATCAATAAATCAAAATATGTTTTGAGTGATTTTTGTTTTATTTCATAAAAAATAAATTTTAAAAATCAAATAATGGCGATAACTCCATTATTTTTTTAAATAAACCATTGTTAGAATATATCATTTTAGAAAGAATAAAAAATGGGTTTTAACTGAGCCATAACCATCTATGACTTTCATTTGAAAAATTAGACTTGGTGTTATCTCAAAATCTAAACGAATTAGCAAAAATATTATAATTTTTTCAAAATTTGTATCTGAACCATTTTTTAAATATTTTTCTGTCACCAGAAATACTCTCAAAATAATAATTTTAACCTAAGCAATGTATTACAATCCACTTTGATGAACTCTTAGCCATACTTTTTTGACCAAATAAATATTTTGTAAAAAAATGTTGCATTCTTGGTGCAAAGTTGTTACTATTATTATTACATATATTTATTATTTCTATATGACAACTATTGAGCTGTTGTCATAAAACAATAAACAATAATTATTTGTGTAACTAGTGCAAAAAGTGTATATTCGTTGCATGAGGCATGAAGCATGAAGCGCTCGCTTCGCTCGTGCTGCAATCATGCTGAGTGCAACAAATACACTTTTTGCAAGTGCACACAACGATTTTTCTACGATCGAATTAAATAGATTTTTTTTTAAATTTTATTGAACATAATATTACATTAACACAAAATATTTAAATGTCAAACGTCAAACTGACAACTGTCACTTGTCAAACGTCATCCATAAATAACTATAAATAAACTTTCGTTGCCTAGTAACAAACTTAATTTTTGCACTGTAAATAGTGCAAAAAGTTAATACTCTTTGCACGATCGTAGAAAAAAATTTAAAAGTCTCATGAATTTGGGTAACGGACTGTCATTTAAAAAAGGTTTTTGACATTGAGTAAGTATAAAAAATTAAACAGTTCAAAGACCGCAAAAAATAAATATACAATGTTATATATTTTTTGAAAGCTATTTTCAAGCTCTTTCATATTCTGCAATAACGTACAGCGTGTTGCTATACAAGAAACGCAAGTTTGTATTATAAGTATTTTTTAGCATTGCTCAATTGTTTTTCTGATATCGTATTTAAAATCTACTAAAAAATTACTAAAACTTCTGCGTTTACACTTTTTTCTTTTTTCAAAAATAACTAAGTTAAGGGTTAAGGGGGGGGGGGTGTAAAAATATAAATGATCAACCTGTACATATTATGTTAAATTATTTATTATTTTCTGACTGCATTTTTAAATACGAAAGTTAAATTATTTAAAAAAAAATTATAATAGTATATTTTTTCCATTTTGGTTCAAAGTGCCTTTTTCCCTTTTGGGCTTAAAAAATTTTCAGATAAACAGGGACGAAACGTCATTTTGTAAACGTTGAATTGTTATACAGAGTGTAACGTATGGTTATTTAAATTTTGATTGTAGAGAAAAAGTGCTACGTATCCGATGACGTCATGGTACTGGCCGCTTCGCAATTCAAATCCACTCATTAAAAGTCGTATTTTTCGAAAACCGCATATCGTATTAAGCTGAAATTCTCAGTACCGCCTAATTCTAAGTAATACATTGGCCACACGAAGTGACAACTCTTAAATAAAAATCGTATCGAAAATATCATGATAAGAATACTCACGTGCTCACACAATGAGCTGCAGTTAGCACCACCGAGGGTGTTATCAGTGTTCCTCCGCAGAAGGAGATTTCATTTTTACTATACATAAAAAGGCCTGCTTGAAATGGGTATGAATGAGGAGTTACTTCTTCCCCGCCGATTATTCTTCCGTTTGGGCCTTTCTTTCTGTCTTTCGGAAACACAAATGAGGAGGCATCTTGTTGTCCAACTTCCTGAAAATAAAACACGACGCACGTTATTGTTTTTTGTTGCTATTGCTCCGACAGGTATGTAACCAAATATCGCAAACCATGCGACCAAAAATAGGCAAACGGGTAGTCATACCTAGTGTAAAGTGCGTTCTAAGGGCCCACACTTGTATGTAAAAATCCAACTCACCATTGCCTGGTACGTACTTGGCAGTACCAATGCCAACACCACCAAAAAACACAAATTCATTTTTGTGGCTTTGTCTATATAATATACACACTACACCAGCTTCCACAGCAATGATTGTATCATTCACAATATCTATTTTTATAATCAATTTTATCAGTTTTGCTTATTTGTTTTCAATTTATCTACTTCTCAGTGGATACTTAAAAGTTGATTGATATATATCTTTATTTAGAAAAATAGTTCTTCCCCTCAAAATATATTTATTTTTTAGTCATCTAAACAGTCAACGTGGGACGAATATGTTGGCAACATCAGAGTCCAATACATCAATGAATCATGTTGTACAGACAAATATCATATCAAACATTATCAAATTGAATTTGTTATTAATTGTAGCTTGACAAATCTGTTCAGATTGTAATGCTAACAATACAATAAATAGTTTGTAGATTTGTGGATGAAAATAATAGAAACTGTTTTATATAAATATTGTAGAATATCTTCTCAACTTGTGACAACAAAAAAACAAATTTAACTGGATAAAACATATAGGGTGTTCCATTTAAAAAAAACATAAGTTATGTCTATGTGTATTCGAAAAAAATCGACATTCATTTGTTTTTTTGTTACTGTCAAATAAAAATTTAGTAAGTACCCTGCAACTTTTGAATGAAACATTTTTTTTCTAATTTCTACAATAAACTCACAAATTGTGATTAAAATGTTCACAAAAAAAATGATAACACTGTACATACAGGGTAGGGCGCGTAAAAGTCCACCCTTTTCATTTTGGTTATTTTTAACATTTTCAAGAATTTCGAAATATTTTCTCACGTATTTTTTCCCGAAATTTTCAATGTTCTTACGAAAAGTGTATTTTGACCTATCTATACCCAGGGTAGGTCTCATATGGAACACTCTGTATATTTTTCCACATTTTGAAAGAGGACATGGATTTATAATATATCCTGAAAATTTTAAGTTTCAAAAATTGAAAGTGACAGTTATTAGCGGTTAAAATTCAAAAAGGCAAAATCTTTAGAACTTGTTGACCTATCCTGTACTGATAGGTCAAAATACACTTTTCGTGGAAAAATTGCAAATTTCAGGAAAAATATTTTGAAATTTTTCAAAAGGTTAAAATAACCAAAATAAAAGAGCCTCACCCTGTACATTTCTTGGGGATATCGTTTTTTGATTAGTAGCTGTAATGAATGAATTTTATGGTAAGTTAAAGTTTTAAATTTCAATATTTTTTTGCTTTGGACGCTATTATTATTATTATTATTATTATTATTAAATGTTTTATAACATATAGTTATGAAAAGTAGTTGTCTTAACGAATTTGGCAATAATTCTGGAGTGGTTTCAATTTTTTTTGCTGTATTTCACAAAATAATGCCTTGGATAACAATTTATTGATATTATTATACAATTACAATTTATAATAGTATATTATTCAACGAGCATATAATGATGTATATTATTCGCAAGACTGAAAGTTACGGCACGAGCCGCAGGCGAGTGGCGTAAATCACACGAGTGAATAATAGTCATTATATTCGAGTAGAATACCATACTTTGTCCACAACTATTAAATATATTTGCCTACTTGAAAAAACACAAGTCTAATTGGTATATTATAAAATAGTCGTGGATAAAAATTATATATAGACCTTTGAGGAACAAGAAAACTCACCTAAACGATGCATAATGCTTGCTCTGTGTCGTTCTACCGTTTTTCATAAAGAAATGCTAATATACAGTGAAGTTCGGTTACAGCGAACCCAAAAGGTGTATCAAAAATGATTCGTTTATCCGAAGTTCGTTTTAATCGGTAAGGTACAGGGTGTCCCACGTAAGAGTATTGGGCTAAAATGAAAAATCAAAATATATTCTCATGTATTCTTTTGTGAGGTCGAATATGCGATAGAACCTTTAATATACGAGGTACTGCCAAAAAACTGATTTTACAAATTTTTTTCACCCTGTATATTGTTACGAAAATCGATTTGGTATACTTGATGAATTACAGCGCTCGCCTGGCGGCTCGTGCCGCAAAATTCATCGGCGTAAGTTATTTAGTACATTACAACTCGTCGAATAATATAATATGTATATATTCTTGAAACCGGTCAATTAAAATAATTGTTTTTATTATTGTTTGTCCTCACCCACTATTTCTCCCGAATATACCATATCGATTTCCGTAGTAACATACAGGGCGAAAAAATTTGGAAAATCAGCTTTTTGACAATACCTCGTATATTAGAGATTCTACTGGTTATTCGACCCTACAATCAGATTCCTCATAAAAATATACTTGAGAATAGATTTCGGTTTTTCATTTTATCCCAATAATAAAGCCAGCAGATCGAGTGAGCCTTTTACGTGGGACACCCTGTACATTGTACTTATTTGGTGTTTTTTATTTTACATGATAATATCAAGAACGTAGTAGTACTGATTAAGTAAATTTAGTAATAAATGTGCCTCGTGTTATATAAATGGAAATAGAACACCTTTATTTCCTAAAAAACTGATAACTTAAGTAAGAAAGATTTACAAATGCAGATATAAAAACAGGCTACTCGGTGAAATCAGTTATCTTCGATTGTACACTTTTGACAGAAATATTAATGTGCTTGTTTTCAAGATCCTAAAAACTGTACAATAAATGTAATAATCGCGGGGGTTTAGAACGATAAGTAGCGGATTACTATAATCTACTGTTCATTAATACGACTGCGCGCCCCTGACCACTTCTTGATTCCATACCGGATTACTCAGTATTATGCCGATTCTAAAATTATACTTCCCATAATTAGGTGAGTAATTAATTATTATCATTATCATTAACCGCCGGCCGTACATTCAAGTACCTAGTCTGATCGTATGATGTACTCTAACAGCAAAAATAAAATTCCTAAGTTTTGATAAGCAACAATATATTCTATTGTTAGGTAACTAGAATCTCTTATGAAGAGGACGAAACTTAAATAGAGACTATAATTAAATTAATTAATTAATAAAATTTGAGCTACTGACTACTACTGAGTCATAAGTCAGCGACCCCTCAAAATAGTCATTACTGGAGTCGTTTGGGCATTTAAGCATTATGACTATCGGTCTGCTAAGGAGATACCCCTTAACTTTTCTCCTATTTTTGTATTATTTCCTACCAATACTTCATTTTGGTCCCAGCTATTTATTCCTTCGACATTTCTACACAGCTTTTGTTGGGAACCTTCAGAACCAGCCGCTTTCTAGAGATAGCAGCTTCATTGTATAATTGCTTCGCGAAAACACTGACGGTAATGCGACTCCAGAATGCAGATATTTATCTAAATCATCAAATTCACGATGCGAGGAAAAACTAGCACTTTCAAGGCAAGCAAAAATGATCGTAAAAATAAACGCTTTATCTAAACCCCCAAATGTGGAAAGAAGTATTCTGTTTATTTATTTATTTAAGAAGTGCAATAGCGTAATTCAAATAGCACAACATATATTAAAGAAGAAGAAAAACAAAGAGAAATCAACACATGGAGATACAAAATTATTAGAAAACTAGGTGTGACTATCATATTTAAAGCTTCATTCTTTAGAATATCTAAGCTGACTCCTAAGAGATCGTAATAACAATAATTGCTGTTATAATTCTTGTCCAGGCGGCAAGTAAATGCAGTAAATCCATAGTTTGTCCTATGTGATCTTTCTAAGAATAATAAAATAAATAGATAACTCTTACCTTCTTTATTGAGGCATGTATATAAAATAATAGCGTAACGAGGAAAGTGAGTAGATCAACTTTGGAATCAATATCGGGGTATCTCAAGGTTTGATGAAAGGACCATTATCTAAATCCTTTAAAAATAAATCAAGATCAAAATTTTTGAAATCACTGTATTCAACAAATTTCTGTTTAAATTTTGGTAGTTTCACCTTTAGTTTACAAAAAACCATTTTATGAACTGAAATTTGATCAACATTTTGTGTACTGTTACTAACATAAATGTGATCCAAAAGAGTGCTACTTGTGTTGATAACTCTTGTAGGTTCATTTAAAGTTCGATAAACTCAAAAAGATTATAATTTAACGTAGGTAAATTGATCCCATGTGAGTAATTGTTCATATTGACAAGAAAAAGAATAATTCTCACAAAATTTCTTTATTATTGTGACCGGTTTCGCATAATTTGGTGGTAACACTGCCAGCTAGTTAACACGTGAAGTATAAGTAAATTAGGTTATAGCCTTATATGAAACTTTGTATTGCTTGGGTATTAGTAATATCGTAATATGGGTTGTAGCCTTCTAATCTAATGAAGTCTAGCATTCTAAATGCCTTTACAGTAATATTTAAGAGTGAAACACTGCAAACTTTAAATTCATTTTTCCACCTTTCTTCTTTCTTGGAGCACGATTTCTTCGGCGCTTAAGCCCCATTCCCACTTTACTCTTTAGTTTCATTATTCCACCGACTCCCAGTGCAGCGAGTTTTTCACCAAAACCTGAATCAGGTGCCTTTACACGTTTAAAGGCAATTTTAGCTTATTCCCTGTCCGCTTCATAAGTTTCAACGTCTTGAAATGTAGAATATGCTATATCGTGTTCTCTACACGCCTCGTCTAAAGGATTTGTTCCGGTGTCACCGCGTTGTAGGCGCTTTGCAAGTTTGGTTCCCGGTCCACAATAATTATAACCAGGTATATGTAGTTCCACGGGAAGTTTATTTATTATGGTATTGATCAAACCACGTCCACTCTTTTTAAACTTTCTAGCACAAGTGAGCGGTGAACTTTTGCTTCGATCCATTGTATATTGAATCACACATCTAAATAAATGTTATTTTGTGAATTAACCCTTTATGTATAAAACAGGAAACAATGATCTATCAGTTTGTAACGGTTGTCTTTTTAAGAAAGTTCTGTTTTACGATAAGATTGATGTGAACAATGCAAATTCAACAGCAAAAAACAATTTTACCAATTGTAAATCATGACGAGATTTCAATGACCAACAATTTTCAAAAGCATGGTATTTTGTTTTAGTGCTTGGCGTAAAGTAATCTCGTGTGTTCTTTGATGAAGGAGTATAGTGGGTGGTACCGTTGTTTTCAGAAAAATTTATAGATTACGAATCATGATGGTTACTACCTCATAGGCGCGACCGGATTTTTTTTTAGGGGGTTTTGTGTTAAAAAAATTTAAAAAAATAATTAACACTTTCATCTGTCATATTTTTGTTGTGATGCATTACTACTAACTCTAGTTAATGGCCATACACAGCCAATGATAAATAAATAAATAAATAAATACACCACATGTAATTACGACCCCCTTTATCCCAGAAGGCTCTAGGAGCCTTGTGCGGGAAGGGGCTACAATTTAAAGACAAGGGACACACATCCAATATCCGTGTATAATGGAAAAATCCCTCTCACAGTATTTCCCATTGCCACGACCGGGAATCGAACCCGGGACTTTTGGGTGAGAGGCAGATACGCTACCATTTCGACCATCAGTCATATGATGATATTCTGAGTTAAAATGTAATACTGATTTTCTGCAATTTTATCAGACGTTTCATGTTGGGATGTAATTCAGAATATGGTAATATGATAATAATAAAAAGATTTCATTGTGCTATAAATACAGGGTGTTTCATGAGTGACTGGTCATACGCTAGTGGGAAGTAGAGAAGTAAAAGGCGGTTTCAGAATGACCCTTATTTCATCCCCTAATGCCCCTCGTTTCTGATATATAGCATGTTTTCTATTTTTTGGAAAAATTTCAATCGGCCATATTTTTTTAATGGCTTCACGGAATTGAACCAAATCTGGCAGATGTGTTTCACTAATGGATGTTTATATCATTCAGTGAACAAAAGAAAAAGTTAACAGTGCCGAGGGCAAATATTTTTAGTAGGGGAAGTTACCTAAAAACATCACCCTTTATATGGATTTTGGCAGTTTTCAATGGTAACTTTTAGAGTACACTAATAGTGTACATAAACCACGTATTTAGTTTTTTTGGCACATATTTAATGGTTCAAGAATTAACAGGTACGTTTCACGATAAGTTCATTTTAGAAATATTTACGTGTCCTCCTGCAACAAAAACATAAGTAATATACAGGGTGTCCCGAAATAATGTCCTCTTAAAGGTAGATTTCTCGTCAAAAAATAAGTATAATCTTTTATGTACAGTAAGGTCGAAAACGGCCTCCTTGAGCCGCTAGACCTCCTCAAAGGGGGGCACCAAAAAGTGATTTTATTTTTTTTTCTCGAAAGTGACTAAAGTTGGCGGAATGAAATTTGGGTACGACTTTGTACTTATGGAAGGTCTTCTTTTCAATGCATTTTTATTTTTCTACTTACTTTTTAAGTTAAATAAACAACCCCTATTGAATTTTTAGTCAGAACTTTTAAACAGATGAATTTTTTTTTTAAATTAAATTTTTTTCAGAAAGCCACATGTATTCTACTACTTTCAACTCTTGAAAATTTATCGTGAATCTCATCAATTTCAAATAAAAAAATATTTTCTGACCCCTTGCATAATAGCCGTTTCTGTTAAATTGAAAACGGAGTTTGATACAAAAAGAATAAGTAGGCATGTGTCACTGTTACCATAATGTCATGAATCAAATCTGCCAAAAAATCACTTTTTGCTGCCCCCCTTTGAGGAGGTCTAGCGGCTTAAGGAGGCCGTTTTCGACCTTACTGTATATAAAAGACTATACTTATTTTTTGATGAGGAATCTACCCTTAAGGGGTTTCACGTTATTTCGGGACACCCTGTATATGGGCGACTTTAATAGTGTGTGAAAATATTTTATTTTACTGCCTATTGTTAGAATTTAACTTAAAATACTATAATTCATTAAATATTAGGGTCGGATCTTTTTGTTAAATTTATGTAGTATTTTTTATATTTACAAACAAAAAAGATTAAAAACCACAAATGAATTTTGTTAGAATAAATACACAATATTAGTAATTATACAAGAGTAAAATAACGCATCTAAAATTAAATTAAACACATAAAAAGTTTTAAATAAATACAATTAATACAAATTACAATAACACATCTAAAATCCAATGGACAAAAATAATACAAAACAAACTACAACAAATTTTCAAACGTTCACCACCAACCTCAATACATTTTCTTGCACATAAATTTTTTTTATAGCATCTCTGATCATACGTGAATTATTCTTCAGTTCAGTGCATCCTCTTCTATGCATTCTTAATTCTTCTCTGGTTGCAACTTCGGTTATAGGTAGCATATATACACTTTTTACCTTTAAATAGCCCTATAAAAAATAGTCTACTGAAGTCAAATCTGGGGACCTTGCAGGCCAGGAAATTGGGCCATTACGACTAATTCGCCTATTGGGGTAATGATCATTTAAATGCTGCACCCTCTCTCTCTTAGGTTGTGAGGAGATGTACCATCGTGCTGGCCTGCAAGGTTCCCAGATCTAACTCCTATTTAAAACAAAAAGTGTATGCTACCGAAGTTGCAACCAGAGAAGAATTAAAAGAAACGCATAGAAGAGGAGTCCACTGAAGTAACTTATGATAGATGGTATAAATAATTTACAGTTACATGCAAAAAAATGTGTTGAGGTTGGTGGTGGAAATTTGAAAATTTGTTCTAGTTTGTTTTGTATTATTTTTCCCCATAAGATTTTAGATGTGTTATGTATTAATTGTTTTTATTCAAAATTTGTTTATTTTGTTTAATTTAATTTTAGAAGAGTTTTTTTACTTTTGTATAAATATAAATATTGTGTGCTTTTTCTAGCAAAATTCAACTACAAAAAACGCGGGTGTTTTAAAGTTACCATGGCAACTTCAATAATCCGAGAAACGTGAAGTGTAAATGTCAACTTTTTTATTATTGATCTGACAGAAGTACCTTGTAACGTCAAATAAAATATTACTGACAAATGTTTTAAAAACTTTAACTGTGATGACAACAATCAATCTTATATGACAGATTGCAAATTAATTTTTGTTTTTCTCATTTCGATGACAACTAAAGGTATTTTACATTATTAGTTCTTATTTACATTTTTTTAGTAATTATTTATGATTTCAAAGTGTACCAATAAAAAAAATAGCGTAAAGTATTCGTGGATAACTGGTCTTTAAAATACTTGCTCTATTTCGCTGCGCCGCCGTCGTGCTCGAAAAATCGCGCGTGTTTTAAATCTTAAAATCCACTTATACTTTAATATACTATTATTATGTGTACACACATAAAAAAAAAATAAAAATCAGTAAATAATCGAATCAAATCGAATTTTTCTATTTATATTGTACAAGACCCCCTAAAAAAAAATCGGTCGCGGCTATGAGATGGCAACCATCGCGATTCATAATCTACATATTTTTCTCAAACGGATGGTATCATTCCCTATACTCCTTCATCAAGGAGCACACGAACCTCAATTTTATTACTTTACGCCAAGGACTATTTGGTGGACTGTCGAAACGAGGACTTTTGGTTGGAAGTATTGGGTGTGAATAAACAAATGTCATGCTCAGTTTATTGGAACATCCTAATGGTTAACGATTTGAAAATATTTATTTATATTCTAAATCCCTACATCAACCCAAATATGAATTTCTGAGACTTTTAATTAAACCTATGGCAAAAATTGGATATTTCGAATATAATGATGGTAATGAAGTAATACTTCCATCATATTCGACGATTTAGCGTCTTGCAACCAAAGCATCATCAAAACTATTTTTGTTTCGGTCATCATAGAAACACTGTTTTTATTTATGCCAGATTTTTTCCTCTATTCCCAAACAACTGGTAAGAGATAATGCTAATCTTCTTATAATATTCCCACAGGATATGACCAATCTAAAATACATTTATGATGATCATGTAAACGTTGATATGCGTTTCCAAGATTTCAGATAACTTTATTCATTTTGTTGTTTGTATAACTTTTTTCATTTTTCTCAGATTTAAACTGAATTTCATTCAAAGACAGAGCGCATTTGAATCAACTTATGGCCAAAAAACCATTCGTCCCAGAACTAATGCAAAGCCACCTGCGTTACCAAAACAAACGGAGAAAATGAAAAAAACACATTAGGCATTTTTTTTATCGGAAAATTTTACTAATGAAAGTTGTTCAGAATTGTCCAAAAACCTTGTGTCCAAAATTTAATCAAAATTAAAAAACATTGATAATTTGCTTGAAAAAATTATGTCCGAAAATATAATTTTATAATATCAATTATCGTTCGTTTTTAGCTGCAGAGTATTTCCTTAGTGTTTTTTCATAAAACTACAATCCATTCTGGGTTTAATTTTAATTTTAGGAATAATTTTTTTTGTTTCACATTAATTTGTGAAAATTCTAATTAAACTCAGAATGGATTGTAAGTAATATTTTATTTCTTACGTACGTAAAAACGAATGTTAATTGATATTACAAAATTATATTTTCGAATATTAAAATTTTTTCAGAAGCTAAAAGTACAATTAAGAATGCCAAGTGTGCGAAAGTGTGAAAACAAATATTTCTCATGTTTATCCTTGAATATCTCGACCTATTTTGATCTAAACTCAAGGGAGTTATACATTTTTGAAATCAAAGAGTACCTACCTACTACAAACCTGTCAAGAAATATACAGGATATTCCTTAAAAAAAAAAACGTTTTTTCACCACCCTGTATGTATTGTCGCTGGGTAATTTTGAATATTATATTTGGAAAATTCGGAAAATATCTGATAAGGCTACATTTTAAAATTTTAAAATATCTTCACAAATAAGGAATTAGAAGGGGAGGGGGGGGAGCTTGGTAAATCATTATTATAAATGAGAAACAGTGTAGGGCCTAATACTGAACCCTGCGGTACGTCAAGTTTTGGGACAGTTAAATTTGAGTTTAAGTTTTAAAATTGTACAAATTGTTCTATCTTCAATTAGGACTTACTAAACGAAAACGAAACGAAAAGAATACAAAAATCCGCCATTTTGAATTTTTTTAATAAAATTGGTTTTTCGGCCATAACTTTTTTTTTTATGTCCAGTTTGTTTCTTAACGGTAACAGATTCCTCCGAAAAAACTACATCAGACCGGCTTTTGAACCAAAGGTTTATATTGTTTGTAGTTTATTTGTGGCGGATAGTAAAAACAGCGTAATTTGGTCTTTTCCATTCGGTACTCAGCTATGCCATAATTACTTGGGGTCATTCGGCACATACCGACCGAATATTTTCTATACAGCGCCAGGCCATACGCTCTATGTGTCTTATGGGTTTTAGAGAGGATGTTAGGGATAGGTTTAAAGAGCTTAAAATTTTAACGTTGCCGTCTGTGTATATACACTATTGGTAAGGTCCAATCTAGGTTGCCGATATAAATGCATCAGACGGAGATAATTTAAAGCATTTACAAGTTAAACAGACAACGCGCTATCCCCTACCTCCCACCTTCCATTCTTTACAACACGCGGTCGAAGGGGACGAAGGAATCGGCCGAATGTGTCGAACGGCCGCGATGTCGCGCCCAACAATTATTCATCAATCATCAATAAGCCTCTCTCCTGCGAAGTACAAACTGTTATTTTTAGAATACAAGTTTTTATTTCGTTTTTAGGTTTAAGGCTAATAAATAACATCAACTCTTAAACCGCTGTTGTATTGTCAAATGCAACAGCGATAAACATGACGAAAGATTGAAAACATCGTAAGAATATCGCACGGCCGTAAACATCAGATACTCGCTTCACCGAAGCTCCTTACTTACTAAACATCATAATTCTCGGCTCTTGTCGCGCGCCACATCCACACACACATCCCCTCTTTAGTAGTGTAGGAATGGTTAGGCGTCTCTTATTAACTAAAGGCTTTGCCCCTATGTACCTTCTCTCTTAGTTGCATTACAGATTTCGCACTCTAAGTTGAACCTTGCCAATAGTGTATATGAATGTCTTTTATTTGTTAAAAGGTATCTAAATCAGTATGCTCTGGTAAGTGATACACATTCCCATAGTACTCGAAGAAATATAGTCACATTAAAATTAACTATACAAGATTAAGTCATAGTCGAGGTGCTAAGAATTATTATGGACCATTATTTTTTACTAAACTGCCAAAGGCAATAATAAATTTAGAAATTAAGCATTTTAAACAAAAGATAAAAAATATCCTTATCGAAAATGCATTTTACAAGTTCAGTGAATTTCTAAATTGTAATTTACTATAAATATTATATATACCTACATACTAATTAATTATAAGCTTGACATTGGTATCTGCGGATATAAACTATAGGTATATATATTTATCATATATTTTTATCATTATTTTACATATGTATGTATGTATGTGTATATATATGTGTATACAATTTGTGTGTATATGTGTATGTGTGTATATTTGTATTCTACATCTCTATGTATTGACGTATCTGATTGTGTATATTACAATGAAAAGATGAATAAAGAACTTGAATTTGAATTTGAATTAATAATCATTAAACTTATTTCTGGGAATTACGTTTATCTTAAACACAACCGAGAAAATAGAGCATAATGCGTTAACTGGGACATCCTGTACTATATACTGTACGACTCTGACGAGTGACAAAATTGACATATTATTGTCAACATCATAGTGCGTTTCCTGGCCCGAGTGAATGAGTAGGGACCATTTATTTTTCGTACAAAGACGTTCCATTTAAAATCCTCTAAGCATCTACGTAAAAGCCAGGTATGTCCAAAAAAATACGAGGATCAATGGCAGATCGTAAATAATCAACGACGACAGTGTAGATTAAGGTATGACATCCGCAGCCAAGGCCAGTTGCCAGTTGGTTGTCTTGTGTGAGTTCGGCTCCCAGCAGTATCAGAAATATCAGAGAACTGGGGGTATCTGTTTATGTAAATTGGAGGTGCAACTTTTTATTTGTTTATAAAAATCATGGAATTGATCAGGTGAAGGGTAGAAAGCAAAAAAAATAAAAAATTCAATATTTTATTTCAGACTGACTGTTGAACAACACAATGAAATTGCGGAAATAATTATTCAAACTTACTAAACCTATAAATATACCGCACACTATGAACGTATTTTATTCAACTGAATTAATATATCTAGTTCATTCATTCGTATATTGGTTTATTCGTTGGCGTTTTCTACAATCCAGTCGTAGAAATCAGTAACTCTAGTAAAAATGGAGGGTTTTCCTAGGAGACAGTTACTGAAACCAAATGACGTAATGCCCACTTGTACCCCATTTACCAACAGTGGTCCACCTGAGTCCCCAGAGCACGCTCCTTTAATACTTTCGCCGGATATGCACAGATGGCTCGGAACGATTAACTAAAAATTTAAGAAAGTAAATAAGAATTGTAAAAATTACGGAATAAATATCCACACACACTCCATAATGAATTATGGACTACTTATTATATCAGAATAAAGAAAGTACACCCAAAAATTATTATATCGTTTATTTAAAAAATTATACATTAAATAGGAAAAAAATGTGGTCAAATGGGATGTTCAATTTCCTTTTCTGATACATTATGAGCAAGGCCATTAAACCTAAACAAGGGTGTGTAGTTGGTTTTTGTTTTATGAACAATTTCATAATTATTTTTTTTGCAAAGGAGCATTTTGCCTCGACTCGTGTTTGACTCTTTAGTAATCTGAATGTATCTAAGAATAATTAGAAGGGGTAAACGTTCTGGGGGAGGTTAGCATAATTACTCCATCACTCAGCTACATACGCAAACCAACCAATCCCTGTGACGTTGCTATCTATCGTTGCCGAGGTTATTCTTTGATAAAGCGCTATCATCACAATTCTTCCGATAACGTTTTATCAAAATATCATATCAACATAGAAACGTATGCATACCTGATTCAAGGCAGGATCTGCAGCTGCACACGCTGCGTTTGACAAGATTGTAGCATTAACACCCATTAAAACTGGAAAAATAGATGGTATAATTCCTATTGAGCCCCAACCTAACGCAGTAGAAACTTCCTGCTCATATGTCTGAGTACCTCTTGCCAATGGCACTGTTTTGATATAATCGGTAAGAACAACGTTTGTCGGCAGTTTCACTAAACCCACATCATTTTGATGTATGTCGTCATTAAAGTCCTCGTGATAGATACAGCGAGTACTATTCACTATCACTGAAGTGGTTTCCGTGACTGTTAAATCGTGGTAACCCAGGAGTACCGATATATACGAAAATTTTCTGAAAATAGACGGAAAGAATAAAATCAAATAACACCGCCTGCTTTATTTGTGATTGTCTTCTTTTGGAAGAACTGATAAAGCTAGTTATGGCTAAAATGTTGGGTTAATTGAAAATGTAAAGAATAATAGCTAACTAGGTACATTTGGAAGCTGTGTGTAAACGAATATTAGGTTTTCAAAATGGTTGCAGGAAAAATAGTACAGTAACTTGGTGATCTCACTTCGGACTAATTCTATAGCAGTTTTAAATTCAAACATGTTTGGATAGTTTTTGATTCAAAATGGGTCAGATATGAAATATTAAAAAGGAAAAGAAATAAGGGTGCTTTTTCGTTGGAGGGCGAGTTTCACCCCAACTGTTTCTTGGTCCTATCTCTCTAAACCAATATTGGGTCAATATATTTGTAGCTTAAAATTTTCTTTTGGCAAATTTTGATATCTGCTAAATCAAAAATGATGCAAGGAAAATAAAGGCAAAATTTTGTTTTTTTCCAGTACAGTAAATTCCAAATAAAAAAATTCAAATCGTGTTTTTTCTTAGTCCTAACTATTACGTATGAATATGCTCAAATTTTTTTGACCGTGATGGATGCATTATCTAGAAAATTTTACACTTAATACATTTTGAAAATTTTGCAAAAAATGATTTTTTATTACTTTAAGGTTAAATAACTTAGCAGGAAAAAATCTTAGCAAGTGTCTTAGTTAATAAATAAATTCGTAAACTTACCCTTCCCCAATTGGGGCTAGGCAATGGGCTGCAGTTAGCACCCAAGACGGTGATATTAATGTTCCTCCGCAGAAGACGATGGCATTATCAAAATTTATAATCAGAGCTGCTTGAAATGGGTATGAATGAGGGGTTACTTCCTCCCCACCGACTATTCTTGCGTTTGGGTTGCTCTCTCTGTCTTTCGGAAACACAAAGGCATCTCTGTGCAATATTGACTGGTCCTGTGGACCAACCTCCTGAAATTGAACAACAAAAATAAATCAAAATTAGCCGTATGAATTAGCCCTATTATTGATGTCCATACGACAAAAAATGAATAACTAAATTTTTTTAATGCTTGGTATTTCTTCAATCATTGAGTTGAATCCTAGAAAACGAAAAAATAATAGAAATTCTGGAAGCTTCGCCTTTTGTGCCGGCCAGTGCTTACCACATTTATAATTAGGTTCATAAAAATGCTACTTACCCTTGTCAGGTAGGTATTTGGTAAAACCAGTGCCACCACGAGGAAAAAATGCTTATTCATCTTTGCTCTTCTTTTCTCCACAATGTATCCACGGAAATAACTCGTTAAACCGATACCTTATTTATTTATAATCAAATACGATTGGTTCCTTTCAATTTATCTGCCACTTATAAAGATTGCGAGTTTTTCAAACAATGATGCTGCATTTGTTCCTGTCCAATTTATGATCATTTATATAAATAATATTTACGCTATTGAAAGTTACACCTGAAAATATTAAAAAAATTTTTAACCTCATCTCAAGTCACAGCTTCACATTATTCCTGCTCTCAAATCAGCCACGTGTAATCAGATAATTTTTAATTGGTATACAAATCGTTGACAGTAATAAACCAAGAGTAAAGAACTCATTCTTAGTGTAAGAAGCATCGCATGAACATCACGTGTGGGTATTAGCCCCCATTGCCACTCATGGGGTTATATACATACCGGATGATTTTCAGTTAGCAACTGGTATGCCAGCAGTACGATGATAGTAGCAAGCTAGGAATGGAAGATTGATTCTCAATAAAGTGAATCAACAGTCGATCACCAGATCTGAATAATACGTAAAAATAAGTAGGTACGTCACATTGTCATGTTAAACGTAATATAAAGAAAGATATCTTATTGAACTTTATCATTAACCTTAACTTTATCATTAACCATCGTACATCGCAATAGATTAATCAGTATCAGCTTATGCTAGTAACATTTTATTTTCGATCGTTAGTACTGAGACACCCCAGCCCTGGGCTGCCTCATTACGCGCATTTTTCCTAGATTTATCCCATTTTATTTCATTATCAGTACAAGTTATGAGACTTCGTTAAATTCTAATACGTGATATTTTAAATAAATTGAGTCGAAATAGGTTAAAAGTTGACCATCATTGGGTCTTGCATAGTTTAGGAATGCCGGGCTCTGGTCAGATTATGATCGGTCGTCACAGAAAAATAGTCACTACGTAACGCTTAGACGAAGGTCCATAATTCAGTACCGGATACGACATCTGGAACCGGGAAGCGCTCGTAGAGTTCGCCTAGCATCTTTGTTTTTGCATGTAGGATATGTAATACGTCACAGGATAAAATCGTATAAATACAGGACCCAATTAAACCTCAATCGGGGAGACTGTCCTGAGACTCCATCGTGGCGAACTGCTGTCGTGAACCGACGCCTGTCACAACCCTTCGTAAACCTATCGAGGAGACGGACTTAAAACTCCAGTGTGGCGAGCTGCTGTCGTTAACCGACGCCTGTCACACTCCCCTCGAGACGGTCCAAAGTCTACGTAACCGCGGAAAATACATTTCTCCGACACACATACACGCTTATTGTCTGTTACTACGAAGTGGCGGAGAGGTGGACGTCTTCGCGTCCAACTACAACATGGGTCCCGACGACGAGCCGAGTAGGGAAACCGGGGGAGAGAGTCTTTCGAATCTCACCAAAGTCAAGTAATGTAAACCTAAATATCAGATTTAAGTTTACCAGTGCATAAATCTAGTAAATTAAAATAGTTCACAGTAGTTAAATAATATTAAACTTTATAAAAAGAATCTAAGCAAAAGCTGCAAACACAACGTATTTTGGGTTCTACCACTAGACGATCACATAAAAAGGCCAAAAGTGTATGTTTCTTTTTCTCTGGAAAAAGATTAATAAACATACGAAGGGGGTATGGGGTGTCGCAGTACATACTATCGAATTGAAATCTTAAACTAATTGCAGTTGCCATTGTACCAGTTATTTTTTCGTTAGTTCTATGTGAACCTATTAAAGGAAACGCCAGTCTTAACATTAGCATCAATGTTATACGATTCGGAGAAAAGGGCTCGGGAGGGAAACAAAGAATATAATGAACATTGACAGTTTATTAGCGTTATCAATTCTACATGAAAATTATCTCTAATCTAGTCTTTAAAGTCAGTTAACCTGGTTAATCGACGGACCTCCAGAATCACCCTCGCAGAAGACCACATTACCAGTTGCACCAGGTTGGTTGAATAAACTCTGCTATGGTTAAATCTCCTGGTACTTCTGTTGAATGGAGTGTTACCGACGACGCGACGCACAGTGAGATGGAAAAAGAAGAGATGTTTATTAACGTTTTCACTTTTAACAGCTGTCAAATTTCTAGTTGCCAAAACGGCTATCAAATTCAGGAAAATGCAAGTATGCCTTTCGTAATTTTGAAAATAACTTGAATTCCGATAGAAGAAGTGCTATCAAGTGTTTTGTTTGAAATTTACTAGTTTCAGAATAGATAATAAAATAAAGTTTTCACTTTTGGCAGCTGTCAAAAATTTTTCAGCTAATGAAAATGATATTTTATAATTATTTAAACAAGTAAAACGTACTTAACACACTTTTTTTATGAGTTTTGGAGGTACTGAATACAAAATTGATGTAAAAAATTTGTTTGTTGGTTGGCAGATGTCAATATTGCTGTCAAATTTAAAAATGTACAAGTATATCTTTCGTAATTTTGAAAATAATGTTGATTTTCATAGAAGAAGATGCATAAAATGTTTTAAAACTTTCTAGTTCAGTACTTGATATTGAAATAAAGGTGTAACCTTTGACAGCTGTCAAATTTTCTGTCAATTTAATAAAAATACAATTTTATTATTATTTCAACAAATTAAAGTACTTAACAAACATTTTTCTATAGGTTTTGGAGGTACTAAATACGAAAGTAATACGAAAAATATATACTTGCATATTTTTAAATTTGGCAGCAGTTTTGGCAGCTATCAAAAAACATAATTTTCTTTTGACATTGATTTCATATTTAGTGGTACCTACCTGCAAATACTATAGAAAATTGTCTCCTCGGTACTTCAATTTGTTGAAATAATTATTAAATGGCATTTTTATTAAAAGTTGATAGTAATTTTGACAGCTGTCAAAGGTTACAACTTTATTTTAATATCAATTATGGAACTAGCAAATTTTAAAAAACGCCGAAATCCTGTCTGCAATGGAAATTCACATTGTTTCCAATATTTAGGTAGACAAACTTGTATATTTTTAAATTTCGTATTCAATACCTCCGGAACCTATAGAGAAATGTCCGCTTAGTACTTTCATTTGTTCGATAATTATTAGATGGCATCTTCATTAAGTTGACAGAAACTTTGACAGCTGCCAAAAGCGAAAGCGTAATGTTAATTTTAATTTTAATTATAAAAACAGAAATATTTAGATTTAAAGAATTTGATATCCCTTATAAAATTACAAAAACATACTTGTAAAATTTTAAATTGGATACTGACTTTGGCAGCTGTCAAGAATAAAAAATAGAAACAAAAATTCTATTTTGGCAGATCTATTATCTAGTTTTAAAGTGAAGACTTAAAACTAAATTGGGCGAATCTTTATATATTAGTGACCTGTAGAGTGATTTTAATTGAAAAAAGGATATTTTTTATTAAAAAATCAATTTTGGATCTAAATTATAAAAAATTATTACCTACTTAAAATAAAAAATCAGGCTCAAGAAATTGATGAAGAATTTAAAAACGAACATTTAAAAAAATAAGATGATTTTTTGAGGTTTACATCGATTTTTGGTCGGTACCTATTTTTTTTTCCACCCCCACTGTGCGTCGTGCGCGCGCACTACAAATGGCCCCCAACATCACCAGTTTTAAATCCACTTCATTTATCCGCTTGGGATTACTTTAAATGTTTGTTATACGAAATTCTGAATATCACACTTTTCATCATCCGTGTAAGGCATTTTTTGACTTTGACAAAAATACTCACAAATGTCAATGAATTCGCTTGTTTTTAAAAACTAGACGACGCAGCCATGATGGTTCATGGCTACTATGCTTTATTTATCTAATATTGCTTTTGAAACTTTGCGACCCAATATCTCAAAAACGGCTTATCCAAACATTGGCCAAAATTTTTGGAATCAGAGAAATGTGCTCTTTAAACATCCATATTATTATACAGAGTGATTAATTTAAAAAAATAAAAGTTATGCAGCAATATTACATTTCCTATGTAAATTTGTTTTTTCCGACAATGAATTCTAAACATATGGAGTAAAACATAAATCTTTTGTCTTTACAATTTTTTATAACTCATCAAATAACTGCTGTAAGTGGGGTGTCAGTATATGAGGAATGACCCTGTACCTCATACTACGAACGTCCTTTATTCAACTAAATTAATATAATGGGATTTATTAAGTTTATTCAGACTGCTTTATTCGTTGACGTATTCCATAATCCAGTCATAAAAATATGTAACTCTTGTATAAACAGAGGGTTTTTCTAAGGAACAATCACTGTAACCAAATGAAGTAATGCCCACTTGTACCCCATTTACCACTACTGGTCCACCGATGTCCCCTGAGCAGGGCCCTTTAATACCTTCGCCGGATGTACACAAATGGCTCGGAGCAAGTAACTAAAAATTAAGAAAATAAATAAGAATTGTATAAATTACTGTAGGAAGAAGTAATAGGAGCGTTTCGTACTACTCCAACTCTGATTGTGCCAGTCCAAGTATTTCCTAAAACCTCAAAACGTTTTGGACTGTTTTCAAAATAAAAATTGTCGCGTAAAACGGATTAAGATCGGGCGACTTTGCAGGCCATGATAAAACTGAAATCACTCTACTCTTACCCATATAGCCATTTATCGTGCTCTGAATAAAAATTAAATTTGCACCACTCTGCTGATAAAGCACCACAGGTCCTAAGCCAACAAATTTGTCACCAAATTGAGATTCGTTTTAGACCACTGCGATGCAATGCGAATGTTGGATGGATATATTTTTTTACTACCTTGACTACATTATTTAATACAGGGTGTTAAGAAAAAGTAGGTCATGCCTTTAACCACAGATTCTTTGGGCGAAAATAATGTGATTTTTATAATTTGATTTTTTATTTTGGAGCGTAGTTTTTTTTTATACAGGGTGTTAAAGTTTACATTTTGAAAATTATTTTTATTAATAATTCTGTTACTGTTTAAGATTTTTACCCGAATTTTTGCACAGACTTTCATCTTATACAGATACACTTTTTGTGTAATTTTGGTCAAAAAAGTCAAAGCGCGAACGGGAAAAAGGGGGGTTGTGTTACCCATTAACCCCCCCAACTTTTTCATGCGTACGCCTATGGTTTCTAGATATTTATTTTTAGATTAAACACTTCTTTCCCCATTTTTTTTTTACTTCTACAAAATTTTGATTTAGGACTTGATTAACGAGATATTCCAGTAAATTCAGAATCATTTTCAATATTTCAGTTTCGGAATTTATTATTTTTACTATTGTTGTTCGTAGTAATCCTGGGTTTTCTTTAAATCGACTACTTTTAGACAAAAAATGCCAGAGACTTTTTTTGTTGTGCATAGTCAGAAAAGTTCAATAAAATAAAAATCTTAAAAAAACAGTGGCGTACACATTTTTGCTTAGGAAACCTAAATTAATGCTTAGTTATCTATGCCACTGAGGTAGGTAAAATAAGCAAATAGAAACACTAATTTAATACGTTATACGTATTGTGGTTATTAATTAGTATTCTACCTGATATTTTGTTTTAGTAATAATTGTATTTTCTGTATTTTTGCCGTCTGCTTTATTTACCATATGTACAATAACTGGATTCGCCCGTTGGATAAATTATTCAAAAATTAATAAATAATTAAAGTAAATAATATGAAAAGTTTAATTTTAAACTCAGCAATGTTTTATTTTTTATAGTATTTTCTTTAAATTAGTGTTTCTATTTGCTTATTTTACCTACCTCAGTGGCATAGATAACTAAGTATTAATTTAGGTTTCCTAAGCAAAAATGTGTACGCCACTGTTTTTTTTAGGATTTTTATTTTATTGAACTTTTCTGACTATGCACAACAAAAAAGTCTCTAGCATTTTTTTTCTAAAAGTAGTCGATTTAAAGAAAACCCAGGATTACTACGAACCACAATAGTAAAAACAATAAATTCGGAAACTGAAATATTGAAAATGATTCTGAATTTACTGGAATATCTCGTTAATCAAGTCCTAAATCAAAATTTTGTAGGAGTAAAAAAAATTGGGGAAATAAGTGTTTAATCTAAAAATAAATATCTAGAGACCATAGGCGTACGCATGAAAAAGTTGGGGGGTCAATGGGTAACATAACCCCCCTTTTTCCCGTTTGCGCTTTGACTTTTTTGACCAAAATTACACAAAAAGTGTATCTGAATAAGATGAAAGTCTGTGCAAAAATTCGGGTAAAAATCTTAAACAGTAACAGAATTATTAATAAAAATAATTTTCAAAATGTAAACTTTAACACCCTGTATAAAAAAACTACGCTCCAAAATAAAAAATCACATTATAAAAGTCACATTATTTTCGCCCAAAGAATCTGTGGTTAAAGGCATGACCTACTTTTTCTTAACACCCTGTATATTGTGAAAGTAACGTAACGTTTTATCAGAATATCAAATCAAAATTTAAACGCATACATACCAGACCCAAAGCAGGATCATCTGCACACGCTGCGTTTGACAGTACTGTAGCATTAACGCCTCTCAAAGAGTCAACAATATCTGGCGTAACTCCCGTTGAGCCCCAACCTAACACGGTAGAAACTTCCTGCTCGTACGTCTGAGTACCTCTTGCCAATGGGACTGCTCTGATATAATTGTTAAGCACAACGTCTCTTGGTAGTTTCACCAAACCGAGATCATTTTGTATCGTTATCTGGTTCCAGTTCGGGTGATAGATAAAGCGCGTACTATTCAGTAACACTGAAGTGGTTTCCGCGGCTGATAAATCGTGGACGCCCAGTCCTACCAATATATGCGAAATATCTCTGAAAATAGACGAAAAGGATAAAATGAAATAACACCGCCTGATTCATTTGTGGTTGTTTTTTACAGAAGAACTAGTGGCGCCTGACGCGCTTTTGGAATCATGCAATAGATATTAAAGTTAATTGCAATTGTAACCAATAATAACCAAATAGGTTGTAGGAAAAAAATTATTTAAATATTCTGTTCCTACTGAAGTTTCATGTCAAAATCAACGACGGTGTAAGCGTATAAAACCACATTTTTGCGTCAGCGTATCTACAAATGTTTTTAGTTAACAAATCTGACTTACTGTAGGGCTACGCAACGGGCTGAAGTTAGCACCCAAGAGTTTGATATTAATGATCCCCCGCAGAAGTAGTAGTAACCACCAGAACTTATAAACAGAGCTGCTTGAAATGGATATGAATGAGGAGCTACTTCATCCCCACCGATTATTCTTGCGTTTGGGTTATTATTGCTGTCTTTCCGAAACACAGGGATATCTGTACGCAATATGGACTTGTCCTGTGGGCCAACCTCCTGAAAATGAACAAGAAAAATTAGTTAATATTAGACAAACGCAACAAAATGAGAATAAAATTATTTAATGATTGATAATAATTTTTAAATTATTCCAGAACAGAGCAAAATAGTAGAAAATCTGGATGATTACTCACCCTTGTTAGGTAGGTATTTGGTAAAACCAGAGCCAACACGAGGAAGAAATACGTATTCATTTTTGTTCTTCTTTTCTCCACAAAGCATCCGTGGAAATGATTCTGTTATTCCCGGTACCTTATTTATAATCAAATACAATTGGTTTATTCCAATTTATCTGCACTTAAAAAGATTGGCAGAGTTTTTAGAATAATGATGCCGCATTTGTTACTATCTAATTTGTCAATTCATCAATTAAGTACCTAAACAAGATTTACGCTAATATTTAAAATTTTGTATCGGCACCTATTGAAGTTGGTGAGGCAGTAAAAAATTTAAAAAATTCAAATTGCACTGTCATTTACGGCATTAATTCTTAAACAAACTACTGATAGTATTTTAATCCTACTTACACTATTAATGCTTGCATTAGTCAAGGTCACTTCCCTGTTGTGCTTAAGGTAGCCAAAGTTTTACCCCCTCTTTAAAAAAGGTGATATTATAGTAACTATCAACCCATTCCCATTATTTCAATTTTCTCAAAAATTTTAGAATAATGTACCTCGAATCAAATACCTATAAAACTGTTGTCAGTTCAGCTTCGGAGTGACAGTTGAGGACCTTGAGGATAGTAAGCAGGCAGCTCTCAACCTGCGTGATCTCTCCCAAGCTTTCGACCGTGTCTCATATGAGTTGCTGTTAGAAAAGTTGAGCTTTCATGGTATAAGAGGTTTGCCTTTGGACCTCTTATATTCTCACCTTAACAACAGACACCAATACGTTTCTATTGAAAACAATAATTCCGACTTTCAAACAATAAAGCACGAGGTCACCCAAGGCTCTGTGCTGGGGCCCCTTTTATTTATTTTACATACAAACGATCTCTTACATTATTTCAAGCCTCCAGTAAAATGTATTGCCTTAATAATTTAAATAAAGGCTGTTTCAGATACATGAAGCAAACTAATCATTTGTTTGGTTCCAACAATCTTATGCTGAATGAAGACAAACAAGACTCAAAAACTTATACTCTCTACTAATAATTCTTTAGTCAAAGGAGACATTATTGATTTCGAATAATACTTTGTGTTGGTTTAACCATGTGGAAGAATTGTCTACCAAACTATGTAAAATCATTTTTCTGCTACACAGATTAAAAAATCACTGTGAATAATAAATTAAATCATCACTCATCAGTCAATCACCAGATCTGAAAAGGTCTATATACGTAAACATAAGCACGTCACATGTTGAACGTAAAGCCAAAGTTCAAAGGGAGGTACCTACCTTATCGAACTTATCATCGTATACGAATAGATTTTTTTTTATTATTTACTGGAAAATCTCGTAATACAGTATCAGCTGATATCAGTAACATTTCATTTTTGATCGGTGTAGTACATACTATTGAATTATAATCTTAAACCAGCTGTAAGTATTTACTATTTTGCCAATTGGATTCTTCATTAATTGCGTGTCATTTAAAGTAAATTTAATTCTTGATGTTAGCGTTAATATTATACGGTTGGGGGTATGCTCAGGAGGGTAGCAAAGCATAATGTAAATGTTGACAGTTTATATTAGCATTAGCAAATCTACATCAGAATTATCTCTAATCCAGTCTTTATTTAAACTCGGGTAATCTGATTATTTGACGGTTTTCCGGCTCTCATTCAGTGTACCAGAAATAGACAACTTCAGTTTGGATACTATTGATTGGACAGAATTCCGATATTGGTCTAAAAACTGTAATCGTTGTAATAAAGGCAATTTTAAGACTTGAATCTAGTAAAGTGCGTCTCCTGACTCGTCTTAACGAATAGAGACCATTTAAGTTTCGTACAAAGACGTTTGTCTTAAAATCCTTTGAGCATTTACAAAAACGTCTTAAGAATCCGCCCCTGGAAGTCGGCCATTGGACCTTACTGATCCTTCAGGATATTACTGGCTCCCTTTAATTAGAAACCTCGTGGTGTTTAGGAGGCTCGTTGCATAGCGTCGTGCACACGTATGTTAAGTGGTCACCAAGATCACCACATTTCAACCCACTTGATTTTTCTCCTTGGGGTTACTTTTAAATGTTTGGTATACGAAATATCTGTCCTTAATACACTAAAGTAGGATAGCTTAGTTGGTTGATTGGGAGGTAATTCGAAATAGGCCAGGAATTTCCAAAAAAGTACGAGGACCAATGGCAAACCGTGTCTTACATTGAAATGCGTGATGGTTACTTTGAACACTTTGACTGTCCATTTACGTGCTCCTGTTTCGTTCCTAATGTTTTCAGTTTCTGTTCCACTTCTACCTCTTGATTTTTCTTAAATAGATTAGATTAACCAGTTCCTTTAAGGTTAGAAATTCGGGAGTTTGGTAGTTTACTGATTTGATTAAAACAGTCAACGACGATCGAGGTGTGGCACCGGCATCCAAGTCCAATTGGTTACGTCATCCCTATGGGTTCAGCAACATCAGAAAAATCAGAGTTATTCTCTGGTATACCGTGGGTATTTGTTTTTGTAAGGTGGAGGTGCTACTTTTATTTGTTTAGAAAAATCATGAAATTGATCAGGTCCGATGTTTTCAGATCAAGGGTAGAAGAAAAAATCAATATTTTATTTCAGACTAACTAGGTACTGAACAGCACAATAATGAAATTGCGGGCATGAGAAGTGTTCCTACTTTATTTAAACTTGCTACACCTATAAATGTACTTCACATTATGAACGTATTTCATTCAACTAAATTAATAGATTCAGTTCATTTATTCGCATATTGGTTTATTCGTTGGCGTTTTCTACAATCCAGTCGAAGAAATCAGTAACTCTTGTAAAAGCGGAGGGTTTTCCTAGGAGACAATCACGGAAACCAAATGAAGTAATGCCCACTTGTATCCCATTTACCAACAGTGGTCCGCCTGAGTCTCCAGAGCAGATCCCTTTAATACCTTCGCCGGATGTGCACAAATGGCTCGGAACAATTACCTAAAATTCAAGAATATCAATAAGAATTAATTGTATAAAGCACGGAATATTTATTAACACACACGCCGCACTCGTACATGCATTTTTTTAATAATTGACTCTTAATACTTGAGTCAGTATCAAATATTGAAATTCAGGGTTCGTTTTCACCCTTCTAGGGCATGTCTATTCCTTTTTAATATTTGAAGTTGATACTCCAAAGTTTAAAAATCCCCAGAAAAAAATGTCCGAGCCGCTATGGAGTCCGAAGTTTGGGTACTTTTTGACACCAAGTTACCGTATTATGTACGTAACTCTAACAAAAAAATTACACAATAACTAAAGACATTATTTTTTGGTAAGTAACTTAAGAAATTACACGCAAATAAAAAGTAACATGCTCGAGTTTAATTTGATGTTCAAATTGCCTTTTCTGGCACATCATGTGCAAGGCCAAGAAACCCGAATTAAGTTGTGTTGTTGGTTTTTATTCTTTGAACATTTTCAGAAGTTTTTTTCCCAAAGGAGATTCGTCTTGGTTTGAGGTTATTCTCTGATAAATTGTCATCAACGCAGTTCTTCCTTACAATGTGCAAATGACTTAAAATATCAAATCAACAGAGAAACACATACATACCTGATTCAAGGCAGGATCTTCAGCTGCACACTCTGCGTTTGACAGGATTGTAGTATTAACACCCATTAGAACATCAGCAATAGATGGTTCAATTCCTGTTGAGCCCCAACCTAACACGGTAGAAGCTTCATGCTCATAACTCTGAGTACCTATTGCCAATGGTACTGTTTTGATGTAATCGGTAAGAACAACGTTTATTGGCAGTTTCACTAGACCCACGTCATTTTGTAATGTGTTCTCGTTCCAGTCCTTGTGATAGATATAGCGAGTACTATTCAGTATCACTGTGTTTTCTATGTCTCCTAAATCGTGGAAACCCAGGCCTACCAAAATATGCGAAAGGTTTCTGAAAATATACGGAGAGAATAAAATAAAATAACACACCCTGATTCATTTGTGATTATCTTCTTAAGGAAGAACTAGTGCATAACATGTTTTTGGAAATAACCATACAATAGATATTAAAGGAAAATATTATTTACATCTTCTGTTCCTGCTAAAACTATAAGGAAGTTTCAACGACTGTGCAAGCGAATAAATCCACTTTTTTGCCACCAACGTATCTACAAATGTTTTTAGTTAGTAAACAAATTTGAAAACTTACTCTCCAACTGGGGCTAGGCAATGGGCTGCAGTTAGCACCCACGACGGTGATATTAGTGATCCCCCGCAGAAGTAGATGGCAGTATCAGAATATAGAAACATAGCTGCTTGAAATGGGTATGAATGAGGAGTTACTTCTTCCCCGCCGACTATTCTCGCGTTTGGGTTGCTCTCTCTGTCTTTCGGAAACACAAAGGTATCTCTAAGCAATATTGACTTGTCCTGTGGACCAACCTCCTGATAATGAATAATAGAAATTAGTCAAAATTCTAGAAAATACCTAACAAAATAATAGAAATTCTGGATGATTCGCACCTCACATTTATAATTATGTAAATAAAAATACTACTTACCCTTGATACGTAGATATTTGGTAAAACCAGTGTCACCACCAGGAAAAAATACGTATTCATCTTTGTTCTTCCGTTCGCCACAACGTATCCGCGAAAATGATTCTGTTATTCGCGATACCGTATTTATAATCAAATACGAACAGTTCCATTCCATTAATCTGTAGACACTTTGAGATTGTAGAGTTTTTAGAACAATAATACCGCATTTGCTCCTATCTAATTTGTGATCAATCAACATTTAAGCAAACAAGATTGAAGCTAACGAAAGGTACATAATACCATCTGAAAATATTTTCATTTTCTTAAGATCACGTGTGGATCATTGGCCCTCACTGTCATAATATTCCTGCCCTCAACAGGAGTAGTACGCATCCCGGATGATTTTTAGTTCATCAACTACTATGCAAACAAACGTACCTATATCAACAAGTTAGCAGTGCAGGATTGATTCTCAATAAATTGAATCATCAGTCAATCACCAGATCTGAAAAGATCTTGTCAGTAATGCGAAAAAATAAGTAGGTAAAGTCTAGCTCACGAATGTTTGCGGATGACTAATTACATGCTGAAAATATCACAGACGTGCACGCTGTAATACTATCTCCTTTGCACATTTAATGCAATATGGAACCTTACCAAAACGTTAGTCTTCAGTTGTCCGGTCCAATCTACGCCGTCTGTGCGGTTCGCTCTCACTCTATAACGTAAACACGTTTGACAAAGACATTGCTATTGGATCTGATCCATTCCTTAAACTCGGTCAATCTGGTAAAGACTGATGGCATTCCAGCCTCGCAGTCGGTGTACACGAAATATGTAACTCCAATTAAAATGCCTTTGGAGACGAGGGGACCTCCAGAATCCCCGTTGCAAGTGCCAACATTTCCTCTGGTAGTTGAGCCGGACATGCATAGATGAGTGGGTTGTATAACGCGTGCATATGAATCAATACTCTTGCAATCATCGTTAGATAAAACATGACTGATGACGTATCTTAATACTGATGAAACTCCGTCATGGTTGCGCGTTTTGCCCCATCCAGTAATGGTGCCTGAAATTAATGGAAAATACTCACAACGTCAATAAATTAGGGACAGTTGTTTCTACCACAACAATAAATTAAGAAACAGTTGTTTCAACGAGTTATGTAACATAAAGATTTTATAGTGAGGATGTCGACGACAAAGGCCCGTTATTTAAGAAGCGAAATTTGTTTTACTTATTAGTCGTTTGGGACACTGGTCACCCAACGAAACATTATAAGAGAGGTTTCTCTTTGCGTCTGGCAAATTTGTATGTTCTCTTTCTACGGAAAGATGGTATCACAATATATGCAACCAATGGAAAAACTTACCCTTTTCTCCGACATACGTGGAAACGTCATTTGCAACTTTAATGACTTTTACGTCGTCATTTTTTTCTAAAGGCTGACTGAGCTTAATGAGCGCTATATCATTAACCAGCTGCTCTTCGTCCCATCCTGGGTGAATGATGAATTCTTTACTGGACCGTCTAATCTGTGAGCTTTCGTTCTTGTCTATGACTTGGGCACCAAATATGAGGTCTACGCTTAAAGCGCTAAAAATTCAAATATATTTTTCATGTCTCCATAAACAGACAGACAAACAACAGAGCCTAGCCAGTATTTTTTTACCTATCCACACATATAGCCGACGTTAAGACGTAGTTCTTGGATACGAGGGAGCCGCCACAGAAATACTTTCCGCCCATAGTGTTGGCGTAGAAACCTACTTGGTACGGATATGCGTGTGGTTCTGCTTTTTCTCCTATAATAAGTTTTGCATGGCTTATCTGGAACAAAGCAAACAGGATTAGAATACCATATAATGGACTTACTTAAGTTGAGCGCAGTGGGGATTACGATTTGATCAGCTCTTGGTGTTACTGCAAACGATTATCATAATATCTGATCCAAGATGAATGACACCTCTAAGATCAAAACAGTGTATTGCCCCTCTTACCCAGATAGCACAAACATATCCCTAAATAATTTTTATAATATTTCTGCAGAATATTCTGTTACTCTTAAATTAACTTTTTTTTTTTTTGGCATTAAAGACGGAGTCCATTCAGCCAGTCACCAAGACAATAATTAAAAGAAACCAATTAAATTAACCTATAAATAAAAATATTCTTTTTAGAATGTTCGAGGAATATTCTTTTTAGAATATTCTTCGAATAGCTGAATGGGATCCGCTTTTCCCTTGAGAATATCATAAGAATAATTTTCAAATTATTGTCAGGATATTTTTGATTGATTTAAAATTAACCACAGAACCTATCTTTGTGCTTATTTTAAGAATAATTTTCAAATTACTGTCAGAATATTTTGAATTGATTTAATCATAGAATATATCTTTGTACCTACCTACTTATTTTAAGAATAATTTTCAATTATTGTCAGAATATTTTGGATTGTTTTAAAGTTAACAATTGAATATACTTTTGTGCTTTTTTATGGAATATTCATAATAGAATATTCCTTAGATGTACTGCATTGAACTTGTTTTTTTTTATATTATAGTATTTACGTCTCGTATAAACGAAAATAAAAACAATCAGTATAAAATAGTTTTAAATGGTATTTTTATCATATTTTTTGTTAATAATATAGATATATTGTATTTTTTAAAACATATTCCATACATATTGTTGTGGTATGGGGATATTCGCGTAAATGTAATTTTTTTCTATTTTTTTATTTTATCGATGGTTTCTTTTGGCCCCACGTTGGGCGCCAATTTATTTGTTATGTAGGGGAAAGATTTATATATTATTATTTTTTATTTATTTTATTAAGTGAATAATTATTTGTTTGCTGATTTGATTATTTTACAATATTGAAAAGGTATTTAATATTTATTGCATGTTAGTTTAGAGAATATTTTTAATAGCATGTCTTTAGTATTTATTTTTTGGGATCTTTCTTAGGAAGAAACTTACCTTTCCAATTCTTTAGCTTATATAAATTTTATCAATAAATGAAAATTAAGTTCTTTATGTGCTTTGTATTATTTTAAAGTGATTCTAATTAAAAGTTGGTATTGCATGAAGTGCAGGGACCTGTAATTACTGGATTTGAATTGGTTATGCCTCAATCGTGCAGTGCAGACTCGCACTCACTAAAGCACGGATACTGTATATAATGTTAGAATGAGCAGAATCTGTGGTTATATCAAACTAGACGTATGCAGATTTCAAATTAACAACATTTATTCATTTATATCAACGAATTTGGTGAAAAATCCTTACGCTAAGCTCCTGCGATAACTTATCTAAATCTTAAAACTATTAACAAATGAAATTCTTAAATTTTATAGTTCAAAAGAAAATGTCTCCCTTTACTTGTCTTATCAGGGATGAGCAGTCTATTTAATTTTATACTCTATGGATTTTAATGAATTTATGAACCTACGACCCTCACTAAAGTTCATTGACTGTGGTAAAATGGCTGTCTTGTAAGATATTCTGGGTTTTTCACAATTAATCAAGACTATTTTATATGCGTAAGTCCTCAACTATATACTATGTAAGTACCTGATTTATCTTTCTTCTATTTGTTAATTTCTGGTGTAGCCAGGGTATTATCTCGTTCAACTTCGATCGAATTATTAATTTTAGCTGGTGAGTAGTGATTTTCCTCTGGTTTTTCTCGTCTTTATCACAATTTTATTATTTATTTTCAGGAACGACTTCAATTACGTGACGCCTCTCATGAGCTGGTTTTTCAACAACTTTCTTTTTTTGTTCCCGTCTCCATGGTGATTCTGGATTCTTTTTTCTTATGAGGATACTAGATGCCAAACTGTCATTATGGGTATGTAATTTTTGAAATATTTGTCTTATATGTAATCAATAAGTAATCATGTTGTGGAAATCATATCATTTTTGAACTCTAGGTCTCAACCGATCTATACATATCCAATATGTCATATTTCGTTAAAATACATATTCACTTGCCGTTCTTGGCTACGATGAAGCACTACATTTTTAAATTTCACTTCACTATACCTTTATACAGTTTTAATTTCCAATGTGTCTATCCTTGTGGCATAGATGATCAGTTTTACATAAAATTAAATCTTAACATCAAGTATTAATGCTACGTTTTTCTACGTTAGACTTTTCGCTAGATAAAATTACAACTTTGCTCATTTTTTATAAATCACTGCTTGTTTGACGCTAGTGCATTATTGACTTATTTAATATTACCTTCCTGCTGGTTAATGTTATTTTATTTATCTATTTTGTGGTTTTGATTTAGTATTTTAAATGGTACGAGCCACATCTGGTGAACCGTCTCATTACTATCCCGTAACAGGTGTTCCTGCAACGAAGATGCGTTTCCTCGGAATGGTATCCTTAAAAGATATATGTTTAAATCTTTATTTATTTAAAGTAAGTTATTTGCTGCCTTTATTCAGAGTGAAGTTCTATATGAACAATTTTTTTTTACTTAATTTTTCTTTTTTTTCTTTTAAAGTATCGAATTTAATTTTTTTTTTATTAAAATACATGACACTATCAACCCATTGCCATTATTTCCATTTTCTCCAAAATTTTTGAATAATTATTTTAAACTGTTGTCAGTTCAGCTTCAGAAGCAATGTTCTTCCAAGAGTGCTGTTTCAAAGATTGTGAGCGACAGTTGAGGACCTTGAGGATAGTAAGCAGGCAGCTCTCAACCGGCGTGATCTCTCCAAAGCTTTCGACTGTGTCTCATATGAATTGCTGTTAGAAATGTTGAGCTTTCATGGTATAAGAGGTTTGCCTTTGGACCTCTTATATTATCACCTTAACAACAGACACCAATAATACGTTTCTATTGAAAACAATAATTCCGACTTTCAAACAATAAAGCACGAGGTCACCCAAGGCTCTGTGCCGGGGCCCCTTTTATTTATTTTACATACAAATGATCTCTTACATTATTTCATGCCTCCAGTAAAATGTATTGCCTTAATAATTTAAATAATGGCTGTTTCAGATACATGAGGCAAACTAATCATTGGTTTGGTTCCAACAATCTTATGCTGAATGAAGACAAACAAGACTCAAAAACTTATACTCTCTACTAATAATTCTTTAGTCAAAGGAGACATTATTGGGATTCTTGGTGTCGTTTCGAATGATACTTTGTGTTGGTTTAACCACGTGGAAGAATTGTCCACCAAACTATGTAAAATCATTTTTCTGCTACACAGATTAAAAAAATCACTGTGAATAATAAATTAAATCATCACTCATCAGTCAATCACCAGATCTGAAAAGGTCTATATACGTAAACACAAGCACGTCACATGTTGAACGTAAAGCCAAAGTTGAAAGGGAAGTACCTACCTTATCGAACTTATCATCATATACAAATAGATTTTTTTTTATTATTTACTGGAAAATCTCGTAATACAGTATCAGCTGATATCAGTAACATTTCATTTTTGATCGGTAGTGGTAGTACATACTATTGAATTATAATCTTAAACCAGCTGTAAGTATTTACTATTTTGCCAATTGTATTCTTCATTAATTGCGTGTCATTTAAAGTAAATTTCATTCTTGATGTTAGCGTCAATATTATACGGTTGAGGGTATGCTCAGGAGGAGGGTAGCAAAGCATAATGTAAATGTTGACAGTTTATTAGCATTAGCAAATCTACATCAGAATTATCTCTAATCCAGTATTTATTTAAACTCAGGTAATCTGATTATTTGACGGTTTTCCGGCTCTCATTCAGTATACCAGAAATAGACTACTTCAGTTTGGATACCATTGATTGGACATAATTCCGATATTGGTCTAAAAACTGTAATTGTTGTAATAAAGGCAATTTTAAGACTTGAATCTAGTAAAGTGCGTTTCCTGACTCGTCTTAACGAATAGAGACCATTTAAATTTCGTGCAAAGACGTTTGTCTTAAAATCCTTTAAGCATCTACAAAAACGTCTTAAGAATCCGCCCCTGGAAGTCGGCCATTGGACCTTACTGATCCTTCAGGATATTACTGGCGCCCTTTAATTAGAAACCTCGTGGTGTTTAGGAGGCTCCTTGCATAGCGTCGTGCACACGTATGTTAAGTGGTCACCAAGATCACCACATGTCAACCCACTTGATTTTTCTCCTTGGGGTTACTTTATCAAATTAATTATCAAAATTATGGAAGACCTAAAATCAAGATGAAATAGATTAGAAGAAAAAACTGCCAATACAGCTAGAGGAAGAAAGATGAGCTATAAACTTTTTGGAAGGAACTTCCTGATGCTATGGATCGAAATGTATTTTCAATCTCCATGAGGGGCTACCTGCAATACTTAGAGTACTCTATAAAGGGTAATAAAACAGCAGAAACTAGTGCAAGTTCTCCGTAATTTCGTTAACGTTAACTTCTTTGTTGTTTGGTCGGACGAGAACCTGAACGGTGACGTCAACTTCTTTGTAAGATAAATTAGGTCGTACGAGAACCTGAACGGTGACGTTAGCTTCTTTATAAAATATATTTGGTCGGACCAGAACCTGAACGGTGACATTCGTTTCTCTGGAAAATCTGACGTCTAAGTAATCATTTAATTTGAAGGTAAAAAATTATCGAATTTGATTCAATAACATTATTATACAGAATATCTAAGGGACTTTTTGGAGGAATCACCAACTGTAGGAAATTCTCTATCGTATATCAAATCCACCACTTCTAGAGGCATATTTTTAATTTTTACTTTAACAAAAATTTTTTTAATCTGTTTTGTTTATAAGAACGGTCCTTTTATGAATCTTTAACAAATTATCATTTTGAAGATGTTAAGAGTACAAAATATGGACGTATATTAATTTTATTATATCAAGATTTTAGAAGAACTTAAATCAAGATGCAATAGATTAGAAGAAAAAAACAGTAAAAACAGCTAGAGGAAGAAAAATGAACTATGTACTTTTTGGAGGGAACTTCCTGATGCTATGGATCGAAATATATATTCAATCTCCATGTGAACCTATCTACAATACTTCGAGTACTTTATATAGAGGATAATAAAACGGCACAAACCAGTGCAAGTTCTCCGTACTAACTAAGTAAGATAATCAGAGCGAAACAGAATACACAATAAATATCACAAATCCTAACAAGCCCTTCTTTGGAACCAGACAAAGTAACTAAAATTCATCTCGAAGCTGATTACCACTATCCCTTGTTACTATAAATTTTTGTAATATCTATTAGGTAAGATAAATGATAATGTCAACATGTTTGTTGTTTGGTCGGACGAGAACCTGAACGGTGACGTCAGTTTCGTTGCAAGATGTATTTGGTCGGACGAGAACCTGAACGGTGATTTTAGTTTCTTTGCGAAATCTGTTTGATCGGACCAGAACCTAAACGGTGACGTCTAGGTAATCATTTAATTTGAAGATAAAACATTATCGAACTTACCGATTCAATAACTTTATTATAGATATTATAAAGAATGTCTAAGGGACTTTATTTTGGAGGAATCACCAACTGTAGGAAACTTTCTATCGTACATCAGATCCGTCACTTGTTGAGGCATATTTTTGGAATTTTTACTCCTGCAAAAATTTGTTAAAGTCATTTTGTTTATAAAAAGAGTCCGATTATGAATTTTTAAAAATTGCCATTTGAAAATGTTAAAGAACAAAATATGGGCATATATTAATTATATCAAGATAATAGAAGAACTTAAATCAAAATGCGATAGATTAGAAGAAAAAAATATCAAAACGGCTAGAAGAAGAAACTTAGAACTTCTTGCAGGGAACTCCTAATGTTATGAATCGAAATATATTTTTAATCTCTATGAAAAGCTATGTAAAATACTTAGAGTACTCTATATAGAGGATAATAAAACAGTTCTCCATACTTACAGTAAGATAATCAGAACGAAACAGAATACACTATGAATTTTTGTAAGATCTATTTGGTCGGACGAGAACCTGAACGGTGACATTAGTTTCTTTGCAAAATCTGTTTGATCGGACCAGAACCTAAACGGTGACGTCTAAGAGTCTACGCAATCATTTAATTTGGAAGTAAAAAATTATCGAACTTACCTATTCATAAATGTTTGGTATACGAAATGTCTGTCCTTAATACACCAAACTAGAATAGCTTAGTTGGTTGATTGGGAGGTAATTCGAAATAGGCCAGGAATTTCCAAAAAAGTACGAGGACCAATGGCAAACATTGAAATGCGTGATGGTTACTTTGAACACTTTGACTGTCCATTACGTGCTCCTGTTTCGTTCCTAATGTCTTCAGTTTCTGTTCCACTTCTACCTCTTGATTTTTCTTAAATAGATTAGATTAACCAGTTCCTTTAAGGTTAGAAATTCGGAAGTTTGGTAGTTGACTGATTTGGTTAAAACAGTCAACGACGATCGAGGTGTGGCACCGGCATCCAAGTCCAATTGGTTACGTCATCCCTACGAGTTCAGCAACATCAGAGAAATTCTCTGGTATACCGTGGGTATTTGTTTTTGTAAGGTGGAGGTGCTACTTTTATTTGTTTAGAAAAATCATGAAATTGATCAGGTCCGATGTTTTCAGATCAAGGGTAGAAGAAAAAATCAATATTTTATTTCAGATTAACTAGGTACTGAACAGCACAATAATGAAATTGCGGGCATGAAAAGTGTTACTACTTTATTTAAACCTGTTACACCTATAAATATACTTCACACTATGAACGTATTTCATTCAACTAAATTAATACATTTAGTTCATTTATTCGCATATTGGTTTATTCGTTGGCGTTTTCTATAATCCAGGCGAAGAAATCAGTAACTCTTGTAAAAACGGAGGGTTTTCCTAGAAGACAATTACTGAAACCAAATGAAGTAATGCCCACTTGTATCCCATTTACCAACAGTGGTCCACCTGAGTCTCCAGAGCAGGTCCCTTTAATACCTTCGCCGGATGTGCACAAATGGCTCGGAACAATTACCTAAAAATCACGAATATAAATAAGAATTAATTGTATAAAGCACGGAATATTTATTCACACACACGCCGCACTCGTACATGCGTTTTTTTAATAATTAACTCTTAATACTTGAGTCAGTATTAATTATTGAAATTCAGGGTTCGTTTTCCCCCTCCTAGGGCATGTCTATTCCTTTTTAATATTTGAAGTTGATACTCTAAAGTTTAATCCCCAGAAAAAAATGTCCGAGCCGCTATGGAGTCCGAAGTTTGGGTACTTTTTGACACCAAGTGACTGTATTATGTACGTAACTCCAACAAAAAAATTACACAATGACTAAAGACATTATTTGGTAAGTAACGTAAGAAATAACACGCAAATAAAAAGTAACATACTCGAGTTTAATTTGATGTTCAAATTGCCTTTTCAGGCACATCATGTGCAAGGCCAAGAAATCCGAATTAAGTTGTGTTGTTGGTTTTTATTCTTTGAACATTTTCAGAAGTTTTTTTCCCAAAGGAGATTCGTCTCGGTTTGAGGTTATTCTCTGATAAATTGTCATCAACGCAGTTCTTCCTTGCAATGTGCAAACTCCTTATCAAAATATCAAATCAACAGAGAAACGCATACATACCTGATTCAAGGCAGGATCTTCAGCGGCACACTCTGCGTTTGACAGGATTGTAGTATTAACACCCATTAAAACATCAGCAATAGATGGTTCAATTCCTGTTGAGCCCCAACCTAACACGGTAGAAGCTTCATGCTCATAACTCTGAGTACCTATTGCCAATGGTACTGTTTTGATGTAATCGGTAAGAACAACGTTTATTGGCAGTTTCACTAGACCCACGTCATTTTGTAATGTGTTCTCGTTCCAGTCCTTGTGATAGATATAGCGAGTACTATTCAGTATCACTGTGTTTCCTATGTCTCCTAAATCGTGGAAACCCAGGCCTACCAAAATATACGAAAGGTTTCTGAAAATATACGGAGAGAATAAAATAAAATAACACACCCTGATTCATTTGTGATTATCTTCTTAAGGAAGAACTAGTGCATAACATGTTTTTGGAAATAACCATACAATAGATATTAAAGGAAAATATTATTTACATCTTCTGTTCCTGCTAAAACTATATAAGTAATAAGGAAGTTTCAACGACTGTGCAAGCGAATAAATCCACTTTTTTGCCACCAATGTATCTACAAATGTTTTTAGTTAGTAAACAAATTTGAAAACTTACTCTCCATTAACTGGGGCTAGGCAATGGGCTGCAGTTAGCACCCACGACGGTGATATCAGTGATCCCCCGCAGAAGTAGATGGCATTATCAGAATATAGAAACATGGCTGCTTGAAATGGGTATGAATGAGGAGTTACTTCTTCCCCACCGACTATTCTTGCGTTTGGGTTGCTCTCTCTGTCTTTCGGAAACACAAAGGTATCTCTATGCAATATTGACTTGTCCTGTGGATCAACCTCCTGATAATGAACAACAGAAATTAGACAAAATTCTAGAAAATACCTAACAAAGTAGTAGAAAGTCTGGATGATTCGCGCCTTTTGTGCCACCTCACATTTACAATTATATAAATAAAAGTACTACTTACCATTGATAGGTAGGTATTTGGTAAAACCAGTGCCACCACCAGGAAAAAATACGTATTCATCTTTGTTCTTCCTTTCTCCACAAAGTATCAGCGAAAATAATTCAGTTATTCGCGATACCGTATTTATAATCAAATACGAACAGTTCCTTTCCACTAATCTGTAGACACTTAAAGAGATTTCAGAGTTTTTAGAACAATGATACCGCATTTGCTCCTATCTAATTTGTGATCAATCAACATTCAAGATTCACGCTAACGAAAGTTGGATAATAACATCTGAGAATAATTACAATTTCGAATCCGGCCATATTCTTAAGATCACGTGTGGAGCATTGGCCCTCACTGCCATAATATTCCAACAGGAGTCGTACGCATCCCGGATGATTTTTAGTTCATCAACTAGTATGCAAACAATACGTAACCTATATCAACAAGTTAGCAGTGAAGATGTGAAAAGATCTTGTCAGTAACGCGAAAAAATACGTACGTGACACCGTTAAGGCAAAATTCAAAGAAAAGTATCTTATTATTAACCATAGTACACGAACTGTTTTATTTTATTATCTACTGGAAAAAGGAAAAAGTAATCGGCTTATACCAGTTACATTTAAATTGTTTGTACTTACTATTGAACTGAAACCTTTGTCAGTTGTTCCTTCTGTTAACTTCATTTCGATATTAGCATACCAAATTATATGGTAGGTCGAAAGGGTGCTCAGAAGGAAAACAAGGAATAAAATGAATGTGAACAATTTATTCAATCAAGCAAATCTACATCGGAATTATCTCTATCCAAAAAAACTTCACAATAAAGCCGCTAATAAAGTTGGCGAGTTTGGTGACCTAGCTTGTGGTATTTCCGTTTATAGGTGCTCCGAGTAACAGTTGCAAATTACATAACCCGCTCGGACTTGGTAAAACGGCTCTAGTACGACCCATGCGTTCAAAATCAATATACGCAGCTTTAACGCGCATCCGAGATAGAAAAGAATACAACGTAATTCGCTACTAGCCGTCCGTGCCGCCATCAATTAAGTATAGAAATTCGGAATTCACGTCTTTTGTAAGTACCGAAGTTATGTACCACTAAACCAAACCAGAGCTCGTAATTCACTTCGCTGTTTGCATTTTGCTGTATAAAACATCCATCGGCTGAGTCGACATTTCCCGCTTGGGTGGTCAGCGCAGCCCCAGTGAATGCCTTTAATTCATAACGTGGACTTATCATGAGCCGGCGAAACTTTGCATTTCCCGGTTGAGGTGGCAGCCTTCCGCACCAGAGTACCTATGCTCTAAGTCAAGTTTTTTTCGTTAAGCAGGAAAATACCTTCCTGGGTAAAATTAAATGTGGTGTGGGTAAAAAATTGTCACAACATAACTATATTTTTACGCTTAAGTTGATGTATTTGGATGTGTGGGATTAGTGATTTTTATTGAGCAAATAAACAACTTGGAAAAGTATGTGTACATATGCGTTACAACACAGTTCCGAGAGTTTGTTTATTGTTTTTTTTTTCTTCAAATTGAAATAAATATAGATACCTAAGTACCTGATTATCTCATCCTGCTTTTCGTTTTTTAATATTTAATATATAGAATAGTTGCAACACAAACAAACAAAAAAACCCAACAATAAACCTGAGTCAGAGTCATTCACCATTATTTCTAATTTTAACGCAGCGGTACGTACATTTTCACTATAATCTTAATCTGTGAGATATGTCTGTGTGCTTAGTTGATTCACGTTTGGCGAAATTTGAAAGCTTAATTACATATTTATCATGAAATGCTACTTGAGGTAGATGCCTTAAAAACCAGAATTGTTTAAAAAAATAATTCAAGTTATAAGTCCGTGAGGGAATGTAAAAGTAATCGGTTTTTTCTTGTTCCAATAATAGGTAATCGAAACAACAAATAAAAATTATCTTTTCTTCGTATACTTATAGATGTGTTGTTTGTTATGATAGAGGTCAAGTAGGTATCAAAAATGAAACAATGAATATCATTTAATTTAATTAAAAAAACAATATTTATTAGTTAATATCACTGATTTATTAGTAGCAACAAATCAAACGTCTACATCAGAATTGGTTCTGATCCATTCCTTAAACTCGGTCAATCTGGTGAAGACTGATGGTTTCCCAGCCTCACAGTCGGTGTACCCGAAAGACGCAACTCCAATTAGAATGCCTTTGGAGACGAGGGGACCTCCAGAATCCCCATTGCAAGTGCCAACATTTCCCCCGGTAGTTGCTCCGGACAGGCATAGATGAGTGGGTTGTATAACGCGTGCATATGGATCGATACTCTTGCAATCATCGTTAGATAAAACATTACTGACGAAGTATCTCAATGCTGACGAAACTCCGTCGTGGTTGCGCGTTTCGCCCCATCCAGTAATGGTGCCTGAAATGAATAGAAAATACTCACAACGTTAATAAATTAGGGACAGTTGTTTCTACCACAACAATAAATTAAGAAACAGTTGTTTCTCTCAACGAGTTATGTAACATAAAGATTTTATAGTGAGGATGTCGACGACAAAGGCCCGTTATTTAAGAAGCGAAATTTGTTTTACTTATTAGTCGTTTGGGACACTGGTCACCCAACGAAACATTATAAGAGAACTTTCTCTTTGCGTCTGGCAAATTTGTATATTCTCTTTCTACGGAAACATGGTATCACAATATATGCAACCAATGGAAAAACCTACCCTTTTCTCCGACATACGTCGAAACGCCATTTGCAACTTTAATGACTTTTACGTCGTCATTTTCTTCTAAAGGCTGACTGAGCTTAATGAGCCCTATATCATTAACCAGCTGCTCTTTGTCCCATCCTGGGTGAATGATGAATTCTTTACTGGACTGTCTAATCTGTGAGCTTTCGTTCTCGTCTATGACTTGGGCACCAAATATGAGGTCCACGCTTAAAGCGCTGAAAATTCAAATATATTTTCCATGTTTCCATAAACAGACAGACAAACCTAGCCAGTATTTTCTTTACCTATCCACACATGCAGCCGACGTTAACACGTAGTTCTTGGATACGAGGGAGCCGCCACAGAAATACTTTCCGCCCATAGTGTTGGCGTGGAAACCTACTTGGTACGGATATGCGTGTGGTTGTGCTTCTTCGCCTACAATAACTTTTGCATGGCTTACCTGGAACAAAGCAAACAGGATTAGAATACCATATAATGTACTTACATAAGTTGAGCGCAGTGTGGATTACGATTTGATCAGCTCTTGGTGTTCCTGCAAACGATTATCATAATATCTTACCCAGATAGCACAAACATATCCCTAAATTATTTTTAGAATATTTCTGCAGAATATTCTGTTACTCTTAAATTAACTTTTTTTTTTTTGGCATTAAAGACGGAGTCCATTCAGCCAGTCACCAAGACAATAATTAAAAGAAACCAATTAAATTCATCTATAAATAAAAATATTCTTTTTAGAATATTCTTCGAATACATTTCGATAAGATCGTGCAACAATAGTTTCTATGTACATCTCAAAGATATTACGAAATTCGAGCCAAAATATATTTCTTGTAATAAGGGTTAAAAAACGTACGTTTTAAATAATGGATCAGTGAAATAAGGAAATAACTCGATTAATTTTCGTTACGGCTGAATGGGATCCGCTTTTCCCCTGAGAATATCCTAAGAATAATTTTCAAATTATTGTCAGGATATTTTTGATTGATTTAAAATTAACCACAGAACCTATCTTTGTGCTTATTTTAAGAATAATTTTCAAATTACTGTCAGAATATTTTGAATTGATTTAATCATAGAATATATCTTTGTACCTACTTATTTTAAGAATAATTTTCAATTATTGTCAGAATATTTTGGATTGTTTTAAAGTTAACAATTGAATATACTTTTGTGCTTTTTTATGGAATATTCATAATAGAATATTCCTTAGATGTACTGCATTGAACTTGTTTTTTTTTATATTATAGTATTTACGTCTCGTATAAACGAAAATAAAAACAATCAGTATAAAATAGTTTTAAATGGTATTTTTATCATATTTTTTGTTAATAATATAGAAATATTGTATTTTTAAAACATATTCCATACATATTGTTGTGGTATGGAGATATTCGTGTAAATGTAATTTTTTTCTATTTTTTTATTTTATTGATGGTTTCTTTTGGCCCCACGTTGAGCGCCAATTTATTTGTTATGGTAGGGGAAAGATTTATATATTATTATTTTTTATTTATTTTATTTAGTGAATAATTATTTGTTTGCTGATTTGATTATTTTACAATATTGAAAAGGTATTTAATATTTATTGCATGTTAGTTTAGAGAATATTTTTAATAGCATGTCTTTAGTATTTATTTTTTGGGATCTTTCTTAGGAAGAAACTTACCTTTCCAATTCTTTAGCTTATATAAATTTTATCAATAAATGAAAATTAAGTTCTTTATGTGCTTTTAAAGCGATTCTAATTAAAAGTTGGTATTGCATGAAGTGCAAGGACCTGTAATTACTGGATTTGAATTGGTTATGCCTCAATCGTGCAGTTCTTTAGCAAGCCTCGCAGATGTCGCCCTCACTAAAGCACGGATACTGTATATAATGTTAGAATAAGCAGAATCTGTGGTTATATCAAACTAGACGTATGCAGATTTCAAGTTAACAACATTTATTCATTTATATCAACGAATTTGGTGAAAAATCCTTACGCTAAGATCCTGCGATAACTTATCTAAATCTTAAAACTATTAACAATTGAAATTCTTAAATTTTATAGTTTAAAAGAAAATGTCTCCCTTTACTTGTCTTATCAGGGATGAGCAGTCTATTTGATTTTATTTATTCTCTATGGATTTTAACGAATTTATGAACCTACGGCCCTCACTAAAGTTCATTGACTGTGGTAAAATGGCTGTCTTGTTCGTTATTCTGTGCTTTTCCACAATTAATCAAGACTATTTTATGTAATTAAGTCCTCAACTATATACTATGTAAGTACCTGATTTTTCTTTCTTCTGTTTGTTGATTTCTGGTGTAGCCAGGGTATTATCTCGTTCAACTTTTATTGAATTATTTACTTTAGCTCTACTTTTGCTCGTTTTTAACACAATTTTCTAATTTATTTTCAGGAACGACTTCAATTACGTGACGCCTGTCTGAAGCTGGTTTTTCAACTTTTTTTTTGTTCCTGTATCCATGGTGATCCTGAATTCTTTTTTCTTTGAGGATACTAGATGCCCAACTGTCATTTTGGGTTTGTATTTTTGGAAATATTATTCTTATATGTAATTTTGCTGTGGAAATCATATCATTTTTGAATTCTGGGTCTCATGACCGATCTATACATATCTATGTCATATTTCGTTAAAACACAATTTCCCTTGCCGTTCTTGGCTACGATGTAGCACTACATTTTAAGATTTCACTTTACAATACCTTTCTACAATTTTAATTTACAATGTCTCTATCCTTGTGACATAGACGATCAGTTTTACATAAAATTAAATCTTAATTAACATCAAATATTAATATTACGGTTTTCTACGTTGGTCTTTTCGCTTTTCGCTAGATAAAATTACAACCTTGCTCATTCTTTATTAATTATTGCTTATTTGACACTAGTGATTGATTAAACTTTTTTTTATTTTTATTTTTTAAAATACATGACAATATGTATCATAAAAATGTTTTTATCATATTCTTTATGAAGTATTTTCAAAATAATAATCCATAGATAATATACCTACGAAAATATTCATAAAATATATTTGAAATATATTCCATACATACATACCTAATATGTTTTTCAATTATTCTAATATTGTTTAATAGATGATATTCTAAAAATATTCATAGAATATTTGGTTTTTTTCTAAGAGTAATTGAAAGGTAATTTTTTCAATTAAGAAAATTTTCAGATTATTCTGAGAATATCTTGTGCTATCCTAGTTAGCATCCCATTTTCTGTTGCTCTATATTTTTCAAAAAATTAGAAGAAATGTCATGACTTCACGACCATTTTTCTGGGACGATATATTTACAAATTACAGTAATTATTAAAATCGTTAACAGAACTTACATAAGGATGAGCAACAGGGACTTGAAGCAGTGCTAATACTGGCAGATAGATGAACACAAACATTTTGCTTAGGTTGATTTGTAGAATGCAACAAAATAGATGTTATAAAATATACTTTTTTAACTTTATAGTATTAAGTCTGTACGATTGAATCTATAATCTATTTCTTCCCGACAAGCACGATGTAATTTTGTATTTTATCTTTTATTTAACTATTGGTAATCTTTATTGACATATTTGATTATTTTCTGTAGGTATTGATTGCCGTCTTTATCCTCATCGTAGCGCTGTAAAAATAAAAGCCTAGTAATCAGGTTTAAAAAAAATGGTCATATAGTAAACCGAAAATATTTTTCTTAGAAGACCCACTCGTGTACAAGAAAAAAACAAGGCAATTATCAATCATTTATTAGTAGCAGTAAAAAATCAAACGTCTACATCAGAATTGGTCCTGATCCAATCCTTAAACTCGGTCAATCTGGTAAAGACTGACGGTTTCCCAGCCTCGCAGTCGGTGTACCCGAAAGATGTAACTCCAATTAGAATACCGTTCGAGGCGAGGGGACCCCCAGAATCCCCGTTGCAAGTGCCAACATTTCCCCTGGTAGTTGCTCCGGACAGGCACAGATGAGTGGGTTGTATAACGCCCGCATAGGGATCGATGCTCTTGCAATCATCGTTGGATAAAACGTTGCTGATGACGTATCTTAGTACTGACGAAACTCCGTCTTGGTTGTTCGATGTTTTGCCCCATCCGGAAATGATGGCTGAAATGAATAGAAAATGGACACAGTTAGAATATTGTATAATATATTTTGAAAAATTGGGCACTGATATATATTTTTTTTGGAAGATTTGGGTCAAATCGCAGTAGAAGTAATTTTTCCCAAGCATTGCTCCATAATCCTTAGCTTCAGTAAAATTTAACCTAATTTTGTATTTTGATTAGTAAGAGTTTTAGGTAGAGCAATCAGCATACGAAAATCTAAACTAAATCTGCCACAGCACTTTCGCAGAAATATATGCAACCGATCGAAAAAACTTACCATTGTCTCCGACGTATGTCGAAGCGCCATTTGCGATTTTAATAATCTTTATGTTGTCATTTTCTACGATGGGCTGGCTAAGTTTAATGAGCGCTATATCATTAATCAGTTGATTTCTGTCCCATCCCGTGTGAATGGTGAATTGTTGACTGGACTGTGTAACTTGTGAGCTTTCGCTCTGGTCTATGGCTTGGGCACCAAATATGAGGTCCACACTTAGAGCACTGAAAATCCAAATAAATTGGTGCAAAATTGAAGGGAATATTGGGAAAAACATGGGCAATGTTTGAACCTCAATATTTTTGGAATTAGATGATTAATGATGATGTTACATAAAGGAAATCTGTTATGAAAAACTAAAATAAACAGACAAACCACTTAGTAAAACAACCTAGTACTTACGTATCTACGCAATGAGCTGCTGTTATGACATAGTTGTTAGATACAAGAGAACCACCACAGAAAGACTTTCCGGCGACAGTGTTGGCGTAGAAGCCCACTTGGTAAGGGTAAGCGTGTGGTTGCGCTTGGTCTCCTCCAATAATTCTGCCTTGAATTGGGCCGCTACTTCTCTCATTCGGGTGCACGAAATAATCCCTGAATGCTAATTTGCACGCCTGAAACAACGTAAACAGAATTAGAATTGGTTTAAATTTGGAAAGTAACCAGTAGGAAGCAATTGAGATGGATCTGCTGAATATTGATTTTGATGCATGTATCTTAAGTAAATATTGACTTCTGAAGGTTACTACGGGATGCACCGACATTTTTTCCTTCGACCAAAGAGTAGATAAGTTGCGACAACTGATGAAATATATCCTCATCATTGCTCCGTTATTTGAATCCAATAAATAGCTAGCTGGGTATAATTTATTCACGATTTTCAGTAATTACTTTAGGATTGTTAAAAACATACCTGAGGATGTGCCAGACTGGCTCCAAAGAGTGCTAGAGCAGATAAGTATGTGAACACAAACATCTTGCTGCCAATAAATGTAACAATGTGCAATGAAATAGGTCTTATATATATTTTGTTAGCTTTATATTATAAATCTTATCAATTCAAGCTCTTGAATCGATTTTTTCTAAGAGACGATACCGTTTAGGTTTTATCTAATCTTCTGTTCAATGAATGGCATAATCTATAATGAGAAATTAATTATTGCTTTCTGCATTGATTGTTGTTTTTGTCTCCATATCTCACTAGGTACTTATTTGATATCTACCTGCGCCACATTTGGTGCACAGGATTAAATCAATGTAGGGATTTAAACCTGTGAAGCAACAGAAACGTTTTGAAAAATATTTTTTAAATATTTTAAAAAAATATGCATTAATAAAGAAATCAATCTTTTCTGCATGTATTTTTAACTAAAAAAAAATATTTCCAGAAAATATATTTATTTAAAAAAATACAAGGATTTATGTCTCGGTCAGAATTTATTTCTATATTAAAAACCCTTTAATTCGAATGGGACTTCTAAGTGATTGGAAATGAATTAATCAAATTCCTTGTTTTTACTAACGAGACAAGTGGTATCACTTTATCTGAAGAGGATTTGTAGTTATTTACAAATATTCCAAATTCGCAGCAATTTGATATTATCTCCAGTATGAAAAATGTTTTCAATATATTTCATAGAAGACTTTTGCGTTAAATTTTATCTCAAATCGGTTGTATAATGTTTTAATGTTTATTTGATATAATGATAAATATAATTTTTTACAAAAAAAATGGTCTGTATATTCCGAAATCGATAAAAAACATTATTTTATACGGTTTAAGAGTAAATCTGTGTTCTGCAAGCTCTTTAAGTTTGCTAAGCAGAATATAATAAATATATAAATATGCACATTTTTTCGAAAAAATTACACCTGATGAGTGGAAATATTATTTGTCATGCATCGTGTAAATATCCCACATAAGTTGTAACGAAGTGATTTTTCCAATCAAGGAATGTTCATTTTTGCTTTAAATATTACCGTCACTTGGGTACACCCTGCCGCTGTTTTTAGTAAGTCCTATTCTAGTTATTAATAAGTTATTAATGGGTTGTTAAAAAGTCCACTGGTAAACAAGCAGTCAAGTAATTAATTGATTAATTTTCGACAATCCCCCGTATAAGTAAAATCCGAGAGTTGTTATAAATAATGGCCGAGTCGGAAATAAAAATCATTCGTTACTAAAATATTAATCCGTGTCCGTTTTAATCCGTTTCTTTTTGCAATATAGTATAGAAATTGCAAGTAACTCATTCCCGGTTATATACGTTCTGAGTTGATGCGCCTAGTTGCATAATCCGCTGGACCTCTGCACGTTACGCCGGGTTGTGCATCCGAATCCCTCGTTTCAAGTCGGAGACCGCCCCTCTATCACGCGACCTAGATACGTCATAAAGGTTACAAAAGGAAAACCAGCAGCAGTTCAGGTTCATTCCGAGATATTCCGCATTATCAGATCCGTTCGACCGCCAGCAATTGAAGATCAATCTGAAGCCATCAATCTTTCCGTACCGCCGCTCCGAGTTTTTAATAGTAAATTTCTTTGAATATAATATTGGTAAGAATTCAACGTAACCTGCTACAGTCTGCAGGTACTGCCTTCAGTTAAGTATAGATATTGAGAGATCTTATTGTCCGTGAGTATCGCCGTATTTTGCTACCAAAGTAAACTAGAGCTAATTAGTAATACCTCCGTTGGTCTTTTGTTTGCTAAAATATGCAACGGCTGCTGAGATTTGTTCGCTAGGGCCATCTTAAAAGCCTCCCTGCATAATAGGTTACCGGAAAACCTACGTGAAACCAAATAGTCATTATATGCATCAACTGCGTGGATCTGTTCGCTAGGGCCATCCGTACAGGTGATCTGCATAGAGTTGACTCGAAAACTTACGTTACTCAATATAATCATTAACAAATAGCTCTACGTTTGTGGCAGTAGTTTGCCGTGTGTTTCAATATTTTGTATAGCCTCAAATATCTATAGCTAACCGATTGCCCGCCGTTTATAATACATCCTAGTGGAAAAGTCCATTTGCTTGTCGCACACAATAATTTATTAATTCAACGTCTCCGAAAATTCCGCCGTAAAATCGCGTAAAGATTCTTGATTGCCAGCTTGACTTGTTTTTAATCATTTTGAAATAGTTTTATACACTTTATACACACGCGACTGTATAGTCGTGGAGGGTTTAGTGTAAATTATTCTGTTTCCAAATACTGCTGAATAAATACGTTATTTTAAAGAGGTAAAATTCACGAGTTATTATTTCTGCCATTTATTTCTGATTAACCCGTTTGAGAAGCATGATCGAAATCCATTAGATAGATCTCCAGCTCCGACCCCTGGCAATTCCGTGTCTCCGCTGTTTCGCTATTCAGGGTTGTTCTCCCAATAGGAGAGCCAAACAAGTGTAGTTCTTTGCACATAAAAATTAAAGGACTGGCGCCCGAGATTTCCGTATAAAAAGATTACGTAAGTATATTGACCGAAAGCACCGTAATAAATAGGCGCCATTACAAAGTATTTACCTTTGAGCTTAAAACTGCGTTAAAAGTAGCAAAAGAACAGTTTTTTATCTATCTTCCAATATCCTTAATTTACTAAATAAAAATTTGAATATTTTTTTTTGGCTTTAGGTTGTAGACCATGCAGCCAATTTTAATTATTTAATCATTATTGATAGATCTGCTTATTATTCTACACAGATAACTTTACATTCCTTGACATGCTCTAGTTTCCTTAATTTTGCAACACTTTTGTTGAAGAAACTCTGTTTATTTTGCATCTATTGAGATCCATAATAAATAAGCCGCCCTTCCTTAGTTTATACTAGAATATCACGTCTCTCTTAATGAATGTGTTTATATCTTTTTTTGGAGTATGTTTAGTTAAACACCATTATGTTGATTTAGCAATAATAACAAAACCTTAAGAATTACGAAAACTGAAACACTTTTGCGTTAATATGCTTTTACCAGCCGTAGTGCGAGGACGAAACTAAATTAATAATCCTTACTGTGTGTGTTTAATTATACCCATATTCCTAATAAGTTATGGGCTCAGTTTACGAACTAATTACCGTGTTAATGAGATGTATAATAAAACAATGTACAAGGTGAATTACGTGAATTGTTCAAATTGTTGGTGATAGTGATAATACTGAACAGTGATTAGTTAGTGACCTATAAATAATCAGTGCCAATGGCGATAGCACTAAAACTAAAAATATAAGAAGAAATATTAAACCATTTAACGGTAACAACTATATCATATGGAAAATTCGTATAATTAAAGCTCTAATTGCTGAAGAAGTTGCTCTACGAGGAAATAACAATTCGCAAATGATGGAAATGTTTGCAAAAGATTGTATTATAGAAAATCTGAGTGATACAATGATGCGGGTATGGTCACCGAAGAAGAAACTGCTAGGGAAATTTTGAAGCTCCATGAAATTTATGAGCGAAAAAGCATAGCAACTCAACTGACTGTACAAAAGAAACTACCGAGTTTCAAATTGAAAGGGGACACCCCCCTCCTGGAACATTTCATCAAATTCGATGAAATGCTTTATCGAACCAATCAGGCTAAAACAAAATCATTTACGAATCAAAGGAGGAACAAAAATAATTTTCGCAATTTTCAAGGAAGAAATAAGTACCAACATACGAGGGAGTTTAAACCAATAATCGACGTTTCAGGAACTTTTCGAATGGGCGAAGTTTTGCATCTATGAATGGAATTAATGTCCAACAAAATGAAAATTCTAATGCCGGAGATGAAATATGATTTATATTGGATTCAGGAGCTACCAACAACCACCTAGTTAAATTAAACAACAATTAAAGCAGTCACGAATGATTTTGGAGTCCAAGGAGTTTTGGAAAATGTTCTATATGCCCCTGATGCACCTTTATAATTTGCTTTCAGTGCGCCGTACACAAAAAGCTGATATGGCACTTGTTTTTACTGAAAACGGTGAAATAAGTAAGTAAAGAGGTGGTAAGCCCATAATAAAGGGTAAGTCTTTAAATAAATTAATAGGCATGAGTATATTTTAAATTAAATAAAAATAAAAGTAATAACAGCATTAAAGGTTAACTTTTTCATGAATGTTGACAGAATAAACCACATGAGTGATAAAAATGAACTTTAATGCCGAGAGGTGCATATTAATTTTGTTTTTAATCCAGAAACTGTGAAATTAAGATTAACTCAGTATTTTAAATAATTTTCAGTGACATTAAGAAATTAAGAAAAATTATTTAAAATTTTAAGTGACATTAGGAAATGTCACAATTATTTTTAATTGTCAAATCGGAATATTTTTTGTAAGAAAATCATTATTTTTAGCAATTATAATAGTAATAATACAATTCTGAATTTAAAAAACTGTATTTATTTGCCTTTTATTACAACACAATTATTATCACAAGCAATTTAGGTTAGCTTTAGACATATTCATATAGTAAATTAGGGTCTGGCTGTGGGTCAACCGCCCTAATGCCATTAAACAAAAAAAAAAAAAAATCACAAGCAATGAAAAATTTATGTTTACTATCCAACTACAAAAATTGTACAATAATGGATTACTTTAATGACGATTTTGAAGTACTTTATTGCAAATTAAAAAAATAGTTATTTATGCAACAAGTGCGTAAAGTGAGATTTTTTCACTACTGGGAATTTTGTCTCGTGAGCCGTAAATGCGACAATCCCATGAGTGAAAGAAGCTCACTTTTCGCACGAATTGCATACAATATTTTTTCTACTACCGAAATGGACCTAAATTCTCTATTAATAATGTGAAACGTCAAAGCTTACTTATTACGTCAAAACTTCATGTCATTTAAAAATCACAATACTGTTATAGCCCACTTAATTTTAAATGAGTGAAATTAATCAATGTCTATTATTTTTTTGTCTAATGTCAATGTCAAGAATATAAATGAAATTTCAGAATTGTAAAAAAATCAATTATTATTGTTAAAGAATACTGAAAATTAGGTGGTATGTTTTATAATAATACCGTGATATTAAATAAATGGACTACATAAAATTAAATAGCCACATTTAAATTTTTCAAAACAAGATGATTATTATAGGTGCTCTAATAGGTATGCAATTGTTTAGTATGTTACTTTACGCACTAGTGCGTAAAGTTACAGCGTGCGAAAAGTTAGTACTTTACGATCGATAGTAGAAAAAACATTTTTTATACTGCCATATCTCCGCGATTTATTATTTGCTTTTTTTTTTCTAAAAATGTAGGATGTTATTTAAAAATGATATATTTACTGAAAAACATTACAAATAATTGAAGAAAATTGAAAACAAAATACCAAAGCCATACTAGAAAATAAAAAGCACCTTAATTTATTTGAAATAATCATATCTCAAAAACAGTTTGAAATAAAAATAAAATGTATATTAAAATGTGGGGAATTGTATGCTTTATTCATCCATGTAAACAAATTGTAGGCAGTCCATTTAAAAAAATTGAATAAAATAATATTAAATATCAAGAAATGTAAACAGATATTTTGGACACTCGGTATAATAATAATTTATTTCAAAAATGTGTTTCAGTAAATACATCATTATCAATAACATCCTACATTTTTAGAAAAAACAAATAATAAATCGCAGGAGATATGGCGGTCAAAAAAATGTTTGTAAATTGACAAAAAAAAAAAACAGGAAACAAATCATAACTTGGCAACGCTGCATCCGATTGGCAAAATATTTTAGGGTGTAATACAGGGACGTTGGAGGCTTAACTGGCACCAAAAAATACAGGGTGGTCCATTAAAAAAATTATACTTTCTTGTGTAACTCGTTTTTGTGATACTTTGTATAATTGAAAAGAAGTTTACGTTGTAGTAGAGATGAAACATTGAAAGTTTTGTTAAGAAAGTTAGCCGTTTTGCACATTCTTCCGAGGGAACACTAAATGGACATCCTGTATATCTTTCTTTGGTCCTTGTGGTACCCCAGACGAAATTGTGTTTGTTGTTCCTGTTGATTTGTTGGTCACGGAACAGTGATGATGCAATCTTAAATTGATATAAAAATAATAAACTGATAATTGGAAACGTTAGGATTTTAGGAAAGAGCAGATAAAAACCAATCATAAAAAAACACTAAATTTAATTTAGAACTTGGTTAACACTTATAAACTATATAACATCACAAATAAAGACATATATGAACATCAAAATGCGAGAAAATATACGATATAGATAAAATCTAGTATATAATAGGCAATTTTTAAATACAAGAATAAGGATATAAAAATACAGGGTTGGCCTATAATAATAACTTTAAAAAATATATTTCTGAATATGATGTACGATGTACAGTTCTATCAAAATCTGGCATATAGTTAAATAAAATATGTATCTACAAATAGTCCTATTTGAAAACGAAAATCGGTAATTTGTACATTTGTAAACGGTCATTTTCCTTGGATAATTTAAATTTAAAAATGACCGATCACAAATATGAAAACTAGAAAATCTACAGATATATTAATGTTACATTAAAACCGGAACCTTACACTTATATTCACACTGGAATGCAATTCATTTTAACTATTAAGACCATCCCTGTTAACATGACACTGATTAATTAAAAAGCCTTTGGTGATATAAGTCCCTTTAACATATCAAAGGTATTACCATCCGGCTGGACTGTAGTGATTGCACCTTCCTCGGTTCTAACTTTCAAGAAGCCATAGTCGTCGATACCTGTTATCTTGACTTTTTGCTTTTCCCCTTCCTTCGAGGTCACAGTAATCATACTGTTGCTGCAAAGAACAAAACAATTAGTCATACGAGTACGTTTAGACATTCAAAATTCGAATTTTACTGTTCTACAGAGCCTTCATAAATGATCATAAACCACATGATCAAAAATAGGCAACCAGCTAGACATTTCATTCCTGCAATATTTACACCATTGGGTGTATATATGGTTGCCTTATTCTGTGATCATGTGGTTTGTAATCATTTATGAAAATTAACTAACGGAAACGTTCTTTTTTATTCTGTGAGGATTCTCGAGCCACGACGACAACGATGATGATGAGATTACTTACTTGTGTAACCAATATTTATAGTACAGATCGTACATATAGTCAATGTTGCCACTCTGAGCCTCTTTTACTAGCTTTTCTACCTCGTTGAAAACGGCAGCGAAATATGCCTCGTAGGATATGACCTTGATGGAGGTACCTTTATCCATGTTCGAGGTTCTTATCATATCATTTATGCAGATCGTCGGGTTAGCGTTGTCCAAATTTATTCCGGCACCTGTAAATACCAAAAAATACATTTGATGTTCTCATAGAAAATGCGTCTTTCTAGGATCGTCTATCGTCAGTTGTAACGGTCTTTTACTTACCAACATTTACAATTGCCATGGTGCCACTAATAAAAGAGTTCGCCAGTAGCCCGCCGATTTTAACATTGCCATTAGCATACAGATCATTGGGCCATTTTATGCCGATTTCCAGGCCCTAAAAGTACCCAATACAGTTGTGGAACTATTTCCTATACTAAAATTACCTGGCATCCGTTAAATCCCCGAATTGCATGGACTATGGCGACCGCTATCAGATGTTGAACTACCGGCAAGACTTTACCTAGAGGGGAATCCACTGGAATGTGAAGCTGCATCGAGAAATTGGCGCTACCAACTGGGCTTATCCAAACGTTATTGGACCTTCCTAGAAAACGAAGAACAGTTTGATGCCGTTTTTCTTGTCATAGTCACATTACTCACCCTCCCCCTTTGTTTGCTGCCTCGGTATAACCACTATGCCGTGTGTTAGGGTTTTGCTGAGCACGATTTGGGAACTAGCTAATACATCACAATATAAGACGAGTCTTCCGATATGTTCTGTTTCTAGAGCCTAAAATAGGTGTCGAGGTTATTTCGCGATGAGAAACGAAAGCACACATGGAGCTGTTTACACGCTAGGTACAGTCCGTTCCAATAGAAAGGAGACGTTCCGGACCAGACTTAATCTCATTATCTTATGCAACCAACAATACATCCGCGCAACTTGTTTACGTTTTGTCTCTTCCCTATTGAAATGGACTCCTACAATTCATCTGGTAGTTTGAACATGCAACGTGCATTTCCATAAGCTTAACGGCTTGCGTTTAGACTGAAGAAAACTTACCTCGAAGTAATTGACTGTGGAGAAGTTCGAGGGGCAGGAATGTATGAAAACGGGAAGAAAAGAAGTGGTGGGCGGTTCGGACTTTTCGTCTTTTCCGCAGAACTTTATAGTAATATTTTCACAAACCATAGAGTTGTCTTTGATACTATCACAATTCGAGAGGAGACTTAATTTGAGCTAAAAAAGAAATAATCCATTATCGTTCACTTTGAGGTTAAATATACCCAGGAAATTATGTGCTGCGCCAGTGTGATTGACTCTGTGCATCTTTACTCATAATATCGTTGGGTGAATTCTTAAAGAGCCATTTTATTATAGACCTCACCAAATATGAATTCCCGTAAAGGGTCTTCGCATCAATGATTGTAAACCACGTGACCACAGAATTAGGCAACGCGTATACACGTCTGGCTACTCAGTTGTTTCAGATACAGTTCAGCAAGTTGCACACATCTCCCCTATCAATTTCGAAACGAATCCTGTCAGAAACATGTAGATGGCCAGACGTGTATATTCGATGTCAAAAAAAGTCTACCTGGTTTTTAATCACATGGTTTATCATTATCTATAAAGGTTACGTATTAATAATTTTGAAATGACTACTCAAAAAAATTGCCAATATCTGGAGTAATATTTTGGTCTCTGTTTTCTATGACAAAAGAGAATGTGCGTTTTGAAAGATTTTGAAGAAATTAAGGCGTTTCTCGGTGATCTGGACGCTCATACCGTTGTGGAGCTGAGAAAAATTTGGACGCAACAGTATCTTGTAAAATAAATAAAACTGTGGGCCGATGGACTTACATCATGTCGGCCAAGGAAGTAGGCCGGAGTATAAGTTATATCGGAGGCGGTTGTACAATCGACATCTAAATGATTCGAAAGAATATCTTTCAAAATTTCCATCCTCGCCTGGTCGCTATCTCTTAAAGCTGCAAATTTGTTTTCGTCGTCTTCGTATTGGTTAGGATTTATTTCTAAATGGACCTGCAAATTACTATTTTGTACTAGTTATAATAAAGGAAGGCAACCAAAACTAAATTCAGACTGCTTCTCAATTTTGCGTTGCTGCCCCTTCCCTTCACTAACCTGCGAAAATATAGCCCTCCCTTCCGCACCCTTGACTTTGGCCAACAGCAAACTGGGAGTCTGCCAGGTTTCCTCGGTACCCAGAACTTGCACTTGTATGGTGTACTCCTTGCCATTGTGCTGAATTTCCACGGCCGAAGGAGTCCTCGGTGCTATCGGGCTGGACCCATTTCCACTACTATTAAGCCACAGCAAATATAAAGGTGAACCAAAAATAGGAGCCAAGTTACAAAAACCAATTATTTTATTTCGTTGAAATATTTATGAAAAGACGGGTAGTAGATGCTTATTTTAAAATGCTTTACGTTCCGACCATTTCGTGGTCTTCTTCTGAAGCGAATTGAGTTGGCCTGAGCTTCTCTATCTCTGCGTAGGCGGGAGGGGGGGGGGGGTGGTTTTGTTCCAGTGCTGCATATGCACTATCGATTTCCACGTCATCAGTAGGCGTGGCTTCGTTCGTTCCGTCAACGTCATTGATGCACAGAAAGGCATCGGTGGCACGAAGCCACGCCTTCCGATGACGCGGAAATCATTAGTTTGCAGCGAAAAACAAAGACACCCGAGTCAACAGAGCTTCAGAAGCGAAACGTTAAGCATCCAAAATAATCAACGCCGAAGACAATCCTGAAAGTCTTCTAGACAGCTCCGCGACGGGCTTACCTTGGATTGGAATGATCGTAGTCCTTCGAAAACTGCTTCTTCGCGGGCGACGCCTGATAACAAAATATGTGATGCATCATCTTCACTTGTTTCCACTTTCCGTAGGTAAACCGAACCAGTTCGTGCTCGCGCACCTGAAACGTTTCTCACAGTATGAAATAATAGGTTCAGACGGCTAAGCCTAATGCTCCTACCTCTGCTGTGGTGAACGTATGGAGAACACTGTACAAGAGGTCGCTGCACAGGCACAGCAGCTGCCCGCCGCTTAGTAAGTACTGCAGTAAATGGAACGTCATGTTCGGCGGTACGGTGCCGCACACCACCACCAGCACCGTTGAACCGTCCCACATCATTTGGTTCGGGTTCGTGGGCAGGTCATATAGTATATACCTACAAAAAAATTGTTAAGCTTCTTACTCGTCGTCAAACGAGCATCACGCGATCGTGAATGACTGACTGAGTCGTTTTTTCTCCCAATTCAGTCAATCATTTTCGATCGCGTCGCGTAATTACTTGTCTTTGTTTAATATAGTCGAGAGCGCTGCTTTGACATTGTCCTTCGCAATAGGGCTGTCTGCGTAGACGAGTATATTGGGAGGCTTCACGCCTTTGTACTTGGTAAATGTAGACCCGTTACTGTCGGACAAATAACCCTTCGGTTCTAGGAAGACGCCGCCGTTCTTCTCCTTGTCTTGCAACTGATCTTTAGCTTGCTCACATTCTGCTTTCCTGCTAGGTTCGTTTTTGACGTCGTTATCCACCTCCTCGCAAACGGCGACACTCTTTACCAGTTTCTTCTCAGAACTAGTACTTCTTTTGTTCAGAGCTTTGCCGTCTCTGCTTTTCTCTTCTACGGGCTTCTCGGAGCTTCTGCTCGGCTGTTCAAGGTCGTTCTTGGACTTGGCTCTTTCTAATTTGGAAGAATCCCTCTCTCTCTTATGCTGGTTCTGTTCCCGGACTCGGTCGGTTTCATCTTTGGTCTCCTTTTTAGAGTGGTGCTCCCGCACTTTAATCCCCTTTTTAGAGTCGGAATAGTCTTTCGGTGCCTTTGCACCGTTCCTCTCGTCCCTTCCATCTTTCTTAGCCTCTTCGTCTTTAACATCTTTTCTGTGGTGGTCTTTATCCGTTCTCGAGGTCTTATGCTTGTCGCTGCTTTTATCCCGCTTGTGGTCATTGGATTTGTGACGTCTATAGTCACTAGCTCCCACTTCCAAGGTGTTCTTATCTTCAGATTTCTTGCTGTCCTTCTTTATGGGCTTCACTTCGCTGACTGGAACTTTCTTTATGTCGACCTCGGTTTTTGTAGCGCCGTTTTCTATTGTTATCTTCGGGCTGAAAATCAGAAAACTTCAATAAACATAATCGGACAAGAGTTGATTTTGTTACGTTGTGGTGTCCCGAATTTTGGAGTAAATATCTTTCAAGCTCTCCACGAACTTCGTCCAGTACACTGGGGCATGCGAATATTTCAAGGTGGTTTCCGTCGAAAATTTGCGATCGTACTTTATTCGAATGGCGATTCCCTCAACGTCAACGGCTGAAAAGTAATGGGGTTTGGTAAAGTCAATGGTTATTGATTGGAAGAGGAGAAAATGGTTTCCACTTACTTTCAATTTTCAGCAGTTTAAGTTCGTGGTTGATATCCACGGCGTTCTGGGAATAACAGTGAACCAGTTTGGTTAGTTTGTCGATATCAGTCTTTATGATGGCTTCAAAGTTATCGGTAACTTTCCAAGCTACCAGCTCTCCGAAATTTTCCACCTAAAATGGAGAAAGGCGTGCAAAATTTTTGACATGGTTTTCAACTACTGTAATCCTCACCTGTAGTATCTCAGCTGAGTGTTTTACGTAACTCTCTAACATTGCTTGCACTAAAATATATATGTTTGGAGTTTCTATTTTTTGTTTGGTGTTATGAAAGTATATGGGAAAATGTCGTGAATCTTTGGGGAAGGTTACCCATTGGGACAGGCTAATTTTTTGCTGTAAGGAAATTTTGATTAATTCAGAGGTTATCGACGACACTAAAATGGCTGCAACTTTTATCTTACAGCTACAGTTAGACAAAGCATCAACCATAATTATTTAAAGGCGCAGATAGGAAACCCACCGGCTGCGCCAAATTATGTGCTTCTATATTAAGTTACATGCTAAATATTGTACTGCTATTTAACTTTCGTGTAGCATAAATGCATAGTAATTAATTATTAGTATTATCCAATAGAGGCGTTGCCTGTTAGATAACGCTAGCTATCAGCTTTACAATATTTATATGAGGAAAATTTAAATCACTTTGTTATGTAAGTAAAAACTTATCGTTTAGTATAGATAGTTACATTTGCGGAAACATATTTTTGTCAACAGATTAAATAAATGTTTAATTATTGTAATACTTAAAAGATATAAATATAAAGTTTCGGCCTCCAATGTTATCACCAATTTACGTAATCCTTTGTTGGTTCGTACTGATTGCCACTGTTTGCAAGGTTATAGACCCTGCCACATGCTTACGCATGCGCAGAAAGGGCCCCCACATCAACGTATACTATTCAACGAATCAAGTGTACCAACTTACCTTCGGTACAATTGTGCAGCCCACCCTGTCCCCGGAACGAAAGAGTAAATTTTCGAAACTCCTCGACTTCTTGGTTTCAAAAATTACGTTCTCGTTGCACACCAACAAGGCGTTTTGAGAATTCAGAGTCCCGTTCAGTTTGTTTTTCAGGGAGCCCAGCCGCCACCACTGCAGTACGGTCGCGTACATGTAAAATATCGTAAAAAACATATTCTTGGTTTTTACTCGTAATAGCTCGCACTAGTTGTCGTCCATCTTTGCCAGCTTGTAACTGAAACCAAACAATTTTAGATAAATTTTCAGTTTTTTTTCTAAGAGTAAAACCTAGAATTAGTTTTACGGCACCATTCACTAATTCCTAGAACTATGTGTGTATATATAGCATCAGCCCTAGTACAAAGTCTTGGGGAACCCCAGACTCGTCGCAATCTAAAAATCAAATAAACTTATGTCGGCCAAACCAGATCATTATAATAAACTGGGTTTAAGGAGCGTAAGCTCATCTCAAATGTGACTTGATAAAAATAGCTTGTCAGTTGAAATAAATCACTAAGGGTATCAGTAACAGTTGAAGAGGAATATAGGCAACTAGAGTAAATAGATGGATTCTTTTGAACTTCTTAGATATTTATTAAAAAAAACTATTATATAAAATGGGTCAAGAATTTGTTATGTAGATCAGTAAATGTTTATATATTAATGTATAATATTTGCCAACGATAATATAATCAACGATATTGATTATGAAAATGACACTACAGAAGGAAGTTTACCTTAACATTTTTATACAACGCAGGATTATGCCGACAAACATGCTGGACAATCTCAGGTCCCAAAAATATTTAGTGATTCTTCAAGTTTGTTGACCTTAACATATTTACTATCTGCATTCGCATTTGAAATTGTCAAGGCCGTGTTCCACAGATAATAAGCATAAATTTTTCCAAAATGATACGAATATAATTATATTTACCTAAACACGATGTGGTACAACAACACTACGTCAAACTGATAAGGTGATAGAGATGCTTTAATGAGCTTATTCTAGATTTTGCATTTTCCATACAGTAGGCTCCAGAAATCTTGGTTATGAACAAATTTTACCTGTAACTATTGTTCCAATACCAAACCAATCCTACTCATCATTCACTTAATTGTTAAAGGTATCCACTTGTTTTCTCCCAGGTTCCTCTGTACTAGTTACTAGTCTGACTGCCTATATTGACAGCACTGAAAGCACTGGCTAGTGCAAAACTTACTGCACATCATTGACGCAAAGCAAAATTAGAGTCAGACCTAGAACAGCACCTTGGGGAACACCGCCTCTCATTCACAGCATGGAAACTTTATTAATTGAAGATGAGAGTCTCTTTATGCTGTGGGTGTGGGAGATTGGATTAGGTACCTAAATTTACCTTGGCATGGCAAGCTTGAGGAGAATACGACAAAACGAAGACATGATTGGGTAACGAGTCCAATAACTTTGTTGTTCCAGGTAGGAAAAGTGCCGTCCAGTAGAAAACGTACCGCATAGATTCGGTATCGCAAAACCGGCAGACGGAAAATAAATAATAATAAAAATAGTCAATTAAGCGCAGCAATAATTGGCGTCCGAGCCTCTCTCGCGTGTCGATTTTTTTACGCGGAAGAAAGGGGGCAAAGCAACAAATCCTGCTGACATGACGGTTGCTATGCCACATTTAACAAACAGAAACCAGTCCAAGTGCCGTTATATTTAGTTCGTAATCTCCTGATATTTACAATAATAAAATTATTACTTATTATAAACTTAATTAAACACAACATTGTCCAGTATTGTTTTAATAACTTCCATCGCGAAAACACTGATAGTATATCGGAGAAATTATAACAAACAGCAATAAATAATAATTTAGTGAGCAGTTCTTATCTCTATTGTTACAAAAGGGGCATCAACAGTGGCATTAAAGAGATTACGAGTAAAAATACAGGATATCGGTAGGTCTTTATTTTATACTGACCACGGGCAACGAGTTTCCGTTGGGGACCCCCTAGGTAAGTCGTGTGATAAATATAGCCGTCGGTTTTGCCTGATCTGAGATTAAATAGTTCAAATAGGGGATTCCCGATAGGAACAGTTCGGGTACGTTTTTACTACTGATTCTGGAAACTGCTGCTCAAAGATTTACGTGATAGCGGGACAGCCCTCGACCAGGATTTTCGACCTCATCGCGACACTAGGATTCTATTTTTTTCAACAATTCATGTCAATATGAAAAAAAAATTCTATTGCGACTGACGTCGTGGAAAGGTTGTGGCGCGTTTCTAAAGGGTACATGTTTGAAAAATCGCTAAAATCCGACAAAATCGCCTCTTCTCAAAAATTCATAACTTTCTTAGGTGGCAAAATTCCAGAAAAATGATTACGCTTCAGGATTTCCTAAATTACATCTAGTTTTCAAAAATAAAAAAAAAAAATACGCCGCCGGTCCATCTCGAAGGAGGCGCGAGTTATTAAGCTCGGCCCGGACGCGTGTTTGGAGAAATTTGAAAAATTGAAAAAATTGCGAAAACACGAATTCTTTAAACGCTATTTCCAAACGAAAAATGCCGCCGGGCCGCCGTTCTGGTAAGAAATCCAAGGTAGAGGGTCCAACTTAGAACTACATCGTAAATCGCACGGTCTACTACGATTTTCGAGGCAGTAGGAGCGAACGAAAAAGTTGAATTTTGACGTTTTGACGAAAATTTTGAAGTTGGGTTAAAATTTGCAAATTTTCTGAAGCGGTCTTGGTAACTCGAAATTTTGGTCGAGGGCTCTCCTACTATACCGCGGATTTCTAAATATTCATTGGATTGGTACCGCTGCTGGCGATTTAGGGACAGTTCTATCTGGAACTCTGTGCCATTAAACGCAACAGGCCACAAAAGCCACTGATAACAAATCAAAGAAAAACAATTGAACAGGCATTATTCCCCTTCTAGATGCGAGCTGAGCAGCAACACGGCCACAGTTCAGTAGGCATATCGGTTCAAGAAGCCGGCACTATCCAGTGAACTGTAGATTAATAATAGGAAAATAGAGTTCCGTGCAAGGACTTTTTTTTTAAGAACACCGAGTGTTGTAAAAACTGATAAATGTATTCGAAATTACCTTCGAGCAGTTTAACCGCCTGTGATTGTGATAATAATAATTTGTGCTCCCAAATAATGAACAAACCGGCGTATGGGGAGGCGAAGCATGGCAAGAGGAACTACAATTGTATTCATAGTGTTAAAAAACCGACGAAAACAATAGGTCAGTATTCACACAATTATATGTAACAGTCTAGCTTGTTTACTTATTTGTTTGCATGTCTTGTTGAGCAAAGCTGTCGACCATAATGATTTATTTGTATTTGTATACATAACAAAATTTTGTTATGTAAACTTGAAATGAGTTTGCCATTTCTATTGGATCAGTGCTGATATTAGTATAATTTTATAAAAATTTAAAAATAGAAATGTAACCCCTTACTTTTTGAAAAAAACTGTTAATAAAGTCAACTATAACTAGATAAAATATAAGAGAAAAACTTTATGGGAAGAAACTGCAGTCGGATGTTTTTGTAATTAAGTGTTAATTAATATTGTCATAATGTAAAAAATTTGGAGTCCAACACTGTATTATTTTAAAAATTGGCGGATACAAGCAAATAAAGAACATGGCTTTAAATGCGTGCGAAGTGAATTATTTCTGTGTTTCTATATAGAAATAAACCTTTATTTACATTAACTGTATTTTTTTAGAAATAAGAAAAGAAGAAGTTTTAGCCATACGAAATAGGTTTCCAACAAAAATTCCAGTAAGTAAAAATCCCTCTTTAATAATAACGTTAACTCTTATTATTTAAACAAATTTTTAAAATGAACAAATTAAAACAAATCAACCTTAAGAAGCTATTGCCCAGACTAAAACATCCTTTTATTAAAATCTTAATTTTTGTACTCCTTTAAAAGTTTATGGAAAAAAATATTTTAGCAGACGGCTCTGATATTATTTATTTCTTTTTCAAAACAAAATTCTCTATGTAAATAAATAATTAATATGGCTTCATTTTGAAAAGGTAATGCTTATTAAACAACTGGTTTTGTCCTTATCTAGGTCATAGTTCAAAGGTTTCACAAGGAATCCCATTTACCACACCTGGACAAGTCAAAGTTTTTAGTTCCACAAGAAATTACTATGTCACAGTTCCAAACTATAATAAGGTAAATTAAACTAAATTTTTCTTAACGATAACTAAACATATAACCTTTTGACACCCGAGATAGCGGTAACAATAATATTTTGTAGTTTTGGCCTTTGGGTCACATTTCGGGTTCAATTATGCATAGCGGTTGCATTCAACTTGTTATGTTTTACACATAATTTCATAAGCGAAACAAAAGCAAAACAGAAATATTTTGGAATGTACTGTCCAATGTCAAAGGAAAACCCACGATGAAGAACACCCTGTGTAAAGTTTTCGTTCTAGCTTATAAAATAAATTCTGATTCTAAACAAGCTCACTACTACTATTATTAGCTTCGTTTTTGTTACAGAAATCGTATCCACCTGAACTCCAGTCAGGCTCTATATTTATTAGTCAATAACAGGTCGATGTTGAGCCTCTCCCTAACTTTGGCGGAGGTTTACACAGAACATGCAAACACCGATGGCTTTTTATACGTAACCTACGCTTCGCAAGAGGTCTTCGGAATGTGCATAGATTCGAATGATTACAAAAATAAGAAAAATTGTAAGCAAAATCATTTAATATGTAAAGGTAACTTGTGAATAGATTTAAGTAAATTTTACTATTGTCCTAAAAGACTAAAATTAATAGCTTTAGATTTTTTCCACTAAGCTTGCAACCAGCAAGTGTATTTGTATATGAAATTGATGTGTTTAAGGCAGATACCTAACGTTTAACTTTATAGTTGTAGATATCAAAATTATGTAAAGATCTTTATAAATATGCATTCTACCACCTTTAAAAATTGGGTTCTGAAAAAAGGAAATTATACCTACTGGAAAACTGGAAAAAATTCATTACTGGCTCTGGTATATACCTACATATCTTTTATTAATACAGTAAGGAAAATAAAGAATAATACATTAGCGGTCGAAATATTTAAAATTGTAATATATTTATTTAATTCATAATTTATAAGAAATAGGCATGACAATAAATTTTGACCTATATAAAAACCACAATAAATATTGTATAAAAAATATAAATGGGTCCTTAGCATTTTATAGAGTTGCAATATTTATATCAAAATTTGTCCCATACTTACCTGCCTATATATTATAAATTTAATCAATAATTTTTAATAACTAATTATTTCACATTAACAACCAAAATATGCAGAAAGGTAAATATTCTGCCCGTCTATCGACCTATTAAATTAGAAATGAATTCTGGAAACGAAGATATATATGTTGAATGCTGGAGTAGGATAAAAACGAATTATTGAGGTTTTCTTTTTAAACTATAACCAATTTAATTTAGCATCTCGTGCAAAGTGTACATAATTAGAATGTTTAACGCAATGATAGCAGGTTTAAGGTAATTCCACACCTCATGATCTTATATGGAACGCAAAGTATTTTTTCGTCATTAAGGTCTATTTTTTTAAACAGACATGTTGGTATACCTATTCAATATTTAATTTTATTTTGTGATAAATGTATGTAAATTCACACACCTGTTTTATTTGTCTTTTGTACACAGTGAGGTTAGATTTTATTAAACTGTTTTCATAAATCAAAAATAGTTTTATTGATTAACTCTACCCCTATTATGTCAAATGTGTAAAAGTAACGAATAAAAATCATTCATAAAAGAGGAAAATGGATGTAAAGTACTTACATTGATCCAATTTTTGTCAAGAAAATGTTTGTAACTTTGTATTGTTAATTGCGGATTTATTGAACGATGGAGATATTATGGACTTTATTTATTCAGCGTCAGCTTATTTATTTAGTACCGACATTTATCTTTGTAAACTAACTAACAGCACAAAATGCTTCTACCCCTTTATACTCAAACAATTCGCTAACAATAAACACTAAACAGTGAAAAGAACAATCTTATCTGTCAACTGTCAACAGTGTCAACACCGTCTGTTCAAAGTTGGCTAGGTGGCAATTATAGAGGAAGAAGAAGATTGTATGTGTATGTTCTGTGGGTGGGTGGGACATCTTATTTTCTTTTCAATTAAGTAGAATTGTAGAGTAGTATTACTAATTTGAGTAATCTACCTTTATCTACTCTTATTAAGTCATATATTAATTAATGAACTTTTTTTGACCAATTAATATTATCCCATAAACAAATAGCGTGAGTTCGAGCGTGAGTTATATTCGTAAAAAGTCACGCGCGTAACTTATTGTTTACAATTTACACCAATCTCCTTCAACTTCATGCTTAGCCTGTCCAATAGAAATTATTTTCCGAAGTCCGATACGGGGAAATAGAAAATAGAATGGTCCATTATTATTGAGGGGAGGAAGGGATTTGACATTTGAATAGTTTTGACGTACCGTTTAATTAAGTTATAGGTAATGATTATTGTTATAATCGTAGATAAATTATAGTATTCAACTCGTACATGGTAATGGTAAATAACTCGCTTGATGAATTATACCACTCGCCTGCGGCTCGTACTGCAAAATTCATCTGTGTGAGTTATTTATTACGTAACCACTTGTAAAATAATATACTATTATGTTTGTGTGTAATATATTTCCTTTTGGACAAAACTTTACGCTCCCACCCTTTTTGAATTTTCATTTCTTAGTCCTATTTTATCGTTATTTGTTAATTTGCTGCGCTGACCTGGCATCACGAACTTCTTAAAACAATTTTAAGAAGTTCGTGCCTGACAACACTCTTCTATATTAAGTGCAACCAACATATATACAGGTATCTTTATTCTAACCTCGGAGATAGAACGAGATAAAACATATATCTGATGGATCAACCGGAGAATAAAGCAACTCGATCGAATACTTATTTTCTGGTAGGCGGAATTGTTTATTCGTCACGGATGGCAACTTGTATCGGTGCAACCAAATGTGTTGGTTCTGTCCCATGTTCTATGGTTCTGTGCTCTGACTGCTCTGTGCTGTGACTTCTGTCTTCTGTGACAGAACGTGGGTATCCAAAAAAGTGAAGTAAAAAAGATTAGATTTAGATATTCTGTGGTGCTAAAAAGAAGCAAGAGAGTGCAACGATATTATGTGGATGCAACGGCGTAAGCTTTTTATGCTTTTGGATATAACAATATGACTTTTTAAGGAGCCTTACGCTGTTCTGTGCTTAAAAACATTTTCCCTTCATAAATTTCGTGTATAAATGAAAAGAAATGGTGAGTGAATTCAATAACGCGCGGCGGTGTCTGGGCGGGTTTTGAGGTTACCTCATTCCGGTTGCTAATAACAGGTTTGTGTATTTCAGGATCCAAATATGCCGCCACAAGGTTTTGCACCTCCCCCCGGTATAGGAACTCCACCTCTGATGCCTCAAGTGCCGATGCCAGGTATGGGGCCTTACCCGCCTATGATCCCGTCATTCAGTGTACCTCCACCTGGATTTGGAAACTTTGGCCCTCCTGGGACGCCAGGACCGGGTATGCCAGGTCCAGGTATGCCGGGACCGGGTATGCCAGGTCCAGGATTACCCGGACCGGGAGGACCAGGACCAGGCCCAGGAGTTCCCGGAGAACAGTGGTCCGAACATAAAGCACCCGATGGCAGGACTTACTATTATAATTCGGTGACTAAACAGAGTTCGTGGCAGAAACCAGATCAGTTGAAGACGCCTGCAGAGGTAAGTCAATAATACTATTTCCATTTGTTCTAATACAGCTGGGAAGCATTTGCATATTTTTTAGCTGTTTTAACAGTTTGTGCAGGAAATGTATTATTTTTTTAGTTGTTGCTGTCACAGTGTCCGTGGAAGGAATATACAGCAGATAATGGGAAAATATACTACCATAATATCAATACGAAAGAGTCAAGATGGGTAATACCTCCGGAACTGGAGGAAATCAAGAAGAAGATTACAGCCGAGGAGTAAGTTTTGTGTGATAAGTGTGTTATGCCATGTTTATTTTATGTTCTTTTAGAATAAAACCTCCGTCAGCTCCTACAACTCCTATCGAACCGACAAGCCCTATCCAACAGCCTAGTGCACCAGCGACGGATTCCAGTTCGCCGAACATCTCTGCACCTGGTAAGAAGTTTTTAAATTATTATTTGTTGCTTATACTGAAGTTCTTTTGTAATATAATAATTAAAGTGGAAAACTGAGCAAAAAAATTACCTGTTCAGGTAATGGAAAATGTGGCGTTTGCTCCGGCGTTGGGTTTAATTTTATTTAAGAGTAAAAGAAACAAAAAAATAATTCTGGTTCACTATTAAACCAAACTGTGTATCTAATGTTATGAAATTTCCTTTTAGAGGCAAGTCCGGGTGGAAAAAGTGCTTTAGAAGCTGCAATGGCTGCGACTTTGGCTTCTATTTCGTTACCAACTCCTCCGCCAAAACAAGGTAATTATTGATCATTGACAAATATATATTAACATAACTAGTTTTTAAAAAGGGTCACGAAAAGGTTTATTTGTTATTTTAGACGAAGACTCTAACATGTCCAATCATAGCGAGCCTCCCAAGGACTCTCGTAATTCAACGCCCGAGCCGAAAATGTTCAAGGATAAAAAGGAAGCTATGGAAGCATTTAAGGATCTTCTAAAGGACAAAAATGTCCCTTCTAATGCCAGCTGGGAGCAGTGTGTTAAGCTTATTTTTACAGATCCAAGGTACGAGACTTTCAAGAAACTCAACGAGAAAAAGCAAGTTTTCAACGCCTACAAGACACAGAAACAAAAAGATGAAAAGGAAGAAAATAGACTGAAAGCGAAGAAGTCTAAAGAGCAGTTGGAGGATTTCTTGCTGCATTCTGATAAGATAACTTCAAACACCAAGTATTATAAGTGTGATGAAATATTTGGACATTTAGAGGTAAGTTTTTTTTTTGTATAAAAAATATAGAATTATTACAGCAATATGTCTTTTCAAGAAAATTCATTTTTCACTATTAAGAACTATATCTTATACCATATTAAACGTGAAGCAAATGAACAATTAAATTGTCATTTGTGGGAACATTCGCTTGGAACAGTGTAGGATTCCCCTTTTTCTAATTTGCGTAATATTTTTACGCCTCATTTTTAAAGTAAATAAAAACATTATCCAACAAGGATATAATATTGATCAATTCGGGGCCAAATTTTTAAATGCGGTGCATCTCATTGAGCAGTTACACATCTCTTCTGCACTATCATCATAAATAAATAGTCTACAGGTTATTCCAATACTTAAGTGGGCACAGTGCTCCTATACATTCTTTTCCCCATTAGATTTGGCAGAATGTTGTCGATTCCGATCGTCGAGACATCTACGAGGACGTCATATTCTCCCTGTCCAAGCGTGAAAAAGAAGAGGCCAAAGTCCTGAAGAAGAGGAATATGAAGAAACTGGCGGAGGTCTTAGAGTGCATGACAAAGATAAACTTTGACACAACGTGGAGCGAGGCCCAGGTATTGCTCCTGGAAAACAACTCGTTTAAGAACGATGTGAATTTGTTGGCCATGGACAAGGAGGATGCATTAATCGTCTTTGAGGAACATATCAGGGTTATGGAAAAGGAACAAATGGAAGAGAAGGAGAGAGAAAAGAGGAGGATGAAGAGGCAGTGCAGGAAGAATAGGGATCAGTTCTTGGCACTGTTGGATCACCTGCACGAAGAGGGCAAACTAACCTCAATGTCATTGTGGGTTGAATTGTATCCCATTATATCGGCCGATATTCGGTTTTCTGCTATGTTGGGTAAGTAGCAGGGTAGTGGTTTCTTATTCTCGTAGTATTTCACGCTTTTTTCTCTGAAGGTCAGAGCGGCTCCACGCCTTTGGACCTATTCAAGTTTTACGTGGAAGATTTGAAGTCGAGGTTTCACGACGAGAAGAAAATTATTAAGGAGATTCTCAGAGAAAAGAATTTCGAGGTTAAGGTGGATACCACCTTTGATCAGTTTGCTACTGTTATTTGTGAAGACAAACGATCCGCCACATTGGACGCAGGGAATGTTAAGCTGACATTTAATTCATTTTTAGAAAAGGTACGGCGCCCAAGGAAATCAAGAACAAGAAATGTTGGCATACGCCTCTGTGAACTGTTTTAAGTGTTATTTCTTTTTAGGCCGAGGTAAAAGAAAAAGAACGAATAAAAGAAGAAACAAAACGTTTAAAAAAGTTAGAGATGAACTTCAAGAACTTATTACGAGAGTTGAACGTAGACTTTGAACTTTCCTGGGAAGAAATCAAGCCTAAGATTGAAAACGAAAAGGAGTTCTTAGCGTTTGACATGGAATTGGAAAGAATAAAGGTGTACAAAGTAAGTACTGCAGGTTTCTTTGTAAGAAAATGCCAATTGATAGAAATTGTACGCAGATCTTTTTGTTTTTAGGACTTCCAGCATGAGATGGAGGAATCGTGTAGTCATCATCACTCTCGATCGAAAAAGTCAAAGAAAAAGAAGAGCAAGAAGTATAAGTCCTCGAGTACTAGTGAGTCGGAAAGCGAAAAGCATAAGAAATCCAAGCACAAATCAAAGAGCCCTACGCCTTACTCCGAAGAGAGCGGGGAGGAATACAGAAAGAAGAAATCCAAAAAGAAGCATAAAAGAAAGAGTCCATCAGTGAGTTATTACTAATTAGTTTTTTTTTTCTAATTTGGTTTTGTTCGTTTAGGTATTTATTATTATTTAATTTTAAGTTATTCGAAGATATTAAATAACAGTAGTATAGAAAGTAATGGTTTTTGATTATTGATTTTTGTATAAATTTGAATAGTATACCTTACAACGAACGATACTTATTGAAAATGAAAGTGAGGTTATAATAGTGAGTTTGCAGGAGCGAAAAAGGTGGATATCTTTTAAATATATCTGTAGGTTAGATTGCTGTTTGTTTTGGCACATTTAATTGAATTAGACTGAGTAGAAAGTTGATTAGTGAGATAATAGAAAGCGGGAACAATAATCTGAAAGATACGGAATGTTTGCAAAAGTGGTACATTTTAGGCGGTTAAAATTTTTCGCTTGTACAACCGAATTTTTTAAACTTTCGCTCTATATATTGTTTAAAATTGGATTTACAAATTGAGTTTGAAACGTTTAAAATCCACAATTTTTTCAAACATTCTACTTTAAATGACACGTTTTAAATATTTATTTTCTTATTCTTTACGGGTTGGTAACTGCTACCTGTACTGCTTTCTTTCCTGTTAGATAGGGCGATATCGGAAGGATTTTTTTGTATCCAATTTGATAGTACATCTAATAGTTTATAAAATGCCGGTCTGTTGCAGTGGGGCACTTCAAGCGTTGGCACTAGAAATGTCCGTTTGAGTCCTCAAAAATAAAGCACTATTGACTAGCTTTAAAGTTTATTTTAGTAGTGATTATTTAACACTGATCGTTTTGAAACTAATATGATTAACTTATCAGTACTCGACCAGCATATTTGATTCAATATTCTGCATTTTATTTCACTTTCCTGTCATAGGCAAAAAATATTTTTCCACATAATATTTATCAATATCTTCTCTCTTCTCTCCCACACAAGGCTCTTCTAGAGTCGTAATTACATGTGGTGTATTTATTATATTTATAGATCAAATAGTTAATGAATTTGGAAATGTTTAAAATTAACAAACATAAGTTGACCTAATTTTTATAATTTAATTCAAACAAAGTACGGGTGTCCGTTTAAGGACAGCACTGAAGAGTGAAAAGATGGCATTTTTTCGTGGCATTCCGATTATGAAGTCAAAAATATCAAATAATTAGGGTTTTTTGGGGACCCAAACCACTAGTTTGGTTAACTGTGGTTTGGGTGGTGATTTGTTGAAATAAATTCCTATTTAAAAATACACCAATCATGAGCTAAACCGCAGCTAACCGGAGTTAGTGGTTTGGCTCGCCAAAAAACCCTTAATGAAAAAGTTCCGGAAAAATTTCTGAATAAAAAAAATCATGTATATTTCTACTGGAAATCTAACGTTATGACGTTATCAATGGCGAAAAGCTTTCAAATAGATAACTTGCGTTCTAGCTTGCATTCCAATTGGTCCTGAAATTACACAAAATTTGTATTTTCTAGTCAACCCTGTATAATTAAAAAAAAAAAATTAACAAAAACATTTTATTTTTAATAGCAAGGTGGTTTTGCAAGGAAAAAATGTGTGTAACAATTTTTTTCTAACACAACAGTAAGGCCGTAAATGTTAACATTGGTTTCTGCCTAGATGAACCATTGGTTACTCTTAAAGTAAAGAGCCTTATAACTCTCGGAAAAATAATTTCAGGAAATCTGTGGAAACGCTAAAGATTGTTGAATATGAAAATCGGGAAAAACAGCTCTAAGCAATTTTCTGTTATTACACCTATAAAATATAACAGAACTCAAAAAATAACAGAGAATCATAAATATTTAAATAGAAATATAAATAATACATTAAATTGAGATTGCGTCCATCGTCTAGCACAGTACATTGCATATTTTTTTGGGCCTGTGGTCCCGCATGGTATTGGCCGTGTTGGAAACACAGAATATATATCTTATCCTCTTCAGTACAACTTTTAGCCTCGAAGATATATTTTGTGTCAATGGTATAGACTATAGACATAGTTTAATAAGAACAGTTGAGACGGAGACGTTTCCCGTGCTTTTCTAACATAGTGACCTAGTGAGTAACGTATAGTAAAATATAGTAGGCATTAAGTGGGAAATTTAAAAAAGATGTTCTTGCATCAGGTATTTTGTGGCTGGATTGAATTTAGCACCAAGAAAAATCGTCTTTTAAACCCTAGATATTTAAATATTTTATTAAAAATTGATTTTTATGTAGTGATGTAAAATAGCATGCTATTTATTTTTGGGTGATATATATCAGATATATATCATTTGATATATATCAAATGATTTTGCTAAAATCAAACTCTATTATAATTAGTTTTTATGTATTGTTTACGTCTTCCTTGTTAATTTGACACCAAATACATATATAATATTTGTATTTCTGAAGAAGTTAATAACAATATCTACGTTTTTTGTTATGTATTATTGTTTTATTATTTTTGATCTACTAATCCTATTAATGTAGGTAATTCAAAATTTAATGTTTTTTTTTTAATTCAATGCCTATTGTCTATTTATTTTGTTAAATAAAATAATGTAGTTCCTTAAATTATTGTAATATAAAGGGAGCGTCTACTTAACCGCCGATTTCACGATACGCAATCGCTACGCTATTAAACGATTGACTTTAATGTTGAAGATTTTTTTCCCCTAAATACGTTTTTATTTTATTATTTTAAAAAATACCATATTGTCACACTAAACCTAACTGATATATTTAATATTTAATTAAAAAAAAAAACGTGGGTACTGAACTTGGGACCTCTCGCATGCCAATGCTGTACAGCTCCGATAGACTGTTGTATGAACTTGAAAAACATGTTAGGATCACTTTATGATAATCGGTAAATAAGAACGGCGCCAGCCTATCGAAAAATTGACATTTACTGACAATTGGCACCGAAATGTTAGGTTAAGTTTGCTCATCTGCTTAAATTAGGGGGGGGGAGTGATATATATCAGCTATTAACGTTTATATCATAGCAGATATATATCAAAATTTGATATATATCATTTTGATATTTATCTTCACTCACATCACTATTTTTATTTCTTAGCTATAAAATATCTTTTCTAAGCCATCAGTTCTACGAAACTAAGCCACCCAGTAAATTTTATTTGCTCTCCCTGTACAACCTACTAAACTTTAAAACAAGGTCACCCAACTCGGGTTTTTAAATTAATTCATAAAATAGTGCGCTGTCCCAACTTTCTCTGTATAAATTCTAGTATAGATGTATTGTTAAGAACATAAACTACCGTGTCTTCGTATTTGCACACTACATAGTAAAGCAGCTTTCGGTTCATTTGATCATATTTAATAGCGAATGATGATATTTGATTGAATTATTTCTATAATTGGTTTAGCATTTAACTAAAAATTACTTTCCAATAAAACATTTCCTATCATGCTTCGAATCGATCCCCCACTTTCCACACTTTCCCACACACCACAAAACTGGCAACTTTTAAATGCAACAATCACAACAAAATATTCAAAACACAAAACTGACACTGACAATTTTTAACAATAACCTCAAAACACCAGAGGAAATATATTTGGGGTTTACGAAAACTTACTGAGCGATCTGCAAATACCCTTCTCTTTTTCTAAAACTATAAGAATAACAAAGACAGAAATAGTAATCTGAGTACACGGAGTAAATTTTCGTAAACCCCAATTAATACACCAATCGTCCATTTTCTTTTGTATTCCTACGCCACATAGATGCCATTCACATTTTATTTACATTAGAGTAGGCTTTGGAAAATCTGAATTCTGTTGGTATGAATGACTGTTTTAATTACTGAGGTTATGTTGAATGTTGAATGGTCAAAAACATAACCACAAATTCAGATTTTCCAAGGCCTCCCCTCATGTAAATAAAATGTGAATAGCATATAAGTGGCGAATTTTAGCTGGCACACCTCGTACAAATTGTATCATATTACGTGGGCACGAAAGCATATCGAAATAATAGTATAAACATATATGCCTGATACTACCAACACCTTAATGTAGGACTAAAAAAATAAATAAATATTTTATTAACGGGAATTAATTTTAAATGAATCGAGCTAAGGCGTATTTAATGTTTATGTTTTTTAACAGCATGTATTTATGCTGTTTTTTGATTGGACTTTTACGACCTCCAATGTTAACGCTGATATCAGACGCTGTAAAATATGTATAACATGATCATGAATATTGCTTTGAAGCTCACCAGAGAACAAACGGAATAGAGCACTTGAAATAACTTGCAGACGGATGTCAAATGATTTACATATATATGCATTCACATTTTATTTACATAAGGGGAGGCTATGATATGTTTTTCTTAGGTTATCTCAGGGTTGTCTACTATTGACAAAAAATTGAAGTGTCAGATTTAATTGATCGTCACTGTTATTTATTTTTGGCTGAATTGCCAAATTTTTTATTGATAACATTGCTGTGCTTCTTTAGGGTCTCATTCTGGCAACTATGTAGAATCAATATGAATTTGTGGTTATGTTTTGACTTTTCAACATAACCTCAGTAATTAAAACAGTCATTCATACCAACAGAATTCAGATTTTCCAAAGCCTACACTAATGTAAATAAAATGTGAATGGCATATAGGCAGCGATACATGTAGTTCCATAACTCACTGATATAGGTCAAAGCATGGGTGATTAGTTCTGATCAATTTCCATACATGTGAATTATTATAACCACAAGTATTGTATCTAAATAATAATAATAAGATATAATTGTTATAACCATTAGATTGAGAGGTTTTCCTGTCGTATTTCATATTTTTGTTAACTACTAATACTAGTATTTATATTGAGAAATTGGAAATTGAAATTGTGATTTGAAGGGGATCACCTAATAATGAAAGTGTTATTTAAACAGTTTTATTTCTTATTTGTGCAATGGATTTTTCGGATTTCTTTTTAAATTCCATATTTATTTTCTTTTTAAATTCCATATTTATTTTCTTTTTTCAATGCCAGGAACATAAACAAATATTCTACATTATTTTTATTGTTAATAAATATAACGGGCAGACTATAATGGAACATTTACCACATAATAAAGTACATAATTTACAAGGATAGCAAATGGAAGTGGATTATTAAACATAATCAATAGAATCCTAAGTCATGAATGTACTAAAACCGCGGTATTAGCACTCTGATGCCTCACTTTTTTTGCAAATAATATCGCAAAAAAGACATTTTATTCTGAATAAGGTAAAATACGTGTTTTAAGAATAAAACACTCTGGAAAAGAAAAGACCTGGCCCGTGCATAAAGACAATATACACTACAGCGGCGTATTAAAAGCATGGAAACATTATCGTTTATCTAGTTGTTTAAATGAACCGAAATATTTAATAGCTTGGGTATTTTTTCACCTATTGACTTATGTAATTCATGATTAAAACATTATAATATAGAATCTGCCTCAACTCCAACAGACCATGTTCCCTTTGGAAGTTGCCGCATATTAAATATTTTAAATCCCATTTGAAAAAAGAGACACTGAACGTTTGATAGTTTTAAAAGAAATTCACTTTATTGCCTTCTGTCAAACTTCATTCATATAAATTCACTTGTCCCTCACAGTGGCTGTTTTGTTTACGTGAGTCGCTTTGAAAATAAAACGAAATTGTATTTTTGGGAGCGTATTTCAGTCTGTGCGGTATCCCGTAACATCTACGACTGTTTGGGTTAAATTCTCCTAAATGCGGTGTGTCATTTTGAGATATGACCTTCAAGTGGAATTTGAAACCACGATGGGAAATGGGATTAGTTGTCAAACAACAAACTACAACTGTAGCCAACAAATATTTCTTGCTATTTGGGAGAATTTTGCAATTCTCAGAAGAATATACACCACATAGAAGCTTACAAAGACTTGTCCTTGCTCTACTGTACTACAATGACTTAAAAAGCAGAATTTCCTCCCCAGATTTTACACCTTCTTGTATCAATTATATTACATTTTCCTCTTGTCCCTGAGGAGCCTTGTTTGGCATGGGGCTACGCATTTAGAGACAACAGACACACGCACCAATATCCGAGGATATTGGGATTGATTACGTTTGCAAAAAAAATATTTTTTGTTTTCGATTCGATGTACATGTAACGAGCGTTTCCTGCTGACATTTCAATCAACCTTCTTACCATGTGCCTTAGAGGCACCTAGTTTGAATCGCTTCCAATCAAGATTACAGTCACTACGGAGCTAAGATAGTACTAAACGTTTTGAAATTCACATTTGTGAGATTTTCCGTCATAGTAAGGTACAGGGTGATCATTTTAAGTGCCTCACTCGATTTTCCTGCTTTATTCTTCACCCAGGAAAAAAATTCAAAAACCATACTTGTGTACTTTTTCCGAGGAATCCGATTCCGAAAAGATAAAAACAATTGAATGTCAAAGAAAAAAGTTATGGCCGAAAAACTGAAAAAGAAGAAAATATACACCCTTGTATATTAATTCGGAAATGGATATGTGACATTTCACTGATTGTAAATGTGTATCAGATACATATTTTTCACTTTAAAATTGCTTTAATTTTTTTATTTTAGGTGATACCTTGTATACTGAGCTCAGTTTAAAGAACATTTCTTTCTGAATTCAGCAATATATAACATATTATCATTATCTTTCATATTTAACAAGATATTGGGGTTTAAATTTAAAATAACACAAATATGTTATGAAATAAAATCATGCATGAAAACAAACAAAAGCATTTAAATTATTTATTTATTTCAAAAACAAAAGAAGATAACTTATATTCTGGTATGGTATGGTTTTTGAATTTTTTTTCTAGGTGAAGAATAAAGCAGGAAAATCGAGTGAGGCACTTAAAATGATCACCCTGTACACAGAGTTTAGCTATCTAGCAGGAAAACAAACGTAGTGCTACAGACTAACTAATCAAAATTCGAATCCGTCAGTTTTGCTGCAATACATATTAAATTTTTAACTTTTTTTTTTATTTCGAATAACTTAAATTACTAAATATAAAACTGTTAAAGACATTAGAGCAAAACCAACCAAAGGTTTTATGTTAAGAATATTTTATATTATGATTGGCAGTAATTTTTCAGCAAAACAAACACTGCATGCACACTACGACTTTTAAAAATGTTGTGTACATAAGTTCAATTCATAAAGTAATCCAGCAGTTTGAACTTTAACAAGAACTGTATACAGGGTGTCCCACTTATCGTGCTCACCATAGGTATCTCGGAAACGGTAAGATTAAATGACACCAAATGTAGAGCTTATCAGGACTTGCTATTATGTTCAAAAATATTTGAGTAAAATCAACTCAAAACCTGATTTTTATCATTTTCATTTTTTCATTGTAACTTCTTTATTTATGAAAATATTTTAATGCAGTTTTTTCATTCATAGAGCACTTTTTGATGTAGATTTTGAAAAAAATATATTTTTGGTAACTCTTAGATTTGAGATATTAACACCAACTTTCATTCTTCAAATACAAGTCATACCTGCATAGTGCATATGGCTTAGTTAAAACCCAATTTCTATTCTTTTTTGCTTAGGAAACATAAACAAGTTGATTTTACTAAAATATTTTTGCACATAATAGTAAGCCTTGATAAGCTGGGACACCCTGTATAGGTAATGCTCCCTGTTATCGTAGATATGCTAACTTAGAGGCTCAAATTACAATTAAAGCTTAATATTTGGTTTATGTGACGTTATACCATTATAAAAAATGTTTCTTTACAAAGCAGTAGAAAATGATATGAGCGATCCACACTTTTAAAGTAGACTACATATTTATAGTGCACATAAAAAACGTCTGTTCGAAGCCGAAAAGAACTTAAAATCCGACGTTTTTTATGTGCACTATAAAGATGTGGTCTACTTTACCTTTTCTACTGGATTATAAGTTGTAATGCCGCACAAATTAATGCAATTAAATTCTTAAAATACCAGAAACACGTTTTGTTTCTTTCTTTAAAAAACGCATGAACTATTACTTAATTATCTAGTGTTGGCTGTACAGATATGTTTCAAGTAGGAACGGTCACTTTTACATTAAAAGCTAATGTGGTCTTTGCATAAAGTTTTTTATGGATGGTGGTGCGCAGTTTTGTGAAAAACGTGAACAAGTTTTTCCCTTAATATTCTGTACAGATGTCTCAGAGTGACGGTCTCTTTTAAATTAAACACTGAGTTGATAGTTGACAGCAGAAGAAAGGTAAGTTTATTTTGAGCCTGATTTTTAGTCACAAAAGTTTTATTTTAAATTTTTAAATGAAGAAACAAGAACAGTAAAAGTATTTTAAATTTCTTCTCATCGTTTGTCATTTTTTTGGTGCAGTTTTGTGATATTTAGTATTGCTTTTGCCGTCTTTACTTACCTTAAAGAAACATTTTTGACCAATTTTTAGAGAAAAAGATTTTTAAAAATAAGTTTCTGAAAAATTTCTTATGGTGTAAAGCACATAAAATTTTATGCTTTGATCACAATTTAAGCTTAATTCGAATCCTTATCTACTAAATAAGATAATGCATAGTCTTCCACTAGAAACACTAATTAATGAATTCCTGTTCTTTTAGTTTTACAGGAGTGACCATATTTGTGGAGTAATTTATGATTTGAACTTTTGTGTAATTTAAAACCAGCTTTAATAACCTTTTATTCTAAAATTATGTTCTAATACTGACTTTGTTTCCATCTATTAGTAGGTTAATTACCCTAACTGTGTCTGTTATTGTATATTGTTAAGTAAATTGTTTTTCGTTCAAATAAAGTTATTTGGTTACTTTGTACAAACACATTGATTATTGCCACCTGCGAAACGCTTTCTTATCCGAAATTCAAAAAGTCTGATATTGCAAAAAATTATCCACCTTTTTCGCATCCCCCACGTACCTAAATTTCTTTTCCATAACCAAATACAAAATTAGATCTGTTAAAAGCCAAGAAGGGAACATTCTGAAGAACCCACAAATAAGTTAAGACGTTAATGGAATATTTTTTCAATTTCTGCAGAGCACGCCGACGGAAAAATATAGACAAGACACGGATGGACGGAGTGGCGATGTGAGTGAGTCTGAACTTGAGAAACAAAGGGCGTTGTTGTTAGCTAAACTAAATGAGAGTGATTGAGCAAAAATATGTTTTTCGTTTTTATGTCGCCTGAAATTATTCTTAGAATTATTACTTTGTCAAACAGAAAAATGTGTTGTCGAGCAATTTCGCAAATAAATAAAAAAGTTTGTTTTCAACAATCTAACTAGGATGTGTACCAAATTGTTTTTGTTAGCTTTGAGGGCCGCCTGTGATGAACAGTGTCGTTATCGTTAAAGTCAATATAAATTTAATATATCTCTTTATAGCGCAGTTAAGCTAAAATATTGTCCTTGGACAAAATTAGTGCCAAAGTGATTTTACGGACATCACATGTTGATGCTGTCTTGATTTTCAGCAAAAAGGGAAGTTAGCAGTTGAAAGGTGTTTAATGCAATAATTTAATACCATGCTAACGCAGGTGATATGTTCTTGAAGCTGTAATTAAATATAAAAAATAACTTTTAAGATTGAAAAAACTTTTTTGTTCTATTTTGTGTTTACAATCTATTTTCACAGCGAAATCCTTTTTCCTAAGTAATGCTGTTCATTTTGTTTTGGGGATTCATCGTCAGTTAATCTTCTGATATTTTGGTTGAAAATATGATTTTTAAATAAGAAAAAAAATGTAAATATGTTGACGTAGCTAGCTGTATTGCCGCACAAAAATCAGGTATATTGGTTTATTATTAATTATTACACAACTTGGACGGAATATGAAAAATTCGACAATATTTTAATTAACAATTAATTAATGCTAAGGAATTGAAATTGTCCTAATGAGTAAATAATTTTTTTGGAACGTTGATGTTCTAAATGAATGTCGTTACCTGAGCTAGATCTACAAAAATTATATATAACGGATGTATTTAGCGTTATATTTGAAATCACTATAAATAAAATGAGAAAACTAAACGATGCAATTATTTTTATTTCTATAATTACAGTTTAAGGACCTCGGCTTTGTTCTTGTTAATTTGCATTTAGAGTTGAATGAAACTCAAATTATAGTTGCTTTCGATTTTGATGGAGATATTAAATTTTTATTGATAATATGATATAGGATTGAGCGTTCTTATTTTCTCTATCTATTGACACGAAAGGCTTAGTTAGATATCACCTAATATCAGAAGTAGCGTTTTCATTGTATTAAAAGACCTTTTAGTTACAGTTATGCGAGTCTTGTGTTTTTGTGTTTTACATTCCAATTATTTTGTTTTAGTTCCTAAACAACACCCGATAAGTAATAATTCTAAAATAATTTTCGAAACTGAATCACAAATGATATTTTTATTTTTTAAATTTACCTGTTTTGTAATTTCTACAAAGTTTATTTATTTTACCTCTTTTCTACATATTGTGTTAAGTAAAGATCATGAGAAAGTAGTACATTGTATGTACATCTTCCTCCTTCCGAACTGGGTCCCTAAGGACTAATTAGGACTAAGTAATATTTTTTATATGAAAAATGGGCTTATTAAAGTTTACTTCGTCCAACACTTGTGTTTTTATCATCGGTTACATGGGATATATTTATGTAATTAGAAATTAGCAATAATTTATGATTTAAACGAAGCCATGTTTGTAATCGGTAACATCCTGCCTTGTCCCAAGTGACTCCGCTGTCACATTACAATTATTATATTAACAAATGTGTTCTATAAGTTGAAGAATTATTTTTCTTAGATGAGGAGTTATTTAAATTTGTCAGAACTAGAAATAAAATAGGCAATCTCTTGGTGTATGTAAAGTGGTATCCATTTTTTTCAGTCCTAAATCATTTGTATGTATTAAATATTATAATGGACCTAGTTTTTAATTATGTGGGCCTTGTTTAGATATTTATAATTTTTTTTGTATAAAAACTAATTTGTATAAAATAAAGAAAGATGTTGAGGCGTAAGAGCCTTTTGTTCCTTTAATACCATATTTCGTTTCAAACATACTAGGTAAGTGGAGATTTAGACAAAAAACTGGTGACACAAGATTTTTGCGCTTATACGTACATGCAGCTTATTAGACGTGTTGATAATAAATGAGAGAAAGTGACTACTTGAAAGGTAGGTATAGTCCGTTTCTATTTATACAGTATGGAAATCAATTGTACGTCCCAGCCTGAGTAAAGGATGGAACAATCAGCGGAGAGCATTCCCCACTGCGTTGACCATATAGTTATCTCATCATTCCATCTTTTGCTCAGATCGGGGGCCTATAATTGCTTTCCATGCTGTATAACCATTTGTACATACAAAGGTGTAGTTTTTGCTGAAATGTACAAGGTTTTCGTTTTGAATACACCATCTTCGACTTGTAAATGCTGATTTCATACTGTCAACAATTAGAGCTGGTATCTTGAATGCTGAGATTTTTTCTTGTATTGCCACCAAGAATGCAGTAATTCAAAATTTCAAGACAATTGGACATCAAAAAATCAGTGAAAATTGAATTATGAGAATATTGGACGCCTCTTCAAATTTTCGAGTGTTCAATTTGTTTTTCTTGCAGTGTCATAGGGAATACATAAGCATGAAGAGTTTCAGGCCAATGGGGCATAGGGAAAGGACTTTTAGACAATATTTATATGGATGAAACTTGAATTATAAGATTTGAGCCTCGCAAGTGAAGTTAAATAAAAGTTTGTAAAGCCAGGGTGAGGTTGTCAATTATAACTAGCAGTAACTGAGAAATAACGCTGCTTTGCCAAATGTATTGGATCGTGCGCATCATATGACTAACATAACCTTAAATTTTTAGTTTTTGTAAATTTGTTTTCAATTTTAATTTTTTTAGTTTAGTTTAGTTTTAGCTTGGATCCGTTATAACATTTAAAAACTCTCAGACGTATATTTATAAAGTTTCAATATTGTGGATTATTAAAAAATAAAATAGACTGCTAATTATAGGTTGGAATTCCAACCAACAAATAGCATCTTATTTTATTAGACCAAGGCAATTAAAACTTTATTAATAATGCACTGAACAAGATTTTGGTTGATAGTACTGAATCGAAGCAGAAATTTTTATAAAATTGACGTAATATGTATCCGAAAATTTTAGATACATGCATATTATTATTTCTTAGGTTAGTTGTGACGTCACTTGCGCGTCACCCATTGCTTATTTATATTAATTGTTTAGGTTTTCAAATTACAACTTAACAAATCATTTTTTAATAAAATTTCTAAAAGAGCAAGTGCGTAGAACAAGAAAAAGGCAAACAATGCGTTTATAAAACAAGGTACAAATACAAAACTGTTGTGGATCATGTTTATAAACACTACAGAAATTAGACAACCCCCCAAATCCAAAGTTAAAGCTGTCCGGAAGAGTGTTACACATTTGAAGAGCGTAAACATTCATACCCACCGACATTGCCGGTGCTGAGGCTCGATCCCACTGATCCCAGTCACAACGTGACCAGAGCCATGTCTAGTTAGTGGTCGCTCATGCTGTAGTCCGCCGCACTACCGAGTCGCTTCATCATAATGACACTCACATAACCTTAAATTTTTAGTTTTTGTAAATTTAGTTACATTAGTTTAATTTTTGCATTTTTAACTTGGATCCATTATAACATTTAGAAACTCTCGCCGACAGAAGATATATAAAGTTTTAATGTAAATTTAGTTAATAGCACAGAAACTAAGCAGAAATTTTGATAAAAGCGACATAATATTCAAAAATCTTTAAAAATGCATATGTTTTAAGGTTAATTGTGACGCCACGTGCACGATATCCGAAAATAAACAATTTTCAATAATTTAAATTGACCTCTTCAAAGATGTCTATATTTTGTATATTCTATGGTTTGTGTTCTACAGCCTTCTATGCTTCAATTATGGTTCTATGGCGATTAGTTCCTGAGACCAAAAAAACTCGGTAGGCTCGTCTATTGTTAGGCGTCACTGCAAACAAAAAACAGTAAGAGCACGTAAAAACGAAGTTTTTATTCTAAATTTATGATCATTTTTACAGTAATAGTATAACTTTTGTGATGTGTGTGTGTATAATGTAGTGTGATCACGTTTACGTAAATTTAAACGATGTGAGATGAACAAATGGATTTATAGTGAATTGTTAACAACACCCACCTGCTAAGGTATGTACAATTTTTAACATTTAATTGATTCCGTTGTAGGACCTAAGACAAAGAAATTAATTAGAAAATTATGTTTCTCGTTTGGGAATAGCACGAACCCGAAATTTCCAAAAGTAATTACAAAAAATTTAGTTTTAGGTGTCCTCAGAGTTAGTATAGGTAGTTTCAAAGACTACTTTGATCTTTGAATTACCTATCTAATATTCGGTAGATATCAACTCGAGCAATATAATATGGGGTATTTTGTAGTTGCGTTGATAAATTCTTGTCTGTCCAACAGCCGTTGTGTTTTGTTTGTTAATTTAGTTTGTCAGATGCAAGCAGAGCCGTAACAATATTTTTGGCGCCCGGAAAATTCCTAAAATGGTGTCCTTTTTTAACTTATTGTATTAATGAAGAAGCTAAGCGCCTTTTGCACTTTATACTTCGTTGTATATCCGATTTATCGTAGAAGACGATTAATGCTTAGGGCTAGTAATTAACTCTATAAATAGTTGATTGAAGATGACGTTACTTTGTGGAAATCCATTTCTAGTAAAATTTTTGCAATAAAAATTTGCGAAACTGTAAATTACTTGTCAATTTCCACTTTATTTTATTTTATTACACTACAACTATAGTTTCATCCTATTCGGACATTATCAAGTTTACTCTCGAGTTTACTACTTGATAATTTTAATGTCCGAATAGGATGAAACTAGTGTAGTGTAATAAAATAAAATAAAGTGGAAATTGACAAGTAATTTACAGTTTCGCAAATTTTTATTGCAAATATTTTACTAATTAACTCTATATAAATTGCTTTTAAAAATAAAATCAATTTAATATTTTGCTCTCGATTTCATTCGTGATAAAATAATATACTTACCTAATAATATATAATAACATACCTTTACTTAATACACCATTTGGTTTCCTTCGAGGCTTCCTTAAAAGTTAACAATTTTTTTATTTAAATTTTTTTAAATCACGGATGTTTGCAAAGGATCGCAATCTTATTTAAAAAAAGCAATATCTAATATCCAAATTTGTCAGGCATAAGTATAGGGTTAAAGGGTACATAGAGCTAAAATTGAATTTTATAAAAAATAATGCTAACGAGTCATACATTCTAATATATACGAACCTATCAGAAGCATCTTGGGATATAGACAGTAAATTCTAAACGTAGAAATAAAAAAAATACTTAGCACTAGGACTTAGTGATTCTAATTTAAATTCTTACGATTTTAATATATTTTTTTTCGAATATCGCATTCGACCTTCAAAAAAAAAACGAAGTACTATCCATTCTATCAGTCTAGTAACAAGTACTGCAAAAATAACAATTCTTTGAGTTTCTCAGAGATATCTTTTGTCGAAATGCGAAATGCGAAAAAAATATAAAAAATAACCCGAGCAAGGATGTGTACGATATAAACATTAATATTATAAAATGCGTACAACATATTATTATTATTATTCTCACATAATTAATTAACGCATGTTGCATGCATAAATAGCGGAACTTTTCCTCACTGCCTTAAAACAAAGTAATAATTCCACTCTTTAAAAGAAGCGATTTGAATGAAATGAATAATTATAATTACCTACGTTGGGAAAACTAATAGAGAGAGCCCTGTTTCAGCAACTTGTTACATTTTTTGGGAGCAAAATCTCCTGCCGAATTGTCAATTTGGTTTTTACTCCGGTAAATCCACAGCTCATGCAATTAACAAAATGGAAAGCTTTCGACTGTGTGCAGCATAATTAATATCCTGATTCATAAACTTCGAAAATATGGGATTCACACTACAGCTATAAATTTCTTAAAATCCTACCTTACAAACAGATATCAAGTAATTCTTTATAATGGAGTGTCGTCGTCAATAGTGAAAGTAAAATTCGGAGTACCTCAAGGATCAGCACTTGGACCCTTATTATTTCTCATATTGAGAAAATTTAATTAAAAAAATTCTTAATTGAAAAATAATTTTTTCCACTCTGTATAATTTTAGAAAGTGAAACTGATTAATTAGATGTCTCGTAACTAGTACTCGCATATGTTTTTCTTATAACCTCATATAGGAGTAAAAGGAATCTAGAAAGAGGCTTCAAAAAATGTTCTGATATGCATAGCATTCCAGTTAAAAAAAGGCACTTGATCCTGGCTCGCCCGGTATATTCGAAAGCAATTTCCGGTTATAGACTTTTTTATCTAGTTCCCATGTATTTTTTTTCTAGCTATCATAGAACACCAGCTGTTTACGCTGACGCACTTGACGCACTATTGCCTCACTGTATGTACTATATAGCAATATACAGGGTGGCCCGAATTTAAATCGGGAAACTTCGCCAGCGGATACTACGCCTAAAAATAATAACTTTTTGTCATATAAACATATATCGAAAAACGAATGGATTTCAAAATACAAGGTGTTGAAGTTGGCGGAAAAAAAAAATATTTTTTTCGATATCTCAACGAATAAAGATTTTTTTATTCAAATTTGACATACAGGTATTATTAAGGCAAGCACACTAGCTAAAATAAATTTTGGCCAAAATATTACACTGGGTGATTATTTTTTTCTGATCGATTACCCCTTAAACCACAAGAACTTTTTGTTTGTACGCCACAGGTCAAATTTAATAGAAAAATTTTATTCTACGTTCCTTTTAGAGCAAAAAAGTATTCTTGGATTCCTTTCGGAATTCTTATGGTTTTTGATAAAATTGACATTTTCTACAACCCATAAACGACGGAACGAAGCAATAATTTTTTTCATCTGGACAAAAAAAGACGTATGGAGACCGACTAAAGTGAACCTCGCGAGTCCGACTACAAAAATTTCAAGTCGGTGGCGTCGAAAAAAAGGGTAGTACCTTTTTCGGACTCGCGAGGTTCACTTTAGTCTTGTTCCATACTTTTTTTTTGGTTTGGATAAAAATAAATTATTTTGATCGTTTTGTTCGGTGTAGAGGTCAGGCCGGGCGCCCAAAAAATTTTTCGACCCCCTAAGTGTAAACGTCGTCGAAAAATGAAGATAGATAGCGAAAAACATTTTCGAATTTTTTCCCCGTTTTCTCTGCAGCGCCCCTTTTTTTCGACGCCACTGACTTGGATTTTTTTTAGTATTTTTTTCGGACTCGCGAGGTTTACTTTAGTCGGTCTCCATACTTCTTTTTTTGTCCAGATGAAAAAAATTATAAGTATATAATAAAAAATCTTTATTCGTTATTGAGATATTGAAAAAAAAATTTTTTCCGCCAACTTCAACACCTTGTATTTTGAAATCCATTCGTTTTTCGATACATGTTTATATGACAAAAAGTTATTATTTTTAGGCGTAGTATCCGCTGGTGAAATTTCCCGACTTACATTCGGTCCACCCTGTATATACAAAAAAATATTGTAACCCATTTTGATTCGCAGAAAATGCGCTTACAGTAACAGTAAACCACCACCAATGACAGCAAACTTCCACCAGTTTCCAATTTACACAAAACTTTCCAGCACGTCCTTTGGCAAATCGCGTCGCGCATGCATTAAAACTCCGTTACGCGCCGCTGAAAATTGTTGTTAGTGGAATTTCAGTAAGTGCGTCGGTTTGCCCTGAAAAGCACGCTCGAGGCTATTCGGAAGCGGAAACCGCAGTTACGACAAGTTTAAAAAGTTTGCGGCATAGTTTCCATTCGAGTATATTTATTTGTTCGCGTTAATCCTGTGCTGGAGAAGTCAAAAATAGTTTGGTTAATTTGGTGGGGGGCATGGTAACGTTTTTGTGAAAAATGTTTTATTTTGCTCAAAAATAGCCGCAAAGGTTACAGTTTTTTTTAATTTAAATCTGATGCTTGGGGCAGGGGATATATATTTTTTTATATTAAAATAGGAAATTTAGGTAACGTTATAAGTATTTACTTAAAAGTTCTTAAATCCATTTTTAAAACTTTAAAAAATATTAAGGCAAAACAAAAATATTCAACTGATTTTAAATATTTGACATTTTTTTTATTTATTCTAATATTTACAATAGGTGGCAGTTTTTTTATGAATTGTATTTATATACTTATATTTTTTGAAAGTAATATACTAATACAAAATTAGTCGATATGAAGCATCAGCTCTGAGTATTTTAAAACTATCATGCCCATCTATTTCTAGCACGTGGAAAATATTTAGATTTTAAAAGAAACTTAAAAAAGATGACCTAAAGGCTGCAATAATTTCCTAAACCTATGTGACTTTGAAAGACTTTGTAAAATTTTTTAAAATGCCACTTCATGAGCTTTCACATAATTGAACAGACCACACAGACAGATAATGTGACTTACAGATTTTTCTCAATTATCGGCAGTTTAACAAAAAAAAAAATCTCCATCAGATAATTCGCTTGTCTCAAATTGACAAAGAAAAATTATGGGTGCCATTTAAAAAGAAAAAGTTGGTTGCCATAGGAACAAACAACTTTTATATTGAACATTTTTCTGTAACTTTGCAAATAACAAAGTTAAAGCCATTATTTGATACTTTTGTTCCACCCTGTATATTTCACTTTCTTGTTAGTCATGAAATTCTGATTTCAGTGATATGGCACCAGTTGGCAATATTTAATTTTCCTCATTAGAATTATTATAATACAGTCGGCTTGGAATTTTTTTTTTGCAGATTCTTAAACTTTAGGGTATCAGCTTTAAATATTAAAAAATAATATATGTGGTTTTACCGAGGGGTGCGCAAATCTTTAAGTATGGTGTACACGTTTTTAAATACATTTTAAATATTATTAAATGTTTTAAATACTTTTAAATATTAATTACTTTTTATTTATTACTTTAAATACTTATTTAATATCGTTAAATACTTATTAAATACCTTTAAATACTTATTAAATAAATAAAAATGTAGGTAACAAAGTACTCAGCGAACAAAAGCTCCGACCTGCATTGAATTACGCCTACAAATTCAAATTGGTAGCCAAAGTTTATTATTTGTCTTTTCTTTACCAAACACAGACCGGTTTCGAACTTATTATGTTCTCGTCAGTGTGCTATAGGTAGTCGAAAGGACAAATAATAAAGGCAAACCATACTAGTCTTTATGACAGACACCAGAGGGATACACTTATCTCCCATCATTACTTATTAAATAACTTTAAATACTTATTAAATACTTTTTAAATAAGTTTCATTATTTTGCATTGGAATGTCTTCCGAAATGTCATTTTCCTACGAGCGTGCGGAAAATACCACTTTTCCGCACGCATTTTAGTTTCGAAAGTTGCACTTTTCCGCACTAGTGCGGAAAAGTACATTTTTCCGCACTAGTGCGGAAAAGTACAACTTTCGAAACTAAAATGCGTGCGGAAAAGTAATTATATTTTTATTTGCATTTTTGGGTAAGTTATAATTACATTTTGAAAATGTGATCACGCTCCTAGGAAAAATATTGTTCCTAACACATGCGGAAACTGTCTTTTCCGCACTCGACTGCTTAACCGAACTCCGCTTCGCGTCGTTCGGTCAACGGCAGTCGCGTGCGGAAAAGTACCACTTTCCGCACTCGTTAGGAAAATAACTATTTTTAAAAATATCTTTAAATACCTTTAAATATCGTTAAATATCTTTAAATACTATTAAATACCTTTAAATATCTTTAAATACTTTTAAATATTAATACCTTTTAAATCTATTTAAATACCTTTAAATATCTTTAAATACCTTTAAATATCTTTAAATACCTTTAAATATCTTTAAATATAATTTAATACTTTTAAATGCTTAAATAATTAATTATGGTGTACACATGTTTTGACATTTGCTCACCCCTTGGGTTTTACCCCTAACAGGGGGAAATCGATCCCAGAATTTCAAAATTTAATACTGAGTCAAGTATTAAGATAAAAATTCATGTACATACAGACAACGCAAAACTTGTTCGATCATAGGAAATACCAGGTGAATTTACAATTCCCAACAAATAGTAATAGTAAATGCGTATGCGCAAGCGTACTAACGAATTTGTAGCTGGCAAGTGGCAACGATCAACGCTTGTAGACCGCATCAAAAGAAATACATGCGTTATTCACGTGCGCTTAGTTCACAAGAGCCCTTCATGCGTAAAATTTTACACTAGACATTGTTTAAAAAAGGCATTTAAAGCACAAATCACAATAACAACAATACAATAATAACAATACGTAATTATCGCGTCCTTATAAATACCTAATAACTGAAATTAAACAGTTCATGAAGTCGAAGAACAAATGCAAGTACCCTTTTACGCAAATTACATACGATTGACGGAATTGTAAATTCGCCTGGTATTTCCTATGATCGAACAAGTTTTGCGTTGTCTGTATATGTTTTTGAGGTCGCTGATACGAATCTGACCTTACAATTTTAAAATTCGTTATTACACCCCTAATATAGCCGATGTAGGTAATAGGGGTACAATGGAAAAGTTATCTATTTTGTTTGTTTTCAGCTCGGTTTTCAGTAAATAAAACTTTTTTTGCAAGCTCTTATAATTTAGGTTATAAAACTTATATCCTAATTATTTATTTATGTTTCTGGGGTCGCTGATCACGAATGTGAAGTCAGAAATTAAAAATTTTATGTCCCACCCTCAATATGGCCGATATAAAAGGGGTAAAATGGCCGAATGAATTATTTTTTATTTTGAGGAATTAGAGCTTTCTTAGCAGATTATTACATTTTGAGACATAATAGTTATTTATGCAACAAGTGCGTAAGGTGAGATTTTTTGACGAATGGGAATTTTGTCTCATGAGCCGTAAGCGAATGCGACAATCCCATGAGTGAAAAAAGCTCACCTTACGCACGAATTGCATACAATATTTTTTCTACTATCGAAATGGTTACTAAGAAATATATGTATAAGTACAATTTACTTTACGCACTAGTGCGTAAAGTATTTAATTTTTTGCACTAGTGCGTAAAGTGAACTAATAAGATAACAAGGCAGTTGTTGATTAATTCTGCATTCAGCTTAGACATACTTGTACTAGATTTTAACATCGAGAATATTATGTTGTCGGTTCAAGTCATCGTTGAAATAGGCAAGCAAAACATTTTCTGAATATTTAGTAATTTTAATCTTTGCACCAACTCATTAATATATCGTATTTATACTTGTAAATGCTTGCAGACTTTTTAGGTAACACATCTTAAAGCAGCTTTTTGTGCCGAATTGGCTATATTAGTGCGTAACGTAAAAACACTTTACGCGCTAGTGCGTAAAGTTTAACTTTAATAAAACTTATCTTAACTTAATAAAACTCATCCCCTAATAAGAAAAATAATTGCTCTTACCCCTAAGAAGGTGAAAACCACCCCTAAAGTTAAAAATTCAATAACTAACGAAGCACTGAGAATAAATTATTACCGCCAAGCGAACAGTATCGTAATTTGCAAAAACAAGACGCGTTTCTTATTTCGGTCATATTTCCTTTGCAATTAACGCTGAAAATCATAAAAAAAAAACATTTTGAAGGTCTTTTAATCCTCTTTAAGGTCAGGTGGGTCAAAATAGTACAGAAGTTGTCAGTTTTTCTATATTCATCTTAAATGTGTCAATTTAAAAAAAACCCTGAAGACTTTCAAACACTTATTTCCTAAGCTATTGTCTTTATCAAAAAAATAAAAAAAGCAACGTTTTCCTTAGTTTATTGCCATTATTTTTGTCTCTAGTAACATTCAGCTAAGATTCTTCCCTGCTAAGGTATTTAACCTTATGGCCAAAAAAATTAATTTAAAAAAAAATTTCAGATACATTTAAATGTTAAATCTTTTAGATACTGCATCCATCACGGTAAAAAAAATTGCGTATTCATTTATAATAGTTAGGACCAACAAAAACACGATTTGGAATTTTCTTTTTTTAATTTGGTATTACTGGAACTAAAAAATTGGCACTTTTTTGTGTAAAAATTCAAAATTTTGCTATTATTTTCCTTGTATCATTTTTTATTTTGCACAGGGTGCAGGTAGTTTACCACCCTGTATCTCAGTAATTAAGCGCAACAGACATATTTCTATATCCATTCGTAAATAGTCAAGGGATCCTCTATAATCCTTAGAAGTATGTACAGGGTGTCCCAAATTGTTTGATTTTGGCTGGTTTTCCTATTTCCAGACCAGGTAGAGAAAAACTGACATATGAGTCTAGAGCTCGATTTTTGTGAAACGCCGATTGGTGAAAACCACATTTCGATATCTCTAACCGTTTCCGAGATATCGGCAAAAGTTGACATTTTACAGATTCCGAAAAACTTTTTTTAACGTTAAAAAATGTTATTTTTAAAGAGAAATGTGTTATATTGGCAGTAAGGATGACTAGACATATCTTGGCATATATATTTTTGGAAAGCTTATTTTTTTTCCTATTTTCTAAAGTCAAAGCCAAAACTATGGTTTCCATTTGAAATAACAAAGTTAGCTTTGATATTAAACAATCGAAAAGCGATATATTTTTTTTGACAAATGCATCTTATTCTACGTCAAAAAGTTTTTACCGTTTGAAAAAATATCCAAAAATAAAAAAGTTGACAATTTTTCGGAATCTGTAAAATGTCAATTTTTGCCGATATCTTGAAAACGGTTAGAGATATCGAAATGTGGTTTTCACCAATCGGCGTTTCACAAAAATCGAGCTCTAGACTCATATGTCAGTTTTTCTCTACCTGGTCTGGAAATAGGAAAACCAGCTAAAATCAAGCAATTTGGGACACCCTGTACAGGGTCATCACGTGAAAATGTTAGATTCTGCTGTAACTTTGTTGCTTTTGAATCTATCGGAAAAGTAAAAATTGCTTTACTGACTAATTTTTTGCCAAGAATACAAATTTTTATAGAAAAAAACAATTGAGCATCGCATTACAGAGATATAGCTATCGACATTGTTTTTTCTTATGTATCACCCTGTATATGATTACAACGTTTGATTCTTCGTTTTTTTCCTAATTTCATCGATATAAACATGTAAGCCATTATCTTTTATTTTTTGTGAGATATAGATAATTACATAATTTAAATTACAACAATTAATATATAATTATTTTTTATAGATACTGTTCAAACTGCCTTCCTTGATTTCCTACACCTAACCTATATCTTTCTTCCAAATTATCTATATTTCGTAAAAATTAAAAGATAATAGTTTACATGTTTATATTGATGAAATCAGGAAAAAATGAAGAATCAAAAGATATAATAATATAGGGTGTTACATAAGAAAAAACAAAGTTGATAGCTATATCTCTGTAATGCGATGCTCGATTGTTTTTTTCTATAAAAATTTGAATTCCTGGTAAAAAATTAATCACTAAAGCAGTTTTTACTTTTACGATAAATTAAAAAACAACAAAGTTACAGTAGAATCTAACAATTTCACGTGATGACCCTGTACAGTTCGTTATGAAACACCCTGTCTATCAAAATTTGCCAAAAGACAATTTTAAGCTACTGTATTAAGTTTTAATTTGGTTCAAGGTACAGGATGATTCCTATAACATTGTCACCCCAATTTTTTGGTTTGTCTTTAGAAATAAAATAGAAATAAACGGAACATAACTGCAAGTCTTTTTTTCAAGGATTTCGAAAATATCAACAAAAAAGAAGTAGATCTTAAGATAAACAATGCAGATCATGAAGTAATAATATAAGTAGGTATAACAAGAAATCCATAACGTGCAACGTAGCAACGTCTTCAAAAATGTTTATGCCGAGCAATTTGACGCAGTCCTTTTGTACAGCTTTCATCACCATCAATCATGACTATATTCTTTTGCTTTTTATTCGAGAGTTTATGGACATTAACTAATTGTATGGTTTTTCTCATTTTAACGCCTACTTTACGGACGCCGGGCCATTTGCTCTCTAGATTATCACCTACTTATTATGATCATTATAATTATTTCATATACAGCGTGCCCACCTAGTGCGTAGGAGTTACTATAAAATAATAAATGAATCTCTTGTCTTTTCTCTTTGGACCGTTGAGTATTTACCTAGGGTGCGAAAATCATCTTGTCAGACGTAACAACTGTGGAGTATTTAGCAGTGCATCTTCTGAATCAATAATATACAGGATGTTTCATTTGATTGAGGTGAAGTTTTTCAAAGTTTACCTGTTTTTTTTTGGCAAGATTTTTATCACTGGACAATTTCTGCCATTGCGTCTCTAAAAGTTTAACACTTACCCAAAAAGGAACTGACGATTGGCATTCCTAACCTTAAAGTTATTATGAGTGACGGAAATTACGAAAAAAAAACACGTTAAATATCTCGAAAATTGTCACAAATAAATTCTTGAATTATCGAAAAATTTCGTACAAAATATTGTGACTTTTTTTGGAAAAATAAAAAATTAATATTTTTTACTTTTTGGTGATATTAAAAAAACTGCCAAAATAAGCACTTCACATTTATGTATAAGCTCATCACCTCCTAGTGGTTGTATTCCTAGTTCGTTACGCTGGCCAACAAATACTAGGCCTGTAGAATTAGACGATGTGAACGGGAATCTGTAACTAATTCGTTTCAGATAGCCGTAGGTAAAAACAGGTGTATTTAGTTATAAGGAATATACCTCTGCGATTCCTCCCAAATCAAATAAACAGAACATTGTTTATAAGTCACTTGTATGTGAAAAAATCATGAAATTTGGAGTTTTTTAAAAATTGCAGTAAGACTGCAGTAGATTAATTTCTTTGAATATTTCTGTTTACTAGGTAATTCCAAACCGGTTAATTTAAGCCCCGGTTGATTTCATTTCATTGATTATTTATTTAAATAATTGCCGAAAACCATCGAAATTTTCGAAAATTTCAAGCATTTTTTACTCTGAAAGGAAAAATGCTAGACTCTTGAAACTTTGGGTGGAATATGTGTCTCATTACTCTCAACTTACAAAAAAAATTTCGTTTCAAAATGTTTATTAGTTTTCGAGAAATTCTATTTGTTTATTAAAAACGTCCCAAATGTTTAATGAAAAATTGACCTATTAACGTTATCAAAGATAATTCAACCACAGCTCATTTTTTTCGTCAAGACGTCAATTTTACGAATCTGTTATGGGCGTATCGATTTTCAATAATTTTGACCGTCAAAATGGCGTTAACAACATTGCTACTTTTCGGAGCAGCGTTTTTTGCAAATAACTTTACAACAAATGAACGTATCTGCACAAATCTTTCATATTTGAGTTGCTGGTATTTTTCTACAAATTTATAAAAAAAAATTGTTGCTCTGGGACATGTAGGAGCCGAGATAATTTTTTAAATTGTTTAATGCGCCAAACGTTTATTTATTAATATTTATGGCCAAAATTGAAACTGGTTGTTAATAAGATCTTGAATTTTGTGAATTCATCAAGTCCTATTGAAAACGGGCCCTTTTTGAGGTCAAAATATAATTTTTAATAATTAGTGATTTTAGAGCGTCTTCAATTTGTTTGGCTCAAGGGACAGGCGAATTTTTTATCAAACGAGTTTCAAATTGGGGTAGCGAGAAAAATTCGTCATATCTCCGTTATTTTCCGGTCAATTTCGACGTTTTTTATTTTAATTTGGGGTAGCTCACGAAAATAATAACAATGGGCACATTTGCAATATCCAAATAATAAACATATAATTGTTATAAACAATTTTTTTTTTTTTTAATTATGCAACTTATAATGTGCTAATGTATTAAATATAAATTTATAAAGATTATATAATGGTAACAATGCTGTAACATCGTATATTGTTTGATGGAGAAATAGTTTGTGTATACATTGTTACCATTATATAATCTTTATAAATTTATATTTAATACATTAGCACATTAGAAGTTGCATAAGCCCAAAAAAGGAAAAATAAAAAAAAAATTGTTTATAACAATTATTTGTTTATTATTTGGATATTGAAAATGTGCCCATTGTTATTATTTTCGTGAGCTACCCCAAATTAAAAAAAAAAAAACGTCGAAATTGGCCGGAAAATAACGGAGATATGACGAATTTTTCTCGCTAGCCAAATTTGAAACTCGTTTGATCAAAAATTCGCCTGTCCCTTGAGCCAAACAAATTGAAGACGCTCTAAAATCACTAATTATTAAAAATTATATTTTGACCTCAAAAAGGGCCCGTTTTCAATAGGACTTGATGAATTCACAAAATTCAAGATCTTATTAACAACCAGTTTCAATTTTGGCCATAAATATTAATAAATAAACGTTTGGCGCATTAAACAATTTCAAAAATTATCTCGGCTCCTACATGTCCCAGAGCAACAATTTTTTTTAATAAATTTGTAGAAAAATACCAGCAACTCAAATATGAAAGATTTGTGCAGATACGTTCATTTGTTGTAAAATTATTTGCAAAAAACGCTGCTCCGAAAAGTAGCAATGTTGTTAACGCCATTTTGACGGTCAAAATTATTGAAAATCGATACGCCCATAACAGATTCGTAAAATTGACGTCTTGACGAAAAAAATGAGCTGTGGTTGAATTATTTTTGATAACGTTAATAGGTCAATTTTTCATTAAACATTTGGGACGTTTTTAATAAACAAATAGAATTTCTCGAAAACTAATAAACATTTTGAAACGAAATTTTTTTTGTAAGTTGAGGGTAATGAGACACATATTCCACCAAAATTTCAAGAGTCTAGCATTTTTCCTTTCAGAATAAAAAATGCTTGAAATTTTCGAAAATTTCGATGGTTTTCGGCAATTATTTAAATAAAAAATCAATGAAATGAAATCAACCGGGGCTTAAATTAACCGGTTTGGAATTACCTAGTAAACAGAAACATTCAAAAAAATTAATCTACTGCAGTCTTACTGCAATTTTTAAAAAACTCAAAATTTCATGATTTTTTCACATACAAGTGACTTATAAACAATGTTCTGTTTATTTGATTTGGGAGGAATCGCAGAGGTATATTCCTTATAACTAAATACACCTGTTTTTACCTACGGCTATCTGAAACGAATTAGTTACACCGTTTTTTCTATTTCTGCAGGCTTATACGTAAAATGTGTGTTGAGAGGGGCATGTAGATACGTATCAGTGGCGTACCTAATGCTTTGAAAAGAAACGTGAATTCTTTGGAATGTAGAAGATTGAAAATTAATTTAGCGTTCAGTCTCAAAGACTTTCGCCAAGTTGGTCGGGTTGCCTATAATTGGGGCGCTTCAAACGACAGCCAAACCTGTTCCTTTCGTGCTGCTATAACTGATTGTGCCGTCCACCGGGACGATTTTTTCATCAATAGGAGCATTAGGGAATAAATGATTAAGTCTTGTACAGAGGAGTGTAACGTAACGTGTAAATACCCGAAAGTTTTTTTTTTGCAACGAACCTTATGTATGTTTGTCATAATATCAGTATATCTGTTGGGTTAGAAGAGTAGATATTTATTCCTACACTGACAGAGAAGTCGTAAACTACGCTACCGTCTGATTTATATGCGTAGTAAATTTGATGTGTTGAAGGTACGAAAAATCGGTGCATCTATAAAACGTTTTTATGGCTGCTATTAAAACTGATGTGCGTTTGTCGGTACGGATTTTATCGAGCTCGGATTAGACGATCGGAGTTGAATTTAAATCAGTTAACACGCTTTTATTTTATTTTATTTATTTATTTATTTTTTTAATATTTTTATATTATTTTATCATTAGCTTCACCTGTATGTTTGTTTGTATGTAAAGGAATCTTTCAACGAGATTTTCACCCACTTCAAAACGTCAGATTAAACTGAAACTTTGCACACTTATCAAGAATCGATGACAATACAATAATTTTATAACTTTGTCCTAAAGTCCTTACCAGGACCATCAGGATAAAATAAATATAATTTTATAGGTTAAGCATATGCCATCTACAGAATGACGGTAAATGTTATCCTTCTTTATCGACATAGAAAAAAAAATTGAAATAAAAAAATGAAAAATATCGAAAAAAATTTGTCTTCAAAAATAAAAAAAAAATTGAATTCAAAAATTTTGAAAAATTACTTCTCTTGCCGCGTTATGAGATTAAAATATCGTCAGGTCGCGACATTCGCACGTTATAAAGACGGCCGAATTCTATTGTTGTGACAGGAATATTCAGGAATTGTTTATGTTGTGGATTTACGAAAGTACCTACCTTTGATAAAATAAGTAAATGTATTGTGACGACGTCTACTTACGTAACCTTTACTGTTTGTAACTGGCTACTTACATACAGAACTCTCTGGCTTTGTAACACTTTTTAGATGGAAACTCGGGCACCAGTTCCCTATTAGTTTTTAAGTACAAGGAACAGCACTTGTTCGGTTCTCCGGTGGTGAGAACGTTTAGGGGTAGCTAACAGATGGAGATACGATTATTTGTCCAGGGTCTTAAGATGATTGTCTTGTCAACTGGACTTGGACAATTTCTCAAACGGGTTAATTAGAAATAAATAACTGAAATAATAACTCGTGAATTTTACCTATGTATACCAACGTATTTATTTATTAAAACAGTAATGAACAAATCAATAAATAGGATATTTCAGCGACTTTGCAGTCGAGTGTGTACAAATTTGATAATGATAAGAAATATATGGACTGGCAATCAAGAGTATATACGCGTGAATAAGATTTTATTTCGGAAGACCGTGAGTTTTGATAACCGGTGTCTGTTTTCGCGGCTTGAAACGATTTCGGACGGCAAGCAAACGGAATTTCCAACAGGATATAGTATGAACGGCGGGCAGTCGGTTAGCTATAGATATTCTTGTCTATACAGAGGGTTTTACAATACTGCGAACTACTGCCACAAACGTAGAGCTATTTACCAATGACTGTTTTTCGTAAGTTAAGTTTTCCGGTAAAACTTTATGCACTGAAGCCTTAAAGATTGCCCGAGCGAGCAAATCTATAACCAGCCGATGCATATTTTATGAAACAAAAGACAAACGGAGGAATAACTAATTAGCTCTAGTTTGATTTAGTAGTATAATACAGCGGTACTCACGAACAATAAGATCTCTGAATATCTATACTTTTAACTGAAGGCGTTACGGACGGATAGTAGCGGACCACGGTGTATTCTTACCAATATTCTTTTCAAGAAAATTATTACTACCAGTCGGAGCGGCGGTTACGGATGGATAGTGAAAACGGTGACAGTTTCGGATTGATGCGGAATGCTTCGGACTGATCTTCAACTGATGCGGACTGAACGTTCCTCCGACGTTTTATTACTTTTATGACGTATACAGACGGCGCGTTAAATGGGCGTACTGACTTGAAACGAAGGACTCGTACTTATAACGTTACTTACTGAGGTCGAGCGTATTATGTAATTAGCAATATTGACTCGTAGCATCAATAACCGGAAATGGGTTACTTGCAATTTCTAGACTATATTTCAAAACGGAAGACACGGATTAATATTTTAACCGGTTTTAGTAACTAATGATTTTTGTTTCCGACTCTGTCGTTATTTATAATAATTCACGGATTTTAATTATACCGGGGAGTATCGAAAATTAATTAATTAATTATTTGACTGCTTGTTTACCAGCGGGTTTTTTACAACTCAATACTAACTGAACTAAAACAGGACTTATTGCTTACTAAAAAATTAAGAAATCAACTGTAATTGCCAGATATTGCAACATTTTGCAAGAAAATCAATATAAATAAAAAAAATCATTATTTTTATCAACACTGGAAATTTGTACGATGGCTCAACTATTACTGTGAAAAAAAAATGTGGAAAACACAATTAAATATGTGATTTGTCGAACGAGAGGTAACCTTGTAAAGGAAGGACGAATTCACTTCAGAAAATAAATTAGAGTTTAAGAAAGTGATTTTTCTCTCAATCTTTCCGTACAATTCTGTTCCTAAACATTTTCACTTCACCGCAGAGTAACGAATTTACGGATCGAACAAAAACAACGAAGCGATTTAGTCTGTAACCATTATTCAAATATCGTGTCAATTTCTACACGTATTGGGCTGTGAATTTTTTTGTCTCTACGTTTATATGTGTTCCAGAGGCGTATCGTAATTTTTGTATGAAGGAAATTTGCTTGAATTTACTTTTCTCAAAATGGTTCAAGGATAATCGGACGTAAAATTAAAAAAAAATTTTGGCACTTATTTGGAAAAGTATTGTCATATTATGTCATAGCAGCAAAGTGAGCAGATCCGATGAAAAATATTCTTTAAATAGATAAAATAAAAATTGTCATCATATTCTCGGCAGCAGCCACCACTGTCGCTATATCATAAGCGAATAAAAAAAAAACGCTAAAGCTCTGAAAGCCAACACGCCGTTGTACATCCTATTTATGCCTACTGTTTCACAGCGAAATCACATCTCATAAAGTTATCGGACAGCTTACGACTTTTATACGGTGGCAACCTCAGAAGGGTCTATATACACCCAGAAGAGCTCAAGTTAGAACCGAGTAATATTCGTGGTTGGCTATATAAAAGATCTCCGCCCGTTTCGTCTTCGTGATTTTTATTGTCGAGGATATTTTCCAAGATAAATAAGAATAAGCTCATAGTTATATAGGCACAACGTTTTTTCTTTATCCACCGATTTATTTCAGTGACGTTTGCTAGGGCTGATATGGTCAGTAGACACACCGGTGGATACGCAAAACAAGCCAATATCCCAAGTCGAGACCGAGGAATATTCAGTTGGCAGCCACAGGAGATATTTCACAAATGTTACTTTAGTATACCCAATATCAGGTTTGTACAGGGTGATCATTTTAAGTGCCTCACTCGATTTTCCTGCTTTATTCTTCACCTAGGAAAAAGATTCAAAAACCATACTTGTGTACTTTTTTCCGAGGAATCCGATTCCGAAAAGATAAAAACAATTGAATGTCAAAGAAAAAAGTCATGGCCGAAAAACTGGAAAAGAAAAAAATATACACCCTGTATATTAATGGGGAAATGGACATGTGGCATTTCACTGATTGTAAATGTGTATCAGATACATATTTTTCACTTCCGGTTTGACCGGAAATTGCTTTAATTTTTTTATTTTAGGCGATACACCCTGTATATTGAGCTCAGTTTAAAGAACTTTTCTTTCTGAATTCAGTAATATATAACATATCATCACTGTCTTTCATATCTAATAAAATATTGGGGTTTTAATTTAAAATAATACAAATATATGTTATGAAATAAAGTCATCCATGAAAACAAACAAAGGCATTTAAATTATTTATTTATTTCAAAAACAAAAGAAGATATAGCATAATAACTTATATTCTTTAGTTTTTGAAATAAATAAAAAATAATTTAAATGCTTTTGTTTGTTTTCATGGATGATTTTATTTCATAACATATATTTGTGTTATTTTAAATTAAAACCCCAATATCTTATTAAATATGAAAGATAATGATAATATGTTATATAACGCTGAATTCAGAAAAAAATGTTCTTCAAACTGAGCTCAATATACAGGGTGTATCACCTAAAATAAAAAAATTAAAGCAATTTCCGGTCAAACCGGAAGTGAAAAATATGTATCTGATAAGCGTTTACAATCAGTGAAATGTCACATATCCATTTCCGCATTAATATACAGGGTGTATATTTTTTCTTTTTCAGTTTTTCGGCCATAACTCTTTTCTTTGACATTCAATTGTTTTTATCTTTTCGGAATCGGATTCCTCAGAAAAAAGTACACAAGTATAGATTTTGAATTTTTTTCCTAGGTGAAGAATAAAGCAGGAAAATCGAGTGAGGCACTTAAAATGATCACCCTGTACAGTTAGGCGTTTTTCACAATTTGTAAATAAAAAATAATAAAGGTCGACTTTGACATAACGACAATCACCGCCAGCAGCCGTTGTACCAGTAGTGGAGGGAAATTAGTCAAAATAATTGGTGTAAAATGATGTAATCGGGAAGTTGAATTTTTTTCTTCGTTTTCTTTTGATACATGCAAATGAGTCGAAAACCGAAAAAATTAGCAAAATCGGGCTGGGGCTTCGAGAGAAAAGCGCATAAAAATGCATTTTTGATGCATTTCGAGTGCATCGCTACACTATTTTTTAAATATCTCCGGCTCTATTGGTCGTAGAAAAATTTTAAAATGGGGTATAGTTACATTAAAAGTACATTCTAACCTCAAAATATCCAAGTTGCTCACTTTTATTTTTTTTTTTTTTACTAATAATGCAATAAGTGGGGTAAAAGTCTTCTGATCTTAATGAAAATTGGAGAAAATATGTATTTTCATGCTATAAATATGTGATTAAATAAAAAAATATATATATTTTTACTGTCACAATTGAGTATTTTCGAAAAAAACGCTTGCCATTTAATGCAAAATGGTTGTAGGGTAAACTTTTTTTAAAAGAGTAGGTCTTTTTATGTACTTTTTTTGTGAACATATACCAGAATGTGTTTATCAATTTAAAATGTCTTTTTTAATTTAAATTTTTGGAATATGCAAGTATATATTTAATTATTATTTAATAAAATAAAAAAATTGTATAATGTTTTATTCGGAGTAAAAGTGATACTTTTGTGACGTGTCTGTAGGTTTGCCGGACGAACGAAGTGAGTTCGGCAATTACAGATGAGACACAACATTTACTTCAAATAAAACATCCTATTTTTTCTTCAAACGTCGATTAGCAATAAAAAAATATAGATAAAATAATCTCGAATTTCACCACCAAAAACGCATTGTGTTAATCTACAATCAAATGGATATTATTTATAATGTATAAAAAAACATATAAGTTACATATATGAAATATTTCAGTTTAACATTACAAATTATATTTTCATTATACCATTCTGATATTATGATTTATCATTACTCTATTCTTCATTGATATGATACCAATATCGGTCTAGGCCGATAAAATTTATCATTACTCTATTCTTCATTGATATAACACCAATATCATCGGCCTAGGTCGATAAATAAAATAATAAATAAATAAATACACCACATGTAATTACGACCCCTTTTATCCCAGAAGGCTCTAGAAGAGCCTTGTGCGGGAGGGGGCTACACATTTAAAGACAAAGGACACACATCCAATATCCGTGTATAATGGAAAAATCCCTCACAGTATTTTCCATTGCCACGACCAGGATTCGAACCCGGGACTTTTGGGTGAGAGGCAGGTACTCTACCATCTCGACCATCAGAAAAATACAAGGCTTACAAATCATCATTAAACATTAAAGAATTTATGGTATAATGAAAAATACTGAACGACACACGGCCGATACGCAAATAACACGCAATTGATAGTAAAATCTCGGCTTAGCCTCGATTTTACAAACTTCAATCTTGTCTGATATTTGCTACATATCGGCCTTATGACGATAATTACTATTGTATAACATTTTGTAAACATTTAAGAAAAAATGTTAATGATACATTTAAGAGAATGTATTGTCATGTATTTTAAACTAAAACCCCACTAATAAATTAAAAAAAATTAAAAAATTAAATTCAATTCAAACCAGGGTAAAATGAAAATTCGTCCTACTAAAACTAGAACGAGAAACTTACTCATTAAATAAATACAAGTTCAAAAAAGGATATAATATCTTAAAACCATTTTGCTAAATCAGCTGTAGGACACCTGTTGAGGGGAGCCAGGTCAATATTTGGCGCCCAACGTGGGGCCCTAATTAAAAGAAAACCACCCACTAGAAAATCAAAAAGGAAAAAAAATTATAAAAAAATTATTTCCCCTTAATCATAACAATATTTGGCGCCCAACGTGGGGCCCTAATAAAAAGAAAACCACCCACTAGAAAATCAAAAAGGAAAAAAATAAATAAAAAAATATTTCTCCTTAATCATAACAGTATTGCAATACATTTACAAGGTGTGTCGTATAATATTATAAAAATATTTTCTAGTAACTTTGAGTTAATATTGTATAAAAATGTATTAAATATTTTACATTTTAATATTTCTCATAACAGAAATATAATATTTCATGAAAACGTTAAAATTGCTACCTAGGTCTAACATTACATAATATGGTGGTTATACCGGGTGTAAACGAAAGATATCGGGATAAAATTTTGTATCGTGAAATTAGGTAAGATTTACAACTTTTTGAGACCTATCCGCCACATTTGTCACTTCCGGTTTCACCGGAAATGGCCCCAATAGTCTTTTCTAACTGGACCACCCTGTATGTTTTTACATTTTTGAAATAAAGATCACATTTTGGGTTGCAAGAAAAATAATTTTCGACTCAATTTGCATGTATAAAACAAAAACAAAAAATATTCAATTTCCCGACTACATCACTTTAAAATTCTAATTTCCCTCCACTATAGGGACACGTGTTTTAACATTGGTCTTGCGTCTCCTTGTATATTTTTTACTCAATGCTATAAGGATAAATGTGGTATATTTACTAGGGAAATATTTTCTACACACTGATAATAATCAATTTCCAAGGTGGAAAGTCAAACAGTTCGCCAACGTGCACTTAAAGTAAATATAATAAAATTTATCGACTTATCGAGATTAATTAGCCTACGTCTCGCCCCCACTAGCAAAACAGCAACACTTACAAAATTACTTGCACAAATAGTATCCACGTGAAAACTGAATTTTCGTGCACCATATTTTACGTTCAAAGTGACAGGGAGTCGCATAAAAATGAGTTGCATGAGAAATTTCACAGGTGTCTTACATTAATGCAATTATGAATTGCTCGGGCACTTATTCGAGGCGTTGCATAGGGGTGGATATCTGCTAGAATACCTTTTCCACCGGATTTAGAGCCTATAAACATTTTTACTTGGATGCCTTCGCAATGAACAAGAGAACATAAACCTAAATGTTTTTTATTTATTGTTCCTTACTTTAATTGTGCTTTATGTGGCGTATGTCATGAATTAAAATAATTTTAATTGTTATTTAAATTTCGACCTCGGAAATCGTTAATCAAATTGATCGACTACTTTGAAAGTTGTGTTAACACCTTGCCTCGAATTCTCGGTGGTTATAAGAATAGAACCTCGCACATTTCAATTAAAGCAGTTCTCAAGCTAACTTCGCGTAAGAGTTCCCGAATACCCACATGTAATTCCAATTAGATCTAACAAAAATACTCGGAATAACGAAACTTTTGTTTCAACATAAATAAATTGGAATGGCGTATAAACACATATGCCATTGAAAAACGTTTGTAATTAAACAAATTGGCGTTTTATTACTCATCTTTTAGCACTCCATATATTATCGCGTCTTGTTTAAGTTGCATGTACGTTTTATTCGAGAAATAATGGAACCGGATAATTGATTTAGTGGCGTATTACATTAGAAATACCAAAGAAGTTCGGTAGCCCAATATATTTTGTTCGCGAGTTATTAAAAGTATATACAATAAAATTCCTTCAGTTTTAGCTGAGGCGCCGTTGCGTTGGTTTGATTGATTTCCCCAAAAAATTGATTGAACATCTTCCATAATAACCGAGTTATTCCTTTTGGCAATACTTTCTTGACCACCCAGTATACGATTTACCCTCAATCTTATCCGGACTGTTTAACCCTGTTCGTTCAAAAGTTATGAGGAGGTGGAGAACTTTAGACGGACGCGGACGGACGTGTATCTACAAATCCTGACAAGAATATATGTATAAAAAGAGAATATTTGATTTTGTATTAAACGGTTATAGAACGATGTATAAGTAAAAACTTTTTCCGCTACGCATCCTCATGTGTCAAGAGCTTGATGTTATGATTATAAGGAGAAATGCTTTCATATAGTTGGGAAGTTGAGCGAAGGTCCTTTCTGGGCGATTCGGATACCGAAGGATTTCCTTTGGGATAGGTAAACACCTTGAGTATGCTCAGGCCTATATCTATTTTTTTAAGGAATCTAGAATTTTATTGAAAGCAAACATGCCGGGAAAGGGGTGGCGAATGACAATACAGGACTGATCTCCTTGCCGAGATTTTTCCTAAATATTAATTATTTTAAAATATAAACGACTAGGTAGTAGATATTAAAAATTAAAATATAACGCTTGCCATTAGAAACGCGATTTAGCTAACCCCACCAATGAAAACATTAAAGTTGTGAATATAACTTAATTATAAGTAAGCAAGCCTTCTAATTTGTTTATCCGGCTAAGTGAAGACTGTCCATTTTCGCGGTTAAATTGTGTTTGACTTGCCCAAATTAGTGGGTAAAATGTTCGTGACTGTTTATTAAAACTAACATCAAGTTACAGTGTGTTAAAATGTGGGTGTTGTACGCAATGTTTTTCTTGATAATGGATGTCCCACGCCCAACGCTGACAGGTATGTATCATCTTTGTTTGTCTTTTTAAGACGTGTTGATTTGATTAATGCCTAGCTACCCACGAAGAGGGTAATTTTCAGACTGCACACGCGAATGTGTTTGTTTATTTTTGATTAGCGTAATTTGTGACGACTTCTACTTACGTAACCTGTAATGTTTGTAACTGGCTGCTTACAAACAGAACTCTCTGGCTTTGTAACACATTTTAGAGGGAAACTCGGGCGCCAGTTCCTTAATTTTTAAGTGCAAGGAACAGCACTTGTTTGGTTCTCCGATGGGAGAACGTTTAGGGGTAGCTAACAGATGGAGATACGGTTATTTGTCCAGGGGTCTTAAGATGACTGTCGTGTCAGCTGGACTTGGACAATTTCTCAAACGGGTTAATTAGAAATAAATAACTGAAATAATAACTCGCGAATTTTACCTATGTATACCAACGTATTTATTTATTAAAACAGTAATGAACAAATCAATAAATAGGATATTTCAGCGACTTTGCAGTCGAGTATGTACAAAGTTGATAACGATAAGAAATAGGCGGGCTGGCAATCAAGAGTATATACGCGTGAATACGATTTTATTTCGGAAGACGGTCAGTTTGGACAACCGATGTCTGTTTTCGCGACTGAAGCTATTTCGGGCGGCAAGCAAACGGAATTTCCAACGGGATATAATATGAACGGCGGGCAGTCGGTTAGCTATAGATATTCTTGTCTATACAGAGGGTTTTAGAATACGGCGAACTACTGCCAAAAACGTAGAGCTATTATAACAAGGACTATTTTTCGTAAGGTAAGTTCTCCGGTAGAACTTTATGCATTGAAGCCTTAAAGATTGCCCGAGCGAGCAAATCTAACCAGCCGATGCATATTTTATGAAACAAAAGACCAACGGAGGAATTACTAATTAGCTCTAGTTTGATTTAGTAGTAGTAAGATCTCTGAATATCTGAACATTGACTCGGAGCATCAATAACCGGAAATGGTTGCTTGTAATTTCTAGACTATATTGCAAAAAGAAACGGATTAAAACGGACACGAATTAATATTTTAACCAGTTTTAGTAACTAATGATTTTTGTTTTCGACTCGGTCATTATACAGGGTGATTCAAGAGGAAAGGGACAAAATGTTATGGTAGATCACTTAGGTGAATTAGAAATGACTATTGAAAAAAGCCTGAGCCTTTTTTTTATTGATCTACAGGGTGATTTATGAGTTTTGCCCAATACTTCTTAAGGCAATATCTTTTAAACTAATCACTAGAATCAGCTCGTATTGTGGGTATATAGTATACTATTAATTGTCAATTTACATGCATAATCACAGACAGAAAATTCCAGGGCCGGCTCAACTAATTTTTATTTTTAGGGCTCTTATGAAAAAATTCACCCTGTGTACGTGATTTTTAAATTCTAATACTGATTTATCAAACTATATATAAAAGTGATCGAAAACATGTACTTTGTTGTTTTGCCACACTTTGGGCGAATTTTAAATAAACGATCAATTTTCGCCAAAATCGAAGGTCTACACAAAATAAATTTATAAAATTACATTTTCCTCTCTTATTCAAACTAAAATATTTGTTATACAAAATTTTGTGATTTCATGCATGATTAATATGAAATAAATAATCAAGAATAAATAATTTCAACATCAGATTAAGTAATTCTTATTTCTGAGGTTTCTGTGAAAAATCAGTCTGTATACATTTTTCTCAAATTCTGATAATAAATTGTGGAACTATATTTAAAAATTAACGAAATTATTTATCTTTTATCACAATACATCAATAAACAGAACATTATAAACAACAAATTCACAGAACATAAAACCTTATAACTTATTTTCAAAATGAAAGCCTTCTACCTCCCTACATTTTCTTTGTCGTAAAATTAAATTTCCTACGGTTTTCCTAATAACGACAGGATTATTAATGTTCTGTTTATTGATGTTCTGTGATAAAAAAAAAAACAATTTTGTTAATTACTTCCTCACCAAAAGTGAGGAAGATACGTATTCGTGAAAAAAATTTTGAAAATTTTTATTGCATTTCTGGACGATTCTCGACGAATTATGACGATACACAAAAATTTTCTTTTTTTTAAATAAAGCTTTCAAATTTGGTACACACGTTCTAGAGGTCAAGGTAAAGATTGAGTTCGTTGATGAGCAAAATCGGTCCACTGGAATGTGGTCTACCGGACCCCAACAGTTCTATTTCTAACTTTACAAAAAAATTTATTCGTGATAAAGATTGTAAATAGGATCTGTTATACAACTCATTATAATATTGTGTCCAAATGTTGAAATACACAAAATACGCCAAAAAAAAACAAAATACGTACAAAAAAAAAACAAAATGCGTCAAAAAACAAAATACGTCAAAAATTACTTTTGTTATAAACTCCACCACGCGGTGAGGAAGTTTTGATCCCATAATTGGCAGCGGTTTTTTTAATGTAGTTCCATAATTTATTATCAGAATTTGAGAAAAATTTATACAGACTGATTTTTTTCACAGAAATCTCAGAAATAAAAATTACCTAATCTGATGTTGAAATTATTTATTTTTGATTATTTATTTCATATTAATCAACTATGAAATCACAAAATTTTGTATAACAAATATTTTAGTTTATATAAGAGAGGAAAATGTAATTTAATTAATTTATTTTGTGCAGACCTTCGATTTTGGCGAAAATTGATCGTTTATTTAAAATTCGCCCAAAGTGTGGTAAAACAACAAAGTACATGTTTTCGATCATTTTTGTACGTAGTTTCATAATTCAGTATTAGAATTTAAAAATCACGTACACAGGGCGAATTTTTTCATAGGAGCCCTAAAAATAAAAATTAGTTGAGCCGGCCCTGGAATTTTCTGTCTTTGATTATGCATGTAAATTGACAATAATAGTATATTATATACCCACAATACGAGCTGATTCTAACGATTAGTTTAAAAGATATTACCTTAAGAAGTATTGGGCAAAACTCATAAATCACCCTGTAGATCAATAAAAAAAAGGCTCAAGCTTTTTTCAATAGTCATTTCTAATTCACCCAAGTGAACTCTATCTACCATAACATTTTGTCACTTTCCTCGTCAATCACCCTGTATATAATAATTCACGGATTTTAATTATACCGAGGATTATCGAAAATGAATCAATTAATTATTTGACTGCTTGTTTACCAGCGGTTTTTTTACAACTCAATACTAACTTAACTAAAACAGGACTTAGGTACTTACTAAAAAGCGGCGGCAGGGTGTACCCAAGTGACGGTAATATTTAAAGAAAAAACGGACATTCATTGACTGGAAAAATCACTTCGTTACACCACAGAACCTATTTTCATACATATTTTCATCACTAGTAAAACATCCTGAAAACCAATGAAGTTTAGCTTAAGTTACCTGTTTCTACAGTAACTTGATATAAATGGTTTTATAAAAAATCAATTGATTTAAGTCGTTGGTACCCCCTGTATATACAATTATAAATATGGCTAGCTTAGCAGTTTATATTAAATGTTCTAATTACATCAGCAAATCGAGTTTCTTCTTCCGAATCAAATATCCAATATTCCAATATGAACAACATTGCTTTTATAGGGAAACTTATAGTGATGTAAGTTACGCCAATCGAGCAACGGCAAGGATTTGCATATCTTAACAAGATTTGAACTAGGAGTTAATTGCAATATTAGTTGTCAAACGTAAGCAGTTTCTAACTCCCGAAGCCTAAGCGTCCTTAAAATGTTAATTAATAAATCTGGATTGTCTAGTCTTCATAAAAATAAAAATATAGTTTCTCAAGTATCGACAAAAGGATATCTAAGTGTAATCTAAAATATAGAAGTTGTGAGAAAAAATACAGCAGATTGACGCCTCCGCAGTAAAAGTTATTTAATGTAGTCGTGGGCAAAAACCAACCTACAGAATTTAATTTACTCGTCTTGCCTTTACTCAAACTTATTTTCGCCGTTCAAGTTGGAAACCTTCCTTGTCCACGACCATATACTACCAGAGGTCCTTCAACAGTGGTTAATTATACACTGTCACCCTTATTTAATTTTTATTTAGAAATAATCTCGTGCGACCAATTAAACACGTGCAAATTTATCCAACTGTAAAAATTCACTCCACTAAAAACTTTCGCATTACGTGGAGCATCGGTTAAAATTTGTTTCAAATAACTTTCCTTTTGCAGCCTCCCATTGGCGCTGGTTAATGCTAACTTAGAGATCGAAACGACATACTTTTTTTCTATCACCCATTACTACATTTGCTTACGGCTGTTACGAACACTCAAGAAGTTTGTAAAGTGAAAAATAAATTTGTAGGAGACGAAACGGGAATGTTAATCCAAGCTTCATTGAGTCTAATGGGAACACGTACCATTTTCTATTCGTTTTCATTTGCGTTCTGCTTAAAAAACTGTTCGTATTCACCTTCTTGCGCTTATCTAATTTCAGTTGCGATATTTCCACGTGCCTTGCTCTCTGACAATAAGTCATTTTTGTGTCAGATCAAAACGAGAAAGCTCGAGTCACTAGGGATTTATTAGTAATAAAAATTATTATTATTATTATTATCTAACAATATAGGATCAGGTTCCAAATATTAAAAGTTTTTTACAATTTAATTTCGAACATTTTTTTACGTCATTTTTACGTAACTTTTATGCCATGTAATGACTAATAAATGACGTGTAAATGACATGAAAATTACGTAAATATGACTTAAATATGACAAAAAAATTGAAATTCATACATTACGTTAGAAAGACGTAGTTTGTGACGATCATTTATCTTTGTTCTGTATTTTGAACTTGTTTTATATTTTCTAGAACTTTGTATATTGACGATATTAACAATAAACAAAATGTGTGCAACATATCGGCACCATTCATTAATTGTTGATAATAAACAGTACTTGCGTAAGGCTTCACTAATACCGACTCCTTAATACCTGCTATGAATATACATTCACTGATTAGTGTATTTACTTCTCCTATCCCTATTATTTGTAATTGCCGCTGGGGCGTCTTCCTCGCAATCAGCAACTCAATTCGTAGCCGAATTTCATACGCTCAAATTGTACTCATTGGCAAATGGAATCATTATCGTCTTGTAAAATTGCAGTATTCGGTGCTAGTGGGAAAATGGGACTGCGCTCGATGTTACAGTTTGTTTGGTACCTCAATTTCTATTAGGCCTGCAGAATTAGACGATGTGAACGGGAATCTGTAACTAATTCGTTTCAGATAGCCGTAGGTAAAAACAGGTGTATTTAGTTATAAGGATTATACCTCTGCGATTCCTCCCAAATCAAATAAACAGAACATTGTTTAAAAGTCACTTTTATGTGAAAAAATCATGAAATTTGGAGTTTTTTAAAAATTGTAGTGAGACTGCAGTAGATTAATTTTTTTGAATGTTTCTGTTTACTAGGTAATTCCAAACCGGTTAATTTAAGCCCCGGTTGATTTCATTTCATTTATTATTTATTTAAATAATTGCCGAAAACCATCGAAATTTTCGAAAATTTCAAGCATTTTTTACTCTGAAAGGAAAAATGCTAGACTCTTGAAACTTTGGTGGAATATGTGTCTCATTACCCTCAACTTACAAAAAAAATTTCGTTTCAAAATGTTTATTAGTTTTCGAAAAATTCTATTTGTTTATTAAAAAGGTCCCAAATGTTTAATGAAAAATTGACCTATTAACGTTATCAAAAATAATTCAACCACAGCTCATTTTTTTCGTCAAGACGTCAATTTTACGAATCTGTTATGGGCGTATCGATTTTCAATAATTTTGACTGTCAAAATGGCGTTAACAACATTGCTACTTTTCGGAGCAGCGTTTTTTTGCAAATAACTTTACAACAAATTAACGTATCTGCACAAATCTTTCATATTTGAGTTGCTGGTATTTTTCTACAAATTTATTAAAAAAAATTGTTGCTCTGGGACATGTAGGAGCCGAGATAATTTTTTAAATTGTTTAATGCGCCAAACGTTTATTTATTAATATTTATGGCCAAAATTGAAACTGGTTGTTAATAAGATCTTGAATTTTGTGAATTCATCAAGTCCTATTGGAAACGGGCCCTTTTTGAGGTCAAAATATAATTTTTAATAATTAGTGATTTTAGAGCGTCTTCAATTTGTTTGGCTCAAGGGACAGGTGAATTTTTGATCAAACGAGTTTCAAATTGGGGTAGCGAGAAAAATTCGTCATATCTCCGTTATTTTCCGGCCAATTTCGACGTTTTTTTTTTTAATTTGGGGTAGCTCATGAAAATAATAACAATGGGCACATTTGCAATATCCAAATAATAAACAAATAATTGTTATAAACAATTTTTTTTTTTAATTTTTTCTTTTTTGGGCTTTTGCAACTTATAATGTGCTAATGTATTAAATATAAATTTATAAAGATTATATAATGGTAACAATGTATGCACAAACTATTTCTCCATCAAACAATATACGATGTTACAGCATTGTTACCATTATATAATCTTTATAAATTTATATTTAATACATTAGCACATTATAAGTTGCATAAGCCCAAAAAAGAAAAAGTAAAAAAAAAATTGTTTATAACAATTATATGTTTATTATTTGGATATTGCAAATGTGCCCATTGTTATTATTTTCGTGAGCTACCCCAAATTAAAAAAAAAAAACGTCGAAATTGGCCGAAAAATAACGGAGATATGACGAATTTTTCTCGCTACCCCAATTTGAAACTCGTTTGATAAAAAATTCACCTGTCCCTTGAGCCAAACAAATTGAAGACGCTCTAAAATCACTAATTATTAAAAATTATATTTTGACCTCAAAAAGGGCCTGTTTCCAATAGGACTTGATGAATTCACAAAATTCAAGATCTTATTAACAACCAGTTTCAATTTTGGCCATAAATATTAATAAATAAACGTTTGGCGCATTAAACAATTTAAAAAATTATCTCGGCTCCTACATGTCCCAGAGCAAAAATTTTTTTTTAATAAATTTGTAGAAAATACCAGCAACTCAAATATGAAAGATTTGTGCAGATACGTTCATTTGTTGTAAAGTTATTTGCAAAAAACGCTGCTCCGAAAAGTAGCAATGTTGTTAACGCCATTTTGACGGTCAAAATTATTGAAAATCGATACGCCCATAACAGATTCGTAAAAACGACGTCTTGACGAAAAAAATGAGCTGTGGTTGAATTATTTTTGATAACGTTAATAGGTCAATTTTTCATTAAACATTTGGGACGTTTTTAATAAACAAATAGAATTTCTCGAAAAGTAATAAACATTTTGAAGCGAAATTTTTTTTTGTAAGTTGAGGGTAATGAGACACATATTCCACCAAAGTTTCAAGAGTCTAGCAATTTTCCTTTCAGAGTAAAAAATGCTTGAAATTTTCGAAAATTTCGATGGTTTTCGGCAATTATTTAAATAAATAATCAATGAAATGAAATCAACCGGGGCTTAAATTAACCGGTTTGGAATTACCTAGTAAACAGAAACATTCAAAAAAATTAATCTACTGCAGTCTTACTGCAATTTTTAAAAAACTCCAAATTTCATGATTTTTTCACATAAAAGTGACTTGTAAACAATGTTCTGTTTATTAGATTTGGGAGGAATCGCAGAGGTATATTCCTTATAACTAAATACACCTTTACCTACGGCTATCTGAAACGAATTAGTTACACCGTTTTTTCTATTTCTGCAGTCCTATATCTGATTTGATGTATTTGACGAATGAATATGTTGAATGTTTTCGTTTATTTCGCTCGACGTTTTGTTTCACTAACTTACAACGGAATAAAATTGTACATCTAGCCTGGTGTTGAAGTGCCATCGACGACGTACACGAATATAAATAAGCAGATTTGTTGAAAGCAAATATCAACCTTTTATTTTCATTGCCAATCGATAAGATTGTTATTTTTATGTCGATTTTATTTTGTGTAATATATTTTACTGCCGAACTTATCGGAGGTCGTTTTAGATCTAATAAGAAATGATGTCTGTCCGCGATAATTGACTAGGTCAAGACAACAGTTGGTTTGTGTCTCGAATGGGTTCGATAAAGTGTTATTTGGACGTAAATGGTATCCCAATAGTTTTCCAACGAATAGGTTTTCTTTTTTAAGCTTTTAGAGATTAATTTTCGCCAGCCGTCTATATTACAAACATTACTGTTAGATGAACAGTATTTTCCGTCATTTTTACGTAATTTTCGTGCCATGTAATGACGGCGGTAATTTAACTACGTGTAAGTGACGTGTAAATGACAAGAATTACGTAAATATGACGGAAATATGTCAAAAATTAAAAACTTCTTACATTACGTTACAAAGGCGTAGTTTGTGATAATCATCTATATCTTTGTATATTTGTTCTGTATTTTGAAATTGTTTTGTATACTCTAGAACTTTGTATATTGACGATATTACCAGTAAACATGCTGTAATGGTACATTGTTAATTTATAAGCCATTCCTGCTTACTTTTTGTGAAGATGTGTGCAACATATTACCATATAATGATACAGTGATTGTATCAGTGTGTAAATTTAACAACACGGACAACGAGCTTTTAAATTGAAAGTTTATTCTGAATTAAATTATAAAATTAGGTTGTGAGGCTCCAGTAGGCGGACACTGCAGCACAAACGACTCCTCACCAGCTAACCATAAACTGGATATTCTGCAAGAGCAGTAAAAATTACTATATTTACTGTGGTTATCGATACGCACGCGTATATGCATCTATACATATACAGGGCGAGTCAACAAGATCGCCTGGGTTGATATCTCGTTTAATATTTGTTATATCGAAAAAATTTTTTAAACCGATGTAGGAGAACAAGAAGACCATATTTTAAAATTATTTTCAATCATATAGGGTGTTTGATATGAGAGTGGAATATCAAATTTATATTTTTTTAAATGGGACACGCTATACAAGGTGGGGCAATAGTGCGTCGGACCTCGATATCTCGAGTTCTAAGATAGCTAGAAATTTTTAAAAAAATTGCAAGTAAACTAGGTAAAAAAGTCTATAACTGGAAATTATTTTCGAACATACAGGGCGTGCCAAGACGAAGTTCCAGGACCAAGTGCCTTTTTTTTAAATGAAATGCTATATGTATATCTCTTTCTAGGCTCTATTCATTCCTATATTAGCATTGAATATCTCCCAACCACTTGGATGTAATGAATTTTTTTGTTGAAATAATGCGATCTGCAGATGGATATTAAAAAAATCACCATAGTCACAATTATGGGTTTTAAGAAAAACGTATGTGAATACCAGTTACGAGACATCTAATTAATGTTTTTGAATCATTTTCATTTCCTATAACTGTACAGGGTGGCCAAAAATTATTTTTCAATTAAGAACTTTTTAAATTGAATTTTCTCAATTTTTTCAAATGGAACACCCTGTATATTTTTCAACGATGTGATGTAGAAATGAAAAACGAACATTTTTTGTAGGTACTTCCCTATGGTTAATTGCAACCAATTTCGTTTTATAAAAAAATAAGTGTCAAATTCAAGAATAAACTTAAAAAAAGAGGTTCCCTCAAATAATTCATTAGAAAAGTTTATAATAGGTGTTCGATGTGTTGCCCATTTTGATTGACACACGTCTTTATGCAATTTTGAAATGAGGCCATTTAGTGAGACCATTTCTTCCAATCCATTGTAATGAGTAAATAGTATTTAACAGGTCCTTTACTGTAATGTTTTTTTGTACATTTTTTTGCTGTTTTCGTTATTTGACAAGCAATAAAACCTCAGTTTGGTATAAATTGTCGTGTACAACGGAGCATTTATCACACTTATCGGTCGTTAGATACAATTTGTATTGAATTTAAAATATTTGAAATTTTACAACAATATGAATTTTAATAAAGCGGAACTTGTAGACATGACTTTTGTTTTGGGCTAGTCAGACAGAAATTGTTTACTTGCCAATAGAATTTATCACCAACGTTATCCTCAAAGAAGAATTCCTGATGTTAGGGGCTTCCAAAACCTTCTCGATAGATTTCTGGAAACTGGAAATGTCGAATCTAAAAAAAGTGAAAGAATAAAACGTGTTGTGAACGAAGAAAATGAGTTTTCTGTGGTGCTGACAACGGTTGAGAATCCCCATGTTAGTCAAAGAGCTCATTAGTAGGAATAAGTAGAGGGTCTGTGGGTCGAATCTTAAAAACAAATCAGTTGCATGCATCATATATTCAAATGCACCAGGAATTATCTGATGACGATTTTCAAAAGCGCCTACAATTTTGTAATTGGGCCAGAGGTAAAATGCAAAAGATGATGTCAACTTCTTCAATAATGTTTTATTCACTGATGAGGCAACTTTTCATAAAAATGGATTTGTTAATAGCCCCAATTTCCATTATTGTGCTTCGGAAAATCCTCACTTTTTTATGCAAGTTGATAACCAACACAGATGGTCTATAAACGTTTGAGGACGAATTATTGGAGAACATGTAATAGGGCCCCATTTCTTTGATGGTACATTGACTGGAGCTATTAATCTTCATTTTTTGGAAAACTATCTGCCACAATTATTGGTAAATCTCCCTGAAAGAATTCGAAATAGGATGTGGTTTCAGCAAGATAGTGCTCCACCACATTATTTAAATGCAGTTAGAGACCACTTAAATAATACCTAACCTCATCAATGGATTGGAAGAAATGGACCCACTAAATGGCCTGCTAGATCCCCAGATCTTACAAAAATGGATTTCTTTTATGGGGATACGTGAAGGAAATTGTTTATAGAGACACACCAAAAACAGTACAAAATATGAAGGAAAGAATAATAACTGCCTTTAGATCTATCACACTGACTGTTTAGGAACAGTGGGAACCTCATTTCAAAAGCGCATAGAGACGTGTGTCAATGAAAATGGGCAATATGTGGAACATTTATTATAATTTTTTCTACTGAGTTATTTGAGGAAACCTCTTTTTTTAAGTTTATTTTTGAATTTTGTAATTATTGCTCAATAAAACGAAATTGGTTGCAATTAGCCATAGGGAAGTACTTAAAAAAAATGTTCGTTTTTCATTTCTACATCAAATCGCTGAAAAATATACAGGGTGTTCCATTTGAAAAAATTGAGAAAATTCAATTTAAAAAGTTCTTAATTGAAAAATAATTTTTGGCCACCCTGTACAATTTTAGGAAATTAAAATGATTCAAAAACATTAATTAGATATCTCGTAACTGGTATTCACATTAGTTTTTCTCAAATCCCATAATTGTGACTGTGGTGATTTTTTTAATATCCATCTGCAGATTGCATTATTTCAACAAAAAAATTCATTACATCCAAGTGGTTGGGAGATATTCAATGCTAATATAGGAATGAATAGAGCCTAGAAAGAGGCTTCAAAAAATGTACTGATATACACAGCATTCCATTAAAAAAAAGGCACTTGGTCCTGTAACTTCGTCTTGGCTCGCCCTGTATGTTCGAAAATAATTTCCAGTTATAGACTTTTTTATCTACTTTACTTGCAATTTTTAAAAAAATTACTAGCTATCGTAGAACTCGAGATATCGAGGTCCGACGCACTATTGCCCCACCCTGTATCGGAATATCGAGAATTTCATGGAGAATTCAAATTTTTTTAAAATATATAGGGCGTTCCATTTAAAAAAATTGACATCTATGCGCCCCGCTTTGATGAATCACCCCGTATATTTCGAACTAATTTTAAAATGTAGCCATTTTGGGCTCCTACAACTTCTATAAGTATAAAATTTTTGTTTTTATGATCGATAATAAAAGAAGTGTTGGAGTTTATCGCACCGTTGACTCACCCTGTACCCTTTCTTAGTTTTTTTTTTAATTGCCGAAAATTTACAAGAGGGGCATATCCACAGATTAAACCATTTTTTTTGTAAATGTAAATGATTTTTGAATTTTCTTGAAAAAATCTTGATTTTTACCAACCCTGCAAATAGCGTATCTTAATTTTGCAATTGATCCGTACTGTTGTTGTTAGTCGACCTTGGTCCGATAATTAATTACCGCTTGTCACCTAACGAGGTCCCTATTATGTGCTGCGGGCTCTAATCCTCATAAATTAATCGATTCCTAGCTATTTTGCTTATTTGTCCGAATTGTCCTCTTAAGTAGAGTGCCGCTGGATCCGCCAATAATAATTATACCCCGGGAATTTTCCGGTGCCTGCACAATTACGACCGCAACTTTTTTCGAAACAAACTTCGTCCGTGGCAAATTACGAAAATGTTTTACACAAGGACGGAGTAGCTAATTTCGGTAATTTATGTGGTACATAAATTGCCTCGGACGGTAAGTGGAAACTGTATGGAGAAGTTGTTTTTGGAGATAGGACGGTCTAGACGGTGAAACAAAGAAGTAAACGGTTAATCATAACTCGTGGGATTTAAGCCGGGATTTTACAGTTCGTGGAGCGCCAACTAAGATGGCGTAATAAAAATTGCTGTAACATTACACGCCGTCGTCTATAGCAGACGAATGTAATAGTCATTACCCATCTACCCTACCTGGTCTCAATTTAAAAAGTCGCGAATAAAATGAATCAATTCATATTAAAAATTGCATTCTTGTCATTATCTGCAAGGTAATATGACCGGACTCCAAAACAATTTTAATACGAAAAGTATTATCCTTGTATTAGTGAAAATAAGAATCTGATTAAACAGACCTGTGGAGCAGCCTGTAAACCGGTTGCGCTACACCTCATCCCATCTCATCGTTTGATATTTGCAAATTATATGGGCCTGGATAGGCTATATTGGGATTAGTCCTGAATAACTATTCCTTATTACAGGCCCTGTGTAATCTTGGTAGGATTAGGGCAACATATTGTGCGGGCTATGATGAGATGATAATGCCGATTTCACCAGAAACGGTAAGCTCGCCCAGTTAAAATTAATGCGTATTGTAGTTCTCTTATAGCTGTACGATATATTTACACCACAAGGAGCTTTCATATTATGTAATACAATTGTTGTACCTATTGCTTGTGGGACTTGTCGGTAAGATATTTGTTCCTCTGGAACTTTTCAAACCCACAAGCCTGTCGAAATTGCTTACGTAAAGTTCAAAGATCTTTAATCCTTTAAATTTTTACCATTTCCTGGCGGTGTAAGGAAGTACAGCGCTATTTTACGCCAGATTTCAGTTTATGTTTCTCCATTATTAACATACCTAAACCCTAATGAGTATGTTGTTGCATGTACAATTAATTTCGTCGCGTTAGTTTCACTTGTTTAGTGTAACAGTTCCTTAATTGGATGTAATTCACGCAGCTGGTAGCCTTGTTATTACTAAGGCTGGCATATCTACGCTACAGCTAGGTTAATTTGTTTCAAGGATATTAACTTCACCGTGGAGCTCGAATGTTTCAAGTCTAACTGCGAATTTATAACTTGCAAAAATATTTTACGTTATTGCCATCAGGAGCGTCTCAATATCCTTTTAAAGATAATCCTTATTGACCAGAATCCTGATTGTTTGAAGAAGTAGCAGGAAAAGAGAAAAGCTTTAAACTTGTAAATCTTCTTGCTTATATTTTTTTTATAAAACAGTTTCGCATATATTCGTTATTTCCTGGCGGTGTATCAACTTTAAAACAGTTCCTTTAACGATTCAGTGTTGTTTTACACTAGCGATCAGTTTACGCTCCTCCATTAACATAAAATGTTATGCATATGGTGTACAATTAATTTCGTTACATTAGTCTCACTTGTTCAGCATATCAGCTTCTTAATTGGGCATAATTCACACAACCAGTATTCTAGCCATGACTACGGCTCGTATAACCCACCCTAGATTAATTTGTTTCAAGGTTTACTAACTTCACTGTGGAGCTCGAACTATTTCAAGTCTAAACTGCGAATTTACAACTTGCAAACTTAAGATTTCTTACTAATTAAGTGCTGCAGTTCGCGTACCTATGCAGTACTGAAACCGCCACTGGTTTGAACTATTACAAGTCTAAACTGCGTCTAAACTTGAGTCCAATTGTAATTGAGTCTAATTCACACAGCTGGTAGCCTTGTTATTACTACGACTGACATATCTACCCTACCGCTAAGTTAATTTGTTTCAAGGATATTAACTTCACTGTGGCGTTCAAACTATTGCAAGCCTAAACTGCGAATTTATAACTTGCAAACTTATTAACATTTTTTACTAATTAACTGTTACAGTTCGCGCATCTATGCAGCACTGAAACCGCAAATATTTCAAGTCTTGTAACGATGTGATTTTTTTTTCCGTTTTTACTTTAAATATTACCGTCACTTGGATATGCCGCTTTTTAGTAAGCAAGTCCTGTTTTAGTTAAGTTAGTATTGAGTTGTAAAAAACCCGCTGGTAAACAAGCAGTTAAATAATTAACTGATTAAATTTCGATAATCCCCCGTATAATTAAAATCCGTGAATTATTATAAATAATGACCGAGTCGGAAACAAAAATCATTAGTTACTAAAACCGGTTAAAATATTAATCCGTGTCCGTTTTAATCCGTTTCTTTTTGCAATATAGTCTAGAAATTGCAAGTAACCCATTTCCGGTTATTGATGCTACGAGTCAATATTGCTAATTACATAATACGCTCGACCTCAGTTAATAACGTGAGTACGAGTCGTTTCAAGTACGCCCTTTTAACGCGCTGTCTGGATACGTCATAAAAGTAATAAAACGCCGGAGGAGCGTTCAGTCCGGGACAGTCCGCATCAGTTGAAGATCAGTCCAAGATCAATCCGAAGCAGTCCGCATCAATCCGAAACGGACACCTCGTCACCGTTTTCACTTTCGCCCGTAACCGTTGCTCCGACTTATAGTAATAATTTTCTTGAAAATAATATTGGTAAGAATACACCGTGGTCCGCTACTATCCGTCGGTACCGCCTTCAGTTAAGTATAGATATTCAGAGATCTTATTGTTCGTGAGTACCACTGTATTATACTACTAAATCAAACTAGAGCTAATTAGTAATTCCTCCGTTGGTCTTTTTCATAAAATATGCATCGGCTGGTTAGATTTGCTCGCTCGGGCAATCTTTAAGGCTTCAGTGCATAAAGTTTTACCGGAAAACTTAACTTACGAAAAATAGTCATTGGTAAATAGCTCTACGTTTGTGGCAATAGTTCGCCGTATTGTAAAACCCTCTGTATAGACAAGAATATCTATAGCTAACCGACTGCCCGCCGTTCATACTATATCCTGTTGGAAATTCCGTTTGCTTGCCGTCCGAAGTAGTTTCAGCCGCGAAAACAGACACCGGTTATCCAAACTCACCGTCTTCCGAAATAAAATCATATTCACGCGTATATACTCTTGATTGCCAGCCCGCATATCTCTTATCGTTATCAAATTTGTACATACTCGACTGCAAAGTCGTCACAGTCTAACCTGTGAATTTGAAACTTGCAAAATTATTATGATTTTTTTTTACTTTTGCTATATCTAAATTATTATTAATTATTAACAAATGTAGCTCATATTTGTGAATAATTTGTCTCTATTATTACCAATTGTTCAAGTAAAAAGCAAAATTCCGCCATTGAGGAGGTAAAATCAATTTGCGTGTAGTTCCAAGGATACAAAGCGGGTATTAATTCCAAGTTGAATATGCAACACCCGCCATCGCAGAACTGCAGCCTTAATTGCACAACAGCTTTAGCAAGACCTTTTTGTCATTTAACCTGTTTAACGTACTTGACCCCGGAGCTTTGTGAATTTTAATCAACAGTAACTTTGAGTACCGATTTAATAATAAACCTAACTGACGTTAGAGGCAAGCCGATTAAATATTACAGCCCCATTATTTCACTTTGCATCACTTATTTTAACGCCCGTTTCTATACGGGGCCTCCTAAATTGTCCAGTTTCCCAGGAGGCGATCCAGAGAATAAAAATAATTTACTTATTTATGACACATCAGGGTTTTCTTTTACAAATTTAAACTTATGGCGAATGCGCTAGTAAGAAAACACCAACGATATAAACAAAGGCTGTTGCTCCAGATCTGTTGATATAATATAAATTATATTACGCTACGCTGATGAGGAACAATGATTCCGCAACACGTGTGCATGGCTGTTAGCTATTTTTTTTTGGGCTAGTTAGCGTGCTATCCGTTATAGAATAACCCCGCAATATATCACTTTGTTGTTTGTTGCTAGGATTGGAGACTGGCAGTGCACATAATAGCTATTATGGTCGTCAAAATTGGCACTAAGTGAAATCGGCGCGCTGTTGCCAAATCAATTTACTCACATAATTGTTTTAGGATTTCCTCCTTTTTTCTACGTAACGCGAAATGTTGAAAGAATATTTTACTGTAACTGGTTTTCTATCAGTCGTTTCAATAAATTAACTATTTGTGCTCAAAATCGGTGCATTGTTGCCAAATCGATTTGTTCTGAGAAGCTCCTCGTTTTTTTTCTACGTAACGTGAAATGTTATAAAAATGGTTTGCGGTAAGTGACTTTCTATGAGTCATATCCTTAAAGGAACTATTTTGCTCAAAATCAGTCTTAGGTAACATCGGCGCGCTGTTGCCAAACCGATTTATTCTCAGAATTTTTCCTGAAGTTTCTAACTGTTTTCTACATAACGTGGATTTTTATCAGAATGTTTTACTGTTACTGGTTTTCTATCAGGGATTTCAACTATATTTTGCACAAAATTGCAACTAGGTAAAATCGGCGAGCTGTTGCCAAATCGATTAATTCTCAGAATACTTTCTGAATTTCCTCATTTTTTTTCTACCTAATGTGATTGTGATTGTGGTTTTCTATCAGTAATTTCAACTATTTGTGCTCAAAATGGGCGCTGAGTAAAATCGACGCACTGTTGCCAAGTCGATTTGTTCTCAGAATGCTTTCTGGATTTCCTCGCGTTTTTTTTTGTAACGTCAACTTTTATGAGAATATTGGTTTTCTATCAATCATTCCAACTCTTTTTGCTCAAAATCGGCACTAGGTAAAATCGGCGCGCTGTTGCCAAATCGATTTATTCTTAGAATTTTTCCTGAAATTTCTCACTGTTTTCTACATAACGCGAATTTTTATCAGCATGTTTTACTGTTACTGGTTTTCTATCAGGGATTTCAACTATATTTTGCACAAAATTGCAACTAGGTAAAATCGGCGAGCTGTTGCCAAATCGATTAATTCTCAGAATACTTTCTGAATTTCCTCACTTCTTTTCTACCTAATGTGATTGTGATTGTGGTTCTCTATCAGTAATTTCAACTATTTGTGCCCAAAAAATTGACGCTGGGTAAAATCGGCGCACTGTTGCCAAGTAGATTTATTCTCAGAATGCTTTCTGGATTTCCTCGCGTTTTTTCTTGTAACGTCAACTATTATGAGAATATTTTACTGTAACTGGTTTTCTATCAATCACTTCAACTCTTTTTGCTCAAAATTGGCACCAGGTAAAATTGTCGCGCTTTTACCAAATCGATTAATTCTCAGAGTACTTTCTGTATTTTCTCACTTTTTCCGACCTATCGTGAAAAGTTATAAGAATGGTTTACTGTAAGTGACTTTCTATCATATCCGTAAATGAACTATTTTGCTCAAAATCGGCACTAGGTAAAATCGGTGCGCTGTTGCAAAACCGATTTAGTTTTAGAGTTCTTCCCAAAGTAACATGGACTTATCAGAATATTTTACTGTAACTGGTTTTCTATCAGTTATTTCAACTATTTTTACTCAAAACTGGCACTATATAAAATCGTCGAGCTGTTACCAAATCGATTAATTCTCAGAATACTTTCTGAATTTCCTCATTTTTTGTACCTAACGTGAAGTGTTATAAGAATGGTTTACTGTAAGTGATTTTCTATCAGTATTGTCCGTAAATGAACTATTTTGCTCAAAATCGGCACTACGTAAAATTGGCGCGCTGTTGTAAAACTGATTTATTTTCAGAATTCTTTCTGAAGTTTCTCACTTTTTTATACATAATGTGATTTTCTATCAGTAAATCAACTATTTTTGTCCAAAATTGGCGCTAGGTAAAATCGTCGCGCTGTTGTCAAGTCGATTTATTTTCAGAATGCTTTCTAAATTTCCTAGCCTTTTTTCTACGTAACGTGGACTTTCATGAGAATATTTTACTGTAACATTTCAGATATTTTTTCTCAAAATTGGCACTGGGTAAAATCGGTCGCTGTTGCCTAACTGCTTTATTCTCAGGATTCTTTCTGAAGTTCCTCGCATTTCTTCTACGTAACATGGACTTTTATCAGAATGTTTTACTGTGGGTAACTGGTTTTCTATCCGCTAATCCACCAATTTTTGCTCTAAATTGGCATTCGGTAAAATTGTCGCGTTGTTGCCAAATAGATTTATTCTCAAAATGCTTTCTGAATTTCCTCGTTTTTTTCAACGTAACGTTAACTCTTTTCAGAATGTTTGAATATTTGACTGTAAATGGTTTTTTATCTGTCATTTCCGAAAATACGCTATTTTTGCTCAAAATCGGCACTAGGTAAAATCGTTGCGCTGTTGCTAAACCGATTTACTCTCAGAATGTTTTTGAATTTCTTCGTTTTTTTTCTATGTAACGTGAATTTTTATTAGAACGTTTTACTTTAACTGGTTTTCTATCTGTCATTTCAACTAAGTATTATTGTTTTAAATTGGCATTTAGTAAAATCGTCGAGATGTTGTCAGATCGATTTATTCTCAGAATGGTTGACTGTAAGTGGTTTCGTATTTGCCATTTCCAGGAATGAACTATTTTCGTTCAAAATTGGTACTAGATAAAATCGGCGCGCCGTTGCCAGATTGATTATTTTTCAGAGGTCTTCGTAAATTTCTTAATTTTTTCCCACGTAACGTAAAATATTATTAGAATAAATTCGTTATGTACTGATACGCTGATAAGGAACAATAATTCCGGAATGCGCTTTCGTTCTTTTCAGGATAGTTGGTGAATTCTCTTGGCAACGTTTAGCCACAGCAGACAGTCATGTAGAAATGAATATATTCAAAATTTAATATTCTCCTGTATACAAATCGACAGAATTTGGGTAACAACTTATATCAGAGTGCAGTTTTTGCTGGTTATAAAGTATGTAGCCGTTATACATCAAAGGCATCCTTTCGTTAACCAACCGTTTATATTACCACTCACGTCGTCCAGGCTTAGACTTTATAAACTGGGGTGTGATAGTTCAGCGCAGTTTTCGTAGAGATACACACGTCGCAGTGGTCTAGGGATATTTAATATAGTGGATCGCGGCTTCTCCGTTTCTTAAAAGATTTTGAAAGTCTCATTCACTATAGATGCCCGATCTGAATCCAATGGAACCTGCATAGGTTATGCTCTAAAGGAAAATCGAATAATATAATTTTAAATAGGATAGTTTTTACAAAGTTATAAAAATGTTTGCTTTAAATTTCAAAAGACCTTATTTTGCAAATGAAACAATTCATTTTAGTTTTTTTTATTTTGAGATATCGTGTCCCTACGCCATTACGGTGTGCGTAGAACGTTTGTTGTACAAATATTGTAATTAAGTGCGATTGCGGGGTTTACTATGTGTAATTTGTGAGAACTGCTCAGAACGAGTAAGCAAGAGTGGAATTTTAGTAAATGTGTATCCTTGGGGACATTTTAGTGTAATAGTAGTGTAATGGGTAAATACTATTAGATGTGCCACTTGAGGTTTATATCTGCTGCAGCCTTGGGTAGATAATACCTTTTTTCGGTTTGATATAAAATTCCCCGGTTAAATTTAGATAATCCACTCGAGTTTTTGTGATGTTTGGGAATATGTTTGCAAAAAAATATGAGTGTTCATAAATTATCTTTTCATGTTGTTCCAGTACTTAACAATTTATCATTGTCAAGCTTTATCAGTAACATAGTAGCTTAATTAAAAGTTATGTTATTGAATATCCGCTTTAGTTTACTGAAGGCGGATGTCCATTGTTTAAGTCCTTTCGTGGTGTTCCATGCACTACCACGTCCGATTAACAACCACAAATACTAATTTCTAGCGTAAAAAAATACATTCTATTGGGAACAAAATTAGTTAATTAAACTTTTTTTCATGGAATTAATTAATTAAATCTTTTTTCAACACGATGTGATGTAAAAATTAAACTTTGTTATAAAAGCTTCAGCCTTTCATTATATTAGATATTTACGAAAAAAGCAAAAAACTTAATTTATTAGAAGTATTTGAAATTAATAAATTAAATAAAAAATTTTCATTGCTTCAAAAAAAAGTAATAAAAATCTACGATTTCAATAATAAAAAATAATAAAAGTTTATATTTTTTGATATTTTCTAAAAAAAAGGGTCCTAATTCTTAATTAGCGTCATTATATCACCCGACTACCAAGTTATGTAAATATCCGACAATAAATAACTGGAATAGTAGGGTGATTATTATTGAAATCTTAGATTTTTATTAGGTACTTTTTTTTGAAGGAATGAATATTTTTTAACGAAATTTGGTATACAGGCGTTTTAGGTCATGCTGAATAAGAATCTGTTAAAACAAAAAGCCTATCTCAATCGCTAATATAAATTCCTAATTTTTGTCAATTTCTGTTGATCATAGTAGGCGTATTTAAGTTTGAAAAAATTTTTTATTAATAACTTTTTAAACACAATCTGAAAGAAAAGAAGTATACCAAATTTGATCTAAATCGATCAACAAATGGCCTAGATATTGGGGTGCAGTGGTGAAAAGTGAGACACACTGTATATACAGGGTGTCCCGATTTTAAACGATAGCTAGAAATTTTTAAAAAAATTGCAAGTAAAGTAGATAAAAAAGTTTATAACTGGAAATTATTTTCGAACATACAGGGCGAGCCAAGACGAAATTACAGGACCAAGAGCCTTTTTTTTAAATGGAATGCTATGTATATCAGTACATTTGAAGCCTCTTTCTAGGCTCTATTCATTCCTATATTAGCATTGAATATCTCCCAACCACTTGGATATAATGAATTTATTTGTTGAAATATTGCAATCTGCAGATGGATTTTAAAAAAATCACCACAGTCACAATTATGGGTTTTAAGAAAAACTTATGTGAATACCAGTTACGAGACATCTAATTTAATGTTTTTGAATCATTTTCATTTTCAAAAACTGTACAGGGTGGCCTAAAATTATTTTTCAATTAAGAACTTTTTAAATTGAATTTTCTCAATTTTTTCAAGTGGAACACCCTGTATATTTTTCAACGATGTGATGTAGAAATGAAAAACGAACATTTTTTGTAAGTACTTCCCTATGGCTAATTCACAGCCCACTCTACTACTAGCCATGCTGAGAATTGTGGCAACACCGCATCTTGCTTACAGAGAAGTCCGGTTAGTTGAATATGCACTCCGCAGGAGAACCCATCTACAGAAACAAAATGTTTTATATCTACTCGGTTTTATAAATTTACCTTCGCTTTTTGGCTGTTTCTGCTCTATAACAAATAATATAATGTGTTATTATAATTTATATTAAGAGGCAAACATTTAAGTTTGCCTAAAATCGTCACTGCGTTTTATCGAGGGATCTAGTTTGTCAGTGACAATTTATATTTTTACAAAAGTTGGCTGAAGTTATAAACAATAATTTATTATACTTACTTATCACCATTAAATAATAACAATCAAATAGTAATAATTATTAATACATACTTACATACACAAGTTGAACATGGACGTGAATTAAAATCTATTTAAAAGTATTGAGTTTCCTCTTTTTGGAGGAAGATGCATTAGAATTACTTGCAGCACTAAGTCTGTTATCATTTCTATTTTTGACATAATCATTTAATAATATATTGGAAAATACTGAACAAAGCATAAATAATAAATCTTTATACTCTCTGCCACAATGGCAAGTTTGAAAAAATTCTACATAAAAATTGTCTGAACGAAGACTAAGTACTGTGAGTTTGCCTAAAATCATTTTTTTATTATCGGTTTTCAGAAAAGCGCTTTCTACAGAAGGGTTATTAATAATGGATTCCAGAATTGCATACATATGAAAAAATACCACACTAACACTACTACACTACACTACACTACACTACTACATATTGTCAACATTTTCATTGCTGTCATTCCTTATTTTGTACCTAGACAATAAATTTTCCAGCTGAGACCATCTACTTAATTGCATATCAAAGGGAAGAACCCATTTTAGGTCATTGAATGAAAGTTGATTGCCCCCAAGTAAACTTTAATATTTAATTCGCTATCAATTATAATTTGATTTTTTAGAGACAAAATTGAATCATCAAAATCCAGTGTATAAAAGTAAAATTTAGACCCAACTAACTTGGTATTCCAACAATTAGACAATGAAATATAGTTCTGGTGAGAAATAGTCAGATGTTCAAAGCTCTCAATCATATCAGAATTTTCAAAATTCTTAGTCAAATTTTCGTGATTCTCAATAATTTTTTTGCGTCTTTCCTCTGGATTTTTTCTAGAAACTGGCATGTTTTGTTAAATATGAAGGTAAATTTGGAAATATTGAGGGTACTGCATTTTTATTTAATTTAGTCCGTATCAAAATGTTTTGGATTGTTCCATCAGGTTGTAACCATTTGTCGTACCTCACAATATCAGTTTCTAAAAAATGCATACTACAAACCGCGGAATACTGTGTAAGAGATCAGTTTTTTCTGGGTACAGCCAACATCCATTTTTTTCGCAGTGCCTCATCTTTTGGAAAACGAAATATCGACTTATACTTCGTAGTCGAGCTTGTCGTGCCGGTTTCGTCCCTCAAGGATGTATCATAATTTGACTTGCAGCCGGGAACGACGCATCTGGAGGGCATTTTACACAATGTTTTTCACTTACCTGATATAATATTTATCATGTATCCTATAGAATGAATCTCTACAAACCTCACTCACTCCTTTACACTTATATACACACAAAATACAGCCTTAGTTGTTCTGGAGGGAAAACACACAGGTAAAACTGAAAGCACAAATTAAATATTCACTGTTTTCTTACACAAATTGTGAAATAATCCAAATATGTCACAAACCACTCTTTACACAAATAACATAACTACGATATATTACACAATGCAATAATCGTTTGAATACTGTGGAAATACACAAAAACGACGTAAAATTATCTAAACGTGTTAGTTACTTCACACATAAAGTCAAACTAGTCGCACAAGACCGGCCCGTAGGCATGGTTGTCATATTTCTCTCAGCATGGCTAGTAGTAGAGTGGGCTGTGGCTAATTGCAACCAATTTCATTTTATTGCGCAATAATTACAAAATTCAAAAATAAACTTTAAAAAAGAGGTTTCAGTAGAAAAAATTATAATAAATGTTCCACATGTTGCCCATTTTTATTGACACACATCTCTATGCGCTTTTGAAATGAGGTGTTCCCACTGTTCCTAAAACTGCCGGTGTGATAGATCTAAAGACAGTTATTATTCTTTCCTTCATATTTTATACTGTTGTTGGTGTCTCTCTATAAACAATTTCCTTCACGTATCCCCATAAAAAGAAATCCATTTTTGTAAGATCTGGGGATCTAGCAGGCCATTTAGTGGGTCAATTTCTTCCAATCTATTGATGAGGGTAGGTATTATTTAAGTGGTCTCTAACTGCATTTAAATAATGTGGTGGAGCACCATCTTGCTGAAACCACATCCTATTTGGAATTCTTTCAGGGAGGTTTACCAATAATTGTGGCAGATAGTTTTCCAAAAAATGAATAAGATAAATAGCTCCAGTCAATGTACCATCAAAGAAATGGGGCCCTATTACATGTTCTCCAATAATTCCTCCCCAAACGTGTTTAGAACATCTGTGTTGGTTATCAACGTGCATAAAAAAGTAAGGATTTTCCGAAGCATAATAATGGAAATTGTGCCTATTAACAAATCCATTTTTATGAAAAGTTGCCTCATCAGTGAAAAAACATTATTGAGGAAGTTGACATCATCTTGCATTTTACCTCTGGCCCAATTACAAAATTGTAGGCGCTTTAGAAAATCGTCATCAGATAATTCCTGGTGCATTTGAATATGATATGCATGCAAATTATTAGTTTTTAAGATTCGACCCACAGACCGTCTAATTATTCCTACTAATGAGCTCACTTCTCTTTGACTAACATGGGGATTCTCAACCGTTGCCAGCACCACAGAAAAACTCATTTTCTCGTTCACAACACGTTTTAGTCTTTCACTTTTTTTAGATTCGACATTTCCAGTTTCCAGAAATCTATCGAGAAGGTTCTGGAAGCTCCTAACATCAGGAATCCTTCTTGAGGATAAAGTTGGTGATAAATTCTATTGGCAAGTAAACAATTTCTGTCTGACTCGCCCAAAACAAAAGTCATATCTACAAGGTCCACCTTATTAAAATTTATATTGTAAAATTCCAAATATTTTAAATTCAATACAAATTGTAACTAACGATCGATAAGTGTGATAAATGCTCCGTTGTACACTACAATTTATACCAAACTGAGGTTTTATTGCTTGTCGAATAACGAAAACAGCAAAAAAATGTACAAAAAAACATTACAGCAAAGGTCCTGTTAAATACTATTTACTCATTTCAATGGATTGGAAGAAATAGTCCCACTAAATGGCCTTATTTCAAAATTGCATTAAGACGTGTGTCAATCAAAATGGGCAACACGTCGAACACCTATTATAAATTTTTCTAATGAATTATTTGAGGGAACCTCTTTTTTTAAGTTTATTCTTGAATTTGACACTTATTTTTTTATAAAACGAAATTGGTTGCAATTAGCCATAGGGAAGTACTTACAAAAAATGTTCGTTTTTCATTTCTACATCACATCGTTGAAAAATATACAGGGTGTTCCATTTGAAAAAATTGAGAAAATTCAATTTAAAAATTTCTTAATTGAAAAATAATTTTTGGCCACCCTGTACAGTTTTAGGAAATGAAAATGATTCAAAAACATTAATTAGACGTCTCGTAACTGGTATTCACATAAGTTTTTCTTAAAACCCATAATAGTGACTGTGGTGATTTTTTTAATATCCATCTGCAGATTGCATTATTTCAACAAAAAAATTTATTACATCCAAGTGGTTGGGAGATATTCAATGCTAATATAGGAATGAATAGAGCCTAGAAAGAGGCTTCAAAAAATGTACTGATACATACATAGCATTCCATTTAAAAAAAGGCACTTGGTCCTGTAATTTCGTCTTGGCTCGCCCTGTATGTTCGAAAATAATTTCCAGTTATAGACTTTTTATCTACTTTACTTGCAATTTTTTTAAAAATTTCTAGCTATCGTAGATCTCGAGATATCGAGGTCCGACGCACTGTTGCTCCACCCTGTATACTTTGGCTATAATTTATATGCTTCCAATTTGCTTATATTTGCGTGTTTAACTAAACTACTATCGTGATATTGAAGAAAAATAAACATTCTCTACCTAGACTCATTAATAAAATTATTTGTTTAGATTTCTTTGACGCTCACGCTTCAAAGAGTTGCATAGGTAGTAAGAAATATGAAAGGCGTCCTTTAAATTTTACGATTTACGATTTACTCAAAACACACTTCTTTGAAATATTAAGTTGTTTGAAGAGGAAGAGGCGTGAAAACTGGTATAACTTCCAAATGGTTTTAATAAACGTATTTAGGTGTCGCACACAGCGTAGGCTGGACACGTATTTGAACTTAGTGGAAATATTTTCTTCCCACAGCTCCTCACATAGAGTTGGGAATATTACTAATTAATTATTGTCGACGACAGTGGCCATTTGAAACATATCCTCTAAAGGACATACATTGTTGGATGTATCATGAGCAAGGACCTTATCTAGCTAACTTGATAATAGACCAGATAACTGGGATACAAGGATACAATGAGGTGGATATGATAATCAGGCTTTACTGAACCAATAACAAACAATAAAGTGATGGTTTACAGCTCTTGACAGCAGGTGGGTTTAGCGCAGAACCGTCGTGCAAAATAATTAATAATAGTTACAGAAATGGTTTCAGAGAAATTTTTCGTGAAAATTTTCGTTCGGCTGTGTATTTGCGCTACCAAAACAACTCCAACTAATACAGAGATACAACTAGACGCCTCATTAAGTCGATCGATATTTTAATAAATCACTCAGCAACAGCAACATAATGTCTGTTAGAACCTGAACACAAATTGATTAGCTGCGGTTTTAAGCAACGTGGTTTGGCAGCGGAATACGAGTCAAATTTAATGATTATTTGCGATAATGTGTGCTTAGGCTATTGACTATGTAATTGAATAAGGAAATAATTCGTTAAAGGTATTTTATTGTTTCATTTATTCAATTGTACCCGAAAATGATAAGTCCACAAAGTGCTATTAAATTTTGGCTTGGATTTTTGAATACGGAGTAAATTTGTCCACTTTATAGTTTTTTAACTATACAGGGTGATTCACGAGGAAAGGGACAAAATGTTATGGTAGATAGAGTTCACTTAGGTGAATTAGAAATGACTATTGAAAAAAGCCTGAGCCTTTTTTTTATTGATCTACAGGGTGATTTATGGGTTTTGTCCAATAATTCTTAAGGTAATATCCTTTAAACTAATCACTAGAATCAGCTCGTATTGTGGGTATATAATATACTATTATTTGTCAATTTACATGCATAATCAAAGACAGAAAATTCCAGGGCCGGCTCAACTAATTTTTATTTTTAGGGCTCCTATGAAAAAATTCACCCTGTGTACGTGATTTTTAAATTCTAATACTGAATTATGAAACTACATACAAAAATGATCGAAAACATGTATTTTGTTGTTTTGCCACACTTTGGGCGAATTTTAAATAAACGATCAATTTTCGCCAAAATCGAAGGTCTGCACAAAATAAATTTATAAAATTGCATTTTCCTCTCTTATTCAATCTAAAATATTGGTTATACAAAATTTTGTGATTTCATGCATGATTAATATGAAATAAATAATCAAAAATAAATAATTTCAACATCAGATTAAGTAATTTTTATTTCTGAGATTTCTGTGAAAAAAATCAGTCTGTATAAATTTTTCTCAAATTCTGATAATAAATTATGGAACTACATTAAAAAAAACCGCTGCCAATTATGGGATCAAAACTTCCTCACCGTGTGGTGGAGTTTATAACAAAAGTAATTTTTGACGTATTTTGTTTTTTGACGCATTTTGTTTTTCTGTACGTATTTTGTTTTTTTGGCGTAGTTTGTGTATTTCAACAGTTGGACACAATATTATAATGAGTTGTATATCAGATCTTATAATCTTTCATCACGAATAATTTTTTTTGTAACGTTAGAAATATAAATGTTGGGGTCCGGTAGACCCCATTCCAGTGGACCGATTTTGCTCATCAACGAACTCAATCTTTTCCTTGACCTCTAAGAACGTGTGTACCAAATTTGAAAGCTTTATTTCAAAAAAAGAAAATTATTGTGTATCGTCATAATTCGTCGAGAATCGTCCAGAAATGAAATAAAAATTTTCAAAAATTTTTTCACGAATACGTATCTTCCTCACTTTTGATGAGGAAGTAATTAACGAAATTGTTTATTTTTTTTATCACGTACATCAATAAACAGAACTTAATAATCCTGTCGTTATTAGGAAAGCCGTAGGAAATTTAATTTTACGACAAAGAAAATGTAGGGAGGCAGAAGGCTTTCATTTTGAAAATAAGTTATAAGGTTTTATGTTCTGTGAATTTGTTGTTTATAATATTCTGTTTATTGATGTATTGTGATAAAAGATAAATAATTTCGTTAATTTTTAAATGTAGTTCCACAATTTATTATCAGAATTTGAGAAAAATGTATACAGACTGATTTTTCACAGAAACCTCAGAAATAAAAATTACCTAATCTGATGTTGAAATTATTTATTTTTGATTATTTATTTCATATTAATCAAGCATGAAATCACAAAATTTTGTATAACAAATATTTTAGTTTGAATAAGAGAGGAAAATGTAATTTTATAAATTTATTTTGTGCAGACCTTCGATTTTGGCGAAAATTGATCGTTTATTTAAAATTCGCCCAAAGTGTGGCAAAACAACAAAGCACATGTTTTCGATCACTTTTGTATGTAGTTTCATAATTCAGTATTAGAATTTAAAAATCACGTACACAGGGTGAATTTTTTCATAGGAGCCCTAAAAATAAAAATTAGTTGAGCCGGCCCTGGAATTTTCTGTCTTTGATTATGCATGTAAATTGACAATTAATAGTATATTATATACCCACAATACGAGCTGATTCTAGTGATTAGTTTAAAAGATATTACCTTAAGAAATATTGGGCAAAACCCATAAATCACCCTGTGATCGATAAAAAAAGGCTTAGGCTTTTTTTAATAGTCATTTCTAATTCACCTAAGTGAACTCTATCTACCATTACATTTTGTCCCTTTCCTCGTGAATCACCCTGTATAAACACAGTGATTGATTCAAAGTTGCCCAAATATGATTGGTCTAAATAAGTAAAACACCATTTTCTCGAGAATATCCTTGTGTTAAGAGATCAAAACTAATGTTCAACAGTAAGTCAACAACTTGGCGAATTTCAATTATCTTTACACAACAAACAGCTTTTTCAACGCACTTAATTTGATGTATAACAAAGGGTAGAGTACCATTTCAGATTTAGAAGTTAGGATGGCTGGAGGCCAGGGGGTGAGATGGATGGCAGCAGGGACAGCGCCTAGCTCCGGCTCTCTGGCAGCACTGACACGATGCCGTTTGTCGAATTTTCCCATCCCTCGTGGTTTCTGATGCTTAGGGGGTGGGAACTCCAGATAAACATTATATTATATCATACAGTTAAATTTTCACATCTATAAAATCTGTGTATAATATGCGTGTCTAAATTCTGTCAAATATAAAACCCCTTAACAAATTGGAATTCCTGCTTTATTTCACATTTATTAAGATTTATTTCCACATTGCACTTTTTTAATAAGCTTTGTAATTGGAAATTTTGCAGCTTTTTAAAACAGCAACACCAGTAAATGAATAATTATTTTATTGGCTTTTATTACGTGCAGATCTCCTAAATTTATTCCCTTGCTGTACGAAGATTTCCGCTGGCTTTTTACATTCTGAGGTTTGCCAAATTTCAGCTGGCGATCAATCTCATCCCTGTCAAGTGAACATTTTCGCGTGTGACAAACTGAGTGGAAACACTTCACTTTTATTTGCTGAAAGCAAAGCCTGATGCTTGGTTTTGCGAAAGATGTCGAATTATCTAGTTCGAGCTGGAAGCTGGAATCAAAGCGGGGCTTGAGCGTCGGAATAAACATTGATAAGAGCCAATGGAATTAGACCTACAGCTTGCTGAAACGTCTTCATTGTTTATTTATTTTAATATAAAGTCTAATGGGTGTGCGAGCAGAGAGAGCAATAATGTAATTGTGGATGCTAAAACTTTTCTCATGTAAGACGTTTAATATTGGAAATGCTCGGGGGAAAGTTCAAATTTGGCAGGCAGACAAAACAATTTTAAAGCCAACCCCTCCCGGAGAGTGAAATTGTTCTAAAGGGGTAAAGAGGCGCGCACATCGCTATCCCTTATACATTCTTTCCTCTGAATTGATTTATCATGAGGCAGTTTTATTTGTGCTGTCACGCGAATGCCAGCTTAACGATATTTCACTTTATTTAAATTTATAAATGATAAATATTTGTGTAAATATACCGGGTGAGGCATTTTCAATGCTAGAGTTAATGAGATATTAAACACCAATCTGCATAATGCCGCTTTTCTGTTTCGACACTCACCCTGTGTATCTTGCAGACAAATTGGACTGATTCCCGAGAGGACGAAAATAAAACAGAATTAATTTCATAAATTCTTCTGAAAGAACGAAATTGCCACGGGGATACTATCTCGGTCGTAATTCATCTTTAATGCTGCGAGAAAAAAATGTTTCAATTAGGTACTTACTGCTAGAAAAAGGACCAGATCCCGATATTAAATTCCGTTAAGAATTATTAATATCGAATTAAGGAGAAACTGGATTAACCAAATCAGAATACCTACATTATTTAAAAATTTTAAATGAACATTTGGCAACTAGATACCAGTTAAAAAAAAATTGTAGAAACATTGGAAAATATTTTTGTTGTTTTTGCATCTGTGGACAGAGCACTCTAACGTTATTTCGCAACAATTAAAGTTCATATCGAAGGAAATATTACGTTTGGATAGGCAGGCAATTAAATAAGGTTTATTGAATATCTGCCTCTTAATTATCCTTGAGATTGGTTCAGGCTGTACTTTTTGAAAATAAGAACCTCAATTTGCAACGTAATCAGAAAGCGTAATTATGCACAGAGTACATTCAGTTGATTTCTTCACAAAAAGTTCATTGCTTTTTTGCTTGTTTGTGCCTTCTAATTAATTAACAGTTAAAATGGGAAGTGAAAATTGATAAATTAAGGTGGAAATTAGCGGCGATGAAATACTCTCCACTTGTTACGGTCTGTATTGAACATACACGACGTTAAGGAAGTGGTAGGGGCGAGTCAAAAAAATGTATATGCATCAGCATTTTTTTTCCAATTATAGAATAGAAAATGTTTTGCTACGTCGTTAATTATTTTTTCTTCTCTTCCTTTTCTTTTTCCCTTTTCCTTCCTCTTCCGTTTCCTCTTCCTCTTCCTCTTCCGTTTCCTCTTCCTCTTCCTCTTCCTCTTCCTCTTCCTCTTCCTCTTCCTCTTCCTCTTCCTCTTCCTCTTCCTCTTCCTCTTCCTCTTCCTCTTCCTCTTCCTCTTCCTCTTCCTCTTCCGCTTCCTCTTCCTCTTCCTCTTCCTCTTCCTCTTCCTCTTCCTCTTCCTCTTCCTCTTCCTCTTCCTCTTCCCATTCTTCTTCTTCTTCCGTTTCCGTTTCCATTTCCTTTCCCTCTTTCTTTTCTTTTCCATTTCCCTTTCATTTCTCTTTGTTTTTCGTTTCTTTTTCCTTGTCGTCGTTTTCTTTGTCCTTGTTATTTTCGTAGTCTTTGTCCTTGTTCCGTTTGTGTTCTTCCTTATTATTTTAGTGGTTGTAATTTAAATATGAATCTCATTTTTCTTCCCCTTTCGCCTTCCTTTTTCTCTTTTCATTTCTCTTTTCCTTTTCCTTTTATATTATCTTTTCCTTTCTTAACTTGTGGATGGTTTTATAATATAATTCAATACAATATAGAATAAAAAGTATAATATAAATATTTTGCAAATAGGAGAGGTAGAGCAATTAAAGGCATATAGCCATGGCTAAAACAAATCACATAATGTAAATAAGCAATGACAACTATATTATAATATTAAATAAATACACACATTTCTACACATACATGAATAAAGTAAGTAATAATACACAATAATACACAATATTCCACACATAAAGACGCAAATTATTCCTTTTCTCTTTTTTCTTTTCCTTTTCATTTTCTTTTCCTTTATTTTCTCTTTTCTTTATTTGCCTGTTCTTTTCGCTTTTCATTTTTCCTTTCCATTTCTCCTTTCCTTTTCCTCCTTTTATATCATCTTCCCTTTTCTTTTATATTCTCTTTTCCTTTTATATTCTCTTCCTTTTCCTTTTATATTCTCTTCCTTTTCCTTTTATATTCTCCTTTCGTTTACCTTTATATTCTCATTTCTTTTGCTTTTTCATTTCTTTCCCTTTTATGTTCTCCTTTCCTTTCTCTTTTATATTCTCTTTCCGGTTCCCTTTCATTCTCTTTCCTTTTACCATGTCTTTTTCTTTTGTTTTTCCTTTCCTCTTTTTATTTTCCCTTTTTATTCGCTTTTTCTTTCCCTCCTGTTCGTTCCCTGTACCTGTTTTATTTCCTTTTCGCTTTTTCTTTTCCTTTTATATTCTCTTCCTTTTCCTTTTATATTCTCTTCCCTTTCCTTTTATATTTTCTTTTCGTTTACCTTTATATTCCCTTTTCTTTTGCTTTTCCATTTCTTTCCCTTTTACGTTCTCCTTTTCTTCTCCTTTTAATATTCTCTTTCATGTTCCCTTTCATTTTCTTTCTCTCCATTTTCTTTTGTTTTTCCTTTCTTTTTTTTATTTTCCCTTTTATTTATTTATCAATTTACAATTACAGCGGCCAAGGCCGGTGGTTGTACATAAGACAAAGCACTAATACAGTGGTTGTACATAAGACAAAGCAACTAACACAGTGTAGTAAAAGTAGAAAATATACATTTTTAAACGAAAAAGTAATATTAAGAAATAGGATATAATACAGCAACAACAATTAGACCTTTATAGCTTTTTTAAATAGGCTACATTTTGCCATATTATTAATGACACTAACAGATAAGTCCAAAGCCTAACACCAACCCCGACAAGAGACTTTTTCTTTCCATTTCCTGTTCCTTTCCTGTACCTGTCTTATTTCCTTTTCTCTTTTTATTTTCCTTTTATATTTTCTTTTCCTTTTGTATTCTCTCCCTTTTCCTTTTATATTCTCTTCTCCTTTATATTCTCTTCCTTTTCCTTTTATATTTTCTTTTCGTTTACCTTTTTATTCTCTTTTCTTTGATTTCCATTTCTTTCCCTCTTACGTTCTCCTTTCCTTTTCCTTTTATTTTCTCTTTCCGGTTCCCTTTCATTTTCTTTCCTTTTACCATGTCTTTTTATTTTGTTTTTCGTTTCCCCTTTTTATTCACTTTTTCTTTCCCTTTGTTGTTCCTTTCCTGTTCCTGTTTTATTTCCTTGTCTCTTTTTCTTTTCTTTCTATCCTCTTCTTTTCGTTTACTTTATATTCTCTTCTCTTTTGCTTTTTCATTTCTTTCTTTTTCCCCTGTCTTTCTCTTTTTTCTTTTGCTTTTTCTCTCATCTTCTTTAATTTCCCTTTTTATTACTTCTTTTTCGTTTCCTGTTCCTTTCCCCGTTTTATTTCCTTTTCTTTTTTCCTTTTTTTGTCTTTTTTCCTTTACTTTTTTCTTTTCTTTCTTTCCCTTTCCCTTTCGCTTTTTCCTCTCCCTTTTATATTATCTTCCCTTTCCATTTATATTCTTTTTTCATTTCCCTTTTATATTTTCTTTCCGTTTGCTTTTCCATTTCTTTCCCTTTCCCATGTTTTTCTCTTTTTTCTTTTGCTTTTTCTTTCCTCTTTTTTATTCTTTCTTTCTATTCAATTTTTCTTTTCTTTTATTGTTCATTTCGTTTACCTGCTTCATTTCCCTTTCTCCTTTTCCTTTTCCTTTACTTTTTTCTTCTCTTTGTTTCGTTTGCTTTCTCTTTCGCTTTTTATTTTCCTGTTTCATTTCTATTTTTCTTTCATATTATCTTCCTTTTCCTTTTATGTTATCTTTTCGTTTTCCTTTTATATTCTCTTTTCGTTTTCCTTTTCCTATACGATTTCCCTTTCCTTTCCTATATCCATTTCTCTTTTTCTCTTGCATTTCCTTTCCTCTTTTTCTTTATTTTCCTTTCTTATTTCCTTTTTATTTTCCTTTTCCGTTCCTTTTCATTACCTGTTTCATTTTCTTTTCTCTTTTTTCTTTTACGTTTCCTTTATTTTTGATCTTTTTTTATTTGTCTTTCTCGTTTCTCCTTCCCTTTTACTTTTCTTTCCTGCTTCCATTTCACATCTCCTTTTTCTTGTCTTTCTCCTCTTTCCCTTAAACCTCTTTCCCCCTTTTCTTTCTTATTTCCTTGCTCATTCCATTTCTCCTATTTCCCATTTCTGGCTTCCTTTTCCTTTTTGCTTTTCTTGTTCATTTTCCTTTACCCCTTCCACTTCTTTTTCTTTTTCCTTCTGCCTTATTTTGTCCTGTACTTTTCCTTTATCACAACAAACACTGACAATACGTATGCGACTATCAAATATTAAAGAGAAAAGCCCGCATTGAAAAAAGTAAACGTACTTATTTTTCTCTCGATTACGAAAAGATCCTGAAAATCGACGCCGTTTACAAAAGCAACGGCATAAATAGATCGCCGAGACGTAAACTTTAGCCATATCATTCGGATATAAACGAACCCAATTTAATTACCCATAAATTATTCAAAAAATATATAATCCAAGTTAATTAAATCAACGAAAGGTCTAAGTTAATACCTCATAAATCCATCTTCTCGTGCCTGTGATTCGTAATTTGTTAATTTATTTTATGAAGTGCAGATTAAATAAATCAAACAGATCACGTGTCACGTATATAAAATGTAGTCGTATAAATCAACAAGCCGCAAATCACACGAAATGAACATGCATTGGCGTAGAATGCAGCGGGCCAGTTTGCTGGAGGAATCGCTTAAGGTTTAAATACATAGATTCCGACTTCCATTTCTCTTGAAACATTTACACACCTGAAGAAAGTTTGTAGTAAAACCCATCTAGACAGTTTAGCGTCGAATTGTCGCAGGAGGCATCTGCTCGAGTTACCACCTGAAATTAGTAAAAATGTGTATCGGTGAGATTAAAGCTCTCTATCCTGCGGCTAAAAGGATAAACTTTTGAAAGATTTTAAGGATCGTTTAAAAAAAATTTTACTTGGATAATATCTTTCAACACACCATAATTCGCCGAGAAGCAAGTGAAATATATCCGCGAAATTACAAATCCTTCCATAAAACTCATGCCAGCATTGAACATAAAAAGATTTAAATTGCACAGCCTGCCGTTTCTTATCTGCCATACGGCGTTCCGCGCTGCCTTCACGACAGCATGGCGAGTCGCCTATGCCGACGTCCACGCTGTTACCATAATCGCATGAATGGAGGCATAAAATTGGATAGTATTATTTAGCAAACTCTTCCTTTATCTACGTTGGAATTAGTTTATATTTGCACCACAAACCCTTATTTCTAGCTCTATCTTAGATTGCCATTACGCGAAGGAAATTGGAAGGAGTGACAAAATTAGCCAATGTACCGGTAACGCAATAAAGTCCTAATGAAATTCTCGGCCTGTAAATTGCACCAATGGAGTACAAGTGCGTTTGACATCACACGTGTAGCTAGGAATTAATTAAGAACGTAACCTGTAATAAGCGTTGAGAACAATAGTTAGTACGTATCTACTTTTATCAGATTGGAGGATATTGGTCTATTCCAAAATACGCAGAGGTCCAAAACTTATCCATCTGGGGTGCCTCAAGAATCCAGTTTGGGTCTATTGAGGTGCAAACGTGAACATTAATGAAGGAGTTATGCAATGTTTGACCCTTGCTAAAGAAACCTTTCTTGTCCTAAAATTTTCTTCAACCAAGAAGGTCTACCACCTTGGAAAGATCCTTCTTATTTTAATTGTTTGTTTCGTGTTGTTTAATTGTAAATGTTTCTAATTCATCACGTCCTGATTTAATTCTCCATTCTAGCTTAATCGTCATGATTTTTACTTAACAATTCACTTCACACCTCTTTTGAGGCATTAAGCAGCCACCCCGTATACATAAACTATTGCCCCCAGAGACACTTTAATTGCCATCGTTTGTGGCAAATTTACCCTTTCTAATCCCAGCTATTTCCTTTGCATTAATGACAGCGCGTTAGGGATTTAGAACACACAAAAATCAATTAACTTGCTGCTACTTAAATGTTTGGAAAGGTTAGGATTTGGCATTAACGCCTTTACCCATTTGTTAATTAACTTTTACGCCGCTCTCTTCTGTTGAAATTTTAATCAACCATTTTACGTATTTTTTTAGTAATTAATTGGCGTTACAGGTTTTGGTACAATGGAGGTGGACGATGATATGAATTTATAAAGCTGCTTCGAAAATACTAATTTGTACAAGTGAGGAGACGTAAAATATTATCGCCTTTAAGAAATTTGATTATTTGAAAATGTACACAATAACGTTGCAGTTATTGAATGGAATATGCTTTGCTACGTCATTAATTAGGTATATACATACAGGGTTGATGAAAGTGAAGTCAATGATTTCGGTAAATATATTTAAGGAACAATGACCTTGACAAAAGATGTAGGATCGTTTGAATTAAAGTTAATTTTTGTTCTTATTCTTAACCTTATTTTTGCAGTCCTATCAACGTCTTTTTGTTCTAATTTTTTTCTTTTTATGACTTCCTATTTCTTTATCATTGTTTCTTCATTTTCTCTTGCCTTTCCCTTGCCTGTTTCTTTCCTTTTCTCATTCTCTCACTTTTTTCCTAGTCCTATCCTTGTCCTTATCCTTTTTCTTGGCCTGCTCCTTGTTTTTTCATTGTCCTGTTTCTTGTCCTTTCTCGTGTCCCTTTCTTTGTTTTCTTTCTTGTCCTTTTTCCTACCATTTTTCTTGTTCTTGTCTTGTTCTTTTCCCTTCATCTTTCCCTTACTTTTTCTTCTTGTTTTTACTTTTTTCCTTATCCTATCCTTGTCATTTTTCTTTTCCATGCAATTTTCCTTTTCCCTATCATTTTTCTAGTTATTTTCCTTATTATTTTTCTTTTCATTTTCCTTGACCTGCTCCTTGTTTGTTCTTTGTTCTGTTGCCTTGTCCTTGTCCTTAGCCTTATCTTTTTTCTATTTTCCTCTCCCTCATCCTCTTCCTTTTTCTTTCCATTGTCTTTTTTTCATATCCATTTTCTTGCTCTTCTCCTTTTCCTTCTCCTTTTCTCTTTCCTTTTCCGTTTTCATTTCCTTATCCTTCTCCTTATTCTTCTTCTTGTAATTTTTCTTATCATGTTCCTTTTGCTGTTTCTTTTCTATCTTTTTCCTTGTTCTTTCTTTGTCTGGTTGCCTGTTCCTTTCTTTGTCGCTTTATATTTTTTATATTTCCATTCTTTTTTATTTTCCACTCTCTTTTTATTTTCCTCTTCCTCTTTCTTTTCCCTTTTGTTTTTCTTCTTCCTTGTCTTTCCCTTGTCCCTTTCCTTGTCCTTTTTTATCTCCTCGCTGTTCTTTTCATCGTCCTTCTCCCTTTCTTTGTATTTTTCTTGACTTTTTTCTTGTCCATTTGCCTTGTCCTTGTCCTTGTCCTTTGTCCTTTTCTTTTTCCTTTTCCGCATCCTTATCCTTCTCATTTCCTTTTTCTTGTAATTTTCCTTGTCCTGTTTCCTTTGCAGTTTCTTTTCCTTTCATTTTCTTTGTTCTTTCTTTGTCCTGTTGCTTGCCCCTTTCCTTGTGTCTTTCTTTTTATTTTCCTATTCTTTTTATTTTCCTATTCTTTTTATTTCCTCTTCTCTTTTATTTTGCTTTCATCTTTCTGCTACCTTGTTCTTTTCCAAGTTCCTTTCCTCGCCCTTTTTGCTGTCCGTTTCACTGTTCTTTTCCTTATTCTTTTTTTAATTTCCTGTTCTGTTTTATTTTTATTTTGCTTTTCCACTTTCATTTCCTTTTCTGCTTCCTTGTTTTTTCCAAGTCCCTTTCCTCGTCCTTCTTGCTGTCTGTTCGCTGTTCTTTTTCTTATCCTTTTTTTCATTTCCTGTTCTGTTTTATTTTTATTATTTTGCATTTCCCTTTTCTTTTCCCTTTCATTTTTCTGCTTCCTTATTCTTTTCCTTGTTCCTTTCCTAGCCCTTTTTGCTGTCCTTTCGCTGTTCTCTTCCTTATCCTTTTTTTCAGTTCCTGTTCCGTTTTATTTTCATTTTCCTTTTACTTTCCCAGTTCTTTGTGCTTTTCCTGGTTCTTTTCATTGTTCTTCTCTTTATTTTCTTCCTTGACCTTATCCTTGTCTTCCTCACCCTCGTCCTCTTCCTTGTCCTTTCCATTGTCCCTTTCTTTGTATTTTTCTTATCTTTTTTCTTATCTTCTTTCTTATCCATTTTCTTGTTCTTGTTCTTGTCCGTGTCCTTCCTTGTCGTTACTTTTGTCCGTGTCCTTGTCCCTGTCCTTGCCCGTTTCATATTCCTTTTTCTCGCCCTTATCTATTTTCTTGTAATTTTCCTTGTCCTGTTCCTTTTGCTGTTTCATTTCCTTTCATTTTCCTTGTTATTTCTTTTTCCTGTTGCCTGCCCCTTTCCTTGTCCCTTCTTCTTTTTATTTTCCTTTTCTTTTTCATTTTCCTCTTCCCTTTTACTTTGCTCTCCTATTTCTTTTTCCTTTAATTTTTCTGCTTCCTTGTCCCTTTCTTCGTCATTTCTGCTTTTCTTTTTGCTGTTCTTTTCCTTATCCTTTTTATCATTTCCTATTCCATTTTATTTTTAATATTTTGCTTTTCCTCTTTGTTTCTCTTTAATTTTTTTGCTTCCTTATTCTTTTCCTTGTCCCCTTCCTCGTCCTTTTTGCTGTCCTTTCGCTGTTCTTTTTCTTGTCCGTTTCATTGTCTTTCTCTTTATTCTTTTCCTTGCTTTATCCTTTCACCATCTTCCTCTTCCTTTTCTTTTCCATTGTCCCTTTCTTTGTCTTTTTCTTATCTTTTTTCTTATCAATTTTCTTGTTCTTGTCCTTGTTCTTTCCTTGTCCTTGCCCTTTTCCGCATCCGTTTCCGTATCCTTATTATTTTTCTTGTAATTTTCTTTGTCCAGTTTTTTTTGTTGTTTCTTTTTCTTTCATTTTCCTTGTTCTTTGTCTTGTTTCCTGCCCCTTCATTTTTCTTTTTATTTTCCTATTCTTTCTTATTTACCTCTTTCCTTTTATTTTGCTCTTTCTCTTTCTTTCCCTTTCATTTTTCTGTTTGATTGTTCTTTTCCTTGTCCTTTTCATTCATTGTCCTCCTTGTCCTTTTTCTTATTCTTTTTTATACTTCTCCTTGTCCTTTTAGCTGGAACTAAAACCTTAATTATCAAAACCTCAATTACCTTCCAGTATGATAAAAATCGTATCTAATCGAAATATACAGCTATGTAATATTCAAACCGTATACAGATACATAAATGAACATTTCGAATTGCAAATTAGAAATCCCTCAGTTTTCTTGGCGGCAGGACAAATTAGGACGGGGCGGTGAAGTCGTTAAAGTTATAGCTACATTTCCGTATTAAGTTATCGACTTAAATTGATTATGAATTAAGCAAAAACCGACGACGATAAATAATTGAGCAATAAAAGCTGATCAGCGAAGTTTTATTGCAATTTTTATTCGAAATTGGAAATTGAGTTGCGAATGACGTCGCTCATTCGTTTAATTTTATTAGTTGAACACTTCGAAGTACTCGTAATTGTAGTCAGTTAACATTACCCTATAAAATGAACGAGTGGGAGCAAAATTAAATATCTGTCTGCACTACATAGTATAGTAAAGGTTTTAATTTGCCTTGAGTCCTGAATACCAATTAGCAAAAAATGAAGTGGGGAAAATTTTAAACGGGACACTTCGAAATTTCTTCATGTGTGAATTAATTTGAACATTCTTTCCAAATTATAAAAATCCATATAATTGGGGCTCGACATATGGAATCTCGGTGTTTCCATTTTTTTCATTTATACCACACATAGTGACCTTCCTATCCCTCAAATGCTACCCTCATTTCTATATCTTCTTCCAAGAGCCTTCAATCTTGCATCGACATATCAAAACCCTTTTATCAGACATGTATAAATTGAACCTGTTTTCATTCGTAAACAACTGCATAGATTTTAGTCAAGTAGAAAATAGTAGGCGTCACCGTTTAAGTTCTCGTCCGACCTAATAGATCTTATAAAAAGGCTGACGCCATCGTTTAGGTTACCGTCCGACCTAATACATTATTGGGCTCGACAGAAAATTATTCTTAAGATTTCTGTTTACAAATTAGCTTCGTCACTCGTTAAGTTAATTCAATTTTTCGTTATATGTGTCCTTTCCCTTTTTCTTGCCCTTTCCTTTTCCCTTTCCCTGTTCCTGTCCCTGTCCCTTTTCCTTTTCTTTTTTCTTGCATTTCCCCTTCCCTTTTCCTTTTCGTTTCCCTTTTCTTTTCCTCTTCCTTTTCCTCTTCCTATCCTCTTCCTTTTCCGTTTCGTTTCCTTTTCCTTTTTATTTTCTTTTTCCTTTTCCATTTCCCTTTCCTTTTCTTTTTCCTTTTCTTTTTCCTTTTCATTTTCTCTTTTATTTTCCTTTCCCGTTTCCTTTCCTTTCCCGTTTGCTTTTCCTTAGTGGAAAGTGGAAAATAGTCGACGTCACCGTTTAGGTTCTCGTCCGACCTAATAGATCTTATAAAAAGGCTGACGTCATCGTTTAGGTTACCGTCCGACCTAATAAATTCGGACAGAAAGTTATTCTTAAGAGATTTGTTTATAAATTAGCTGCGTCACTCGTTAAGACAACTCATTTCTCGTAATTTTTTTGTAACAGAAATTGGTTTATTGAACGCCAATGATATTCACCTTCCATCTTTCTCGAAAAAATATATATTGGGCCTCTGCATTTATAAAATGTGATTTATTGAACGTCTGAGCAAGTGTTTTATTTTCGACAATAAAGCAAAACGCAGTTCGTTTGTTTAGAATGGCAACGATAGTAAAACACAGTAAATTTGTTTATATACCTATCCTATTTATTTGAAGTTTTATTGAGGAATAAAGTTAAGATTAACTTGGCAGTGGCATTGTAAACATTCAGTGACTTTTCTTAAACTGAATGAAACATAAAATTTGAAGAGCTGTCTTGCCTTACCGTACATTTCCTCCATTGATAATTTTTTACTCATACTTGGGGGAGTATTAATGTTGATTTTTTAATACTGCGGGTAAGAAAGAAGAATTGGAAGTGATCAATTTAAAGTTGGTTGATGCAGGTGGGCACAGATATTTATATTCGTGAATTTATTATGTTTAGTCTGATGGCACCAAATGGACGTCTGAACAATAACATAAAACGGTTTGTTTTTATTGAATGGCAGTTCATGAACGACAGACCTGCCGGATGTCGTAAGTGTAGGAAGATTGAAACGGATATCTATTTACTCTGATCTAAGGAGAGTAGTAATCTGGATAAACATGAGAGGAAACTAATTTAGGTAATTAGTTACCTACGATTTAACCTTGTCGGAACAGGTGTCTTGAGCAGACGAAAAAATATAGAAACGCATTTAAGAACCGACTTATCCGAGCGATGTTTCGTCTCTTGCCTTGTAAAGATTTTATCGGATATATACAATACTTTACGCACTAACATGGTACGTTACAAAGATAAGATTATCTAAATTCCTTCCACTTTTGTTTTGTAACGAGAAACTTATCGTATAGTAACAATACGCACTTTTGTTCTTTACTCAAAGCAAAGGAATATCTTGAAAAGTTATTTAATCTTAGATACAGAAAGACAGAGAAAATATTCTGGGTTAAAGTTCGTTAAAGCGAATTAATGAACGTATATAAAAAATCCTCTGTGAAGTATGTAAAGTGGGAAAATCGCCGATTATGTCTCGGACTTGCCGCATTATTTGTGTTTATTTCGGTGAGGTTTTCATAAAAGACACCCAACGATTGTATCTCGTGGTGCTTGGGAAAGAAGATTCTACAAGCAAATAGGCTTAAAGTATGAAAGAAAGTAATCAGAAACGGGCAGATAAATGGAGTGAATTTTCGCAACAATGTGGTTTAGAATATCTCGTAAAGCTGTTGAAAATTATGTAAAATAAGCGGGAAACGTTACCAGCATATTGAACTGAATCGTAGTATGTATGCTCGCTCCTCGTTTTATCCATTTTACCTCCATTTGTGTCTCTTGTTCGACGCTGGAAGAGCTCCGAATTAATCAATTTATTGAAGCTTAATATCACTGCTGAATTTTCTTCAGAATTCAAAATATTTACAAGGAATACGCGGCGATATTTGTCAGAAACATCGGAAAATCTTATTTTGCTAATATTTCCAGAAGCCTGGAAAATTGAATGAACAAACAATTACATTTAGAAAAGGCGGAGATCTAGATTTTAAAGCAACAGGTAAGGGGATGGAAGGGTGAAAGGCAGTGTATACGATAAATACAAGAAATCTTTAATCAACGTAAACATTAGAAAATGTTCTGCCTCGACGACACTTAACTAGAAATTTATATTAATTTTCTTTAAAATTACAGTTGAATACATAATCTGGTGCAAAACTTTTCTATAAAATACACGAAGATTGGCTTGCAAGCAGCTAGTCGTAATTATTTTACGAACGGTTTATTTAATAAAATAAATTGACAAAATATTGTGGCGACTAAAAAAACTTACCTTAAATGAAATTCCATGAAGAGTCTTGTTCGACATTATTACAATATAGTACTTCCTACGAAATGACGGTGACATTAATATTACGTTGTAATCTCAAAGAACGAAGCTTAAAATATAATTGTACGATTAAAAGAACTTACCTTAAGTAAAGTTCAGTCGTAATTATATGGAAAGCCTCGTTCGAGATGATTATAATGTTCTATTTCTTCTTCCTATCAAATGACATCAACGTCATTTCATAGAAAAATGAAGTATTACATTCTAATTTCAAGAGATAATGCTTGAAAGTACTTACTTTAAGTCAGATTCTGTCGCGATTATATTAAAACTCTCATACTACATTGTAATTCCCAAGATGCAGGCTTGTAATATAACTGTACGATTAAACGAACTTACCTTAAATGAAGTTCTATCGTAATTATGAAGCACCTCGTTCAAAATTATTATAATATACTTATACCTCTTTTAATCAAATAATATCAACGTTATTAACTAAAAAGATGAAGTGTACCATTGTAATTTCGAAACGCTTGAAATAGAATTGTACAATTAAACTAACTTACTTTATGTGAAGTTCTATCGTAAATATATGAGGAAGTCCGTTAGATACGATTACTGCCTCTTCTTTCTATCAAATGACTTCAACGTCACATAGTAGAAAGAGAAAATACTACATTCTAATTTCGAAAAACAAAGCTTGAAACATAATTGTTCAAATAAACGAACTTACTTTAAGTGAGGTTATATAATTATGTATAAAAAGTCTCATGCTATGTAATTTTGGAGATCGAGGTTTGAAATATAATTGTACGATTAAGCGAACTTACCTTAATTGAAGCTCTGTCGTAATTATATGTATTGTTCGAAATGTACTGTACTATTCTCGAACAGCGAAGTTTGAGATATAATTGTACAAATGAACAACTTACTTTAAGTGAGGTTCTATCGTAGTTATGGAAAGCCTCGTACTACATTGCAATTTCGAAGATCGAAGTTTGCAATATAATTGGACCATTGAATGAGCTTACTTTAAGTGATGTTCTATTATACGAATGCACTACATTGTAATTTCACAGATCCAGGTTTGCAATATAATTGTACGATTACACGAACTTACCTTAAGTGAATTTCTATCTTAAATATATAGAAAGCCTCATTCGAGATTATTATAATGTACTACTTTCTATCAAATGGCATCAGAGTAACTGTGTGGAAAAATGAAGTATTACATTGTAATCTCAAAGAACGAGACTTGAAATATAATTTTATAATTAAACGAATTTACTTTAAGTGGGGTTTTGCCGTAATTATTTAAAGAGCCTCGTACTACATTATCATTTCAAAGATCCAAGCTTGCAACATAGTTTGAGGATCCAGGTTTGCAACATAGTTGTACGATTAAACGAACTTACCTTAAGTGAAATTCTATTGGAATTATATGAAGAGCGAGTACTACATTATAATTTCGATGATCGATGCTTGAAATACAATTGTACGTTTAAATGAATTTACCTTAAGTGGTGTCCTATAGTAATTATATGACAAACTTCGAGATAATTGTAATGTACTACCTTCTCTTTCTATCAAATGTCACTTATTAGAAAGGGAAAGTATTATATTGTAATCTAGAGATTGCAATACAATTGGACAATTAAACGAACTTGCTGAAAGTGAGCTTCTGTCGTAATTATATGAAGACTCTTGTGTACTACGTTGTAATTTTGAAGATCCATGATAGCAACATAATTGTACGATTAAACGAACTTACCTTAAGTAAAACTATTATAATTAAATAAAAATCCTCGTACTAGATTGGAATTTCGAAGATCGAGGCTTGAGATACATATAATTATACGATTAAAGGAACTTACCTTAACTTTTTGTGAGATTATACCATTACTTTAAGTGGGGTTCTGTCGTAATTATTTAAAGGACCCCGTACTACGTTGTAATTTCGAAGTTTCAGGCTTACAACGTAGTACGATTAAACGAACTTACCTTAAGTGAAATTCTATTGTAATTATATGGAGAGCCTCGTACTACATTGTAATTTGGAAATCGAAGCTTAAAGACAATTGTAAGTTTAAATGAACTTGCCTTAAGTGATGTACTATCGTAATTATGAAGGAACTTCGTTCGAGATAATTGAAATGTACTACTTACTCTTTCTATCAAATGATATCAACGTCACTTAGTAGAAAGGGGAAGTATTATATTGTAATCTTGAAGAACAAAGCTTAAAATACAATTTTACAATTAAACGAACTTATTTAAAGTGAGGTTCTGTCGTAATTATATGAAGACCATTGTACTACAATGTAATTTTGAAGATCCAAGATAGCAACATAATTGTAGGATTGAAAGAACTTACCTTAAATAAAACTATTGTAATTATATAAAAAACCTCGTACTACATTATTGTAATTTCGAAGATCGAGGCTTGAAATACACAAATTATATGACTAAAGGAACTTACCTTAACTGAATTTCTGTTTTAATTATATAAAGAGCCTCGTTCGAAATGATTATACTGTACTATTTCCCCTTTCTATTAAATTATGTCAACCTCACTTGGTAGAAAAAGGAAATATTTACTTTAAGTGAGATTATATCATTATTTTAAGTGGGATTTTGTCGTAATTATTTGAAGAACCTCGTACTACATTGTAATTTCGAGGTTACAGGCTTACAACATAGTACGATTAAACGAACTTACCTTAAGTGAAATTCTATTGTAATTATATGGAGAGCCTCGTACTACATTGTAATTTGGAGGATCGAAGCTTAAAGACAATTGTAAGTTTAAATGAACGTGCCTTAAGTGATGTACTATCGTAATTATGAAGGAACTTCGTTCGAGATGATTGGAATGTACTACTTACTCTTTCTATCAAATGATATCAACGTCACTTAGTAGAAAGGGGAAGTATTATATTGTAATCTTGAAGAACAAAGCTTGAAATACAATTTTACAATTAAACGAACTTATTTAAAGTGAGGTTCTGTCGTAATTATATGAAGACCATTGTACTACATTGTAATTTTGAAGATCCAAGATGACAACATAATTGTAGGATTGAAAGAACTTACCTTAAATAAAACTATTGTAATTATATAAAAAACATCGTACTACATTATTGTAATTTCGAAGATCAAGGCTTGAAATACACAAATTATATGACTAAAGGAACTTACCTTAACTGAATTTCTGTTGTAATTATATAAAGAGCCTCGTTCGAAATGATTATACTGTACTATTTCCTCTTTCTATTAAATTATGTCAACCTCACTTGGTAAAAAAAAGGAAATATTTTCTTTAAGGGAGATTATATCATTACTTTAGGTGGGATTTTGTCGTAATTATTTGAAGAACCTCGTAACAACATAGTACGATTAAACGAACTTACCTTAAGTGAAATTCTATTGTAATTATATGGAGAGCCTCGTACTACATTGTAATTTGGAGAATCGAAGCTTAAAGACAATTGTAAGTTTAAATGAACTTGCCTTAAGTGATGTACTATCGTAATTATGAAGGAACTTCGTTCGGGATAATTGGATTGTACTACTTACTCTTTCTATCAAGTGATATCAACGTCACTTAGTAGAAAGGTGAAGTATTATATTGTAATCTTGAAGAACAAAGCTTGAAATACAATTTTACAATTAAACGAACTTATTTAAAGTGAGGTACTGTCGTAATTATATGAAGACCATTGTACTACATTGTAATTTTGAAGATCCAAGATAGCAACATAATTGTAGGATTGAAAGAACTTACCTTAAATAAAACTATTGTAATTATATAAAAGAACCTCGTACTACATTATTGTAATTTCGAAGATCGAGGCTTGAAATACACAAATTATATGACTAAAGGAACTTACCTTAACTGAATTTCTGTTGTAATTATATAAAGAGTCTCGTTCGAAATGATTATACTGTACTATTTCTTTCTATTAAATTATGTCAACCTCACTTGGTAAAAAAAAGGAAATATTTTCTTTAAGGGAGATTATATCATTACTTTAAGTGGGGTTATGTCGTAATTATTTGAAGAACCTCGTACTACATTGTAATTTCGAAGTTACAGGCTTACAACATAGTACGATTAAACGAGCTTACCTTAAATTGAATTCTATTGTAATTATATGGAGAGTCTCGTACTACATTGCAATTTGGAGGATCGAAGCTTATAGGCAATTGTAGGTTTAAATGAACGAACTTACCTTAAGTGATGTCCTATCGTAATTATATGAAGGAACTTCGTTCGAGATAATTGTAATGCACTACTTATTTTTTCTATCAAATGATATCAACGTCTCTTAGTAGAAAGGTGAAGTATTATATTGTAATCTCGAAAAACAAAGCTTGAAATATAATTGGACAATTAAACGAACATAAATTAAATACTTACTTTAAGTGAGATTATATCATTACTTTAAGTGGGGTTCTGTCGTAATTATTTGAAGAACCTCGTACTACATTGTAATTTCGAAGTTACAGGCTTACAACATAGTACGATTAAACGAACTTACCTTAAGTGAAATTGTATTGTAATTATATGGAGAGCCTCGTACTACATTGTAATTTGGAGGATCTAAGCTTGAAGACAATTGGAAGTTTAAATGAACTTACCTTAAGTGATGTCCTATCGTAATTATTGAAGGAACTTCGTTCGAGATAATTGTAATGTGCTACTTATTTTTTCTATTAAATGATATCAACGTCACTTAGTAGAAAGGGGAAGTATATTGTAATTTTGAAGAACAGAACTTGTACAATTAATTGACCTTATTTTAAGTGACATTCTATCGTGACTATATATATGAAGGTCCTTGTTCTACATTGGAATTTTGGCGATCCATGATGGCAACATAATTGTACGATTGAACGAACTTACCTTAAGTGAAATTTTATTGTAATTATAAAGCCTCGTACTATGTATATTGTAATTTCGAACATTGAGGCTTGAAATTTAATTGTACGATTAAAGGCACTTACCTTAAATGAAATTTTGACGATAAAAACATATTCTGATTGGTTGCAAATTATTCCCTTCAGTTTACAATATAATTTATCAAAGAATTATTACGTTTCGACCCAGTCATTTCAATAAAACAAAATGTTGTAGCCTATATAGAAATCGAGAATAGTAAACGTAGTCTTACACTAGATTAGTCTCACTTTCCCTCGCACTTAATTTTCTTTCTTCTACTTCCAGAGAGTCTAAATGGCGTATGCACCGAGGGATACTTCCAGTGCGCTAACGATACTCTATGCGTCCCCCAGGACAGCAACTGTGATGGCAAAGTTGATTGTCCAACTGGCAGTGACGAGGTGAATTGTGGTAAGTACCCTTTTTATGCGGTTGCTAATTGAAAAGTTTGAAATAACGGACGAACATCCAATTTAAATTTTGTCCCACTGCAGCGATTGGTTCATTTTGTTCAAAAAGGCAATGGGAATTGATTTATTAACTAATCTATTAATTTTCGGTTTCCATGACGTGCAGTATATTAGATAACAGATTTTTATGTACTACCCAAAATACTATCTAAACAGCTACTAATAATAACAACACTATCACGTTTAGATTATGTTGACAAGGGATTACTTTTGTAGATTTAGCTGTAAACACGCTTTAAAAAAAAATCTTATCGGTGTATACGTGTGCGTGTCAAGCTTTACCGCATCGAAAGTTGCTCACGACCTTTATGTATCGCTTCTAGCGAAAGTTTGTATAGAATGTTTTATTCTCTGGGGGGACCAAATCTTTCATCAGGAAGCACTTGCCATTTCCAATATTAAACAGTTCTCGAGTCGAATTTAACAAATGCGTGGTACCGAAACTGTTCCGAGCGTAATTTTCTTTGTGACCTGCCATGACAGTTTCTAAATGGGGTTTTCGTGTAAATAGAAGATGCAGCTGTGTTAAGTAGTAGTAACTAGTTATTTCTTATATCTTATAAACTGATACAGAAAATTATTTTATGATATTCTGTAATATAGTGTTTCGTTTGAATTTAATCAAATATTTGCTTTGTCGTCTATTTCTGACGTAATGTCTCTAACAGCCGTTCTTGCCCAACTTTTAAACCACAAATATTTTAACTGATGTTTGGGATAACCTAAAAATTTCTGTAACGTAATATTTGGTTTTCGTTTCAGATGACAAATACGACAACGATTACTGGGACCATATTTACAGAAAGAACACAGCAGCAGAGCACGACGACTTGGAGGACACTTGTCGTAAGTATCTTGGTTCTATAATAAATAGAAAGGCGTTTAATTCGTATTGAGCATGTCTAATAAATACCTTGTTTTTTGTAATAAAAAATAAATCCTTCACTCTCTGCTTATTGCAATCAATGCTTTCATTTTGCGTTGTCAATTCAGGCATTCACGTAACTGCTATTGTAAATATTTTATACAGGGTGAGTATTAAACGTATAGTGAATGCAAAAAATTCGCCATTTTTTCGATAAAAAATGATATCTCCAAAAATAACAAAGCTATAAAAAAATCTTCAAATTGGTTCTTTATAATCACTTATAAATCGTAACAAACATGTCTTAAAAATTTCCAAAATTTTTTTAGGAATTTGGGAAAACGATAAACTTTAACATAAATGTAAGGACCTGGATAATCACCCTGTAGATAAGAGAAACCCCCACAATTTAATAAATCTATTTATGGTGAACGAACGCCAATGAATTTTGCTAACAATCACAAAAACCTGCCTCAAGATTAATCACCCAATTTCAAAAATATTGAGGTTTAAATATTGCCCGTATTTTCCCAATATCTCCACATCAATTGTTCACCAGCTTATTTGCAATTCTGGCGAAGTCGCCGGTAATATAGGGGATAATTTGTATTTGATTAGTCAAAGTTCTTTTGCGTACATCTTAACATAAACTAACAAAATAACATTCGAACTGAAACTGAAACATACTATCATGTATTTTAAACTAAACCCGACTATTAAATAAATAAATTAAAAATAAACTCAGATCAAACCAGGGTAAAATGAAATGATCCTATTAATGAAACAAATAACGAGAAACTTACGTATGGTATACTCAGTAGATTAATACAAGTTTTAAAAAAAGGTTATCATGTCGGAGAACCATCTGCATAAATCTGCTGTAGAACACCTGTTGATGCGAAAGAGGTCAACGAGCCACATGTAAACAAAGGGGCCAGCTACGCTAAAACAAACTAAACGTAAACAAATTAAAGGCGAAAATAAAATAAATCCATTGTGCTATGTTTCTTTAAAATAATCAATAACAGAACAGCTGTTAGTTGCATGCTTTAAACAAAGTTTGTACGATTTTCAACATAACAGTTAAACAAAGATGGACTTTATTTCTGTAAATTTCTATTAAAATTGTAATTGAATAGTATAAGACTTACCTGTGAAACCTCCAGTCTAGTCAAATGACCAGATACAATGTAAATTAGATCCTAAGAAGTGTTGTGTAGTGATTTTCGAAAGGTTCAGTGATGGTTCGTCAAAGTGAACAGCAGGGCAAAAATTCATCTCACGTAATATCAACAAATGGGTATCCACAAATTTGTCAGGCGATAAGGATGCTGAAAATAACATAATTTTATAGGAAAATTCTATAATAAAGTTAAAAAACGCAAAAATACAAACCATAATGACAGTTGGGAATCAAGAAATCCATGGTTTGGCAAATTTTCTGCATGTTCCTTAGAAACGAAACAAAAGTTGAGTAGTTATTGGGTAGTGAAAGAAGCAAACCCACGTCCAGATCGCTCCTGAAATAAATTGAGAAAATTAGAATTAAAAACTGGAAATTTATATTCCCAGTAGGTACTTTCAAATGATGGGTCAAGGCCAAATACGAAAAAGTAACGGAAAAGCAGCTTCAACTTACCAGGAATAAAGGTAAAAATTATCCTAATTAATGAGCAGCCACCTGATTGATCGAAATCCAAAATTGCATCCAAGGCCTATTTGGTTTACACAAATCCAGTAAACGGTGAAATAAATTCTAGAACAGTCAGCCATCATATCTAGACCACAAGTGTCAAAAACTAAAAACAGGTCTGCCAATTCAAGTGCAATTAAAACGACTCGGTAACCCGAAAGTGCAGAGCGTACGAAATTTTAAACCTTAATTTTGTTAATATCCAAAAGGACACTGTCCTATATCTGTTGTAGATTTAATTAGTTTTAATTAGCGCAGGGACATAGGTTAAGAACCGTTTTTGCTTTTGATTGTCTGATATTTGCAATAAAACCTAACATTTTTAGTGCCATCTATGTTTAATTGTAATATATAAAGCATTTAAATTCATCTCAGCTGGATATCTAAAATACAGCAGACTCAGAGACATCTAGCTGTCAAATACCAAAGTGATAGTCATTCTTATAAAGATCTCTAACTTTTCTAAATCCTTACAAGTCAAATGAAAATAAACCAGCACGAATTTTAAATAACCTTTATTCAACAATACTTCAACAGCAGATTTATAGGTAAGATATTTCTTCGATGGTAGAAGGGAACCCCCAAAGGCCCTGAAAGGTAAAAGAGGAATTATAGCAAACCTATAGTAAGTTTCACGTTAAATTATCATAAAATCATACGCACTGTCGCTTATTAATAATACATTGAAAAATTCTGTCCAGTGGCGGACTAATCGTATGCCATAAAGTCGATAATTCAAAAACGATTTACAAGAACTTAAAAATATTTCTTTTGAAGAAACTATTTACAACTACTTTAGGAAAATAAATTTAAATTTCAAAACTAAATAATTAATTACTATAGCATGCACTAAAATATAATAAAAAAAGATAAATTAATCTAAACGTGCAAAAATATAAATTTAAACTTACCTTAAATTATAAAAACAATAAAATAAATAAATTGTAAATTAAAAATAATAAAATCAAAGATTTCCCCATAACACAACACTTTAAATTGGCGCCACAACGTGGGGCCCTAGAGAAAGAAAAATTACAAAATTAAAATTTAATAAAATCAAAAATTAACAAAATATAATAATATTTCCCAAAGTGTCCTTACATAACAATACATTCTATATACTACTTTTCTACAGAGTGATTCTAGAACTGCCTCTAATTTTTAAAGTGAAGCTTTATTTTACAGTCCAAGCAAATAAGTAGAAGTCGCAAAAATGTGTTTCCCTCTTCGGGGAAAGCTGTAATGGGCTATGAGGAAAACAAAAGTCTAATGTACCCTTACGTAAAAAAAATAAAACAGTTTATCTTTGCGTATAATTCGAGAACGGTGACAGGTATAGAAAAAAGTTTCAGATAAAAAACCAAAAGACGTTTAGGGGATGAAAAAATCCAAAAAATCGTGGAAACACGAAAAATTGAAATTTTTCGAGATACGCACTTAAAACTCATCCTGTATATTATAGCGTTTTTTTAATTGTAGCTAATTTGTAAAGAGATCATTACGTTTTTTCACATGTTGCTCTCGTTACAGATAAAAAATTGTCACAAACAACAAGTTTCTGTGTATTACAAGCAAGTAAACATTAGAAGGTCGTTTTTTTTTTTATCGTCCTGTATCAATATTGGTTTGATAGATCAAATAAGCGTCGTATATACCTATAATAATAACTATTGAATTAACTTAATCAACTAAGTGTTCTTTTCAGTGTTGTCGTATAATGGTTCATGCAAATGCAGAGCAAGAGATCTACTCTGTCAGCATATGAATTATGAGAGAGCTCCTAGCGATTTACCTCAGGAATACATAGATATTTTGTAAGTGCATATATTTTCATATAAAACGATTTTTTGCGAATATATCCAGGGAATGTTTTTTTTGTACTTTAAACGTCCCAAATAAATAGTTTTGGTATCTATGGAAATAATTCTTCGGCAATTCCATTATTTATAAGCTAGTTTCAAGGTTTCTGATATGTTAAAGCTTGAATCTTCCGCAATGCCTGCATCGATTGAAAACACGTAGATATATTTCGTTTTATTTCACAGGGACTTTACCGGGAACAACTTCAAGATCCTGACTCCCGAATCGGTGGGAACCATTCCAGATGAAGTCAATAAATTGTAAGTGTTTTTATTTAGAAATAAAAATAAAAAGAATTTTATTAACAAAAACATTTTCACAATCAAAACTAAAATGATATTATATCTTCAAATTTATTTCACTAACAAACATTTTTAATATTAATACTAAAATAATTTCGTGAAGATAACACATACAAAAAGTGTTTCCTAACAATTAATTAATTTCAAACGATTAAACGCAGCTAATAGTACAGGCAAAGTGTCCAAAATAAACAAGAACTTAGCGAATTCGTTGAACTTAAACCTGCTTTGCTTTTCTGTTGCGGTTGCAGGAGATAAGTTGTAATATTGATTCTGGTGTTGGCACAAAGTGTTGTCACGGGTTGTAAGGAGACGTTAATTTTCTTCTATCCCCACTGTTGTGGATTTTCTCCATTGCCAAGCCATTTCTGAATTTTGTAGATTACACGTAATGAATGTTGAGCGACTGCCTCTGAAGTTTCCAACTTTGATTTTTGTTTTTGCGGCGATTTTTTGAATTGGTTAAATCTGTAGCAGTTAAGTGAGAGATTTGTGATTTTCCTTGCACCGTATACAAGTAGGAAAAGAGTTTCACCAGCCTGTTTTAGTTGAATTCTTGTCATTGAAAGTTGTCACTACATTAACCAACTGCATTTCTTTCTGAAGAAGTTTGAAGATTTTTAATTTTCCTTTCTGAAATATTGTAGGCACCTTTTTTATTCTTCCTGCTAAGGTATTGTGCATAAAACAGCTGGCTTGTAAACAGAGCTAAAACATAAAGACATGACCTTCAGACGATACACAACGAAATTAAATCGGTAATTTCCCAAATAACTCGTATACTATTGTTTTACTACTTACCTAGCCATAAAGACAGAAGTTAAGATATTACTTGAATATTTGGAACATTCGTTTGTTTATATTTGTGCTTTCCGAACTGTCAGTTGATAGTACAGAATTTCTGTCGAATTTAGTCGTAGGTTATCTGTGGCATAGAGCTGATGTTTTGAAGTATCGCCTTGGAGAGAATTTCTGTCGAATTTAGTCGTAGGTTATCTGTGGCATAGAGCTGATGTTTTGAAGTATCGCCTTGGAGAGTCGTGGCGCTGTCTAATTAATGTATCGTGACGTTAGTCACGGTCGGAATTTGTTAAATAATAAATATAGACGAGATGTAACTGTCATGGAATTGTTTTTTTGAATAGGAGACTTGTTTTATTCTTAATAGGCTTTGTAATATATCGTTGGCTAAATACGATTGATTTTATATAATAACCCGGTGGTTGGTTGTGTCGAATGAACTTGTGAAAACTCTGCTTAGATTCACGGACAGTTCCACAAGTACGAAATGAGAAGCGTAGGCGTAGCTGACAATTTTGACATTCTGACAGATGCCATTTCCGGCAATTCATTTTCTTGATCCAGGCGATAGTGTGACGTGCTTTTCTAATCAGGTAATTTATTTAAGTTACATATGATTTTCGGCTATACACATTGCGGCGAGATAAAATGAAATAAACCGTTCGACGTGCCTCTCGATGTTAAGTTGTGATGGGGATTGTTAGGAGTGACTTTTTTAACGCAGCGATAAACTCCCATATGTATCACATTTTGTTTACTTTTACAATACCAATTTAATTGGCTTTGTTTTCTGCCGCCCACATTTTTTAATTATGTGTTTCCAATTCATCATATTTTCGGTGTATACGATAACCGTAATTATCTGACAAAATGTATTTATGACATGCCTACCTTTTTATTTGTGTAGGTAGTCAATAATTGATCCACCAGCAGTATCGTTTTATTAGATGTGTTAATAGCAAAAACATATAATTATCAGCCCTAATAAATATGTTAATTTTGAGTTAGCCGACGTAGTTGCCACTTAACCTAACCGCCGTTCACCAATCTTGTTGGTATTGCCCACTGCCCTTAACATTTAATTTCCGCTCAGATTATTCTTGTTTATGATTAGGAAACAATCGGTCACAAGAATCTAATCGAAACTATAGTGCTATCTTAAAGCTAAAAACTAAAATATTACCAGCTATAAATATTTACATAACCTATTTTAGGTATTTTTGAGAAACGGGGCAATGGCAACCTACTACAATAAATATCCCTAGAACACTATGGAGTGTGTAATATGCAGTTTTTTTCTATGGCACTATAAATCGAGGACCCTAACAAATACCAATTATATTTCCAATTTCTGAGGCGCACTGTATACGTCAAGAGAAAATATTTTTATTCTAATTGAATATGCCGGCGCGCACTTGCAATATCCTTTATACGTCCCCAAATTCCTACGCCTTGCGAATCTAGCGAACGTCACTCATATCTTCGTCGGCATTGAAATTTGAAATTTTTAAATCGTTTCCGATGTACTTCGACAAACGTCGCCACAAAATTGTATTTATGTAAATTAGGTTTTTTATATTCAAGCCTGGAATGCTCCCCTGTAAGCTGCGCTTCCGCAATGTATGTTTTCAGACTTTTTAATTACTGATTCAAATGGACAACGAGTAAATTTCAAACAGGTCGTACAATAATATTTAATTAAAATAGGCTATACCGGGTGGCCACGAGTCAATGTACGCCCCCAATTTTTTGGTTGTTTTTAATTAAAAAATTTCGTTTTTGGTATACGTGAATAAGACAAAAGTGGGCTATTTTTAGACTAACAGGAACGAAAATATCACTTCCGGTTGAACCGGAAGTGACATCAACTTTTTTTTCTTAAATGGAATGACCATGTTTTTTTTTGTGGCGTTTTATAAAACATGAAATTCTAATTGCAGCAGTTTTTTCGAATTTCAAAAATTCCAAAAAATAAGTGAGATACGAACGATTTTTTATTTTGTACAAAATGGCCGCAGCCGATGAATGCGATGTAAGAAAATTACTAAGTAGGCTACGGAAATTATTAGCAAGGTAGCAAGCTTGTCTGTAAACAATAAAATAGTTATTTAAATTACTGATAGATACGACTATTTTTAGGTTTTTCTCAAAAAACTGAATTTAATTTTCATTTTCATCTCTGTAGGAGTCCTATGGAAAATTATTAAATGGGACCGTACTATTTTTTGTTATTATTCGGACATAATAAGCTTTAATTTTTTCGCCAATAATCATTTCTTAACGAGATCCTCCTTTGTAATAATAAAAGTGTATTTAAAAGGTAAGTACAAATTAAACAAGAAATAATTTTAATGAACCTTTTAAAAACAGTTTTATTATTACAAAGGATCTCGTTAAGAAATGATTATTGGCGAAAAAATTAAAGCTTATGTCCGAATAATAAAAGAAAAATAGTACGGTCCCATTTAAAAATTTTCCATAGGCCCCTACGGAAATGAAAATGAAAATTAATTTCCGTTTTTTGAGAAAAACCTAAAAATAGTCGTATCTATCAGTAATTTCAATAACTATTTTATTGTTTACAGACAAGCTTGCTACCTTGCTAATAATTTCCATAGCCTACTTAGTAATTTTCTTACATCGCATTCATCTGACGCGGCCATTTTGTACAAAATAAAAAATCGTTCGTATCTCACTTATTTTTTGGAATTTTTGAAATTCGAAAAAACTGCTGCAATTAGAATTTCATGTTTTATAAAACACCACAAAAAAACAAGGTCATTCCATTTAAGAAAAAAAAGTTGATGTCACTTCCGGTTCAACCGGAAGTGATATTTTCGTTCCTGTTAGTCTAAAAATAGCCCACTTTTGTCTTATTCACGTATACCAAAAACGAAATTTTTAAATTAAAAAACAACCAAAAAAATTGGTGGCGTACATTGACTCGTGGCCACCCGGTATACTAAAATAAGAAGTCCTAGGCCCATAAGTTTTTTTCTGATTCGTCCTGTCACCTACGTTTTACTGACATTTTCTAGATAAAGTGATTGCCAAGGGATCAGTGAGATATTCTGGTGTGGTCAAATGCTGCAGAATAAACTTTTTGACGTCACTTTTGGACCAAAAGTTTTAAATAAAATTATTTTCCATGAAGTGAACTCTTCCAAAATTTTTTTCACAGCAGCCGTTCTTGAATAATTTGCGTTGAACGGCAATAGGGTTTTTCAGCGGCCTAAAATGCACCTTAATCCGGAAAAAATCAAGTGTTAAATTAAAAAAGCTGAGGATGACAAATGAAGTTTCATGTTTATTTAATATTTTTGGTATAAAAAAATCTTAACACACTTAGTATACGACTTAAGACTACTATTTACATATCTACTAATTAACCTTAGAAATAGTTCGTTGAATACTACACAGCCATTAGATTTTTTTTGCAAAATATTCGCCAACAACATAGGGATCTTTCCTAAAATTTTGAACAGTCTCTTTATAGAATGGACCATACCCATTACCCAATCAGCACATTTCAAATGAACCACCTAGTTTTCATTTTAAATAGCAATGAATCGTGCAAAGTTACTGACCTGCTCATTCCCCAGACATGAGTCCTACAGAATATATTTGCACTTTTATAATTTATAATTTAAATACACAATCCTCCTCAGTCGATCGAACAGCTGTAGTGGGGGAATAGACCACAAGAAATTACGAACATAAATAAGTATACAGGGTGTTAAGAAAAAGTAGGTCATGCCTTTAACCACAGATTCTTTGGGCGAAAATAATGTGATTTTTTATTTTGGAGCGTAGTTTTTTTTATACAGGGTGTTAAAGTTTACTTTTTGAAAATTATTTTTATTAATAATTCTGTTACTGTTTAAGATTTTTACCCGAATTTTTGCACAGACTTTCATCTTATACAGATACACTTTTTGTGTAATTTTGGTCAAAAAAGTCAAAGCGCAAACGGGAAAAAGGGGGGTTGTGTTACCCATTAACCCCCCAACTTTTTCATGCGTACGCCTATGGTCTCTAGATATTTATTTTTAGATTTAACACTTATTTCCCCAATTTTTTTTACTCCTACAAAATTTTGATTTAGGACTTGATTAACGAGATATTCCAGTAAATTCAGAATCATTTTCAATATTTCAGTTTCGGAATTTATTGTTTTTACTATTGTTGTTCGTAGTAATCCTGGGTTTTCTTTAAATCGACTACTTTTAGACAAAAAATGATAGAGACTTTTTTTGTTGTGCAGTCAGAAAAGTTCAATAAAATAAAAATCTTAAAAAAAAACAGTGGCGTACACATATTTGCTTAGGAAACCTAAATTAATGCTTAGTTATCTATGCCACTGAGGTAGGTAAAATAAGCAAATAGAAACACTAATTTAAAGAAAATACTATAAAAAATAAAACATTGCTGTGTTTAAAATTAAACTTTTCATATTATTTACTTTAATTATTTATTAATTTTTGAATAATTTATCCAACGCGCGAATCCAGTTATTGTACATATGGTAAATAAAGCAGACAGCAAAAATACAGAAAATACAATTATTACTAAAACAAAATATCAGGTAGAATACTAATTAATAACCACAATACGTATAACGTATTAAATTAGTGTTTCTATTTGCTTATTTTACCTACCTCAGTGGCATAGATAACTAAAGTATTAATTTAGGTTTCCTAAGCAAAAATGTGTACGCCACTGTTTTTTTTAACATTTTTATTTTATTGAACTTTTCAGACTATGCACAACAAAAAAAGTCTCTAGCATTTTTTGTCTAAAAGTAGTCGATTTAAAGAAAACCCAGGATTACTACGAACACCAATAGTAAAGACAATAAATTCCGAAACTGAAATATTGAAAATGATTCTGAATTTACTGGAATATCTCGTTAATCAAGTCCTAAATTAAAATTTTGTAGGAGTAAAAAAAATTGGGGAAATAAGTGTTTAATCTAAAAATAAATATCTAGAGACCATAGGCGTACGCATGAAAAAGTTGGGGGGGTTAATGGGCAACACAACCCCCCTTTCCCGTTTACGCTTTGACTTTTTTGACCAAAATTACACAAAAAGTGTATCTGTATAAGATGAAAGTCTGTGCAAAAATTCGGGTAAAAATCTTAAACAGTAACAGAATTATTAATAAAAACAATTTTCAAAATGTAAATTTTAACACCCTGTATAAAAAAAACTACGCTCCAAAATAAAAAATCACATTATAAAAGTCACATTATTTTCGCCCAAAGAATCTGTGGTTAAATGCATGACCTACTTTTTCTTAACACCCTGTATACACGACATGAGCCGAAGGCATATAGCAATTAAATAAAAGCGCGTTACTTTTGTTGTATCAACTCAATCGTCGATAAAAATTATGTCAACGATTACTTTTCTCTTATCGCTTCATCATCATCAGGCACGTATCACTCATAACAATTTTGGTCATCTCCATTAAGCATTGTCTTCAAGAGATTGCTTCTTCCTCAGATTGCCTTTCAGTTGCTGCTGGATACCCTCCAAAGTTTGACCCCTGGTCTCTGGCAAGACAAACCGGAAGAAGAAGGTCCCAGCCAGAGAACAAGCTGCGAAAATGTAGAAGGGCACAGCCATGCCGTAATTGTCCGCCGTGAACTGGTACAGCTTCGTGCTGGCCATCATGGTGGAGGCGAAAACTACACTCCCTGTAGCCAGAGCTTTGGCTTTTATACTTGTCGAGTATATCTCGGCCACGAAAATGTTCAAGGCTACTCCCAGCCCCAGAGAGAATGTGATGATATATACCATCATCATGGGCAGTGGGAACCAGTTTATGGCCGAAAGGTCTACGCCGATGTAATCCTTGAGGACGAAGAAGGTGCCTAGGATGAACAGTACCAAGCAAGTCAGGCTTGATGATAACACGAACAGGGGCTTTCTTCCAAACCGATCTATGAAAGCGGAAGCTAGACACGCCATGCCGGCTTGCGTCAAAAATAGCACGGAGGAACCCATAACAGGAGAAAGATCAGTCGACTGTTCTATTAGGATCTGGTAGTAAACGGCGAAAGCGGTACACCCGGTGAACTGCTGGAAGAATCTCCCAGCGGTCACTAACTGGAAAGCCTTGCGATTGGAATCGATCGCGAACAAGTCCTTGTACGTTCCCGACTCGGACATTTGCCTGTTCACGTCGGCTGTCAGGCTCACGATCTCCTTTTCCACGCTGTTCCTCCTACGTAGAATCCTCAAACTTGCCGTCGCTTCTTCGATTCGATTCTTCATGAGCAGATAGTAGGGGCTCTCGGGGAAGTTGGTGAAGATCAGCCACTGGAGGACGGGGAATGTGATGCAAATTAGGGCTGCGGTGTGTATGTCCAAGTAGGAGCCCACTATGTTGATGAAGAGGCAGCCGCTGATGCAAATTGTGGACGAGAAGGTTCCCAGGATGCCTCGGATTTCGGGCAGCGACATCTCGGCTATGTAGCTCGGCAGTATGGCTAGGATGGCGCCTTCCCCGATGCCACCTGAAAATTAGAAATGTTGTAAGTCAACTAAGTCGTTTACTGTAAGATGTGTTGCAGAACGTGCAAAGTTTGTGATTTTAGCCAATCGGAACGGAGAGGGGACGTTTTGGTTCTAAAGGCTTTGGAGGAGTTGGTGATTTGTGGAAGAGGTTCTGGGTGCGTTGATTGATTTTGAACGGTTGATGTTTCGATCGTAAATTAGACAACAGTTTTAGTTAAATTTTTGGTCAAATGATACCAAATTTTGTCAGGTCTACAAATTATTTCGCAAATGTACACGTCCGACATAAGAAGCTCACTCGATCTCCTGGCTTTATTATTGGGCTAAAAGTGAAAAACCAAAATCTGTTCTCATGTAATTTTTTATGAGATCAAGCGATAGAACCTCTAATATACGAGGTATTATCAAAAAACTTATTTCCAAATTTTTTCCACCCTGTATATTATTACAGAAATCTATTTGTATTATATTATTGTGGTTGTGGTACTAAAGATAATGGACATGTGTTATATATTTTTGAAATAAGACTACTTTTCTATTATTTCATAATATACAGGTTGTCGCCAAAATTTAGTCGGATGTTATCTATTTCTGGCTAAACCGGATGTTAGATCTATGGATAGCATATGTCTTTATAACCACAATAATATACCATATCCGTGAAAATATACAGGGTGAAAAAAAATTGGAAAATCAGCTTTTTGACAATACCTCGTATATTAGAGGTTCTATCGGTTATTTGACCTTACAATCGGATTCTTCATAAAATAATACTTAAGAATAGATTTTGCTGTTTCATTTTAGCCCAATAATAAAGCCAGGAGATCGGGTGAACCTCTTATATGGTTGACCCCAAAAGTTCATAAGATTCATAAGGATTATTTTTGGTATGTTAAATTTTGCTCTATTAGAAATCATGTTAATAAAACATCCATGAAACCATTTTTCCTTTTTTGTAAGATGAAAAATAGTACATAGCATAGTGATACGATTAATTATAATTTAATTTTAATTTAGAAATTCTTTTAGAATTTTAATTGTTGATAAAATTAAATATTTATAAAAAAATATAAAATTTAAATAAAATAAATATTATTAGAAAATAAATTATAGGGATTTTTATCAATTTTATATTTTATTAATTTTAAAAATTTAAAGTGATTCATAAATAATTATAATGATTTTTTAATCCCTCCATTAACGTAAAGAGAGGACAAAAAATATTAAATATTTATAAAAAAATTATAGAAAATGGAATTTCTTAGAAAAAGTTTATTTACGATAAATGTTAATAATAATTCTTAACTTTGACATTTAAACAGTTTTTTGACAGCTGTCACAAAAATTTTTTTTCCCTGAAACGTCACTTTGACAGCTGTCACAATTTTTTTTTCGAGAAAACGTCACTGACAGCTGTCACCGAAAAGTTAAAAACAAATTTTTCTTCCAAAAAATGTCAAAATTGTTTTTTCCCGGTTTCTCCCCGAATCGCCTAACTAATCCGGTAGACAACCCCGTAGGGGCTGGATCGTCCAGAACCTACAACTTGTTCGGCCCCGCAGGGGTCGTTTTTATAATTTTTTAAATAATACTTTGATCACTTAATTCATCTGGTAGTCAGCCCCGTAGGGGCTGGATCGTCTAGAACCTATTATTTATTCGGCCCCGCAGGGGCCGTTTCATTATTATTTTTCAAATTATTCTACAGGCCCGTAGCGCCTGTAGAAAGACCCGCAGGGGTTGTCAGCTTTATTTTTTGATTTTTCCAATTTTTTTGCTCCTAAAACCCTAAATTTTTCCAACTGCCCCTGCCCCCGCAACCCAATGTCGGACTCTACTTTTTCCCCTAAACCTTTAACTTTTTTCAACTAAAAACTAAAATTTATTAAAAATAAATTAATAGAAATTTTTAATAATTTATTTTAAAATTATCAAATTCAACGGTCGAGAAGAAACTAAAAATATATACCTATATAAAATGATTAAGTTAATTTTATTTTTAAATTGAATGTGAAAAATTAATTTATCCAAAGATTTTGAATTTAAAATTTTTTTGAGGATTTTCTTATTAGAAATTTATTATATTTACAAATTGTCTTTGCAAAATTCTTACCTATTATCCTAGCGCAGTAAAGCAAATATTTTCCGTAATAAGAGAAGTATATGATGACCAAGGATAACACCTGAGGCAAGGCGATTGTTAGAATCGTCCATTTTCTTCCTATGATATCTGAGAGCGTCGACGCTGTGATTCCTCCAATGACGTGTCCGATCGAACCTATAATTGCGATGTAGGAACCCTCGTCTGACGTGACCTCGAAGGGATATTCTGAAGAGGTGAGTTTCCTTAGGGACGGTCCTGGCCATCCTATGTGTATGCCTGCTGTGAAGAGGGCTATTGCAGCTGGAAAGAGAACATTTTTGCTTAATAACCAGTTCAAGAATAATAAAATAAAATCGACGTTAGCGAGTAAAAATTTTATATTAACAGAAAAGATATTGGAAGTCTTTCTGGTACGATGCTTTATGCTTAGACTTTGTTGTTTTTGATCCAATAGTTTTGGGATCTGTTTTTATTGAAATACATAGAAGAAATTCTCTGGTGATGGTTAAAACATATTTTCGAAACAATATACGTTATGTCCACATATAAATAAAAGCTCTTACTTACCACTTAGGGCTGCCAAGTACTGGGACAATTTGCTGCCGTCCCGTCCGTCCAGAACTGCCTTTATGACGTTCAGTCTCATTTTCCCTCAATTTCAAACCGGTTCGGAAACTTAACTTAAAGAAAAATTCGTTCAACGTGCGATGGAACGTGTATTAAACGAGTACAGTTTTAACGCAATAAAATTGTTGTACAGAAACGCGGCAATGGCTCTTTCCGAGACCATTGCTTATTTTTTGAATTAATTAACTACAGTGAATTTGGCAAGATCAGTTCTGTGTCCTTTATATGATGTATCACGAAGTAAGCATGACATGAATTAAATTATCTCCAATTGTAAGCAGACGATAAATATACATAAAAAAAGGTTTTGCGTCATTGAATAACGTTATGGTAAATAAATGCTTATTTTTGGGTTACAGGGTGTCCGAAATTGGTCGGAATCGGTATTGGATAGAAAATCAATTTTTAATTAAAACTCCGCTGATGTCAGATCCGGTGGTCTAGGTGGCTGGTCGGATGGGTAATTGTCTCGTAAATATTGATTTAAAAGCAACACTGGCAGTAGATACGTCTTGGTTATTTTCTATAGTAATAGTTTCCCAAGGATGTAGTTTAATTTTGAATCGCCCCGTATCTTGTTGGCAATTTAACGCCCACCCGATCTCCGTATGTTTATATCATGTTGACTCATTTTCTGTTGGGCACAAAAAGAGGGGTATGTCATTGTGATAGATTTTAAATATTTGTCCTGTGAATCCTCTTAAGTCTCTGATATAGCAACGGTATTTATTTGTGATAATAATGATATCTACTACAATATAACGCATTAATTTAAGTAAATCAAGTTAAGTCAGATACTTAAGTGTGTTGAATACGCAAACATTAAACAAGCTTGTTTCAAAATCGCCAGCAAATACGTAGATTTTATATATTTCACGATTGTGTAATATGTGGAAATTTAACGTTTGGGCCACATAATGTGGCAGAAATGGTAAAAATCATGATTTTTTTCAAAGTAATAAAAAAATTACAGTTTTTTAAAAAATTTGTATTGATTCTTTGCAATAAGTCACAATAACGTAAGTATAATAATTTTTATTTTATTGGACTGTTTGCACTTTCCCGCCTTAGTTTGAAAACATTTGTGAAAGTTAAAATATTAGTTTCCAATCGGAAACAATTGAATTTTTGTATATGATATTATTGATATTAAGGGTACATGAAATATTAGAATTCGCATGAAAATTAAAAAAAAAATAAGACAGGGTTCTATTTAAAAAAATAAAATTTCCTCAAATTTTGCATTTTGCAATATATATATTTTTTTTATTTCAATGAAAATATTAAAACTTTTATATTAACTATTTTTTGTGTCTTTTTAAATTTAAAATAACACAAATATATGTTATGAAATAAAATCATCCATGAAAACAAACTAAAGCATTTAAATTATTTTTTATTTATTTCAAAAACTAAAGAATATAAGTTATGCTATATCTTCTTTTGTTTTTAAAATAAATAAATAATTTAAATGCTTTTGTTTGTTTTCATGGATGACTTTATTTTATAACATATATTTTTGTGTTATTTTAAAAAAAACCCAATATCTTATTAAATATAAAAGACAATGATGATATGTTAAATATTGCTGAATTCAGAAAGAAAAGTTCTTTAAACTGAGCTCAATGTACAGGGTGTACCACCTAAAATAAAAAAATTAAAGCAATTTCCGGTCAAACCGGAAGTGAAAAATATGTATCTGATACACATTTACAATCAGTGAAATGTCACATATTCATTTCCGCATTAATATACAGGGTGTATATTTTTTCTTTTTCAGTTTTTCGGCCATAACTTTTTTCTTTGACATTCAATTGTTTTTATCTTTTCGGAATTGGATTCCTCGGAAAAAAGTACACAAGTATGGTTCTTGAATTTTTTTCATAGGTGAAGAATAAAGCAGGAAAATCGAGTGAGGCACTTAAAATGATCACCCTGTACAGAGTTATCACGCGAAAGTTCCCACCCCAATTTTGTGGATTGTTTCTAAAGTTACAAAAAATTTTTTTATGTATAATTCGCGTGATTTTTATGATGATTCTAATTATTATGAAAAGAGAAAAACAATTAAAGGCCAATTTGAAAATTTATGAATAAAACTTGCATTTTTTTAAATGAAACGCCCTGTATACTTTTAAATTCACATTTAATGACAGGAGCAATAACAAATGTCAAAATAAATAATTACGTGAGCTTTTGTTTTTTAACATGGCCATTCTTAAATCTATGAGTCCAGGCTATATAAAGCCGCGTCCTCATTCGATCGACAGATGTCGATCGACAATGTCGACTCAATGAGGTCGCGACTTACGAGACACAGGCCCATTAAGCCGCGTCCTCATTGAGTCGACATTGTCGATCGACTCTAGTCGATCGACAATGTCGACTCAATGAGGACGCGGCTTTAGAGGCTGCATTTATTTTCTTAAAAAAGAGCTACATTTTAAATAATTAAAAAACTGCCAAAAATAAATTCAACTATACAGGGTGTCCCATAAGTAATGATACACAGAGCAATGGCAGATTCTTTACGAAAAAATATTACTATTTAACTAGACTTACCTTAGTCCAAAAGTTGATATTAACAGAGATACGGGGTGTCAAAGTAAAATTTTTGTTTTGATTTATTTTTAAATAATTTCTTTAAATTCTCTCTTTTTGAAAGCGTCCCTTATTGTTTTTGAAATAATTAAAGCCTACTTTGAAAAATTGTACAGGGTGATCCACGTAACTTTCCCTCCCCACGTTTCTCTGTTACTTCTGTAGTTACAAAAAAATTATTCTAACAAAAGTTGTAGGGCTTTTTCTAAAGTTTTTAAATATGACATCAAAAAAACAATTGAAAAATAAATGCTGAAGTTTATATATAAATTGTTTTTTTTTTAATGGAATACCCTGTATTTTATTGCCTTTTTTGACGTATAATTTCAGTCTGATTTCAACAATATAGAATACATAATACTTACCTTTAATAGTTTTCGAAATATCGGCTTCTAAATATACAAGGTGATTCCGAATTGAGTATTCAAAATGTCAGAACTGATAGAGCAAGTCAAAATATAAAAAAAAACCTTGGTATAGTTTATCTCTAAAGTACCTTCTAAGGGAGCTGCAGCCCTTAGAAGGGGTTGTTCCGAAGACGAGTTTTATTAAACAACCTCAAAGATGTCTGATATGAAAATATAAAATTTTGGCGAGTCGCTAAGCTTTTTATGTCTAATAAAATACGTTTAAAAATTTTAATGAGGGATCTAAGAGAATGGGGTGGTTGGGGGGTAGTTTTAACCCTAACTGTTTTGTGTGTAATTTTTTATAACTTTTGATGAGAAGTTATTAAAATATGAAGTTTTCTTTTTTGAAAAAAAAAAATTACAACTTTTTTGGTGACAGCTGTCAAGAAAATGTCAAAGTGACGTTTGGGAACGGGCGCGGCCTCTTCGGACCCGCCCGCGGTCGAATTCTACGATTTTTCGTCAATTTAAATGTCAAAGTGAAGGAAGGCTGCTATCGAGAAACCGAGAACGGTTTCGGGGTGGCGAAGTCGTCCGGATTCCGAAACTGTGATCGATATTAAGGACCGATATTAAGGACAACATTAAACTTTGATCAAACGCATCATATGACTAACATAACCTTAAATTTTTAGTTTTTGCAAATTTATTTTCAATTTCAATTTTAATTTTTGTAGTTTTATCTTGGATCCGTTATAACATTTAAAAACTCTGTCAGACAGTAGATTTATACAGTTTCAATATTGCAGATTATTAAAATATACTGCTAATTATTATAGGTTTGAATTCCAACCAACAAATAGCATCTTATTTTATTAGATCAAGGCAATTAAGACTTTGTTAATAATGCATTGAACAAGATTTTGGTTGATAGTACAGGATCCAAGCAGAAATTTTGATAAAACTGACGTAATATTCGAAAATTTTAGATAAATGCATATTTTTTAGGTTAGTTGTGACGTCACGTGCGCGTCACCCGACGCATTGTAGATTTCGAGATAAAAAGTTGGCGAAATTTATGAAAACGCGAAAATTTTAAACCTTATTTCCAAACGAAAAATCGTCGCAGGGCCGCCGTTCTGGCAAGAAATCCAAGCTCGAAGGTCCAACTTGAATCGACATCGTGAATGGCGCGGTCCAGCTGCGACTTTGTAGACTGCAGGAACGAACGAAAAAGTGACATCTTGACATTAACGAAAAATTTTAAGTTTTGACAAGTCCTGCGCGCGCATGCAATTTAGCGTGTTGTGCGCGCGCATCCCGCGGCCATTAGTCTCGTATCTCTTTTTAATCTCACAAATTCTACGCATTCATCCGACACGGCGGCATTGAAACGCTAATAACTTTGTTAATACTCTCCGGATCTCTACGAAATATAGCCTAACGGCCTTTTTAAAACTAGTAGACAATTAAACTATTATTTAAAAAAAAAATGCAAAATTAAATTTGAAAATATGCAAAAAATGCTTCCTTCCACCATCCTCCCCTCTTTAATAAAGCTCACAAATCCCCGAACATGCACACATACTTACACAGACAGAAACTATAAAAGGCGTTAGATTAGGAGAGTCAGCAGGCTGTTCCATGGATCGCGTGCAGTGTAGATCAGCCATCCAAATAAAAATGTTGTCAATATTCCTTATATATGCGTTTTAATCTAATGTTCAAAACAAACAAAGATTAACTTACTGACGGGTCACATTTAGTTGACCTTATTCTGCCATAAAGTTTCCTGCTTTCCTTGACAATGAAGGTGCCTGTAGGTGACTTGAAGGATGCGATAAATTAGATTTACTAGGCGTAGATAAAATAAACGTTATTTATTTAAATTAATTCACAAATAAATACTTAAATATTTAACGAGGCTTTGGGACCATTGAATTAACCTAACCTAAAAATAATTCGTCAAGTTGAGCATTTTTCATTTGGAATGTTTAATCAGTAACAAAAACAATGAAATTAAATATAGATTGTTTATTTTAAACGACTTAATGTTTATTTAAGATATTGACCACCTGCGCTGTTTTCGTCAGTGGATATTTAATTCCATAATTTGTTGCGTTTCTGTGCTATAAATTTAACTAATCTGGCACTTGGTAGAGATCTAAACCAAAATATATCCCTAGACGCATTCTCCCAAAAACACGGGTCGTCGACCACATTGATACAGGCCACGATTTTCAGTCGATATATTAAAGTCCAGCTGTACTACTTTTCCGCTTCCCCTTCAGCTCCTGCTGAATCTGCTCCAAGGTCTTGCCCTTGGTCTCCGGGACGTATAAAATGCAAAACGCCCCACCTAAAAGCTGACAAATCCCGAACACGTAGAACGGAACACACAGACTTATGGTATCGGACGTGTACTGGAAGAATTTGGTGCACACCGTCATGGTGATGGCAAAGATGATGTTCATCACGCAACTGGCCTTGGCTTTTATGCTGGAGGAGAACATCTCGCCGACCATAAGGTTGACGACGTTGCCTTGCCCGATGGCGAACACAATGATGAAGAGGATGATACCAACCAAAGGTAGATAGTCCAAGCCGGATATATCCACCTCGGTGTAGTCTTGAATTGTAAAATACACAGCCTCGAATATCAACGTGGCGCAACCCCCGAAGCAGGACAACGTTAGTAAAGGCTTACGCCCAGTCTTGTCCACAACTAGAGCAGCTATGATATTCACTATCATCTGTAGCGCGCATATGATGTTCGAAGCTATGTCTTTGGAGAGCACTTTGGTGGATTTTTCAAAAAGCACTTGCAAATATAACGTAAACGCGGACACGCCGCTGAACTGCTGGATGATCCTCAACCCGAACATCACGATGCAAGCCACCCTGTTGGATTTGATGGTGAAGAGGTCCTTGTAGGTGCCGGGCTCCGACATTTGCCTGTTCACGTCGTTTATCAGCATCTTCAGTTCCTCGTCGACATTCGTCTTTCTTCTAAGTCTTCGTAACGATATCTCCGCCTCTGCTGTCCTCGATTTCATCACCAGGTAGTAGGGACTCTCCGGCATCTGGGAGAATATTATCAGGAACAGCACCGGGAACGTGGCGAAAATCAGGGCCGCAGTATGTATCGTCAGGTAGGAGCCGATTATGTTCACCACAAATATTCCTAGCATTAGCATCAGCGAGAAGCAGGAGCCTAGTACTCCGCGCACGCTCGGCTCTGCGACCTGAAACAAAATTAGGTAATTTGATGCTTTTGGTATCATCTAGATGAGTCTTCAATAATCTGGTACTGGTAATTGTGCATCTCACCTCGCCGATATAGAGCGGTAAAATGGTGAAGCAGGCCGCCTCGGACAGCCCCCCAATAAATCTGGCGAAATACAGCAACAACTTGGAATAATAGGAAAAGTGTATCATGGTCATCGACGCGATTTGTGGAACGGCTATGAGTAGGATAGTGTTCTTCCTTCCTATCACGTCCACTAATGCTGGGTATAGGATGCTGCCGAACAGATCTCCTACGGGACCTGAAATAATAAGGCGAGGTTAAAAGGAGGTCCAAATTGCGCAACTTTGCCGTAATTTAACCGACCCTGTATCTCTTACGGTTTCCGAGATCCGAATGATGGGGCTCGAAAATGGGTCACCCTGTACACAAAATTCTTAAAAATTTCTCGATGATGGCCAAGGAAGTCTCGAAACATTGTTAATTTCAGAATAAGAAAGGCTTCTAGAATTTTATATTAAAATCAGGACCGTACTTAAAAAAAATGAAGTTGCTCGCGAAAACGGAAAATTGATAACGTAATCTTTATAATCATATATAGGCATTTAAAAAGTACTGTAATTTATATCCAATATGTTTAATAATGATAATAACAATGATAAAAAATGATAAAAATAATTTCATAAGTTTAGAATAAAATTTGTTCACACCTGGAGGGTGATCACAAAGACTTTGCTGAGCTATCGCAGTCTGCGAAGAGACAAATGTCGAACAAATAATTTAAAATTTGTCTAAAACTATAAATAAAGTTATTAATCTTGTGATAAATAGTTTAATGGGGAATTTCACCTTGGACCTTCGAGCCGGATATTTAAATATTTTCAAAGCGGAATCGACTAAATTGATCTAGTTCTTGGATTTTACGCTTCAAGAAGGTTTGTCTGCTTCCTTAAAGAGACAGGCGACCAAATCTAACAATGGGATACTTCCGTAAATCGTAAATTTCTGAACCCGGATCAAGCGGATGTCAATGAGGGCATCACTGGCTGCGAAAAGGCGAATATCAAATAATTAAAGAAAATCTGTCAAAAACCACTATTAAAGTTATTAATTTTGTTAGAAATAGTTTATTAGGAATTTTACTTTGGTCCTTCGAGCCGGATATTTAAAGATTCTCGAAGTGGAAAAAGACGGCTGCAAAAAGGCAAATGGCGATTTAGGGGAATTTGTCAAAACTATGAATAAAGTGATTAATTTTGTTCGAAATAGTTTATTGAAAATTTTACGTTGGTCCTTCGAGCCAGATATACAAATATTGTCAAAGTGGAATCAACTAATTCGATCTAGTGCTTGGATTTTACGCTTCAAGAAGGTTTGCAACTTCCTTAAAGAGACAGGCGACCAAATCTAACAATGGATACTTCCGTAAATTGCAAATTTCTGGACCCGAACCATGCGGGTGACAACGGGGCAATCACTGGCTGCAAAAAGTCAAATATCTAATAAATAATTATAGAAAATTTGTCAAAAACCACGAATAAAGTTATTAATTTTGTTAGAAATAGTTTATTGGGAATTTTACTTTGGTCCTTCGAGCCGGATATTTAAAGATTCTCAAAGTGGAAAAAGACGGCTGTGCTATTACAGACTGCAAAAAGGCGAATGGCAATTTAAGGGAATTTGTCAAAACTATGAATAATGCTATTAATTTTGTTCGAAATAGTTTATTGAAAATTTTACGTTGGTCCTTCGAGCCAGATATACAAATATAGTTAAAGTGGAATCAACTAATTCGATCTAGTGCTTGAATTTTACGCTTCAAGAAGGTTTGTCAACTTCCTTAAAGAGACAGGCGACCAAATCTAACAATGGATACTTCCGTAAATTGCAAATTTCTGGACCCGAACCATGCGGGTGACAACGGGGCGATCACTGGCTGCAAAAAGTCAAATATCTAATAAATAATTATAGAAAATTTGTCAAAAACCACGAATAAAGTTATTAATTTTGTTAGAAATAGTTTATTGGGAATTTTACTTTGGTCCTTCGAGCCGGATATTTAAAGATTCTCAAAGTGGAAAAAGACGGCTGTGCTATTACAGACTGCAAAAAGGCGAATGGCAATTTAAGGGAATTTGTCAAAACTATGAATAATGCTATTAATTTTGTTCGAAATAGTTTATTGAAAATTTTACGTTGGTCCTTCGAGCCAGATATACAAATATAGTTAAAGTGGAATCAACTAATTCGATCTAATGCTTGAATTTTACGCTTCAAGAAGGTTTGTCAACTTCCTTAAAGAGACAGGCGACCAAATCTAACAATGGATACTTCCGTAAATTGCAAATTTCTGGACCCGGACCATGCGGGTGACAACGGGGCGATCACTGGCTGCAAAAAGGCAAATATCTAATAAATAATTATAGAAAATTTGTCAAAAACCACGAATAAAGTTATTAATTTTGTTAGAAATAATTTATTGAAAATTTTACTTTGGTCCTTCGAACCGGATATTTAAGGATTCTCAAAGTGGAAAATGACGGCTGTGCTATCACAAACTGCAAAAAGGCGAATGGCAATTTAAGGGAATTTGTCAAAACTATGAATAAAGTTATTAATTTTGTTAGAAATAGTTTATTTAAATTTTACGTTGGTCCTTCGAGCCAGATATACAAATATTGTCAAAGTGGAATCGACTAATTCGATCTAGTGCTTGGATTTTACATTTTAAGAAAGTTATCGGGTTCCTAAGACACAGGCGATCAAATTTATAAAATTTACTATAAAGTTGCGTCAAATCCAACGCCTACTTCCTGTAAGATTCAAAAATAAAGTCCCGCAGGGGCCTATTTTGTGTTTCCGGTTTTTTCACATTTTCGTTGTTATTTTTTTTAGCAAATGTCAACTTCTGACGTATCGCTGAATTCACAATGGCATAACAAATAAGAACATGTAAAAAATATACAGAGTGTTCTATTTAAATTAAGAAAGTTTGTGTCACTTCCGGATAGGCCGGATACTTCCATATTTTGTACACAATTGCGTCTAGATTCCGGCTTTAGTGATCTTATCTATGATCCAAATTTCGGAAGTCTGTATTTCATAACAATCGAGTTATTCCAGACAATACTTTCGTGACCACCCGGAAGGTCCGACCTGTATTAATTGAAAAATCCTTCAAACAAAACTAAACTAAATTTTTGACATATACTGGTGACCTTGAAATTTTTTGTTGTTGTTTCATTTCTGTGGCAGCCTTTTGTTTTTCAAATGGCATCCTTGATTTTTGTATGCAGAATTATGTGCTGAATCTGAAGAAAATAATATAAAGTGACATTTGAAAAAACAAATGACTATCACAGCAATGAAACCACAGCAAAAAATTGCAGGGCGCCACCATCTAAATATTTGAAATAGTTCTCAATGAACATGTTATAAAAAAAAGAAACTTACCTATAATTGTTATGTAGGATGCTTCTTCTGTGGTGACGTTAAATTCATATTCATCGGATAGGATTTTGGGGATGGAAGGACTTGGCCATCCGAAGTGCAATCCAGAATTGAATATAGCAAACAGAGCTGAAATATTGGCGTCATAAAAATATTTCATGTACTAAATAATTATTGGTTGGCGCGACACAAAAACCAAGCAGAGAAATTTCATTAAATATTATAAAGAAGCTGAATGGCAGTTAATTCGCTTAGCGAAAAATGTTTCTCTAATGAAACCTAGACGCGAACAAAAAAATTAATGGGAAAATCAGGGTCTTCAGTCGAACGCTTTCGGTATTCATACGGCGTTATTAAGCGAATTGATTTTCATATTTTATGTCTGGAGCCAATTCGCAAATTGTCTCATAAATAATAAATCCCACCCTAGCACAATCGGTGGCATGAAAAGTGAACAAAGTTACGATTTGATTTTATGCAAGTGCCTAAGATTTCCAGTCCAGGATTAAAATTAAAAAAATTTGGCGCAGCTCATGCATGACTGGCTTGAATCCGATTTATAAAATAATTTTGTAATGCTTGTCTACCTTTACGAGCTGTCCATAAACTGACAATGGAACTGGTTGTGATTGGCTAGTATTTATTAAATAATATTTAAACCTGATGCTCCTATTCGATAGGAAACCACCTTGGAACGCATTATTAGAACTGAGTGTAACCGAAGATAACGTTTTTAATTTTTCACTTATCAACACGTAAACATCCAAATTATTGCGACACTAACCTGACAACACCGCCAAATACTGTGGCCATTTTTTACTGATTTCCTCACTTTGCTCGGGAACTTTAACAGTCATTTCACTAAATTACCGCCTTCTACAGCCTGTTGTGAGAAAAACTGGTTTCAAAATTGTTAATTATGCGTTAAATACTAATGTGGTAAAGTTAACATAATTTATAAACGCTTAAGATTTAGCGAAAGGTTAAACAATAGATAACAGAAGTCACAAAAAAATAACAATATTAACGATGACTCGCACAATTGGCGTGTTTAAATGTTGAGTAATTGATAGAAATGTTTCATTGACTAAATTAGTATCGTTAATCTTAGCCTAGGAATTAGACTAGTTTGATGGCGCCTAAATGCAATTTTGTTGAAATGCTCCAATTGTTGTACATTCTATAAAAAAATTGTTGTTACATACATGACTAACCTGCAAATTATGTCCTGTACGTTTTTTGTTGAACGTATAAATTGTTTGGCGCAGCTCTTGGTATTTATTTTTTGGCATCTCTTGCTAAGAAGTATTTTTTCTGATTCAAAAAATTATGCATCTCTGCTACTTATAACTAATTTTTTTATTTTTATATTTATATCTTAACCGTTGGTCTCAATGTTTTAAATTGTATTTCGTGCCCGTGAACGGCAGCCTTAAGTCTCGGGGTCGGCCATTACGAAACAATAATCTCGTTTGATGTAGCCGCTTTGTCCGTGAAGAGGCAACATCGATAACTTTAGATAATTGGAATTTTCAATTATGGGAGAAAGTCAATTGCAAGCTTCGAAATTATTTTCCCTGCATACCAAGATACAAATTTAAATTTATCGATTTTAATAAATTGGTTTTAACGTTTTAACTCGCAGCAGTACGTGATTCTCTGCGTAAGAAATTTAATAAATAAACCGTAGGTACTTAGAAATTTAATTAGCAATTTATTTCATTTAATTATTCATTTGAGTGCAAATGCCACTAAAGGATTGAACGTTTTCAAATAAATTCAAGACAAAATCATTTAAGTGCGCACTGAGCTAATATTTATTCTTTAATTATATCTGCCATGAAGTTAAAATTGTTTAAAGTTGTTTTGTTTTGTTTCAGGACGATGGTGCATTGCAACATCATAGAAGTAGAACCGGAAACTTTTTACAACTTGGGGAGTATTAAACATCTGTAAGTCAAGTACCTTATTCAAAGTAGTGCTAATTTTTCAAGAAAAAAATCAACATACTATATGTTAGTTAATCAAATAAGAAAGCGTACAAAAAAATAGTTACTTAGTCGCTAAGGCCCTTCTTATCCATGGAGGCAAATAATAGTCATTAAAAAACAGTTTTCCATTTCTTCGGAGGTCCAAGCACGAATTATTGGAACCGTTTTTTTCTCACCATTATTTTCCTCCACTACGTTGCACGTGAAATCCTTCAAAAGCGCGTCATTAAAAGTGTTCTGTTTAAGTACTTAATACGCTTGTATCTTGTTTTGCAGACATCTAGATAACAACCATTTGAAAGTAATTCCGGCGGGTGTGTTTCAAGAGGATAACGACCTGCAAACACTGTAAGTCCTTGTTAAATATTGACGTAATATTTTTTTTGTCTGGGTATAAATAAATTACAAAAAAATCTTCCAAACTTCTAAATATTAAAAATTGAAATATTTTGTACAGATTTATATGATCAATATATACAGTGCGTTTTGTTGATTACAGCACGCTGATGTACAACGACATTTTCAAACTGGATCCAGAGGCGTTTGAAAATTTGAGGCAGCTTGTTGAGTTGTAAGTATTCAGCATGGGTGGAAGTGCGATTCTGTAGTTTATTTCCTGATGAATAAGAAACATACAGGGTGTCGCTGGCACAAACTGCCAGATGCATATCAGAAGTCATTGTAACTCTGTTATTTTTATTGGGTCAGCTGATTTTACTTTAAATTTCCTCTCAAAATTGGAAATATTCGCTAAACCAACTTAGACCATGATTTCATCTATTTCGTTTAATCTTCTGCCAAGTTGGCTATGATCATCAATAAATTATCCAATGCCGTTTTCCCTCAGTTTATAACCTGAAAAATATTTGTTAATTTTTATTTCCTTTTATAATTAAATTTTCCAGGTGGCACAAAAATTATCTCCCCCCCCCACATTTTCAAATAACATTTAAAAAATAAGGTGGTATTAAAATAGTCATCGATGGCCCTATCTTGATTAAACGGTGCCAAATCAGTCACTTCCTGCATAGCGGGAAATGCCTCCGAACACCTACTTCTCGATTTGAAATATCATCCTGTATATTGAAGGCACTTTTCTGAATTTTCTGATAGCGTAATTACGTTTCAACGATTTCTCCTATTTGAAAACACATCATAAATGGTCTTGAACCAGGCATGTACCTATTATTTCTATTAACGCTGCAAATTGAGTGTATATTTGGTTGCCTAATATTTATTAAAATTGATTCAAACAACGGCGTACTATTTGGTAAATAACTCCTTTATAAATATAAAATAGACAAATACCATGTGTCCAGCTTAATAACAGAAGATATTAACACCTAATAAACTCTGATTTTTTTCTTTAAAATACAAGATTGTTCCGAGAAAAATTATTGAAGTTCTCCTATTTACGTAATTTGCGAATTCATAATTTTTAACTATACAAAGTAACCAATTTTAATAGAATATGATTCATAAGATACTCTGAACACGCACAAGTTATTATCTGAATAAAAAAATGTAGTAAATGTTATTTTGTGAAGTGTAATTACTGAATAGATTTTGCTAATAAATAATTGATAAATGTTTTAGCAAATTGTTCAACATGTCGCCGAGAGCGGGTTACAATGTAACTGAGAATTTATGAATGAAAGAAATATTGCGGCAATTTTAAATTCAATTATACAGACTATTTCACTCACCTTAAAATTATCACATAATCTGACCAATCACAAACCAAAGACTTGTATTATCGCGATAACACCAGCTGTCTTTCAATTCTAATTGGTCTGTCAGCGTGGTGTTTTCAACAACGTAACCATGGATACGGATGGCAAAGCAAAGTTTGACAGTTTGATAAAAATTAATTATAGATACAGACGTCAAAATGAGTCGTTTCGGTGCTACTTCAAGTAAATTTTTGAACCAAAATATTTGTTCGTGAAATAGTCTAATAAAATACCACTCGTGATTGAATGTATTTTATAAGTCTGTCTTTTATTTCTAAACTCAACTGAGTTGATTGAAAACACCACTCGTCCTGCGGACTCGTGGTGTTTCCAAACAACTCAGTTTCGTTAGAAATAAATCGACAGACTTATCGCGAAAATTCAATATCTTGTGGTATTACTACTGATAATTTTTTACCGAATTAACCAATGAAAATTTTGCATTTCAAGTCATGTGTCAAAATGCATCCAATCATTAAAGTAGATCACGGGACAGGAAATTTGTATTCGACCAATCATGATTAGTTGTTAATAACCATGTTCCGGTCGCAATGCAAACATATGCCTCAAATAACATTTGTTTATTCGTTGGGACAATAGAAAGAATAAAACGTCGGATCGTAAACAGGTAAAATCCTTGCATTCAAGGTCATATTTACAACTCTTTACTAATACAACGCACTATTGCCAAATCGGTTAGAGTATTTATCATTTTCCATTACACATTCTAAAAAATTTCATTTTGTGGTTCTTTTCGTAATATTTCCTTTTCTTTCTAATTACAAGTTACCTACCATTTTAATTACAAAGAGAAACGTATAGCCTTCAAACTCTTTTCCCAATATAGTCAATGAAACAAACATTTATAAAAAATAGGAAAGTTAATATAATATGCCGTTTCACTCGCTCCAGATGGCATGTGTCCATGAGCAGTGACCATGGGGAGGGTGGTTTAGGTGAAGAAGTCTTCGGACTCGAGGTTTAGTGGTTGGAAAAGAGCTAGGATTTGGTGATGAAGAAGTCGTCGTCAATGACCAGAAGGTCGTAGGGTGGTGAGCTGTAGCCGAAGAAGTAATTACCAAGGCTCCCAAAGAGCTGCCAGATGGATGAGGGGCGCGGGCGGTGCGAAAAAGTAATCGACAATGACCAGAAGGTTTTAATTCGAGAATCTGCCGTTCGGATTTTGTAGGTGTCGCTGGCGATCTGAGCGGCAGACCTTCTGGTTATTACCGATTACTTCTTCGCACCGCCCCTCATCCCTATGATAGCTCTTCAGAAGCCTGTGGTCATTACTTCTTCAGCTACGGCTCAACCCCAAAGATGTTTTGGCCATTGACGATGACTTCTACATCACCAAACCTCTAGCTCTTCTCCAACCACTAAACCTCGAGCCCGAAAACTTCTTTAGCTAGACCACCCTCCCCATGGTCACTGCTGATGGACACATGCCATCCGGAGCGAGTGACCTTGAAGTGAACCAGAAACGGCTTATTATATTTACTGAGGTAATTGCGTTTATGTACAGAGTGTTCCATTTTGCCTGTTTCTTTTACTTCTAGATCAGATGAAGAGAAACCGACCAAGGTGTCTAGAGCTTAATTTTTATGAAACGTAGATAGAGGCGAAAATTCGAAAATTCGGCGAAAACCGACACTTTTTTTTGTATTAAATTAAAATTCGTAATGTTACTGTTAACCAAATTATGAGAAACGATTAAAATACAAAATAGCTTTAATTTTATTAATTTAGTAGTTATTTTAGGTAATATTTATTCTGGGCATCTTTACCTTTACGAGAACCGGCCCAATATTTAAATGTCCGTAGTGGAACATTTTGGCCTTCATATACCTAGAGATATATCTTCTAGAACAATCTAGGCAATCCTTTAGAGCATCCCGCAATAATTCTCTTGTTTTCTAATTTGTTGCCGTACCATCGGCGCCATCTCTTGGACGACTGTTGAACAACCACACTTAGGGACCTACAACGAAATGGCATACTATAGACCCCTGTTATGTAAAGCGGGTGTAAATACATCGTACTACTTTTTTTTTTCAGTTTTTTCTCATTTTTAACGCATTTTTTAAACAAATGCCAAATTGTGACATATCACTGAAAGCAGAATTTCATGCCAAACAAGAAAGTGCAAAAATATACAGGGTGTTCCATTTAAAATAAGAAAGTTGGGGTCACTTCCGGTTAGACCGGAAGCAGTATTTTGTCCCAAATTATGTCAAATTTTTGCTTTAGTGATCTATTGTCCATGCTCCAAATTGCAAAAGTCTATCGTTGTTGATAGTCGAGTTATTCCGTAAGCAATACTTTAGTTGCCACCTGTTATATTTGCAATTTTGGCGAAGTCGCCGGTAATATACAGAATAATTTGCATACCATTCCGGTCTTGGAGATTTAAGTTCTTTTGCGTGCATCTTAACATAATCTAACAAAATGCCATTTTTTAGCTATATATTACTTTTCTACAGGGTGATTCGGTTTATTAGAACTGCCTTTAATTTTGAAACGCAGTAAAACTTTTTTTCGATGATAAATTGATTTTGTTCTTGTTTTCGATTTGTTTTCCTAGCCCGCTCCATCCTACCACAAATCTAAATCAATCATTCGTTACTTAGTCGAGATTTGGGGCCGGATAATTAACGAGAGTGTAGTAATGAGAAATTTTTTAAGTGAGGCACAACATGACTCCCACCTTCCCCAGGAATTTTAAAATAATCTTTGTGTCTAAATTACTGAATCCAATAACAGCGTATGGTTGAAGGGGCTTCATAAATAGCCCACATTCGGAACTTATTATATTTTCATTAAGTGGCTGAGCAAATCAATATATTGTGGGAGAAGCCGAGAAAGTTATGAAACTATTCGACATTATCACATTGAAAGGCAACAGGGACGCGAGGAAACTCGACTTTATTGGATATTAACTTTTCTAACGGGGAAGTTTTAAGTACGATGATGTAAGGAAGTTAACCGAAAGCAACTCGTCGACATAAATCATCCGGCTTAAAATTGTATATAAAAACAATATTTCATCGTGAGTTTTAAGAGTTGGTATTTTTGTATTGATTTTTAAAGTGATACATGTCCAGCACAGTGGCGGCTGGTAAAATATAAGGAACAATTGTGCCCCAAGCCATAAGTTTGCGGAAATAAAATTACGATTGCAATTTGTTTTCTTTCCAAATATGTGCAAAATATTTGTAAACGATTTTTCTTGAAAATTAGAGGGAAAACTGACGGCAGACTTTAAATACCTGTATGACAGAAATTTTGAAATTTTATAATAAAAAAATCAGTCCAGAATTAAATTTGGAAAAAAATTTTGCACATATTTAACAAATAGAAAACCTCGGGTCTTGAGGTATGGCTTGGATCCCACGTCGTGCCCGACCTAATTTTCACCGGCCGCCACTGGTCCAGAAACACTGCACGAACTCATATTTCCCTCAGAAATTCGAAATACTCCCATTAATAACAAATATAAACTTCAGTAATTTTCTCTTAATCCAGGCCGTGGTCTAACGTATAAATATATAATATTTCATACTCGAGACTTGATAAATATTTTATATTCACGTCGCAGGGCACTCCGAATTCAATTAACTCGAATTAAATTGAATGGATTTTAAACATTCGGGCTTGGAACGAAAACGCAAAAATAAGCAAATGCAACAGTAGTCGATTAACGCATAGCCATTTTGCGGCAAACCTTGCAACCGATTCAGGAAATTAAACCGCCGAATATTCACTCACTGTACTCATTATCTCTGGAAGCGCTGAACTGTGTTTCATAATTTTGTTATTTTGCTTTTAGGGATTTAAGAGGCAACAAATTAACCGAGGTTCAAAGAAGAACTTTGGAGCCTTTGACGAACCTTACCATACTGTAAGTATCCAATCTACGTTTAATAAACGTGAGTCATTAAGCCGGGCGTCTCAGATTTTTTGCACAACAACTTATCCAATCAAAAACCATTAAACACGTTAAAATAAACCAGCAAATACAATGCGTTGATATCCACAGTTGGCGAAATCATGCTACGACGTGAAATTGCAGTGCGCATGACTACCGCGCAGCGAAGCCGCGCCTCCCACCAAATGCATAAATAGAGGCGCTTGGACTAACAGAGATCACTTCGGTTCAGAATCAGACCGCGTCAAGATGGTCTGCACGTCAAGAATTTAAAATAATCAACGTAGTAGAGAACTCGAATACTATTTTACAAAATTTAAAATATACTCAAATTATCTTTTTTTTATTTGTTGTTTTAAATTAAACTAATGACATCGGTTTCGTGTGCTTCCAAGGAAAACAAATGACGTGTGGGTGGATATAAGATACGAGCTCGTTTTCTGTTTCAGATGCGAGGAAGGGAAAGTAATTGCTCTAAGTAGCGCCAGAGGTTTTATGAAATTGTTCAATTAATTTGAACAATCACTTGATTTTTATCTAAGTGATTGCCAGGGGTCAAGCCTACACGGCTGCGTCAGTGCTACGAAATTTTCTTCATTTTCTCAATTGGAAGGTTTTTTATTTATTCGTACTTTAATTAAGTACAAACGATACAAAAGTGGTGTGGTGGCATAACCTGCCTAATTTTTTTTCTCACCTTGTAGGTATGTTTTCCAAAGATAAATTATGTGGTCACGAAAGAGCGCACCGTTCGCTCCTTGGTGTCTAGACTGGTGCCATATATCTCCGAGACATAACGTAAACGAGTTTAGAGAAACAACAATTCTTTTAAATTACATATGAGACCACCAGTGTTTCTTTTGTTACTTTTCCTACAGCTTAATATGTTTTTTTCAGGTTCCTGCAGAATAATCAAATAAAGTACGTCGACTCCGCAAGTTTTCCACGGATGTCCTTGCGCCAGCTGTCCTTGATGGACAACAAAATCATGAACCTGGATAAAGGAGCGTTCTCGAATTTGTCCGAGCTGAGAAGCCTGTAAGTCAGTTTATTTTCCTGCCTTTTTCATTTTCATGACGAATTGATCGGTAAATATAGGTCGCGTTTGTTAAATGGGTGAACAAAACGCCAGTTCAAAGAGAGTACAATACCAAGCAGAATCAAGATCTTTGTTAGTTCTAGACTTGAGGAACATTTTTTACTCGCTTGGCACACGAGAGAGTATTGTCATTAATTAAAAATATGTATATTTTTATTTCAATTAAAAAAGTCATTTAGAAATTTTTAATTGAAATAAAAATATCAACAAATATTCACAGGTTAGGCAGTTTGCCAAATAATTGAACTTATTTACCTTCTATATCATAGAGAGCGCCATATTTAGAATATTAATTAACATTATCTACTATATAATGTACTTTTAAAACAGTGCAAAATATAAATTAAAAATATCTAGTAAACGTTGTCAATTTAATTAAAAATATTTACTAGATATTTATTTTTAAATCGTTTAAAAATATCTATTAGAAATTTTTTATCGAAATGAAGATATCAAGTATAGTTTGCCACATAATTGAGCCACTTCTAACTTAAAATTAATTAAAAATATCTAGCAGATATTATGAAATAAATAGGTTTAAAAAATATCTAGGTATACATTCTAGTATCAAAAATTAATTAATAATCAGTTCTTTGTTGACATTCAATAGAAACAGTTGCATGCGTTTTATGCAATTTTTATACTATTTTAAATTATCCTGAAGATGAAATAAATTATTTCTAATTTCTAATTAATTTCTAAATTCTAGTTATTTCTAATAAATATCTTTAAAATAATAATACAGAATGCAGTTTAAGCATATCTAATAGATATTTTGAATTCAATTAAAATGTCAACTAAATATTTTTAAACCGTTTAAAAACATCTATTGTCACATAATTAAAGGCGCCATATTTAGTTTTTTGATATCTGAAATTAATTAGAAAGAATATGTAATGAATATTTTTAATACAATAAATTAACTTAATGCAATTAAAAATATCTACTAGATAATATTAAATGAATTAAAATTATCGATATTTCTATATTTGAGTAACATTTTTAATAATCATCGCACCCGAAAATGATGACAGGTTTGTGTCCGCTTTAAACAGCTTCTCATTAATTAAAAATATTGTCATGTATTTTAAACTATAAAAGAAAGTAAAACCCGATTATTAAATAAATAAAATTAAAAATAAACTCAGATCAAACCAGGGTAAAATTAAATGATCCTCTTAATAAAACAAATAACGAGAAACATACGTATGGTATACTCAATAGATAAATACAAGTTTAAAAAAAGGATATCATGTCGGAGAACCATCTTCATAAATCTGCCGTAGAACACCTGTTGATGCGAAAGAGGTCAACGAGCCACACCTTAACAAAGGGTCAGCTACGCTAAAATAAACCAAACGTAAACAAATTAAAGGCGTAAATAAAGTAAATGCATTGTACTATGTTACTTTAAAATAATCAATAACAGAACAGCTGTTAGTTACATGCTTTAAACAAAGTTTAAACGATTTTCAACACAACAGTTAAACAAAGCTGGACTTTATTTCTGTAAATTTATTTTAAAATTATAATTAAATAGTGTAAGACTTACCTGTGAAACCTCCAGTCTAGTCAAAAGACTAGACAATATGTAAATTAGATCCTAAGAAGTGTTGTGTAGTGATCTTCGAAAGGTTCAGTGATGTTTCGTCGAAGTGAACGGCAGGTCAAAAATTCACCTCGCGTAATATCAACAAATGGGTATCGACAAATTCGTCAGGGGATAAGGATGCTGAAAATGACATAATTTCATAGGGAAATTATATAATAAAGTTAAAAAAGGCAAAAATACAAACCATAATGACAGATGGGAATCAAGAAATCCTTGGTTTGGCAAATTTTCTGCATGTTCCTTAGAAACGAAACAAAAGTTGGGTTATTATTGGGAAGTGAAAGAAGCAAACCCACGTCCAGATCGCTCCTGAAATAAACTCAGAAAATTATAATTTAAATTGGAAATGTATATTCCCAGGACTTTCCAATGGTGAGTCTAGGCCAAATACGAAAAAGTAACGGCAAAGCAGCTTTAATTTACCAGGAATAAAGGTAAAAATTATCCAAATTAATGAGCAGCCAGCTGATTGGTCAAAATCCAAAATTGCATCCAAGGCCTATTTGGTTTAAACAAATCCAGTAAACGGTGCAATAAATTCTAGAACAGTCAGCCATCATATCTGGACCACAAGTGTCAAAAACTAAAAACATCTGCCAATTCAAGTGCATTTAAAACGGTAACCCGAAAGTGCAGAACTTACTCTGAACTGAAATTTTAAACCTAAATATTTTTAATACAATTAATTAACTTAATGCAATTAAAAATATCTACTAGATAATTCTAAATGAATTAAAAGTATCTATATTTCTCGACTTGAGTAACATTTTTGATAATCATCGCACTCGAACATAATAATAGGCTTGTCTCCGCTTTAAACAGCTCGCTCAAAGTGTTGTGACTAAAACATTAGGCGCCTCCACCATATATGTTTCGATTACTCTTCTTAAGGAAATCGTATGTTTTAAAATAATGTTACAAAATAATTATAACTGACTCGCTTGGCATACAAGAGGGCTTTAAATATTTGTCATTAATTAAAAATTAATCTATATTTTCATTTCAATTAAAAATGTCTTATTAGATATTTTTAAATTATTAGAAATTTTTACCTGAAATAAAAATATCATGCAAATGTACACAGGTTGCCAAATAATTAATTTTATTTACCTTCTATGTTACAGAGGGCGCCATCTTTAACTGAAATTAATTAACATTATTTATCAGATACTTTTAAAACAAAGCAAATGATAGTTTAAAAATATCAAGTAGACATTGTCAATTTAATTAAAAATACCCACTAGATTTTATTTTTAAATCAATTAGAAATACCTATTAGAAATTTTTAATTGAAATGAAGGGTTGCGTAATTCGCCACATAATTAAGTTACTGCCAACTTCTACGTCATAGAGGACACCATATTCAAATATCTGAAATTAATTAAAACTATCTAGCAGATATTATGAAATAAGTACAATTAAAAATTATCTCGTTGGATATTCAACTATCTAAAACTATTTAAAAATAAATTCTTTGTTGATATTCAATAATAATGGTTGTATGTGTTTTATACAAAAATTTTTATCAGTTTAATATTTTTATTTATCATTGATAACAAACTATTTTAAATAGCCTTAACTACTTTAATTTCTAGTTAATTAAAAATATATAATATTTTTAAAACGGTACAGAATGTCAAGTAGATATTTTTAAACCGTTTAAAATATTCATTAGAAATTTTTCATCGAGGTAAAAATATCAAACAGATATATGTAGGTCATGCAGCTTGCCACATAATTAAGATCGCCGGAAATTAATTAAAAATATGTGTAATAAATTTATTTAATACAATTAATTAACTTAATACAATTAAAAATATCTACTAGATAATTTTTAATGAATTAAAAATATCTATTAGAAATTCTTATTTAATTTAAACATATCTAGTATATACTTTTAATTGAAATAAAAATATCTAATAGACATTTACTTAATAGAAACAACAGTCTACTTAACAGAATTGCCGCAACATATAGAACTAACTGCAACTCCAGTTACGGTCGTGAGAGTTTCCATAGTCAGCAATAATTAGTCTTATCCAGCATAATAAATTCTATCTGCTGCGCCAATTTTTTACAAAATTTTTTAGAAAAACATATTTAGCTAAGTAGTGGCAGTTCTGTCAAAATCCTGAGCCACGAAAATTATTTTAACGCATCTGTAATGGTGTGTTCACCCTCTGGTGATTTTAAATGGAAACGATTTCAAATTAAGTAATTAATTACACCACTCGCATGCATAATATATTAACTAATCGCAATTAAAATGTTTCCAACTTGATTTTAAAAAATGCCGACAGAATAATTTGTCTCGCTGATTATTCATTTTCCAATCTGGCTCATAAATATTCATTGGAATTATAACCCGGTAATTTTCTGGTAAAGCCTAAAGCCAGCATGGATCTTAAATGACTTATCCTAATGTGGGGAGCGTAGCCGGATGTTAGCCATTTAATTTAGGCGTAGATATTTTTTTTACATAATCACGTATATTTAAGCCTGACTGCGCGATTTTGTTTTTATAACAAAAAAAAAGGGACATTTCGTCGTCCTGTATTTCACGTTCCTTTCGTTCGTGACTAAACCAATAAACTGATGTGAAATTTTTGTTTATAACTGCTAAATTAAATTAAACATTATCATCATTGGTACGGTTTTCTTAAATTAAAATAAAGCCAAAGCCGCAGCATATATTTTAGGGTAACCTAAAAAAAATTGTTGTTGTCTTTTCTCGGTTGCCACGCGGATCCTCTGCCATAATCAGATTTCGTATAAATTACTGCGGATAAGAGACACGAGCGCCACAGAATTTGTATAAGAGCCAAGATATTTCAGACGTGTTGCTCTCTCAGCAAATTGACCTGCAAGTGTAGAATTTGTAATGTGGCGTAAATGCCAGCATGTTCGGTAGAGGAAATAATATTCCTGGGTTGGTAAATATTCCCTAAGCAAATAAAATGTGGAGGTGTATATGTATATATAAATCTAGGTGACACGTTTTCAATTTCTGGTTTTATATATTAGGTTGCTGCATACTACTTTTGAATTTACATGAAATATTTTACGGTTACGTGCCTCAGCCGGAGCCGAAATTATTAAAAAAAAAAAACACGACTCTTTGGAAGAATTATTTTATTGAGGGAGAAGATAGTAGAACATATTTTTACTTGTAAAACTAAATTCAATTAAATTATGAAGATTATGTGTTAGTAAAAATAATTATACACTACTTACATTTCTTTTCGATAATAATTTTGGATTTCTTCTTACAAGTTTAAACCAAAATATTGTTTCTCATTGTAATATCATTCGGCATTTGAATCTTTTCTAGTGTTTTTATACTTGTACTTTTACAATTCGGCACTATACACGGTACACACCAATGATGTAGATTATAACTCATTATTAGATAATTAAAACAGAAAACTAATTATAATACTATACAGGGTGTTAAGAAAAAGTAGGTCATGCCTTTAACCACAGATTCTTTGGGCGAAAATAATGTGACTTTTATAATGTGATTTTTTATTTTGGAGCGTAGTTTTTTTTATACAGGGTGTTAAAGTTTACATTTTGAAAATTATTTTTATTAATAATTCTGTTACTGTTTAAGATTTTTATCCGAATTTTTGCACAGACTTTCATCTTATACAGATACACTTTTTGTGTAATTTTGGTCAAAAAAGTCAAAGCGCAAACGGGAAAAAAGGGGGTTGTGTTACCCACTAACCCCCCCAACTTTTTCATGCGTACGCCTATGGTCTCTAGATATTTATTTTTAGATTAAACACTTATTTCCCCAATTTTTTTACTTCTACAAAATTTTGATTTAGGACTTGATTAACGAGATATTCCAGTAAATTCAGAATCATTTTCAATATTTCAGTTTCGGAATTTATTGTTTTTACTATTGTTGTTCGTAGTAATCCTGGGTTTTCTTTAAATCGACTACTTTTGGACAAAAAATGCTAGAGACTTTCTTTGTTGTGCATAGTCAGAAAAGTTCAATAAAATAAAAATCTTAAAAAAAACAGTGGCGTACACATTTTTGCTTAGGAAACCTAAATTAATACTCAGGTAGGTAAAATAAGCAAATAGAAACACTAATTTAATACGTTATACGTATTGTGGTTATTAATTAGTATTCTACCTGATATTTTGTTTTAGTAATAATTGTATTTTCTGTATTTTTGCTGTCTGCTTTATTTACCATATGTACAATAACTGGATTCGCCCGTTGGATAAATTATTCAAAAATTAATAAATAATTAAAGTAAATAATATGAAAAGTTTAATTTTAAACACAGCAATGTTTTATTTTTTATAGTATTTTCTTTAAATTAGTGTTTCTATTTGTTTATTTTACCTACCTCAGTGGCATAGATAACTAAGTATTAATTTAGATTTCCTAAGCAAAAATGTGTACGCCACTGTTTTTTTAAGATTTTTATTTTATTGAACTTTTCTGACTATGCACAACAAAAAAAGTCTCTAGCATTTTTTGTCTAAAAGTAGTCGATTTAAAGAAAACCCAGGATTACTACGAACAACACTAGTAAAAACAATAAATTCCAAAACTGAAATATTGAAAATGATTTTGAATTTACTGGAATATCTCGTTAATCAAGTCCTAAATCAAAATTTTGTAGGAGTAAAAAAAATTGGGGAAATAAGTGTTTAATCTAAAAATAAATATCTAGAGACCATAGGCGTACGCATGAAAAAGTTGGGGGGGTTAATGGGTAACACAACCCCCCTTTTTCCCGTTTGCGCTTTGACTTTTTTGACCAAAATTACACAAAAAGTGTACCTGTATAAGATGAAAGTCTGTGCAAAAATTCGGGTAAAAATCTTCAGTAACAGAATTATTAATAAAAATAATTTTCAAAATGTAAACTTTAACACCCTGTATAAAAGAAACTACGCTCCAAAATAAAAAATCACATTATAAAAGTCACATTATTTTCGCGTGGTTAAAGGCATGACCTACTTTTTCTTAACACCCTGTATAAAGCGTATCTTTATGCGTGTGTTGACTACCATAGTGACGTCACGCCCAAACATCATGGCGGTTAGCGTTTTTGCGTGAAATTAAAAATGCCGTTTTAGACTATTTAGCGATTTCGTTAAAAAAAAACAAAAATTGAGGTGGACCATTACTACCATAAAAACCGAAAAGCCGTAAAATACCCAATAGGGTAATAATATTCAATTCAAATCTAATTGGAAACTAGTCATTTTTGTTACTTATTTGTAAGAAATACCGTGCAAACGAATTTTATTGCCTTTTAGAGTTAGGGGCGAAATGCCTGGTTGTGCAGCAGCAAATTGCAGTAATTCTGCGAAAAAGGGATTTTTAATGAAACGAAAAATAGTGTGGCGATGCACTCGAAATGCATCAAAAATGCACTTCTATGCGCTCTTCTCGCGAGGCCCCAGCCCGATTTTGCAAATTTTTTCGGTTTTCGACTCATTTGCATGTATAAAACGAAAACAAAGAAAAAAATTCAACTTCCTGATTACATCACTTTTCATCAATTATTTTGACTAATTTCCCTCCACTAATCTTTTCAAGGGGTAACTAAATGCATTTAATTCTTAAAAGCCGAAATAAGAATTGGATCTTAGTAAAAAATTAAACTGAATACGTTGCAATGAATATAATATACACATAAAAGAAATAGTTTACATCCGTGTTAAAATGGCAATTTAAAATGCGTTACCTGACGTGCTATTATGTACACACGCTAAAATGCTTACTGGAACGCTGTACAAAGCCCTCGTTCGCGAAGTTTGATTATTTGAAATTTTGCTCTTTCCCATTTTATTGTCGAGATAATATCCGGCTTCAGTTTCGTTCGGCTTCTAGAGTACATTGTGATATAAAGCGACGAGGAATGTTTTCCAATCGGAACCGCTTCATTGTATCATTCTTAAATTGACGGAAAGTAATTGGTAAGCTAAAAAATGTTCGCCCCCATGTTAAACGATAGCATGACAAAGGTGCGGCAAAAAATTAATCGTTTTCGTTCACTGATAAAATGTGTAACTGATAGCCACTTGGTATTTGATAATTAAACAGAATTACATGGTATAAATCGTGACAAAAAAAAATTCAATCAGTCATAAAAATATTTAATGATCTTCTACGCCAACACAGGGTGATTGATGAGTGAGCTAATAGGGTTCATATGATACCATTGCTACCATAAAAATCGATAAACCGTATACCCTATTATATTTAATTCAATTCTAATTGAAAACTAGTCATTTTTGTTATTTATCGTTTGTAAGAAATACCATGCAAACGAATTTTATTGCTTTTTAGAGTTAGGGGCGAAATGCCTGGTTGTGCAGCAGCAAACTGCAGTAATTTTGCGAAAAAGGGTTTTTTATGCTTATGGCTGCTTTTTAGGGAATAATAATTATAAATTACATGCACGTCTTTATTAAGGCTAAGTTTGTAAATTCAACAATCGTATTTTTACGACAGCCAAAATTGTTTACTTGTGTTGCAAAGGTCAGTCTGGCACGTTCTGCATTTGTCTATTTTTCCGTTGGGGTTGTTAAACCATTTGCAGAAGTTCGTTTGGCTAGTGTTGTCAGGCGGCACCCAGCATCTTCTTTGTATTAGCGGGAAGGCGCCTCCTGAAACAAATAATTTTTTTGGCAATGTTATTTCAACATTATCAAATCTGTTAATGACAAAAAAAGGAGAGGTGGGGGCAATAGTGCGTTGGACTGCGATAGCTCGAGTTATGTTATAGCTAGAAAAATGCAGGTAAACTAGATAAAAAAAAGTCTATAACCGGATATTATTTTCGAACATGCGAGCCAAGATAATATTGCAGGATCAAATCTCCGATATTAGCCGAGATATGAATTTTTTAAAAAGGTTGATTTTTCTAAAATATTATACTTTTCCGTGGGCCCTTGCTCCTCTCCCCGCAGGATTTTTTTCACCGTCAAGAGAGCTAGAACAGTCCTTCTTCTCGGATCCCTAAAAATTTCGTTGCTTAATATTCATCCACGGCCGAGCTGTGAATTTTTTAAACACATTGTTATTACGAATAATTATGATTAAAGAGCGGGATAATATGCATTTAAATTCAATCAAAATATGCGAATATTTATGCGGATAGATATGCAACAGTGGGCCAAATTAATTATTTTTTATTTTCGATCCCAGGAGGGAAACGATTACATTTTCTCTCTCGGGATGACTTCTGGATCCCGAAACTGTTTTTAGATTTTCGATCGGACCTTTCCGTTGATTTTCACAGTTAAAAATTGAATTTTAAATTGGACCAATTTTTGCTAAAATGGCCATTTTCGAAGCGATTTTTTTCACGGTTTTCGATGAGGGATCGTTAGAGCGCGCCTCCGAGCGGTTCTCTAGGCCCTTATACCGAGTGTTTGACTTCCCCGGACCCCGCGCCTAATTAAAAAGCCGGAAAAAGTCCTCAAACATCTCAAATTTTCGCTCATATCGCAGCAGCAGCCTCGAAGAAATGGAACGGCGTCAAAATTTTTCTTCAAACTGGTCTAAAAAAAAATTTAAGTGAGCGACTCGAAAATTTTTTACAAAGGGGCCGAAAAAAAGTTTTTGTTTGGTTTTGGTCATTAATTTTTTTAGCATCAACGTTTTAAAAAAATAGATTTGTTTTTAATGCAGCGTTAAATTCTACATAAAAAAGGAGTACCTACGCATTTTATGTCGGTAAAATGCACCGTTTTGGAGAAAAAAGCATTTGAACTTCCTGTAGCACAATGAAGAGAATTATGTAAAATTTAAATTATTAATCTACTAGGTACATGACTAAAACTGACAGTAAGATAATTCAGTCTGATAGATAAAACACAGTTTTTAAGAAGAGGGATTTTCATTAATTTAACAAATTAAACAATTTAAAAAAAATGAAATAAAAAAAACTTTTAAAAAAAGCAAAATGGTACTATGGTATTTTTAGCTAAAATGATTTATTTTTATTCAAGGAACCAACTGTTACAGTTTGGCCTAATTTTTTTATTGTTCATAATACGTCGTCGCGTCTCGGTCGTTTCAAAAATTCTCGGTCGCGGATGGATATATTATTAAGCAACGAATTTTTCAGGGATCCGGGAGGAAGGTTGGTTCCAGCTCTCCTGAAAGTCCGGTGGAAAAAATCCTCCGGAGAAGTACAATTTTTCAGCAAAATCGACCTTTTTAAAAAATTCGTATCTCGGCCAATATCGGAGATGGGCGAAAAACAAAAAGAAAGGGTTCTTAATTTTTCTTCCTTCTTGCCCGCCGTCCGGGTCCCGATCATCTAGATCCAAAGGGAAAGGCTGTGGTGCGTTTCTAAAGGGTACATGTCTGAAAAATCTCTAAAATCCGACAAAATCGCCTCTTTTCAAAAAATCATAATTTTCTCAGGAAGCAAAATCGAGAAAAACGATAAGCCGCGGAATTTTCGAAATTTTATCTAGTTCTCAGAAGAAAATGTTCCGCCGGGCCATCTCGAAGGAGCCGCGAGTTATTAAGCTCGGTAGGGGGACGTGTCTGAGAAATTTGACAAAATTGAAAAAATTTCGAAAACACGAAAACTTCAAATACTAAGTATTTCCCAAACCAAAAATCTACCACTTGGATGTAATGAATTTTTTTGTTGAAATAATGCCATCTGCAGATGCATATTGAAAAAATCACTACAGTCACAATTATGAGATTATAGGAAGAAAATATGTGAATACTATTTACGAGACATCTAATTAAGTTTCTGGATTATTTTTACTTTCTATATAAAAATATGCAGGGTGACCAAAAATGATTTTTCAATTTAGAACTTTTTGAATTGAATTTTTTCATTTTTTTTTTTCAAATGGAATCAAATATTTTTCAAGGATGAGATGTAGAAATGAAAATCGAACATTTTTTATATTATGCACATAAAAAACATTTAAAGAAGGCACTTGATCCTGTTATAGCCTTTTTTATCTAGTTTACTTTTATTTTTTTTCAAATTTTTAACTGTCAGAACTCGAGCTAGTGAAGTCTGACGCACTATTGCCCCGCACCCTATAATTTATAGAAACAAAAATTGAATCTTAATAGGTCGTTTTAAAGACACGTAACAAATCTTACCTTGATATTTCACATATGCCTCATAGCACTGCGCGTTCTTCCCAGAACAAACCTCGGTCCAATCCAGTACACCCACCTTAGCGCAATCCGACTGCAATCCACCCATACAACTGTAGCAGCGGAACTGATTCCCCTCTGAAAAATACGTTTAAGGCAGTGTAAGACAAAGTTGTTTCTACATCAAAAAAGAAAGAAGCGTAACTGTAATTTCTTTTTTCATTTTAATTTTCTCGAGAAAACTTGGTACAAAGTTTGTCATGACTTGCCATAGTTTTTTTTATTGTTTGATTTTAATGCCTTTACCTGTTTTATTTGTTGCTGCAGTAACTTCATTCAAACTATATCCGCAGACAATTATTAACCACGCAAGCCCCAACATTGTACAAACTACTTCTACGCTTTAGTAATGTTTGAATAATGTGAGTAATAAACATGCCTACATATCTGAAGTGCGTCATTAGTTTTTAGAAACGTTTTACAATAAGCATGTTATCTAAATGTTTTCTATTTATTTGTTATCTATGTTAAAATATATAGTTTTGTATTAATTATAATTACAAATTTAAAATGAAACGTTAGCAAGGTTGTTTTATCAGGAATTTCCAGTACGTGCGCATTTGGGTTAACGGATGCCAAGTCTGCTTTGCCGACAGCGGTTTGATAATGCTGAAAACTTAAGTCTTCTTGAGTGATGCGGCGTAAACCAATATTACAGAAGCTTAAAACGGAGCAGATTCTCGATTAAACAAACTGGTCGATCAATATACTTTTTTATGTTTGTGATAATTTTTGAGAGGCCTCCGTTGATATTTATAAAATGAAGAAAAAAGTTGATAACTGTCCTGCTACTCCTTCTTCGCGTGAAACTTATAGGAACCACTGGTCCTATTAATCGGCGTAACATAGTCATAGTTACTCAAAACTTAGTGCAGAATTAATTTGATGCCGTTTACTATTTCTCTGATTGAAAAAGATAAACCGATGAGACGGGCTGGTAAGTACATAATTGTCAAAGAGAAGTCAGTCTTTCTTTTTGCTACTTGCATTTGCAACGACACTTGTGAATTGAATTGGCCCAATTCCAAGTGCAGCCAAACAATTAGCTCCAGCTAGCTACAGCTTGGTTGTGAATTCGGTGAAGCCTTGTTTTAGAGTACTGAGATAATATTGAGAGCAATATATGGGCGCCAGAGTATTTATAACTAAATACACAATAGTTTATCGAAAACACAGTTACTACATAAACTAGAAAGAAAGGAAGGCTGTGAATTTAACAAGTTTAATCTTACAAATTCTTTTCAAGAAACAATGACTCAGAACTAAATATAATTAAAAATATTGAAAATATGAACAAAAAAGAAAATATGAATAAAAATTACAATTTAACCAATTTCTCTGTCTGTCCGTTTTACTGTTGTAAAGGCTTACTCGACGGGAATGAACTGAGACGGAAGGGGTTCTCCTAGTAGCGATGAATCCTGCGAGTACTCGAGGTTGATGAAAAGGTTACGAGATCCTGTCTCCACACTCTTCCTCAGTCCAGAGTGTCCAGGTTCCAACCAAGTTTATTACTTTTCGGGAACACCCAATATCTCCTTACTTCTGATGTTGTTAACTCAGTATCGATTTCCAGTGAGTCAAATTTCCAGAAAGCCAGATGTCATGAAATAAAGACAGAACAGTTGAGAAAAGGAAATAGAGAAATAAAACTAGGTTGAAAATTATTTCAACTAGTGGTAGATGAAAAAATAACAAAGTTCCGGCAATATAATTAAATTACTAGATAAAATTCACAAAATTAATATTTCTTAATATTACAATAGAAAAAAAATTGTCAAAATGACACAACAAGATATTAGAATTTGTAAAATTACCAAATTTACATAAAAATACGGTATCTGACACCAATTACTAAAAAAATTGAATTATTAACAAAATAATACTAAACTTCGAACACAAGAATTTAGTAAGGTTGCAAAACTTCACTATCAGTTCGTTAACACATAACCTAACTTGATCGAATTTGTCCTATAGGTTGAAAACCATGAGGAGACTGTAATTTTTACAGGACTATAATTTAATGTCAGATTTGTACGGGACAATTTAAACTTAGAAACGTTAATGAAGTAATAACTCTAAAGATTCAGATATTTAATATTAATAACAAAATAATTGGTAACAATAATCACAATATTGAAATAAATTCGAAATTTTAGCACACAAAGATTTTAAGTTAATATTTTACTAATAGTTTAACGGTAAAAATATCAAAAATTAATATATGAAATACCGATAATGTCTTTCGCTTTCCGACGGACAAAAATGAATGAACTTATGCCTAATTCAAAATGGCAGGAAATACGTAAAACCAAGGTAAATCTACACACTTGTAACTTACACGAAAATTAAGGAATGAACTAATAATAATAATTTGTCAATAATAAAATCGATATAGAACTGTGATAGCGTGAATATGAAGAAAAAAGGAAACCAGAAAATCGGACTTCTGTCACATTCGAAGCAAGTGATCAAATGTACTACAAATTGATTAATTCAAAGAGAAGAAAAAAATACTATAGATCACTTACCCCGTATGCTTTGGAAGCTCCTGGACAGAAATCTGTAGCTCTGGACAGTAAATAAATTCGGCAAAAACCTAAGTCTCAAGTGGACTTCCTTCACTATCCAAAACCAGTGTAGTTTTCCTCTTTTCCAGCTCATATGAACCACAGTCGAACCTATAATAACAATAAAAATCCACACAGAAATTGTTCTGTGTACGAAATAACGATAATATGCAAGTTTCACTTACAGCGATAATTTATACAATTTAAATATTGTATAACGTGTCAGTTAACAATAATTGAACCACGAAAACGTCTACTTTAGACAAGATACGGTAAAACGGAAATGGGAATACCCATCCACGTGTTTAAAAAAACAGTGCTACTAGGTAATTATCTGAAAATAATCCAAAATATGGAAATAATACGAAATACGATATGATTTTGACAAATTATTAATTTTACTATACAATAAAGCTGAAGCAATAATTAATAAGCAAATTTTATGAATAGCGATATTTAAGCGACTACAAGAAATGTATGACTTACCTAGGTAAAATTCGTAAGGCAAAAGACGCTCTCTCTAGCCCGGGACGAGCCTCGTTCACAACGTTCATCCGCTGTGGCGTTTTTGTTGTATTTTTCCTACCACATACCGATCAAATGCGAATACAAGGTTATTCAGTTGTGAGGAGTCATATTTTAATACGCAAAATAGAAGCTATAACCTGCTGTGCTGTAACGAATTGCAACTTAATTAGTTACATATTTAATTGTGAAAAACTGTTTAAAATCATGCCAACAGTGAGTACAGAGTGTCCCAAATTGCTAATTTTGGCTGTTTCTCCTACTTTTAGAACAACAGCGAAAATTGATATTTTTGGTAGATTTCGAAAAAGTATCATAATTTTTTGTATTTGTGATTCATGCTGTAAAAACTTTGTAAAGGCACTTTTCAACATATGTATAAAATAAATTTTATCACTCGTATAATAGTTATTAGTATATCGACGTTTTAAAGTAGCAGTTTGTGGAGCGCGGCCAATTTGCGACACGGGCTGCAAATTAGTCAAGGTCTGCAAAATGCTACTTTAAAACTGCGATATACACGAAACTTTTTCTACGACCGGAAATAAAAACTAATCACTAGTTTATAGCCGGTCGTAAAAAAAATGTAAAGATATCCAACTGTCTTATTTCAACCGAGAATCATGTTTGGCTTTGACTTCAAAATATCGGAAAATTTAAGGCTTCCAAAATTATTTATCTTATCATCAGGAAAAATATAAAAATTTTTCTATTTAAAATAAGAATTTCGTAACATTTTCATAGTTGGCTGTGTATAACTTTTTGACTGGTCAAAAACTCAGTAAGTAGTCTGAGCGCCAATGAAGAGACAATAAATACTCCCGCATGCGACAAATCCACCGTCTAATTTTTATTTAAAAAATAAATCCAATATTTGGATTTTTTGACAATTTTGGCACTATTTTTTTAACAAATATAAACTTGTGACATATCGCTAAATTCAAAATTTCACGACAAATAAGAAAGTGCAATAATATACAGGGTGTTCTATTTAAAATAAGAAAGTTGCTGTCACTTCCGGTTAGACCGGATGTAATATTTCGGGCACAATTATGTCAAATTCTGGCGTTAGTGACCTATTATTTATGTTCCAAATTTCAAAGGTTTATCTTCCATAATAACCGAGTTATTCCTGTAAACCGTACTGGTGGCAACCGATTACATTTACAATTATGGCGAAGTCGCCGGTGATATGCGGAATAATTTTGTATAGGTATGATTTTAGTCTTGGGTCTTTCAGTTCTATTGCGTACATCTTAACATAATCTAACAACATACGATTTCAGCTGAAACTTATGTTCTATATATAATTTTTCTACAGGGTGATTCGGGTTATTAGAACCATCTTTAATTTTTAAACGCAATAAAACTTCGCTTTATATTTTAAGTACTTTAATATTCATATCACTACGCCCAATCTAGCTCCGCGAGGCTGGCCCTCTGTATAAGATTTTGGGAAAATAGTAATCAGACAGATAGAAAAAGTGAAAAGAGTTTCTACATTAAACTTAAAGAAATAAAAAATAATAAGGCGGACGGAAGTAAAAATATAGGGTTTCTTCTTTGTAATAGGTTTAAAACAACATCTGCGGGGCTATATATTTTAAGGTATGGTTAATTTAGCTCTGGTAGGCTAACCGCAGGCTCTATATAAGTTATATTTTGCTATCGTGATTTTTTTGGAAATTTTATTTTTCTAAGTAGATATCGGGCAGAAAGTCCGACAAAGTTTCGGGGTAGAGAGAGAAAGAAAATTCTTCTTCTGTAAAATTAAAAAAATAATAATAAATAAAGCGGAGAGCCCCTGCGGGGCTGTCCGCTCCGATTAATTGGGTTTCTTCTTTAAAATTGAAAAAACAAAAGGAAATAAAGCTGGCGCTCCGATTAGTTAAGTTGAGAAAAAAAAAATTTTTTGACTGAAATATTGTATTGGTGAGGAAAACATTTTTTTTCTAACCGAATTTTTTTTGGGTGGGGCAAAAATCGAAGAATAAGTATAGGTATTGTCATGTATTTTAATAAATAAAAATTAAATTCAATACTTCAAAACCACAAAAATGATAAATAAAATAACATTAACCATCAGAAAGACAATATTAAACAAGTTAATCAATCTCTAGTGTCAAATAAGCAACAATTAAAAAAGAATGAGCAAGGTTGTAGTTTTATCTATCGAAAAGACTAACGTAGAAAACGTAGAAAAATATTCCAAAAATACAAACCCAAAATGACAGTTTGGCATCTAGTGTCCTCAAAGAAAAATGAATTCAGGATCACCATGGATACAGGAACAAAAATAAAAGTTGTTGAAAAACCAGCTCCAGGAGGCGTCACGTATTTGAAATCGTTCCTGAAAATAACATAGAAAAGTGTAAGTAGTGAGGGATAAGTGCATCCCTCTGGTGGTCAGTTGCTACTACCAGTCGAGACATCGAAGATGTCTCTGTGACCGATAGCGGCTTGCCAAGCAAGCACCAAGAGCGGCGACCTCTAGCCCTGATGGACTAAAACGTGCATGATAAATAGGATTTATAGGAAACAACTACTGGACGGGCAAAGGCCCCTACTCCCATTGAATTATACCTATAAATCCAAATTGGTAGCCAAATTTGTTATTTGTCTTTTCTCCACCAGACACAGACCGGTTTCGAACTCTTTATGTTCTCATCAGTGTGCCACAGGTAGCTGAAAAGACAAATAACAAAGGCAAACCAAACTAGTCTATGGCAGACCCAGCACAAGTAAGTAGTGAGGGATAAGTGCATCCCTCTGGTGGTCAGTTGCTACTACCAGTCGAGACATCGACGATGTCTCTGTGACCGATAGCGGCTTGCCAAGCAAGCACCAAGAGCGGCGACCTCTAGCCCTGATGGACTAAAACGTGCATGATAAATAGGATTTATCATGCACGTTTCGATGTCTCGACTGGTAGTAGCAACTGACCACCAGAGGGATGCACTTATCCCTCACTACTTACTTGTGCTGGGTCTGCCATAGACTAGTTTGGTTTGCCTTTGTTATTTGTCTTTTCAGCTACCTGTGGCACACTGATGAGAACATAAAGAGTTCGAAACCGGTCTGTGTCTGGTGGAGAAAAGACAAATAACAAATTTGGCTACCAATTTGGATTTATAGGTATAATTCAATGGGAGTAGGGGCCTTTGCCCGTCCAGTAGTTGTTTCCTATAAATCCTATTTATCATAGAAAAGTGTGTTAAAAACGAGCAAAGTGGAGGTGTAAATCACTACTTACCAGAAAAAAATAAATAATTTAACAAAGGTTGGACGAGATTATACCCTGGTTACTCCAGAATTCAAAAAACAGAAGAAAAATCAGGTACTTAGGTATTATATATTTGAGGACGTAATCACTGAAAACAGTCTTGATTATTCGTGGAAAAGCACACAATAACGAATAAGACCGCCATTTTGCCACAGTTAATGAACTTTACTGAAGGCCGTAAAGTCTAAAAATTCGTTAAAATCCATAGAATATAAAAATAAATAGACCGCTCATCCCTGATCAGGCAAATAAAGGGAGACATTTTCTTTTGAATCATAAAATTTAAGAATTTCATTGTCAATAGTTTTAATATAGAAATAAGTTATCGCAGGCTTCTAGCTTAAGTATTTTTCACCCAATTTTGTTGATAAGAATAAATAAAAGTTATTAAATTGAATTCTACATACGTCTACATAAGTATGACTGATGGTCGAGATGGTAGAGTACCTGCCTCTCACCCAAAAGTCCCGGGTTCGAATCCCGGTCGTGGCAATGGAAAATACTGTGAGAGGGATTTTTCCATTATACACGGATATTGGATGTGTGTCCCTTGTCTATAAATGTGTAGCCCCCTCCCGCACAAGGCTCAGCCTTCTGGGATAAAGGGGGTCGTAATTACATGTGGTGTAATTACATGTGGTGTCTAGTTTGATGAAACAACAGAGTCTGCTCAATCTAACATTATATACAGTATCCGTGCTTTAGTGAGGGCGACATCTGCGAGTCTAGCTAAAGAACTACACGATTGAGGCTTATCCAATTCAAATTCAATAATTACAGGTCCCTGCACTTCAAGCAATACCAACTTTCATTTAGAATCATTTTAAAATAATATAAAACGCATAAAGAACTTAATTTTCATTTATTAATAAAATTTACATAAGATAAAGGATTCGAAAGGTAAGTTTCTTCCTAAGAACGATCCCAAGGAAACCCTGAAAAATAAAACAAGAATTACAGAAACCTGAAAGTAAGTTATTCGCAACGCACGGTACACACGGTCGTTTATCACGCAATAGACTGGTCGCTGTGCATAAATCGTAGGTATTAGTATTTTGCATCCGTAGTACGGGTGTATCAAGTCAAACAGTCATAATTCTAAAATTTCTAATAAACTAGTAAATAAATTTAAAAAATTAAATCAAATTACTGTATTTCTTAAATAAAATTAATACTAAAAACATGCTATGAAAATATTCTTAAAACTGTCATGCAATGCATAAATAATAAAGTAATAAATATCACCTTCAATAATTTCAAAATCGTACAATAAATAAAATAAATAAAAACAAAAAACAATATACAAAAATTTCCCCTACCATAACAAATAATTTGGCGCCCAACGTGGGGCCAAAAGAATTAAAGAAACCAACAATAAAAAAATTAATCAAAAAATAAAATAATATGAAAATTAAAATTTCCCCAATCATAACAAATAATTTGGCGTCCAACGTGGGGCCATAACAGTATATACCTATGTATATATCTTTGGACATCTTGAAGTCAAGGCGATTCCCATTCGGAATAAGAAAGTTGGACTTTAATTAGCCCATTTGCTAAAGAAAGAAAGCTCTAACTTTGTTGACTCAAAACCGATTTTAATAACTTTTTTTTTGAAATTCCGGAAAAAGTCCCCCATAGGTGAGGTGTGCTTTTTATTTCTTCAATTGTTATTAACAAATAAATGTTTTTTAATACACTTCTAATTAAAAGATGTATAGTATAACTCTTTTATTTATTAGGCAATTGCCTGAAATTTGATTACATAATGCCTTTGGGGTCACGGATTACGAATCCGGTCTCAAAATCGGTTCAAAAACAAAATAGCGTCTACAAAATGGCGTCGAATGTCTAATTTTGTATTTTCTTCTGTTGAGTCTAAAAAGGTGAGTTTTTTAAAAACAAGCCTGTCTGTCTGTCTGTATTCTGGAAATCAGTGCGAGCGATGCAGCTTTAATGAAAGTAATTCAGTAATAAGAGTTGCAAGAATGCGGTTCCCATACGTATCTTTTTGATCTGCAACACCTAAAAGCCCTTTTAGAGCCGGCGTACAAGTGCCAGGGGAGCCAGCTAATAAAGCATAGTGGTTCACTATTAGTGAAAGGGCGCACAATATTGTGTAACAATGTTACAAATGACTTTCGCAGGATATTGAGTTACTAGGAACTAAAATCATTATTAATAATAATTAAATTACGTTTTCCTAAGCGCGACGTCTACTTTAATGTACAGTAAATCAAATCAGATCATTTATTTGGCTGCGTTATATTACTCATAATGGAATGTACGACGTACATGATAAGCAATGCGTATTATATTAAAGCATTTACTTTACCTGTCGTATGTCTTATTCAAATTTACTTATATGGAACCATTAAAATGTGCTTTTTACTTAGACTAATTTAGGTTTGTTATTTAACGTCGTCATATTTCTGCTACTGAGGCCAGAAACATTCTGACAGGCGGACTCAATTTATATTGTTTAAAACGAGGTTTAAAACATTATATGGAATTTATAAGGAAAATAATTTTTATTTTCAATGATGTTTTAATAAAAAGTATTTTTTTTAGTACTTATTCAATATATGGAACATATTTGAGTATAAAACAACAAAAATTTAATTGGAAAATTCGTTTTTAATTATTTATATATTTTTGTAAACAATTTAGCGTTCATTTTAATTACTACGGATATGATATAATAACATGTATACATTTTCAGCCAAAAAATATGTACTATACAGAGTGGGGCAATAGTGCGTCGGACCTCGATATCTCGAGTTCTACGATAGCTAGAAATTTTTTAAAAAATTGCAAGGAAACTAGATAAAAAAGTCTAGGGTAAGTCCGGGGGAGATGGCCATACGGTAGAGATTGCCATGTCAGGTAGTTTCTAATAATAGAGGCAGATAGCAATGCCAGTTCGCTCGGCGTATTTAGTTGTGGTGAAATACTAGATTTATACCAACGGTTATGTTTTTATTGCTATAAAAGGTAAGAAAAATTTGAATAATTATAATAATTAATATACCAATAATTTTAGCTAGTTTTTGTTCGTTCTGTTGCCATATAATTGATATAGAATTATCGTCAACGTTTTCTAACCTAAAAGTGTAAACTCAAAACCTTCTTTTAACTAAAGTATTAGGTGGGCCATCTCTCCTAGAAAATTGGGAGAGATGACGATATATGGGTAAATTGTCAATTTGATCACCTACTTTTTGTAGATAATAATTAACAATTCTTTTGTGGCTGCCTAACAAATATAAAAGAAAAGTGGTCACAAATCGCGGTAATTGGCAACAAAAAGATTTGATACAGGCTGTAGATACAGTTAAGTGTCAAAATATGTCTGTTAGACAAGCTGCGCTTGAGTTTAATATCCCGGGGAAAACAATGGAGCGAAGAATAAAAACTAATAATAGTGAGAAAGATAACATGGGTCCTAGTTGTGTGTTCGGAAAAGTTAATGAAGAAGAGCATTCGTATGGCCATCTCTCCTGTATGCTTGGGGAGAGATGGCCAATGGTTCGTTTTTTTGTAAATTTTTTGGTTACCACTTAGAATTAATTTTCGTTAAGTGTTTAGTATCATTAAGTCTGTTTATGTCTAAAGTTTAAATTTTTACGGAAATAAATTATTTTGAGCTTTTTATAATATTTTATTTTATCAAAAATAAAAACTGTGGCCATCTCCCCCGGACTTACCCTATAACTGGAAATTATTTTCGAACATACAGAGCGAGCCAAGACGAAATTACAGGACCAAGTGCCTTTTTTTAAAATGGAATGCTATGTAAATATATCAGTACATTTTTTGAAGCCTCTTTCTAGGCTCTATTCATTCCTATATTAGCATTGAATATCTCCCAACCGCTTGGATGTAATGGATTTTTTTGTTGAAATAATGCAATCTGCAGGTGGATATTAAAAAAATCACCACAGTCACAATTATGGGTTTTAAGAAAAACTCATGTCAATACCAGTTACGAGACATCTAATTAATGTTTTTGAATCATTTACATTTCCTAAAACTGTACAGGCAGGCCAAAAATTATTTTTCAATTAAGAACTTTTTAAATTGAATTTTCTCAATTTTTTTCAAATGGTGCCCAGGTAGAACATAATATTGGCTGAACCTCGATTTTATATTGGGCCAATATAGCAGATACATTGAAATCGAAAAAAATATATTGTATCGATATTAACAAATATCGATTTTAAAATATTTGTAATTCAATATTGGCACTACATTATTTTAACTATTTTCAATCCAGATATATCACAACAATATTGATGAACGTCGATAAATATTAGTTTTACAATATTGCAAAAACAATATTTACCCTACATCGGTAATGTTCTTTGTAGGCTATATTGCTCAACCAATATACATCCATACAAATAAATATTAGACTTACGATATTGGAAAAACCATATTTAACCTATATTGGTAATGTTCCTTGGAAGCTATATTGCTCAACCAATATATATCCATAAAAATAAATATTGGTTTTATAATATTGGAAAATCAATATTAACTTACATTAGTAATGTTCTTTGTAGGCAATATTGCTCAACCAATATATATCCATACAAATAAATATTAGACTTACGATATTGGAAAAACCATATTTAACCTATATTGGTAATGTTCCTTGGAAGCTATATTGCTCAACCAATATATATCCATAAAAATAAATATTGGTTTTATAATATTGGAAAATCAATATTAACTTACATTAGTAATGTTCTTTGTAGGCAATATTGCTCAACCAATATACATCCATACAAATAAATATTAGACTTACGATATTGGAAAAACCATATTTAACCTATATTGGTAATGTTCCTTGGAAGCTATATTGCTCAACCAATATATATCCATAAAAATAAATATTGGTTTTATAATATTGGAAAATCAATATTAACTTACATTAGTAATGTTCTTTGTAGGCAATATTGCTCAACCAATATATATCCATACAAATAAATATTAGAATTACAATATTGAAAAATTCATATTTAACCTACATTGGTAATGTTTTTTGAAAGCTATATTGCTTAACCAATATATATCCATAAAAATAAATATTAGATTTACAATATTGGAAAAACAATATTTAGCTACATTATACATTTATACAACCAACATTGATTTTCGCCTATAAATATTGGTTTTAAAATATAGTAGAATTTAAATTGACACTGTATTGACGAAATTACTTCCAACCAATATGGTTTAAACAATATTTTTTCATATTAAAATTCGATTTTTCCCATATTGATATATTTTATGTAATTTCAGTCTTTTTTTATCAATGTACACTACCGTTGTAATGTCGCTTTTCTCAAATATCTGTCACCTAATTACTATTTTTTTAAATAACACATTGTTATTATCTTTAACTGTATAACTTATTAAATGTTATTAACTCATCTCCGGTCCAATTTTTGAAAACCAATACAACTCGTGCTTAGCACTCGTATTTTTATTATTGTCGTAATTCGTACCATTTCAAAAGAGTTGTCAAAAATAAGTGTACCAGTTACTATATAACCTTCGGGAATAAGAAAATTCAAATTAATATCTCGTTTATTTATATATACAATAATCCATTATTGCCTTTCGCCGCCGGAGCTAAATGCAAATAATTTTATTGCAGTAGTCAACGGTAGAAGGCGATCTTTGCATTTTGCGGTCTAAATAAGACCTAGAAATACCTTGGGGCATCAGGATCCTTATTGGAGTTAATTCTTTCAGCTGGTGTTTGCTGCAATCAGTCAGTCCCAGCATTTTGTGGTAAAATGTGATTATTAACAAAATGCGGCCAAGCTTAGAGTGACTTGTAACTCAGCGTTCGACTGGACATACCTATTGTCCAGTATGTCACAGTTTGGTTTTGAATTCTTATTTATTAAGAATTTGAAGGATTTTTGACGGAAACATTTGCATTTTCTGTATTCTGTTAGGTCCAATATTTAATTCTATAGATTGGTTTATATTTGAATTAAATATTATATAATATAGAATTTAAATATCTCCCAATAAAGTTTAACCATTATTGATCGATATTGCGAAATGTTCACATTTTTTATTGGCTCAATATTGTCTATTTTGGATTTAGCAATATTTAAATTTAATATGTTGCCAATATAGTTTTACTACTTTGGGCTAATTAGCCCAAGTTGTTTATCAAATATTGGGTCAATATTTAATTTTAAAGATTGGTTTATATTTGTATTACATATTATACAATATAGTTTTTAAATATCTCCCAATAAAGTTGAACCATTATTGGATCAATATAGCGAAATGTTCACATTTTTTATTGGTCCAATATTGTCTCTTTTACATTGCGCCAATATTTTAACAATATTAAACCAATATCGGCCCAATATTAGTGTTCTACCTGGGATGTCTGTATATTTTTCAACGATGTGATGTAGAAATGAAAAACGAACATTTTTTGTAAGTACTTCCATTTGAAAAAAATTGAGAAAAGTCAATTTAAAAAGTTCTTAATTGAAAAATAATTTTTGGCCACCCTGTACAGTTTTAGGAAATGAAAATGATTCAAAAACATTAATTAGATGTCTCGTAACCGATATTCACATAAGTTTTTCTTAGAACCCATAATTGTGACTGTGGTGATTTTTTTAATATCCATCTGCAGATTGCATTATATCAACAAAAAAATTCATTCCATGCAAGTGGTTGGGAGATATTCAATGCTAATATAGGAATGAATAGAGCCTAGAAAATAGCTTAAAAAAATTTACTGATATACATAGCCTTCCATGCATTTAAAAAAAAGGCTCTTGGTCCTGTAATTTCGTCTTGGCTCGCCCTGTATGTTCGAAATTAATTTCCAGTTATAGACTTTTTCATCTACTTTACTTGCAATTTTTTTTTAAATTTCTAGCTACCGTAGAACTCGAGATATCGAGGTCCGACGCACTACTGCCCCACCCTGTATAATTATTCAATATTAATTTGGTTTTGTTATTTAATTTAAGATGTATTGATGAACTGATTCTGAAAGTTTCAGGTCTTTCGTTACGCATTTCAAAGATTGTTTAACATCTTTTATTATTTATATTACAGAACCAGCAACAAAACACTGTATAGTTCTGAATATTTTTTTGAATTATTTCTGAAATTAATAATCAAAATTGAAATATCCTCTACATTTAATTTTCGTTGGAAAACATTGTATGTAACAAGAATTCTCTTCCTCTAATTTTTGAAAACTGTTCGTAAAATTTTATATATAATGTTTTTATATAATTCAAATAATAACGATAATTTTCAAAAAAATTTTGAAAAAAATTTCCAAAGAAATTTGAAACTTTTTGAAAAATCGAAAATTTACCTCGACAGATCGATAGACAATTAAAAAACGAAGAGTTCAAAAAAAGGAACTTTCCGATTGCTTAAGACCTGCAGGCTGATTTGAACAAAAAAGTTACTTCACTTACTTTAACACAGTTGCAATATTCTAGAAATTTCATGCAGTAGTAATATTTATTTTAGATGAGTGTTTTGGGCATTTCAATGTGAGTATATCAAATTGGATATGTTTTTTGTTATTATGCTTGCATAAAGCCTAAATAAAGTCATTTATAAACAATGCATATCAAGCAAAGAAAGAGATAATTGTAAAAAATGAAATATAAGTTTCACTATACGTTTAAAAATTGTATGTAGTTCCAATAAATCGATTCACCCTATAAGGAAGTAGCATATAAAATATAAGTATGTCTCAGCTGGATTGTTATTTTGTTAGTTTATGTTAAGATATAGGTACGCAAAAGAACTTAAACTGAAAAAGAAGAATCGTATACAAATTATTCCGTATATCACCGGCGACTTCGCCAGAATTGAAAATGTAACATGATCGCGAAAGTATTGCCTACGGAATAATTCGGTTATTATGAAAGATAGACTTATGATATTTGAAACGCGGATAATAGATCACTAAAGCCAGAATCTGACGCAATTGTGCATAAAATACTACTTCCGGCCTAACCAGAAGTTACACCAACTTTCTTATTTTAAATGGAACATGTTATATATTTTTGAATATTCTTGTTCTCCATGATATTCTGATTTCAGCTGTATATCACAAGTTGGCATTTGTTTAAAAAATGGCGTCGAAAACGTGAAAAACTGAAAAACAATCTTATAGAAAGCAAGCGTTGAATTTGACGCATTTGCGTGTGTGTTTTCTTATCTCTAAGGTACGCAAAGTTCTTCTAAAATATATTGTTAGTAATAATTAATGTACCTTATGATTAGCCACCACCTACAGAGTTTATTTGAAAAATACAGAAACATTTTATTCACAAAACTTGCACTATTTTTCCTGGTTTTTAATAATCCGCCAATAAAATAATAAACAAATGACAATCGCAAAATGCCGAAATTCTATAAACTTTTCTGTGTATATTATTATATTTCGAAATCCATATAATTTTCTAATTTCAAAAACATATAATAAGTCTTTACATTATCAGTTCTCCAATTACCTATTCAAAATAAAAATGCATGTAAAAATATGATATTGTCTTAGTACATGGATTAAAGTAGACAATATCATGTTTTATTAGTCTAAAAGTCTAAAATTCACTGAATATTATATTCGTTGAATTTATTAATATTTTAAAGATTACATGTAAGAAAATTAAATCCCACTTAAATATCCGAAACGTAACTGGGTTCATCAACACCAAAACATCATATCTCCGGGCCTGGACTGCAGGCATACAAATTTCTAATGAGCGAATTTATATCTAAATAGCTGTATTCAGATTTGCGTAGGCGGACCTTTTAGCATTTAACCCGCAGACGTTACGGTCGAAAAACGAACCGCTTTTTACCTTCGTTCGCACCGCTAATGATGTGGCGTCCCAACCTGAGCCAAATTAACTAGCAATGCAAATACACATTAAGCTTAAGCTGACGTTTACGACGCTTTAATTTTCAGCGCGGTATAAACCCTCTTATTTATTGTATGCTATAAACATTCTATTTATAAACGTTAGTATACGGGGTGTCCACGTAGTGCGTATTTCTTTCAACAAAGTTGCTTACTGCCCATCCTAAATAGACCACCCTATAGAACTAGAAATATTTTTGCAGGCGGTCGAATGCGCGTGGCCCAGTTACTAGTTATAAATATTTAAAAATTTTGTCGAGAGACTTCAGACCTTATTCTTGAACGGATCGAGGAAACTAGGTGCTTCACTTTAACGGGCTTTTTATGGCCCATAAATTTTCTATCTTGATATTTTTAGTTAAAATTAATAGCTGTGGTAAAGTAAAAAAACTGGATATATGCCTGCCTTTGGGTTTAGTTCCCAAGGCTCTTCAACTCCTTGTGGATAAACGACTTCTTAAGTATAATAAATATCCTTACGATGTCTATACAGTAAATTCACTTTTCAACCAAAGCACTTTGTGAGTGAATAGGAGAGAATAAAGCGAGAGCGCTAACATTCTGAGATCGACATGCAGTCACGCATGTGTAGTGCTCTCGCTTTACTGCTATCTCCTATTCACTCACAAACTGCTTTGGTTCAAAAGTGAATTTACTGTATATAAAATAAGTGCAAGGGGCGGGTTTCATTTATAAAGCAAAATCATAAAATAGCGTATTTAAGAAACAAGTAAAAGTTGACCTTGGCAATCAAGCAATTTGGGACACCCTGTACAATACATTGAGTGGTTTGCTTTAGGTATTTCGACAAATCAGAATACTAAAATTGGAGAAAGCTGTACGAGAACAATTGAATTTTAATTAACATTTTTCGATCAGCTTAGAAACTATGATCTGTAGGACGGTAAAGCGAACCAAATGGCCTGTCAGCAAATGAATGTCAAGTTTTTGAATTAATTAGTTTACCCGAGGCGAACAATTAGTATAAAATTAAAATTAGTTTTAATCAATTTAATGTAGGTAGGTGTCAACCTCCCGGCTCGTAAGACCTTACCCTTGTCAATATTTTAATAATAACGCCTTTGCAGGCTTGAATCGTTTAGGAACGGCATCTGATTGATGTCCTTAATCTGGAGGGGGTCAAGAAGTTAAATGCGTGGTTGGGTACAATAATTCGTACATTTTCTTACATTATTCTAGGACCAAGTATTAGTGTGATAATTAATTAATGAAACCGGATGCCATCAGTCTGAACTTTTTATTCAATAACGCTTAAATAATAATTAGATTTTAATTTCCTTTGTCGCCTCAAATTATAATCTCAATTTCGGGTCTAAAATGTCATGAATACTTTTGCAGGGCTGGAAATCATTCCTCCCTGGTCTGGTACACGTGTCGACCTTGGTTGCAAAATTATATAACAGAATTTTGTTTCAGCAATTCTTTCGAGTGTTAAGGGCTGTTTACTTCCACATAAAAATTTCAAATTAGATTTTAAGAGAGATAATTGGATTTAAATACGTTTGTTGTTGTTTTGTTAAGGGCAAGTTCGGTATGTGAGGGAAATACTCGAATAGGGTGGACAGGTAGAAATGCATCTTTATATAATAAAGAACTGCGATATATCGCTGTTTTTGCTGCAGAGAGACGATTAATTTCAAAGAAAAACATGTGTTTCTTGCACATCGGGGAATAACTTCAAAAAAAAAATACAAAATAATATATGTATTACTTAGGAAAAATTTTAGTTAAACCCACAGTAGGGTCAGTAGGTAATAAAGAATACTCAACAATTCAATTTTGCAAATAAATACCTACTTCGCAAGTAAAGTAGATTATTATAGTTAGTAGTAAAGTTTTGAACATATTTTTTATTATTGTTTATAGTTAGCCCATTTAAAAATGCAAGAAGTTTTAAGAAAAGCGTTTATTTTATGCTTTTCAAAGGTAGGTACTAGTCAAAAGTCCGCTACCCACGCTGTTAATGTGCCCACGCCATGTTATATCTTGCCTAGCAAATTAACGCTTTTTACAATGCATACAATTAAAACATTATCTAATTTTAAGCCCATTAGTATTACTTACCTACTTACTCTAAACGTGTATATATTGTGTAATTATTTTTCGCAATAAATAGCATTTTTTGCACAAAGCCAGACCACTTGTTTACACCACACATGTAGGTACTGCAACGATACTTGTGAATTGAATTGGCCCAATTCCAAGTGCAGTCAAACAATTAGCTCCAGCCAGCTACAGCTTGGGGTGAATTCGGTGAAGCCTTGTTTTACTGAGATAATATTGAGAGCAATATATGGGCGCCAGAGTATTTATAACTAAATACACAAAAGTTTATCGAAAACACAATTTAGGTATTTACTACATAAACTAGAAAGAAAAGAAAGCTGTGAATTTAACAAGTTTAATCTTACAAATTCTTTACAATAAACAATGACTCAGAACTAAATATATTTAAAAATATTGAAAATATGAACAAAAAAAATATGAATAAAAATTACAATTTAACCAATTTCTCTGTCTGTCCGTTTTACTGTTGTAAAAGCTTACTCGACGGGAATGAACTGAGACGGAAGGGGTTCTCCTAGTGTCGATGAATCCTGCGAGTACTCGAGGTTGATGAAAAGGTTGCGAGATCCTGTCTCCACACTCTTTCTCAGGCCAGAGTGTCCAGGTTCCAACCAAATTTTTTACTTTTCGGGAACACCCAATATCTCCTTACTTCTGATGTTGTTAACTCAGTATCGATTTCCAGTAAGTCAAATTTCCAGAAAGCCAGATGTCATGAAATAAAGACAGAACAGTTGAGAAAAGGAAATAGAGAAATAAAACTAGGTTGAAAATTATTTCAACTAGTGGTATATGAAAAAATAACAAAGTTCCGGCAATATAGTTAAATTACTAGATAAAATTCACAAAATTAATATTTCTTAATATTACAATAGAAAAAAATGGTCAAAATGACACAACAAGATATTAGAATTTGTAAAATTACCAAATTTACATAAAAATACGGTATCTGACACCAATTACTAAAAAATTGAATTTTTAACAAAATAATACTAAAATTCGAACACAAGAATTTAGTAAGGTTGCAAAACTTCACTATCAGTTCGTTAACAAATAACCTAGCTTGATTGAATTTGTCCTATAGGTTGAAAACCATGAGGAGACTGTAATTTTTAAAGAACTATAATTTAATGTCAGATTTGTAAGGGACAATTTAAACTTAGAAACGTCAATGAAGTAATAACTCTAAAGATTCAGATATTTAATATTAATAACAAAATAATTGGTAACAATAATCACAATATTGAAATAAATTCGAAATTTTAGCACACCTAAAGATTTCCAGTTAATATTTTACTAATAGTTTAACGGTAAAAATATCAAAAATTAATATATGAAATACCGATAATGTCTTTCGCTTTTCGACGGACAAAAATGAATGAACTTATGTCTAATTCAAAATGGCAGGAAATACGTAAAACCAAGGTAAATCTACACTCTTGTAACTTACACGAAAATTAAGGAATGAACTAATAATAATAATTTGTCAATAATAAAATCGATATAGAACTGTGATAGCGTGAGTATGATGAAAAAAGGAAACCAGAAAATCGGACTTCTGTCACATCCGAAGCAAGTGACCAAATGTACTACAAATTGATTAATTCAAAGAGAAGAAAAAAATACTATAGATCACTTATCCCGTATGCTTTGGAAGCTCCTGGACAGAATTCTGCAGCTCTGGACAGTAAATAAATTCGGCAAAAACCTAAGTCTCAAGTGGACTTCCTTCACTATCCAAAACCAGTGTAGTTTTCCTTTTTCCAGCTTATATGAACCACTGTCGAACCCACTAACAATAAAAAATCCACACAGAAATTGTTCTATGTACTAAATAACGATAATCTGTAAGTTTCACTTACAGCGATAATTTATACAATTTAAATATTGTATAACGTGTCAATTAACAATAATTGAACCACGAAAACGTCTACTTTAGACAAGATACGGTAAAACGGAAATGGAAATACCCACTAGGTAATTATCTCAAAATAATCCAAAATATGGAAATAATACGAAATACTGTAATTATTTTGACAAATTATTATTTTTACTATAGCACAATAATGCTGAAGCAATAATTAATTAGCAAATTTTATGAATAGCGATATTTAAGCGACTACAAGAAATGTATGACTTACCTAGGTAAAATTCGAAAGGCAAAAGACGCTCTCTCTAGCCCGGGACGAGCCTCGTTCACAACGTTTATCCGCTGTGGCGTTTTTGTTGTATTTTTTCTACCACATACCGATCAAATGCGAATACAGGGTTATTCAGTAGTGAGGAGTCATATTTTAATACGCAAAATAGAAACTATAACCTGCTGTAACGAATTGCAACTTAAATCGTTACAGTACACAATTACTACACATTCAGACCAACTTGTTGTGCTGAAGCTGGAACAGTTCTCCGCGCCTGGCGCAGCTCAGCGTCCCAGAATTCTATTGGTCGTTTAAATTTTATCTCTCTCAGAAATAATTCTAGCCTATAGAAACGACGTATTTGTTTGAAAATGCACCACGAAAATGTAACGTGTTACTAATTATGTACCTTTTTTGAACACTTTACAACTGTTTCAGTAATTCCGTAATTGTTTCAGTTTATAGCTACTGAAGGAATACCGGCATTAACAATTGCGTAATATTCTCAAATTTTAACCATTGAAAGTATGACGTTTTGTAAGTTACGAAACATTTACGTTTGTCGAATTTAGGATAACATTTGTTAGGTAACAGTTTCCAATTTTTTCAAACCCAACAAAGATGTTTTGTACTAGGCATATTAAACAATTTCGAAACAAATATTTCAGGCACAAATATATTACCATAATTACAAATCTGTTTCACATTTTGAAATATGCTTCTAGAGCCTACTTATTTGTGACTTAACGTTACGAAACAGTGACACTCTGCTTTTGCTGTTACCGAAAAAATATAAATTAAAGGAATTTATTTAGTTATATAATGATATGGTCTGGACTACCTTGAGCGACAATATGTAACAAACACCCCACGCTAAAGGTTACCACCCAGTTGGTTTCGTTTATACAAACAAGTTCATTTTGTGTGATCCTAAATTAATATTTATACTTCTGTGCGTACAAACGTAAAAGTAATTAGGCCTCTGTTGACCCATTTTGCCGTTAAACTTACGCCGCCCACTAACACTTGTTGCAACTTATCCAAACATTTCTTTATTTTCAGATTCCTGTCGAACAATCGCCTGACTCAGCTGAAGAACGGCACTTTTCTCAAGCTAACAGCTCTGGAGGCACTGTAAGTGATCTAAATGTAATCCAGGGGATCCTTATCTAGATTTAATTATTGTTTGCAGAACTTTGAACGACAACTTTATCAGGACCATCGAATTCGGAGTGTTCAGGGACGTTCCTAATTTGAATTCGCTGTAAGTTATCAGGGGCTGAGATAAGCTCGTTTTGTCATAATAATATTGCTCGAACGTGACTGCATTTTGAAGTCATTAGTATTTGAAGTGAAAGTTGCAATTTGACTCAATATTTATTTTAGATGAATATTTGGGGTATTTATTAGTATTTAAAGTATAAAACAAAGTTTTATAGCGTTTAAAAATTAAAAACAGTTCTAATAACCTGAATCACCCTGTAGAAAAGTAGTATATAGAATGTAGGTTTCAGCTGGAACAGTATTTTGCTAAATTGTGTTAATGATATTACAAGCAAAAGAACTTGTACTGCAATACTGAGATCCTATAGAAATTTTTTCGTATATTACCGGCGACTTCGCCAGAATTGTAAATATATTGATGGCCACCAACGTATTGCTTATGGAATAACTCGGTTATTATGAAAGAGCGACTTCTGAAATTTTGAAGGTGGATAATAGGCCTCTAAAGTCAGAATCTAACATAATTGTGCACAAAATACTGCTTCCGGTTTAACCGGAAGTGACATCAACTTTCTTATTTTAAATAGGACACCCTATATATTTTTACATTTTCTTCTTCGTCGTGAAATTCTGATTTCAGCCATATATTACAAGTTGGCATTTGCTAAAAAAATGGCGTCGAAAATGTGAAAAAACTGAAAAACACAAGTACACTCCTGTGGGGTATTACTTTTGATAATTTTGTGAACAAAACTTTAAATGGGAACGTATTTTTTGAACCATAAGTAAATAGCAGCAAGAGGACTCAAAGAGGATCCCTGGGGAACACCATAAGCAATATTACATATAGAACTCGTTATACTTGATAATTTTGTTTTACAATTTGCTGCGTTCTGTTATTAAGATATGGAAAAGAAGAGGTTTTTCAGTAATAATTTATGATCAAAAGCACAGGAGAATTCAATAAGTAAACCCTAAGGCATATTGTTCGTTATCCAGGGCATTAGAAATTAAATTATAAAACTCACAAAGAGCAGATTCTGTGCTCTTCTCTTAGAAAAACCATGTTGGCAGGCTAATACAGTATTTATATACGAAAAACATATACAGCTGATCCTGAAAATGTTATCGTATAAATTAGACGGTATTAACCTGTTTGTTCATTAAACTAAGTAAAACAGGTGCCAAAATTGGAGGTAAAAAGGGATCTTCATGGCCTTGGATTATAGGATTCTTAAATTTATTTATCGTGGTATTCTTTCTTAGCCTTTATAAATGCTTTGCAGTATTCCTTCTGCAATAAAATGAAACGGCTTTATAAACACGGTGTATTTTAGAGAGGTCACTCCAGCCCAAATAGGTTTAAAGAAAATAACTACTTAATGGTTGAAACGTTAAATTTTTATATTTTTTACACTACTCAACCGAATTTGACGCATTTTCAGATATTTAATTGAAAGTGCATACTTTCATCAATAAGGTGGGTTACTTAGGTCCATAGTTTATACTACAGGGTGGGAAAAAAAGAATGCAAATTAAAAGCTATTTTTTTTATTAATTTGCACTTCTCCCTGTTATGATTTCAACAAAGCCTCGTTTAGCCAAACATTTTTAACTCTCAGTTCCGATACCAAATTCATAAGTAATTAGTGAGTTAAATGAGTGGTTTATGGAGTCATAGCACCCAGAACTTTGTAGATATGTAATTGAGATTTGGAGAACATAATATACAGGGAAACATGCAAATTTTTCGATATTTGTCACACTTCTATCATATCCGGTTGCACTTGTTTGGGAAACGTTTTAGCCCATTTGATTTTTTTAGACCTAGGTATTTTTATTTATGCCGATTGCCGTGAATGTGCTAACATCAAAATCCTGGGTCTAGATGATCCAAGAAAAATTGAATCGTCAGATTTTTTTTACTATTTTAAGATTCACAACTCTTCAAATGTGCTTCAATCATTAATTTGTATTTACATTCAAGCTAGATGCAGAAATAAAAATAGGTCTAAAAAATCAAGTGGGCTAAAACATTTCTCAAACAAATGCAGTCGCATCTTAAATCGTCTCTAGAATTCAAGAATATACAGGAAGTTGCATTTGAAATTTTATAGTAGAGGTCATTTGCGGCAAAACCGGAAATGACAGAAATGTGAAAATATCGAAAAATTGTACATTTTCTCCTGAAGATGGAAGTTTTCGAGATATTCGGTTCCATAGTTTTAAAAATGCATGTATGTACAAGCTATGACAAAAGACTAATCATATATTAAGGAAAATGACAGTTTTGACAGTTGTTAGAGTTTTTTCCTCGCAAGTTTGTGTTTTATTTTGTTGATGCTTGACCTACCTGATAACTTGACATACATTTTTGAAACTTTGTAACTTAATATCTTGAAAACTTCCATCTTCAAAGTCATACGTTTTTGACATATTCGTACATGTACTCCACTGAAATCCGTTGAAAAAAATTACCGATGACGTCATAGCTCACAGACAAAAAACCAAAAAATGCCAATGGCAGAAAAAAGTGACATTTTATAAAATAAGGTTGCAGTGTCCCAAAATTTCCTGTGGAAAACCTTCGAAAACGATTTGTCGATTTTATTCCAAACTTTACGAGCTTACTGTATGACGAGTATATTTCGTTAACATAGTTGCAACGTGGAAATGCAGTAAAGCAAACTTAAATTAATGTTATGTAAACCTTAGTAAACTTCCCAAATAAATAATTAGTGACTTAAACTATAACACTAATTACTACTTTTGATCACCATTAATCACTCCTAGTCGCTGTACTAGTCATTGTTCCTTTTCTCCTGTTTTCAGTTCACTTTCCAACTACTTGTAATGGATTATCTTGGTCTTTATATACCTACAGATATAACTTCTAGTCAACTCTAGGTGCTTCTCGTAGATTATTCCACATATCTTTAGTTTTCCTAGTTCGTTTTCGTACCACTGACGCCATTTATGGGACGAATGCTCAACCACCACCTATTTAGGACTCTGCTTTGAGCGGGTATACTACGGATTTCAGTAAAGTGGGTGTAAATTCATCACATTAACTTTATCTTTGTTTCACCCTGTAGTATGGACATTAAACAGTAAACATATTTTATGACTAGGACTATTCGTAAGCGTTGAATACTTATCTGAAAACTGTACTGAAATCGGCGAAATTTCGGAATTATAAGATTTTAAAAACAATGGAAATTAGATTATTTTAATATCTACTGGAGTCGCCAGTGAAAGTGCAAGTTTCTTTTTATCAGAAAATTTACTAGAGTATTAGGTACTCAAAAATTTGTAGGTATATTATTAAATGAATAAAAATATTTCTAATTTATATTAATATGCGTTACTCCTTGTTTCACCCAGTAACATGGACAATTACTCTTATGAAAATATTTATAAAATATAAATAACAGCAGTTTATTCCACAAGCATATAGCCTTTATTATCCACGAGGGTGAAAGTTTACAGCACGAGCCGAAGGCGAGTGTCGTAAATCACCCGAGCTAATAATAGCCATTATATGCGGTTAGAATACCCTATTTTATACACGACTATTAAATATTTTTGAGTAAATCTTTTACTGATGATATTTTTATAAGTACAGGGTTATTGGTTATAAATGGAATCCTCCTTAACCTTATTTTTTGAGAAAAAAAATTTTAAACAAAAGTTTTAGGGCATTCTATGAATTTTCTTGCTATCATATTCAATAGTGCCTCATAAAAGCCGGACAGACCAAATTTATGTTTTTTAAATAGAACACCCTGTATATTTTAGATAGTCCTCATTTCCTGATTTTAAAAATGTATAATATGTTGACATTTACTGTGGCCATTTTCGATATACAGCGGCTTCTATTTTCATAAAAATCGAATGAAAAACAGTATGCCATGATTTTCAAAAACAAAAGGTTATAGAAAATGTATTGATGAAAATGGGGGACATGTTAAAAACTAATTACAATAATTTTTTTAACTTTAATATGTAGGTACAGTGTTATCATTTGAAATTCTACTTTTTAAACTCTTTTATTTTGCTTAAGAATATAGCTAGAGAAAAAAAATAGATCTGTAGCATATTGTACTAAGTTTTTGTATATGTTATGAGTCTGCATCTTAATAAATATACAGGGAGCGCCATATAGTCACATTTTTTTAAATGGAACACCCTATATATTTTTACATATTTGGATAGCCCTTTTCATCCCCTTTATAAATATATATTATAATTGTTACATATTTCATCTTCAAATAACTGAATTATTCAAATAAATAATATTTAATAGTTTGGAATACAACTAAATAATTTTTTACATAGATGGCCATGCATAAAACAATAATGGTTTAAAATAACAATTGTTGATCTATCAAATTTTAAACCATTATTGTTTTATGCATGGCCATCTAAGTAAAAAATAATTTCCCAAACTTTTAAGAATATTATTTATTTGAATAACTCAGTTATTTGATGAAATATATAACAATTATATATATTTATAAAGTGGATGAAAAGGGCTATACAAAAACTTAGTACAATATGCTACAGATCTATTTTTTATTTTTTCTCTAGCTATATTCTTAAGCAAAATAAAAGGGTTTAAAAAGTAGAGTTTTCAAATGATCACCCTGTATAGAATTTTGTTATTAATAAAAATTTCGTACTGGTTTTGTTTATTGCAAAACTGAAATATTGATCTACCCAATAATAATTATGCATAGATATAATAGTAAACGTCAACATATACATTTTTGAAATCGGGAAAACGAGGACTTTCATACTATGCAAAAATGCACAGGGTGTTCCATTAAAAAAAACATAAGGTTGTTTTGTGCCGCTTTTATGAGGCACCCTGTATACTATTGTATATGGTTGTAAAAAAGTTCATAGAACTTTTGTTCCAAAAATTTGTTTTATTTTAAAAAATAAGGTAGTTAAGAGGGGTTCCATTTATAACCAATCCTAACCCTGTACTATTTATTTTTAACATTTTTTATGAGCAGGCCATTATATGTGTCAAAAGAACGGCATATCAAAAATTAAATTTAAACGTCAACGTTGTTTACAATTAATTTTGTGCTTTCATATGACCACTTTAATGAACTTTTTAACAAATGTACGATACGTTGTCATAAAAACTTTTTTCATTATTCACTGCAGGGAATGATGGATAGCATTATGCTGAGGAAATACATACATAATGCTTACATTATTTAGTAGTCGTGGATGAAACCTTTTATTAATTAAATTATACGATTTAAACGTCTGAAAAAGGTATCAAAATCGGATGAATAGTTTCGGAATTACAGTCACCGGTAATGAGTTTTTATTTTACACGGAAAATCTCTTATATTATTATTATTTTAAATTTTTGATGTCACGTGACATTCCACATATATTAACTTAATATTCATGATGAAATTGAATTACCGTGTTAATTTGAATATGATGCGTGGTGCAAAGTTTCTACAGGGTGATATATAAAACGGGACGTGGTAGTTTTACGTCAAACATTTTCTTCCTCTTAGTTCTGATGCCAAAATTAAAAAATTTGGTGTTGAATGCATCATTCAAAATAAAAATTAATATCTTGGTTATTAGACTTTCGACTCAGAAAATTAAAAAATCGTGATTTTGGCAATAGAACGAAGAAGAAAAAATGTTTGACCGAACGGGGAATTATGATGTCGTTTCAATTTTGCACAGCTTTGTATATCACCCTGTAGAAACCTTATTGTATTTTTGTCCTTGAGGTTGACGTTAATAAGGTTTCTTACTGAAATATCAAGCCAACAAACTCGTAAAATAGATTTGAAGTTTTCCACTACAATCGAAAGTTTTTTCGTGTTATAATCGAATGAAATTTTCCTCCACTGCGCAGTTTAGTTGAATCTAATTTCGGCACTACTTACTTAACCGAAATTAGCGTATTTTTCAGATATTGAAAGCGTATGTTTTTGTCAATAAGGTGCTTTTAACAGAATGCCGACATTATTCACGTAGTACGTGCTACAGGGAGAAAAAAAGATTTTAACTACTTTTGTTATTTACTCAAAATTTGCTGCAATATTAAGTACTCCAAAACTTTCAGCCAAGCAGCCACGGAAGAGACGAAGTTAATATACATGTTTCAGTCGACTTATTACATGATATTTATTCAGAGTGTTAATTAAATTGTATGAAACTGGAATAAAAGAACCACCTACTTAATAGTTGAAGCGTTAAAGTTTCTAATTCCGACTTTAATCAACCGAAATTACCGCCGTTTTCAGATATTGAGAGTGTAGAATTTTGTCAATAAAGTGCTTTTAACAGAGCATTGATATTAATCACGTAGTACATGCTACAGGGTGCAAAAGAAAGGATTGCAAATATCTATTTTTAATTTGTATTCCATAATTCACTGTTTCACCCTGTATAGCGTGGACTAGATGCTGAATATCAATATACTGGTAAAAAATAAATTATTACTAAAAGTGCAAGGCTTAAATATCTAGAAACCGCGTTAAAATCGGCCAAGTAATTTCGAAGTTATTGATAATCACAAAATAATAATTTATTTTAAAATCTGCCGGAGTCGCCGGTGATAGGTTTTAATCGAGCAACTTTTTTATGGAAATACTCTGGGATATTACTCTAACTTTTTTACTCGTACGTATAACTACAGAAAAAATGGGATTTATAAATATGTTTCAGTAGGCACACTTTTTAGCCTGATATTCATGTTAGGATTGAATCGGCGGCGTTAATTAAATAGTCATGTGAAAATTACGTGCAAATATTTAAAGCGATATTTCAGTATAAACATGTAAGTACATAATTTTGTTTCTCCAGTAACTACTTCTGTTTCTGCAAACAAAATGGGTGGAAGTAAATACGCAAATAAATACTTAATTATAATATAAATAATACACATACCAAAATTTTCATGAGCTTTCATAAGAAAAATTCAGCTCTGTTCGGAAAATCTGATTTTGCTCGAAATTTTCTTGAAAATTTTATGCTGTCGCATGCGGAATAAATGCTGGCAAAAAAAATATGGAGGGCCATTTGAAGAAACGACTGCCACAGCAATGCAACTATAACAGAAATAAACTTTCAGGGTTGCCGGAATATGTAAGAAACATTTTTTTAATAATTAAAGAGGGAGGCTATTCCACGCTTGTGCCGGACCCTGTATAAATTAACATACTCTATTAATTTCATTGGATATAATATGTAAATTTTGTGTACGTATTTTCTCGCATAATAATACATGTCCTCGGGCCTAATGTAAATTCGGAAATTATACGTACCTACATTAAATATTACGCTACGCGATATGTTGCTTAACAGTGGCGAAGTCATATTATGGGTGACACAGCGGAAGTTTGTACGCCACAAGTTTAATATGTATACAGGGTGTTAAGAAAAAGTAGGTCATGCCTTTTACCACAGATTCTTTGGGCGAAAATAATGTGACTTTTATAATATGATTTTTTTATTTTGGAGCGTAGTTTTTTTATACAGGGTGTTAAAGTTTACATTTTGAAAATTATTTTTATTAATAATTCTGTCACTGTTTAAGATTTTTACTCGAATTTTTACACAGACTTTCATCTTATACAGATACACTTTTTGTGTAATTTTGGTCAAAAAAGTCAAAGCGCAAACGGGAAAAAGGGGGGTTGTGTTACCCATTAACCCCCCCAACTTTTTCATGCGTACGCCTATGTCCTCTAGATATTTGTTTTTAGATTAAACACTTATTTCCCCAATTTTTTTTACTCCTACAAAATTTTGATTTAGGACTTGATTAACGAGATATTCCAGTAAATTCAGAATGATTTTCAATATTTCAGTTTCGGAATTTATTGTTTTTACTATTGTTGTTCGTAGTAATCCTGGGTTTTCTTTAAATCGACTACTTTTGGACAAAAAATGCTAGAGACTTTCTTTGTTGTGCATAGTCAGAAAAGTTCAATAAAATAAAAATCTAAAAAAAAAAACAGTGGCGTACACATTTTTGCTTAGGAAACCTAAATTAATACTTAGTTATCTATGCCACTGAGGTAGGTAAAATAAGCAAATAGAAACACTAATTTAATACGTTATACGTATTGTGGTTATTAATTAGTATTCTACCTGATATTTTGTTTTAGTAATAATTGTATTTTCTGTATTTTTGCTGTCTGCTTTATTTACCATATGTAATAACTGGATTCGCCCGTTGGATAAATTATTCAAAAATTAATAAATAATTAAAGTAAATAATATGAAAAGTTTAATTTTAAACACAGCAATGTTTTACTTTTTATATTTTCTTTAAATTAGTGTTTCTATTTGCTTATTCTACCTCAGTGGCATTGATAGCTAAGTATTAATTTAGGTTTCCTAAGCAAAAATGTGTACGCTACTGTTTTTTTTTTAAGATTTTTATTTTATTGAACTTTTCTGACTATGCACAACAAAAAAAAGTCTCTAGCATTTTTTGTCTAAAAGTAGTCGATTTAAAGAAAACCCAGGATTACTACGAACAACAATAGTAAAAACAATAAATTCCGAAACTGAAATATTGAAAATGATTCTGAATTTACTGGAATATCTTGTTAATCAAGTCCTAAATCAAAATTTTGTAGGAGTAAAAAAAATTGGGGAAATAAGTGTTTAATCTAAAAATAAATATCTAGAGACCATAGGCGTACGCATAAAAAATTTGGGGGGGTTAATGGGTAACACAACCCCCTTTTTCCCGTTTGCGCTTTGACTTTTTTGACCAAAATTACACAAAAAGTGTATCTGTATAAGATGAAAGTCTGCGCAAAAATTCGGTTAAAAATCTTAAACAGTAACAGAATTATTAATAAAAATAATTTTCAAAATGTAAACTTTAACACCCTGTATAAAAAAAACTACGCTCCAAAATAAAAAATCATATTACCAAAGTCACATTATTTTCGCCCAAAGAATCTGTGGTTAAAGTCATGACCTACTTTTTCTTAACACTCTGTAGATTGAAAAATAAAAGAAGTGTCACCCGGTATACCTGCGTAAATAATACTCTTGTGATAGTAGATTTGTTGATGTTTGTTTTATTTCTTAAGGAGGTTCGAGAAGAACCAGTTCCGAAATCTGGACAAGAGAGTGCTCCAGCCGCTAAGGAAACTTGCAACAATGTAAGTAAAGCTTAGAAGTATTTTCAGGTATCAAAAGGAAATATGAACCTTCAATACGTCAAACGAAACAAGCAAAATTATGCGCGAGAAAAAGCATGGAAGCTATTATATCGTGGCATCAAAACGTCTTAACTAAATCATCCCTATATGGCTGGCTCAGTTGTGCATGTGGATATCAAATTTCAAAATTATTTCAATTCTTCCAAATACAATAACATTATCCATAAACGACTCAAATATCTGTCATGATTATGTGCCACCCTGTATATTTTGCGAACTGCGTTCATATTAAACGTCGAAACTTGCCAGAATACCGGCCGATCGTATTTGTTAGGAATTGAAACGCTCAATCATGTAAAAATCCGAACAGGTAGAGAGATAGGCAACTGAATTAAATCAGCTCGGACCAGACAACCCTCAAGCTAAATATACGCCTAGTACGTTTTGTAATAGTGTTGAACTAATTAATCAAGTTTAAATTTTTGTTTCCATCTGCCAACAACAGAAATGATACATGCAGATCACGACTATACTGCGCTCGGCATACCTAGTGCGTCCGGAAAGCAACGTTTAATTTTTTTCTCAAATAAATGTAACGCTATAATTTAGGCACCATAAGGAGTTATCATTTAAAAACGGTGACGTGATAACTGGCAGATAAAAATAGAGAGTTTCACACCTCGCGCTAAGCCCCGCCCAGTCCCCCATCTCGAGCAAGCTCCGCCCACTCCCCACTCCAGTGACGTCTCCGTGTACCTCCCACAAGTGGAAGGCAAGTAGGCGGGACTTACCCCTTCTCTTATTGCAATTGAGAGTTGTTTGTATACTGGGGCGTGGCTTAAAAGGAGGGGTGGGGTGTCGCAGAACTCGCTTGTTATTTATACTGTAACTATTCCGATATTTTTAAATGTAATTTCTTTACACTTGGGGACCATGTAAATCGAGCTGTCGAGTGATCTTTTGCCGTTCACCTTGTAGCGGTTTTATCGAATTTATACTTTATTTTACATCAGATATTCTAGTGTATTCGTCGCGTATTTTGTTAAATCAACAGATATATTATTCAAAAACCGAGCAGACTCACACTTTTGTTTTCCATACATTTTTAAACGCGGCTTATATCCTTGCGTGAATAAAAAATAACGCGCTCCTGTTTCGTTAATAAGTTCGCTTTTTTAAAACGCGGCGAGGATATGTTTTTCCGGGCGCAATCAGCAGTAATTTTTTTTCTGGCTTAACGTAACCACGTCAAGAAATGCCAGGTAAGGTCACAAAGGAAAATGTTGGCTTCATAAACAGAACGCAGTAACAGCTCAATATCTGGGCAGGAAAAACTTAAAACATTCGTCGCATTAACCAGATTTAGCTCCATGTGATTTTTCTAATTTTATCATTTATTATTTCCAGATACTTCGATCGTTTCGAAATGTGCTCCTCAGCCACTCACGTAAGGGTCTGCTACCCCAAAGGTGACGGGATATCCAGTCAGGAACACATGTTGGACAATCCCTTATTGAGAACATGGTAATTCATCTTGTAGTTATTAAATAGCTAGTCAACTCATGGTATACTTCTCCTTAACGATATAGTAGGTTGAAAGAATCAGAGCAAAAAACCTTCAAACATGCCGCGTCACGCGCAGGCGGAGAAATATCGAGAATGGGTCAGGGCCGGCTTTAGTTGTTACTAAATATTAATTGACAACGCCTTCACTAAAATTATTCGTCGAACTCTATCAACTTTAAACCCGCCCTCCGACGCGCGGTCTCTGTATCACTTTCGCATTTCGCGGCGCTTAACTAGCCCCTAGGTAGTTCAAAATTATCGCGACGACGTCCCTGACGTTGGCCGGTCACAACTCTAGCTCCGTCTCTGTATCGTAACGTCCCGACGCTGCGCTGCCCGGTCAATATGCTCGCTCGGTCGACCTGTGTCCCTTCCGCGCTGGTCGAACTCTCTCGCTAACGACTCGGACGAACTGTATGACTCCTTGTCGCTCCGCATTAGTGGTTCGTCTTTACGGTACCCCCCCGGTGAACCGCTGAATCCTTTTGCACCTCGGTTTCTCCCAATATACGTTCAGGCGAATCTACTCACGCAATATCGTCTACCCAGCGATTTCCTTGGGAACCGATTCATCTGTTCCTCTCCCATCGCATTTTCTTAACTCCCGGCGATAAGATAAATTTAACTAAATTTGATTTCCGTTACGGCAGTCATAACAAAACTCAACCAATTACTTCTTATATACCCCGTGGCACAAATTAAAATTAATTTTTGCAGTGTTTGGGTCATGGGAGGCATAGGTTGCACGGGCAACCTCATAGTGCTACTGGGGCGCCTCTTCGCGCCCACGAGCAACGTAGTCCATTCCCTCTACCTGAGGAATTTAGCCCTGTCCGACTTGCTGATGGGACTGTACCTCTTCATCATAGCGGCCGTGGATCAACACTACAGGGGCGTCTACCTCAGGCACCAGTACACTTGGAGGCATAGTTACATGTGCAGCTTATGCGGTAAGTACTACATTTTTTCATTAAGGGATTGGTGTAGTGAGTAACAGATGTGGAAATATAATAAGGCGCATGCGCGAAAAGTGACAGATCTGACGGACTGTCATTATTTTTTATCACGGATTGTTTACATATCCGCCATTTTTGTGGATATTAATATTAACACAATATGCAGAATAAACGAAAAAAAAAAAAAAATTACTTTACGCCAGGGGCGTAGCCCTGGGTGAAGTAAATTTTGTACGTCTCTGGTCACTCTGCGAAAGTTTCAGGATTATTCCTGCTAGGGTCTAGTAACGCAGCAAAAATTACTTTGCCTACTGTCAAGTTTCAAATCAATTGCAAGTTTCGAGTGAATACTGCACTGTATTAATATTATCCTCGCCTGCCTGCGTCTGGAGACGTGTAACTATTAACGTAAATCGTGGTTAGCGTATGAAATATGGCATACCTATACACCCTTTGTCATAAATGAAATATATTCCGGGGTAATATGCTCGAAAATATATCACTAGAATTTAATATTTGATACTGGTTGTGTAGAGTAGTCTAAGAGCCTCTCATGATAGATTCATTTGGCTTACACGCGACTTATAATGAAATACATTAGTGAACCAAAGAAAGGCGCACCGCACCTACTCTCATAGCTGTATGTCTGAAATAGGGACGATTTTCAATCGAATTAGATACGCGATTGCTTTGACATTTACTAGAATGTGTACAGGCTGTCTCAAACAAACTAAACTACTAAATAAGGATTAACGAAATGTGCAAGCAATATCCTTAACATTTAATGATTTTGATAGTTGTGTGAGTGGTTATAATTTTGAAAATTATTACGCCCAATTCGGGGCGCTGGATCCGAATCTGCGGTCAAAAATGAGATTTTCGAAAATTTTTGGTTTTTTGGTTCTCGCAAAGGCGCCAAAAACGTTTTTGGCCCGTATTTCGCTTATTTGAGGCCAGAGAGGGCTGGAAATGTGTGTATGCATGTAAGTATGTTATTAACAACGGAATTTGTATTTCCGCATTTGTGTTTTATACTTTTTTTATATATTTATAGAAGATTCGTGTCATTCTCGTGTGTATTGCGTGCGTACATATGAATTATTTTTAGAGATATTTTGTGGTTCTGAAAAGAACCGTTTTTTTTTTTGTTATTTGGAGAAGGTCCGATGATGATGCATGCGGCTGCTGAGTTATAGTCGTCTTAACCTCCGAAGCCGTACAGGGTACGACCTTGACGTTTTAAAGCGTGTACTACATCCATGGCTGTAACGGTTTTCCGTTTGGCGTGTTCGGTGTAGGTGACTGCGTCTCGGATAACATTTTCAAGGAAAACCTTCAGTACGCCTCTGGTCTCTTCGTATATGAGTCCGGAGATACGTTTTACTCCACCACGACGGGCCAATCTCCTGATTGCCGGTTTAGTTATGCCTTGGATATTATCACGTAATACCTGGCGATGACGTTTGGCGCCATCTTCATCTATTTCTTCACTGCGCCATCTATTTCTTCGCTAAAAATTTGATCTTCATCTATTTCTTCGCTGCGCCATCTATTTCTTCATTGTGTCATCTAGATCTTCATCTAAGTATTTCTTCGCAAAAAATTTGATCTTCATCTATTTCTTCGCTGCGCCATCTATTTCTTCGCTAAAAATGTGATCTTCAGTAATTTCTTCGCTGCGCCATCTATTTCTTCGCTAAAAATTTGATCTTCATCTATTTCTTCGCTGCGCCATCTATTTCTTCGCTAAAAATGTGATCTTCAGTAATTTCTTCGCTGCGCCATCTATTTCTTCGCTAAAAATTTGATCTTCATCTATTTCTTCGCTGCACCATCTATTTCTTCGCTGTGCCATCTATTTCTTCGCTAAAAATTTGATCTTCATCTATTTCTTCGCTGCGCCATCTATTTCTTCATTGTGTCATCTAGATCTTCATCTAAGTATTTCTTCGCAAAAAATTTGATCTTCATCTATTTCTTCGCTGCGCCATCTATTTCTTCGCTAAAAATGTGATCTTCAGTAATTTCTTCGCTGCGCCATCTATTTCTTCGCTAAAAATTTGATCTTCATCTATTTCTTCGCTAAAAATGTGATCTTCAGTAATTTCTTCGCTGCGCCATCTATTTCTTCGCTAAAAATTTGATCTTCATCTATTTCTTCGCTGCACCATCTATTTCTTCGCTGTGCCATCTATTTCTTCGCTAAAAATTTGATCTTCATCTATTTCTTCGCTGCGCCATCTATTTCTTCATTGTGTCATCTAGATCTTCATCTAAGTATTTCTTCGCAAAAAATTTGATCTTCATCTATTTCTTCGCTGCGCCATCTATTTCTTCGCTAAAAATGTGATCTTCAGTAATTTCTTCGCTACGCCATCTATTTCTTCGCTAAAAATTTGATCTTCATCTATTTCTTCGCTGCGCCATCTATTTCTTCGCTGTGCCATCTAGATCTTCATCTATTTCTTCGCTAAAAATTTGATCTTCATCTATTTCTTCGCTGCGCCATCTATTTCTTCGCTGTGCCATCTAGATCTTCATCTATTTCTTCGCAAAAAATTTGATCTTCATCTATTTCTTCGCTGCGCCATCTATTTCTTCGCTGTGCCATCTAGATCTTCATCTATTTCTTCGCAAAAAATTTGATCTTCATCTATTTCTTCGCTGCGCCATCTATTTCTTCGCTAAAAATTTGATCTTCATCTATTTCTTCGCTGCGCCATCTATTTCTTCGCTGTGCCATCTAGATCTTCATCTATTTCTTCGCTAAAATTTTGATCTTCATCTATTTCTTCGCTGCGCCATCTATTTCTTCGCTGTGCCATCTATTTCTTCGCTAAAAATTTGATCTTCATCTATTTCTTCGCTGCGCCATCTATTTCTTCGCTGTGCCATCTAGATCTTCATCTATTTCTTCGCTAAAAATTTGATCTTCATCTATTTCTTCGCTGCGCCATCTATTTCTTCGCTGTGCCATCTAGATCTTCATCTATTTCTTCGCTAAAAATTTGATCTTCATCTATTTCTTCGCTGTGCCATCTAGATCTTCATCTATTTCTTCGCTAATAATTTGATCTTCATCTATTTCTTCGCTGCGCCATCTATTTCTTCGCTAAAAATTTGATCTTCATCTATTTCTTCGCTGCGCCATCTATTTCTTCGCTGTGCCATCTAGATCTTCATCTATTTCTTCGCTGCGCCATCTATTTCTTCGCTAAAAATTTGATCTTCATCTATTTCTTCGCTGTGCCATCTAGATCTTCATCTATTTCTTCGCTGCGCCATCTATTTCTTCGCTGTGCCATCTATTTCTTCGCTAAAAATTTGATCTTCATCTATTTCTTCGCTGCGCCATCTATTTCTTCGCTGTGCCATCTAGATCTTCATCTTTTTCTTCGCTAAAAATTTGATCTTCATCTATTTCTTCGCTGCGCCATCTATTTCTTCGCTGTGCCATCTATTTCTTCGCTAAAAATTTGATCTTCATCTATTTCTTCGCTGCGCCATCTATTTCTTCGCTGTGCCATCTAGATCTTCATCTATTTCTTCGCTAAAAATTTGATCTTCATCTATTTCTTCGCTGCGCCATCTATTTCTTCGCTGTGCCATCTAGATCTTCATCTATTTCTTCGCTAAAAATTTGATCTTCATCTATTTCTTCGCTGTGCCATCTATTTCTTCGCTAAAAATTTGATCTTCATCTATTTCTTCGCTGCGCCATCTATTTCTTCGCTGTGCCATCTAGATCTTCATCTATTTCTTCGCTGCGCCATCTATTTCTTCGCTAAAAATTTGATCTTCATCTATTTCTTCGCTGTGCCATCTAGATCTTCATCTATTTCTTCGCTGCGCCATCTATTTCTTCGCTGTGCCATCTATTTCTTCGCTAAAAATTTGATCTTCATCAATTTCTTCGCTGCGCCATCTATTTCTTCGCTGTGCCATCTAGATCTTCATCTTTTTCTTCGCTAAAAATTTGATCTTCATCTATTTCTTCGCTGCGCCATCTATTTCTTCGCTGTGCCATCTATTTCTTCGCTAAAAATTTGATCTTCATCTATTTCTTCGCTGCGCCATCTATTTCTTCGCTGGGCCATCTAGATCTTCATCTATTTCTTCGCTGTGCCATCTAGATCTTCATCTATTTCTTCGCTAAAAATTTGATCTTCATCTATTTCTTCGCTGCGCCATCCATTACTTCGCTGTGTCATCTATTTCTTCGCTAAAAATTTGATCTTCATCTATTTCTTCGCTGTGCCATCTATTTCTTCGCTAAAAATTTGATCTTCATCTATTTCTTCGCTGCGCCATCTATTTCTTCGCTAAAAATGTGATCTTCAGTAATTTCTTCGCTGCGCCATCTATTTCTTCGCTAAAAATTTGATCTTCATCTATTTCTTCGCTGCGCCATCTATTTCTTCGCTGTGCCATCTAGATCTTCATCTATTTCTTCGCTAAAAATTTGATCTTCATCTATTTCTTCGCTGCGCCATCTATTTCTTCGCTGTGCCATCTAGATCTTCATCTATTTCTTCGCAAAAAATTTGATCTTCATCTATTTCTTCGCTGCGCCATTTATTTCTTCGCTGTGCCATCTAGATCTTCATCTATTTCTTAGCTAAAAATTTGATCTTCATCTATTTCTTCGCTGCGCCATCTATTTCTTCGCTAAAAATTTGATCTTCATCTATTTCTTCGCTGCGCCATCTATTTCTTCGCTGTGCCATCTAGATCTTCATCTATTTCTTCGCTAAAAATTTGATCTTCATCTATTTCTTCGCTGCGCCATCTATTTCTTCGCTGTGCCATCTAGATCTTCATCTATTTCTTCGCTAAAAATTTGATCTTCATCTATTTCTTCGCTGTGCCATCTATTTCTTCGCTAAAAATTTGATCTTCATCTATTTCTTCGCTGCGCCATCTATTTCTTCGCTGTGCCATCTAGATCTTCATCTATTTCTTCGCTAAAAATTTGATCTTCATCTATTTCTTCGCTGCGCCATCTATTTCTTCGCTGTGCCATCTAGATCTTCATCTATTTCTTCGCTAAAAATTTGATCTTCATCTATTTCTTCGCTGTGCCATCTAGATCTTCATCTATTTCTTCGCTAAAAATTTGATCTTCATCTATTTCTTCGCTGCGCCATCTATTTCTTCGCTGTGCCATCTATTTCTTCGCTAAAAATTTGATCTTCATCTATTTCTTCGCTGCGCCATCTATTTCTTCGCTGTGCCATCTAGATCTTCATCTATTTCTTCGCTGCGCCATCTATTTCTTCGCTAAAAATTTGATCTTCATCTATTTCTTCGCTGTGCCATCTAGATCTTCATCTATTTCTTCGCTGTGCCATCTATTTCTTCGCTAAAAATTTGATCTTCATCTATTTCTTCGCTGTGCCATCTAGATCTTCATCTATTTCTTCGCTGCGCCATCTATTTCTTCGCTGTGCCATCTATTTCTTCGCTAAAAATTTGATCTTCATCTATTTCTTCGCTGCGCCATCTATTTCTTCGCTGTGCCATCTAGATCTTCATCTTTTTCTTCGCTAAAAATTTGATCTTCATCTATTTCTTCGCTGCGCCATCTATTTCTTCGCTGTGCCATCTATTTCTTCGCTAAAAATTTGATCTTCATCTATTTCTTCGCTGCGCCATCTATTTCTTCGCTGGGCCATCTAGATCTTCATCTATTTCTTCGCTGTGCCATCTAGATCTTCATCTATTTCTTCGCTAAAAATTTGATCTTCATCTATTTCTTCGCTGCGCCATCCATTTCTTCGCTGTGTCATCTATTTCTTCGCTAAAAATTTGATCTTCATCTATTTCTTCGCTGTGCCATCTATTTCTTCGCTAAAAATTTGATCTTCATCTATTTCTTCGCTGCGCCATCTATTTCTTCGCTGTGCCATCTAGATCTTCATCTATTTCTTCGCTAAAAATTTGATCTTCATCTATTTCTTCGCTGCGCCATCTATTTCTTCGCTGTGCCATCTAGATCTTCATCTATTTCTTCGCTAAAAATTTGATCTTCATCTATTTCTTCGCTGCGCCATCTATTTCTTCGCTTTGCCATCTATTTCTTCGCTGCGCCATCTATTTCTTCGCAGTGCCATCTAGATCTTCATCTATTTCTTCGCTGCGCCATCTATTTCTTCGCAAAAAATTTGATCTTCATCTATTTCTTCGCTGTGCCATCTAGATCTTCATCTATTTCTTCGCTAAAAATTTGATCTTCATCTATTTCTTCGCTGCGCCATCTATTTCTTCGCTGCGCCATCTATTTCTTCGCTGCGCCAGCTATTTCTTCGCTGTGCCATCTAGATCTTCATCTATTTCTTCGCTAAAAATTTGATCTTCATCTATTTGTTCGCTGCGCCATCTAAAGTGCTCAACATACTAACCGTACCGACCTTATTTTTGGTCATTTTTTAATCGCCGTACCTGGGGCCTGGGCCATCCGATTTAAACGACTGGCACATTACTCGAAAGCTTGTCTCTTGTAGAATCGGCGAATGGGTTGCTTTTTTTAAACAGTTAATTTCTTGGGAGTTATACAGGGTTACAAAAAGAGGGGCTGTTGTTGTTGCTAAAAATAAACATTTTTAATATGTATATGGTAAATGTAATTGGTGGATAATATGTGGTAGGTAGTTAAGGGAAGCATGACTGATGGTCGAGGTGGTAGCGTACGTAAAGTCCCGGGTTCGATTCCCGGTCGTGGAAATGGAAAATACTGTGAGAGTTATTTTTCCATTATACACGGATGTTGGATGTGTGTCCCTTGTCTTTAAATGTGTAGCCCCCTCCCGCACAAGGCTCTTCTAGAGCTTTCTGGGATAAAGGGGGTCGTAATTACATGTGGTGTTATTATTATTATATTAGATTATTATTATTATTATTATTAAGTGATTTCTGGTATTCAATAATACCGTTGACAGCAGGAATTATAAAGAGGCGCATGGTTTACACTCATTTATGAAGGTCCCTGGGTCCTTTATATTAAAGGTGTGAGAGTGGCGACAATAGAGAACAGAGACGGATTTAGAAAATTTGGCATCTCTTTGTTATAGGGCCCACGGGTTGCACTAATACTGAGTATTTACTAAAAATGAATGATAGACTGAATATACCTACTTATTACTATAAGTAGGTATATTCACTCTATCATTCATTTTATATCGTTAGACACACAGTGTGTTGTCACATAAAGTTAACAAATTAATCCAAAAATAAGAATTCTGCAAAGTTCCTTTAACCGACTTTAAAAAAGGAAATTCTCTATTTGCTGTATTGTCGTCACTCAATTAACTAATTATAGATCTGTGAAGTATGAAGCACAATATATCTAAGAAAAACATTTTTTCTTATTTTAATAGTAAATAAACTTACGATTTCATGACGTACACTAACACTCATTTCGTCTGCCTTCTCGGGAAAAACGTCTTCAGTTCCCATCAAAATAGTATTCGTCTCCGGTCTTTGGATAGAAATAGATTTGATAGAGGTCCTACATCATCCACTGATGGCTTCTATTGTGACATCGGAGCCACCGCAACCGCAGAATTTATCCTGAAACAATGGAAACATTTTAAATATCTCTCAGAGTTTAATTGGAAATTTTTTTAAATATTGGTATACCTAATATACAGGGTGTCCCGATTTTAAACCGACAAACTTCGGGTACAGAAAGTTCACATGAAATTATGACATACCCCTTCTAACATTTCTTCTCTATCGAGCCTCCTAACGGAGATACAGGGTGTTGAAAATTCAATTTATTTTTTGTTTTTCTTTAATAACTTCCACAATATTAAAGATAGGGAAACCAAACTTGGTACACACAGTTAGGTTGTGAGGGTCCATCTTTGCTACGGTTCAGAGTTAAACTGAGGCGCGCCAGTGGCGTGCGGTGTGATCACGTCGACATAATTTTAAGGAAAAAAATATGTGCACTAATTTTTTTCGCAATTCTGATCAGATTTTCATAATTTACTTGGGTTTTTGGTGCATCGTTTTGTTCAGACGCAAATATCTCGAAAACTAACGCCTCAGTCAAAATTTTACATGAGCAAGTTTTTTTAGAAAATCAACCGTAAATTATGAAAATCTGATCAGAATTGCGAAAAAAATTAGTGCACATACTTTTTTCCTTAAAATTATGTCGACGTGACCACACCGCACGCCACTGGCGCGCCTCAGTTCAACTCTGAACCATAGCAAAGATGGACCCTCACAACCTAACTATGTGTACCAAGTTTGGTTTCAGTATCTTTAATATTGTGGAAGTTATTAAAGAAAAACCAAAAATAAATTGAATTTTCAACACCCTGTATCTCCGTTAGGAGGCTCGATAGAGAAGAAATGTTAGAAGGGGTATGTCATAATTTCATGTGAACTTTCTGTACCCGAAGTTTGTCGGTTTAAAATCGGGACACCCTGTATATATACAGGGTGTTCCAGTTTTTTGTAGCAGGACTTTAACAGTCGATAGACAATTGAAAATTATTAAAAAAAGTTCCTATAAACATAGGTTGAAAAATGCTTAGTTTTCGAGATACAGGGTGTTAAAGTTTGAAAATAAATACGGATTTATATTAATATTTCCAGAATGCTAAGGAGTATCGAATCCAAACTTGCCAATTCTTTACATATAATTTAGAGGCCTATTTTAGAATAACAAACTACTACTTTACTTAACCATGGGCGTAGATATATGGGTTTACTAAGGCTCTTTTTTACAAAAAAGTAGTACGCCACTGATATTTTCCCATGTTTTTAGTTTAATTCAATAAAGCAAGAAAAAACAAAAATTTAATGTCTCTTGGCACTTTTTGATATGACAAGCCGTTTTCCTGAAAATTTACATTTAATCATTTGATGCACGCATCTGGACGAATTTTAGACAAACTTGAAGGCGCTCAGAATTTCAAAAAATTTGATGGTGCCAAAAATTTCTAAAAATAAAGAATGAAACATTTAAAATATTTATTGTAAAAGTATATTATCATGTAAATCAAAATTTTTATAACACAAATGTATTAAAACGCAACGGTCGAACTAAAATAAATTATTAGAAACACAAACACAGAAGCTAGCAACATGTAAAAGTGTCTTACTTCATTACAAGCATCATTAACGATGTTTCATTCTTTCTTTTTAAAAGACTTTTCGTACCATCAAATTTGGTGAAATTCTGAGCGACTTCAAGTTTGTCTAAAATTCGTCCAGATGGGTGCATCAAATGATTAAATGTAAATTTTCAGGAAAACGGCTTGTCATATCAAAAAGTGCCAAGAGACATAAAATTTTTGTTTTTTCTTGCTTTATTGAATTAAACTGATAACATGGGAAAATATCAGTGGCGTACTACTTTTTTGTAAAAAAGAGCCTTAGTAAATCCATATATCTACGCCCATGGTTAAGTAAAGTAGTAGTTAGTTATTCTAAAATAGGCCTCTAAATTAAATGTAAAGAATTGGCAAGTTTGGATTCGATACTTCTTAGCATTCCGGAAATATTAATATAAATCCGTATTTATTTTCAAACTTTAACACCCTGTATCTCGAAAACTAAGCATTTTTCAACCTATGTTTATAGGAACTTTTTTCAATAATTTTCAATTGTCTATCGACTGTTAAAGTCCTGCTACAAAAAACTGGAACACCCTGTATATATAGTATAACAAGGTAGAATTAATTAAACATCTTTACTGTCGGTAGATTTTTTAAAAGAATTTAATATGTATTGCCGTACAACGATAAGAATCTTGCTAACTTGCTCCCGTTTTAAATTCTCCGGCGGTAAATGGAAAAGATTTATCGGAAAGCTGATTCGGATAAATTTAAAAACACTCTGACAGGGTAATTAAATATAAAGCAAATCGGTTGCGTTCGTGATATGACTGCTGAATTTAAAATTATCAGAATCCTTTTTATTTATTGTTTGCCGGTATAACGTAATGGATAATTAAATCCAATTAACGTAGTCATAATAATTGGAACGTACGTACGTAATATTGCGGGCAGCGAGCTATAGATGGCGCTCCACAGCAACCGTTCAGAGGCTGTCAGGTGGTTAAACACTTTAACTTACTCCATAGAGGCACTTCTCTATATTAGATTAGCATAAGTATGTCAAATTTGTCTTAAAAGAAAAGATTATTTTCTGTTAAATTTGCGAGATTATAAAGGAGAGAAAATTTCACGATAACTTAATATAACAGTGTTGACAATACGAATCAGTCATTAAGGTTATGTTCGTTTTAATTCAAGGTGGGATTTGCAATTTACGACCGAATTGTCGCCAAAAAATATTCACTTACTTTTAAGAGATATGATACGAATATTTATTTACAGGCTTCTTAAGCACCTTGTCCTGCGAGTCATCCGTTCTAATCCTCTCCCTGGTCACTTGGGACCGATTTATCTCCGTTACGCAACCGTTGGCAAGAAAACAGCCCTCTCCAAAGACGGCGGCGCTCACCCTCCTGGTGCTCTGGTGTATAGCCGCCATAGTGTCGCTGGCGCCGCTCAGTCACTTCACCAGGAGTTATTTCGGGGACGAATTTTATGGAAGCAACGGGGTCTGCTTGTCGCTGCACATCCACGAACCCTATGCCATGGTAAGTATTTTTTTAACAGTAGTAAGAATGATATATGCTTTGGTCAGCCTGATTCTGAGCTACCGGTGGTGGCGTGGCAAATATTCCTTTATGGTTATTCTCTATTAAACTCACTCTACTGAAGTCCCTTGCTACCTATAGAAAGATTCCTATTCCTCTTCCCTCCAGCGTTTTCATTAAAAACCAGTAATATGATTAATAATAAATACATTTAGTAGAGGGCCGATTACTGAACCTTGAGGAACATATTGTGCCATATAAACACCATTGGTACCTACTATTATAATCAGTAGGTATCTAGTTTTTCCTTATGAAAAAATCAAGACCATCCGTATGCCTGTTTGAGTGGTCTTGAGAACTGATGACAATTTAATTACAGGGATGGGAATACTCAGCAGCGATGTTCATTCTACTCAACACTATGGCATTGGCCTTCATTTGCTACGCTTACCTGAGGATGATCAACGAGATCAAGGCGAGTGGAGTGGCGTGCAGGTCAACTAGGCAAAGTCAGGACAGGGAGAAGGTGGCCCAGAGATTCGGAATCATCGTCTTCACCGACTGCTTGTGCTGGGTGCCTGTAATCATCGTCAAGATCATAGCGCTCTCTGGTAGGTCGCGATAATTTATTTTCGTTTATTAAAGCGTTAAACTGTTTTTATTTCCAGGTGTTCCTGTTCCTCCGGATCTATACGCCTGGTTGGCGATTTTCGTGCTTCCCATAAACTCAGCCCTAAATCCTGTTTTGTACACGTTAACAACAACCATTTTCAAAAAACAGGTGTGCCAACCTAACGATTACCAAATACGATTTTTATATTGAAACCATTTTTGCATAATTAAGTTTAAACGAATTTCCTCTATTTTAGTTGCGTAAAATAATAAACACCTGCTGGCACAAGAGACGATCCGAGCATCACCATTCTGCATCCGAGTCAGGTTTTAGTTTAAGTTTTGGAGTTTTCCCCATAGCAGGCAGCACACGAAGAATTGTTAGTTATCGAGTAAGTGCTTCCAAAAAATGACGATGAGATATATGTAGAAATAGCTAGTTACTGATACTAAGAAACATTTTTCTGAGGCGCTCCCGTCTAGTTGATTTGTATGAGAGCTTCCAGGTTGCTGTCTTTCGTCAAGTATTTAAATTCTTGAAGTTTTGACCATCATAAATGCTTCGCTTCTAATAATATAATAATAATAATAATAATAATAATAATAATAATAAAAATTTGATGTTCATCTATTTCTTCGCTGCGCCATCTAAATAGATCTTCATCTATTTCTTCGCTAAAAATTTGATCTTCATCTATTTCTTCGCTGCGCCATCTATTTCTTTGCTAAAAATTTGATCTTCATCTATTTCTTCACTGCGCCATCTATTTCTTCGCTGTGCCATCTAGATCTTCATCTATTTCTTCGCAAAAAATTTGATCTTCATCTATTTCTTCGCTGTGCCATCTATTTCTTCGCTGTGCCATCTAGATCTTCATCTATTTCTCCGCAAAAAATTTGATCTTCATCTATTTCTTCGCTGCGCCATCTATTTCTTCGCTTAAAATTTGATCTTCATCTATTTCTTCGCTGCGCCATCTATTTCTTCGCTGTGCCATCTAGATCTTCATCTATTTCTTCGCTGCGCCATCTATTTCTTCGCTAAAAATTTGATCTTCATCTATTTTTCGCTGCGCCATCTATTTCTTCATTGTGCCATCTAGATCTTCATCTATTTCTTCGCAAAAATTTTATCTTCATCTATTTCTTCGCTGTGCCATCTATTTCTTCGCTAAAAATATGATCTTCATCTATTTCTTTGCTGCGCCATCTATTTCTTCGCTAAAAATTTGATCTTCTTCTATTTCTTCGCTGGGCCATCTAGATCTTCATCTATTTCTTCGCTAAAAGTTTGATCTTCATCTACATCTTCGCTGCGCCATCTATTTCTTCGCTGCGCTATCTATTTCTTCGCTGTGCTATCTAGATCTTCATCTATTTCTTCGCTGCGCCATCTATTTCTTCATTGTGCCATCTAGATCTTCATCTATTTCTTCGCAAAAAATTTGATCTTCATCTATTTCTTCGCTGTGCCATCTATTTCTTCGCTAAAAATGTGATCTTCATCTATTTCTTCGCTGCGCCATCTATTTCTTCGCTAGAAATTTGATCTTCATCTATTTCTTCGCTGCGCCATCTATTTCTTCGCTGTGCCATCTAGATCTTCATCTATTTCTTCGCAAAAAATTTGATCTTCATCTATTTCTTCGCTGCGCCATCTATTTCTTCGCTAAAAATTTGATCTTCATCTATTTCTTCGCTGCGCCATCTAGATCTTCATCTATTTCTTCGCTGCGCCATCTAGATCTTCATCTATTTCTTCGCTAAAAATTTGATCTTCATCTATTTCTTCGCTGCGCCATCTAGATCTTCATCTGTTTCTTCGCTGTGCCATCTAGATCTTCATCTATTTCTTCGCTAAAAATTTGATCTTCATCTATTTCTTCGCTGCGCCATCTATTTCTTCGCTGTGCCATCTAGATCTTTATCTATTTCTTCGCTGCGCCATCTAGATCTTCATCTATTTCTTCGCTAAAAATTTGATCTTCATCTATTTCTTCGCTGCGCTATCTATTTCTTCGCTGTGCCATCTAGATCTTCATCTATTTCTTCGCTAAAAATTTGATCTTCATCTATTTCTTCGCTGCGCCATCTATTTCTTCGCTGTGCCATCTAGATCTTTATCTATTTCTTCGCAAAAAATTTGATCTTCATCTATTTCTTCGTTGCGCCATCTATTTCTTCGCTGTGCCATCTAGATCTTTATCTATTTCTTCGCAAAAAATTTGATCTTCATCTATTTCTTCGCTGCGCCATCTATTTCTTCGCTGTGCCATCTAGATCTTCATCTATTTCTTCGCTAAAAATTTGATCTTCATCTATTTCTTCGCTGCGCCATCTAGATCTTCGCTGTGCCATCTAGATCTTCATCTATTTCTTCGCAAAAAATTTGATTATCTATTTCTTCGCTGCGCCATCTATTTCTTCGCTAAAAATTTGATCTTCATCTATTTCTTCGCTGTGCCATCTAGATCTTCATCTATTTCTTCGCTAAAAATTTGATCTTCATCTATTTCTTCGCTGCGCCATCTAGATCTTCATCTATTTCTTCGCTAAAAATTTGATCTTCATCTATTTCTTCGCTGCGCCATCTATTTCTTCGCTGTGCCATCTAGATCTTCATCTATTTCTTCGCTAAAAATTTGATCTTCATCTATTTCTTCGCTGCGCCATCTATTTCTTCATCTATTTCTTCGCTAAAAATTTGATCTTCATCTATTTCTTCGCTGCGCCATCTAGATCTTCATCTATTTCTTCGCTAAAAATTTGATCTTCATCTATTTCTTCGCTGCGCCATCTATTTCCTCGCTGTGCCATCTAGATCTTTATCTATTTCTTCGCAAAAAATTTGATCTTCATCTATTTCTTCGCTGCGCCATCTATTTCTTCGCTGTGCCATCTAGATCTTCATCTATTTCTTCGCTAAAAATTTGATCTTCATCTATTTCTTCGCTGCGCCATCTAGATCTTCGCTGTGCCATCTAGATCTTCATCTATTTCTTCGCAAAAAATTTGATCATCTATTTCTTCGCTGCGCCATCTATTTCTTCGCTAAAAAATTGATCTTCATCTATTTCTTCGCTGTGCCATCTAGATCTTCATCTATTTCTTCGCTAAAAATTTGATCTTCATCTATTTCTTCGCTGCGCCATCTAGATCTTCATCTATTTCTTCGCAAAAAATTTGATCTTCATCTATTTCTTCGCTGCGCCATCTATTTCTTCGCTGTGCCATCTAGATCTTCATCTATTTCTTCGCTGCGCCATCTATTTCTTCGCTGTGCCATCTAGATCTTCATCTATTTCTTCGCTAAAAATTTGATCTTCATCTATTTCTTCGCTGCGCCATCTAGATCTTCATCTATTTCTTCGCTAAAAATTTGATCTTCATCTATTTCTTCGCTGCGCCATCTATTTCTTCGCTGTGCCATCTAGATCTTCATCTATTTCTTCGCTAAAAATTTGATCTTCATCTATTTCTTCGCTGCGCCATCTAGATCTTCATCTATTTCTTCGCTAAAAATTTGATCTTCATCTATTTCTTCGCTAAAAATTTGATCTTCATCTATTTCTTCGCTGCGCCATCTATTTCTTCGCTGTGCCATCTAGATCTTCATCTATTTCTTCGCTAAAAATTTGATCTTCATCTATTTCTTCGCTGCGCCATCTATTTCTTCGCTGTGCCATCTAGATCTTCATCTATTTCTTCGCTAAAAATTTGATCTTCATCTATTTCTTCGCTAAAAATTTGATCTTCATCTATTTCTTCGCTGCGCCATCTATTTCTTCGCTTAATATTTGATCTTCATCTATTTCTTCGCTGCGCCACAGGGGGCGGGGGGTGCAAAATGCGGACCGGCAACCTCCTCGCGGTGCACCCTGGACAGGGAGGGGCAACCCTCTCTGACAAATGTCGGACGTGGGATCTCAGGGCTAACCACTCTGGGATCCCAAACCCTCTGGTTCAAGACCATGACAGAGGACAGGCCCCTCACAATCGACCCCAGTCGGATGGGGGTCAGAGACAGGTGGGAGGGGCCTTACCGGACGGTCTCATTAATGACGAACTTGCTATTGAACATGGACGCTTTAGGTGGAGGGAGGGATTACGGGATGACCTGCTTAACTGCTATGGGCCGGTTTTTCAATGTTGAGTTAACTCTAACTAAAGGATAATATCCAAGGAAACAATTATTGTAACAATGGTCTCCTTGGATATTATCCTTTAGTTAGAGTTAACTCAACATTGAAAAACCGGCCCTATGAGAGCAGCGAACCTGGGCGCAGGGGATACATGGCGCGATTACACCGGTTGTGGTGCGATATGCACCCGGAGTATCGCGCCTTCTCTCAGCAACATCTGAGAGACCAAGTATCCTTTTTGCGCCGAACAGGTTACGTAAGGGCACCTCGTCGGCGTGAGGAAGTACCAGCGGCAGATTCCAGCTGACGAGCAACTTCCGCTTGAGTACACCGACGTCGCTTTAAGGACGAGGGTTAACCTTAACACCAGGGTTAACCCAAAGCCACAAGACCTGGCACGAATGGATTCGTTGATCAGTGAGGAGCTTCCAGAAGATGCCAACATCTGGCAGATCAACGGCGCGGTGTACGCTGCCGCAAAGCAACTCGTCCCACAACAGCGCCTGGCAAGCGCAGTTGGGGGTTGTCTAATTTCTGTGGTGTTTTATGTTTTTTTTTATACCTACACCCAATATCCGTATATAATGGAAAAATCCTTCTCACACAGTATTTTCCACTACCACGACCGGGATTTAACACCTGGAACTTTTGAATGGGAGGCAGGTACACTACCTCTCAACCATCAGTCAACCATAACAAGATGGTTGAAAAGTCAGGAATTCAATATATTCAGTGTAAAAGACAACCTGGAAGCTCTCATATAATAGTTATTTTTTTAACAAAAATACCTTCGATGATGCTGCCCACAAATTTATTAATTTATTTGTTTCTAGGGAACACAAACAAGCACCTTAACGGCGAGTAAAAACAGTTGGAAGAGGTCCACGGCAGTCTGATAGTGGTTTTAATTATTTTTTTGATTCCTGTATAAAATTTAACTGTTAAATTTTTCTTATCGAAAACATGGGGAAATACGTTTCGTTGTAAATAGTAAATTTAAGGAAAATATTGTATATTAGGTATATTTAGATTTTAAAGGTTTTACATTTTTTATCTTCATATATATATGTATACCTATCGTATAGTAAAATTTGATAAGATTAATACCTGTCTGTGATTTTTAAAAATAATTTTTGGTGTAGGTACTTTGTACAGGGTGCTAAGCAGTAGTGCGCTAAGTACCTACCTACTGTTTCAAATGTAAGCGGTGATTTAGTGAAGTAGGACATAATCCATATACATTTGAAATTCCACGTTCCTCTTTTTTGAGCTTTACAAATTTTATGATGATCAGTTGAACAAACAGGATGAACTTAATAACAAAGAAATGAATATTTTTTTACTTTCAAATACTTCGTTTATATCCTACTGCACAATTCAGCACAAATCGATATGTATAAGCAAAAATTTTAAGAAAAGCGTGCTAGTGTATTGGTACCTTGTACGTATAAAAAATGTTTTCTATTTAATAAATATTTCATACGGAATATTTTAGCTAAAAAGTATTTTATAATTATTATGAAATGACGACTTGAGGACAAGTTCAATTTAGATGTAACTCCTACTTAAAGAAATGTGTGTATTGTATAAATGTCTTTTGGAATAAAAACAATGAAAAACTAACTTAAGTGTTTAATTTTAACTGTTAATTTTCAGTAAGCAGCAAACGGTATAACTGCTTTTAAATTTAATTCTAAACTAAAGGAACCATCACTATTACTCCAAGGCTCGGTCTTTTCATCTTCCCAGTTAATTTATTTATCCAGTTAAAGTTGTTGATTTTCATAAAAAGTTAACAAAAGGTGAAAAAACCGGCCGGCCTTAAGTTAACAAAAACTGGGCAGAGCCCATACCTGTCCTAAAATACAAATCTATTTAAATTTTAATTCACGAATTTCTCTGAAGATGGTTTAATAACGAAAAGCAAAAAGTCAAGAGAATAGAAATTAAAACACAGTTAAAAAACCATAATTACCAACACACCATATGGGCGGGCGCCATGGCAAAAATTTTTGTTTGATTTAATAAAAGTGGGCCGATCCCGGCGGTACTGCAATACCGGGCCAACCCGCGACAGGGGTGGAGCAAGCCCCTAACCCCCGTCAATTTCCAAAAATCAGTTTAATATACTGGCCCCGCATGCGGGGCGTATCAGATATTAAGCTGATAAGAACAGATACTACACTTTGATCTTAGCCAGAGGCCGAGAAGCGATACCGAAATAGGATAGAACTTCAGTACTCGTCAACGTTGGACAACCCTTAGGAGGTAAGATGAAAATTAAACTCCTGGCGCCATCTTTAAAGAAGACTGCGAAGAGGGCTCGTTGGTATGGAATACTACATCAGAATTAGGGGCAACAAAAAGCAGTAATTAAAGGGGCAAGGATTAAAAGGAAGGTCTTCGATGTCATAAGTCATAGTATATACATATTGCTACAGCCCCCCTGGGACAAATTTCACCAAATTATGTTAACGTGAAACTGTTTTATTAAATATTTAGCGCACGCGATATAAACGAATTGATTGTTTTCTTCCCAGGATTGGTATATATATATTTCCTAGTTCAGCTATTGACTTATAGATGGCGCAAATAGTCTCTATTTCAATTTATTTGTTAACTCTTGATAATCCATACATACATAATAATGTAATCTATCCATGTAAATAGGAAATACTATTACTTTACTCAAACATTCTTTTTTTAAATAAATGGACAATTAATTATAATATAGGAGCATAAATTTTAATTATTTACTTACAATTTATTTTTCAGTGCTTATTAGTTCATAGTGATAAACTAAATTATTAAGGGGATTGCACCCCTTTGAAATGTGCTTTCACGTGAAGAGAATGTCCTCTGCGCCCACCATTCCGGCGTTAAATCAATTAAGGCGTTAAATAAACCCCAATTTTTTTAGGGCACACAGAATTCCGAAATATATTTCTATATTTGATGTCGAGATAGTATTGATTATTAATTGCATTGTTTCTTGTTACTTTAAAAATAAACTTTATTAGACAGAGGCAGTCTTTAAAACATATAGTTCGGTTTTTTATTGATTTTGGAATTTTTAAAATTGTGAGTACCTATGGAGTATACAGGGTGTCTCGATTTTAAACCGACAAACTTCGGGTACAGAAATTTCACATGTAATTATGACATACCCCTTCTAACATTTCTTCTCTATCGAGCCTCCTAACGGAGATACAGGGTGTTGAAAATTCAATTTATTTTTTGTTTTTCTTTAATAACTTCCACAATATTAAAGATAGGGAAACCAAACTTGGTACACTTGGTTAGGTTGTGAGGGTCCATCTTTGCTATGGTTCAGAGTTAAACTGAGGCGCGCCAGTGGCGTGCGGTGTGGTCACGACGATATAATTTTAAGGAAAAAAGTATGTGCACTAATTTTTTTCGCAATTCTGATCAGATTTTCATAATTTACGGTTAATTTTCTAAAAAAACTTGCTCATGTAAAATTTTGACTGAGGCATTAGTTTTCGAGATATTTGCGTCTGAACAAAACGATGCACCAAAAACACAATTATCATGTCGGGAATAGTTCTGATGAAATCACGACATATCCCTTCTAAAATTTCTCTATAGCCATTCCTAACGGAAATACGGGGTGTTGATTTTTTTGATATTTGGATGTTGATAATTTGTTTATAATTTCGTAACAAACAAATTTTTCTTTTGACAAAAATAATATTTACTGCAAAAGGCCTTAGAAACGCCTCATTGCAAAAGAAGAAAAACATTGAAAACATTAAATTGACAGTTCAGTTCAGTATATCCCTTCGAAAATCAGATTGAAAATAATTTTGAAAGGGCTATCTTAATTAATTAATAGTGTTTTTGGTGCATCGTTTTGTTCAGACGCAAATATCTCGAAAACTAATGCCTCAGTCAAAATTCTACATGAGTAAGTTTTTTTAGAAAATTAACCGTAAATTATGAAAATCTGATAAGAATTGCGAAAAAAATTAGTGCACATACTTTTTTCCTTAAAATTATGTTAACGTGACCACACCGCACGCCACTGGCGCATCTCAGTTCAACTCTGAACCATAGCAAAGATGGACCCTCACAACCTAACTACGTGTACCAAGTTTGGTTTGCCTATCTTTAATATTGTGGAAGTTATTAAAGAAAAACAAAAAATAAATTGAATTTTCAACACCCTGTATCTCCGTTAGGAGGCTCGATAGAGAAGAAATGTTAGAAGGGGTATGTCATAATTTCATGTGAACTTTCTGTACCCGAAGTTTGTCGGTTTAAAATCGGGACACCCTGTATACTTTGATTGAAATATATGTAAATAAATTTAAAACTGTAATTATTAGTTTTGGTTTGAGTTCTAACTTTTCATTATAGATGCCAGCACATACGCTGTTGTCAGTAGTTTACTCCAGTGACGTACCCAGAAGAGGGCTTTGAGAGAATTGACTCAGAACGGACAAAGAAAAATTCGTAATTACTCATGTCATAATTGAAATAATAAATCAAAAGATAATAATTACATAATTTATTTCTGAATTTTTTGTGGAATTTTAAAATAGCATTCCTCTTTTCCAAGCCTTCAAAAGAAGCAAATTCAAAATGTAGAACTTCGATTGGTTCCCATTAAGCTGACATTAACAGCGACAGTGACGGTTTTAAATAACATCAATCCAAAACCTACATTTTCATTTGCAAGGGCAGCTCGTTTCCATTTTTTATTAAAACCTCGTTATTTTACTATTGTCTAAACTCTAAAGTCTTATTATTTAAATTATACGCCAAAGCATCGACGTTTTTACTTGTCCATTCGATACATACAAAGATTCTTGCTTAATTAAGACGAATTCATACTTGGGGTAAATCCCTGTTGTTTCCTTCTAGATACGCCACTGCCCCCTAAACGCGCCTCGTACGCGTTACCGCTATTGTCTGACAGATGGATGCACTTACGCGGTGTCAACTTGAAACTGTACTCGATCCGTAAGCATTAATTTTCTACCGTCCTAAATTCGTGCCTTAAACTAATGAGTAAGGAAAATATACGAGCCTTGGTGATGCTTGGCTTACATGCTAGGCTAAACTAGCCCGAGAATTTTTGTAGGGGTACAGGTCGTCCCGTGGATGACGCGATTACTTTTCGCGTTGTCCTGGTGACAGCGATCTGCCCCTTGCCAGAAAAAAAAAATAATTTCATAAATCATAAGACAGATTGTCGAAAAAAATTCGTTTTAATTTCTAATTTCTATCGTCATAATTAAAAGTAAAACGCAAGGCCACGAGACGTAAGTAAGACGTATTTTTTTCGTTTCTTAATTCTTAGTGATAACATTATCTTATTTGTGTACTCTTTATTAAACATACTAAAATAAATGGCTACTAAACATAAACAATAGAATAAGATTGTTTTGTTGGAAGTTGAATTTGTAATGTCTAAAATAATCAAATGTTTCTATTTTCATATAAACCAGAGCGGAATACAAATCCTGTTTCCCGTTTCCTATGCAGTTGCTCATAAGTATTTTTTCTTTTATCATACAGGACATGTGTTTCGTATACAATATATGTATTGTTTTGTACTTCATTATTTATTGTGCATGCGTATAAAATAAACTAGTTTCAAGTAGCTTGAATTGAACTTTTTTTTTTTTGAGTCATGCGAATTAACGAATTATTTAACAATGTGATTTTTAAATATTATTAACTCAAAAACGGTTAAAAATAACATAGACAAATGATATATTTTTGAAATCAGAAAAAAATACTCTATCAGAATATTTAAAAATATTAACTAAGGGTGTCCCATTTCAAAAAATTTAAGTCTCATCTTAAACTTTTTTTATTTCACTTTCAATTTTTTTTCTAACAAATTTTGGGATTCCTGGGAAAAATCTTCTCGAAATGATTAAATAGTTATTGAAATATTTTTTTATATACAGGGTGTCCCACTTAAGATGTATCCACCCTCCTAAAATCTTTATTTGTGAACTGATTTTCGAAATCTTTTTTTTGCTGGATAGGACTTGGAACACTGCATTTAAGCTATACCTTACATTTTTAAAAAAGGTACATCATGACCTACTGAGACGTACTTTTTTGGCGAAATTTAGAGAAAAACTATTAGCTATTTTTTTAGAGAAAAACGAATACGAGAATTAGATTCAGGACCTTTTAAAACCTAAGTGGTGTGAATTTTGCGACATTATGATACAAGGTGTTAAAGAAAATGGAGAGGAATTTTTAACAACGGCAAACTTTTTTGTAAACAAAATCGGTACTATTTTGAAATTATCAGTAATTTAACATTTTCCACAATTCTCTGGTTTATTTGAAGACGTATTAAGAAAAAATCGACAGTGCGGTAACGACTAAAAATGGTATCTAATTTCTGTTGATTGGTTTTTGGCGTTTTCTCAATAGTTTTGAGGTTATGTTGAAAAATGGTTCAAATACAAATTGTAGATATTTCAATTACCTGCAACTTCTGCATCTAACTTTTTCGATTTTATGGGGGGGGGCGCGTAGCTGCTGGCCGTTCCAGGCCTAGCAGGCAATTGGTCCCCCAGAATCACTCTTCACATCAGTTTCACGTTTCAAACACTGTCGCTTTCCAAGGCCTACCATGAAACAAAGCAGAAAATAGTTAGTCATCTAACGATAAAAATGCAAAATAGGACTTACCGTCCAGGCTAGTGCTAAAGGACGCACACGTTGGTTTATCTTTGTTGACGAGGGCTCTCCTGCGGATAAGCAAGCAGTATCAATAATTATATAAATTGATAATAATAGGTAACAAAGTTAAATAATTGCGAGGTGGTCGAAACGTACCATTTTTTAAACGTTTTTCTTTTGCACCCCCTCTCCCTTTTACGATACATTCTATGGGGGCACAATATAAACCCTACCACTCACCCTGAAACAAAAGAGAAAATAGTTAGATATTTAATAATAACACTAATACTTTTTTTGAAAAAAAAAAAAACAATACCGGTCCTACTTGTACTAAAGAACATTTTATTAACTGATTTTGATTAAAACTCAATAATTTAATTTTTTATTGAAAAATGCTTTCGATCATTTTGATCTGGGAAGGACGACACGACGTTTTGACTAATTAGTAAAAACAGGTTTTTTCTTATTCTGCTACAAGATATCTATGCACATAGTGGTCCTTCTCGTGATCAAAATAAATAGGATATAAACAGTGGTTATGTATATTTACCTTACGATGTTTTCACCATATCCTATCTCGTTCGGAACCTACCTACATATAGAAAAATACAAATTAGTAAGAATAATAATTGGATAATATAACAATACATGCCTTTATCTCCTTTCCCTAAAGCGGTTCGTCTCCATAGTACCATCACTCGCACTCACTCGCACGCGCAAACCAGAGCCTACTAACTGCTTTTCTGGGCTGAAGCCCCCAGAAAATCCCCGAATACAGTTACAAGCCTTAACACTTGTAATAACCCAGCTATTTTAGAAATAACAAAGATATTGACAAGATACTCGTCGAGATCTCGGCTCTGGTTTGACGAAACCGGGTTCGCTCTACAGGCGCGTACTCACGATCGATTCTAGTTGATCAACTTTGGTGGATCAACAAAAATCGAACGAAAATAGCTGTGAGAACATATGTGTCAAGTTTAATCTTAAACATATGTTCCCACAGCTACTTTCGTTCGATTTTTGTCGATCCACTAATAAGTTTATCAACTAAAATCGAATCGTGAGACCGCCTTACGATAGAGGAACTATGAACGATACCCAATCCTAACTACTGCCCTCACCACTGGAACTTGTTGGATATATAAGTCTTCGACCTCTGAAGTCTTCTTTTCTTCGTTTCACAAAGGAAACTGTGGCATGAGAGGCTGAGGAAGCCGTTGGTGAGGACATTTACACATGTAAGGCGCAAATCACGACGAATCGAAATAATTAGTGTGCAGGGTACTAACTTTTTAGGGCCACGTTTCCCCCGCCAATAACCTTCGAAACCGCCCATCATATTACCCACATAAAGATGTTCCGATCCCCACCAACTATTCTTGCCGTGATCGTTTAACCCAAGAACTAATTCTGTTTGGTTTGCTATAATAGCTATTCATCTGATGTGGGATCTCTTCTAGGTCTGTGAAGGGACACACTCCCCCAGCTTCCCACCGGCAGTCAGTTAGGCAATAGAAAAAGTATTGTTACTATATTCACGATAGAAAAACGATTGCCTTCCAAATGGTAGGCCGGCGGATATATTAATGACATTGTATAATTCGATTCCAATTTTAGTTAACTAAAAATGGTATCCAATTGAATACGCCGTAATAAAGTGTCGATGAGGCTGCTTTTCTCCATATTACGACGTTACTTATATACCAACAAGCACCAGCAACGAGAAGTAGTAGACGGATTTAGATATGTCCATCTATCTATCTATCTATCTCTCTAGGTACCTATCTATCTATCTATCTATCCAGCTATCTCCCTATCTATCTATCTATATCTATCAATCTATCTATCTACACTCCCGATGCACTTTGTCGTCCATGGTATGAATGTCGAAACTACAACACACTCGAATATCTGTTTCTTTCCCTAATAGTTCGTCCATTGGCTTAACCTGAAAAAAAAGCAGTGTCAAAAGCTTTTATCCAAATTATAACTATGAGCTAGTAATAGAATCTTCCACTAGAATTTATTTGCCAATTAACAGAGATTTTCTCAAATATTAATAGACCAGGAAAAATTTCGAGACCCTAGTTCTTTGGTAAGTGAAATATTTTTTGTTTATTTTTGCATATTGTAATGTATTATTCTTACAGAGTGTTCACGTTTTACTTGTCAACATATTGACGATGAAAATAGGGGAGCACAGCCTCCCTTGTTGCTTCTGATGACTATAATCCATCTGAATCCGAGGGTAGCAGCACTAACTGGGATTCAGAAGAATCGTCATAATTCGTCGATATTCGTCCAGAAATGCAACAAAAATTTTCAACGATTTTTTCAAGAATACGTACCTTCCTCACTTTTGGTGAGGAAGTAACAATAACTTTTTTATCAACTTAACGCGATATCCAAGAGAGAATTTCGATTGTCCGATGGGGTAATACCTATTTACTATTTTTGCTCAAAACATTATTAAATAAAAATTTATAATTTTATTCTTTTTATAGTTTAACTTAGGAAGGTGTAATTTTTTTGGCAATATATCGATTAAGAAGAGCTCCATATCCAAAAGAAAGAGATCCGAAGAGGAAAATGTTAATTATTTTTGTAAATTTTGGCCAAACATAATAAATATTTCCCGCATCGGACCTGTTTCTCTTGTACATGGAGCTCTTAAACGAGCCTAACTTTTTTTATTTCATTTTCATTTTTTTTGACAAAATAAAATAAATTCATCAAATTTTCCATAAATTTTTTATTTGTTATACTTACGTCGTTTAGGGTAGTTCATATGATATATTTTAGACGCTAACATTTTTGTCTTAAGTATATTTTGTATGTTTGTGAAACCTGGTTTTCTCACTTGCAATAATTTCATTTTTCATTATTTTATTTTGTTTGGCTCTTTTCAATTAAATGGAAATAGGAGATAATTCCGTAAAACATACAGGGTGTTCCATTTGAAATATACGAGAAGTTAAAGTTTTCTGAAAATGTCAACATGTTCGGAACACCCTGTAACAAATAAATCAATTCTTGTCTAAACTAGTAGTAAAATAAACCTTTTTTTAACCCGAAATGAGACGGATTCTTGTTCAATTTAACACAGTGACAAAATAACAATAATTAAAAAATGCTGACAAATTTATTTTTTTCATAATTTTCTTAAATATCTCAAGAGCTATAAGGTTTAGACTATGATATAGTAATATAGACTAATATAGAGAATTTCTAAAATAATTTAAATTTTGAAAATTATATAGGGTGTTCCGTTTAAAAAAATTGACATCTATAGCACTCCGCTTTCACGAATCGCCCCGTATATTTCAAACTAATTTTAAAATGTAGCCATTTTGGTCTCCTACAACTTCCTTATAACACTAATGTTTGTTATATCGACAATAAAGAAAACATTGAACTTTTTCGCACCGTTGACTCACCTTGTACACGGGTAGATTCCGCCCTCTTTTTTTATTAAAAATTTAATAACTTCCAAACGGCCTTAGTTAGGAATTTACGTTTCAGTGAAAACAGTCTACACTAAGGTCTACAGTTGACTATAGAAACCATTGTTATAGCCAGTTATAGACCTTAGTATAGCCTATTTTTTCACTGAATCGCAAATTCCTAACTAAGGTTGGAAGTTATTTAATTTTTAATGAATAAGAGGGCGGAATCTATCCTTGTGTTTGGTTTGCAGGGAACCATTTTTTTAGCCAGTTATAGACCTTAGTGCAGACTATTTTTTCACTGAATCGTAAATTCCGTTTGGAAATTATAAAATTTTTTATTATAAGGGGGTGGATTTTACCCTTATATCTGGATTGCAAGAAATTATTTTTATTGTTAGCTATAGATATTAACGTACACTATTTGCGCAAATTTATACAGGGTGATTCATAAGTAATGGTACACAGACCAACAGCAAATTTAGAACGTAAAAATAGTGCGATTTGGCCAAACTTACCTTAATCCAAAAGTTAATAGTAACCAAGATACAGGGTGTCAAAGTTAAAACTTATTTTTTAATTTTCTCTTGCAATTTAATGAATTTTTGTATTTTCCTTTTGAAAATCTATGAGTGGGGGTTATTTGGGGTGAAGAATCATAATACAACCTCAATTTTGGTATAACTCCTAGAGGGCGCTACGTACGCTGCGTTTAATGTGTAATAAAGGTCGTAACTTTTTACCCGCACCCATACGGCAGAGTTCGCTTAAAAATTATATTCTTCTATCATTTCTTAATAAAAAAGGTATACTTGTTTCAGGTCTCTAAATACAACAGTTTTTGAGAAAAGTGCAAATCAAAAACTCCATGCAAATTCACTATGAGATTTGAAAAATTATTTTTATTATTTTGGCGGCAAAATTCGAAATTTTTCGTTGAAAATGTTGTTTTCTGTTATGTAGTTAATACCGTTTAAGTGGTTATTTGCGTTAAAAACAACTTTTCAAAATTTGAAACGTTACAACAAAACAATTTTGACTAGTAGGCATACATAATTTTATTCCAAATGGTAAACAATGCATATACAATGCATTACAAATAATAACAACAACATATAACAACGAATACTACAATAAATATTCAACTTGATCACTTCTCTCATTTCAGAATTCGAAAAAAATATGTGGCGATCAGTTTTTAGGTTTAAAAAAAAATTTAGAAAGAAATAAAAAACACAACACTTCTGCAACAATTAATTATTGTTTAAAAGATTGGTTGTTTGACAGGTACTTTTTGTTTTTATGCATAATTGATGAATATTTATCTTTATTTACTCTGAAAATGCTGTATCTCAACGCCTACTTTTAAAAATAATTTTTCTCAGTGCATAATGAATACGCATAAAATTTTTGATTTGCACTTTTCTCAAAAACTGTTGTATTTAGAGACATGAAACAAGTATACATTTTTTATTAGGAAATGATAGAAGAATGAAATTAACAAGTGAAATATCTCGTAAGGTGCGGGCAAAAAAGTTACGGTCATCTTTACACATTAAACGCGGCATACGTAGCGCCCTCTAGGAGTATTACGATTTCTCACACCAAATAACCCCCACTTATAAATTTTCACAAGAAAAATATGAAAATTCATTAAATTAATCTGAAAAAATTATTTTTCATTAGTATGCTTTTTTAATCTTGTTGGAGTACATACTTTGAATAATTTGATTATCATTTGATTACTTTGAATATCAATTGAGTACCCTTGAGTATCTTTTGGGTAATTTGAGTAGGTACCATTAAAGTACTTTGACATATGTACTCAATGGTATTCACACGTATTCAGCCATAAAATACATCATCTGCAATCAGGTGTACAAAAAAAAAATTTAAGTTGTTACCGGTCTGGCTGTGTGCATTATTTTAATTTCAAATAATGCAGTATTCTTTATGCCTCCAATATTTTTGTTACAGCAGGCGAATTAGGAGAAAATCAATAAGAAGAAGATATAATTTAATTGCCCACTTTATTAGCAGAGACGGGGTTGCAGCAGTTTTATTTCTTATTTGTTTTTTTTTGGAGGGGGGTGATTTTTGGGCATATGTCAAAATTTTAGTTACAAACAAAAAATTCAAAAAGTCGTCGTCAGATCGGTTGTAACGTTTAATAATTTTTTTTTCTGTTTGTACAGAGAAAATTTACACAGCAGTCCTGCATCATGCAACATTCCTGAAGGTAAAATGTCTAAAATTCAATACTAGAGCGAAAACAGCAGCTAAAAGATTGCAGCCATTTAGCCAAATATTCCCTAGGGATATCGCAGACGAAAAAATATTTAAATTCATTTTTAAAAGCAATAGAATGCCATATAGAATACCAAACGTTTTATTGAAGTTATTACTTAGTGTTTTATGTAAAAAAAGTAAATAAAATACAAGGGTAGAAACTTCCCTCAAATAAATTAAAAATTAAACTGTCAAACCGTGTTAGATATACAGGGTGTCCCGATTTTAAACCGACAAACTTCGGGTACAGAAAGTTCATATGAAATTATGACATATCCCTTCTAACATTTCTTCTCTATCGAGCCTCCTAACGGAGATACAGGGTGTTGAAAATTCAATTTATTTTTTGTTTTTCTTTAATAACTTCCACAATATTAAAGATAGGGAAACCAAACTTGGTACACATAGTTAAGTTGTGAGGGTCCATCTTTGCTATGGTTCAGAGTTGAACTGAGGCGCGCCAGTGGCGTGCGGTGGGGTCACGTCGACATAATTTTAAGGAAAAAAGTATGTGCACTAATTTTTTTCGCAATTCTGATCAGATTTTCATAATTTACGGTTAATTTTCTAAAAAAACTTGCTCATGTAAAATTTTGACTGAGGCATTAGTTTTCGAGATATTTGCGTCTGAACAAAACGATGCACCAAAAACACAATTAATTAATTAAGATAGCCCTTTCAAAATTATTTTCAATCTGATTTTCGAAGGGATATACTGAACTGAACTGTCAATTTAATGTTTTTAATGTTTTTCTTCTTTTGAAATGAGGCGTTTTTAAGGCCTTTTGCAAGTCAATATTATTTCTGTCAAAAGAAAAATTTGTTTGTTACGAAATTACATAAACAAATTATCAACATCCAAATATCAAAAAAATCAACACCCCGTATTTCCGTTAGGAATGGCTATAGAGAAATTTTAGAAGGGATATGTCGTGATTTTATCAGAACTATTCCCGACATGATAATTGTGTTTTTGGTGCATCGTTTTGTTCAGACGCAAATATCTCGAAAACTAATGCCTCAGTCAAAATTTTACACGAGCAAGTTTTTTTAGAAAATTAACCGTAAATTATGAAAATCTGATCAGAATTGCGAAAAAAATTTGTGCACATACTTTTTTCCTTAAAATTATGTCGACGTGACCCCACCGCACGCCACTGGCGCGCCTCAGTTCAACTCTGAACCATAGCAAAGATGGACCCTCACAACCTAACTATGTGTACCAAGTTTGGTTTCCCTATCTTTAATATTGTGGAAGTTATTAAAGAAAAACAAAAAATAAATTGAATTTTCAACACCCTGTATCTCCGTTAGGAGGCTCGATAGAGAAGAAATGTTAGAAGGGGTATGTCATAATTTCATGTGAACTTTCTGTACCCGAAGTTTGTCGGTTTAAAATCGGGACATCCTATATACAGGGTGATTCATAAGTAATGGTACACAGACCAGTAGCAGATTCCGAACGTAAAAATATTGCGATTTGGCCAAACTTACCTTAGTCCAAAAGTTAATAATAACCAAGATATAGGGTGTCAAAGCTAAAATTTATTTTTTAATTTTCTTTTGTAATTTAATGAATTTTCATATTTTTCTTGTGAAAATTTATAAGTGGGGGTTATTTGGTGTGAGAAATCGTAATACACCTTCAATTTTGGTATAACTCCTAGAGGGCGTATGCCGCGTTTAATGTGTAAAGATGACCGTAACTTTTTTGCCCGCACCCTTACGAGAGATTTCACTTTTTAATTTCATTCTTCTATCATTTCCTAATAAAAAATGTATACTTGTTTCATGTCTCTAAATACAACAGTTTTTGAGAAAAGTGCAAATCAAAAATTTTATGCGTATTCATTATGCACTGAGAAAAATTATTTTTAAAAGTAGGCGTTGAGATACAGCAGTAAATAAATATAAATATTTATCAATTATGCATAAAAACAAAAAGTACCTGTCAAACAACCAATCTTTTAAACAATAATTAATTGTTGCAGAAGTGTTGTGTTTTTTATTTCTTTCTAAATTTTTTTTAATACCTAAAAACTGATCGCCACATATTTCTTTCGAATTCTGAAATCAGAGAAGTGATCAAGTTGAATATTTATTGTAGTATTCGTTGTTATATGTTGTTGTTATTATTTGTAATGCATTGTATATGCATTGTTTACCATTTGGAATAAAATTATGTATGCCTACTAGTCAAAATTGTTTTGTTGTAATGTCTCAAATTTTGAAAAGTTGTTTTTAACGCCAATAACCACTTAAACGGGATTAACTACATAACAGAAAACAACATTTTCAACGAAAAATTTCGAATTTTGCCGTCAAAATAATAAAAATAATTTTTCAAATCTCATAGTGAATTTGCATGGAGTTTTTGATTTGCACTTTTCTCAAAAACTGTTGTATTTAGAGACCTGAAACAAGTATACCTTTTTTATTAAGAAATGATAGAAGAATATAATTTTTAAGCGAACTCTGCCGTATGGGTGCGGGTAAAAAGTTACGACCTTTATTACACATTAAACGCAGCGTACGTAGCGCCCTCTAGGAGTTATACCAAAATTGAGGTTGTATTATGATTCTTCACCCCAAATAACCCCCACTCATAGATTTTCAAAAGGAAAATACAAAAATTCATTAAATTGCAAGAGAAAATTAAAAAATAAGTTTTAACTTTGACACCCTGTATCTTGGTTACTATTAACTTTTGGATTAAGGTAAGTTTGGCCAAATCGCAATATTTTTACGTTCTAAATCTGCTGTTGGTCTGTGTACCATTACTTATGAATCACCCTGTATAAATTTGCGCAAATAGTGTACGTTAATATCTATAGCTAACAATAAAAATAATTTCTTGCATTCCAGATATAAGGGTAAAATCCACCCCCTTATTATAAAAAATTTAATAATTTCCAAACGGAATTTACGATTCAGTGAAAAAATAGTCTGCACCAAGGTCTGTAACTGGCTAAAAAAATGGTTCCTTGCAAACCAAATACAAGGATAGATTCCGCCCTCTTATTCATTAAAAATTAAATAACTTCCAAACGACCTTGGTCAGGAATTTGCGATTCAGTGAAAAAATAGGCTATACTAAGGTCTATAACTGGCTATAACAATGGTTTCTATAGTCAACTGTAGACCTTAGTGTAGACTGTTTTCACTGAAACGTAAATGCCTAACTAAGGCCGTTTGGAAGTTATTAAATTTTTAATAAAAAGGAGGGCGGAATCTACCCGTGTACAAGGTGAGTCAACGGTGCGGAAAAGTTCAATATTTTCTTTATTGTCGATATAACAAACATAATAAGGAAGTTGTAGGAGACCAAAATGGCTACATTTTAAAATTAGTTTGAAATATACGGGGTGATTCGTGAAAGCGGAGTGCTATAGATGTCAATTTTTTTAAATGGAACACCCTATATAATTTTCAAAATTTAAATTATTTTAGAAATTCTCTATATTAGTCTATATTACTATATCATAGTCTAAACCTTATAGCTCTCGAGATATTTAAGAAAATTATGAAAAAAAAAAAAATTTGTCAGCATTTTTTAATTATTGTTATTTTGTCACTGTGTTAAATTGAACAAGAATCCGTCTCATTTCGGGTTAAAAAAAGGCTTATTTTAACTACTAGTTTAGACAAGAATTGATTTATTTGTTACAGGGTGTTCCGAACATGTTGACATTTTCAGAAAACTTTAACTTCTCGTATATTTCAATTGGAACACCCTGTATGTTTTACGGAATTATCTCCTATTTCCATTTAATTGAAAAGAGCCAAACAAAATAAAATAATGAAAAATGAAATTATTGCAAGTGAGAAAACCAGGTTTCACAAACATACAAAATATACTTAAGACAAAAATGTTAGCGTCTAAAATATATCATATGAACTACCCTAAACGACGTATAACAAATAAAAAATTTATGGAAAATTTGATGATACAGGACATGTTGAATTTATTTTATTTTGTTTGGCTTTTTTTCAATTGAATGAAATTAAAATAATCATGTTCCTGTTCAGAAGAGCTTTTATATTACTTATAAGAAAAAAATATTTTTATGAGGAATACTATTTTAAAAATAATCTGAATAATTTATTTTTCTTCTCATTTAACATCTTCTGTTTGTTTTTTCTCGAAGCTAATGTGATTAAAAGGTATAAAACCGCCCCAAATAATGTAAAAATCTAAATATCTGCGAATATCTACTAAAACCTTAGGATAGGTATAGGACATATTAACAAAAGTTGTAGGGAATAAATAGGCCTACAAGATTCTGTAAAAAAATATGGGGGGAATATTTAATAGCAGTTTAAATAACCTGGCATTTTTCTGTATTTTTTACGAGTGTACAATTTAATAATAGCGTTTGGATTATAATGTTGCTTGCAATTATTTTTCCAAAGCATACTGGATTTTATAAATTATTTTTACATTAATTCGAATATTAACATATGTTTTTAAAAAATCAGTCTATTTTGGTGACATAGGTGAAAAGAGAATTATTTTCTCTAACTAATGGTGTAAAAATCCAATATGGCAGCCATAAGAAAAAAAAAGATGACTATCGTTGCTCAAAATCTAAAAGGCTTAGAAAATTTCTATCAACGTCAATCAATTGGTGGTGGTCAAAAATATAACCTTGCCAAATTTCACTAAATTCGCATGAATGGTATAGAAGATATTTGTTATGAAATCACGATTTTCAATTTTTTCAGGATAAACCGCGAACGAATCAAGATACCCAGCATTTCTTGGCAGGAAATTGTAGAGCATAAAATACCGCAACTTTTGTCTAATTTAACCGATATATAGCGCCCCGCTTTCATGAATCTCCCCGTATATTTCGAACTAATTTTAATATGTAGCCACTTTGGTCTCCTACAACTTCAACTCCTACAACTCCAAAACGCATCAACCACATTAATAAAACTCACTTACTGCTAGTAAATAGAACCTCAGACCTATTGGTAATTATCATCCGCAAACAACGCACTCATATTATCACCAACTGTTCCTTGATACACCCACTGGCTTCGAAGTTCACTACTAAAACTACTTTGTTATAACTGCACTAGGACATGTCCACGTAGTTCGACAAATGATCTATAACTAACTCGTCTGTCCTTCGAAGAAAAAGCCCGATAAGAAATTATTCCATACAGCTTCTTTATTCTAATAAAAACAAGGCCGTCTGTGTTATGAAACCCGACTCACGCTATCCCCTTACAATTATTTACAATACATCTTCAAATAAACCAGAGAATTGTGAAAAATGTTAAATTACTGATAAATAGCACCGCCTTTGTTTACAAAAAAAAAGTTTGCTGTTATTAAAAATTCCTCTCCATTTTCTTTAACACCCTGTATCCTAATGTCGCAAAATTCACACCACTTGGGTTTTAAAAGGTGCTGAATCTAATTCTGGTATTTGTTTTTGTCTAAAAAAATCGCTAGTCGTTTTTCTCAAAATTTCGCTAAAAAAAAAATACTTCTCAGTAAGTCATGATGTACCTTTTTAGGAAATATAAGACATAGCTTAAATGCAGTTTTCCAAGCCCTATCCAGCAAAAAAAGATTTCGAAAATCGGTTCACAAATAAAAATTTTAGGAGGGTGGATACATCTTAAGTGGGTATCCTTTACGCAATGCTTCAAGATCGATTAATCGCAATCGCTCAATAAAACAAAAATAAAACGTAAATACGCGATTTTTAAAAACTAGTTTATTTTAGTAACCAAGGCCTGCTGTTTCTGTCGCCTTATTAATTTTAGATGAGTTAAAGATATGGGTTGTTAAAAAAAACAGCGCATATAGCTAACACGTTGGCGGTGGCAACTCCCATTGCGTCGCATAGAAGATCTAAATTCTTACGTTCTGATAAAGCCGTCCGCAGCCCTGACCTTAATCCGGTAGATTATTTTGTATGGTGCAACGACCAAACTGCGTATTGTTGAAATACCGCTCTGTGTAATTAATAATTTATCAGTTAAGTCACAGAGTGACATGTTACACTTGATTAAAATCGTTTGTTGAATGCTATGGTGGGCACATTGCCACTTTTTTTTTAGAAATAAATCTGGATTAGTATTCATAAGATATAAAAACTTAATTAAATTATGCAGAGTGGATAAGATAAGATAAAATAAAAGACTTGCGGAGCACTTATGCTAGCATGGCCCTGTCATTAACTACCATTTTTTATCTGTTTTCACTTTTGACAGCTGCAAATTTTCTGTCAACTGAATAAAAATGCTATTTATTAATTATTTCCACAAATGACTTTAGTAGGTACTTAAAAATACATTTTTCTATAGGTTTTGGAGATGTACTGAGTACGAAATTAATTTCATAAAATTATTGTTTGTTGGTAGCTGCCAAAATTGCTGTCAAATTTAAAACTATGCAAGTTTGTCTTCCATAACTTTATAAACAATGTGAATTGTTTTTTTAAATTTGCTAGTTCCATAATTGATTTTAAAATAGTTTTTACTTTTGACAGCTGTCAAAATTTCTGGCAACTTAGTGAAAATGACATTATTCCAACAAATTAATAGGCTTTGAAGGAAATGAATACGAAATTGTTGTACAAAATTATTATATTTGTTGACAGCTGTCAAAACTTCTGTCAAATTTAAAAAAATGCAAATGCAAGTGTGTCTTTCGTAATTTTGCAAATAACGTTAATTCCCATAAAAGTAGTGCCATTAAGTATTTTGAAATTTGCTAGTGCCATAATATATAATAAAATTTATTTTTCACTTATGGCAGCTGTCAAAATTTTTCAACTGCATGAAAATGACATTTTATAATTATTTAAACAAATAAACGTACTTAATAAACAATTTTTTATAAGTTTTGGGGGTACTGAATACGAAATTGACGTCAAAAAATATTATGTTGAATGACAGATGTCAAAATTTCTGTCAAATTTAAAAATTTTCAATTATATCCTTCGTAATTTTGAAATTAATATTGACTTCCATAAGAAGATATAAAATGTTTAAAAACTTTCTAGTTCAATAATTGATATTAAAATAAAGTTGTAACCTTTGACAGCTGTCAAAATTTCTTAATAAAAATACCATTTTATTATTATTTCAACATATTATAGTACTTAACAAACATTTTTCTACAGGATTTGGAGGTAGGTACTGAATACGAAAGTAATACGAAAAAGATATAAGTACTTGCATATTTTTAAATTTAGCAGCAGTTTTGGTAGCTACCAAAAAACAATATTTTTTTATTTCACTTTCGTATTTATAACCTACAAATCCTACAGAAACTTCAATTTGTTGAAATAATTATTAAATGGCATTTTTATTAGGTTGACAGAAATGTTGACAGCTGTCAAAAGTAATAAATGTATTTTAATATCAATTATGGAACTAGAAAATTTAAAAAACCCTTTCTGCAAAGGAAATTCGCATTGTTTCCAAAATTAAGGAAGACAAACTTGCATATTTTAAATTTTGACGGCAATTTTGGCAGTTACCAACAAATATGATATTTTTTAAAAACTAATTTCGTATTCAATACCTACGAAACCTATAGAAAGATGTCTACTTTATACTTGCTTTCATTTGTTCAAATAATAATTATTAAATGACATTTTCATTATGTTGACATAAAATTTGACAGCAGTCAATGGCAAAAACATTATTTTTATTTTAATTATAAAATAGAATTTATATTAAAAGAATTTTATATATACAAAAAACATATTTCTAAAATTTTAATTTTGACACTGATTTTGACAGCTGTCAAATATAAAAAAAATGAAAATTAAGCATATTTTAAATTTTGACGGCAATTTTGGCAGTTACCAACAAATATGATATTTTTTAAAACTAATTTTGTATTCAATACCTACGAAACCTATAGAAAAATGTCTACTTTATACTTGCTTTCATTTGTTCAAATAATAATTATTAAATGACATTTTCATTATGTTGACATAAAATTTGACAGCAGTCAAAGGCAAAAACATTTTTTTTTTAATTATAAAATAGAAAAATTTATATTAAAAGAATTTTATATATACAAAAAACATATTTCTAAAATTTTAATTTTGACACTGATTTTGACAGCTGTCAAATATAAAATAAATGAAAATTAAGCATATTTTAAATTTTGACGGCAATTTTGGCAGTTACCAACAAATATGATATTTTTTTTAAACTAATTTCGTATACAACACCTACGAAACCTATGGAAAAATGTCTACCTTATACTTGCTTTCATTTGTTCAAATAATAATTATTAAACGACATTTTCATTATGTTGACATAAAATTTGACAGCTGTCAAAGGCAAAAACATTATTTTTATTTTAATTATAAAATAGAAAAATTTATATTAAAAGAATTTTATATATACAAAAAACATATTTCTAAAATTTTAATTTTGACACTGATTTTGACAGCTGTCAAATATAAAAAAAAATGAAAATTCTGTTTTTGCAGATTTATTTATTTTTAATGTAAAGATTTATTGGCTGAATCTCTAAATATTTGTGACCTAGTCTACAGACTAATTTTAATTGAAAAAATGGGAATTTTTTAAATAAAAAATCAAATTTGAAGAATTTAAAAACTAACATTAAAAAAAAAAGATGATCTAATAAATTCTGAGGTCTACAGGGGCTTTTGACCGGTATTATTTTCTTACACCCTACTGTACGTCGATAGATCCCCTTATTCAAGGGAGACGTGCAAATAATTGAAATCATTATTACTGAACAGTTTCTGGTTATTGTCCTTCATCAGAACGGTTGGCATCTGAGCCAAGTCCGACATGGGTAGTTGAAATTAAAAATAAATCCCTCATCGAATACTTATGGGCTATATTAATAGTTCAGTCTATTTTAAAATATTACATTATATTTTTATTATTGTTTGAGATGTTATCTGTAGGCATGTGTTTTCCATATTAACTATTCAGATAAGATACTAAAATGTCACGAACAATTGAGAAACTTCAACTTGATTATGGTTATTGAAGTTTATGTTGAGGTTATAAATTTTTGTCAATAAACCCATCGTAAAATATATCTTTATTGTTTTATTTAGAAAATGAACCTGGTAATTTGCAAAGTGGGGTTTCTCAGAAATTCCTTGTCGACAGTTCTAGCTGACACGCCCTAAGGCCCATCTGCAGTAAATTGAGTAGCGAAATATACAAATATCCACTTAAAAAAATATACATTCATACAAAAAAATTTAACTTTGGAAAACAATGTTAGCCTATCGTTATTTTCATGGAGATTGTTGCGTTGCTCATGCAATAACATTTCTTTACTCTGAAACTTCATCATTATACATTTTTTCCACCACGAGTAACAGAGCTATGGAATTCATTACCCAGTTAATTTATTGGGACAAGGGAATGATCATGAGGGACAGGAATAGTTTTTTTTTCGGTCAGCAATACCTGATTATTCTGTATACTTAATTGAATAATACACGATTGATATTATAATCCTGGCCTGGGATTTTGAGATTTACTACTTAATTAGCTATTATTTATTTATCTCTATTTTACGATAAATAATTATCTGATTTTTTTATTTTTAAACGAGTTAATAAATAATTATTATGGCGATAAACATTCAATAATTTAAGTAACTAATAAACAGCACAATTTACTAGGTTGATATCTTTATAGCTACAATTCTGGAACTATCAATACTTCTATAATGCGTAGAAAAGTATCGAAATCGTGAAGTCGAAACGAAATCTGGTTTCATTATAGTCACAGTTATAGTCCATTTCAACCTTGAACTTCCTATAGACAGATTATTTAACTGTAAATTTAGCTAATAGCTGCAGTATTTACTAATTCATTTCTGCGTACTATGTAACAGAGTGATCTTAATATATAGGTGGTATTAAAACTAGAGTATAGTTGGCAAATGGCAAATCACAGCTCTGGTCAATTTTAACTAATGGTTATAGTATTTGCCAATTCAAGACTACTACTACTACTATCTGAGTGTTTTAAATTTTTTGTTGTTAAAACTAAAGATTACGTTTATTATTATAACTGTAGTTGGCAAATTTACAGCCTGTTTTATTGCAATCACAACGTTAGTCAGGTTTAACTAATAGCTACAGTATTTACGAATTCATGACCGTAGTATTTAACCGAGTGGTGTAAGTTTACAGGTGTTGTTAAAACTAAAGACTCTGTTACGATAACTGTAGTTAGCAGAATTACAGTTTATTTTATTGTTATCACAGTTCTTGTCACTTTAACTAATAACTCAATTTACAGAGGAAAACTATTTTATTGCAATCACACCTCCTGCCAATTTTAACTAATAGCTATAGTATTTGCTAATTCGAAACTCTGTACTATGTATTTGAGTATTTTAAATCCATTTCTTTTATATTTGTAATTATAACTGTAGTTGGTAAATTTACGGTCTGTTTTATTGTAATCACAGCTCCTGTCAATTTTAACTAATGACTATAATATTTACAAATTCAAGCCTCAGTTACTGTGTAATTGAGTGTTTTAAATTTCTTGCCTCTGTTAAAACTACAGACTGCGTTTGTTACTATAAACTTAGCGTTTGTTACTATAAACTTAGTTAGCAAAGTTACAGCTTAATTTAATTGTAATTGCAGTTCTTGTCATTTTAACTAATACATAACTCCTTTTACAAAGTGTAGTATTTAACATTCCAAGACTACGTACTATAATACAATTACGTAATATAAGTTTACAGGTGTTGTTACAAATAAAGATGTTTGCTCAAATATTTACAGCCTATTTTATTGTAATTACAGCTCTAGGCAATTTTAACTAATAGCTTTCATTTTTACTAATTTATTACTGCGTACTATGTAAATAAGTGACCTAAACATACAGGCGTTGTTAAAACTGGAGACTATGTTTATTACTATAACTGTAGTTGGCAAATGTACGATCTGTTTTATTGTAATTACAGCTCGTGTCAATTTTAACTAATGACTATAATATTTACAAATTCAAGCCTCAATTACTCTGTGATTGAGTGTTTCAAATTGCTTGCCTCTGTTAAAACTACAGAATGCGTTTGTTATTATAAAATTAGTTAGCAAAGTTACAGCTTAATTTAATTGTAATTACAGTTCTTGTCACTTCAACTAATAACTCCATTTGAAGAGTATAGTTTTTAACATTCCAAGACTACGTACTATACAATTGCGTAATATAAATTTACAGGTGTTGTTAAAACTAAATACGTTTGCTCACAAATTTACAGCCTATTTTATTGTAATCGCAGATCTAGCTAATTTTATCTAACAGCTGCAGTTTTTATTAATTCATCACTGCGTACTGTGTAACTGAGTGACGTAAATATACAGGCGTTGTTAAAACTAGAGACTGTTTATTATCACAACTGTAGTTGGCAAGTGTACGACTGATTTTATTGTAATCACAGCTCCAGTCAATTTTAACTAATAATTATATTATTTACGAATTCAAGACTCTGCAGTGCTTTAAATTTATTATCGATCTTAAAACCAGAGACTGTGTTTATTACTATAACCGTAGTTAGCAAAGTTACAGCTTATTTATTACAGTTCTTGTCACTTTAACTAGTAACTCATTTTACAGAGTATAGTATTTAATATAAATTAACGGCTGTTATAACTAAAGATCATGTTTGTTACTATGACTATAATTGGTAAAGTTACAGCTTATCTTATTTACACAGTCTCAGTTATTTTTAACTAATAGCTTCTTTTACAGATATAGTATCTAAGACCTATTTATAATTACAGCTCTGGTAAATTTTAACTAATAGCTATAGTATTTGCCAATTCATGACTAAGTACTATCCCAAGTCTTTTAAATTCTTTGTTGTTAAAACTAGATATTATTTTTGTGATTATAACCGTAGCTGGCAAATTTACAGCCTATTTTATTGTAATCACAACGTCAGTCAGGTTTAACTAATAGCTACAGTATTTACCAATTCATGACCGTAGTATTTAACTATGCGATGCAAATTTACAGGTGTTGTTAAAACTAAAGACTGTCTTACGATAACTGTAGTTAGCAAAATTACAGTTTATTTTATTGTTATCACAGTTCTTGTCACTTTAACTAGTAACTCAATTTACAGAGGAAAACTAAAGATGTTTGCTCGCAAATTTACAGCAAATTTTATTGCAATCGCAGCTCCTATCAATTTTAACTAATAGCTATAGTATTTGCTAATTCGAAACTCTGTGCTATGTATTTGAGTATTTTAAATTCATTGCTTTTATATTTGTAACTATCACTGTAGTTCGCAAATTTACGGTCTGTTTTATTATAATCCTGTCAATTTTAACTAATAACTATAATATATACAAATTCAAGTCTCAATTACTCTGTGATTGAGTGTTTCAAATTTCTTGCCTCTGTGAAAACTACAGACTACGTTTGTTACTATAAACTTAGTTAGCACAGTTACAGATTAATTTAACTGTAATTACAGTTCTTGTCATTTTAACTAATAACTCCGTTTACAGAGTATAGTATTTAACATTCCAAGACTACGTAATATACAATTGCGTAATATAAATTTACAGGTGTTGTTACAAATAAAGATGTTTGCTCGAAAATTACAGCCTATTTTATTCTAATCGCAGCTCTAGGCAATTTTAGCTAATAGCTTTCATTTTTACTAATTTATTACTGCGTACTATGTAAATAAGTGACCTAAACATACAGGCGTTGTTAAAACTGGAGACTATGTTTATTACTATAACTGTAGTTGGCAAATGTACGATCTGTTTTATTGTAATTACAGCTCGTGTCAATTTTAAATTAGTTAGCAAAGTTACAGCTTAATTTAATTGTAATTACAGTTCTTGTCACTTCAACTAATAACTCCATTTGAAGAGTATAGTTTTTAACATTCCAAGACTACGTACTATACAATTGCGTAATATAAGTTTACAGGTGTTGTTAAAACTAAATACGTTTGCTCACAAATTTACAGCCTATTTTATTGTAATCACAGATCTAGACAATTTTAGCTAACAGCTGCAGTTTTTATTAATTCATCACTGCGTACTATGTAAATAAGTGACCTAAATATACAGGCGTTGTTAAAACTCGAGACTGTTTATTATCACAACTGTAGTTGGCAAGTGTACGACCGATTTTATTGTAATCACAGCTCCAGTCAATTTTAACTAATAATTACATATATTATTTACGAATTCAAGACTCTGCAGTGTTTTAAATTTATTATCGATCTTAAAACCAGAGACTGTGTTTGTTACTATAACCGTAGTTAGCAAAGTTACAGCCTATTTATTACAGTTCTTGTAACTTTAACTAGAAACTCATTTTACAGAGTATAGTATTTAGTATAAATTAACGGCTGTTGTTATAACTAAAGATCATGTTTGTTATTATATGATACAATTGGCAAAGTAACAGCTTATCTTATTTACACAGACTCAGTTATTTTTAACTAATAGCTTCTTTTACAGATAGAGTATCTAAGACCTATTTATAATTACAGCTCTGGTAAATTTTAACTAATAACTATAGTATTTGCCAATTCATGACTACGTACTATCCTAAGTCTTTTAAATTCTTTGTTGTTGTTAAAACTAGATATTATTTTTGTGATTATAATCGTAGTTGGCAAATTTACAGCCTATTTTATTGTAATCACAACGTCAGTCAGGTTTAACTAATAGCTACAGTATTTACCAATTCATGACCGTAGTATTTAACTGAGTGGTGCAAATTTACAGGTGTTGTTAAAACTAAAGACTCTGTCTGTTACGATAACTGTAGTTAGCAGAATTACAGTTTATTTTATTGTTATCACTGTTCTTGTCTCTTTAACTAGTAACTCAATTTACAGAGTGAAACTAAAGATGTTTGCTCGCAAATTTACAGAATATTTTATTGCAGTCGCAGCTCCTGTCAATAACTAATAGCTATAGTATTTGCTAATTCGAAACTCTGTGCTATGTATTTGAGTATTTTAAATTCATTGCTTTTATATTTGTAATTATCACTGTAGTTCGCAAATTTACGGTCTGTTTTATTGTAATCCTGTCAATTTTAACTAATAACTATAATATATATGTATACAAATTCAAGTCTCAATTACTCTGTAATTGAGTGTTTCAAATTTCTTGCATCTGTTAAAACTACAGACCGCGTTTGTTACTATAAACTTAGTTAACAAAGTTACAGCTTAATTTAATTGTAATTGCAGTTCTTGTTATTTTAACTAATAACTCCGTTAACAGAGTATAGTATTTAACATTCCAAGACTACGTAACATACAATTGCGCAATATAAATTTACAGGTGTTGTTACAAATAAAGACATTTGCTCGAAAATGTACAGCCTATTTTATTGTAATCACAGCTCTAGGCAATTTTAGCTAATAGCTTTCATTTTTACTAATTTATTACTGCGTACTATGTAAATAAGTGACTTAAATATACAGGCGTTGTTAAAACTGGAGACTATGTTTATTACTATAACTGTAGTTGGCAAATTTACGGTCTGTTTTATTGTAATCACAGCTCGTGTCAATTTTAACTAATGACTATAATATTTACAAATTCAAGCCTCAATTACTCTGTGATTGAGTGTTTCAAATTGCTTGCCTCTGTTAAAACTACAGAATGCGTTTGTTATTATAAAATTAGTTAGCAAAGTTACAGCTTAATTTAATTGTAATTACAGTTCTTGTCACTTCAACTAATAACTCCATTTGAAGAGTATAGTTTTTAACATTCCAAGACTACGTACTATACAATTGCGTAATATAAATTTACAGGTGTTGTTAAAACTAAATACGTTTGCTCACAAATTTACAGCCTATTTTATTGTAATCGCAGATCTAGCTAATTTTATCTAACAGCTGCAGTTTTTATTAATTCATCACTGCGTACTGTGTAACTGAGTGACGTAAATATACAGGCGTTGTTAAAACTAGAGACTGTTTATTATCACAACTGTAGTTGGCAAGTGTACGACTGATTTTATTGTAATCACAGCTCCAGTCAATTTTAACTAATAATTATATTATTTACGAATTCAAGACTCTGCAGTGCTTTAAATTTATTATCGATCTTAAAACCAGAGACTGTGTTTATTACTATAACCGTAGTTAGCAAAGTTACAGCTTATTTATTACAGTTCTTGTCACTTTAACTAGTAACTCATTTTACAGAGTATAGTATTTAATATAAATTAACGGCTGTTATAACTAAAGATCATGTTTGTTACTATGACTATAATTGGTAAAGTTACAGCTTATCTTATTTACACAGTCTCAGTTATTTCTAACTAATAGCTTCGTTTACAGATATAGTATAGTATTCCAAGATTACTATGCTATGTAAGAGGGTGGTCTAAATTTATTGTTGTTGCCAACATTACAGACTATATTTGTTACTGTAAATGTATCTGCAAATTTGCAGCTTGTTTAATTATAGTCACAGTTCTAGTCAGTTTCAACCAATAGTTAAAATATTTACATATTCAAGAGTGTGTACGTTGTAAATTAGTGTTTTAAATTTATTACCTACCGTTGTTATAATTAGAGACTGCTTTTTATTATAACGTAGTTAGTAGAGTTACAGTTTATTTATTTGTAATCACAGTTCTGGTCGCTTTAACTAATAACTCGTTTTACAGAGTATAGTATTTAACATTCCAAGACTACGTACTATACAATTGCGTAATGTAAATTTACAGGTGTTGTTAAAACTAAAGACGTTTTCTCACAAATTTACAGCCTATTTTATTGTAATCGCAGCTCTGGGCAATTTTAGCTAATAGCTTTTGTTTTTACTAATTCATTACAGCGTACTATGTAAATAAGTGACCTAAATATACAGGCGTTGTTATAACTGGAGACTGTTTATTACTATATGCTTTCTATTTCAAGATTTTCCTTTAGAAAACGTTTATTTCCAATTTAAAGTTTAGTTTGGTTTTGAAGTCATTGAATATTATGACTGAAATACCTGGACTAACCGCCGGCTCTCTTTGTAGGATCATCACTTGTGTAAACATATTGAAGACATCTACTATACTACAATATAAAAATTCTACCTAGGCCATTATTTTTAACCTTGTTCTTCCGGTTACCAGTAACACTTATAAAGAATTCTTAGTCGTACAGTACCTACGTCTTGACAGCTCATTACCAATAATTGTTTGAATAAAAAAATGTAATTACTTTTGCCTCCATTTTGTAAACCAATTAGTTTGAACTTGATTGGATTTACCTCAAATATTTTTGCGTAACGTAGGTTACTGTAATTAAACTTTCAAATTTCAGAACGTGAATCAACTAAACACACCGACTTATCCCCCCAGATTAAGATTATGAAAATGTACATAACGCGTCAAAATTGAAAACAATGCAATGGTGTAATTACTCTGACTCACGTTTATTATTTAATTTTTTTTACTCAGCCGTCTCACAACGATTCTATATACTTATTAATGACAAATATTAAAGCAACCGAAAAGCAGGATAAACCATAATCAGGTAATCAGGTAGGTAATTATCATTAGCATTAGTGAAATATAATTACAGATTACGATTTGGAGAAAAAAGCAATAAATGAACTATTGTTTTGTAACACACACATATAGGCACCTTTCCAAGTTGCTTATTTCCTGCAATAAAAACTACTAGCCGCACGCAGCGGGCTAGTCCAAACGCCTCTTTAGCTTAAACGTGAATAAATTATTTTATTCACGTCCAGCGTTGTAGGAGTAGTGGGCAATAACTCATCAAAATAATAACAAAACCTACTGCATATCACGGTTTGTATCGATTTTCCGCCTATGATCACAACAAAATAAATTAAATCGAGGTACTGTTAGGATGACGAATACGCCCAGAAGATCCCAGGAAACCTCCTCGATATTAAACTAATTTATTAAATAGTCGAAGCATCTATATTTTGCCTAAGTGGTCTGTCACAATTCTGATGTTTCAGTTCCATCGCCCCATTTTGTAGTATCCCTCCTTGCTCGTTGATCTTCAAAAAGTATCTAAACTTTGGACTAATTCTATAGCGGCTTGGAAATTTTTTTGCGGATTCTTAAACTTTAGAGTTTCAACTTCAAATATTAAAAATGAATAGATGTGCTTTTACCCCTAAGAGCTAGGGTGGAAACCACCCCTGAAGTTCAAAATTTAATACTGACTCAAGTATTAAGAGTTAGTTATTGAAAAAATTCATGTATATGTTCTTGAGGTCGCTGATTACGAATCTAAAGGCAGACTTTTAGAATTCGTGATTGCACCCCTAATATGGTCGATGTAATAGGGGTAAAATGGAAAAATATACAGGGTGATTCACGAGGAAAGGGACAAAATGTTATGGTAGATAAAGTTCACTTGGGTGAATTAGAAATGACTATTGAAAAAAGCCTGAGCCTTTTTTTTTATGAACTACAGGGTGATTTATGAGTTTTGCCAATATTTCTTAAGGTCATATCTTTTAAACTAATCACTAGAATCAGCTCGTATTGTGGGTATATAGTATACTATTAATTGTCAATTTACATGCATAATAAAATACAAAAAATTCCAGGGCCGGCTTAACTAATATTTATTTTTAGGGCTCCTGTGAAGAAAATCACCCTGTGTACGTGATTTTTAAATTCTAATACTGAATTATGAAACTACATACAAAAATGATCGAAAACATGTATTTTGTTGTTTTGCCACACTTTGGGCGAATTTTAAATAAACGATCAATTTTCGCCAAAATCGAAGGTCTGCACAAAATAAATTTATAAAATTACATTTTCCTCTCTTATTCAAACTAAAATATTTGTTATACAAAATTTTGCGATTTCATGGTTGATTAATATGAAATAAATAATCAAATATAAATAATTTCAACATCAGATTAAGTAATTTTTATTTCTGAGGTTTCTGTGAAAAAAATCAGTCTGTATACATTTTTCTCAAATTCTGATAATAAATTATGGAACTACATTAAAAAAAACCTCTGCCAATTATGGGATCAAAACTTCCTCACCGTGTGGTGGAGTTTATGACAAAAGTAATTTTTGACGTATTTTGTTTTTTGACGCATTTTGTTTATTTCAACATTTGGACACAATATTATAATGGGTTTGTATATCAGATCCTATTTATAATCTTTCATCACGAATAAATTTTTTTGTAAAGTTAGAAATAGAAATGTTGGGGTCCGGTAGACCCCATTCCAGTGGACAGATTTTGCTCATCAACGAACCCAATCTTTTCCTTGACCTCTAGAACGTGTGCACCAATTTTGAAAGCTTTATTTCAAAAATAGAAAATTTGTGTATCGTCATAATTCGTCGAGAATCATCCAGAAATGCAATAAAAATTTTCAAAAATTTTTTCACGAAAATATATCTTCCTCACTTTTGGTGAGGAAGTAATTAACGAAATTGTTTATTTTTTTATCACAGTACATCAACAAACAGAATTAATAATCATGTCGTTATTAGGAAAGCCGTTGGAAATTTAATTTTACGACAAAGAAAATGTAGGGAGGCAGAAGGCTTTCATTTTGAAAATAAGTTATAAGGTTTTATGTTCTGTGAATTTGTTGTTTATAATGTTCTGTTTATTGGTGTATTGTGATAAAAAAATAAATAATTTTGTTCATTTTTGAATGTAGTTCCACAATTTATTATCAGAATTTGAGAAAAATTTATACAGACTGATTTTTCACAGAAACCTCAGAAATAGAAATTACTTAATCTGATGTTGAACTTATTTATTTTTGATTATTTATTTCATATTAATCATGCATGAAATCACAAAATTTTGTATAACAAATATTTTAGTTTGAATAAGAGAGGAAAATGTAATTTTATAAATTTATTTTGTGCAGACCTTCGATTTTGGCGAAAATTAATCGTTTATTTAAAATTCGCCCAAAGTGTGGCAAAACAACAAAATACATGTTTTCCATCATTTTTGTATGTAGTTTCATAATTCAGTATTAGAATTTAAAAATCACGTACACAGGGTGATTTTTTCCATAGGAGCCCTAAAAATAAAAATTAGTTGAGCCGGCCCTGGAATTTTCTGTCTTTGATTATGCATGTAAATTGACAATTAATAGTATACTATATACCCACAATACGAGCTGATTCTAGTAATTAGTTTAAAAGATATAACCTTGAGAAGTATTGGGCAAAACTCATAAATCACCCTGTAGATCAATAAAAAAAAGGCTCAGGCTTTTTTTAATAGTCATTTCTAATTCTCCTAACACATAACATTCTGTCCCTTTCTTCGTGAATCACCCTGTAAATTTTTTGTTTTGAGCAAGTAGAATTTTTTTGCAACTTTTTATAATTTAGGACATAAAACTTACATCATAATAAGGAAAATGATTGCTCTTACCCCTAATGAATGAAATGAAAATCACCCCTAAAGTTAAAAAAATCAATAATTAACCAAGTACTGAGAATGAATTGATGAAACTTATATTATTCGTGTTTTTGGGGTCGCTGATCACGAATCTGAAGTCAGAAATTAAAAATTTTATGTCCCACCCTCGGTCGATATAAAAGTAGTAAAATGGATGAATTAATTATTTTTTGTTTATTATGAGAAATTAGGACTTTCTTAGCAGATTGTTATATTTTGAGATATATAACTCATCCCCTACTAAGAAAAATAATTGCTCTTACCCCTAAGAGGGTGAAAACCACCCCTAAAGTAAAAAAATCAATAATTGACGAAATACTGACCAAAAAAGGCATTTTGAAGATGATTTTATCCTCTCTAAGGTCAGGTAGGTCAAAATGGCGCAGAGATTGTCAGTTTTTCTATATGCATCCTTAAAGAGTCAATTCAAAAAAAGAAAACGTTAAGAATTAATTTCAAACACGTCTTATCTCTTAAGTTATTATATCTTTATCAAAAAAATTAAAAAGCAACATTTTCCTTAGTTTATTGCCATAATTTTTTGTCTCTAGTACCAGTTAGCTTAAAATTCTTTCCTGCGTGTGATTTAACCTTAAAGCCAAAAAAATTCATTTTTTTAAAAATTTTCATACTACAATAAGTGTAAAACCTTTTAGATAATGCATCCATCACAGTCAAAAAATGTTAAGCGTACCTATTCATAATAAACTGGTGCACAATTGAAGCGGATATTTGGAAAATATGGGCAATATTTGACTCTCAATATTTTTGGGATTAAATGATTAATCTTGATGCGGTTTTTTGTGATCATTAGCAAAATTCATTGGCTTTCGTCCACTGTAAATAGTTTTTGTAAGTTGTAGGTGTTTCTCTTATCTACAGGGTGATTATCCAGGCCCTTACATTTATGTTAAAGTTTATCGTTCTCCCAAATCCCTAAAAAGAATTTGAGATTTTTTTAAGACATGTTCGTTATGATTTATAAGTAATTCTAAAGAACCAATTTGAACCAATTTTAGAGATATCATTTTTTATAGAAAAAATGGCGAAATCTTGGGTTACAGCATTACGATAGCCAATAACATTTTTTTCTACGATATTCAACGCTTCCAGCGCACCCTCTTCGAATGCAAATTAAACAAATCATATAACTTAATGGGAAATTAGTTGACAAGAGTCGAGAATTAATTAAAAGTTTTTATATTTTTTTCCAATCTTCTTATATATTCGGTACTTCGTAAAAAATCTGAAAATAATGTTTCATCAATTTTGATAGAATATTTCAGAATTTTGGACAATATTGCCGAAACGGTTTCAGAATTTTTTAGTTATCTCTGTTATTAATCGAGATACATCATTTGTGATTGAGAGAGCCACGATTCATAAATTAGTTTGAAACTATCACAGTCTAAGGAGATATGTTGTTATGAATAAGACGGATCAATCTTTTTCTACCATTGGCGCACTGAAAATGTTTTCAAGGGGGTCAAAAGTATGTTTTTTAAAATATTTCAGTGTTTTTTTTTCATCAAAGTTTTCAGCCCCTTGTAACTCGGCGACAATTAAAGCAAAAACAACGTTTTAGGAGGGTTCTTTGGGTTTTCAATGATCTACACGTTCCAATAATCTACTTTTTTCTTCAAAACCCCTAAGTTGGGGTGAAACTCACCCCCAACGAAAATGCACCCTTACTCCTTTTTTAATATTTCATATTTGACTCATTTTGAATCAAATTAACCAAAAATATTGGAATTTTCTCGTGCCACTGATAAAATGGTAAAAATTTCTGAAAAACGTGAAAGTTCTCTTCAATTCTTCAAAGTAATTGCCTTGAAAATGGAGTCAGCAATGTCCCTGTATATTTTTTGTTTTGAGCAAGTAGAATTTTTTTGCAACTTTTTATAATTTAGGACATAAAACTTACATCATAATAAGGAAAATGACTGCTCTTACCCCTAATGAATGAAAATCACCCCTAAAGTTAAAAAAATCAATAATTAACCAAGTACTGAGAATGAATTGATGAAACTTATATTATTCGTGTTTTTGGGGTCGCTGATCACGAATCTGAAGTCAGAAATTAAAAATTTTATGTCCCACCCTCGGTCGATATAAAAGTAGTAAAATGGATGAATTAATTATTTTTTGTTTATTATGAGAAATTAGGACTTTCTTAGCAGATTGTTACATTTTGAGATATAAAACTCATCCCCTACTAAGAAAAATAATTGCTCTTACCCCTAAGAGGGTGAAAACCACCCCTAAAGTAAGAAAATCAATAATTATTGACGAAATACTGACCAAAAAAGGCATTTTGAAGATGATTTTATCCTCTCTAAGGTCAGGTAGGTCAAAATGGCGCAGAGATTGTCAGTTTTTCTATATGCATCCTTAAAGAGTCAATTCAAAAAAAGAAAACGTTAAGAATTAATTTCAAACACGTCTTATCTCTTAAGTTATTATATCTTTATCAAAAAAATTAAAAAGCAACATTTTCGTTAGTTTATTGCCATAATTTTTTGTCTCTAGTACCAGTTAGCTTAAAATTCTTTCCTGCGTGTGATTTAACCTTAAAGCCAAAAAAATTCATTTTTTCAAAAATTTTCATACTACAATAAGTGTAAAACCTTTTAGATAATGCATCCATCATAGTCAAAAAATGTTAAGCGTACCTATTCATAATAAACTGGTCCCCAATTGAAGCGGATATTTGGAAAATATGGGCAATATTTGACTCTCAATATTTTTGGAATTAAATGATTAATCTTGATGCGGTTTTTTGTGATCATTAGCAAAATTCATTGGCTTTTGTCCACTGTAAATAGTTTTTGTAAGGTGTTTCTCTTATCTACAGGGTGATTATCCAGGCCCTTACATTTATGTTAAAGTTTATCGTTCTCCCAAATCCCTAAAAAGAATTTGAGATTTTTTTAAGACATGTTCGTTATGATTTATAAGTAATTCTAAAGAACCAATTTGAACCAATTTTAGAGATATCATTTTTTATAGAAAAAATGGCGAAATCTTGGGTTACAGCATTACGATAGCCAATAACATTTTTTTCTACGATATTCAACGCTCCCAGCGCACCCTCTTCGAATGCAAATTAAACAAATCATATAACTTAATGGGAAATTAGTTGACAAGAGTCGAGAATTAATTAAAAGTTTTTATATTTTTTTCCAATCTTCTTATATATTCGGTACTTCGTAAAAAATCTGAAAATAATGTTTCATCAATTTTGATAGAATATTTCAGAATTTTGGACAATATTGCCGAAACGGTTTCAGAATTTTTTAGTTATCTCTGTTATTAATCGAGATACATCATTTGTGATTGAGAGAGCCACGATTCATAAATTAGTTTGAAACTATCACAGTCTGAGGAGATATATCGGTATGAATAAGACGGATCAATCTTTTTCTACCATTGGCGCACTGAAAATGTTTTCAAGGGGGTCAAAAGTATGTTTTTTAAAATATTTCAGTGTTTTTTTTTCATCAAAGTTTTTAGCCCCTTGTAACTCGGCGACAATTAAAGCAAAAACAACGTTTTAGGAGGGTTCTTTGGGTTTTCAATGATCTACACGTTCCAATAATCTACTTTTTTCTTCAAAACCCCTAAGTTGGGGTGAAACTCACCCCCAACGAAAATGCACCCTTACTCCTTTTTTAATATTTCATATTTGACTCATTTTGAATCAAATTAACCAAAAATATTGGAATTTTCTCGTGCCACTGATAAAATGGTAAAAATTTCTGAAAAACGTGAAAGTTCTCTTCAATTCTTCTAAGTAATTGCCTTGAAAATGGAGTCAGCAATGTCCCTGTATATTTTTTGTTTTGAGCAAGTAGAATTTTTTTGCAACTTTTTATAATTTAGGACATAAAACTTACATCATAATAAGGAAAATGACTGCTCTTACCCCTAATGAATGAATGAATGAAAATCACCCCTAAAGTTAAAAAAATCAATAATTAACCAAGTACTGAGAATGAATTGATGAAACTTATATTATTCATGTTTTTGGGGTCGCTGATCACGAATCTGAAGTCAGAAATAAAAAATTTTATGTCTCACCCTCGGTCGATATAAAAGTAGTAAAATGGATGAATTAATTATTTTTTGTTTATTATGAGAAATTAGGACTTTCTTAGCAGATTGTTACATTTTGAGATATAAAACTCATCCCCTACTAAGAAAAATAATTGCTCTTACCCCTAAGAGGGTGAAAACCACCCCTAAAGTAAGAAAATCAATAATTATTGACGAAATACTGACCAAAAAAGGCATTTTGAAGATGATTTTATCCTCTCTAAGGTCAGGTAGGTCAAAATGGCGCAGAGATTGTCAGTTTTTTTTATATGCATCCTTAAAGAGTCAATTCAAAAAAAGAAAACGTTAAGAATTAATTTCAAACACGTCTTATCTCTTAAGTTATTATATCTTTATCAAAAAAATTAAAAAGCAACATTTTCCTTAGTTTATTGCCATAATTTTTTGTCTCTAGTACCAGTTAGCTTAAAATTCTTTCCTGCGTGTGATTTAACCTTAAAGCCAAAAAAATTCATTTTTTCAAAAATTTTCATACTACAATAAGTGTAAAACCTTTTAGATAATGCATCCATCACAGTCAAAAAATGTTAAGCGTACCTATTCATAATAAACTGGTGCACAATTGAAGCGGATATTTGGAAAATATGGGCAATATTTGACTCTCAATATTTTTTGAATTAAATGATTAATCTTGATGCGGTTTTTTGTGATCATTAGCAAAATTCATTGGCTTTCGTCCACTGTAAATAGTTTTTGTAAGGTGTAGGTGTTTCTCTTATTTACAGGGTGATTATCCAGGCCCTTACATTTATGTTAAAGTTTATCGTTCTCCCAAATCCCTAAAAAGAATTTGAGATTTTTTTAAGACATGTTCGTTATGATTTATAAGTAATTCTAAAGAACCAATTTGAACCAATTTTAGAGATATCATTTTTTATAGAAAAAATGGCGAAATCTTTACATTTTGGGTTACAGCATTTTAATACGATCGCCAATAAAATTTTTTTCTACGATATTCAACGCTCCCAGCGCACCCTCTTCGAATGCAAATTAAACAAATTATATAACTTAATGGGAAATTAATTGACAAGAGTCAAGAATTAATTAAAAGTTTTTGTATTTTTTTCCAATCTTCTTATATTCGGTGCTTCGTCAAAAATCTGAAAATAATGTTTCATCAATTTTGATAGAATATTTCAGAATTTTGGACAATATTGCCGAAACGGTTTCAGAATTTTTTAGTTATCTCTGTTATTAATCGAGATACATCATTTGTGATTGAGAGAGCCACGATTCATAAATTAGTTTGAAACTATCACAGTCTAAGGAGATATGTTGTTATGAATAAGACGGATCAATCTTTTTCTACCATTGGCGCACTGAAAATGTTTTCAAGGGGGTCAAAAGTACGTTTTTTAAAATATTTCAGTGTTTTTTTTTCATCAAAGTTTTCAGCCCCTTGTAACTCGGCGACAATTAAAGCAAAAACAACGTTTTAGGAGGGTTCTTTGGGTTTTCAATGATCTACACGTTCCAATAATCTACTTTTTTCTTCAAAACCCCTAAGTTGGGGTGAAACTCACCCCCAACGAAAATGCACCCTTACTCCTTTTTTAATATTTCATATTTGACTCATTTTGAATCAAATTAACCAAAAATATTGGAATTTTCTCGTGCCACTGATAAAATGGTAAAAATTTCTGAAAAACGTGAAAGTTCTCTTCAATTCTTCTAAGTAATTGCCTTGAAAATGGAGTCAGCAATGTTCCTCACATAACGCCTCGTTTTGGTCTACAAAACTGAGACGACTTTAATTTTTATTATTAATATCATTATTCTAAAAAAATTTTGAGTATCATAGCAGTCCACTTTTAGGCGTGTTATTGGATTTGTAATCCTCTCGGCCGCAAGCCGTCCTCCGCGACATTGCCTGGCTCAGAATTTAAATCAAGGCTGGGATAGGCCAAGTTCCCCACGCATTCCGATCACTTTCGTGAGGATTTTCCAAAACTTCGATAATTAATCGAAATTAACTACAAGCCATCTAAAGTTCAACAAACCAGCGATTTATTGATCGGTTTAATTCAAATCACGTTTATAGGTTTTGGCACATGTCACAATCTGACATAGAAGCGTAGGTTAATAATCATAAGTCGTTAGCGATTAGCGTAATAACAAAGTGGATTTTTTTTCGTCGTACGGCCATCAGTCAAAACAGCAGACGATTTCAAATGAGGTAACAGTTAATGCAAGATACCCGGCGATTGTATAATGGTCCATTATGAGTTGTCTCTGGCTTATTGTTAACCATTAGATATCTCACTTAACGTAGGTAACGTTAAAAAGCCCGGAGTTTAATAAAGAGATGTCCATCAGTTTTTGACACGGCGCCCCAGGCTTTCTGCTGGATTGGAATTTTTCAAACGAGTAAAGTTAAAAGTAAAAGGCGTCGCGGCGCCCTCTATAACAGCGCTCAGCTTAAAGTTGCCAGTTTTTTTCCCATTGCAATACCTTCCTTTACATAATTTTTCCAAAAAAAATTGTTTTAAGTAACTTAACACACACTTGGATGCACTCGAACGAAACAAAAAGGGAAACATTTGGCAAACGTTTCCTGCACACCCAGGACTTTTTCCATCCCCGCCGAAACAAATGCAAAAATGCAATTCGCAGCGATAAATCAAGAACAACCCTTCACCGACAGCCCCCAGGATCCGATCCTGTCCTGCGCCGCTCGATAAACGGCATCGGGCGTCTCTCTCCAGCCACCCCTAGCCGTGGGGGTTGGAAAGAAACGCCCGACCACAAATAGAAACTCAGGTTATAGTCTCGACAATGCACCATGCCCGGCCGCAAGGAAAGTGAAATGAACACACAGCAAGCCACGGAAAACAAAAGTTAACGCTAATGGTTTTGTTTAATAATAATTTATAATCGCTATCGCATATGCTTTGAAGGATCTCGAATAGTAAAACAAATGAATAATTGTGAATGCATCGCCTACTACGGATTTTGAGCGAGGTTAGATATCTCAATGGTGTAGCAGCACTAGCAGCAGGAGTCGCTTTAAGTAAAGGCCTACTAGACTTCGCTCTGTGCGGTCGTGTGACGAGAATACTTCACGCGGAAAGCTCGCGGTTCGCGATTGTTTAATTACGTGTTTTTTAAGTGGTGTTTTGATTTCTGTGTCTGGTGTCGGGCTCGGCTGAAATAAGGGGCTGATTTTGGGACCACATTCCGTGAGTTTTGCTTGTTTTTGTTATTTTTTGAAAATATTTTTTTCAACCCTTAACGTACTGAGAGAGTATTTGTTGGGTAAGCTTACGAAAATTGAAGCGGCCAAGAAATATAAAAAGGGATGAAAGGGAGGAAATCCTCGCACGACAATTAAATGTTTAATTTTTAAAGCAAGGGTAAATTTTTACACTTAGTATATACTCTTGTATTCTCTAGCCAACCCTTTGTTGGGTAAGGGTTTGTTTAATTTAAAAAAAATTGAAGCGGTCAAAAATACAAAATATGAAAAAAGCCAGGAAATCCTCACATTAACGTTTAATTTAAAAGTAAATATTTGCCACTTCTTCTCTATCCAAACCTTTGTAGGGTAGGCCTTGCTTAATTTCCAAAAATTGAAGCGGTCAAAAAATACAATAAAAGAAAAAAGGCAGAAAATTCTCACACGATAATTAAATGTTTAATTTTAAAAGCAATAGTAATAATATGTATTCTCTATCCAAATATTTGTTTGCTATGCTTTTAACCTAATTTAAAAAAAAATTGAAGCGGTCAAAAAACACAAAAAAGGAAAAAAGACAGAAAATCGGCACACAACAATTAAAGGTTTCATTTTAAAAACAAAAGCAATGGCTTGTCACATATCCTTATATTCCCTTTTCAAACATTTATGGAGTAGGCTATTGCCTAGTTTTTAAAAAAATTGAAAGGGCCACAAAATACAAAAAAGAAAAAAGGGACAAAAACTTCTTACAAAAAATTAAATAATAATAAATTATTAAATGTCTCATTTTAAAACTAATTACAGTAAATACTTGCCACTTATCATACCCTTGTATTCTCTATTCAAACGTTTGCTGGGTAAGCTTCTGCATAATTTAAAAAAAAATTGAAGAGGCCACAAAATACAAAAAAGGAAAAGAGACCAAAAATCCTCCAAGAGAATTAAATGTCTTATTTTAATAGCGATTATAGCAAATATTTGCCACTTATCATCATCTATTCAAACGTTTGCTGGGTAAGCTTCTGCCTAATTAAAAAAAAAATTGAGGACACAAAATACAAAAAAGGAAAAGAGACAAGAAATACCCACATGACAATTAAATATTTAATTTTAAAAGCAATAGTAAATATTTGCCACTTATTATTTATCTCTGTATTTTTTTTATTGGGTAGGTTTTGCCTAATTTAAAAAAAATTGAAGCGGTCAAAAAATACAAAAAAGGAAAAAAGACAGAAAATCGACACACAACAATTAAAGGTTTCATTTTAAAAACAAAAGCAATGGTTTGTCACATATTCTTATATTCCCTTTTCAAACCTTTATGGGGTAGGCTATTGCCTTGGCTATTGCCTAATTTTTAAAAAAATTGAAAGGGCCACAAAATACAAAAAAGAAAAAAGGGACAAAAACTTCTTACAAAAAATTAAATAATAATAAATTATTAAATGTCTCATTTTAAAAGTAATTGCAGTAAATACTTGCCACTTATCATACCCTTGTATTCTCTATTCAAACGTTTGCTGGGTAAGCTTCTGCATAATTTAAAAAAAAAATTGAAGAGGCCACAAAATACAAAAAAGGAAAAGAGACCAAAAATCCTCCAAGAGAATTAAATGTCTTATTTTAATAGCGATTATAGCAAATATTTGCCACTTATCATCATCTATTCAAACGTTTGCTGGGTAAGCTTCTGCCTAATTAAAAAAAAAATTGAGGACACAAAATACAAAAAAGGAAAAGAGACAAGAAACACCCACATGACAATTAAATATTTAATTTTAAAAGCAATAGTAAATATTTGCCACTTATTATTTATCTCTGTATTTTTTTTATTGGGTAGGTTTTTGCCTAATTTAAAAAAATTGAAGCGGCCAAAAATACAAAAAAAAAAGAAAGAAAGATAGAGCATCTTCACACGATAATAAATATTTAATTTTAAAAGAGATAGTGAATATTAGAGTTATTTTCATATGTCCTTGTATTCTCTATCCAAACCTTTGTTGGGTAGGCTATTTGTCTAATTTACAAAAAATTGAAGCGATCAAAAATACAAAATATGAAAAAAGCCAGGAAATCCTCACATTAACGTTTAATTTAAAAGTAAATATTTGCCACTTCTTCTCTATCCAAACCTTTGTAGGGTAGGCCTTGCTTAATTTCCAAAAATTGAAGCGGTCAAAAAATACAAAAAAAAAAGAAGAAAGGCAGAAAATTCTCACGCGATAATTAAATGTTTAATTTTAAAGGCAATAGTAATAATATGTATTCTCTACTCGAATATTTGTTGGGTATGCTTTTACCTAATTTAAAAAAAATTGAAGCGGTCAAAAAATACAAAAAGGAAAAAAGACAGAAAATCGGCACACAACAATTAAAGGTTTCATTTTAAAACAAAAGCAATGGTTTGTCACATATCCTTATATTCCCTTTTCAAACCTTTATGGGGTAGGCTATTGCCTAATTTTTAAAAAAATTGAAAGGGCCACAAAATACAAAAAAGAAAAAGGGGACAAAAACTTCTTACAAAAAATTAAATAATAATAAATTATTAAATGTCTCATTTTAAAAGTAATTACAGTAAATACTTGCCACTTATCATACCCTTGTATTCTCTATTCAAACGTTTGCTGGGTAAGCTTCTGCATAATTTAAAAAAAAATTGAAGAGGCCACAAAATACAAAAAAGGAAAAGAGACCAAAAATCCTCCAAGAGAATTAAATGTCTTATTTTAATAGCGATTATAGCAAATATTTGCCACTTATCATCATCTATTCAAACGTTTGCTGGGTAAGCTTCTGCCTAATTAAAAAAAAATTGAGGACACAAAATACAAAAAAGGAAAAGAGACAAGAAATACCCACATGACAATTAAATATTTAATTTTAAAAGCAATAGAAAATATTTGCCACTTATTATTTATCTCTGTATTTTTTTTATTGGGTAGGTTTTTGCCTAATTTAAAAAAAATTGAAGCGGTCAAAAAATACAAAAAAGGAAAAAAGACAGAAAATCGACACACAACAATTAAAGGTTTCATTTTAAAAACAAAAGCAATCGTTTGTCACATATTCTTATATTCCCTTTTCAAACCTTTATGGGGTAGGCTATTGCCTCGGCTATTGCCTAATTTTTAAAAAAATTGAAAGGGTCACAAAATACAAAAAAGAAAAAAGGGACAAAAACTTCTTACAAAAAATTAAATAATAATAAATTATTAAATGTCTCATTTTAAAAGTAATTGCAGTAAATACTTGCCACTTATCATACCCTTGTATTCTCTATTCAAACGTTTGCTGGGTAAGCTTCTGCATAATTTAAAAAAAATTGAAGAGGCCACAAAATACAAAAAAGGAAAAGAGACCAAAAATCTTCCAAGAAAATTAAATGTCTTATTTTAATAGCGATTATAGCAAATATTTGCCACTTATCATCATCTATTCAAACGTTTGCTGGGTAAACTTCTGCATAATTTAAAAAAAATTGAAGAGACCACAAAATACAAAAAAGGAAAAAGACAAAAAGTCATCACAAGAAAATTAAATGTTTTATTTTAAAAGCAATTAGAGTAAATATTTGCTATTTATCATACCCTTGTATTCTCTATCCAAACGTTTGTTGAAATCTTCTGCCTAATTTTAAAAAAATGAATAAGACGCAGAGTAAAAAAAGGAAAAGAGGCAAAAAATACCCACATGACAATTAAATATTTAACGAGATATTTAATTTTAAAAGTAATAGTAAATATTTGCCCCTTATCCTTCATCTCTGGATTTTTTTTAGTTGGGTAGGTTTTTGCCTAATTTAAAAGAACTGAAGCGGCCAAAAATGAAAAAAAAAGAAGAAAGATAGAAAATCTTCACGCGCTAATAAATGTTTAATTTTAAAAGAAATAGTAAATATTAGTCACTTATCATATGTCCTCGTATTCTCTATCCAAACCTTTGTTGGGTAGGCTATGCCTAATTTAAAACAATGAGGCGATCGCAAAATACAAAAAAGAAAAAGAAACAAAAAATCTTCATAAGAAAATTAAATATTTTATATTAAAGGCAATTATAGTGAATATTTGCAATTTATCACACCCTTGTATTCTCTTATCAAACTAAATACAAAAAAGGAAAAAAGGAAAAAATACCTACATGACAATTAAATGTTTAATTTTAAAGGCACTAGTAAATATTTGCCACTTATTATTTATCCCTGTATTTTCTATCCAACCTTTTGTTGGGTAGGCTTTTGCTTTGAAGCAGCCAAAAAATATAAAAAAGGAAAAAACGCAGAAAACCCTCACACGACAATTAATGTTTAATTTTAAAATGGTAAATATTTACCACTTATCATACATTCATGTATTCCCCATCCAAATCTATGTTAGATATACTTTTACCTAATTAAAAGAAAATGAAGCGCTCAAACCTACAAAAAAGGAAAAAAGGCAGTAAACTCGGCACACAACAATTAAAGGTTTAATTTTAAAAGCAAAAGCAATAGTAAATATTTGTCACATATGCTTATATTCTCTTTTCAAACCTTTGCTGGGTAGGTTATTGTCTAATTAAAAAAAATTGAGCGGCCAAAAAATACAAAAAAAGAAGAAGAGCCAAAAAATCTTCACAAGACAATTCAATGTTTTATTTTAAAAGCGATTCTAGTAAATATTTGCCACTTTATTGTACATTGAAACGTTTGTTGGGCAAGCGTCTGCCTAATTTAGAAAAAATTGAAGAGGCCACAAAATACAAAAAAGGAAAAGAGACAATCACAAGAAAATAAAATTGTTTATTTTAAAAACAATATAGTTAATATTTGCCATTTAATATATTGTTGCAAACTTCTGCCTAATTTAAAAAATATTAAAAAGGACACAAAATCTTGCACGAAATAGAAATAAGGAAAAAAGGCAAAAAAATGCATGCCCACATGACAATTGACAATCATTTATCCCTGTATTTTCTTTGTTGGGTAGGTTTTCGCCTAATTTTAAAGAATTTGAAGGAGCGAAAAAATACAAAAAAGGAAAAAAAGGCAGAAAATCCTCACACGACAGTAAATAAGTATATAATTTTAAAAGCAATAGTAAATATTTGTTACTTATCATATATTCTTGTATTCGCTATTCAGACCTTTGTTGGGTAGACTTTTACTTAATATAAAAAAATTGAAGCGGTCAAAAAATACAAAAAGAGAAGAAAGGCAGAAAATTCTCACAGGAGATTGAAATGTCTAACTTTAAAAGCAATAGTAAATATTAGTCACTTATCATATGTCCTTGAATTCTCTATTCAAACACTTGTTGGATAGACTTTGCTTAATTACAAAGAATTGAGACGCATTCAAAACATTTAAAAAAAGGAAACAAGACAGAAAATTAAATGTTTAATTTTAAAAACAATGTTATTTATCCTTGCTTTGACTATCCAAACCTTTGTTGGGTAGGCTTTTGCCTAATTTAAAAATAAATGAAGCGGCTAAAAAATACAGAAAAAGAAAAAAGTTAGAAAACCCTCACTTAAGAGCAATAGTAAATATTTGCCACTTAACACAATATCTTTGTATTATCTATGCAAACCTTCGTTGTGTAGACTTTTGCCTAGGTTTAGAAAAATTAAAGCAACCAAGAAATATAAAAAAGGAAAAAAGACAAAAAAATTTCATACGACAATTAAATATTTAATTATAAACGCTGTTATAAATATTTGTCACTTGTATTATTTATCCGACCTTTGTTGGGTAGGTTTTTGCCTAATTTAAAAAAATAATAAAGCGGCTAAAAAATACGAAAAAGGAAAAAAGACGGTACATGGTGTTTTTCAACGCAATGTTGATTGATTTTCAAGACAACAAAAAATGAAAAAGTCCTTTGGTTTTTGTTAGTCTTACTAAGTAAATAAATTTCTAATATTTAAACGTATCAAAATTGTATGTTCTTTTGTTTCAGATTAAGATTCAAAAAATTATGCAAACAGTGCCCATCGTAGAAAAGTGCTGACGGAAAATGACTCTAATTTGACAAAGTACACAAATACCTTTGCTCAATATCCGAATAAAATTGAGTTTTGTTATTCCAAAAACACATACACGCAACAAAAATGAGTTCCGTGCTGTTGGAGGCGAGGCCCTTCAGGCCCTTCAAATCCAGCGAAGAGTACCTCTACGCGATGAAGGAAGACTTGGCCGAATGGCTCCAAACTATGTACCCGCATTTGAATATTGCCGTTGATAATTTTATGGAGAGACTGGAGACTGGAGTGGCCTTATGCGAGGTAAGACATATAGTAGCGTAGGTAATGTAGTTAGTAGGCGCGTTGTATTATTTTCATGGTAACATAGCAATACAACAAATTAAAAAATACTTTCAAATAAGAATACCTCCCTTATTATAAAGTTTTGATCGGAATTAACAAGTTTAGTACGACGACTACTAATTATTCAATATTAAAAAAGGAAAGCGTCATTTTCGAAAACACCCTGTATATTTTATATAACGGAAGCTTTACTTACTATAGGCACTGCTTAAATTTAAATGAGCGTTCACCAATAGGTGTGAATATACAAAAAAATTATTATTGCTATTACTTTTTTTACTTGTCCACAAAAACAATTTGTTGTTACAATTAATCCGTGATTGCCTGTTAAACATTGCGTGAAATGGTAAGATACGATTTGACCAGTGCCAGTGTCATAATTAATTCCTTTGAACTACTGTAGCATTAAATTGCCTTAGGCCGCGATGTTCGTTACTTTAATTTAAATACATTATCATTAGGAATGATTCATTTTGTTTAAACGCGGTGGGATTGCCCCAGGAATACGATATTTACGAGAACTTTAGCAGAAAGCGAAATTATCGTAGAAAGGAATTTTACAGAAAAAATTTAATTTTAAGTAAGAGCTGTGGGAAAATTTAATTTTCTTCGACATGAATGACACTCGACAGTTTTACTTGCCTAGGCTGCGTTGAAAAGTCACAAATATTACCGCAAATTAATTTTACAGCGTTGCCAGTTATCCGAAAATTTTTCTTTTTTTAGGGACAAAATACATGATAGGCATAATAGACACCGAAATATGGGTCTTGACCAAAGCCAAAGAACACTGAACTTTTCCAAGAAAAAATGTTTTTTGGAATATCGTGCAGCTGACGCGGTAACTTTCGAAAACACTTTTCTATTTAAATAAAACTTGGAGAAACACGTGCTTAAACAGTTGCCAAAACGTATTCCATGGCCAGTTTGATATTAATTTTTACCCAACTAACTAAGTGACGGAATTCATTATAATTTCCCTGCGGTTAAATAGGTCTGTTGACTACTATTAAACAAACCACGAAAATTGCAATTCCTATGATCCTAGTAGTACTTTTTTATTGTTTATAATATTGTCGTTCCAGATAGAGATAAAACAAGCGAACAATAGAACATTTAGCGATATTTTCGATACTTATCTAAATCTGCAATATTATATATTTATTGTATCTCATTCACTTCGATTTGAATTAATTAACATATCGTCGTCATCGAGATAACCGAATAATTGCTACATGTCCTCTATCACGTACCTATGTGTATTTTTCACTTAAAATTTATACATTTTTGAACTTTGGATGTGCGGATGTCAGAGAACGATTACCAGAGCGTACGCACAGAGCATTATCTCGTCACAGAAAATAAATCAGTTTGGAGGAAAGGCATCTACAAAACAAACTTATTTGTCTGTTTTAATAATTTAATTGTAAAAATAGAAGAAACGTTGGTCCATCGAGCCGGATCAAATAATAAAAAAAATGATACTGTGAATGAAGACAAATAAAAAACAACACATAGTAAAAATGAAGAAACACAATTTAATATAACGATTCAATAGGACTGAAATTTGGCTTTCTTTTGCTAACACAAGTACAAGAATATTAGAAGTAGTAATAAAGATCCTGCTGCAGGAAATAGTCATCTTTTGTTTGTTGTCATGGCGACGCCGACGGTTTCATCTACTAAACAATGCTAACACATGTACTTCAAGGTTTTTGCATTATTTATGCATTTTATGGTTGTTACCATAGAAGTATACTATTATTGTTAATTTCTTAGATGTCTTATCAAGCTTATGCCTCTATCCTGCTATTGCGAAACGGAATATTGACCATAATTGGTCATGAAAAATATATGAATATAAATTATTATTATTGTTTATATTTATATTGTTTTTTTTTTAAATTTAAGATCTGTTAATATAAAATTAATTGATATCAATATACAGAGCACTGTTACCACAAGCAAATGATAACGTTAACTTCTTTGTTGTTTGGTCGGACGAGAGCCTGAACGGTGACGTCAGCTTCTTTGTGAGATGTTTTTGGTCGGACGAGCACCTGAACGGTGACGTCAGTTTCTTTGTAAGATGTATTTGGTCGGACGAGAACCTGAACGGTGACATGAGTTTCTTTGTAAAAGGATTACACTTCCTGATACGGAAAATTAAGTTCGTTTTACCCGGGAAGTAAGTTCGCCATAATTACTCGTGTCGTCGTCAAAAATGCAAATTTGTACGAATCATTTATACCAATAATAGAACAATTATATCGAGTTATTAAGTAGGTCGGCCCGTATCGATTCTTGCAACAACCTATACACTCATTGATTTTATTCTTCACAGTGGATACCCATAAATATCTCTTATTCTTTATGCATCGTTGTCTGTCGAAATTCTACGTATCCTACGTTACGAAACAATAAAAAAAAGTGTCAACACCGTTTTCAATATTCTGTAAATTACTTTGTTGTCCTAATAGTACTTGCAAATTATCGTTGCGAAAAATATGCAAATGGCGCTCATAGTCATAGTAAAAGAATATTTGGCGAATTTTAAGTAGGTACGTAAGTGATGTTGAAGTCGTGTTTTACAACAATGAGAACGAAATTGGATTAGCATAGATATTTAACAAGTAAAGTGGGAGCTACAAAAATTTTCTTTATTTAATTTATTCTAAAAATCGGTTGTTGTCTTTATACGGTCTAGCACACTTAACTCGCGTCTCATTAATTATGCCCCAGTTTCAAAAGTACTAAGCTTGAGAGTGTTGTTCAGAATCCTTATTCCCTACTCCTTTTTCTCCCAGCTTCGTTATTTTTAGCACATCCACATTTTCAACGTTGTACTTGCAAACAATTGACCTATCGCGATTAACGTAAAAGTAACATACGCCTAAACGGTCGATTGGATATATTACTTATCTATAACAAGCACAATTTTCTCCTGATTGCCAACCGTTGAGAAATTAATTGGTTTGTTGTGGCAGAGTTTCATCACATTGTTTTAGCAAAACTGCCTTTCATAATTGGTAAGCCAATCCTCCGCAAAAATGAGCATTCCCTAGTTTATTTGATGCCAGTGGACGTACAAGGTGAACACGTAAAGCGCAGATCTACTGCATTATTGAGAAGATAAATTGATCGGCTGACATGTTTTGATACAGTTATGAGGGATGACGTTCAATCTCTAATGAGAAGCTATCTACAATATTTATACGGATAATAAAACAACACAAACCAGTGCAAGTTCTCCGTAATTATAGTTTAATTTTTGTTGTTTGGTCGGACGAGATCCGGAACGGTGACGTCAGTTTCTTTGTAAGATGTATTTGGTCGGACGAGAACCTGAACGGTGACATTAGTTTATTTGCAAAATCTGCTTGATCGGACCAGAACCTAAACGGTGACGTCTAAGCAATAATTTAATTTGTAGGCAAAAAATTATCGAACTTACCGATTCAATAACATTATTATAAATATTATAAACAATATCTAAGGGACTTTTTGGAGGAATCACCAACTGTAGGAAATTTTCTATCGTACGTCAGATCCACCACTTGTTGAGGCATGTTTTTTGAATTTTTTACTTCTCCAAACATTTTATATCAAGATTATAGAAGAACTTAAATGAAGATGCATTAGATTAGAAGAAAAAACAGCCAAAACAGCTAGAGAAAGACAGATAATCTAAGACCTTCTTGGAGAGAACTTTCCGTCCCGACAAAAATCTCTATGAGACGCTATCTACAATACTTAGAGTACTCTATAAATGATAATAAACCATCAGAAACTAGTGTAAGTTCCTCATAATTACAGTAAAATAATCAGAACGAAACAGAATACACAATAAATATCACAAATCCTAACAAGTCCTTCTTCGGAACCAGACAAAGCAACTAAAATTCATCTGAAGCTGATTATCTATCTATCTATTGTTACTATAAATTTTTGTAAGATCTATACGGTAATATAAGTGATAACGTTAACTTCTTTGTTGTTTGGTCGGACGAGAACCTGAACGGTGACATTAGTTTCTTTGAAAAATCTGCTTGGTCGGACCAGAACCTAAACGGTGATGTCTAAAGAGCCTAACCAATCATTTAATTTGAAAATAAAAAATTATCGAATTTACCGATTTAATAACATTATTATAGATATTATAAAGAATATCTAAGGCACTTTACTTTGTAAGAATCATCTTGTTGAGGCATATTTTTGGAATTTTTACTCCTGCAAAAAATTTTTCAAGCCATTTTGTCTATAAGAAGAATTCTATTATGAATTTTTTTAAATTGCTGTTTGAAGATGTTAGAGTACAAAATATGGGCGTATATATCAAAATTATAGAAGGCCTTAAATCAAGATGCAATAGATAAGAAGAAAAAAACAACCAAAACAGCTAGAGGAAGAAAGATGAACTATAAACTTTTTGGAGGGAACTTCCTGATGCTATGGATCGAAATATGTTTTCAATCTCTATGAGAAGCTATCTGCAATACTTAGAGTACTCTATAGAGGGTAATAAAACAGCAGAAACTAGTGCATGTTCTCCGTAATTTCGTTAACGTTAACTTCTTTGTTGTTTGGTCGGACGAGAACCTGAACGGTGGCGTCAACTTCTTTGTAAGATAAATTAAGTCGTACGAGAACCTGAACGGTGACGTTAGCTTCTTTATAAAATATATTTGGTCGGACCAGAACCTGAACGGTGACATTCGTTTCTCTGGAAAATCTGACGTCTAAGCAACCATTTAATTTGAAGGTAAAAAATTATCGAATTTGATTCAATAGCATTATTATACAGAATATCTAAGGGACTTTTTGGAGGAATCACCAACTGTAAGAAATTCTCTATCGTATATCAAATCCACCACTTCTAGAGGCATATTTTTTTAATTTTTACTTCACCAAAATTTTTTTTAAGCCGTTTTGTTTATAAAAATAGTCCTTTTATGAATCTTTAACAAATTGTCATTTTGAAGATGTTAAGAGTACAAAATATGGGCGTATATTAATTATATCAAGATTTTAGAAGAACTTAAATCAAGATGCAATAGATTAGAAGAAAAAAACAGTAAAAACAGCTAGAGGAAGAAAAATGAACTATGTACTTTTTGGAGGGAACTTCCTGATGCTATGGATCGAAATATATTTTCAATCTCTATGTGAACCTATCTACAATACTTCGAGTACTTTATATAGAGGATAATAAAACAGCACAAACCAGTGCAAGTTCTCCGTACTAACTAAGTAAGATAATCAGAGCGAAACAGAATACACAATAAATATCACAAATCCTAACAAGCCCTTCTTTGGAACCAGACAAAGTAACTAAAATTCATCTCGAAGCTGATTACCACTATCCCTTGTTACTATAAATTTTTGTAATATCTATTAGGTAAGATAAATGATAATGTCAACATGTTTGTTGTTTGGTCGGACGAGAACCTGAACGGTGACGTCAGTTTCGTTGCAAGATGTATTTGGTCGGACGAGAACCTGAACGGTGATTTTAGTTTCTTTGCGAAATCTGTTTGATCGGACCAGAACCTAAACGGTGACGTCTAGGTAATCATTTAATTTGAAGATAAAACATTATCGAACTTACCGATTCAATAACTTTATTATAGATATTATAAAGAATGTCTAAGGGACTTTATTTTGGAGGAATCACCAACTGTAGGAAACTTTCTATCGTACATCAGATCCGTCACTTGTTGAGGCATATTTTTGGAATTTTTACTCCTGCAAAAATTTGTTAAAGTCATTTTGTTTATAAAAAGAGTCCTATTATGAATTTTTAAAAATTGCCATTTGAAAATGTTAAAGAACAAAATATGGGCATATATTAATTATATCAAGATAATAGAAGAACTTAAATCAAAATGCGATAGATTAGAAGAAAAAAATATCAAAACAGCTAGAAGAAGAAACTTAGAACTTCTTGCAGGGACTCCTAATGTTATGAATCGAAATATATTTTTAATCTCTATGAAAAGCTATGTAAAATACTTAGAGTACTCTATATAGAGGATAATAAAACAGATCTCCATACTTACAGTAAGATAATCAGAACGAAACAGAATACACTATGAATTTTTGTAAGATCTATTTGGTCGGACGAGAACCTGAACGGTGACATTAGTTTCTTTGCAAAATCTGTTTGATCGGACCAGAACCTAAACGGTGACGTCTAAGAGTCTACGCAATCATTTAATTTGGAAGTAAAAAATTATCGAACTTACCTATTCAATAACACTATTATAAATAATACTATAAAGAATATCTAGGGACTTTTTGGAGCAATTACCAACTGTAGGAAATGTTCTATCGTACACTAAATCCACCACTTACTCAGACATATTTCATGAATTTTTCCTTCTCCAAAAATTTTTTGAAGCCATTTTGTTTATAATAAGAATCCTTTATGAATGTTTAACAAGGTGTCATTTTGAGGATGTTAGAGTACAAAATATGGACGTATATTAATTATATCAAAATTATAGAAGCACTTAAATCAAATCCCCGTAAGTATGATAATTAGAATTAACAGAATACACAATAATTATCACAAATCCCAACGAGCCCTTCTTCGAAACCAGACAAAGGAACTAAAATTCATCTGAAGCTGATTACCATTATCCATTTTTACTATAAATTTTTGTAAGATCTATTGGGTAACATAAGTGATAACGTTCACTTATTTGTTATTGGGTCGGACGAGAACCTAAACGGTGTTGTCAGTTTCTTTGTAAGATGCATTTGGTCGGACGAGAACCTGAACGGTAACATTAGTTTCCTTGCGAAATCTGCTTGGTCGGACCAGAACCTAAACGGTGACGTCTAAATAATCATTTAGTTTGAAGAAGAAAGATGAACTAAGACCTTCTTGGAGAGAACTTCTTGACGATGTAATGAATCGAAATGTATTTTCAATCAGTATCAGAAACTATCTACAATTTTTAGAGTACTCTATAGAAGATACGCATGCGCCAGTTTTTCGCAATATAATAGAGGAAAAGCAGAACAAAGTGGGATACACAATAAATATCACAAGTCCTAACAAGCACTTCTTTAGAATCAGTCATAGCATCTAACAATTCATCTGAACCTTCCCAAATAATAAAGATCTGTTGAAATCTACTAAATAATAACCTAAAAATAACTGTTTACAATAAAAAATAGTCATTTTCATTATTTTACGAAAACATAGATAACATTCCACTCCAATTAATAATTATTTATCGCAATTCTGGTGATTGTGAGAGGTTTGGACAGACTAAAATCATTTCAAGTATAAGTAGTTATACACAAAAACGTGAAAACTTCAACGCTTTATCCAACCAAGTGCCTAGCAATAAAATTAAAATAAAAGTAATATTTAACACCTGTCTTTGTACTTAAGATATAGAAGGGATGAGAACCAAAATGCGCCTGCTCTAAATTATTTTCTCATTCACCCAAACACTCATAAGTCTTAAAATTCTTAGAAAGTGTTAATGGCAGGCATATGTTTACTTTGCTATATCCATGAATAAAAGTAGCTCCTAGACGCCGTGTCTTACCATGTCCTTACCAAGGCACTCCGCATACCTTTGGAGGTGATCTTTTTTATGTGGGTCAATCCACACACAAACCTGCACACGTCCAAACAGTACTTACTTGGCGTGCCTACTCGGGTCGGTTTTTTTCCTGCAGTTCACCCTGTACCGCATGTACCTATCTAAGAGGCAAACCCACAGAATTGTCGAAAATGGAATGACAAGTTCTTTATTCTCCTCATGACTCACTCGGCGATTATTTTTACAAACTAACTGTACGATTTGCTATAATGCTCGTCGACATTATAGGTAAATATACAGAAGTATACATTATAATTAATTATACCACCGTGCTTATTTAGCGTTTGAAAAAACGTAATGTAAACAGAAGTTCAAGTTTTTTATGCTAATGCTCGGCCTTATGTTCAAATATCAACATAACTTTATGATAATGTCCGATTTAGCATACACCTTGGGACGGTTGCTGTTTGCCGGCAATGAAAAACGTAGCAAGGCAGCGCGTGTGGCGGTTCGCAATTAAATTGGGGCGGGCTCTATTAGGTTAAGATCGGGAGACTTAGCGGGCCCTAACGCGAAGAATCTCAGTTGCTCAAAAAATTCTGCACCAAAAGTCATTGCCAATAATATCGAATTTTGTAATCGTCTATCTAGACCAGGAGCTCATTTAGGCCTGTAGAATTAGACTATGTGAACGGGAATCTGTAACTAATTCGTTTCAGATAGCCGTAGGTAAAAACAGGTGTATTTAGTTATAAGGAATATACCTCTGCGATTCCTCCCAAATCCAATAAACAGAACATTGTTTAAAAGTCACTTTTATGTGAAAAAATCATGAAATTTGGATTTTTTTAAAATTACAGTAAGACTGCAGTAGATTAATTTTTTTGAATGTTTCTGTTTACTAGGTAATTCCAAACCAGTTAATTTAAGCCCCGGTTGATTTCATTTCATTGATTATTTATTTAAATAATTGCCGAAAACCATCGAAATTTTCGAAAATTTCAAGCATTTTTTACTCTGAAAGGAAAAATGCTAGACTCTTGAAACTTTGGTGGAATATGTGTCTCATTACCCTCAACTTACAAAAAAAAATTCGTTTTAAAATGTTTATTAGTTTTCGAGATATCCTATTTGTTTATAAAACGTCCCAAATGTTTAATGAAAAATTGACCTATTAACGTTATCAAAAATAATTCAACCACAGCTCATTTTTTTCGTCAAGACGTCAATTTTACGAATCTGTTATGGGCGTATCGATTTTCAATAATTTTGACCGTCAAAATGGCGTTAACAACATTGCTACTTTTCGGAGCAGCGTTTTACCAAATAACTTTACAACAAATGAACGTATCTGCACAAATCTTTCATATTTGAGTTGCTGGTGTTTTTCTACAAATTTATAAAAAAAAATTGTTGCTCTGGGACATGTAGGAGCCGAGATAATTTTTTAAATTGTTTAATGCGCCAAACGTTTATTTATTAATATTTATGGCCAAAATTGAAACTGGTTGTTAATAAGATCTTGAATTTTGTGAATTCATCAAGTCCTATTGAAAACGGGCCCTTTTTGAGGTCAAAATATAATTTTTAATAATTAGTGATTTTAGAGCGTCTTCAATTTGTTTGGCTCAAGGGACAGGGGAATTTTTTATCAAACGATTTTCAAATTGGGATAGCGAGAAAAATTCGTCATATCTCCGTTATTTTCCGGCCAATTTCGACGTTTTTTTTTTTAATTTGGGGTAGCTCACGAAAATAATAACAATGGGCATATTTGCAATATCCAAATAATAAACAAATAATTATTATAAACAATTTTTTTTTTTTATTTTTTCTTTTTTGGGCTTATGCAACTTATAATGTGCTAATGTATTAAATATAAATTTATAAAGATTATATAATGGTAACAATGTATGCACAAACTATTTCTCCATCAAACAATATACGATGTTACAGCATTGTTACCATTATATAATCTTTATAAATTTATATTTAATACATTAGCACATTATAAGTTGCATAAGCCCAAAAAAGAAAAAATTAAAAAAAAAAAATTGTTTATAACAATTATTTGTTTATTATTTGGATATTGCAAATGTGCCCATTGTTATTATTTTCGTGAGCTACCCCAAATTACAAAAAAAAAACGTCGGAATTGGCCGGTAAATAATGGAGATATGACGAATTTTTCTCGCTACCCCAATTTGAAACTCGTTTGATCAAAAATTCACCTGTCCCTTGAGCCAAACAAATTGAAGACGCTCTAAAATCACTAATTATTAAAAATTATATTTTGACCTCAAGAAGGGCCCGTTTTCAATAGGACTTGATGAATTCACAAAATTCAAGATCTTATTAACAACCAGTTTCAATTTTGGCCATAAATATTAATAAATAAACGTTTGGCGCATTAAACAATTTAAAAAATTATCTCGGCTCCTACATGTCCCAGAGCAACAATTTTTTTTTATAAATTTGTAGAAAAACACCAGCAACTCAAATATGAAAGATTTGTGCAGATACGTTCATTTGTTGTAAAGTTATTTGCAAAAAACGCTGCTCCGAAAAGTAGCAATGTTGTTAACGCCATTTTGACGGTCAAAATTATTGAAAATCGATACGCCCATAACAGATTCGTAAAATTGACGTCTTGACAAAAAAAATGAGCTGTGGTTGAATTATTTTTGGTAACGTTAATAGGTCAGTTTTTCATTAAACATTTGGGACGTTTTTAATAAACAAATAGAATTTCTCGAAAACTAATAAACATTTTGAAACGAAATTTTTTTTGTAAGTTGAAGGTAATGAGACACATATTCCACCAAAGTTTCAAGAGTCTAGCATTTTTCCTTTCAGAGTAAAAAATGCTTGAAATTTTCGAAAATTTCGATGGTTTTCGGCAATTATTTAAATAAATAATCAATGAAATGAAATCAACCGGGGCTTAAATTAACCGGTTTGGAATTACCTAGTAAACAGAAACATTCAAAAAAATTAATCTACTGCAGTCTTACTGTAATTTTTAAAAAAATCCAAATTTCATGATTTTTTCACATAAAAGTGACTTTTATACAATGTTCTGTTTATTTGATTTGGGAGGAATCGCAGAGGTATATTCCTTATAACTAAATACATCTGTTTTTACCTACGGCTATCTGAAACGAATTGGTTACACCGTTTTTTCTATTTCTGCAGGCCTAATTACAATGTATCCATTGTTCTGGGAATAAATACGCTTTAATACTATGTTTAAAGTCGGTAGTCAATATTTATTTATGTTAATATAATTAGAAAATTTGTTTATGCAAATCGAATTTATCCTAAACGTCTAGCTAATTTCATCAAGGTTGATTTCGTTTTGTGTACTCGCTACCTTTCTGTTTGTGGAGCGCTTACATAATCGCCAAGAACATTATTATCCTCGGATAATTATGGAAGACATAATAATGTTAATAATATTGCGTATACGTAAGTTGGGTATTGAGCAAACATTTGTCAAACAACCTTCTCGATAAAATAATTGTAAAACCGAAAAAAATATTATTTGTTAGTTATGTTAATACCGTGGAATCAGGAAGAAAATGTTGGTACCATTTCCATGCTAATTTTTCCAAATAAACCTAACATATTGTAAGCGGCATCAACCTGAAAGATTTCTATTATTTTACGTACACATACATCTGCTCATCAATAACAATTCACGGATACCCACACAAGAGACGAGTGTGATTACGATTGTAATTAACAATAAAAAACACGCAGTCAATAACATCAATTTATAATTTGCTCATAAAAAGTGCCTATAGAGGTTGTTATGTCGAGGTGCCGAAACTCGTGATATGTGAGTACGAATCTTCGCGCTGTAAATTATTTCATGGAGCATAATACACACTTGATTACCGTGTTTTTTATGGTCATTACTCGCATTCAAAGTCTCCAATATGCGAATAAATCAGAATTTTTAAGAGTTGATGACTATAAAACCTGTATTTGTGTTTACAATATTTGCCAGGCGATAAATAATGAATAAAATGATGTAACGCGCTCCTGCTAAATTTATTTTTATATCCTTACATAAGACGTGCAGTAAAAATGTTGATTTTTATTGCCTTGCTGGTGACAAATCTCATGTTAAATGCTAATTGACATTTCAGATATTCGATAATCCTTCAGGATTGCGAAGAATTCGCGTGCGCGCTCCTTAAATTCCTTCACACAACTTTGAGATATTACTGAAATGATTTTTACCCTCTTGAAAGAAAAAAAGTTTTTTTCACGAGTACACACACGAGTATAAGCAACATATTTTAGAGGTTGTATATGTCGATTGTACCAAGTCTATTTTATATGATAGCCAATAATTATTTCTGATCAATTCTGTAATTATCTCCAGAAATTTCAACCATTAATATAGGGTGTGTGCAATTAAGTTTTTAAGTCACATAAACATAACCTCTAAAGTTCAAAATGTGTTGTTTATGCTTATTGTATTGTAATATAGTCGTGTGTTTGATCTTCTATTAAGCTTCGGATCAAATAAACATAATCTCTAAAAATGTGTCATAAACATAATCTCTAAAATGCGTTACAAACATAATCTCTAAAATATGTTGCTTATTTCTTGTTTTAATTGTTTTTAAAAGTCTATTTTAGGGATGGCTATACAATCCCAATTATTTCAGATTATTTTATCTCTAGAAATTTCAATAATCAGCGAGTGCAAACTCGTGTTGACATAACCTCTAAAATTTCCTGTTTATGTGTTATCCGTTGTTTCAATTGTTTCTACAAGTCTATTTTGAGTGATAACTTTAGCAATCTTGACAATTTCGGATCATTTTTGGACACACCCCCAGAAATTTCACTCGTCGATATAGCCGTGTGTTCAATCTTCTATTGAGTGTCGGAATCAATAAACATAACCTCTAGAAATATGTTGTGTAAGCTTGTTGTGTTTTGCATTGTGATATAGTCGTGTGTTTAATCTTCTATTAAGCTTCGGAATCAAATAAACATAATCTCCAGAAATCTGCCATAAACATAACCTCTAAGAATGTGTCACAACCATAATCTCTAAAATGTGTTGCTTATTTCTCGTTTTAATTGTTTCTACAAGTCTATTTTAGGGATAGCTACACAATCCTAATTATTTTAAATTATTTTTATCTCTAGAAATTGCATACATGTGTTGACATAACCTTTAAACTTCCCTGTTTATGTATTATCAGTTGTTTCAATTGTTTCTACGAGTCTATTTTGAGTGATATGGTAACTGCAATCTTGACAATTTCGGACTGTTTTTGGACATATTTCCAGAGTATCGGAATCAAATAAACATAATCTCTAGAAATATGTTGCGTATGATAATTGTGTTGGATATTGCGATATAGTCGTATGTTCAATATTCTATAAAGCGTTGGAATCAAATAAACATAATCTCTAAACATGTGCTTATTTCTTGTTTTAATTGTTTTTACAAGCCCATTTTAGTGGTAGCTACAACAATCTCAATTATTTAAAATTAATTTTATCTCTAGAAATTTCATCCGCCGATATGGGAGCGTGTGGAAACTCGTATTGACATAACCTCTAAATTCTCTATTTATGACTTTATATTATTCCTTGCTTTAATTGTTTCTACAAGTCTATTTTGGGTGATAACTCTAGCAATCTTGACAATACTGTATTATTTTTGGATATATCCCCTGAAATTTCACTCATCGATATAGCCGTGTGTTCAATATCCTATTGAGTGTCGGAATCAAATGAACATAATCTCTAGAAATATGTTGTATAAGCTTGTTGTGTTGTGAATTATGATTTAGTCGTCTGATCAATCTTTCATTAAGCTTCGGAATCAAATAAATATAATATCAAAAATGTGCCATAAACATAATCTCTAAAAATGTGTTACAAACATAATCTCTAAAATATATTACTTATTTTGTGTTTTAATTGTTTTTATAAGTCTATTTTAGGGATAGCTATACAACCCTAATTATTTCAAATTATTTTTATCTCTAGAAATTTCATACATCCGCGTGTGCAAACTCGTGTTGACATAACCTCTAAAATTCCCTGTTTCAGTTCTTTTTACAAGTCTTGTTTAAGTGATAACTGTAGCAATCTTGACAATTTCTGAATATTTCGGGACATATTCCCAGAGTGTCGGAAGCAAATAGACATAATCTCTAGAAATATGTTATGTATGCTTATTTTGTTGTCAGTGTTGTGTATTGTGCTATAGTCGTATGTTCAATTTTCTATTAAGCGTCGGAATCAAAGAAACACAATCTCTAAAAATATGTTGCTTATTTCTTGTTTCAATTGTTTTTACAAGCCCATTTAAGTGGTAGCTAGAACAATTCTAATTATTTCAAATTACTTTTTTCTTTAGAAATTCCACCCACAGATACGGGGACGTGTGGAAACTCGTGTTAACGTAACCTCTAAAATGCCCTATGTTCATCTTTTATTGAGTATCGGAAACAAAAATATAACATCTTGAAATATGTTGTGTATGTTTGTTGTGTTATGTATTGTGATGGTCGTGTGGTGTTTAATCTTCTATAAAGCTTCGGAACCAAATAAACATAATCTCAAAAAAGTGACATAGGCATAATCTCAAAAAATGTGTTACAAACATAATCTCTGAAATGCATTGCTTATGTCTTGATTTAATTGTTTTTACAAGTCTATTTTAGGGGTAACTATACAATCCTAATTATTTCAAATTATTTTTATCTCTAGAAATTTCATACATCGGCGTGTGCAAACTTGTGTTGACATAACCTCTAAAATTCCCTGTTTATATATTATCCATTGTTTTAACTGTTTCTATTCTATTTTGGGTGATAACTGTACTGTAGCAATATTGACAATTTCGGACGTATTCCCAAAGAATCGGAATCAAATAAACATAATCTCTAAAAATGTGTTGTTGTTATTTCTTGTTTCAATTGTTTTTAAAGCCCATTTTAGTGGTAGCTACAAACAACAATCTTAATTCTTTCATATTATTTTTTATCTTTAGAAATTCCACCCACACATACGGGGACGTGTGGAAACTCGTGTTGACATAACCTCTAAAATTCTCTATTCATAACTGTTTATATTATTCCTTGCTTTAATTGTTTCTACAAGTCTATTTTGGGTGATAGTGGTTTGTATTATTCCTTATCTTAATTCCTTGCTTATTTATTCAATTTTTTATTGAGTGTTGAAATCAAATAAACATATTCTCTAAGAATATGTCGTTTGTGCTTACTTTAACTGTTTTTACAAGTCTATTTTATGTGATAGTTACGACAGTTCTAAATATTTCAGGTTATTTTCGCACTATCCCCAGAAATTCACCTCTCGATATGGAAATGTGTGTAATATCATGTCAACATAACCTCTAAAATTCATTGTTTATGCCTGGTATTATGCCTTGTTCTAATTGGTTTTACAAGTTTATTTTATGTGATAACTAACAGTCCTGATAGACCATTTTTGGACATATCCTCAGAATTTCTCTCGTCAATATCTTTTGTTGAGTGTTGAAATCAAATGAACATAATCTCTAAAAATATGTTGTTTATGCTCATTTATGTTATATTTTGTTTCAATTGTGTTTACGAGTCCATTGTATGTGATAGTTAAGACACTATACCTGGAAATTCACCAGTCGATATGGGAATGTGAGTAATCTCATTCATGTCAACATAACCTCTAAAGTTTCTTGTTTATGCCTGTTTGTATTATGCCGTGATTTACAGTTCTGACAATTTCAGGCCATTTTTGGACTTGGTCAGAGAAATTTTTCTCTCTCTTGTTGAGTGTTACAATCAAATAAACATAATCTCTAAAAATGCGTGTGTTATTCTTTGTTTTAATTGTTTACAAGTCTATATGTGATAGCTACGATAGTCTTAAATATTTCGGACTATTTTCGATTCATCTCCAGAAATTCACTCATCGATATGGGGTGTGTATAATCTCATGTCAACATAACCTCTAAAATTCTTTATGGGATACTTTTAAACCTGAAATGCGAGAACAAAACATGCTTTTTATGTGTTATCACAACAATTTTGCCAAATTTGTATTTCTCAGCACGATATTGTAATCCCAGAATAGCACTTTCAGTTTGATCCGTGTCTCCGTGGATTAGGATTAGTTGTAACTATCGAGAAAAAAATATATGTCAAGTTTGGACGCAACTTATCTCAAGATCATTTCTAATAAAAGGTTCGGACTTTCATCGAATACGTACAATAAGGAAGAACATGCTCCGTGAAAAAAAATTGCACGATATATCTTTGACCCACATAATTTGACAAGCTTGACCCCCGGGAAGGTTTCCGCTGAATTTGTTTGTATAAAGAAACATCTAATATTTTACACTTCATCGGCCTTGGCGCCGATTGCGAATTAGTAGCCAAAGCAATATTAATTAAAGTTTGAGGCCTCTCCCATTTTACGTGTCCTTTGCGTTGCCAAATGGCCCGCTTAAAACAAGACTCGTATGCCTATATGCACATAATGCACCAAGTAGGCATCATCTGGGACTGGCTAAAACTTATCTCGGTGTGTCTCGCGGATATTTCCGGGTCGTTCGCTACCTATTGCAACATTTTCACTTAAATATTCCAATTCCTGAAGTTAATGTCGCCACATAAGCTAGACCATAAATATATTGTTATTATATGATTCATTGAAGCTTAAAAAACTGCCACCGCATAAGTGATACAGGTACGTATTATAGTTCATTACCAGACTGAATAAATGGCGAGACAACGATACTGCAGATATAGTTTATATATAGTCTCATTTGCGGCTGAGGTGGATTAATCATGCCTTGGTTTTAGGATCTAATAATACGAAAAGAGAAACATAATGAAAATCCCTTAATAACAAAATGATTTCGCGAATTTCCGTGCCCACGTCTGTGAAACACACTGTAGGGGTTTTTCGTCAAACTATCACAGTTTATGATAGAAAAAGCAATCAATCTTGGCACAACGACGCTGCGTTTAATTTACGACATAAAAACAAGTTAATTAAATAAATCTGGTATAATAAATCCTAATTTTCAATAACACCCGATGTGACCACTCTATTAAAATATAAATTAGAACCTTGAATTGCTAATTATAGTCGGACGTGTAAAATTAATTAAAGGTTCGAGTGCGTTTTGCTGAAAAGTCGTGCCGCCATTATTTGATTCGTTAAATATTTGACGTATGGAAATTATCGCGTACGAGCAAATTCACTAAACAATTTTTTTTTGGTATTAAAGTAAATATTAGCATAAAAATAACATCATAGCGTAGCCGACTGGGTTTTTTTGTGGTAATGTCGCAGTGGTGTTAACAAATTTGTATTGTAGAGGAATGAGTTTGCAGCTTTGAAATTTTATGCGATTGTTGACGTTAAGTCGATGTCACTCAAGAAGAGAGAGAAAAATTTCTTTGACTAAGTCTAAAAATGATCTGAAATTGTCAGAACTGTAAAACAAGGCATAATAGAAACAGGGAATTTTAGAGGTTATGTTGACATGAGATTACATGTAGGTACGTAAAATTCACCCGTGGGAGAAAATCATGCACTTCTTTCCCTCATTGAACAAATAACTCCTTTTTAGTGCACCTGCATAAAAAATAGTAATTTCTTCCCGCATTTTGAGGTCGCAATTTCACCCATGCTAGAGGTAAGTACAAAAATTTCACCCGCGGGTGGAAATCATGCACTTTCTTTCCTATTTAAACCGAATTGCTATTTTCTAATAACCGCGCAGGAAGTAGGATTTTCTTTCTACACTTTCGGATCAAAAACAAGTTCTTTCCTACTAGCGGTAAGTACATATGTAAATTTCACCCGCGGGTGGAAATCATGCACTTCCGTCCCTATTTAAACGAGCAGCTATTTCTTATTGCAAGTAGATTTTTTTTTTATGTTTTCGAATCAAAAGCATGTTAATACATTAATACTCTGCTAGCGGTAAGTACGTAAATTTCACCCGCGGGTGGAAATCCTGCATTTCCTTATCTATTTAACCGAATAACTATTTTCTACTAACAGCATGGAGAGTAGGCTTTTTTTATATTTTCGGATCAAAAACATGTCATTTCCCGCTAGCGGTAAGTAAGTAAATTTCACCCGCGTGTGGAAATCATGCACCTCCGTCCCTATTTAAACGAGCAGCTATTTTCTATTACCAGCATTAAAAGTACATTTTTTTTGCTATATTTTCGAATCAAAAGCATGTTATTTTCTGCCAGCAGTAAGTACGTAAATTTCACCCGCGGGTGGAAATCATGCACTTTATTTCCTATTGAAATGAATAGCTATTTTCAATACTAGCATGGAAAGTAGGATTTTTCTTTCTACATTTTCGGATTAATAGCATGTAATTTCCTGCTAGCGGTAAGTACATAAATTTCACCCAAGGGTGGAAATCATGCACTTTCTTTCCTATTTAAACCGAATTGCTATTTTATACTAACAGCGCAGGAAGTAGGATTTTCTTTCTACACTTTCGGATCAAAAGCAAGTTATTTCCTGCTAGCGGTAAGTACATATATAAATTTCACCCGCGGGTGGAAATCATGCACTTCTTTCCCTATTTAAACGAGCAGCTATTTCTTATTGCAAGTAGATTTTTTTTTTTATGTTTTCGAATCAAAAGCATGTTAATACATTAATACTCTGCTAGCGGTAAGTACGTAAATTTCACCCGCGGGTAGAAATCCTGCATTTCCTTATCTATTTAACCGAATAACTATTTTCTACTAACAGCATGGAGAGCAGGCTTTTTTATATTTTCGGATCAAAAGCATGTCATTTCCCGCTAGCGGTAAGTAAGTAAATTTCACCCGCGGGTGGAAATCATGCACCTCCGTCCCTATTTAAACGAGCAGCTATTTTCTATTACCAGCATTAAAAGTACATTTTTTTTGCTATATTTTCGAATCAAAAGCATGTTATTTTCTGCCAGCAGTAAGTACGTAAATTTCACCCGCGGGTGGAAATCATGCACTTTATTTCCTATTGAAATGAATAGCTATTTTCAATACTAGCATGGAAAGTAGGATTTTTCTTTCTACATTTTCGGATTAATAGCATGTAATTTCCTGCTAGCGGTAAGTACATAAATTTCACCCAAGGGTGGAAATCATGCACTTTCTTTCCTATTTAAACCGAATTGCTATTTTATACTAACAGCGCAGGAAGTAGGATTTTCTTTCTACACTTTCGGATCAAAAGCAAGTTATTTCCTGCTAGCGGTAAGTACATATATAAATTTCACCCGCGGGTGGAAATCATGCACTTCTTTCCCTATTTAAACGAGCAGCTATTTCTTATTGCAAGTAGATTTTTTTTTTTATGTTTTCGAATCAAAAGCATGTTAATACATTAATACTCTGCTAGCGGTAAGTACGTAAATTTCACCCGCGGGTAGAAATCCTGCATTTCCTTATCTATTTAACCGAATAACTATTTTCTACTAACAGCATGGAGAGCAGGCTTTTTTATATTTTCGGATCAAAAGCATGTCATTTCCCGCTAGCGGTAAGTAAGTAAATTTCACCCGCGGGTGGAAATCATGCACCTCCGTCCCTATTTAAACGAGCAGCTATTTTCTATTACCAGCATTAAAAGTACATTTTTTTTGCTATATTTTCGAATCAAAAGCATGTTATTTTCTGCCAGCAGTAAGTACGTAAATTTCACCCGCGGGTGGAAATCATGCACTTTATTTCCTATTGAAATGAATAGCTATTTTCAATACTAGCATGGAAAGTAGGATTTTTCTTTCTACATTTTCGGATTAATAGCATGTAATTTCCTGCTAGCGGTAAGTACATAAATTTCACCCAAGGGTGGAAATCATGCACTTTCTTTCCTATTTAAACCGAATTGCTATTTTATACTAACAGCGCAGGAAGTAGGATTTTCTTTCTACACTTTCGGATCAAAAGCAAGTTATTTCCTGCTAGCGGTAAGTACATATATAAATTTCACCCGCGGGTGGAAATCGCACTTCCTTCCCTATTTAAACGAGCAGCTATTTCTTATTGCAAGTAGATTTTTTTTCTATGTTTTCGAATTAAAAGCATGTTATTAATACCCTGCTAGCGGTAAGTACTTAAATTTCACCCGCGGGTGGAAATCCTGCATTTCCTTTTATATTTAACAGATTAGCTATTTTCTACTAACAGCATGGAGAAAAGCAAGAGAAAAGCATGTCATTTCCCGCTAGCGGTAAGTAAATTTCACCCGCGGGTGGAAATCCTGCACTTCCTTCCCGTTATAACATAAGCGCGTGCTGGAGGTCTAAAGATGTTTAGCTAAATAAGCCGATACCGACAGCTTAACTCGACAATGCTAGTAAATAAACTGCATTGCAGCAAATCCAACAGTAGTTGTTATATAAGTGGCTGGCGTACTTATTGGCATATTCTTGCTGTTCTAACATCCGTGTATCTCAGACAAGTAAACAGAGAGAACGAAATCGTAATGTGTCGGCAAATATTTGGTTTTGAAATTTCAGCTATATAACGACATCGCGCAAGCTGAAAAAATTGCGCAAACAATAATTAATTTCCAAGTGCTTCCACTCTGTACAACTATAATGAAAATCATGAATGCCAGTGCGCCATACAGAGATATTGAAAGTGGTTTCCATCTATTAAACATGTGAAAAAAAATCATATTAAAATCTGCCCACGTTCGGTATCGATATGGTTGGGAAAGATTATAGTTGTTTACATTATTTATATTTGAATAATGTTGCCAATGCGACTTAATTTGAAAAAAAATACTCGGATCAGACCTGGAATAATGTGCATAAATTAATAGAAAACTTTAAGACACGCATTTCTTTGGAAACTGATAAATCTTATTAAGTAAACTTAAATACTATTATTATGTCATTAATTTTGTTTATTCAAACTAATCCGAGTGTTGCGGTTTTATCAATTAAACGACTTGATTCATTGAACAATTAAATGTGTCATAGTCTTTCTAAAAATGATTATTAATAGCATAATGGCGAAGGCGAAAGTATAAAGGTTATAATGCTAAAATATGGGAAAGATACGTGAATCTGATAGAAACAAACCACCCAGCACTCTGTCTCCATATGCGCATAATTTATATGTTTGCCAAACGAATTAGTTTATTGACCACTGACGATTGTTTATCTGAAATGTGAAACCTATTTGTGACAATATGTATGGGCATTTTTAACTAACGGTACAACAACAAATACCGACCAATCACTTTTATTTAACGAACCCGGCTGACACTAATGAATACGTAATCTGTTTGCCAATAAATAATCGGCATAATTGATCGGGTTCGAATTTGAAATTCAAAGTACCATTAAGGAAAATAACGAGACTAAATACTGGGCGAAACACCGGAACGCGTGTTCCTCCAACTTAATGTACTTTAATTTATTTACAGCTTTATACAAGTTCGTCATTTCCAATCGATTAATATTTCGATAATTTTTCAATAAAACTATTGTTTCGGTAATTTTTGTGAAAACGTTCTAACAATAACGAAACCAGACAGACGCGCATTTACCTAGTTTCACTTATTACTATGTAAACTGCAATAAATCAAAGCGTAGGTAGGTAATTATTATAAGATTATCAAATGCTTTCACGATTAATTAATCAATCAATAAATTATTGCAATAAACGTTTTATAATAGGAGCTCGATGTCTAGAAAGTTATTTGCTTGTAATTGTTTATAATTTTATTGTTTCCATAACTTAAATGTACTTTTATGTGGTGGATATAATTGGGATGAACTCAAAATTCTACGTTTGCATCACACATTAATTTATTTTTGATATTCAAGTTGAAAACGTTTTTAATAATAGTATTATCTTTACCACAAAACAAATTAATTATGATTTCACAGAGTTCGTTTCCTCTGTGCTGTAACAGACCTTAAATTATGAAGTGGATGCATGTTAAGCAGCCTTATCCTTATCGGGATTCACTTCTAACCGATCATAAGGATTCGCATATTCCCTTGCACGGGATTATGGCTTGCTTGACAATAAGAAAATAATATTCATTTAAATAACTAGAGCTGACACTAATTGTACTCCGCTTAGCCTAGATTATCAAATAGGGTTCATTACTTCCAACGCGTAACAATTTTAACCCTACTAATCTCTAAATTATTTCTGCGAAAGCGCCATCTACATCTCGAAACCAGTATTATTATGATATTGCGCCTCTTTGAAATTCTATCCCCACCAAAGGTGTGGAAAGGGCATATTTGAGGTTATGTCATACATAAGTTTTTTGACAAAAGTCTAGAGAGCCAACATACGTTTTACTCCCATGATTGCGCATGCGCGTTGGAGTAGTTGACAGTTAACCTAACCTTATTTTATGTTTATGATCCATTGGATCGTATGACTAACATAACCTTAAATTTTTAGTTTTTGTAAATTAATGTTCAATTCTAATTTTAATGTTTGTAGCAAAACTACATTGGATCTATTATAACGTTTAAAAACTCTCTCAAACAGTAGATATATAAAGTTTCAATATTGTAGATTATTAAAAATAGACTGCTAATTATGGCTTAGATTTCCAACCAACAAAAAGCATTTAATTTTATTAGATTAAGTGGAAAAGGCATATTTGAGGTTATGTCATACATAAGTTTTTTGACAAAAGTCTAGAGAGCCAACATACGTTTTACTCCCAGGATTGCGCATGCGCGTTGGAGTGGTTGACAGTTAACCTAACCTTACTTTATGTTTATGAGCCATTGAATCATATGACCAACATAACCTTAAATTTTTAGTTTCTGTAGATTTATTTTCAGTTCTAATTTTAATTTTTATAGAAAAACTACAATATTACTGCCTCAGACAGTAGATATATAAAGTTTCAATATTGTAGATTATTAAAAATAGACTGCACTACAGGTTGGATTTTCAACCAACAAAAAGCATATAATTTTATTAGATTAAGTGATAAAGGCATATTTGAGGTTATGTCACATACGCTTTTTGACAATAGAGCTAACACACGTCTTACTCCCAGGATTGCGCATGCGCGTTGGCGGGGTTGACAGTTAACCTAACCTTACTTTATGTTTATGATCCATTGGATCGTATGACTAACATAACCTTAAATTTTTTGTTTTTGTAAATTAATGTTCAATTCTAATTTTAATGTTTGTAGCAAAACTACATTGGATCTATTATAACGTTTAAAACCTCTCTCAAACAGTAGATATATAAAGTTTCAATATTGTAGATTATTAAAAATAGACTGCTAATTATAAGTTGGATTTCCAACCAACAAAAAGCATCTAATTTTATTAGATTAAGTGAGAAAGGCATATTTGAGGTTATGTCATACATACGTTTTTTGACAAGAGTCTAGAGAGCCAACATACGTTTTACTCCCAGGATTGCGCATGCGCGTTGGAGTGGTTGACAGTTAACCTAACCTTACTTTATGTTTATGAGCCATTGAATCATAGGACCAACATAACCTTAAATTTTTAGTTTCTGTAGATTTATTTTCAGTTCTAATTTTAATTTTTATAGAAAAACTACAATATTACTGCCTCAGACAGTAGATATATAAAGTTTCAATATTGTAGATTATTAAAAATAGACTGCACTACAGGTTGGATTTTCAACCAACAAAAAGCATATAATTTTATTAGATTAAGTGATAAAGGCATATTTGAGGTTATGTCACATATGCTTTTTGACAATAGAGCTAACACACGTCTTACTCCCAGGATTGCGCATGCGCGTTGGCGGGGTTGACAGTTAACCTAACCTTACTTTATGTTTATGATCCATTGGATCGTATGACTAACATAACCTTAAATTTTTAGTTTTTGTAAATTTATTTTCAATTCTAATTTTAATTTTTGTAGCAAAACTATATTGGATCTATTATAACACTTAAAAACTCTCTCAGACAGTAGATATATTATAAAGTTCCAATATTGTAGATTGTTAAACATAGATTGCTAATTACAGGTTGGATTTTCAACCAACAAAAAGCATATAATTTTATTAGATTAAGTGATAAAGGCATATTTGAGGTTATGTCACATACATTTTTTGACAATAGAGCCAACACACGTCTTACTTCCAGGATTGCGCATGCGCGTAGGAGAGGTTGACAGCTAACCTAACCTTATTTTATGTTTTTGATCCATTGGATCATATGACTAACATAACCTTAAATTTGTAGTTTTAGTAAATTAATGTTCAATTCTAATTTTAATGTTTGTAGCAAAACTACATTGGATCTATTATAACATTTAAAAACTCTCTCAAACAGTATATATATAAAGTTTTAATATTGTAGAAAAATAGACTGCTAATTATAAGTTGGATTTCCAACCAACAAAAAGCATATAATTTTATTAGTTTAAGTGAAAAAGGCATATTTGAGGTTATGTCAAAACGTACCTACGTTTTACTCCCAGGATTGCGCATGCGCGTTGGAGAGGTTGACAGTTAACCTAACCTTACTTTATGTTTATGAGCCATTGAATCATATGACCAACATAACCTTAAATTTTTAGTTTCTGTAGATTTATTTTCAGTTCTAATTTTAATTTTTATAGAAAAACTACTTTGGATGTATTATAACATTTAAAAACTCTCTCAGACAGTAGATACACTAAGTTTCAATATTGTAGATTATTAAAAATAGACTGCTAATCACAGGTTGGATTTTCAACCAACAAGAAGCATATAATTTTATTAGATTAAGTGATAAAGGCATATTTGAGGTTATGTAACATACATTTTTTGACAAGAGAGCCAACTCCCAGTATTGCGCCTGCGCGTTGGAGTGGTTGACAGTTAACCTAACCTTATTTTATGTTTATGATCCATTGGCTCATATGACTAACATAACCTCAAAAGTAGTGGATATTTGATCTATTATAACATTTAAAAACTCTCTCAGACAGTAGATACACAAAGTTTCAATATTGTAGATTATTAAAAATAGACTTCTAATCACAGGTTGGATTTTCAACCAACAAAAAGCATATAATTTTATTAGATAAAGTGAAAAAGGCATACTTGAGGTTATGTCATACATATATTTTCTGACAAGAGTCTAGAAAGCCAACACACGTTTTACTTCCAGGATTGCGCCTGCGCGTTGGAGTGGTTGACAGTTAACCTAACCTTATTTTATGTTTATGAGCCACTGGATCATATATGACTAACATAACCTTAAATTTTTAGCTTTTCTAAATTTTAATTTTCATTTTTGTACTACATTGGATCTATTATAACATTTAAAACTCTCTCAGACAGTAGATATATAAAGTTTCAAATTTTATACTTAAGAGCAAGCTTAACTTGGATCGTAGTTGCCGTTCGATGCTTCTACGCATGCGCAAGCCCCTTGTGTTTAAAACATTATGTATGTAAGTTGAAACGACCGAAATAAAAATGAAATGGAAGGTCTAGTTTTATATGACGTCATAAACGGTAATGCATATTAAATATGTCTGTACGTGTAACATAACCCCAAATATACCTCAAAATGGCATTTTTTGGGGTGAATAAAAAAAGAATACTATCAGTCGCTCGGGACGCTGCGCTGGTCACCCCACGACGCATTACAAGAGAGGTTTCTCTTCGCGTATGGCAAGGTTTTGCCATTCGCACACCTGCTGGATTCTCCCGTGTAAATGTCGCCATAATTTCAGAAATTATTATATCTCTTGTGGATTTAATCACATGAACGAACAATGCAAATAAATGACTTAACGAGGCGAAACTAAATTATGTAAATACTTCACATGCATCTCTGTACATACTACACATTATTATCATCATCGTATATCTGAAAGTCGTAAATCTATAATTATAATACGACCGACCTTCACTTATCTAATCAACAGATTAATATGTAGAATTTATTGTTTTAAACAATTGTTATAGAAAATAGATTGCGACACGAATGATCCCTCCAGCTAATAAACTATCGATTATTTTACAACAGTTCAATCAAAATAAGCATCTGTTATCGTGACATGTCGGGAATTTTGCAAAACATCTATAATTGGTACAGTGACAAACAGCGACGTCACAGATACTTATAAAAATACCTAGTCATATTGAAGGGGAGAAACTAGAACACTTTAAAACTCATGATGGGAAATTAAAACAACTACTCTTCTTGCCGATACTTATTGGAAGAATATTGCTTTAGTTTTTCTTTATCATCTGTAACCTAATTAGTAATATATTTTTCCTTGTTTCAGGTAATATTTAGGACCTTTTTGGAGCTTGAAAGTGCAAAATGGATTAGCTTGTAAGGCAAATGTCTGGTATTGTAACAATATTTTCTTTCAATAAATTCTAAAATAGCAACTGCGAGCAGTGGTACCCTTCAATCCAAAAAGTAGACGACAAACTATTAACCTAGAAAACGTTAAGCAGTCCATAAATCAGCCCGATAATATATATAGAACATAGCAAATAAGCCATATCTCTTATTGGATTAACAATACGAAGTAATCTTTACTGGCATGCACGTGTCCTGACGTGGTGTGAATGCCGTTTACGTAACCACAGTCTAACAAATTGTGACTTCTCCACTAGAGTGAGAAGTTCTCACAGTCGATTCAGAAATCAAAACCGAGGTCCAAGGGAGCAAAATTTTTTTAAGCAATACGCCATTTTTTATTTTATTTTCAATAAGTGGGGTTATACGGTTTATAAGATTTAAAAAATTTTGCGGATTTTAAAAATTTTGCGGATTTCAAAATTTTGCGGATTGCAAAGTTTTCTCGAATTTTAATTTCTCTTTGATCCACGACTTAAACGGTCAAATCGATTTAGACCAAACTCGATACAAAAAATAGTTTGAGATTCAAATAGGGTCTTTGGGTCAAATCAGATAACCTTTAATGCCTTTTTTAGGCGATTAAAATTAAAGAGAAAACGTTTTCCAAGTTTCACTTACCACTTCGTACGGTTGAATCGATTTTTCCCATACTTGGTACAGTAGTTCGGGATTCAAGTTTGAACTGCACCTTTGAGTCAAATCGGATAACCAGTAATGCTCATTTGGAACGACTAAAATGAAAAAAAAATCTTTTTTATTTTTTTTTTCAAATCAACACCACATATTTTACTTCCACAAAGTAGTGTTAGTTCTTTATCCAAAAGTACTAAGATATTATGGCACTCAATTGTACGGTTTTAAAGATTTTTAACATTTTGCGGATTTTAAATTATTCTCAGATTTTAACTTCTCTTACATCTACAGTTTAAACGAATCAATTTTAATAGAATTTGGTACAAAATAGTACACGTTCTTCAAGTTTTCTCACGTCATTTTTCATTTCATTTTTGAAAAGTGCTAAGGGCTTTATTGCGGATTTTAAGATTTAAAAAAATAAATTAAAAAGTTTGCGGATTTTAACTTTTCGTTGATCCACAGCTTAAATAGGTGAATTACTTGGTGCAAAATGGTTTGGGGCTCAAAATACTTTGGATAGCATTGGTAAACCTTAAATGCCTTTTTGGAGTGAATAAAATTTAAAAAAAAATCGTTCTTATTTTTCTTCAAGCAACACCAAACTTTTTATTGAACTGTATGGTTAAATTTTGCGGATTTTATTTCCTTTTCGAATTTCATCTTCTCTTAGATAGTTTATACTTCTGAATCAATTTTCATGAAACTTAGGAGGTACCTACAAAAATCATTTGGGTATTGAGTATGAACTGAAAAGACTCGTTTAAGTCGGGTAAACTTTGAAATAATTGGAATTCTAAGAAATCAATTATGCAAAATTGTTTCAATGCAACACCCCAATTTTTTTATTTAAAAGGACTTATGTTATAGCCCTAAACTGCCCGATTAAAGATTTTAAAACAAGCCGGATTTTAATTTTTTTTCGGATTTTAACTCCTCCTAGATTAACAGCTTAAACGACTGAATAAAATTTAATGAAACTTAAATGTGAACTTAGGTCAAATCAGATAACTTGTATTGCTCGTTTGGAGCTATGAAACTTTAAAGAAAATCTTATTTTTTTCCAGGGCAACACCACATTTTTATTTTATTTAAAAAATAGCATTATCTTTCATCTAAAAATACTAAAGGCCCTAAACTGTACGCCACCGTATGGTTTTAAGATATAAAAATTTTGCGGATTTTAATTTTTTTTCCGATTTTTAACTTCTCTTAGATTATCGGCTTAAAGGGGTCAATACATTTTAATGAAACTTGGTACAAAAAGAATTTGGGCATCAAGTAGAAGAAAGACTATGGAGTGGTTGAAATTTCAAGAAAATAGTTTTTCAAATTTACCAAAGCACACCTACCTACATTTTTTATTTTAATTAATAAATGGTGTTAATTTAGTTTTAAAGATTTTAAATAAACATTTTGCGTATTTTAAGAAATGTTGCGGATTTTTAAAAAATTGCGGATTTTGGAATTTTTGCGGATTTTAACTATTCTTTGATCTAGAGCTTAAATATCCGAATCAATTATGACCAAACTTGGTATAAAAATAGCTTACGCATCAAGTAAGACCTGAAAAGACTTATAATCAAATTTTGTTAAAAGAATAATTTATTGCGGGTTGCCGATTATCGATATAGACACAAACGGAGATGAATGAAAGACGATTGGATTGGATACACGAAAACTTTCATATCGAAGAAAGAGGCGGCTATTATCATTAGCAGTGATTTCTAGTACGCAATTTAATGAAAATGATTAATTATTTTATTTTACGAAATGAGGTGTTAATTTGCAGTTTTAAAGATTTTAAACAAAAATTTTGCGTATTTTAAAAATTGTTGCGGATTTTAAAAATTTTGCGGATTTTTAATTTTTTTTGGATTTTAACTTCTCTTTGACCTACAGCTTAAATGACCGAATCGATTCTGACCAAACCTGGTACAAAAATAGCTTACGCATCATGTAAGACCTGAAAAGACTTAAAATCAAATTTTGCTAAAATGATAAATTATTGCGGGTTGCTGATTATTGATATGGATGGAGAAGCTTTTATTTTAAGAAAAGTGGTGTAAATTTCCAGTTTTAAAGATTTTAAATAAAATTTTGAGTATTTTAAAAAATGTTGCGGATTTTAAAAAAATTGCGGATTTTAATTTTTTTCGGATATTAACTTCTCTTTAACCTACAGCTTAAATGGCTGATTCGATTATGACCAAACTTGGTACAAAAATAGCTTACGCATCAAGTATAAGACCTGAAAAGACGTATAATCAAATTTTGTTAAAAGGATAATTTATTGCGGGTTGCCGATTACCGATTTCGATACAAGTGGAGAAGCTCTGCTATTTTAGAGATTGACATTTTTTTTTCTCATCTGCTGTGGCTTCCAGAACCGGTTCCTAAAACCATCAATAGATTTGTGAGATGCACATTTCGGTTCCAATAAAGGTACAACAGCCCCAAACAGAGGACACCAGGTGTTTAAGTCTTAAGTCTTACATAAAACATAGGATTAAATAAAGCTTCTTATTTCAAAGAGCAATTTTTATCGCCTAAATTGATCCATAAATAAGTGCTCTTATTTTCAAACGTCACAATAAAAACACGTACCGATGTAAAGCGCGGATTAATATATAGTTTTCGTTAGATCCGATACATTCTTGAAATTCTCAAGAGGTTATAAATAGGAGGTGACATTAATGTCTAAGGACTATTAATGCGTAGATAGCATCTTTTATTATCGAGTAAATATAAGAAGATTAGGACAAATTAGCATTAATATAGTGTGTAGTTCTTATTATCGGTTATTTAAATCGCGATAAAAATGATTGATGGGCTTTTTTAATAATAAAGGAATAGGCACTTGTGCTATTATTGTATATTTAGAAGATATCTTTGATCTGCCGGATTGAAGATGCGTAAATAAGCGTCGCATGGTGCAAAGTTCAATTCCCAAAAATTTAACAGATTCTTTTATCCTAATTTCTATTTTCCTAAGGTTATAAACTCGGATTTTATTGCTCTAAGTACTGGCTTAACAATATTCTTCAACGTTTTGTTTATGTATGCCCATCCTGTGTATTCAATGCGTGATCTATTCTAATTTTATTTTTCTTGTAAGCCTGCATAGAAATATACATGAATACTAACTACAGTTTCGAAACGTGCTCGTTAAATTTGTATGGCACTTGCATAATATTAAATACGGCCCCTGGATTCTCTTTCGTTTAAGCTGTGAACATTCGCCACCAAGTTTATTCAGGCATTTCTCTGTACAAAACAAACCTTTTTGAAAGTGTGTCAGGAGTACCACTTGAAACGCAACGAAAACAAGAAAAATCCTTGAGGGTCCCTTTTTAGTCGCGTTAGTAATAAGGAGGCCTGAAAATTCATCATCGCACGCGGCAGAAAGAGAAAAAACCATTTACAATCACTATCCACAATATCATCCAGTTCTCAATAACAATGACTTAAATGGAATAATATCCTTCCTCGACAAAAGGACATAAAATTATTTATACTTCGCTACATGAGTTGGTATTGCGTGAGGCGCAGGGCCGGCTCTCGGAAACTGCAAGCCCCGTGAACAAAATTTTAATACTATGCGGAAGGCAGTTACAATAAAAAAAAATTTCTATTACATTTTTAAAAAAAATTTGCGGATTTTAAAAAATGGTGCGGATTTTAAATTTTTTTTCGGATTTTAAGTTTTCTTTGACCTACAGCTTAGATGACTGATTCAACCAAACTTGGTACATGCAAAAATAGCTTACGCATCAAGTAAGAACTGAAAAGACTTTATAATTAAATTTTTTTAAAAGGATAATTTATTGCGGGTTGCCGATTATCGATATAGATGCAAATGGAGAAGCTATGCTATTTCAGAGATTGACTGAAAGACGATTGGCTCCATGACATTTTCATAAAGAAGGAGAGAATTTTGCGTATTTTAAAAAATGTTGCGGATTTTAAAAATTTTGCGGATTTTAATTTTTTTTTTATTTTAACTTATTAAACACATGGACAATTCCTGAATCCAACCGAACCCAGTCTACACCAGACGCTATTTTCATAAGTAACAACCGAGTCAGATTCTAGTTTTCTACCCATACGGAAGGCGCCAGCATCGTACTGTAAGTTTCCGAGAGCACATCCGGGTCTGCGTTGATCTTGCGGTTTGAGATGTGGCGCGGCCGGCCCTGCGTAACGCAATAAGGTAGCGAACGCGGCGCCAACGCTAGTACGATATCTTTGCTTCCCTATATGGCGTACATACCTGTCCCAGCCTTGATCACAATTTTATTAAGCTCCTCGGAGCTCGTTGGACGCGGTGAGGTCGATTCTGTGTACGATAAACGCTGAAATTGGTCTTAAAAAAATTAATTTCAATGTCATGGTCCGCGCTGCTGACTAACCGCCTGGAAATAATAATCAATTAGCCATACTCCGCGGAAAACAATTGGCTAATATGTTGCTCCGGCAGAAAAAACGACGTAAAAAGGCACGGATACCTAGCTAATTGCTGCTTTATTTGGTATGATTGGCGTTAATTTGATGGGATTAAATAGGCGGCGTTGATTTTAATTTGATGGGATAGGTTTGAATTCTCTTGTTTTTCTATTGTTTGAAATCGGTGGAAAAAAACTGTCCATTTGTGCGCTAAAATATTCCGAAATTAGCTTAGTGGTTATGTAACGATTTGTTGATAGTATCGGATAATCGCTTCACGGTTAAGCGAGTTCATTATCTTTGTTTACAAGGTGTCGAGCGGGACTTGCCAAATCTCAGGAAATTATAACATTTTGTCGAGATGGAAAGCTAACAGATATCCTATCCTATTTGACACTTAGTTTGTGAAGTTATTGAAGCATTTATAAAATACAAGCAAATATATTCAGTTCGTCACTTGGCTATTCAGAATTGGCAAATTGGTTTAAATGTGTATTGAGAAGTTTGTGTGGTTTGAATACTTGACGAACTCTTATTGGGGCATGAAATAGCCTCTGGTCCGCTTGATTCTTAGTTTCCTTCTTCAAACTCTCATATTCTCACTTCTATCAAATTTACCTTTTAGCGAGTAGTATAATATCCCGAAAAATTTGTACTTCTAGTTTGATATTCATTGACAATCTTTGGAATACTTTGGAATTCATTGAAATTCGTTGGAAGTAGGAAATTCACTTCGTTTGAAAGGAAGACCATGAGAAATTGGGCGAAATGTCAAGAATTCAAAATAATCAAGTTGGAGAAGAAGCCGAAAACTCTTCGACAAATTTTTCAGCATCGCAAAAGGTTTTTTAAGTATAGAAAATAGTTTATACCATTTTTTTTAGATCAATAAATCAGTACTATTTTTTCGATATAATTGAGGAGAAAAATCTTCTTTGGAGGTCTGGTTCTCTAAAATTATTTCGGAATTTCCTGAAAATTGGAAAATATATTGGAAATATGTCTTTGGAATTAGTTGGAAGTTCTCGTAGTTATCTTGATATCCTTGTAAGTCTTGAATTTCGTGTAATTATTTTAAATTTCTTGGAAATTATCGTACTTTCTTGGAAATCATTGGAATTCATTGAAAATCCTTGGAAATTTTTGTAATTAGTTAAGGCTAGTTTTATTTTTTTTTTAATGTCTTGGAAATCATTGAAATTTCTCAGAAACCATTAAAATTCCTTGGAAATATTTGGACTAATTGGAATTTCTTGTAATTCTCTTAAATGTCTTGAAAATCATTGTAATTCTCTAGAATTTCTTGGATATCATTGTAACTTCTTCAAAATTATTGAATTCCTTGGAGATATTTGAAATTAGTTCAAATTTCTTGTATGAAATTCTTTTAATATTCTTGAAAATCATAAAAATTCCTTTGAAAATCTTTGGAATTTCTTGTAGTCATTTTAAACTTCTTGGAAATCATTACAGTTTCTTGAAAGTAATTGTAATTTATTGGAAGTCATTGGTATTCTATGGAAATCTTTGGAATTAATTGGAATGTCTTATGATTCCTTTGAATTATTGGAAATCCTTGAAAAGTATTGGGAAATTTTTGCAACTAATTGAGGTTTCTCGTAATTATGGAAATCATTGGAATTTATTGAAAATAATCCTAGGAAATTTTTGTAATTAATTAATGTTCCTTGCAAATTTTTTAAAATTTCTTGGAAATCATTGGAATTTCTCAGAAACCATTGGAACTCCCTGGAAAACTTTGGCACTAATTGGAATTTTTTGTAATTCTCTTAAATTTTGGAAATCATTGAAATATTTAATATTCCTTGGAAATATTTAAAATTAGTGTAATTTCTTGTAGTTCTTTGAATGTTTTTGGAAATCATAGAAATTTCTTGAAGATCTTCTGAATTTCTTGTAGTCATTTTGAATTTCTTGAAATCATTGTAGTTTCTTGGAAACAACTGTAAGCCATTGGAATTCTATGGATATCTTTGGAATTAATTGGAATGTTTTATGATTATTTTGAATTGGAAATTATTGCACAACTCCTTAGAAATCATTGAAATTCCTGTTTTCATTCAAATTACTTAAAAGTCATTCTCTGGAAATCTTTAGCCCTAATTGGAACATAATAATTCTCTTAAATTTTTCTTGAAAACAATAAAATTTTTTTATAAGTCTTTGGAATTAAATGGAATTTCTTATACAGTTCCTTTGATTTCTTGAAAATCATTGCAACTCTGTAATTCCTTGGAAATCATTGGAATTTCTTGGAAAACTTTGAAATTTCTTGTAATTACTTTAAATTGCTCGGAAATCATTGAAATTCCTTGTAAATCTTTGGAATTAATTAGAATTTCTTACATAGTTCCTTTGAATTTCTTGGAAATCATTGTAATTCTGAAGAAATCATTGAAATTCTTTAGAAACCATTATAATTCCTTGGTTATCATTGGAAATTCTTTGAATGCTCTGATATTTCTTGTAATTACTTTGAATTGCCCGGAAATCATTGTAATTCTTTAGAAATCATTGGAATTCCTTGTAAATATTTAGAATTAATTAGAATTTCTTATATAGTTCCTTTGAATTTCTTTGAAATCATTGTAACTCCGAAGAAATCATTTAGATTCTTTAGAAACCATTGTAATTCCTTGAAAATCATTGGAATTTTTTCGAAAGCTTTGAAATGCCTTGTAATTACTTTAAATTGCTCGGAAATCATTGAAATTTCTTGTAAATCTTTTGAATTAATTGGAATTTCCTATATAATTCCTTTGAATTTCTTGGAAATCATTGTAACTCCGAAGAAATCATTTAAATACTTTAGAAAACATTGTAATTCCTTGGAAATCATTGGAATTTCTTGGAAAACTTTGAAATTTCTTGTAATTACTTTAAATTGCTCAGAAATCATTAAAATTCCTTGTAAATCTTTGGAACTAATTAGAATTTCTTATATAGTTCCTTTAAATTTCTTGTAAATCATTGTAATTCTGAAGAATTCATTGATATTCTTTCGAAACCATTATAATTCCTTGGATACCATTGTAATTTCTTAGAATAAAACACACCACAGAAATGCTCTTAAATTTCTTGTAATTACTTTGAATTGCTCGAAAATCATTGTAACTCCGAAGAAATCATTGAAATTCTTTAGAAACTATTATAATTCCTGGGATATCATTGGAATTTCTTAGAATGCCTGAAATTTCTTGTAGTTAATTTGAATTTCTCGAAAATCATTGTAATTCTTTGGAAATCATTGGAATTCCTTATAAATCTTTGGAATTAATTGGAATTTCTTACATAATTCCTTTGAATTTCTTGGAAATCATTGTAACTCCGAAGAAATCATTGAAATTTTTTAGAAACTATTATAATTCCTGGGATATCATTGGAATTTATTAGAATGCTCTGAAATTTCTTGTAATTATTTTGAATTGCTCGGAAATCATTGTAGTTCTTTGGAAATCATTGGAATTCCTTATAAATCTTTGGAATTAATTGGAATTTCTTATATAGTTCCTTTAAATTTCTTGTAAATCATTGTAATTCCGAAGAATTCATTGATATTCTTTCGAAACCATTATAATTCCTTCGACACCATTGGAATTTCTTAGAATGCTCTTAAATTTATTGTAATTACTTTGAATTGCTCGAAAATCATTGTAACTCCGAAGAAATCATTGAAATTCTTTAGAAACTATTATAATTCCTGGGATATCATTGGAATTTCTTAGAATGCCTGAAATTTCTTGTAGTTAATTTGAATTTCTCGAAAATCATTGTAATTCTTTGGAAATCATTGGAATTCCTTATAAATCTTTGGAATTAATTGGAATTTCTTACATAATTCCTTTGAATTTCTTGGAAATCATTGTAACTCCGAAGAAATCATTGAAATTTTTTAGAAACTATTATAATTCCTGGGATATCATTGGAATTTATTAGAATGCTCTGAAATTTCTTGTAATTATTTTGAATTGCTCGGAAATCATTGTAGTTCTTTGGAAATCATTGGAATTCCTTATAAATCTTTGGAATTAATTGGAATTTCTTATATAGTTCCTTTAAATTTCTTGTAAATCATTGTAATTCCGAAGAATTCATTGATATTCTTTCGAAACCATTATAATTCCTTCGACACCATTGGAATTTCTTAGAATGCTCTTAAATTTATTGTAATTACTTTGAATTGCTCGAAAATCATTGTAACTCCGAAGAAATCATTGAAATTCTTTAGAAACTATTATAATTCCTGGGATATCATTGGAATTTCTTAGAATGCCTGAAATTTCTTGTAGTTAATTTGAATTTCTCGAAAATCATTGTAATTCTTTGGAAATCATTGGAATTCCTTATAAATCTTTGGAATTAATTGGAATTTCTTATATGGTTCCTTTGAATTTCTTGGATTTCATTGTAACTCCGAAGTAATCATTTAAATTCTTTAAAAATCATTGTAATTCCTTTTGTAATTCCTTGGAAACTATTGGAATTTCTTGTAAATAAGCCTTGAAGGTTCTTGTAAATCCTTTGATTTGCTCGAAAATCATTGTAACTCCGAAGAAATCATTAAAATTCTTTAGAAATCATTTTAATTCCTCGAAAACCATTGGAATTTCTTGGAAAGCTTTAAAATTTCTTGTAATTACTTTGAATCGCTCGGAAATCATTGTAATTCTTTGGAAGTCATTGAAATTCCTTGTAGATCTTTGGAATTCATTGGAATTTCTTATATAGTTCTTTCTTGGGAAGCATTGTAACTCCGAAGAAATCATTTAAATTCTGTAGAAATCATTGTAATTCCTTGGAAATCATTGGAGTTTCTTGGAAAGCTTTAAAATTTTTTGTAATTACTTTGAATTGCCCGGAAATAATTGTAATTTTTTGAAAATCATTCCTTGTAAATCTTTGGAATTAATTGGAATTTGTTGTAATTATTTCGAATTACTTGTAAATCATTGTAATTCTTTAGAAATCATTTGAATTCTTTGGAAATCTTTCCTTAGAAATAATTGCAGTTCCTTGCACATCTCAGTAATTACGGGTCCTGCAAACTAATTTCTTTTCTGGCCTTGCTCCTTGTAACGCACAGAGCAGAATTTTGGGGATAGTAATATTGCCTCCGTTGCTTCCAAATCTAATTAGCTTTATTTTAGGGTAGGATTAATGCTTGTTTTTATTCCACCGACTTTGGACATCCTGCATATGACGGAAGTATGAAGTGTAAAAAAAATTGAATGCAAGAAAAATTCTATTATTAACGCCAAGTGTGTATACGATGAGATGCGATCCGTAGAAGTTAGGACAAGCGTAAAATTAATAATCGTCTATTTTAAAAATAAAATAAATAGTTGTTCTTAAATACATTAAAGTTGATGTATACATGTGCCTAATTAAAACTTCTAAGGGCGTCGCGACGTTATTTTTACGGCGCCGCATTTCCTTCCTAAATAGTCAGGGGGCGTGGTTTCGGAAAATTAAAATTAGAACGAAAAAGGCATAAAATAGTGAAGATGGGACGAAATTTAATCGAGCTTTTGTTGTACGGGCACCTCCAGATCCTTTTAAGAGATTTACGTTTGTTCGCCGGGAAACCATTAAACACCGGGTGATTTGGAATTATGAGCAAGTAGGGCATCTAAATTGCCGGCAGCTAGGTACCAGCTGATCTGTTTAGCATGTAATGCAGATGCAAACGTTACCGTGCGATCCTATGCCAGCCGTGAGATTTGCAACACAAACACTTGGTGGCATAACAAAGGGATAAGAGTGAATGTGGTATTTAAAATGACGTATTGGAATTTGTGAAAACTTTTGTTTCTGTTAGTCGTATAAATAATTAGTAACAATGACTATGAGGAATACAATTTTGATACCGATATCGCCTATCGCACGTGTTCGTACCTTGCAAGTCCAGGTGTTGTTAAAATTACAGACGTGAAAATATTAAGAAAGAAAAAAGGAAAATTAGGCTCTCGTTTATGATAAACCGATACCGAAAAATAGAATTCATACCTGCAATATCAAATCTGTTAAATGTCTCATTCATGACAAAAATAATCTATTATTATTGGCTGTTTATTTTACGAAGCATTAATAATAAAATGATAGTTATTCGTTTTACGGTTAGAAGTATATAAACTTGGTTATATTTAGACACCGTTCATGGTCTCAAGCACCATAATCACCGGTGCACTCATCCAGAGTGTAATGTTATATTATTGTTTAAGTCAGTCGCGCCCAAACGTAAACCTACTTTGTAGTATTTGTTTGGGTTTCTTTTAGTTTTTTAATGAAAATTATGAATTTGATGCAACTTGGATGCGGCGACATCTAATCAGATGTAAAAAATTTTGGTATGAGAGTAAAATAGTTTATACAATTTATTTTTAAGTCGATAAATTTTTTAAGGATAATTAAGAAGGCATTATATTCTTTGGAGATCTTTGGAATTCCCTAAAAATGGTTTGGAATTTCTTGGCATTCCAATTAACCTGAAATTCCCGAAAGATGTATGGACTTCTTTGGAAATTCCTTGAAAACCATTGGAATTTCTTGGAAATATTTGTAAATCTTTGGAAATTCTTATGGCTTTTACAGAACTCAATTCAATTCCTTGAAAATCTTTGCCTTATACATATGTTAAACAATATTTTTATTACCTTAAATAAAGATGTTTATTTCTTTTCATCAATCAAATTTCTTGAAAATTTTTGGAATTCTTGCTGACTTTCATGAAAATCACTATAATTCCTTGGGAATCATTAGAATTTCTTGGAAATCCTTTTGATTTTTACAGAAACCATTGTAATTCCTTAGAAATCATTGGAATTCCTTGTAAATTTTTGCCCTATATTGTGAAATATTTTTAAAGTCGTTTATTATTATTATTACCTTTGAAATTATTGGAATTCGTTGGAAATTCTTGTAATAATTTTGTCTTTTATGGAACTTATTGTAATTCCTTGGAAATCACTGAAGTTTTTTTAAAAATCTTTAGAAATCGTGAAAATTTTTAGAATTCTTTGGAAATTATTGAAACTCCCTGGATTTTTTTGGAAATTATTATAATTATGTTATTCATTAATCATTGGAATTCCTTGAAAATCTTTGCATATCCTATTGTTGAAAAACAATTTCTCTTAGTAAAGTTTTTTTTTTTCTCCATTTTGATGGTCCTAGAACCGATGTCTATTTGACCAGTAAAGTTGTTTGTTATTATTATTATTATCATTAAAATTTCTTGCAGACTTTTCGAATTCTATGGAATTTTTTTGGAATTTTTGTTGTTTTTTCTCTTAACTCTTTTGACTCTCATGGAAAGCACTATAATTCCATAGCAATCATTGGAATTTCTTGGAAATATTTTGAATTGTTTGGAAATTCTTATAACTTTTACAGAAATCATTGCAATTTCTCGGAAATCTTTGCTCTATTATACGTTGAAAAATATTTTTATTACCCTAAATAAAAGCGTTTATTATTATCATTCGAATTTCTCGAAATTTTTTGGAATTCTTGCTGACATATGAAAATCACTGTAATTTCCTTGGAAATCGTTGGAGTTTCTTGAAAATCCTTAACATTTTTTTAATTCTTTGGAAATCCGTTTAATTTTCACAGAAATCATTGGAATTCCATGGAGATTTTTGTCCTATATTGTCAAACAATTTTTTCTATAAAGTCGTTTATTATTATTACCTTTGAAGTTATTGGAATTCGTTGGAAATTCTAGTAATTCTAAAAATTTTATAGAAATCACTGTAATTTCTTGGTCTCTTCACTCTAAATTGTTGAAAATGTTTTTACTTTTCTCTAAGGGTTTATTGTTATTATTATATTTTAAATTCCTTGGAAATTTTTGAAATACTTTTGTCGCTTGTGGACCTCATTCTAATTCTTTGGAAATCACTAAATTTTTTTGAAAATCTAGGAATTTCCCGAAAATTTTTAGAATTAATTGGAAATTCTTTTGCCTTTCTGGGAAATCTTACTGTAATTAATTCCTTGGAAATCACTGGAATTTATTGGAAATTTTTGGTACTCTGGAAATTCTTGTAACTTTTTTACAGAATTCAATACAATTCTTTGGAAATCTTTGCTCTATATGTAGAGAAATATTGTCGTTTATTACTATTATTATTAAAGTGTCTTGAAAACTTTTTAAATGCTTGCTGACTTTTATGGAAATCACGGTAATGCTTTGGAAATCATTGGAATTTCTTGAAAATCTTTGGAATTCCTTAGGAAATTTTAAAATTTTTTGGAAATCCTTTGGATTTCACAAAAATCATTGTAGTTCCTTGGAAATTTTTGTCCTATATATTGCCAAATATTTTTCCATATAAAGTCTAAAGTCGTTTATTGTTGGAATTCATTGGAAATTCTTGTAATTCTTAAATTTTATTGAAATCAGTGTAATTTCTTGTAGTCTCTTCACTCTAAATTGTTGAAAAATATTTTCAATAAGAGTTTATTATTATTATCTTTTCTTTCTTTCTTGTAAATTTTTGTAATTCTTTCGAAAATTCTTGTAGGAATTACAGTGAGTTCCTTTATGGAGCTCACTGTAATTCCTTGGAAATCACTGAAATTTTTTTGAAAATCTTCAGAATTCCTTGAAAATTTTTAGAATTCTTTGGAAATTATTTTGACTTTCTTAGAAATCACTGAAACTCCCTGGAATTTTTTGGAAATTCTTGTAATTATGGTAAAATTTAAAAATTATTGGAAATCCCTGAAAATCTTAGTCATATATTGTTGAAAAACATTTTCATTTCATTCAGTAAAGTCGTTTATTATTATTATTACTGTTATCATTAAAATTTCTTGCCTTTCCTTTGAAATTCTTTACAATTATTTGGAAACTTTTGTTGTTTTTCTTTCAACTGTTTAAACTTTCATGGAAATTACTGCAATTTCTTGGAAATCATAAGATTTCTTGGAAATATTTGAGATTCTTCGAAATTCTTTTAAATTTCGCAAAAATCTTGCAATTCCTTGGAAATCATTGGAATTCCTTGGATATTTTCATCTAAATGTTGAAAAATATTTTTACTTTCCTCAATTACTATTTCTTTGAAATTTCAGAAGTTTTCAGAATTCTTTGAAATTTAAAAAAATTTCTTTTGAATATTATTGAAATAATTGTAATTTATCTAAATCTTTGGAATTACTCAAAAATTTTTGAAATTCTTTGGATATCCTTTTGATTTTCATAGAAATCAGTGTAATTCCTGGGAAATTATTGGAATTCCTTAGAAATTTTCGTCTATATATGGAAAAATATTTTTATTCTTCTCAATAAAGTCGTTTAATATTATTATTATTTTGAAATTTCTTGTAAGTGTTCAGAATTGTTTGAAATTTTTGAAAATTCTTTTGAATATCATTTAAATCATTGAAATTCCTCGCCATACATTGAAATTCCTTGAAAATCTTTGGAATTCCTTAAAAATGTTTGAAATTCTTTGGAAGTCCTTTTGATTTCACAGAAATCATTGGAATTTCTTGGAAATTATTGGAATTCCTTAAACATTTTCGTCTATATGTTGAAAAATATTTTTATTTTCCTCGATAAAATCATTTATTGCTACTATTTCTTTGAAATTACAGAAGTTTTCAGAATCATTTGAAATGTTTTAAAATTCTTTTCAATATCATTGAAATAATTATAATTTCTCGCAAAACATTGGAATTCCTTGTAAATCTTTGGAATTCCTTAAACATTTTTGAAATTCTTTGGAAATCCTTGAAATTCCTTAAAAATGTTTGAAATTCTTTGGAAGTCCTTTTGATTTTCACAGAAATCATTGCAATTCTTTGAAAATCATTGGAAAATATTTTTATTTTATTCAATAAAGTCCTTTATTATTACTATTTCTTTGAAATTTCAGAATTCTTTGAAATTGTTTTTAATTCTTTTGAATATCATTTAAATCATTGTAATTCCTTGTTAATCTTTGGAAATGTGAGATCTACTTGATTGAAATAGAAAGCAGAATCTTCCCAAACAATTTCCAGTCGTTGATCTAAATTTAAACGGGGTCTTAAATATGTGGCAGTTTTCTAAATTAAATCCCCCATTAAAGCAACTGACACTCGTATTATTACTTTTTGGAGTGCTGGTAGCTGTTTATTGTTTTGAACCCAAGTACGTGTTAATTGCGTACTTGAACGATTTCAAGCACGCACATTCACTAATAAATCGGGTTATATTTAGTCTACGCTCTTGTCTTCCTAAGTGTGAGTAGGTCATGAATCAGAAGTCTCGAAGCGCCCATAAATTTCGTTATTTTGACTTCTACAAGTCCAACGAATGGATATATAAAGCGACGCGGCGAGTAGATTTGTTTATTTTGTCTAGAATCGCTATTTTTACTACGCTTCTATTCGTCCGGAAAACTATATGCGTGAATATTAAAATAAGCACGACGTTGAGCAACAGCGAAAATTTGGGAAAGGTCAGTCCGGGAGTCTATTTCAAGTTACTCACGTGTTAGATATGCGAAGAATGGCGAACAAATACTTTTCAGGTGGCGTCGGCCTAATTTTGCTATTAAATCATAGCCCCATCGGATTAAACAACTGAAATAAAATGTTAAGCGAGCAATAGATTCAGGAGTTCGTTTAATAATCTGAACTTGGGCGAGGTTAGTTTCTCTCTTGAATGCAGAAAAAAAAACGTTGGTAATGAAGAAGAATGATTCCAGTGACTCATAATTAATATTTTTGTCCTAAAACAGTGCTTGTCGAAAACATACTTTTACTTTCTATAAACAGTTTGGCAGAACATATTTTTTAAAGGACAATCCCATTATCATTTGCTTGATTTTCGACGGAGAATCCTTGGCTTACATATAAGCATTTTGCAACAAATATTTAACTGCATTGTTTTTAGTTTTTTACAATATACTGATTCACCGCGAGACCAATCGATTACGATTACAAATTCGCCCAAAACAGCTTTATTGTTCTTTATTCCACACATTTTTTTAAGCGTCTCTTCTAATTCGATACAAACATTCATGAGGTATTGTCACAGCTTTACCTTTTATAAAGTATAATCCTCCAAGGTCTCGGTACACATATCCATTTGATTAATGCTAATTTTATTCTTTTCCGCTATTTACACAGGTGTCGCCTATTTAAATACCCGATAATTTCAGTGTAGATCGGCGATAACAATTTTTTTATTTGGACGGGCGGGTACTGGCCAGTGTTCTTTGTATGGATAATAAATCAAGCTGAAAAGGAACAATTACTGCGTGTTGAAAAATGCAAAAAGAATAATGCAATGTACAGGGTAAGCCGTGTAATATCCAAGTATATCTAGAATTTTATTTTTCCAACTGCAGTCGACAAGTGACCTACTCTTATAAAAGGTTAAATTGATAAAATACTCTTATCAAACGGCTAGCACCGAGTACTTCACATATTGCTAAACAGAGACAAGATTCGTCGCTTTTATTATTATCTTGTAATCTCTTGGAAGTCATTGGAATTTCTTGAAAATCTTTACCTTACGTTGTTAAAAATGATATTTTTCCTAATAAAGTTGTTTATCATTATTAAAATTTCTTGCAAATTTTTGGAATTTTTCAGAATTCCTTGAATAAGTTTGATATCCCTTAGAAATTTTTGTAATTCTTCCGACATTCATAAAATTTCTTTGAAAATCATTATAATTCCTTGCAAATCTTTAAAATTTCTTGCAATTGTTTTGAAGTTTTTGAAAATCATTGTAAAGTCTTAGAAATCATTAGAATTTCTTGGAAATTCTTGAAATTCGTGAGTTTTTTAGAAATCATTGATGAAGTTGATTTTTTTTGTTTGATCAAAGGCGTTTAATATTATTATTATTATTATTATTATATTTAAAATTTCTCGCAATTTTTTGGCATTTTCGAAATTCCGTGGAAATTCTTTATATTCTTTAAAGTTTCCTCCGAGTTTCATGGAAAGCATTGTAATTCCTTGGAAATAATTGGAATTTCTTGGAAATCTTTGGAATCCCTGGAAAATTTTTGGAGTTCCTGAGAAAATCCTTTGACTTTTATAGAAACCATTGTAAATCCTTAGAAATTTTCGCTTTATGTGATGAAAAATGCAGTTATTTTCTTCAATAAACTCGTTTAATATTATTTTTATTAAAATTTCTTGCAAATTCTTGAAATTTTTAGAAATTCCTTAGAAATTCTTTCTTTCCTTTTCTTTTTTGGGATTTATTACCACATTCCTCGAGATTCCTATCCAAAAAAATTCGATTTATCTAAAAAATATTCAAATTTTTTTGGATAGGAATCTCGAGGAATGTGGTAATAAATCCCAAAAAAGAAAAGGAAAGAAATAATTTATGAAATGCCACAAATAACATTTAAACAATACTTAGAAATTCCTTATATTCCTTGAAAATTCCACTGACTTTCATGGGAATCATTGTATTTCCTTGGAATTAACGGGAATTTCTAAGAAATCTTGGAATTTCTTAGAAATCATTGAAATTCCCTAAAAATGTTTCGAATTCCTTAGAAATTCTTTTGACTTTCGTAGAAACCATTGTAAATCCTTAGAAATATTCACCTTAGGTATATGATATAATATATGAAAAATGCAGTTATTTTCCTTAACGAAATCATTTAATATTATTATTAATATCTCTTGCAAATTTTTTAAATTTTTCGAAATTCCCTGAAAATTTTTGTATTTGAAAATTCCTCTTTCTTTCATGAAAATAATTGTAATTCCTTGGAAATATGTAATTTCTAGGAAATCTCTGGAATTCCTTGAAAAATTTTGGAATTCTTTAGAAATTCTTTTGACTTTCATGGAAACCATTGTAAATCCTTAGAAACTTTCGCCTGTGATGAAAAATGCATTAAAATTTCTTTTTTGGAGTTTTTTAGAAATTCTGTATGTTCTTTGAAAACTTCTCTAACTTTCATGGAAATCATTGCAATTTCTTGGAAATAACTGGAATTTCTTGGAAATCCTTGGAATTCCTTAGAAATTCTTACGACTTTCATAGAAACCATTGTAACTTCTTAAAAATTTTCGCCTCGCATGATCAAAAATGCAGTTAATATCCTCAATAAAATAGTTTAATATTACTTAATATTATTATTATTAAAATGTATTGCAAGCTTTTGGAATTTTTCGAAATTCTTTATATTTTTTGAAAATTCCTCTGATTTTCATGAAAATCATTGTATTTCTTTGGAACTAATTGGAATTTCTTAGAAATCTTTGGAATTCCTTGAAAGTATTTGGAATTCCTTAGAAATTCTTTTGCCTTTCAGAGAAACCATTGTAAACCTTTATAAATGTTTGTTTTAGGTATATGATGAAAAATGCAGTTATTTTCTTTAATATATTTGTTTAATATTATTATTAAAATTTCTTGCAAATTTTTGGTATTTTTCGAAATTCCTTAGAAATTCTTTATATTCCTTGAAAATTCCACTCACTTTCATGAAAATATTTATAATTCTTTGGAAATAATTGGAATTTCTTGGAAAACTTTGAAATTCCTTAGAAATCTTTGGAATTTCTTAATAATTTTTGGAATTCCTTAGAAATTCTTTTAGAGACCACTGTAAATCCTTAGAAATGTTCGCCTTATATGATGGCGATTTAGTATTATCATTATTAAAATTTCTTGCAAATTTATGGAGTTTTTCGGAGTTTTTTGGAAATTTTTTGACAATTCTTGTATTCCTGCTGACGTTTAAGAATATTGTAATTTCTTGGAAATCTTTGCTCTATATGTTGAAAATTATTTTTACCTTCCTCAGTAGAGTCGTTTTTTATTATTATATTTCGAATTTCTTGGCAAATTTTTGAATTCTCTGGAAATTTTTGTAATTCTTTTGAATTTCTGGGAAATATTTGGAATTTCTTAAAAATTCTTTTTTGATTTTCATAAAAACCATTGGAAATCCTTAGAAATTTTCACCTTAAGAGAAATGCAGTTAGTTATTTCGCTCAATGAAGTCGTTTTTGCAAATTTTTGGATTTTTTGGAAATTTTTCTCGTATTTCTGCTGACTTTCAAAGATATCATTGAAATTTCTTGGAAATCTTTACTCTATATGTTGAAAAACTTTTATTTCTTCCCCAAAAAGTCGTTTTTTTATTATTATCTTTGGAATTTCTTGGCAATTTTTTCAATTCTTTGGAAATTTTTGTAATTCTTGTGAATTTCATGGAAGTCATTGTAATTCCTTGGAAATTCTGGTAAATCTTTGGAATTCCTTGATGATGTTATTGTTATTATTAAAATTTCTTGCAACTTTGTGGAATTTTTCGGAATTTTCTGGAATTTTTAAGAGAATTCTTGTAATTCTGTTGACTTTCAGGGAGGGATATCATTGGAGTTTCTTGGAAATGGAAATATTGAAAAATACTTTTATTTTCTTCAAGTCGTTTTTATTATCTTTGGAACTTCTTGGGGATTTTTGGAATTCTTTGGTAATTCCTTTGAATTTCATTGAAATAATTATAATAAGATAAATCATTCTCTTTTTAATGTAAAATTTATGAAAAATGCTTCAAAATATATTTCTAATCGCCTCCCAAGTCACTGAAAATCTGCATCGATAACAACAGTGTTATATAATTTAAAAACAAATCCGGCCTCGCCCAGTCACAGAGATAAAGGATAGAAACCGGAAGAAACAACATATGCTTTAGCCACAGCTACACTTTAAACCCGCTCCGTCACTTCCTCTCGTTAATGAGTAATTAATCTGTAAAGAAACTTTAAGCATTGTTCAACAACACAGATATGTTTAATTTGCTCGGTCACTCACTGGAAACTTATTTGGCTACTGGGATTTTTGACTGGACCAAATTTGTTATTTTAGTCACGTTTCGTGCATGTACTAGACCATCTACAGACAACCCAGTTGCTACGCTACTTCCGATGGACAGAAGTCATTGGGAAAAGATCTCCATAGAGGCGGTTCAATTCAAAACAGTGGAAAGTGCTTATCTAATATTATGTACGTCCACCTGTGGCGATAATTATTTAATTATTGACGTCAGTAATGACAACAAACTGTTTTTCCTTGACAATCGGCGGTGATAAGATTATTAAGTATTAAGATCGAAGTGCCGATGACTAATTGCATGTGTAAATAATTACGCCTAAAAACATTGCTCACTTCAAAATTCACTTGGATTCAATAATTTTTATTATTTACGCACATCCTTAGTGAGTAATGTTTTACAGTACAATAAACTTATCGTAGTGTGGGAATTCCATCATCAGTATAGCAAATTTTATGTCAACTAAACCACCATGTTGTTTGTGTACTTCAAGGTCCTCTCCTTGGGCCGTCACAGTTAATTATGTATATTACTAATTTTGTCATCAGCAAAAAATTAGAATAAAATAATTTCAACATTTTTCTTTTTTGTGGACTAACGTCCTAGCATCTAACTCAATAATAACACCACTTGAAGCAAAAAAATATTTCCTATAGTATATATTTTCTATTGGTTTGCGGCGTCTCCCTGTAGACCGAATATTTGCGGCTCGTGTCAAGGTGGCTGTGCGAGATCCAGGGCGCCATATAAGGAAACGCCGATCAGTGAAAGTGTTAACACTGGAGTCCATGGCCGATGCGACCTCTTCAACGCGGCTCGGCTAGCTAGTCGACGTTTGACAGTTCGATGTAACCCCTCACGGACGGCCGTCTTTTGTTCGCCGATCTTCCTTGACTGTCTATGAATAATAGCGCCGGGTAATCGAGCAAGTCTCCTTATGGTAATTTGTCAGCGGCCGCGGGGAGGCTGAATTAATTAAAACGCTACTGAATTTGGAGTATTCGTTTCAAGGAGGCCTGAGTCACAGAAGTTAAGGTCCAGCTGGATTCTTTGACGCTATGCAAAAATACGTAAGGTCTCCTGATATTGGTTTCTGATGTTTTAGCTGGAGGTCGTTTCGTTTGCGATTACATTAATCATAATGCCATAACTTATGGTTACACTGTGGCGGAAAATAAAACGGAAACACGACGAGAAAAATATTTTTCCTAATAGACTAGGACATGGACATGGAGATGGTGATGATGTTGCTTTTAGAGTTACTGATTTATATCTTAAGAAATGTTTGTTTTCTTAACAGTCTATTGAATCGCACCTAGGGCATCGACAGTTGCCTCCCCCATCCAAGTCTGATGCAAACTAGAAACATTTTTAATTTGCCTCAGGATTGATTCAAACCATCGATTTTCGCAACAATAGGTGCCAACGCATTTACCCATAGATTTTGGTCTTTAGAAATACACTTCAGGATTCAGAAGTGGTTGAACCACCTCAAATTTTAGTTGAAGACTATAAATAGTCTGTGTTCCTCAAGGTAGTATCCTGGGCCCGTTATTGTTTTCGGACTTATATCAATGACTTACTGGATGTTGCTAGCTGACGGCGCTAGGTTTGTAGCACGGTTGAGTGACATAATTGACTGTTCATATCAAAGCAAAACAAATATTATTGAGCAATCATTGGTTTCTCCAAGAAGCAAACAATCTTTGGAACTTGAAATAGGACAAAAGAAGTTTGGCACTGGGCGGGATTTGTCTTGAACCCGATAAAATGCACAACTAAAACCTGAGGAACCTCACCTCAGTTTACACGTGTTTCGGAGCTGCTGTTCCTCATCAGCATCGCGTATTTATAGTTTTGCACCGATCCTGTTCTTGTTATTATTTGACTCCCATAATTTTTGTGACGCCCATGCAAGGAATTGACCTGTCTCATTAGGCACATTCAAGTGTGTCTTGTGTCAATATACGTTAATAGAAAGCGTTGTCAGAGCGCATTAGTAAACCGTATGTACAGGTGACTCGGACGTCTAAACTGTCGCCTTACACAGCCTAATGATTTTTATTAGTCGTGTTACATGTTTGTCTTTCAGAGCGAAAAGATTACATCTAGATTGCCCGGTAACATTACGTTTGTGGAGCTTGTTCGCAGATAAACGGTAACCGTATTGTTTGGCTTTTGGACGCCTTATGTTTCATAAATCTATAGTACTTGATTAATTTTCGATAATCCCCCGTATAATTAAAATCCGTGAATTATTATAAATAATGACCGAGTCGGAAACAAAAATCATTAGTTACTAAAACCGGTTAAAATATTAATCCGTGTCTGTTTTAATCCGTTTCTTTTTATAAATAAAAATCATTCGTTACTAAAAATATTAATCCTTGCCCGTTTTAATCCGTTTCTTTGTGCAACATAGTTTAGAAATTACGAGTAACTCATTCCCGGTTATATACGTTCTGAGTTGATGCGCCAAATTGCATAATCCGCTGGACCTCTGCAAGTTATGCCGGGTTGTGCATCTGAGTCCGTCGTTTAAAGTCGGTGACCTCCCCTCTTTTAACACGACATATAGCTACGTCAGAAAGGTGATAAAAATGCCAAATGGCACTCCAGTCGATATCAGATCCGATTTACCGTTAACATTTCAGTACCGCCGCTCCGAGTTTTAATAGTAAATTTCTTTGAATATAATCTTGGTAAGAATTCACCGTGACCTACTACATTCACTAGGGACTGCCTTTAGTTAAGTATAGATATTTAGAGATCTTAGTTTCCGTGAGTATCGCCGTATTTTACTACCAAAGCAAACTAGAGCTAATTAATAATACCACCGTTGGTTGATTCTTTTTATTATTTCATAAATTGTGCACTAACTGATCAGATTTTCTCGCTCGGGTGATCTGAGAGGTTTCCATGTACAAGGGTTTCCGGAAAACCCACTATAATTAGAAAAGTCATTCCTAAAAAGTGCATCCACTGATTAGATTTTCTCGCTCGGGTGATCTGTGATGTGTCAATGTACCAGGGTGACCTGAAAGCTTGCTGTAAATAAAATAGCCGTTCAAAAATAGCTCTACGTTGGCGGCAGTAGTTCGCCGTATTTTCAAACACCAGCAAAAGACGTAAATATCTATAGCTAATCGATTGCCCGCCGTTTATAATATCTCCTAGTGGAAAGGTCCGTTTGCTTGTCGCACACAATAATTTGTAAATTCAACGTCTCCGCAAATTCCGCCGTAAAATCGCGTAAAGATTCTTGATTGCCAGCTTGACTTGTTTTTAATTATTTTGAAATAGTTTTATACACACTCGGCTGTACAGTCGTGGAGGTTTTAGAGTAAATTATTCTGTTTCCAATTACTACTGAATAAATACGTTATTTTAAAGAGGTAAAATTCACGAGTTATTATTTCCGTCATTTATTTCTGATTAACCCGTTTGAGCAGCATGATCGAAATCCAGTAGATAGATCTCCAGCTCCGACCCCTAGCAATTCCGTATCTCAGCTGTTTCGCTATTCAGGGTTGTTCTCCGAATTAGGAGAGCCAAAAAAATGTAGTTCTTTGCACTTAAAAATTAAAGGACTGGCGCCCGAGATTTCCGTATAAAAAATTACGTAAGTATCTTGACAAAAAGCACCGTAAGTAATAGGCACCATCACACCCTTTAACACGCCATCTGGATACGTCATAAAAGTAATAAAACGCCGGAGGAGCGTCCAGTCCGAGACAGTGCATCAGAAGATCAGTCCAAGCGTCAATCCGAAACTGTCACCGTTTTCACTATCCATCCGTAACCGCCGCTCCGACTTGTAGTAATAAATTTTCTTGAAAATAGTATTGGTAAAAATACACCGTGGTCCGCTACTATCCGTCCGTACCGCCTTCAGTTAAGTATATTCAGAGATCTTGTTGTTCGTGAGTACCGCTGTATTATACTACTAAATCAAATTAGAGCTAATTAGTAATTCCTCCGTTGGTCTTTTGTTTCATAAAATATGCATCGGCTGGTTAGATTTGCTCGCTCGGGCAATCTTTAAGGCTTCAATGCATAAAGTTCTACCGGAGAACTTAACTTACGAAAAATAGCCTTGTTAAATAGATCTACGTTTGTGGCAGTAGTTCGTCGTATTGTAAAACCCTCTGTATAGACAAGAATATCTATAGCTAACCGACTGCCCGCCGTTCATACTATATCCTGTTGGAAATTCCGATTGCTTGCCGTCCGAAATAGTTTAAGCCGCGAAAACAAACACCGGTTATTCAAACTCACCGTCTTTCGAAATAAAATCGTATTCCCGCGTATATACTCTTGATTGCCAGCCCGCATATTTCTTATCGTTATCAAATTTGTACATACTCGACTGCAAAGTCGCTGAAATATCCCATTTATTGATTTGTTCATTAATAATAAATACGTTGGTCTACATAGGTAAAATTCACGAGTTATTATTTCAGTTATTAATTTCTAATTAACCCGTTTGAGAAATTGTCCAAGTCCAGTTGACAAGACAATCATCTTAAGACCCCTGAACAAATAACCGTATCTCCATCTGTTAGCTACCCCTAAACGTTCTCACCACCGGAGAACCAAACAAGTGCTGTTCCTCGCCCTTAAAAACTAAGGAACTGGCGCTCGAGTTTCCGTCTAAAAAGTGTTACAAAGCCAGAGAGTTCTGTTTGTAAGCAGCCAGTTACAAACATTACAGGTTACGAAAGTTGACGTCGTCACAAACATAAGGACTGGGCGACTGAGACGCTGGGCATCCAACGAAACATTGTGAGGGAGGTTTCCCTTTGCGTATGGCAAAGTTTGTCATTTGCACGTCCGCCCAGATTATTTTATTACATTTGCGACAGCTGTCCGAATGAAAATAAACCAGTTCGACAACATTTTTTTCACTAATCGTTTTTCTTTCACAAGATGGTTGCCCAAATAGAATCTGCGTTCGTTTTAACATCGAAAACCTTGACCAACCTTGACCTGGTATTTTTGCATGATCTCTGGATTGGGTAAACCCGACGAACTAGGAAATCCGCATTTCCATGCTTCCAATCAAATCCTACTAACGTACAAAACTACTGTATAATGCAAATCATTTTGCTGGTCCAATGACGCAACAAAACGAAAAAATGTTATTTGCGACAATACTATAACTGAACAATAATTATTACTAACCAATTACGTGCTTAATTAGCATGCACCACGGCGAGCTTTAGTTCCACGGACGTATATGGATGCGGAGAGTTTCCTTTTGAAAATACAGTTTGACTAATTTGCATTCACCAACGTAGAATGGGGCGGGTAAAGGAGATTTAGTATCTTGGTCTAGTTGAATCTTTAATGCAACCAATTCTGCAGCACAGGCCCTTGGCGAGATCCTTGTGGTGTTCAGGTACCAAAATTTGATGTTTGCCCATTTAAGGGCGACTTTATTTTGAAGAAACAGCTCCTGACCCCAAACACGTTACATCACAACCTACCATTTGGTCCGGAAGCCTTTACCGATTCATCTAATTTTGCACGTTCCTAAAGAACTATCGTGCGCACGGCTCTGCTCGCGTATATTTATTTAAGTCCCATTGATTTAGTTGACATAGTTCTATTGATACGCTGCATCTAGCTCCGAGCCAGATCCTAGCTAGAAAACATTGTTCAAATACTACCTGAATGTTACTCTAGGCCGATGGACCCTGCCTCCAATTCGTTATTTTTGTCTCTTCATTCCACAAAGCGTTAACCTTTGAAGGTTTCACCTTTAGATGGCTATCAGATTGGCTGTCGGCGTCGAGGAGACGTTGCACCGCGGATAATAGACGCAAAAATGCGGAATTTTAATTCGGATGGGATGATAACTGTGAGATTTTTGCGGTTTATTGCTTATTGTGAGATAAGTGATGTAAGTTATTCCGGTATAACCTGGGAGCGAAGACCTTCTAATTAATGCAAACAAAGAATTTTTCGCTGTTAATTAAATGGAGGTGTGTTGGGACAGCGAGCTTGCGATTGTTGAATATCGAATATTTATTTTTAATTAAATATTCTAGATATGCTAATAATTATTTACTTTTTTTACCGTAAGCCGAACTTTTTGCTGCTTTGTTTATAACGATAGAAAGAAGAAATAGTATATTTATCCCTTGGATCCTCCTTTGTTTGTTCGGTTTACAATCTTCAAGCACGTTTTTGAAATATGCCATCTAGATTGTTACCGACCGACCCTTTGGGTTAACCACGAGCGTCCCTTGGTGATAATTCGTTGGCATTCCCTAATGTATTTTTGGCCACAGCAACTGTACACTTTCTTTATGTGTCGTTGTGTTTACATACAAATATCTCTATGTACGATTAGGGGCAGTTGTCTCTGCGTATTTCAGGGTTCGGTATACGCCAACATAGAACAAAACACACACTCTACGGCAAAGTTTTGTCGTAAGCACATTGTTAAACGTATTTTATTAAGTAAATTAAAATAGTTAGACGATCACACAAAGTATGGCAACATTTGGAGCCTTTGTTTTGACACGGACAGGCTCGTCATCCTAATCTAAATAATGTGGCGCACAGTTAATTAACTAATGTGCGGAAAGTGGATTACATCCACGCTAATTGGAGGGCAAAAAACTTAAAAATATCTCAACCCGCATAACATAGACGATTCGTTTCAGCGGCTCTAGTGAGTCACGTACGACTGGCGACTTTATTGAAATGAACTCGGTTAACTTAGGGGTGGGTGACTTATGAAGAACTGCCACCCATATTACTCAACGGTCATAAAACTTTACTTCAACGTCTGTAGCAGGCGATACAATTAAAACTTACCCAACTTCTTGTCGACTCGTCCTTGGTCGGGTACGCGTGGAATAATACTGTAGCAGCCCTGCAACAAAAAAAAGTTGCGAGTAAGTTTTTTTCTACTAAAATTAATTTGAAGCAATAGGTTAAAGTTGTAACAACGCCTCGAATTTGTGAAATACAGGGTGAACCTCAAATTTATTTGCTTTTAAGGGATGGTATAAATCCATATAAAAAAATTACAGAAATACAAATAAATTAAAATACGTCAACATTTTGAGAACTTTACAACTGACCTATCTCAACCGAAAAGAAAATAAGATAGGTCAGGTTGATCTCGTTTATTGGCTATCGGATGAATAGGTTCTAGACGATCCAGCCCCTACGGGGCTGCTACCGGATAAATAGGTTCTAGACGAAACACCCCCTACGGGGCAGGCTACTGGATTAGTTAAGCGAAATCGGGGCTAAAAAAATTTTTGACTTTTTTTGCAGAAATTATTTTTTACACTTTTCGGTGCCAGCTGACAAAGTGACGTTTTCTCGAAAAAAAAAAAAAATTGTGACAGCTGTCAAAGTGACGTTTTCCCGAAAAAGAAATATTTATGACAGCTGTCAAAGTGACGTTTTCTCGAAAAAAAATTGTGACAGCTGAGCTGTCAAAGTGACGTTTTCCCGAAAAATACATTTTTATGTCAGCTGTCAAAGTGACGTTTTCTCGAAAAAAATTGAGACAGCTGTCAAAGTGATGTTTTCCCGAAAAATAAATTTTTATGACAGTTGTCAAAGTGACGTCTCGAAAAGAAATTGAGAGCTGTCAAAGTGACGTTTTCCCGAAAGAGAAATATTTATGACAGCTGTCAAAGCGACGTTTTCTCGGAAAGAAATTTTTATAACAGCTTTCAAAGTGACGTTGTCTCGAAAAGAAATTAAGAGCTGTCAAAGTGACGTTTTCCCGAAAGAGAAATATTTATGACAGCTGTCAAAGTGACGTTTTCCCGAAACAAAAATTGAGACAGCTGTCAAAGTGACATATTCATTGAACTTAATTCTGGGAATCACGCCAAATTAAGTTCAATGAATATTAACTATCCGCCACAAATAAACTACAAACAATGTCAAAGTGACGTTTTCCTGAAAGAGAAATATTGGAAAAAAATTGTGGCAACTGTCAAAGTGACGTTTTCCCGAAAAATAAATTTTTATGGTAGCTGTCAAAGTGACGTTTTCTTGAAAAAAATTGTGACAGCTGTCAAAGTGACGTTTTCCCGAAAGAGAAGTATTTATGACAGCTGTCAAGGTGACGTTTTCTGGAAAAAAAATTGTGGCAGCTGTCAAAGTGAAGTTTTCTGGAAAAAAATTGTGGCAGCTGTCAAAGTGACGTTTTCCCGAAACAAAAATTGAGACAGCTGTCAAAGTGACATATTCATTGAACTTAATTCTAGGAATCACGCCAAATTAGTTCAATGAATATTAACTATCCGCCACAAATAAACTACAAACAATGTCAAAGTGACGTTTTCCTGAAAAAGAAATATTGGAAAAAAATTGTGGCAACTGTCAAAGTGACGTTTTCCCGAAAAATAAATTTTTATGGTAGCTGTCAAAGTGACGTTTTCTTGAAAAAAATTGTGACAGCTGTCAAAGTGGCGTTTTCCCGAAAGAGAAGTATTTATGACAGCTGTCAAAGTGACGTTTTCTGAAAAAAAAATTGTGGCAGCTGTCAAAGTGACGTTTTCCCGAAAAAGAAATTTTTATGACAGCTGTCAAAGTGACGTTTTCCCGAAACAAAAATTGAGACATGAATATTAACTATCCGCCACAAATAAACTACAAATAATGTCAAAGTGACGTTTTCCTGAAAGAGAAATATTGGAAAAAAATTGTGGCAAATGTCAAAGTGACGTTTTCCCGAAAAATAAATTTTTATGGTAGCTGTCAAAGTGACGTTTTCTTGAAAAAAAATTGTGACAGCTGTCAAAGTGACGTTTTCCCGAAAGAGAAGTATTTATGACAGCTGTTAAAGTGACGTTTTATGGAAAAAAAATTGTGGCAGCTGTCAAAGTGACGTTTTCCCGAAAAAGAAATTTTTATGACAGCTGTCAAAGTGACGTTTTCTCGAAACAAAAATTGAGACAGCTGTCAAAGTGACATATTCATTGAACTTAATTCTGGGAATTTTTTGGATAGGAATCTCGAGGAATGTGGTAATAAATCCCAAAAAAGAAAAGGAAAGAAATAATTTATGAAATGCCACAAATAACATTTAAACAATAATTCTGGGAATCACGCCAAATTAAGTTCAATGAATATTAACTATCCGCCACAAATAAACTACAAACAATGTCAAAGTGACGTTTTCCCGAAAGAGAAATATTTATGACAGCTGTCAAAGTGACGTTTTCTCGAAAAAGAAATTTTTATGACAGCTGTCAAAGTGACGTTTTCTGAAAAAAAATTGTGGCAACTGTCAAAGTGACGTTTTCCCGAAAAAGATATTTTTATGGTAGCTGTCAAAGTGACGTTTTCTTGAAAAAAATTGAGACAGCTGTCAAAGTGATGTTTTCCCGAAAGAGAAATATTTATGACGGCTGTCAAAGTGACGTTTTCTGGGAAAAAATTGTGGCAGATGTCAAAGTGACGTTTTCTCGAAAAAGAAATTTTTATAACAGCTGTCAAAGTGACGTTTTCTCGAAAAAAAAAATTGAGAGCTGTCAAAATGACGTTTTCCCGAAAGAGAAATATTTATGACAGCTGTCAAAATTACGTTTTCTCGAAAATTAAATTTTTATGACAGCTGTCAAAGTGACGTTTTCTGGAAAAAAAATTGTGGCAGATGTCAGTGACGTTTTCTCGAAAAAGAAATTTTTATAACAGCTGTCAAAGTGACGTTTTCTCGAAAAAAAATGAGACAGCTGTCAAAGTGACGTTTTCCTGAAAGAGAAATATTTATGACAGCTGTCAAAGTGACGTTTTCTGGGGAAAACAATTTTGGCAGCCGTCAACGTGACGTTTTCGCGAAAAAAAAATTTGTGACAGCTGTCAAAAAACTGTCAAAACGACGTTTAAATGAGGGGGGCGCCATCTACAAACGCCATCTACAAACCGAGAACGGTTTCGGGGCGCCGAAGGCGGCCGGATTCCGAAACTGCGATCGGTTTTCACCTAGGATCGAAAATGAGTTTGCAAGTATTTTCCACACTGAAAATGGCGGCGTTTACCAATAGACTGGTATATCCACTAGGTACCCTATCATTTAACCGCGATTACGAGCATGAAAGAGAGAGGAAGTACTTACTAGAAAATATCGTTTCTGTGGGCCAGAAGCCAATAATAATAAATCAAATTAGATAGCTGCCATACAGTCCAGCTAATTGATTTATGGACAATTAATAACCGCCTAATAGGTGTTCGAGCCGTTAAGACAACTGCAACAACGTTATTATTTCCAGGGGAAAAAAGCTAGATGTGTCTCAATAGCGAAACGGAAGTTTCACAACTCAATCGTTAAAGTTTCTTCAACTGAAAATAATTGACGATTGTTGTAACTCCAAGTGTATTCGATTTTTTTGCGATACACTTACCGGTCTATAAAGTGACTCATGTTTGTTATTAAACTGAAATTTTATCTTATGTAATTCTAAACAATTAGTGTAATTATAATTACTACGGACAGTTACAGTTGATACTGCTCATGCCAGTACACTTACCGCCATGGGCGTAGCAAAAATATTTATTTGGTGAAAAAGAATTGTTGTCGAAGAACAAAAAAACAAGAACCAAATAGAAATCCTCATGAAGATTAAAATTGGATTTACTGTTTGCTACTGGGTCAGTGTTGTTGAGTTCCTACAGCGTGACGTCTCTGGGGAGGCTCAAGCCAGTCCTATCGCGGGCTGTTTTGGTTCCGTATTTATATGATTTTTTTCCTGTGTCGTGTATATATTCCTCGTTCAGCAAACACAGCGAACCTTCTCCCAGTCCCAGATGTAATTCGGGCTTTAACTAAATAATCTATTTGTTATATATTGTATTGTGACATCCCATACTACAAAACTTTGCCATAGCGAAGGCAACTGCTCCCTTATTTGTTTCTTTTATTAGTTTTTTTGTTCTATGTTGGCGAATACAGAACCCTGAAATACGCAGAGACAATTGCCCCTTATCGTAGATTTAAATATTTGTATGTAAACACAACTACACATAAAGAAAGTGTACAGGCTGGGGTGCTTCAATGGTTAACAGGTATTTTTTTTAATTCTATTAGGTAATAAATGCTCACGAGCTGCGCTGAGGATGGTGTCCGAGCCGCGCGCGAAACATTGCTTAAAATATCCTGCACGTGAACCGTCTGCGAAAAAATAACATAAATCGCCGCTACAATCATAATCACGCTTTAAAATCAGAATGCCATTCAGAAAATTACCTAGAAAATCGACTTACAATGAATAAAATAAGACTATAAAAGGCATTGTTACATTAAACAAAAGTTCCTGTGTATGATATCCTGAAGGTAATTGTGTCCGTGTCATTTCTGCAGAGCCAGTAAGTACAAAGAACCTGAATAATACGCTATACTTGTATTGCAGCCAGTGGCGGAGATACAACGGGTACAATAAAGTCTTAAGTTGAAAAAATTATGAGTTAAAATTGAATTTCCTGCAGATCCTGCAAGCGAATACATTTTTTTAGTGTTCGTCGTCAAAATGAACAATTTTTTTTCAAAATAATTGTATCTTGGTTTCCGGTATGAATGAATTCCTGTTTCTAAAGCAACGCCATTGATGCTGGTTCTCATGATTTGTAGCAACGTCTAATCTGTCTATTACGACTTGATCTATTTGAAAATATTCCCGAGGCGGTGCATATAATAGAATTGTGTATTAGACGCCCACACTTTCTAAACAAATTTGTGATTGTATCGAGTTACAAATTAACTGAAATAAAGAAATAGCAAGTAACTTTGAGAGAGAAACTTTTTTAGCTATTGTGTACAGCTCCTTGTCGGCTAGGTTTACCTATTCATAGGTTTTTTTCATTTCGGTGATCTCAGGATTAATTTACCAATGAAAGAGCTCATTTTAGTAGGTTAATTTGTTTGTTGGCTCATACAAATACAACACACATGAGTTTTTATTTGGTTATTCAGATAAAATTGATTAAAGTCAACACTCCATTGCGCAAAGTAATAAAGCGGATGGGGAACACATTCACGCTCCTCATTGTGTTGGGGAATTTGTGACGTGTTATTTACTAAAAAATCAGCGGCGTACAGGGTGTCCATCTGCGAACTAATTCTTGCTTTGTTTTGGCTAAGTAGTTAAATGGAACACTCTGTATAATCGTATTAACACGTATTTGGCAAGAAATTATCTAGAGTTAATTAGTTATCTGAACAAAAGTCGAATCATGTTACCAAAATTTTGGAAAAAAATATTTTTGAAGAATTTTTGAAAAAATTTGTAAGTTTCTAATAGTCGATCAATTAGTCATACGAGCAAAATATATTCCCTTTCGAATTATCTTTTTTAGATGACTAACAGCAACTTGAAATGTTCCCATAAAGTTTTTCAAAAATATTTATTTCTGAACATTTTTAAATCATTTTCAAGTTGCTAAAAGTCAACCATTAGTGGTCTGAACAAAATAAGAAAAGCTTTGAAAATTTTGAAAAAAATTTTCAAGTTAGTAATTAATCATGAGCAAAGTTTTAAAAAAATCGAAAAACTTTAGAAAATATTTTCAAGTCACCAAATTTAAAAAAAGCTTCGAAAAATGTTTACAAAAATTTTCAAGTTGGTAATTAATCATGCGAGGAAAATTTAAAAAAATTGGAAAGCTTTTTTAAAAAATTTCAAGTTGGTTATTAATTACAGCAAAATAAAAAATAGTCATCGAATTAATTAGTCATCTGAAGAAAATTTAAAAAAAACTTCATTTTAAGTTGGTAATTAATCATGTGAGCAAAATTTAAAAAAATCGAAAAACTTGAAAATATTTTCAAGTTGCTAAAATCATTCAATTAGTCATCTTTGAATAAAAAATTTCTTGTTTTGGCTAGGCAGTTGGAACACTTTGTACATTATCCCATAATATTTGGCAAGAAATTATCAAGAGCTTCGAGACATCTTTTTAATCTACAGGATGTTTATAATTTTAAGTTGAACTTGAAGACTTAAAAACCTCAATAACTTTCTTATTCTAAGTGGAATAATATTTCGTTCGCTTTTTTGCTGCGTTTCTATGACACGATGGACTTTTGCCTGTTGCTGAAAACTAAGCTGCCATCGCAGATAATTCCAAGTTTAAACATTTAAACCCATTTCGCGTATGAAATTTCTATTTTGAAAATAAATTGCAGTTGTTAAGGGGGCGTATGTCTCACCTCACGTTCTGCATGTAAAACGCCGCATGTTAATTTATCGAATGCCGAAGGGTACATATTTTGTTTCATAACATTAACACTCACGGTAAGTGCCAGCGAAACAACTTCGAAAGCAATGTAAACAATTATTTCAATTATGCTTGCTGCAACCAAAACGATTCGGATTGTGTACCAGTGATTGACAAGTTTCCTCTGCTGCAGCCTTTTCGGGTTATTGGTTCTGTACTGTATTGTAGTTATAGTGACGGTTTTACCACACGTTTAGCTTTGGAAGTAAATATAGTACATTAATTTCTCCATATGTAAGACACATGTTAACGCCGACCTTTTAACTTATGATAATCGACTGCACAGTTAGTATTATCAATCTTCACTTCACTGTCTACAGGGTGGAACCGTTTATTCAGTAATAACAAATCAAATCGTTTGGCCCAAGTGATAGATGTTCAGTTGTTTGAATATACGAACGTTCGATTTTTGTTTGTTTTTTCTAAATTAAATAAAATGCAACGGAGGCCTTGGTATCTACACTCGTGATACTTTTGTTATCTCCATCTCGTACTCCTGGTAATTGCCCATTAAAAAATGTTTACGAAAAATGAATTTAATCGAAATTAATCACTATTTACATAATTTATTAAAATCTACAAATCAATATTAACTTAATTGAAAACAAAAACTGGCATATTTGTGTCATTCATCAGTCTTATCTGGTTTTATTATTGAATATTGGCCTAAAATATGCCCGGTGCACGTTGCTTATACTCACTCGGTATGATCACCAAGTGTGTTGCACATGGAATTTATTAAATATGCACCATCACGACGACACTTAGTACGGAGTATGACCGGAAGTTGCTTAGTAAACGGTTTCCTTCCTCTTAAATTGATAAAGGAAGTTCGAGTTATGTTTTGACAGTCAGTGATGACCTGGTAGATAAACTGCGACATCGAAAAGCGTTTTGTGTGGATTTCGTGGGCTTAGGAATCGATGTTACAATAGATTATTACGAGGGGTTGAACTGAAGTAAATATATTTGATGAAAAATTCCAAGATAAAAGAACATTTCCGTTATTTGCAATAATTCTATTAATAGGCCTGCAGAAATAGAAAAAACGGTGTAACTAATTCGTTTCAGATAGCCGTAGGTAAAAACAGGTGTATTTAGTTATAAGGAATATACCTCTGCGATTCCTCCCAAATCAAATAAACAGAACATTGTTTATAAGTCACTTTTATGTGAAAAAATCATGAAATTTGGAGTTTTTTAAAAATTGCAGTAAGACTGCAGTAGATTAATTTTTTTGAATGTTTCTGTTTACTAGATAATTCCAAACCGGTTAATTTAAACCCCGGTTGATTTCATTTCATTGATTATTTATTTAAATAATTGCCGAAAACCATCGAAATTTTCGAAAATTTCAAGCATTTTTTACTCTGAAAGGAAAAATGCTAGACTCTTGAAACTTTGATGGAATATGTGTCTCATTACCCTCAACTTACAAAAAAAAATTTCGTTTTAAAATGTTTATTAGTTTTCGAGAAATTCTATTTGTTTATTAAAAACGTCCCAAATGTTTAATGAAAAATTGACCTATTAACGTTATCAAAAATAATTCAACCACAGCTCATTTTTTTCGTCAAGACGTCAATTTTACGAATCTGTTATGGGCGTATCGATTTTCAATAATTTTGACCGTCAAAATGGCGTTAACAACATTGCTACTTTTCGGAGCAGCGTTTTTTGCAAATAACTTTACAACAAATGAACGTATCCGCACAAATCTTTCATATTTGAGTTGCTGGTATTTTTCTACAAATTTATCAAAAAAAATTGTTACTCTGGGACACGTAGGAGCCAAGATAATTTTTTAAATTGTTTAATGCGCCAAACGTTTATTTATTAATATTTATGGCCAAAATTGAAACTGGTTGTTAATAAGATCTTGAATTTTGTGAATTCATCAAGTCCTATTGAAAACGGGCCCTTTTTGAGGTCAAAATGTAATTTTTAATAATTAGTGATTTTAGAGCGTCTTCAATTTGTTTGGCTCAAGGGACAAGTGAATGTTTTATCAAACGAGTTTCAAATTGGGGTAGCGAGAAAAATTCGTCATATCTCCGTTATTTTCCGGCCAATTTCGACGTTTTTTTTTTAATTTGGGGTAGCTCACGAAAATAATAACAATGGGCACATTTGCAATATCCAAATAATAAACAAATAATTGTTATAAACTATTTTTTTTTTTTTTAATTTTTCCTTTTTTGGGCTTATGCAACTTATAATGTGCTAATGTATTAAATATAAATTTATGAAGATTATATAATGGTAACAATGCTGTAACATCGTATATTGTGTGATGGAGAAATAGTTTGTGCATACATTGTTACCATTATATAATCTTTATAAATTTATATTTAATACATTAGCACATTATAAGTTGCATAAGCCCAAAAAAGGAAAAATTAAAAAAAAAAAAAATAGTTTATAACAATTATTTGTTTATTATTTGGATATTGCAAATGTGCCCATTGTTATTATTTTCGTGAGCTACCCCAAATTAAAAAAAAAACGTCGAAATTGGCCGGAAAATAACGGAGATATGACGAATTTTTCTCGCTACCCCAATTTGAAACTCGTTTGATCAAAAATTCAGCTGTCCCTTGAGCCAAACAAATTGAAGACGCTCTAAAATCACTAATTATTAAAAATTATATTTTGACCTCAAAAAGGGCCCGTTTTCAATAGGACTTGATGAATTCACAAAATTCAAGATCTTATTAACAACCAGTTTCAATTTTGGCAATAAATATTAATAAATAAACGTTTGGCGCATTAAACAATTTAAAAAATTATCTCGGCTCCTACATGTCCCAGAGCAAAAATTTTTTTTTAATAAATTTGTAGAAAATACCAGCAACTCAAATATGAAAGATTTGTGCAGATACGTTCATTTGTTGTAAAGTTATTTGCAAAAAACGCTGCTCCGAAAAGTAGCAATGTTGTTAACGCCATTTTGACGGTCAAAATTATTGAAAATCGATACGCCCATAACAGATTCGTAAAATTGACGTCTTGACGAAAAAAATGAGCTGTGGTTGAATTATTTTTGATAACGTTAATAGGTCAATTTTTCATTAAACATTTGGGACGTTTTTAATAAACAAATAGAATTTCTCGAAAATTAATAAACATTTTAAAACGAAATTTTTTTTGTAAGTTGAGGGTAATGAGACACATATTCCACCAAAGTTTCAAGAGTCTAGCATTTTTCCTTTCAGAGTAAAAAATGCTTGAAATTTTCGAAAATTTCGATGGTTTTCGGCAATTATTTAAATAAATAATCAATGAAATGAAATCAACCGGGGCTTAAATTAACCGGTTTGGAATTACCTAGTAAACAGAAACATTCAAAAAACTTAATCTACTGCAGTCTTACTGCAATTTTTAAAAAACTCCAAATTTCACGATTTTTTCACATAAAAGTGACTTATAAACAATGTTCCGTTTATTTGATTTGGGAGGAATCGCAGAGGTATATTCCTTATAACTAAATACACCTGTTTTTACCTACGGCTATCTGAAACGAATTAGTTACAGATTCCCGTTCACATCGTCTAATTCTACAGGCCTATAAAGTTCTCACATGCAGACAGACCGACAGAATAGCAATTTTTAAACAAACATTTGTCGCCATATTTGCTTAAGTAACGGTAATGAATGTACAATTATTAATCCGTGTGGATTTTTAGTGATTCACGTACCGTTTATTTTTAATTTTACATTCTAGCAGTCCACGAAACGCTGAAATAATTTTGATATCATGATGTCATGTTCTGCGATTTGCAGTAGTATTTTTATCAGCTCTTAACCTAGTTTTTGGATCTTGAAAAAAAAACACATCTGGAATATTTAAACGGAGTAATTACAAGGCAAAATTATTTTAAAATGCTGACAGGATTTTAATAAGTGATGTTCATAAGTATCCGTGCTTTTTTCAAATCTGATTTGTAAAATATTTAAATAAAATTGCTCTTCGTTTTTCACTTTTCCGTGAGCAAATTCCATTTTAATCAACTCACCGGAAAAGTAAGTATGTTAAGTGAAATTGTATTACTAATGAATTGTTATAGCTAATTAATGATGCCGGCGTAAAAAATTTAGCTTTTAATTGATTTCAGCTTTCTCGTGTTTCAAGGAATTACAATAGTCGTGATTGTATTGACATTTTCTATATTTTCTATGCGCTCACACGCATCTTTTATGCATATTATTAATAATAGCCTGATATTTATGGACGGCGAGTTCCCAATATGGACTTTATTGTTCTTACGAGTTATCACTTTAAAAAAATAGCACGCAAGCACTCGTACAACTATAGAAAGTAGTGTTTTTTGTACACTGGTAAATCGGAACAAACGTTCTAACGCAAATATTAAAAACCATAACCATGAACGCAATATTTTAAACGTTTCCTAACGGAGATACAAGCAAAACGAAAGTCATTTTTTTTTTTTGGCAAATTTATTTATGTACTGTTTCTTTTTTCCAGCACGCCAACGCCGTTAAAGCCCAAGCCCAAGAGTACGCCGAGAAGAAGCAGGCGAAAAAAATCATGACCAGGTCAGTCACTGGCTCCTTAGCCATAGCCCAGGCCTTGGTGAGAATTGCTGACGTCAAATACTTTAACACCGCCAAACCAGGCACATTTTTTGCTAGGTAAGTAAACAAAAATTATAATATAATAATTATAAATACAAATCGTTAGTGCGAAAGGCACATATAATATGAAATGGACATTTAACTACTCCTTGCTATTCGAGTTGATACGATGGTCTATTGGAGGCATGCAGTAGTGCTATGCGAGAGGGCCCGGGTTCGATCCCTACACAACTTGGATTTTTCTTTATTAAATATATCCATTTTTTAGAAAGGAGTTCCTTCTTTAAAATAATAAAAACTTATTTGAGAAACTAACTAACCTCAAAAATATGCGTTTTTAAAATTTTCGATTATGTCATTTTTATCAAAATTTCTGCTTGGTTCCTGTACTAACAACTAAAATTTTCAATATTAATGAAGCTTTAATTGCCTTTATCTAATAAAATAAGATGCTCTTTGTTGGTTAGAAATCCAACCTATAATAATTAGCAGGCTATTTTTGATAATTTACAATATTGAAACTATGTATCTTCTGGCTGAAAGGGTTTTTAAATGTTATAAAGGATCCAAGCTAAAACTCCCAAAATTAAAATTAAAATTGAAAATAAATTTACAAATACTAAAAATTTAAGGTTATGACAGTCACATGATCCAATAGATCATAAATATAATAAAATAAGGTTAGGTTAACTGTCATCTACCAACCACTTCAATGCTCATGCGCAAGCCCGGTAGCAAAGCGCACGTTAGCTCTCTAGATTCTTGTGAAGTAGAGGCCTTGAAACACTGGCATGTCACGTGACTTGACGTCACAATAGTCGTCTGAACGCGATGCCTCAGTCTAGCTGTCAAACTGTTTTGCGCAATCGTTTCTTTAGCAAAGTTCTATATCAGAAAATTTTAACAGGTGAAAATAATAATTTAGTGTAGAAATCCTTATTATATTTTTCTTTACAATATTCTTTCTTTGCTTGATACGTATTGTTTATAAATGACTTTAGGTTTTATGCAAGCATAATAATAACAAAAATATCCAATTTGATATATTTATGTTGATGTTTCACTTCTAAACATGCAATTATAAAATCTAATGGGCTTTTTAACTACATGATAAAAATTGAATTCGAATTATAAAATTCAAAACTTCTAAAAATAAATTATTAAAAAGTTAGGTTATGTTACTTTCTGACGTCAATGTCAAACTAAAATTAAAGTTAGGTTATTTTAATTTTTACGTCGATGTCAATGTCAAATTGAAACTAGGTTATGTTAATTTTTAACTTCAACGTCAAAATCAAATTAAAATTAGGTTATGTTAATGATTTTTATGAGAGCAAAACGCACGTTAGCTTTCTAGATTCTTGTGAAGTAGAGGCCGTGAAACACTGGCCTGTCACGTGACCTGACGTCACAATAGTCGTCTGAACGCGATGCCTCAGTCTAGCTGAAACTCAACAAGTTCTGCATCATTAAACTGTTTTGCGCAATCAGCAAAGTTCTTTATCAGAAAATTTTAACAGGTGAAAATAATAATTTAGTGTAGAAATCCTTATTATATTTTTCTTTACAATATTCTTTCTTTGCTTGATACGTATTGTTTATAAATGACTTTATTTAGGTTTTATGCCAGCATAATAATAACAAAAATATACAATTTGGTATATTTATGTTGATGTTTCACTTCTAAACATACAAATATGAAATCTATTGGACATTTTAACTATATGATAAAAATTGGATTAAAATTACAAAATTTTGAACGTCTAAAAATTAATTATTAAAAAGTTAGGTTATGTTAATTTCTGACGTCAATGTCAAACTAAAATTAAAATTAGGTCATATTTTCAAGTTGCTAATAGAAATCCATTTAGTCATCTGAAGACAATTAAAAAAATAATAAAAACTTATTTGAGAAAAGTGATCACAATTAACCTCAAAAATATGCGTTTTTTAAAATTTTCAATTATGTCATTTTTATCAAAATTTCCTGTACTATCAACTAAAATTTTCAATATTAATGAAGCTTTAATTGCCTTTATCTAATAAAATAAGATGCTCTTTGTTGGTTAGAAATCCAACCTATAATAATTAGCAGGCTATTTTTGATAATTTACAGTATTGAAACTATGTATCTTCAGGCTGAAAGGGTTTTTAAATGTTATAAAGGATCCAAGCCAAAACTACAAAAATTAAAATTAAAATTGAAAATAAATTTACAAATATTAAAAATTTAAGGTTATGACAGTCACATGATCCAATAGATCATAAATATAAAATAAGGTTAGGTTAACTATCCTCTACCAATGACTCCAATGCGCATGCGCAAGCCCGGGAACAAAACGCACGTTAGCTCTCTAGATTCTTGTGAAGTAGAGGCCGTGAGACACTGGCATGTCACGTGACACGTGACCTGACGTCACAATAGTCGTCTGAACGCGATGCCTCAGACTAGCTGAAACTCAACAAGTTCTGCATCATTGAACTGTTTTGCGCAATCGTTTCTTTAGCAAAGTTCTATATCGGAAAATTTTAACAGGTGAAAATAATAATTTAGTGTAGAAATCCTTTTTATATTTTTCTTTACAATATTCTTTCTTTGCTTGATACGTATTGTTTGTAAATGACTTTAGGTTTTATGCAAGCATAATGATAACAAAAATATCCAATTTGATATATTTATGTTGATGTTTCACTTCTAAACATACAATTATATAATCTAATGGACATGATTAAAATTTATTTCGAATTATAAAATTCAAAACTTCTAAAAATTAATTATTAAAAAGTTAGGTTATGTTAATTTCTGACGTCAATGTCAAACTAAAATTAAAGTTAGGTTATGTTAATTTTTACGTCGATGTCAATGTCAAATTGAAACTAGGTTATGTTAATTTTTAACATCAACGTCACAATCAAATTAAAATTAGGTTATGTTAATAATTTTTCTGAAGTCGAATATTTTTATTTAAATATTTTACTTTTTACTTTGGATGCTATGAATTCTCTAATATAGTTCAACGAAACGCGTTGAAATATAATGATTAAATGTGTATCAGGCCAAAAACAATTTAGCTCACAAGTCTTTAGATTTAAATTGATGAATAAACGGGATTTCCTACGTTTTACAACTTATTTATCATGCGTCAGTCTAGTTTCACCTTAAAATGTGTTTACTTTACTGGTGGCGTCCCAATATCCCAGCAAAATCATTAATTATCTTTGAAATTAAATCCAACTTTGTCTTACGACGTATTAATGACTTTGCAAACTGTAGGAAATCCCTTTATTTATCCGTGGACGTATTTCAGGACGAAAATTATATTAGATGTGTGTTGGGGTCTACGAAGTGCCGCCACAACAATATTATTCCTCATTTAGGTGGCAACTTCTTAGTTTTACCCTTTGCGTGTATATTTGGTGCTGCTTACAAAGCAAATTTGCCCTTAAGTTCCTCCACAAAATTACAAAAATTTGCATAAGCTAGAAAGCCCCTTGAAAGCTCTAATTGCATGGAAACCGAGGATAATGAACGTGTTGGTCGGGATTTCAACATGGCAACTAGGAAAACGAAACTACACGTTCCAAAAATCTCTTAGTTTTAACTATACGTGTGCTTTACTTTTTAAATACTATGTTTTGTTTTTTTTTCAGGGATAACGTTAGCAATTTTATAAATTGGTGCCGCAACTCGCTTGAAATCATAGAATGCCTCTTGTTCGAATCGGACGATTTGATAATGAGAAAAAATGAAAAACACGTAATTTTATGCTTATTGGAAGTAGCCAGAAGAGGAGCCAAGTAAGTATTTTAACCAATTTCCTTCGTCTTCAATTTCAAGACCAAATTTTCTCATACACTTCTTTTTTCTCAGATTTGGCATGTTGGCACCGATGCTGGTCCAGATGGAGAGGCAGATAGACAGAGAAATAGCGGCGGACCAGAAGAAGATGGGTGTCAACTTCAACGAGGGATTAGAAAACCAGAACGGTCTAGATGACGACAGCGACAGTGACATCGAAGACGAAGAGACTGTGTTAATGTACGGACCCGTGCCACAGATCATCACCAACGACCTTAAGAGCTTGGACGAGATGGTAAGTGCGATGTTTATTGTACCGTCTATTTTCCCCAGATTTGGGGTGTCACGAAATCCATTACCTTGCCAATGGCCCACTCAACTAGACAAAAAGAATCTGCTATAACAGAATATCGGTATATTATTGTAGGAAAATCGTTAAGTACCTCTTGCCTCTTGCGAGTGGTTTTCCTGTCCCCTATCGAACATTACGAAGCATCATTTTATGCCTATATATAGATAAACACTTCCAGTGTCGACCGCTTTAGTGAAATACAATCGATTATCGCTTGTTTATTTTTACGGATGATTTAATAATACTTATATTTAAGGATATTATGATAACTTACGCTCTAAATAAATAATATGTGACACCGAGCAATGTCAACATATTATTCAAAGGAATTTGCGGATTATAAAACAACCGTGATCCATGGGCGTGCCCGCGATATTTATAGGGGTTTAATCCCGATGTGATAAGTCTAATACTGTGAGAGCTTTGTGAGAAAATGAAATGAAAATGAACAAAAAATTGTTACAAAAAATGTCCAAATCCACGCAAAGCTTTTTTTGACAATACCAGAAATTCTTTCAAATGTACGCCCTTAATGGACAGCATTGGGTTCAAATTTGGGGGTTATTTATTTTTTCTACAAATTACTCTACATTTTTGCTAATTTATAAAGTTTCTTCTATAACCAATAAAATCAAAGATTTGGCATTAAAAAAAATTAAAAAGTTTCAATTCAACCCATCGTCCACCTGTTCCTTTCGTTTACACGTCCATGAAATACACGTAATTCCGTATTGATCGGGATTTGCTTTATGCCGTCGCCAAAACGTCTGGAAAAGGACCCCGACGTCTGCGTCTGCGGTAATGCTGCATGCGATGAGCGTTTTCCGAGTGGAAACTCCGGTTCGGCTGATTCACTTTTGCTTCTCTCGGAATTTAATGTATAAGTGCGCTCGACGGGAAGCTAATAAAAATATAAAATATTACGTTTTCTTGCGGGTATTCCTAAGAACGCTCGAGCAATCTACAAGTGATCTAACTGATTTATATAGCTGAGTCATATCCTGCAAATTTTACTAGTGAAATCATGGATATAGTAAAGCGATTACCTGTCTGTTATTAACCAAAATATACGAGAATTTTTGTTAGAATATCTGTTTCTTCTGCTGCTCTCTGTTTGACAATATTTTCACGCTCGATAATCGAGTTGAATAAACGTTGTTGATAAACGTTCGCAAGCACTACTACTTGTTTTTTTTACTGCTGCTATTTCATTCTAAATTATTTTCCCGGCCACCCAAATACCCATAAGTCTTAGAATTCTTAGAAAATTGTAAGTACGGTCCTTATCCGGACTTCGCGATATCTCTAACAATAAGAATTAATTACAGCTGTTTAAATCAATTTTCATTTGAAAGTGGTTGTAAAATAAATGAGCTTCATACAATAAGTTAGTCCAAAATTTTGCTCGATTTTTGTCACGTCTTCAGCTGTTTACTTCATATGTTAAGATTTTTAATCCACTTAATACCCTTTTTGTCAATTTTCATACTCGATAAGAGTTGAAGAAACGTGGTTTATAAACGTTCGTAAAACGAAATCGAAATTAATGCTACATATTTTTTACTATTCTAAATTATTTTCTCATTTACACAAATACCCGTAAGCCTTAGCATTCTTAGAAAATTGTAAATACAGTCCTTGCCTGGACATCGCTTCATCTCTTAACAATAAGAATTTATTGCAGCTATTTGAATCAATTTTCATTTGAAAGTGGTTTTCAAAATATGAGGCTTCATATTATTTAGTCCAAAAATTCCTTAATTCTTCACGCTTACGTATTTTTTAGTTCATTTATGTAGTTTTTAATTCTCTGTTTGTCAATATTTTCACGGTCAATAAGAGTTGAAAAACGTTTATAAACGTTCGCAAACGAAAACAAAAAATCTACTGCTCATGTTTGTTACTGCTGCTATTTAACAAATTATTTCTTCATTTACCCGAATACATAAGTATTAGAATTCTTAATGTAAGTCTGACCCTTACCTGAACATCGCGATATCTCTTAACAATAATAATTTATTACAGCTATTTAAATCAATTTTCATTTAAAAGTGGTTTCACACTCATAAGAGTTGAATAAACGTGGTTTATAAACGTTCGCAATCGAAATCTGAATGATTGATCCGTCATGTTTTTTTTACTATTCTAAATTATTTTCTCGTTTACACAAATACTCATAAGCCCTATAATTCTTAGAAATGTGTCAATACAGCCCTTGACTGGACATCGCTATATTTCCTAACAATAAGAATTTATTGCAGTTATTTGAATCAATTTTTATTTGTTGTCAAAATATGAGGCTTAGTTACTCCAAAATTTCCCCAATTCTTGTCACGCTTCCAACAGCTTACACATTTTTTAGTTCATTTGTGTAGTTTTTAATTCTCTGTTTGTCAATATTTTCACGCTCAATAAGAGTTGAAAAACGTTGTTTATAAACATTCGCAAGCGAAAACAAAAAAGCTACTGCTCATTTTTCTTAGTGCTGCTATTTTGTTCTAAATTATTTTCCCATCTACCCAAATACTTATAAGTCTTAGAATTCTTAGAAAACTGTAAGTATAGTTCATAAATGGACATCGCGATATTCCTTAACAAGAATTTATTGCAGCTATATAAATCAATTTTCGTTTAAAAGTGGTTTCACACTCATAAGAGTTGAATAAACGTGGTTTATAAACATTCGCAATCGAAATCAAAATATTGCTCCGTCATGTTTTTTTACTATTCTAAATTATTTTCTCGTTTACACAAATACCCAGTTAATTGAACTAATTTTCATTTGAAAGTGGTTGTAAAAATATGAGGCTTCATAGTTAGTCCAAAAATTCCTCAATTCTTGTCACGCCTCCAGCAGCTTACTTAGTATGCTACTATTTTTTAGTTCATTTATGTAGTTTTTAACTGTCTGTTTGTCAATATTTTCACGCTCGATAAAAGTTGAAAACGTTGTTTATAAACGTTTGCAAACGAAAACAAAAAAACCTCCGGCTCATTTTTCTTACTGCTGCTATTTTATTCCAAATTATTTTTCCATCTACCCAAATACTCATATTTTAAAGTTCTTAAAAAATTATAAGTATGGCCCTTACCTGGACATCGCAATATCTCTTAATAAGAATTTATTGCAGCTATTTAAATCAATTTTCGTTTAAAAGTGATTTCAAGAGTCGATAAACGTGGTTTATAAACGTTCGCAATCGAAATCAAAATTATTGCTACGTCACGTATTTTAAGATTCTAAATTATTGTACTTTTAACACAAATACCCATAAGCCCGGCCTAGTATTCTTAGAAAATTGTCAATACAGTCCTTACTTGAACATCGCTGTATCTCCTAACTATAAGAATTTATTGCAGTTATTTGAATCAATTTTCATTTGAAAGTGGTTGTAAAAATATGAGGCTTCATATTTAGTCCAAAAATTCCTCAATTCTTCACGCTTCCGGCAGCTTACGTATTTTTTAGTTCATTTGTGTAGTTTTTAATTATCTGTGAGTCAATATTTTCACACTCGATAAGAATTGAAAAACGTTGTTTATAAACGTTCGCAAACGAAAACAAAAAAACTACTGCTCATTTTTCTTACTGCTGCTATTTTATTCTAATTATTTTCCCATCAACCCAAATACTCATAAGTCTTAGAATTCTTAGAAAATTGTATAGTTCATACCGGGACATCGCGATATTCCTTAACAAGAATTTATTGTAGCTATTTAAATCAATTTTCATTTTAAAGTGGTTTCAAGAGTTGATAAACGTGGTTTATAAACGTTCGCAATCGAAATCAAAATTATTGCTACGTCATGTTTTTTTTACTATTCTAAACTATTTTCCCATTTACACGAACACCCATAAGCCCTAGAATTCTTAAAAATTTGTCAATACATCCCTTGCTTGGACATCGCTATATCTCCTAGCAATAAGAATTTATTGCAGTTATTTGAATCAATTTTCATTTTTAAGTGGTTGTGAAAATATGATGCTTCATAGTTAGTCCAAAAATTTATTTTTATTGGGGTCTTCGCGTCAGGAAAATCTGTTAGGCTATGTTTGGTAGCGATGTGTAGAGTCTCTGATAAGTTATTAGCGTTTCAATACCCCCGTGTCGAAGAGGTTTGTAAAATTTGAGAAATTAAAAAGAGATACGAGACCAATGACCGCCGGATGCGCGCGCAAACGTCAACGTCAAAATGCCGCTTTTAGGTTATCTCGAAATCTATAGTGCGTCGCGATAAAAGTTTGAGGTTATGGTCCGAATTTGACGTTTCCTTAATATCGGTCCCAGGACGAAACCAACCGGCACCCCGAAACCGTTCTCGGTTCATAGATGGCGCCCCCCCTTTCACTTTGACATTTAAACGTCACTTTGCCAGTTTTTTGACAGCTATCACATTTTTTTTAACGAAAACGTCACTTTGACTGGTGTCACAAAAAATTTTTTTTTTCGAGAAAACGTCACCAACAGCTGTCACAATTTTTTTTTTTCGACAAACGTCACTTTGACAGCTGTCACAAAAAATTCTTGACACGCCTCCAGCAGCTTCCGCATTTTTTACTTCATTTGTGTAGTTTTTAATTCTCTGTTTGTCAATATTTTCACGCTCAATAAGAGTTGAAAAACGTTGTTATAAACGTTCGCAAACGAAAACAAAAAAGCTACTGCTCGTTTTTCTTACTGCTGCTATTTTGTTCTAAATTATTTTCCCATCTACACAAACACTCATAAGTCTTAAAATTCTCAGGAAATTGTAAGGAATAAAAGTTTATTGCAGCTAATTGAATCAATTTTCATAGAGTACTTGTAAAATATGAGGCTTTATAGTTAGTCCAAAATTTCTCTCAATTCTTGTCACTTCCCCAACAGTTTATTTAGTATGTAAGTATGTTTTAGTATTTTTTTTACAATTCTCTTTCTTCGCTTGATATGCATTGTTTATAAATGACTTTATTTATTTATTGATTTATTATTAGAATATCAAATTAGATAGTATGCTTGTATAAAGCCTAAATAAAGTCATTTATAAACTATGTTTTAGTATATTTACATAATTTTGAACTTCCCGTTTGTCAATTTTCGCTCTCGATAAGAATTGAATAAACGTTGTTTATAAACGTTCGCAAACAAAATCTGCTTGTTTTTTACCGCTGTTATTTTATTCTAAATTATTTTCTTATTTCCCCAGTTATTTGAATCAATTTTCATTCGAAAGCGATTGAAAAATATGAGTCCACATAGTTAATTCAAAATTTCGCTCGATTCGTTCCACCTCTCCGGCAGTGTTACAATTTTTCAGTTCACTTACATAATTTTTAATAGCCGCAACAAAATCGTACATTTCTGGTAATTATTATTGCGCTACAAAACGCATATTACTACAAGTTACACAAACGTTACACCAAGCGGGCAACGCACGCAAGAGCTAGATTAATTTTATTCTAAATAAACAAACGTAAAGGCCCCTGAGGCTGAGATATTAATTACGTGATTACATCTCATTAGTTAATTCAATAATAAAGTTACTTTCGTTACTGTCTGGAACAAATTAATTTTTGATTTGTAACAATATCTACTTTGTTTTGTAACCGCTGGGAATTTTACACACAAATTAATTAATTGGGGAAACGTTTCACATGATTTTAACGAGCATATTTAATAAATAAGAAGTGAGAGTAAAGTGATATGGGGAGGCGTTTGTGTAACGTAAAAGAGAGGACTAAGTGAAATCAAGCATTACATCCAAAGGACTTGAAGGAAGTTCAAGGATCCACAGCAAATACTGAAAGATAATTGGCAATAGTTATATTTTTGTTACCAAGCATTTGAACCTTTTCCGCTTAATGACTAGAGTTTAACTACATCGCTACATTATTCGATGCTATCAGTTCAACTAGGTCAACTTATTATTTGACCCCACGACAACTTTCAAACGGGGACACATTTTCTACGCTATCTACCACTTTATCGATTTCGTTATTTTTACTGCATGTCCAAGTATTAAAGTTTTAATTGGCCGGAATGTGACCGCCCACTTTGTTGACAAGTAAATAAAATAGAAAAAAAAATCAATTAGACGATAAACTGTAATTTATCAATTAGAGGACGATTACAGAATTATTGCTGGTTTTATTATCGTCAAGTGTTATTGAATTATGTTACAGTTCACTGCACTTTGCGGCTAACAACACTTATTGCATATTATTGGATGGAAGCCTCGACTCCACACATTTCCAAAATATCCCTATGATATGTATAAAGTTGCAACACTGATGAGGTATGGCGTATTATTACGGCAACGCGCCGTGAGTTACTATTTATTACCAACTCCATTAAATTGCAATTAATAATAGTAATTCGTACGAGCATAAGCAGGAGAGTCTTCATGCTAGAGGGAGTGGACAAGGACGCAAGATATTTATTTATACAGGCAAATGTGCCATGTGCCACTTTAAAAAAAAAATCTAGTAAAAGTAGGACTTGCATGCACTTAAAACTGTCATTATGCATATATAACAACATACATTAACAAATATTTAATCGGCTACATGGGAAGTTTCTAAACAAGGCGATATATGCCATAGTCCAGTGCATAAAAATATATATTAGTGTAAGCCTGTCATATACTGGGTGTTCTCTTCCCAAATTCAAAAAAATCTGGAATGCAGTATACGCATTATATTTACAGCTGCCGCTAACTGTCTGAGTGGCTTTTGCCTATTCCTATTTGTTCTTAACACAAAAAGCGATTGGTTGTTAATTTTACGACGTAAAATACGTGTTCTTGCAACAGTAGAGCGATATTTATGCAGCCGAGGCGATGTAAAATAATTGTTATCGATTTTATGTAACGTTTTACTACTTGCTACTTGAGAATGCGTGAATTTCTACATTAAACATCTACATATGAATGGAGAGTGCTAAAGCAAGGTGTATCTATATGGCGTATTTATTACATTGTGATATGAAACAAGTTTATAGCGCAATATGTAGTAAATTAGTTGGGTCTACTGAAAGGTTTCTGTATTATACTGGTACAATACGTGCGTTCATATACTCCATTCCAGCTGCATTGGGATTACTGCCCATATAATTTCCTGTCACATTCTCTGTACTAAAAACAGATTTTTCTATTGACTAAAAGCAGTGATCATAAAACGAGGAATTATCACCGACATCCGGTACTCTTTGTTTAAGCGATTAGCACCTCTCGATTTTTTATATTTGCAGGGTGCTAAATAGGTGCTAAATAGGTGCTAAATAATATCAGTGATTTTTAATTAGCACCGCTGGTTGTGGACCTGGTAGGCACCGCAGTGTAAAATTATTAGTACCTTTGTTAAAACAGTATCTCGGTTTTTTCATATATTGAAAGGGTGCTAATGATGTTTCGAAATTAGCACCACTGGTTGTGGTTCAGGTTTGCAATGGGCATTATAGTATAAATTTACATATAACTTTGATAAAACTATTAGCACCTAGGTACGTCTATTTAACATATTTAAAAGTTTCAAAATTAGCACCAATGCTTCTGGTGCCATTGTAAATTTGGCACCAAAATGATAGAACTTTGATGAAATAATTTGCACCTCTGTTTTCATTACTTATTTGGAAGGTGATAAATGAGTGCTAAATAAATGTAAACATTTCGTAATTAGCACCTCTGGTTTATTTAAAGGGTGCTAATGATGGTAGATGTTTTATTAATTAGCACCAGTGGTTTTGGTGCTGGTATAAACTCATCTTTCTTAACAATTTAGAGGGTGTTAAATGATTACTAAATGGTGGGCAAGATTTCGCAATTAGCACCGGTGCTGCGCTGGTGTGAAGCTGGCACCACAGTATAAAATTAGTAATAATATTAAAACAATGAGCACCTCTGTATTTAACAAATTTGGAAAGTGGCAAATAGATGCTAAATGACGGCAAAGATTTCCCAATTGGCACCAGTAGTTAAGGTGCTAGTGTAAACTTGGCACCAAAATGACAGAACTTTTAGCACCCATGTTTTCTTTACATATTTAGGGGCTGTTAAATGAACATTAAAGGTTTCGTAATTAGCACCATTTATAGTAGTGCTAGTGTGAAATTGATACCACAGTATACCATTATTAATAACATCGTTAATATAATTAGCACCTATATTTTTTAACATATTTGGAGAATGCCAAGTGACGGAAAAGATTTCACAATTAGCACCTGTATTTGTGGTGCTGATGCAAACATGATACCAAAATTATAAAACTGTTAGAATTTGGTAAAACAACTGGCACCTTCTTTTAACAAATTTTCATTGTGCGAAAAAACGATGTTAAATGAGGAAAGTTTCAAAATTAACACCATTCGTTCTGGTGCTGGTGTAAACTTGTCACCAAAATGAGTCATTGGTAGCTTTAGTAAAATAATTTGCACCGCTACTTCATTACATATTAAAAGGGTGATAAATGAGTGCTAAAAGGAGGTAAAAGTTTGGTAATTAGCACCTCTAGTTGTGGTCATGGGAGACACCATAATATAAAATTATTAATTAATTCCGTTGTTAAAACAATGGTATTTTCTTATATTTAAAGAGTGCTAATGATGGTAGATGTTTCGCAATTAGCACCCGTGCTTATGGTGCCACCAAAATGATAGAACTCTTAGTGATTTTGGTAAAATAATTTACACCTCTATTTTCTAAGGTATTAAATGATTACTGAATGGTGGTATGGGTTTCGCAATTAGCACCAGTGCTGGCGTGAAGTTGGCACCACAGTATAAAATTTCGTTAAAACAATGGGCACCTCTGCATTTAACAAATTTAGAGAGTGCTAAATAGATACTAAATGACGACAAAAATTTCTCAATTAGCACCAGTATATAGTTGTGGTGCCAGTGTAAACTTGGCACCAAAATGACTCTTAGTAATTTTGGTAAAATAATTTGCACCCCTGTTTTCTTTACATATTTAGCGGATGTTAAATGAATTGTAAAGATTTCGTAATTAGCACCATTAGTGGTAGTGCTGGTGTGAAATTGATACCACGGTATAAGATTATTGACATCATGGTTAAAACAATTAGCACCTATGTTTTTTAACATATTTGAAGCTGCTAAATGGATACTAAGTGACGGAAGAGACTTCGCAATTAGCACCCGTGCACTGCTCGTGTGAACTTGTCATATGAATTTAAAACTGTTAGTGTTTAGTAAAGCAATTTGCACCTTTGTTTTTTCACATATTATGGAGGGTGCTAATAAGAGACGGGGAAAATTTCACAATTAGCACCCGTGGTTGTGGTGCTGATGTTAACTTTTTACCAAAATCATGAACCTGTTAGTAATTTGGGAAAAAACTATTAGCACCACTGGTTCTTTCAAATATTTATAGAATATTAAAAGCGTGCTAAATATTGGTGGTTGTGGTATTAGCCACAGCATAATGTGGTTAATAATTTGGTAAAGCAATTAGCAACTCTGTTTATATATTCACAATAATTAACAGTTGTGGTTTTGGTGCTAATGTGAACGTATCACCCAAATTGATAATTTAAATAAAACAATTCAAATCTCATATTTCAAAAGGAGTTACTTTGGTGACTTGGGAGGCGGCTGTACAATTAAAATGCATAAAAAAATCAACTTTCAAGTGGTAGCTTGATAAATATTTATTATTTTTAACAACTTATTTCTGCTTTGTCAGGTTAAATTAATTTTTAAATAGTGTATATTCAGCGAAGAATGGGCACTGCACATTTTGTAACAACTAATAAAAACCACACAGCGATATTACGGTCATCGTGTCATGTTTCTCTAAATTTACATAGTAATTATGGGATTATATCACAAAGATTAAAATTATGAAACTATCCATAAACTATCTATGATAATAATTATATTATTATGTAATAAGGTTTAAAATCAATGCACTGTATTGACATTTTTTGAGAAAATGAAGAAATAATTGATCCGACGAAGTAATATATTTTATAAATTGAGAAATCCTGACTAAAAACATTCCACATGTCAATCATTATTAAATATAAGGTCAGATAATCTTCCAGTCTTTATATATAATATTGTTAATTAAAACGTTATATATATATAAACATTTATAAATGACTTTGTTTAGGCTTTATACAAGCATAATAATAACAAACATATCCAAATTGATATACTTATAATATTGATGTTCATCTCTAAACATGCTATTATTTTCATTGGACTATCTTTAATACATTATGAATATTGGATTAAAAATTATAAAATTCAAAACGCCTAAAAACAAATTATTAAAATTTTTTTTTAACTCACCACAAAATTCATTCATTATGGTCACCAATTAAAAAACGAAGTCCACAAGAAGATGTACATATTCTTTCGCTATTAGTAGCTCATCAATTTGGATATGTTTGTTATTATTATGCTTGTATAAAGCCTAAACAAAGTCATTTATAAATAATGCATATCAAGCAAAGAAAGAGAATTGTAAAATAAGATATAAAAACATTTTTTAAAACAGAGAGAAAACGATAATCCGAAAATCAGGTTTTTTCAGCCGGGCGTGACTGATGTCAACTGTTATTTAGGAGCTTTGTAGGTTATGATCAGATCAGAGTCAACTGTCATTTAGGAGCTTTGTAGGTTATGATCAGATCAGAGACGTCAAAATTGCAACCTCTTCGGTTCACTTTATAAGTATCTGTGACAGATCTTATAATGTCAAATTTGACAGATTGAGCCAGATTTACACTGATAAAATCAAAGTGTACCAAATTTATATGCCGCGCAGTGTGCAACTGTTTTAGATTTGGGCAATGCTTCAAATAGTTTTTAATTTTAATATTAGATCCGTGCTTTCTATTATAGTTTTTAATTTCAAGTATATGAATTCTGAAATATATTTTCACGACAAATTCTCAATTCCCGGTGTTTGTTAACATTTCTAAAAAATGGTATATAAACCGTAACATAAACACATATTATGCTCTATTAAATAATAGTTAGGTAACATAAATGTTCGAATGCCCAACAAATTTCAATTGAAGGAATTTTTGCGTAGGAAAGCCAGTTGGCTGGCAACCTGTTGATTGTTACAAGGACTCTGCAGCAATTTTAGCACTTGCGCTTATTGATATATCATTTACCTTTTACCAAATGCAAATAGAAGAGAAATTCTCGTCTGCTAATGCACACGCAAGCGTCTGTTTCGACATGGGAGCTGTAATTGTTTGATTTACAACAAATGCGCTGTTTGTTTTTATGAAACAAAAAATACCTTGTAAGGACGATGGTTTTGATACGTATTTAGGAAAATATGATTCAAATTAAATTTTTTTTAGCACTACTGAATTGTTGCTATTATTTTTTATTTCAAAAAAATTCTTTCCAGGTCCAGGGTTACTTGCCTTGGGCTAAAAATGCTTCTCGTTAGTGCGAGAAATTATAAGCAGAATCACAGCCACCGCGGCTATTTCCGTCACATTCCATTGTTTCAAGGAGATATTATTTCAAAATTCGATCCGTGCTTAGTGTGTGCAAATTATGTATATTGTATATCACGAAGGTGACGCAAATTTAAATTAAGAACAAGTTTTGCCGGCAGTATAAAAATATCTTTGAAAATTCCAAGACGCTACTAACAATGCTGGTGCTTCCACCATTGATTCATTTGGTTATCACCCGGTACGTTTTCAGTCCCCGATTCGTGCGCGTCCTCCAAAAACATAATTGACACAATTTCCACAAGCGGTGAAGCAAACAATAACAATTTTACGTGATATTTCAATTTATTTACGACTCCATTTGGACTCCAACTTTGCATCATCGTCTTGCAACAGGCGAGCGTTCCACGCGGCTGAAAAATCCTTCACGACTCATACTGAATTTCACATAAAAGTAACAAATTAAATTATTGTGTTTAATGTCATAATCGTTGTAAACTTTAGTGCTCGTTGTTTAATTTGTGGTTGTTGTCAATTTAGCCAAATGCCAACCGTAATGGACGATTATCAATATAATATGAGGTGTTCATATTTCTAGATATAACTTAGAAGCCACCGGAAATTCTCCTTTCGTTAACAGATACGATTACTTCAATTGTTTCAATCGCGTTCTTCTCTCACGCCCACGCACCGAATCAGCCTGCTGGCAGCGCATAAATACGTAAGATTTATTTTCCGTACTACCTAAGCAAATTTACCTGACGAATAATTTATATTTAGTAATAACTCGTTTTTACCGTATTTCAATAACGCAATGAATATTAATTGTTACCTACCTCTGAGAGTCCTTGAAGAAGCGATACTCCTCCGACATATTGATATCCTTCAATCGGCGGAGATCCGTTTAGTTGTGTTTTCGTAAAAGTTCACGCCGAGCCACCTACAACAATAACAAACCTGTATTTAAATTGTTATTTACGTACAAATTGTGTCAAAATGTGTGCGTTATTTATGATAGCAGTTCATTTGCAATAGGTTTCAAAATGAAATAAGGCGCTAAATAATGATTGATAATTTATAATATACCAGATGGCAACATAGGCTAATAATATCTAAATAATGAAGGATTGAAGGATTGAAGGATTGAAGGATTGAAGGATTGAAGGATTGAAGGATTGAAGGATTGAAGGATTGATGGAATGCAGGAATGAAGGAATGAAGAAATGAAGGAATGAAGGAATGAACAAATACATTAATAAAGCAATAAATGAGTAACTAAGAGAATGAATAAATAACGAATGAAAGAATGGTAGAATTGAAGAATGAACGAATGAACGAATGAAAGAAGGAAATAATTAACGAATGAAGGATAAACGAATGAGAAAATGAAAGAATGAAAGGATATAAGGATGAAATGATGAAGGAATAAACGAATAAAATAATGAAAGGGTGAAGGGATGACATGAAGAAAGGATGAAATAATTAACAGATAAACTAACAAAGGGGAATAAACGACTAAATAAGAGAATGAATAAATAAGCGAATGAAATAATGGAAGACTTGAAGAGTGAATGAATGAAGGAATGAAAGAAGGAAATAATGAACGAATGAAAGAATAAACGAGTGAAAGAATGAAAGGATGAAATGATGAAGGAATAAACAAATGAAAGGGTGAAAGAATGGAAGGATGAACGGATGAGAGAATGAAATAATGAAGAAAAGAGGGAACAAAATAGTAAAGGAACGAAAGAACGAAGAAAAGGGACGAAAGAACAAAGAAACGAGAGAACGAAGGGTATAGGGACGAAGGACCAAAGGAACAAATGAAAGAATGAAGGAATGAAAGAACGAATGAAGGTACGAAGGAACGAATGAACGAAGGAGAGAAAGAGCGAAAGAACGAAAGAATGAAAAAATGAACAAATTAATTAACGATCGAGAGAGAAAATGGGCGAAGGAACAAAGAAATGAGAGAACGAAGGAATGAAACAATGAAAGATTGAACAAGTAAATTAATAAAGCAATAAACGAATAAATAAGAGAATTAATAAATAAATTAATGAAAGAATGGAAGAATTGAAGAATGAACAAATGAAAGAAGGAAATAATTAACGAATGAAGGAATAAACGAATGAGAAAATGAAATAATGAAAGGGTAAAATGATAAAAGGATGAAGGAATAAAATAATGAAAGGGTGAAAGAATGGAAGGATGAACGGATGAGAGAATGAAGAAAAGAGGGAACAAAATAGTAAAGGAACGAAAGAACGAAGAAAAGGGACGAAAGAACAAAGAAACGAGAGAACGAAGGGTATAGGGACGAAGGACCAAAGGAACAAATGAAAGAATGAAGGAATGAAAGAACGAATGAAGGTACGAAGGAACGAATGAACGAAGGAGAGAAAGAGCGAAAGAACGAAAGAATGAAAAAATGAACAAATTAATTAACGATCGAGAGAGAAAATGGGCGAAGGAACAAAGAAATGAGAGAACGAAGGAATGAAACAATGAAAGATTGAACAAGTAAATTAATAAAGCAATAAACGAATAAATAAGAGAATTAATAAATAAATTAATGAAAGAATGGAAGAATTGAAGAATGAACAACTGAAAGAAGGAAATAATTAACGAATGAAGGAATAAACGAATGAGAAAATGAAAGAATGAAAGGGTAAAATGATAAAAGGATGAAGGAATAAAATAATGAAAGGGTGAAAGAATGGAAGGATGAACGGATGAGAGAATGAAAGAATGAAGAAAAGAGGGAACAAAATAGTAAAGGAACGAAAGAACGAAGAAAAGGGACGAAAGAACAAAGAAACGAGAGAACGAAGGGTATAGGGACGAAGGACCAAAAGAACAAATGAAAGAATGAAGGAATGAAAGAATGAAAGATTGAACAAATAAATTAATAAAGCAATAAACGAATAAATAAGAGAATTAATAAATAAATTAATGAAAGAATGGAAGAATTGAAGAATGAACAAATGAAAGAAGGAAATAATGAAAGAATGAAGGAACAAACGAATTCGAAAATGAAATAATGAAAGGATAAAAGAATGAAAGGATTAAGGAATAAACGAATAATAGGATGAAATGGTGAAAGTGTGAAAGGATGAAGGGATGACAGGATGAAGGGATAAAATAATGAACAAAAATTAACAAAGGAATAAACGAATAAATAAGATGAACGAATGAAAGAATGGAAGAATTGAAGAATGAATGAATGAATGAATGAATGAATGAATGAATGAATGAATGAATGAATGAAGGAATGAAAGAAGGAATGAAAGAAGGAAATAATGAACGGATGAAGGAATAAACGACTGAAAAATGAAAGAAGGAAAGAATGAAAGAATGAAAGGATGAAAGGATGAAGGAATAAACAAATAAAAGGATGAAAGGATGCAGGGATAACAGGATGAAAGGAAGAAATAATGAACAAATAAATTAACAAAGGAATGAAAGAAGGAAATAATGAACGAATGGAGGAATAAACTAATAAGATAATGAAAGAATGAAAGGATGAAAGGGTGAGAGGATAAAATAATGAAGAGGAATAAAGTAGTAAAGGATCGAAAGAACGAAGGAGTAATGGGGCGAAGGAACAAAGGAACGAATGAAGAAATGAAAGAACTAACAAATAAATTAATAAAGCAATAAACGAGTAAATAAGAAAGTGAATAAATAAACGAATGAGAGAATGGACGAACTGAAGATTTAAAGAAGGAAATAATGAAAGGATAAAAGAATGAAAGGATTAATAAATAAACGCATAAAGGGATGAAAGTTTGAAAGGATGAAGGGATAAAATAATGAACAAAAATTAACAAAGGAATAAACGAATAAATGAGATATTGAATAAATAAACGAATGAAAGAATAGAAGAATTGAAGAATTAATGAATGAATGAATTAATGAAGGAATGAAAGAAAGAAATAATGAATGGATGAAGTAATAAACGAATGAGATAATGAAAGGATGAAATGATGAAGGAATAAACGAATGAAATGATGAGAGAATGGAAGGATGAAATAATGAAAGGGTGAGAGGATGACAGAATGAAAGAATGAAAAAAAGAGGGAAAAAGTAGTAAAGGAACGATAGAAAGTAGAAAAGGGACGAAGAAACAAAGAAACGAGAAAACGAAGAAGTAACGGGACGAAGGAACAAAGGAACGAATGAAGGAGTGAAGGAACAAATGAAGGAATGAACAAATAAATTAATAAAGCAATAAACGAATAAATAAGAGAATGAGAATAAATAAACGAATAAAAGAAGGAAATAATTAGCGAATGAAGGAATAAATGAATGAGAAAAAAAAAGAATGAAAGGATAAAAACATGAAAGGATGAAGGAATAAAAGGAAGAAAGGCTGAAAGGATGAAATAATGAGCAAATAAATTAACAAAGGAATAAACGAATGAATAAGAGAATGAATCATTAAACGAATGAAAGAATGGAAGAATTGAAGAACGAACGAATGAAAGAATGAAAGAAGGAGATAATGAACGAATGAAGGATTGAGAGAATGAGCAAATAAATTAATAAAGCAATAAAAGAGTAAATAAAAGAATGAATAAATAAATGAATGAAAGAATGGAGGAATTGAAGTATAAACCAATGAAAGAAGGAAATAATGAACGAATGAAGGAATAAACGATTGAGCTAATGAATTAATGAGAGTCTGAATGGGACGAAGGAACCAAGGAACGAATGAAGGATAAAGGAATGAACGATTGAACGAATGAATGAATGAAACTTTATTATTGCTTTCAGTTATTATTGCTAAAAATAAAATTTGGCAGTTACTTAAATCTACAATAGTGAATCGAACAACTAATAAAAAAAATATTCCATTTTATTTTGAGACCTCAGGAAATAACGGATGGTCAAATTTGATTCGTAAAACCTCGTGATGGATTACCCTGTTATCAGTAAGACAAATCCACAGATTTTATACTATTCAGAACTGGATGACTTGAGGAATCATCTAAATAATTAGTCGTGTGCTAGCAAGATCACCTGATTTATCTCCAATGAAAGAAAGGAGTAAAGGAACAAAGGAACGAATAAACGAATGAACGACTGAAGAATTTAACTAATGAAGGAAAAAAGTATGAACGAAGGAACGAATCAATTAATAAAGGAATAAACGAGCAAATAAAAAAAATTAATAAATAAACGAATGAAAATGAGAAAGTTAAACAATAAGAAAATGAAAAAATGGGAAGAAGGAAAGAAGGAAAGAAGGAAAGAAAGAAAGAAGGAAAGAATTAAAGAAGGAAAGGAGGATAAAATTAAAGAATGATGAAAAGAAGGAACAAGGGAACGAATAAACGAATAAACGAATGCATGAATAAACAAATGAACGAATAAACGAACGTATGAATGAATGAATGAAGGAATGAACGAATGAATGAAATTTACCATTGCTTACAGTAATTATAATTAAAAATACAATTTGGTAGTTTTAATTCCATCCAATAGGAAATCGAAGAACTGATAAACAAATATTTTATTTTATTTTGAAGCCTCAGTAAATAATGGGGTGATCAAATATGATTCGTAAAACCTCATAGTGGATTATCCTGTTATCAGTAACGACATAACTACAAATTTTATACTATTCTGTTCTGAACTGGATGACTTTAGAAATCATTTAAAGAATTATTCGTGTGCCAGCAAAATTGCCTGATTTACCTCCAATAAAAACCAGTGGATTTGCCGACCGGGATTTGTATCTCTTACGTTGTATTATGTAAAATAAAATGGATGGTTATTACAAGCGTTGCAATTGTAAAGACAAAGAGTTTATTTTAACGTCCAATTTGCTTTATTATTATGTACGAGGCATATTGAAAGTACGATTAAACAAAAAAAAATATATTTAATCTGTATGTTTACGGCCTTGTCCACAGTCGGCATTTATCATAATCCGTCTTCCTGCAGATTAAGCGTGATTGATTTTCTAGGTTTTCAAATTACAGCTAATTTATAGTCAATATTTTAAGTCAAGGTCCTGTCCGTACTAACCTGCTAGACGTACAATTGACTTAAAAGGGATTATACTATTAAGAAGTCCATTTATCCAAGGATGTCTTCGCTGTATCTATTATTCGATCGAATGTGATTATAAATAAATATACATTAAATTCTACAACTCTTTTTTTTAATACCTTTGATATAAGTATGCCGACTATGTATTTACAAACGTTTTTGAAATTAGGCTATGTCGTTTATTTTACGTTATGGATCACAGCTAGTATGACTCAAAATTACCGGATCTTGCAAAAAAGGCAAGAAGAAGAGCTCATATGAACGCACAATCTAGGAGCGCTAGATCGGGGGACCTAGAAGGCCAGTTGAAACTAAACACATGATTTAAATATTCCCGTAGCGCTAGGATTTTCTAAAGCAACACCTCTAGGCCTGTAGAATTAAACGATGTGACCGGGAATCTGTAACTAATTCGTTTCAGGTAGCCGTAGGTAAAAACAGGTATATTTAGTTATAAGGAATATACCTCTGCGATTCTTCCCAAATCAAATAAACAGAACATTGTTTAAAAGTCACTTTTATGTGAAAAAATCATGAAATTTGGAGTTTTTTAAAAATTGCAGTAAGACTGCAGTAGATAAATTTTTTTGAATGTTTCTGTTTACTAGGTAATTTCAAACCGGTTAATTTAAGCTCCGGTTGATTTCATTTCATTGATAATTTATTTAAATAATTGCCGAAAACCATCGAAATTTTTTAAAATTTCAAGCATTTTTTACTCTGAAAGGAAAAATGCTAGACTCTTGAAACTTTGGTGGAATATGTGTCTCATTACCCTCAACTTACAAAAAAAATTTCGTTTCAAAATGTTTATTACTTTTCGAGAAATTCTATTTGTTTATTAAAAACGTCCCAAATGTTTAATGAAAAATTGACCTATTAACGTTATCAAAAATAATTCAACCACAGCTCATTTTTTTAGTCAAGACGCCAATTTTACGAATCTGTTATGGGCGTATCGATTTTCAATAATTTTGACCGTCAAAATGGCGTTAACAACATTGCTACTTTTCGGAGCAGCGTTTTTTGCAAATAACTTTACAACAAATGAACGTATCTGCACAAATCTGTCATATTTGAGTTGCTGGTATTTTTCTACAAATTTATAAAAAAAAATTGTTGCTCTGGGACATGTAGGAGCCGAGATAATTTTTTAAATTGTTTAATGCGCCAAACGTTTATTTATTAATATTTATGGCCAAAATTGAAACTGGTTGTTAATAAGATCTTGAATTTTGTGAATTCATCAAGTCCTATTGAAAACGGGCCCTTTTTGAGGTCAAAATATAATTTTTAATAATTAGTGATTTTAGAGCGTCTTCAATTTGTTTGGCTCAAAGGACAGGTGAATTTTTTATCAAACGATTTTCAAATTGGGGTAGCGAGAAAAATTCGTCATATCTCCGTTATTTTCCGGCCAATTTCGACGTTTTTTTTTTAATTTGGGGTAGCTCACGAAAATAATAACAATGGGCACATTTGCAATATCCAAATAATAAACATATAATTGTTATAAACAATTTTTTTTTAAATTTTTTCTTTTTTGGGATTATGCAACTTATAATGTGCTAATGTATTAAATATAAATTTATAAAGATTATATAATGGTAACAATGTGTGCACAAACTATTTCTCCATCAAACAATATACGATGTTACAGCATTGTTACCGTTATATAATCTTTATAAATTTATATTTAATACATTAGCACATTATAAGTTGCGTAAGCCCAAAAAAGAAATTAAAAAAAAATTGTTTATAACAATTATTTGTTTATTATTTGGATATTGCAAATGTGCCCAGTTATTATTTTCGTGAGCTACCCCAAATTTAAAAAAAAAACGTCGAAATTGGCCGGAAAATAACGGAGATATGACAAATTTTTCTCGCTACCCCAATTTGAAACTCGTTTGATCAAAAATTCGCCTGTCCCTTGAGCCAAACAAATTGAAGACGCTCTAAAATCACTAATTATTAAAAATTATATTTTCACCTCAAAAAGGGCCCGTTTTCAATAGGACTTGATGAATTCACAAAATTCAAGATCTTATTAACAACCAGTTTCAATTTTGGCCATAAATATTAATAAATAAACGTTTGGCGCATTAAACAATTTAAAAAATTATCTCGGCTCCTACATGTCCCAGAGCAACAATTTTTTATAAATTTGTAGAAAAATACCAGCAACTCAAATATGAAAGATTTGTGCAGATACGTTCATTTGTTGTAAAGTTATTTGCAAAAAACGCTGCTCCGAAAAGTAGCAATGTTGTTAACGCCATTTTGACGGTCAAAATTATTGAAAATCGATACGCCCATACCAGATTCGTAAAATTGACGTCCTGACGAAAAATATGAGCTGTGGTTGAATTATTTTTGATAACGTTAATAGGTCAATTTTTCATTTAACATTTGGGACGTTTTTAATAAACAAATAGAATTTCTCGAAAACTAATAAACATTTTAAAACGAAATTTTTTTTGTAAGTTGAGGGTAATGAGACACATATTCCACCAAAGTTTCAAGAGTCTAGCATTTTTCCTTTCAGAGTAAAAAATGCTTGAAATTTTCGAAAATTTCGATGGTTTTCGGCAATTATTTAAATAAATAATCAATGAAATGAAATCAACCGGGGCTTAAATTAACCGGTTTGGAATTACCTAGTAAACAGAAGCATTCAAAAAAATTAATCTACTGCAGTCTTACTGCAATTTTTAAAAAACTCCAAATTTCATGATTTTTTCACATACAAGTGACTTCTTATAAACAATGTTCTGTATATTTGATTTGGGAGGAATCGCAGAAGTATATTCCTTATAACTAAATACACCTGTTTTTACCTACGGCTATCTGAAACGAATTAGTTACACCGTTTTTTCTATTTCTGCAGGCCTACTCTTATTGAATTCAATTATTCCCAGGAGTAAAGCGGCTGAAGCTGAATAAATTCCATTAACGGCATATTTTGAAACAAATTCATAGAGTCAAGAAACTGCTTGTTACAACAAACGGCTCTCTCTGTTATACTTTTCTGAAATATTAATCAAGCTGCTGATAATCGACATGTTTACAATGGCCCATAATTTGTCAAAGGGGCCCTACTATCCTATCACCTAACACCTTGTACCTTTGTCGAGCACACAATTTATCGAAGATTATTTTTCTAACATAATGATCAAGTAGGTGGACAGTAAATAACTCAAACGAACATGATAATAATTATTAAGCTCCACAAGTTTCGTAATGATTAATTAAAAAATTCATTAATCCGTCTAGCGGAGCGACGTGTTACAGTGCTCCGTCGAAATCGACACATGCATCGGATTCTGTAACGAAGTGTAAGGTGATTAAAATTTAAACGTGCTGTTAAAAATTTAATTCCAGTAATTTTCTTCCTACGTGCATTTTTTTAATAACGATTTTATCTGTGGTATCGATACATGTAGGTATTAAATATGTCCCGCAAGGTTATACTGTAAAGTCTACCTTATAATAAGCGGTTGCGCCTAAAAATTATTATGTTACGAACAAGACAATGGTTCGGTTTATAAGTAGCCTCAAATGTTTGAAAAAGTTGTGTGAGCAGTTAAAGGATTGGAAAAGCGAGGCAGCTGATGATAGGCTTTTAGCTTCAGGTTGAGGATCTTTAATTAAACGCCCATATTTTTTGTATAATTTGTTTCTTTAAATGATTTGTCTGCGTTTATCGAATGTGTAACGCTCAACATCTGCGGTGTTGCACAAATGAAGTCTTATTATAAATACCTAAGTCTGAATTAGAAGCTTTTTTCATTTTGTTTCCATACTAAAATTACTGTTAGGCCTGCAGAAATAGAAAAAACGGTGTAACTAATTCGTTTCAGATAGCCGTAGGTAAAAATAGGTGTATTTAGTTATAAGGAGTATACCTCTGTGATTCCTCCCAAATCAAATAAACAGAACATTGTTTATAAGTCACTTTTATGTGAAAAAATCATGAAATTTGGAGTTTTAAAAATTGCAGTAAGACTGCAGTGGATTAATTTTTTTGAATGTTTCTGTTTACTAGGTAATTCCAAACCGGTTAATTTAAGCCCCGGTTGATTTTATTTCATTGATTATTTATTTAAATAATTGCCGAAAACCATCGAAATTTTCGAAAATGTCAAGCATTTTTTACTCCGAAAGGAAAAATGCTAGACTCTTGAAACTTTGGTGGAATATGTGTCTCATTACCCCCAACTTACAAAAAAAATTTCGTTTTAAAATGTTTATTAGTTTTCGAGAAATTCTATTTGTTTATTAAAAACGTCCCAAATGTTTAATGAAAAATTGACCTATTAACGTTATCAAAAATAATTCAACCACGGCTCATTTTTTTCGTCAAGACATCAATTTTACGAATCTGTTATGGGCGTATCGATTTTCAATAATTTTGACCGTCAAAATGGCGTTAACAACATTGCTACTTTTCGGAGCAACGTTTTTTGCAAATAACTTTACAACAAATGAACGTATCTGCACAAATCTTTCATATTTGAGTTGCTAGTATTTTTCTACAAATTTATAAAAAAAAATTGTTGCTCTGGGGCATGTAGGAGCCGAGATAATTTTTTAAATTGTTTAATGCGCCAAACGTTTATTTATTAATATTTATGGCCAAAATTGAAGCTGGTTGTTAATAAGATCTTGAATTTTGTGAATTCATCAAGTCCTATTGAAAACGGGCCCTTTTTGAGGTCAAAATATAATTTTTAATAATTAGTGATTTTAGAGCGTCTTCAATTTGTTTGGCTCAAGGAACAGGTGAATTTTTTATCAAACGAGTTTCAAATTGGGGTAGCGAGAAAAATTCGTCATATCTCCGTTATTTTCCGGCCAATTTCGACGTTTTTTTTTTAATTTGGGGTAACTCACGAAAATAATAACAATGGGCACATTTGCAATATCCAAATAATAAACATATAATTGTTATAAACAACTTTTTTTTTATTTTTCCTTTTTTGGGCTTATGCAACTTATAATGTGCTAATGTATTAAATATAAATTTATAAAGATTATATAATCGTAACAATGCTGTAAAATCGTATATTGTTTGATGGAGAAATAGTTTGTGAATACATTGTTACCATTATATAATCTTTATAAATTTATATTTAATACATTAGCACATTATAAGTTGCAAAAGCCCAAAAAAGAAAAAATTTAAAAAAAAATGGTTTATGACAATTATATGTTTATTATTTGGATATTGCAAATGTGCCCATTGTTATTATTTTCGTGAGCTACCCCAAATTAAAAAAAAAAAAACGTCGAAATTGGCCGGAAAATAACGGAGATATGACGAATTTTTCTCGCTACCCTAATTTGAAACTCGTTTGATCAAAAATTCACCTGTCCCTTGAGCCAAACAAATTGAAGACGCTCTAAAATCACTAATTATTACAAATTATATTTTGACCTCAAAAAGGGCCCGTTTTCAATAGGACTTGATGAATTCCCAAAATTCAAGATCTTATTAACAACCAGTTTCAATTTTGGCCATAAATATTAATAAATAAACGTTTGGCGCATTAAACAATTTAAAAAATTATCTCGGCTCCTACATGCCCCAGAGCAACAATTTTTTTAAATAAATTTGTAGAAAAATACCAGCAACTCCAATATGAAAGATTTGTGCAGATACGTTCATTTGTTGTAAAGTTATTTGCAAAAAACGCTGCTCCGAAAAGTAGCAATGTTGTTAACGCCATTTTGACGGTCAAAATTATTGAAAATCGATACGCCCATAACAAATTCGTAAAATTGACGTCTTGACGAAAAAAATGAGCTGTGGTTGAATTATTTTTGATAACGTTAATTGGTCAATTTTTCATTAAACATTTGGGACGTTTTTAATAAACAAATAGAATTTCTCGAAGACTAATAAACATTTTGAAACGAAATTTTTTTTGTAAGTGGAGGGTAATGAGACACATATTCCACCAAAGTTTCAAGAGTCTAGCATTTTTCCTTTCAGAGTAAAAAATGCTTGAAATTTTCGAAAATTTCGATGGTTTTCGGCAATTATTTAAATAAATAATCAATGAAATGAAATCAACCGGGGCTTAAATTAACCGGTTTGGAATTACCTAGTAAACAGAAACATTCAAAAAAATTAATCTACTGCAGTCTTACTGCAATTTTTAAAAAACTCCAAATTTCATGATTTTTTCACATAAAAGTGACTTTTAAACAATGTTCTGTTTATTTGATTTGGGAGGAATCGCAGAGGTATATTCCTTATAACTAAATACACCTGTTTTTACCTACGGCTATCTGAAACGAATTAGTTACAGATTCCCGTTCACATCGTATAATTCTACAGGCCTATGTAGAAAACAAGCGAAAATGCGTCACGTACACGAAATACTGACACGCTATTGGTCGTTCGGCAGTAGCAGGAAATTTATTATTACTATTATTATTATTATTATTATTATTATTATTGGAAAATTTTACTTTGATGAAAAGTGCAGCAATTTTTTTGTTGCTGACATGCATGATTTAACTATTCCTATTTAAATAATCCATCATAGACAAATGCTATATGCTATATGTACAGTTCATCATGATACACCCTGTATTACCGAATTATACTATTCTAATTAGTCCCCTTTAAATATACAAGCACCTCGTTCTGCAGGCAGCATCCACATGCATTCTGTAATAAATACCAAAGCAATTACCTATATACAAAATTTTCGGATACCTCATACCGGAAACGTTTTATCGACCATTAATTAAATCCAACTAGTAAATTTAACACCGCAGTTTACACTAAACCAGTTCGACTTTTAGTTTGTTTTCACTTTTGTTTAGTTTTGATTTCTTTTCAAGAATTTTCCCACAACCTGCTTGCCCAGGTGATATATGGAGTGGAACAGTTAAAAAGATTACAGGACCATTTTTTGGATCGATTAAATTGGTTATTAGCGACCGCCCTGTACGTATCCAGCCCAGTTGTAAAAGGAGAGAAAAAACACGGATTTCTCACAATTAATCTTTTATTTCTCCAAGTTTTCTAAATTAGTACACGTTTCATTTGAATACAATGCACTCGCCGCCGTGCACTATTTTCCTCTGCCAAATTAGGTATAAAAACAACAATGCAGCTTAGTTACATGACTAATTACCTTTTACCTCCGAGCTGGAGTTTGCGAAAAAATCGATAGTGTGCAGTGTCGTGCTCCATTGTTTCGCCGAGAGAATATTGGAAAAGTATTTTGTTAAAATAAGCCACCAAAATGAATCCTGGGGACATGCTCATGAATTTCTTTTCGGAGATACTTGAGGATCACTTTGTACTTAAATAAACGAAAAATAAGTCAGTTAGGCAATTTTTTAGTTCAGTTTAGTCGAATTAATCGATTTAAACTCATCGTGCTATTTGGTAATACTTTGTTGGCTGATTGTATTAATTTGTAGTTTTCATGCCCGCTTTAACTTACTGAACTTTTAAATTTACTACCACTAGTCGAACGAATTAAGCTAGTCGATTGTTTAAGATTAGCCGATTAACCGCTTCCGACTCAGTTGTAAAGAGTCGGCTAGTGGATGTAAAATTAAGCGATTAATCGAATTAGTCCACTCGAGTGGATAACCTTAGTTAAATATACATCGTTAAGCTCATCAACCCCTGTTCGGTATGCATAAATGATCCTAATACAGGGTGGGGCAATAGTGCGTCGGACCTCGATATCTCGAGTCCTACGATAGCTAGAAATTTTTTAAAAAATTGCAAGTAAACTAGATAAAAAAGTCTATAACTGGAAATTATTTTCGAACATACAGGGCGGGCCAAGACGAAATTACAGGACCAAGTGCCTTTTTTTTAATGGAATGCTATGTATATCAGTACATTTTTTGCAGCCTCTTTCTAGGCTCTATTCATTCCTATATTAGCATTGAATATCTCCCAACCACTTGGATGTAATGAATTAAATTGTTGAAATAATGCAATCTGCAGATTGATATAGGAATGAATAGAGCCTAGAGAGAACTTTAAAAAATGTACTGATATATATAGCATTCTATTTAAAAAAAGGCACTTGGTCCTGTAATTTCGTCTTGGCTCGCCCTGTATGTTCGAAAATAATTTCCAGTTATAGACTTCTTTATCTAGTTTACTCGCAATTTTTTTTTAAATTTTTAGCTATCGTAGAACTCGAGATATCGAGGTCTAACGTACTATTGCCCCACCCTGTATATTCAATGGGATCTACAATGACTGTCTATACAAGGTGTTAAGAAAAAGTAGGTCATGCCTTTAACTACAGATTCTTTGGACGAAAATAATGTGACTTTTATAATGTGATTTTTTATTTTGGAACGTAGTTTTTTTATACAGGGTGTTAAAGTTTACATTTTGAAAATTATTTTTATTAATAATTCTGTTACTGTTTAAGATTTTTACCCGAATTTTTGCACAGACTTTTATCTTATACAGATACACTTTTTGTGTAATTTTGGTCAAAAGAGTCAAAGCGCAAACGGGAAAAAGGGGGGTTGTGTTACCCATTAACCCCCCCAACTTTTTCATGCGTACGCCTATGGTCTCTAGATATTTATTCTTAGATTAAACACTTATTTCCCCAATTTTTTTTACTCCTACAAAATTTTGATTTAGGACTTGATTAACGAGATATTCCAGTAAATTCGGAATAATTTTCAATATTTCAGTTTCGGAATTTGTTGTTCGTAGTAATCCTGGGTTTTCTTTAAATCGACTACTTTTAGACAAAAAATGCTAGAGACTTTTTTGTTTTAGTAATAACTGTATTTTCTGTATTTTTGCTGTCTGCTTTATTTACCATAATAACTGGATTCGCCCGTTGGATAAATTATTCAAAAATTAATAAATAATTAAAGTAAATAATATGAAAAGTTTAATTTTAAACACAGCAATGTTTTATTTTTTATAGTATTTTTTTTAAATTAGTGTTTCTATTTGCTTATTTTACCTACCTCAGTGGCATAGATAACTAAGTATTAATTTAGGTTTCCTAAGCAAAAATGTGTACGCCACTGTTTTTTTTTAAGATTTTTATTTTATTGAACTTTTCTGACTATGCACAACAAAAAAAGTCTCTAGCATTTTTTGTCTAAAAGTAGTCGATTTAAAGAAAACCCAGGATTACTACGAACAACAATAGTAAAAACAATAAATTCCGAAACTGAAATATTGAAAATGATTCTGAATTTACTGGAATATCTCGCTAATCAACTCCTAAATCAAAATTTTGTAGGAGTAAAAAAAATTGGGAAAATAAGTGTTTAATCTAAAAATAAATATCTAGAGACCATAGGCGTACGCATGAAAAAGTTGGGGGGGTTAATGGGTAACACAACCCCCTTTTTCCCGTTTGCGCTTTGACTTTTTTGACCAAAATTACACAAAAAGTGTATCTGTATAAGATGAAAGTCTGTGCAAAAATTCGGGTAAAAATCTTAAACAGTAACAGAATTATTAATAAAAATAATTTTCAAAATGTAAACTTTAACACCCTGTATAAAAAAAACTACGCTCCAAAATAAAAAATCACATTATAAAAGTCACATTATTTTCGCCCAAAGAATCTGTGGTTAAAGGCATGACCTACTTTTTCTTAACACCCTGTATACTATACAGGGTGAGTCAACGGTACGAAAAAGTCCAATATCTCCTTTATTATCGATAATACAAACATAAGTTTTATAAGGAAATTGTAGGAAACCAAAATGGCTACATTTTAAAATTAGTTTTAAATATACGGGGTGATTCGAGAAAGCGGGGCGCTATATAGTTTTGTCAATTTTTTTAAATGTATACTATATATTTTTGTGCAAGAAAATGTGTTGAGGTTTTTGAAAATTTGTTGTGGGTTGTTTTGTATTATTTTTGCCTATTAGATTTTAGATATGGTATTGGAATTTGTGTATTAATTGTATTTTTAAAAATTTGTTTATTTGTTTAATTTAATTTTAGATGCGTTATTCTGTACTTATTCTAACAAAAGCCATTTGTGGTTTTTTAATCATTTTTGCATGTAGATATAAAAAATACTACATAAATTTAACAAAAAGATCCGGCCCCGATATTTAATAAATAATCGTATTTTAAGTTAAATTATAACAATAGACAGTAAAATAAAACACACTAGTAAAGTCGCAAAATCTATATACAGGGTGATGTTTTATTATGTTATTTTTTTTTTTGTTTACTGAATAATGTAGACATCCATGAGTGAAATCTCCCAAATTTGGTTCAATTCGATAAAAATATGGCCGATCGAAATTTTGGCAAAAAATAGAAAACATGCTGTATATCAGAAACAAGGGTCGTTTTGAAACCGCCTCGGAGTTCTCTACTTCCCACGAGCGTATGGCCAGTCACTCAGGAAACACCCTGTATAATAAAGAAACAACTGTTTTTCAAGTCATCAAGCGTAATCTAATGCAGAGCGTGAATAAAATCATGCAGGATTAAGTCATATAATTATTTAATAATGCTAAAAGGCGTGCGGCATACGCTGGAACTTGCAAAAATGCATTCTGCATAATCCTATATGCGCAGTTTCAATTCATATTCATAGCCGGCATAGCAGTTTCATAAATTAAAAGTCACTTTCACTAAGATCGTGCACATCATTAAATATATTTTATTAATTCGAAATAAGATAAAATCTAGCATTTGCGAACAATAAGGAAGCATGTTCGAGCGTTCAGCTATCTCCTGCTATATTTGGGCTCTCGCGAAAAATGTCTTTTTCCAATTACGGCGGCTTTTCTTTATTTATGTCTGCCATTATTAAGTTTTACGCGCCTGAACCCGCGTTAAAGCAGAGGACGAGTTAATTCGGTTCGACTTTAATAATGTCTCAGCTCTAACAGGGCGCGCTAATGACGTTGATAAACGGTCTTAGACGGTTGCGACGAAATTATTTCCAATCCATAGAACAATCTCACAAAAATATAATATTTATAATACGTATAAAACGGTTGTAATGTGATTTATTGATTATCACACTTAGTATCTGAAACAGGAAATTAGGAAGATCAATGATATGCAGCAAAATTACACAGGGTCCTACATTTGGTCCCTGGGGTACCTCGGAAGTTATTTTGCTGCGTTTTCACTGGCGTTTTACTAAAACTAATTAAAATCGAATAAACGCTTGTAAAAATCGTATGCAGTCGTGCAGTCAAAGGCAGACATTTACCGAGTGAGAGTGTTTGAACCCGAGAACCTCGTCGAAGCAAAATATTTACCTAGGAACGATAATACGCCATTAATTACGTAACGCCTTTTATAGCAATATCAAATCAGTACCAATTAAAAAGAAAATGAATCGTGTCTTGCGCAACTTTTCCTTGTGCACTCTTTTTGTTCCTGCCATCTGGTAAAGGGCCTTGCGAGTTATTTATTGGCCGGCCGATCCGAAACCGGTCTATGCATTATTGGAGCTCGATGATTATTCGATGTTTTGAAATGGGACGACTTGCTATCCCGATAGAAATCACAGATAATGGATGGACCGATGTTAATTAACTCGTTTGTTTTATGCTGGTAGTTTTGTTTCTGATATTATGTAAAGTTTGATTAATCGCCTCGGTTATATGAGATCATATTAACAAAGGTAGTTAGGCCTGCAGAAATAGAAAAAACGGTGTAACTAATTCGTTTCAGATAGCCATAGGTAAAAACAGGTGTATTTATTTATAAGGAATATACCTCTGCGATTCCTCCCAAATCCAATAAACAGAACATTGTTTATAAGTGAAAAAATCATGAAATTTGGAGTTTTTTAAAAATTGCAGTAAGACTGCAGTAGATTAATTTTTTTGAATGTTTCTGTTTACTAGGTAATTCCAAACCGGTTAATTTAAGCCCCGGTTGATTTCATTTCATTGATTATTTATTTAAATAATTGCCGAAAACCATCGAAATTTTCGAAAATTTCAAGCATTTTTTACTCTGAAAGGAAAAATGCTAGACTCTTGAAACTTTGGTGGAATATGTGTCTCATTACCCTCAACTTACAAAAAAAATTTCGCTTCAAAATGTTTATTACTTTTCGAGAAATTCTATTTGTTTATTAAAAACGTCCCAAATGTTTAATGAAAAATTGACCTATTAACGTTATCAAAAATAATTCAACCACAGCTCATTTTTTTCGTCAAGACGTCAATTTTACGAATCTGTTATGGGCGTATCGATTTTCAATAATTTTGACCGTCAAAATGGCGTTAACAACATTGCTACTTTTCGGAGCAGCGTTTTTTGCAAATAACTTTACAACAAATGAACGTATCTGCACAAATCTGTCATATTTGAGTTGCTGGTATTTTTCTACAAATTTATAAAAAAAAATTGTTGCTCTGGGACATGTAGGAGCCGAGATAATTTTTTAAATTGTTTAATGCGCCAAACGTTTATTTATTAATATTTATGGCCAAAATTGAAACTGGTTGTTAATAAGATCTTGAATTTTGTGAATTCATCAAGTCCTATTGAAAACGGGCCCTTTTTGAGGTCAAAATATAATTTTTAATAATTAGTGATTTTAGAGCGTCTTCAATTTGTTTGGCTCAAGGGACAGGCGAATTTTTGATCAAACGAGTTTCAAATTGGGGCAGCGAGAAAAATTCGTCATATCTCCGTTATTTTCCGGCCAATTTCGACGTTTTTTTTTTAATTTGGGGTAGCTCACGAAAATAATAACAATGGGCACATTTGCAATATCCAAATAATAAACATATAATTGTTATAAACAATTTTTTTTTTTTTTTATTTTTTCTTTTTTGGGCTTATGCAACTTATAATGTGCTAATGTATTAAATATAAATTTATAAAGATTATATAATGGTAACAATGCTGTAACATCGTATATTGTTTGATGGAGAAATAGTTTGTGCATACATTGTTACCATTATATAATCTTTATAAATTTATATTTAATACATTAGCACATTATAAGTTGCATAAGCCCAAAAAAGAAAAAATTAAAAAAAAAAAATTGTTTATAACAATTATATGTTTATTATTTGGATATTGCAAATGTGCCCATTGTTATTATTTTCATGAGCTACCCCAAATTAAAAAAAAAAACGTCGAAATTGGCGGGAAAATAACGGAGATATGACGAATTTTTCTCGCTACCCCAATTTGAAACTCGTTTGATCAAAAATTCACCTGTCCCTTGAGCCAAACAAATTGAAGACGCTCTAAAATCACTAATTATTAAAAATTATATTTTGACCTCAAAAAGGGCCCGTTTTCAATAGGACTTGATGAATTCACAAAATTCAAGATCTTATTAACAACCAGTTTCAATTTTGGCCATAAATATTAATAAATAAACGTTTGGCGCATTAAACAATTTAAAAAATTATCTCGGCTCCTACATGTCCCAGAGCAACAATTTCTTTTTATAAATTTGTAGAAAAATACCAGCAACTCAAATATGAAAGATTTGTGCAGATACGTTCATTTGTTGTAAAGTTATTTGCAAAAAACGCTGCTCCGAAAAGTAGCAATGTTGTTAACGCCATTTTGACGGTCAAAATTATTGAAAATCGATACGCCCATAACAGATTCGTAAAATTGACGTCTTGACGAAAAAAATGAGCTGTGGTTGAATTATTTTTGATAACGTTAATAGGTCAATTTTTCATTAAACATTTGGGACGTTTTTAATAAACAAATAGAATTTCTCGAAAACTAATAAACATTTTGAAGCGAAATTTTTTTTGTAAGTTGAGGGTAATGAGACACATATTCCACCAAAGTTTCAAGAGTCTAGCATTTTTCCTTTCAGAGTAAAATATGCTTGAAATTTTCGAAAATTTCGATGGTTTTCGGCAATTATTTAAATAAATAATCAATGAAATGAAATCAACCGGGGCTTAAATTAACCGGTTTGGAATTACCTAGTAAACAGAAACATTCAAAAAAATTAATCTACTGCAGTCTTAGTGCAATTTTTAAAAAACTCCAAATTTCATGATTTTTTCACATAAAAGTGACTTTTAAACAATGTTCTGTTTATTTGATTTGGGAGGAATCGCAGAGGTATATTCCTTATAACTAAATACACCTGTTTTTACCTACGGCTATCTGAAACGAATTAATTACAGATTCCCGTTCACATCGTCTAATTCTACAGGCCTAAGTTTAGTTATTGCGATCGGTTCCCAAGTGGCGCCTGCAGATCTGATTCCACACCAAGGCTTGTGAGAAAGGAACAGATCCATTGATAAGTCGGCATAGCTTTAGTTTCTGCCAATTAACATTCTATTATAACAGTTAATCTGATCCGACGATCAGATCGAGCAATTAATGACATGTTGTTTTGAATGAATTTGTATTTTCTTGTGCATATCATTATCTAGTTGGATTTATTGAAACTTATGACATTTCACGTTTTCAGTCAATATCCGTGTATTTGCTCCGGGACTATCCTCGGTGGTATTATAACAGCCACTTCCTGGCGCACGTTATATTGAAATTTGCTGCAAAAGTTACCAAATTAGACTTGATAATACAAATAAACTGGTTTGAAACTTCACAACTACGCAGGTACCTACGTTAATTCAAACCAGGCAACCCAAAAGCCAAATTATTATCTGGACGCTCCATATTTAATATATAATAAAAATCGCCTACGCTATGAAAATGCGTTATTAACATGGTATGTGTTTCGCGGGATACACATTATAACCAAAAACAATGCAGGTTACGATATGCCTCGTCGGACGATAAAAATCTCCGTCATTTCACAATGGTAAATTCTGAAAAACGTAATTTAATTCTGCCCACATCCAACATTCTGCCAAACTTTTCGGCATGGGGTTATTAAATATTCAAAGGAAAACGGCAAACGTAGCCGGGTATCAGACAATCTATACGTGAGGAACATATAGTAGAAAATACTCGAGGTTCATGCCTTATTAAAATATTTTAAAAATCCTACAAAAATATCTTTTCTGTTGTACTTATTACGTTTAATACATGCACGCGCTGTTGCCTGTACATGTCCATAATCAATAATTAAATTTCCCACGTCTTTTTACCGTTTTTTCTTCATAAACAGCAATGCACGACGTCGGAGTTTAAATGGCCGATAGAAAGTCAAAGATTGCCGTGGAACAACATTCAATTGTCTTAAAACAATAGTGTAGCTGTTCCGTATTACATTACGATATTATGAATTATTGTTACACAGTAGGCTTTGAAATAAATACATTCTGTTTGTTTATAAGGATAATTGTGTACTATTGTTAGTTTATTGTTTTTTACGCCGCCTTAATTGATAATATGTTACGATGTCGCTACCTTACTTAATGTGGGTCGGCCGCCGTGTATGGACGTTTCCATTTTAAAAAGATCTAATATGCCAAACTTGCGGTAAAAAAAAACAACTTTAGCGCGCATAAACCTATAATTTGCCATTTTTTGTTAGTAATAATGTTAAAAAAATCACGACAAAACGTTGAGAATTATGAATTTGTTAATAATTCTCAATTCTAGTTGAGGGATTTTTCAATTCTTAGCCAGGAATTCGCCGCTCGTTCGATTTTATTGAATTGTGGGATTTTTTATTTCGTCGCTCTTTTCAAAATTGTTGATAAACAACTAAGCTCGAATCCATTAGCGAGACAACATCCAAAGTCGACCGAGAAATCGCGAAATCAACTTGATTCCTAGCCAGGAATTTGCCGCTCGCTCGATTTTATTTAGTTATAGGATTTTTTATTTTGTTGCTCTTTTTAAAAATTGTTGATAAACAATAATTAATCTTGGATCCATTGGAATATAGCGAGACAGCATCCAAAATTGACAAAAAATCGAGGATTAAACTCGATTCTTAATCAGGAATTTGCCGCTCACTCGATTTTATTTAGTTGTGGGATTTTTTATTTTGTCGCTCTTTTTCAAAATTGTTGATAAACAATTAAGCTTGGAGCCATTAAAATATAGCGAAACAGCATACAAAGTCGACCAAGAAATCGCGGAACCAACTCGAATCTTAGCCAGGAATTTGCCGCTCGCTCGATTTAATTTAGTTTTGGAATTTTTTATTTCGTCGCCTTGGTTTAACATCGTCGATAAACAATTAAACTTGGTGCTATTGGAATATAACGAGACAGCATTCAAAATCGACCGAGAATTCACGTAAACGACTCGATTCTTAACTAGCCGCTCGCTCGACTTTTATTAGTTGTTGGATTTTTTATTTCGTTTAACGTTGTTGATAAACAATTAAGCTCGGAGTCATTGGAATATACTTAGAGAGACAGAATCCAGAATCGACCGAGAAATCGCGAAATCACCTCGATTTTTGGCCAAAAATTTGCCGCTCGCTCGATTTTATTGAATTGTGGGATTTTTTATTTCGTCGCTCTTTTCAAAATTGTTGATAAACAACTAAGCTCGAATCCATTAGCGAGACAACATCCAAAGTCGACCGAGAAATCGCGAAATCAACTTGATTCCTAGCCAGGAATTTGCCGCTCGCTCTATTTTATTTAGTTATAGGATTTTTTATTTTGTTGCTCTTTTTAAAAATTGTTGATAAACAATAATTAAGCTAGGATCCATTGGAATATAGCGAGACAGCATCCAAAATCGACAAAAAAAACGAGGATTAAACTCGATTCTTAATCAGGAATTTGCCGCTCACTCGATTTGTTTTAGTTGTGGGATTTTTTATTTTGTCGCTGTTTTTCAAAATTGTTGATAAACAATTAAGCTTGGAGCCATTGAAATATAGCGAAACAGCATACAAAGTCGACCAAGAAATCGCGGAACCAACTCGAATCTTAGCCAGGAATTTGCCGCTCGCTCGAGTTAATTTAGTTTTAGGATTTTTTATTTCGCCGCCTTGGTTTAACATCGTCGATAAACAATTAAACTTGGTGCTATTGGAATATAGCGAGACAGCATTCAAAATCGACCGAGAATTCACGTAAACGACTCGATTCTTAACTAGCCGCTCGCTCGACTTTTATTAGTTGTTGGATTTTTTATTTCGTTTAACGTTGTTGATAAACAATTAAGCTCGGAGTCATTGGAATATACTTAGAGAGACAGAATCCAGAATCGACCGAGAAATCGCGAAATCACCTCGATTTTTGGCCAAAAATTTGCCGCTCGCTCGATTTTATTGAATTGTGGGATTTTTTTATTTCTCTTTTCGCTCTTTTCAAAATTGTTGATAAACAACTAAGCTCGAATCCATTAGCGAGACAACATCCAAAATCGAGCGAGAAATCGCGAAATCAACTTGATTCCTAGCCAGGAATTTGCCGCTCGCTCTATTTTATTTAGTTATAGGATTTTTTATTTTGTTGCTCTTTTTAAAAATTGTTGATAAACAATAATTAAGCTAGGATCCATTGGAATATAGCGAGACAGCATCCAAAATCGACAAAAAAAACGAGGATTAAACTCGATTCTTAATCAGGAATTTGCCGCTCACTCGATTTGTTTTAGTTGTGGGATTTTTTATTTTGTCGCTGTTTTTCAAAATTGTTGATAAACAATTAAGCTTGGAGCCATTGAAATATAGCGAAACAGCATACAAAGTCGACCAAGAAATCGCGGAACCAACTCGAATCTTAGCCAGGAATTTGCCGCTCGCTCGAGTTAATTTAGTTTTAGGATTTTTTATTTCGCCGCCTTGGTTTAACATCGTTAATAAACAATTAAGCTCGGATATATTGGAATATAATGAGGCAGCATTCAAAATCGACCGAGAATTCACGTAAACGACTCGATTCTTAACTAGCCGCTCGCTCGACTTTTATTAGTTGTTGGATTTTCTATTTCGTTTAACGTTGTTGATAAACAATTAAGCTCGGAGTCATTGGAATATAGAGAGGCAGAATCCAGAATCGATCGAGAAATCGCGAAATCACCTCGATTTTTGGCCAAAAATTTGCCGCTCGCTCGATTTTATTTAGTTATAAGATTTCTTATTTTGCCGCTCTTTTCCAAAATTGTTGATAAACAATTAAGCTCGGATCCATTGAAATATAGCGAGACAGCATACAAAATCGACCAATGAATCGCGGAACCAACACGAATCTTAGCCAGGAATTTGCCGCTCGCTCGATTTAATTTAGTTTTGGGATTTTTTATTTCTCCGCCTTGGTTTAACATCGTTGATAAACAATTAAGCTCGGATCTATTGGAATATAATGAGACAGCATCCAACGACCGAAAAATCGCAGAATCAACTCGATTCCTAGCCAAAAATTTGCCGCTCGTTCGATTTTATTTAGTTTTGGGATTTTTTATTTCGCCGCCTTGATTTAACATCGCTGATAAACAATTAAATTTGGATCCAATGAAATATAACAAGACAGCATCCAAAATCGACCAAAAAATCGAGGAATCAACTCGATTCTTAATCAGGAATTTGCCGCTCGTTCGATTTTATTTAGTTGTGGGATTTTTTATTTCGTCGCTCTTTTTCAAAATTGGTGATAAACAATTAAGCTCGGATCCATTGAAATATGGCGAGACAGCATCCAAAATCGACCAAAAAATCGCGGAATTTGCCGCTCGGTCGTTTCTATTTAGTTGTGGGATGAAATTACAAACATTGTGGTTGCTGGAGCTTTGATTATTGTTCCTAGTTGTCCTAGCAATAGTTCTAATGATTTTTTTGATACGACAGATGCATTTTTAAGCAGGTTCAGATCAGGCCAATATTTGACACTATCATCACGATCTCTCTTGTTAAAACAGATCCATTAGTTTTTTTTGTTCATAACTGGCTTCGATACGTCCCTGCTGTGCATATAGTCGAAGCGATATTAAAAAAATCAATATAAACCGAGCATTAACCATACCCAACGTCACATTAATTCACTTATCATCATTTAAGATGTCACGAGTTGGTTAACTGGACATAAATCAGCAGATTAAATTAAATTATCTGCTTATGTTATGAAGTACTTTCTAATAAGCCTCACACCAGAATTATATTCAATTGGAATTATTGTTATTAATAACGTTTAGTAGTCGCTAATTTGTTAATTAATTGTGATTACAGTATTTATGTTTACAATTTGATGGCACGTGTGTAACGATAATTAACATGATGTAAAAAATTTACAATAACCGGCCGACAAAGTCGATACAAGTAGATAAATATAGTCAACTTTAATATAAAAATCTAATCTAAGGTTAAATAAATTGTTAAACAATTGAAAATCGCAAAATGTATCAGAGCTAAAAGGTTCAGAAATATCAGATTATATTCATCAAAGTCGAATTCAGAGAAACGTTTATCATATTTTCAAATGCACCTTATTGCACGTATCTGATTACTGTTTCGATTTTTGCAGGTTCGAGACTTGGTGGAAAAATGCACATGTCCCACACAGTTCCCAATGATTCGTGTCTCGGAGGGAAAATACAGAATAGGAGACACCAAAGTACTTATTTTCGTGAGGGTAAGTCATAATACATAAGTTAATATATTTATCATTAAATTCGCCTCGTATTACTTTTTATTGCCGAATGCAACAAATGATTAGGCAGAGCTGTTGGATCAGAGAAGTTTATATTAAATATAACTAAAATAACTAACTGGTTGCACGTCGTTTACGTCAAAAACACCCACACGCAGCAAATATAAAGTTTGGTTTTTGGCTTGATTATGACCTACGTGCGAGTGTCCTGTACCACAAGGGTCTATGCTTGGGGTCATTGTTTTTTATTCTACTTATAAATGATATTCTTAATATCCACGTTAATATTGGTTAAAACGTTTTACTTTCGTGAAAAGAAGGCAGGGAAGAAGAAGAACAAGAAGTAAATAAAGAAGAACAAGAAGTAAATGAAGAAGAACAAGAAGTACTTAAATGAAGAAGAACAAGAAGTAAGTGAAGAAGAACGAGAATTAAATGAAGAAGAACAAGAAGTAAATGAAGAAGAACAAGAATTAAATGAAGAAGAACAAGAAGTAAATGAAGAAGAACAAAAAGTAAACGAAGAAGAACAAGAAGTAAATGAAGAAGAGCAAGAAGTAAACGAAGAAGAACAAGAAGTAAATGAAGAAGAACAATAAGTAAATGAAGAAGAACAAGAAGTAAATGAAGAAGAACAAGAAGTAAATGAAGAAGAACAAGAAGTAAATGAAGAAGAACAAGAAGTAAATTAAGAAGAACAATAATTAAATGAAGAAGAACAAGAAGTAAACGAAGAAGAACAAGAAGTAAATGAAGAAGAACATAAGTAAATGAAGAACAAGAAGTAAATGAAGAAGAACAAGAAGTAAATGATGAAGAAGCAGAAGCAGAAGAAGAATGTTATCGAGTACGAGATGAAGGAGAAGATGGAGGAGAAGGAGGAGAAGGAGAAGAAGGAGGAGAAGATGAAGGAAAAGGAGAAGAAGGAGAAGGAAAAGGAGAAGGAAAAGGAGAAGGAGTAGGAGGAGAAGAAGAAGAAGCAGAAGAAGACGAAGAATGGTATCGAGGAGATTGAAAAATACTAGAAGAATGGCATACAAAGAACCACTGTCAGATTCTTTAGAAGGTACAGGTTTATGCTTGGGCCATTGCTGCTTGTTTCTACTTATAAATGATATTCTTAATAACCATCATAAACCGCGTTAATATTGGTCAAGATGTTTTACTTTCGTCAGAAGAAGAAGACGAAGGAGAATAAGAACAAGAAGTAGAAGAAAACTAAGAAGAAAAAGAATGTTTTAGAGGATATTGAAAAATACTACAAGAAGGACATACTAGAAACCACTGTAGAAATTACAAAATTTTAGCTATGATTTCCATAAATTGACGAGTTGAATTACATTGTACGCTCACAGTCTAAAGTTGATTTTATATCTGCGACGCGACTGTATCTAATTTTGTATTTGATAAGCGATTCGTTTGCGTATTTGTTTAACGGCCTTGCGTATTAGCTGATAGGGTAAAAGCAAAGTGGTGTAGAAAATGAAAACAATGGTTGTTGGTTGGGTTAACAAAATTTTTCACTTATTTCAACACGACAAATAATTAAATTTCGCATTGAAAAACCTAATTGTATAAAAAAACAAGTTATTGTTCCAAGTTCAAAGTACCGGAAAGATATACCGAGTGTCTTAAACTCGATTTGGTCTATCTTGGTTTAGTGTTAAGATCAATGTGACCTTCTATGGTCTCTGGTGTCAATCGTTATGGTATTTGCGGAGAATACTTCCGCGTCAGGCAAAAAAGTTACTCTTGTTTTACACGTTACCTACTAAATATTCCTGTACTTTCATCAATAAAGTGCGACCCACGTGACCTCACCTTGACCCACCTCCACAAAAATGCGATCTGCAGTACAACTTAAACGCTGATGATTTTTTTGTATGATAAGCATAAGTAGTATGTGTGCCTACCACAACGGTTCTTGGGACTATAAATTACGACCTACTGTGGATTTTTCCGAGGCCAAAAATTGCAAAAATCGGGTACATTTTTTTAGCATTTTTTGATTCAGGAAGGTCAGAAACTCGTTTTTATGTGAGTTTCAAGGATTCTCTGAGCTACAAAAGTGTTTCTAAATCAGCAATATCTGTGCAAGTAAATATCTTACAATCCCAAATATTTAATACAGCCGACTTTCTCGAAGTAAATGAATTGGGTGCATGACAGCGTGTTTGTATTTCTTGGTTTTACTAAAAGCAAACATTCGAGACATTCCTGACATATGGCCAGGCACTTCAACTAGAAATGAAACATTTTGTCTACAAAGCAAATATTTGAACAAGACCAAGAGGACGGGCAATGAGAAAGTGTCGTCATCTGTCATATTTCATTAAACACATGCATATTTGTGCACACATACAGGGCAGCCCAAATTCAATCCTTCTTTCTAGCCGATGGTGAAGGTTAAAATTCCAAGCTTGTCACAGAAGAAACCAAAATAAACAACTGCTTTCACGTGGCTTGTGCCAAAAAAACACACACTTCAATATAACATTTAGTTTCTATGTGACCTATGAGCGACTGTCCTGTGCCACAAGGATCTATGCTTGAGCCATTGCTTTTTGATTCTACTTATAAATGATATTCTTAATATCCATAAACCGCGTTAATATTGGTCAAGAAGTTTTACTTTCAAGAAGAAGTCGAAGAAGAAGAAGAAGAACAAGAACAAGAAGAAGAAGAAGAATAAGAAGAACAAGAACAAGAAGAAGAAGAACAAGAAGAAGAAGAAGAACAAGAAGAAGAACAAGAAGAAGAAGAACAACAACAAGAAGAAGAAGAAGAACAAGAACAAGAAGAAGAAGAAGAAGAAGAAGAACAAGAACAAGAAGAAGAACAATAACAAGAAGAAGAACAATAACAAGAAGAAGAAGAAGAACAAGAACAAGAAAAGGAACAAGAAGAAGAACAAGAAGAAGAACAAGAAGAAGAACAAGAACAAGAAGAAGAACAAGAACAAGAAGAAGAACAAGAAGAACAAGAACAAGAAGAACAAAAACAAGAAGAACCAGAACAAGAAGAACAAGAACGAGAATAAGAAAAAGAACAAGAAGAAGAACAAGAACAAGAAGAAGAACAAGAAAAAGAACAAGAAGAAGAACAAGAAGAAGAAGAATGAATAATACTACAAGAAGGACATACAAAAAGCCACCATACAAATGACCTATTTTGAGCTGTAAATCCTATAAATCGGCGAGTCATCATATTGTATGCTCACAGTCTAACGTTGAAATATAAAATTATTAATAAATGCATACTTATGCACACATACAGGGCAGACCAAATACAACCCTTCTTTCTAGCCGATTGTGAAGGTATATTCGAGGCTTGGCATAGAAAAAACTACTGTTAAGTTTCAATCTTGGGCCTGACTCTAATGTGGTTTCTACTATACACCAAAACCCCAAATACTTCACGCTCACCAACCTAATTGGCATCATCAGGGGATAATTGTTGTAACCAATGCAGCTGGATAGATCTTTAATTTGACGCATTTCCATCATTTTATTATTGTACGTTAGTATAATCAGATGTTCTTGGTTTCAGATCCTCCGCAACCACGTGATGGTCAGAGTGGGTGGAGGTTGGGACACCCTGTCCCATTACCTGGACAAGCACGACCCGTGCAGATGCCGCAGCCAGCATAGGACCACTCAGAGCGCCAGGCTCATCAACAAGCCGGGAGCGGCCGATCTGCATGGATCTCACGTATATTATGACAGGTACGTACGTTGATCCCACAAAGTTAGGAATGAAAAAAAAAATGGCGTTTGGAAATTATATTGTGATGGCGTTTTAATTGCGTAACCTGTACTCGGGCGCCAGTTCCTTATTTTGAAGTGCAAGGAACAGCGCTTTTTTGGTTCTCCGGGGTGTGAACGTTTAGGGGTAGCTAACAGAATAACAGATGGAGATACGGTTATTTGTCCAGAGGATCTTAAGATGATTGTCTTGTCAACTGGACAGGACAATTTCTCAAACGGGTTAATTAGAAATAATAACTCGTAAATTTTACATATCATATCAACGTATTTATTTACTAACAGCAACGATGAATAAACAAGTTAAAATTAAACAGGACAATGCAGCGACTTACTTTGCAATCGGTTATGTACAAATTTTTGTAACGATAATAATATGTAAGCTGGCAAACCGGAGTACGCGTGGAAATAATTTAATTGCGGACGGCGGTGGACTCGAGATATACCCACGCGGAGAAATCAAACGGCCGGGGCTGGGGCTAGCAAGTATGACACCAAAATATCGGAGCGCTATGAATAAGCCACAGAGATTCTTTTTATTTCGGTTTCGGATACTACTTAACAAACGCGGATATATATCCTGACAGTAATTTCAAAATAATTCTTAGGACATTCTCAAGCGAAAAAACAGGTCTCATTCGTCTATTCTAAGATATTCTAAGAATATTCTGCTTATTTACTGCACCACAAAGTTAGTAAAGCTTCTTCCGCCCCTGCAGAAATTTCCGATATAAAAATAAACGATACCTAGAACATTTTCCATTTTTAGACTTGAAAGTTACTCACCCAACCAATTTCTTAACTTTCTACTTTCTAGAAATCGAATCAATGCCCACGTCAACCCCCGGTATTTGATTTCACTAAATATTGCCAAATTCTATAAATTGACATGGCCTATCGTACCTGCTCCTGGGGTGATACTAATCTTTATTGATGAATACAAAAGAAAACAACATCTATTTATACGCCAGACCGGTTGACATGTCGAATTCACCTGATTTGAATTGATCAAAGGTTTTTTGTACTCATAAACGTGAAACGGTGGGCAGTTATTGGATCTGTCCACGGTAAACATTCGCTTGTTGAGGATAAAAACAAGATTACAAATTACCTTATTTTGAAACGCAATGCTGAATCATCGAATTAGTTTTTTTGTCGTAGGGGTCTGCATAGGTAAACAATGTGCAGTTTTTGAGTTATATAAGGTTGTTCATAAAAATGGGTATTATACAGGGTGTTAAGAAAAAGTAGGTCATGCCTTTAACCACAGATTCTTTGGGCGAAAATAATGTGACTTTTATAATGTGATTTTTTATTTTGGAGCGTAGTTTTTTTTTATACAGGGTGTTAAAGTTTACATTTTGAAAATTATTTTTATTAATAATTCTGTTACTGTTTAAGATTTTTACCCGAATTTTTGCACAGACTTTCATCTTATACAGATACACTTTTTGTGTAATTTTGGTCAAAAAAGTCAAACCGCAAACGGGAAAAAAGGGGGTTGTGTTACCCATTAACCCCCTCAACTTTTTCATGCGTACGCCTATGGTCTCTAGATATTTATATTTAGATTAAACACTTATTTCCCCAATTTTTTTTACTCCTACAAAATTTTGATTTAGGACTTGATTAACGAGATATTCCAGTAAATTTAGAATCATTTTCAATATTTCAGTCTGGGAATTTATTGTTTTTACTATTGTTGTTCGTAGTAATCCTGGGTTTTCTTTAAATCGACTACTTTTAGACAAAAAATGCTACAGACTTTTTTGTTGTGCATAGTCAGAAAAGTTCAATAAAATAAAAATCTTAGAAAAAACAGTGGCGTACACATTTTTGCTTAGGAAACCTAAATTAATACTTAGTTATCTATGCCACTGAGGTAGGTAAAATAAGCAAATAGAAACACTAATTTAATACGTTATACGTATTGTGGTTATTAATTAGTATTCTACCTGATATTTTGTTTTAGTAATAATTGTATTTTCTGTATTTTTGCTGTCTGCTTTATTTACCATATGTACAATAACTGGATTCGCCCGTTGGATAAATTATTCAAAAATTAATAAATAATTAAAGTAAATAATATGAAAAGTTTAATTTTAAACTCAGCAATGTTTTATTTTTTATAGTATTTTCTTTAAATTAGTGTTTCTATTTGCTTATTTTACCTACCTCAGTGGCATAGATAACTAAGTATTAATTTAGGTTTCCTAAGCAAAAATGTGTACGCCACTGTTTTTTTTTAAGATTTTTATTTTATTGAACTTTTCTGACTATGCACAACAAAAAAAGTCTCTAGTATTTTTTGTCTAAAAGTAGTCGATTTAAAGAAAACCCAGGATTACTACGAACAACAATAGTAAAAACAATAAATTCCGAAACTGAAATATTGAAAATGATTCTGAATTTACTGGAATATCTCGTTAATCGAGTCCTAAATCAAAATTTTGTAGGAGTAAAAAAAATTGGGGAAATAAGTGTTTATTCTAAAAATAAATATCTAGAGACCATAGGCGTACGCATGAAAAAGTTGGGGGGGTTAATGGGTAAAACAACCCCCCTTTTTCCCGTTTGCGCTTTGACTTTTTTGACCAAAATTACACAAAAAGTGTATCTGTATAAGATGAAAGTCTGTGCAAAAATTCGGGTAAAAATCTTAAACAGTAACAGAATTATTAATAAAAATAATTTTCAAAATGTAAACTTTAACACCCTGTATAAAAAAAACTACGCTCCAAAATAAAAAATCACATTATAAAAGTCACATTATTTTCGCCCAAAGAATCTGTGGTTAAAGGCATGACCCACTTTTTCTTAACACCCGTATATAATTATTAAAGCTCTTAAAGAAGTATTTATTTATAAGGTGGTCAGAAAGAAACTCGAATTTCGTCAACTTCAACCCTGTACATACTTTTATATTGCCCCCAAAAGAGACACCCCAAGAAATTGTTGTTCTAAAATTTGGCACTCTGGCCACCCTGTATTTGAATTTTTCACCCAATTCTGACTTTGCACTGACACTTAAAGCTCTTCGTCAAAAAATGTTTATTCCTTCCTTCTCTGCATTGAAGTGTTTACTCTTGAAATTATGTAATTCTGTTAAAATGCAGCTTACTTCTCAAGCGCCTCTATGCATCCTTATGCAACACCTTATTTATTTCGATTAAATATTGAAACAGGGCTCGAAACAGTTTCCTCCTCATCTCGTTTCAGACCGTTACCAATCTTATTTGTCCAAGATAAACATCCCAGGTATGCCCAAACTGACAAGGTAGTTGGGTAACATATGATACATATATATGCACAAATTTAAAGTATTCTTTTTATAAACATGGTAATAAAATTCACCCAAACTTAACTGGTTTGCTCAAATTTAATCTTCTCGACAAACAGACTGATCTCTTAAAATAGACTGACTAGCCCGGCTTGTTGACACGTCTATTGCTTAATCCCATAAAAATGTTCTGTTTATTCTATTTTAGGCGTTGAAAGAGCATATGTTTAGAACAATAACGAATAATACAATACGTTTTTTTTTTCTATTTAAATTTCTTCATAACATGAGCAACGTTATTGTATTGTTTTAGATGCCTGTCTGGTCATTCACCAAATAGCTTCAGAAGCTTTTTTATTATTTTGATGGCGGTGATGAATTGGGCGGTTTTTCAACACTGTGCTGAGGAAGACCAACAATTTCGAAACGACAAATTTGCAAATTTCTCCACTAACGCACTTTTGTGCCTCCCTTTCACACGAACATCTGTTTCTAAACAACCAATTCGTGAAACGTAAACATCCTGCGTTGCTATAAAATGTTCAAACAGAAATAAAACCAAATTACTATCTAGTAGGTATTTGTTTCTGTTGTATACGTTTCTATTTGTTTTTTAACGGGATAGTTGTTGATGAACACGGATCATAAAAATATTTTTTATGGGTTCAGTTCCGCTGGGATGTAATAATGAATTTTTGTTACTTGTTACAGTGGTAGCCAAAAAAAGGTTTCCAACCTGACAATGAAATATTTAACTTGGACGCACGGTGGTTGTTATCGAGATGGCTGCCAAGGTCTCCCGATTTTGCCCCTTTTGATTTTTCCGTTTGTCAAAAAATAAATCATTTTCAATTTTTTATCGTTGATTTGCTCGGCCTATTTTGAGTCCCAAACAAATATTTATTAGATAACAAATATTTATTCTTCTCGCGACAGTAACGTACTGATTTAAATGAGTAAACACGGTTGTTGGTTTCAGTTATCCCGAAAGGTCTTTGACATGGCTATTTTGTACAGGGTGTAACACTCCGGTTGGATACAAACTGTTTATAGATTTTTCGAAAAAATATACAACGCGTTTGTGTAAAACACAATTTTAATATTCCCATTCCCATAATACATATGCAAATTTATTGCATTATTATATTTAATATGTATTTAACTTTGAGGCAAATCTATTTAAAAAACCTTTAATTTAATTAATATGTAAGAGCCCATTATGACTGGCCACCTAAAAGATGGTAAATTGAGACTAAAGCATCACCCTGTATGTGGCGCACTAATTACTACGAAATAAATATGCGGGAGCGAATAATACATGCGTTTGAAAATGTTTCACCTCGAATATTAGCGGAAGTGGAAAGGTCTTTTCGAGAACGAATAAATTTATGTTTACAGCAAAACGGAAGACACTTTGAACATTTAATGTAGTTGTAGTTTAATGTACTGTTGTTTTATTAAAATTTTCTTTAAATGAAAGTCGTTCTATCAGCCCATGTTTAATATTTGCCAATTAAAAACGGATAGAAATTCCAATAGTAACACATATACAAAAAATATTTTCATTCAAACTCTGCATATTACTACGTAAAAATATACAGGGTGTTCCATTTGGAAATACTGAGATAAATCAATTTAAAATACTCGGAATTTGAATTTATTTTTCGAGTGCCCTGTACATGATGGAACACAAACAATTTTAGATACGGTATCCTACGACCTTTATCAAAAAGTTTTGAACCTTGTTTTGTTTTCAAATCTCCGTTCGGAAAAATGGAAAGCGTTTTCCTTTAGCGATTTCATTTTTAATTTTTTACTTCCAAGTGAAGCATTAGAATGTTGTCATATTTTAGGTGCGATTGAGGAACATTAAGGCCGACTGAAATATGGTAAAATATATAGGGTGTTTCGTTTAAAAAAACTTGCCTGACAGGCGTCACAATTTTTTGTGACACCCTGGACGTTCGAAAATATTTTCCTGCGGTGCTCCTTCACATTTAGTTAAGAACTGTACTCGAATGAATTCCCTAACTTGTATGGTATAGGAGCTATGAATTTTTGCTGAACTTAATTTATAGTTTCTTGAGAAATGTTACATTTTAATCTAATTTTGTTTTTTAATTCTTCAATACTATCAGGTTTACAGTTGCACGCTACGTTTTTTTTTGGTGATCCCAAACAATGGAAAAAATCTAGCGGGGTAAGATCTGGTGACCTTGGTGGCCATTCAACACTACCACGCCTTCCAATTCACCTATTTGGAAATACATGATCAAGATATCTTATGTTATTATTTACTGTTCATTAGCTATTTTATTGCAAAATATCACCCTAAGGAGTATAGTTATTAAATCAGTTTTCCGTTGAAATTCTAAAAATGAAAAATTATACAGGGTGTTCCATAAAAAAGTGGATGACGTCATATAACCGAAGCTAAAGAAATCAAAACAGAAGATGGACAATTCAAAATAAAAATCGGCCTATCCGAGGATTTTTCCAAAATATTTCATATTCAGAAATAATGAATTTATTCCATACTTTATATACAGTGTGTCTCACCCTCACTCGATCTCCTGACTTTTTTATTGAGCCAAAATCAACAACCAAAATGTTTTCATGTATTTTTTTATGGGGAATTCGATTGTACGGTCGAATAAGCGATATAATCTCTATACGAGGTATTGTCAAAAAACTGATTTTCTAAATTTTTCTCGCCCGGAAATCTAAATGGTGTATTATTGCGGGTATAAAGGCATGTGCAATTGATATACCTATAAACTTCCGTTTTAGCCGGAAATTGCTAACATCCGACAAAATTTTGGCGGCAACCTGTATATTATGAAATAATTAAAAAGTAGCCAATATCCTGATTTTCAAAATATATAACATATGTCCATTATCTTTAGCAGTATTCTTTTTCTTTAGTTTCAAGCTCTTTGCGTGGACTTTTAGAAAAGTATTAGAATTACTTATCGCATTTTATTTTCAATTTTTCGAAAACTACTGTAATGGACATGAGGTATATATATTTTTGAAATCAGGAGATTGGTTACTTTTCAATTATTTCATAATAATACGGGTTGTCGACAGTATTTAGTTGGATGTTAGCTATTTCCGGCTAAACCGGAAGTTAGATGTATGAGTGGCATATGCCTATATAACCACAAAAATATGCCACATCGATTTCCGTAATAATATACAGGGTGGAAAGAATTTGGAAAATCAGTTTTTTACAATACCTCGTATATTAGGGATTCTATCGCTTATTCGTCCTTACATTTCTCAGAAAAATACATGAGAATAAATTTTGGTTTTTCAGTTTACCCCAATAATACAGCCAGAAGATCGAGTGAGCCTCTTACGGGGGATATCCTGTACAGGGTGATCGTTTGAAAATTGTACTTTTTAAACTCTTTTATTTTGCTTAAAAATATAGCTAGAAAAAAAATTAATCTGTAGCATATTTTACCCAGTTTTCGTATACGTTATGAGTCTGCATCTATCTTAATGAATATACAGGGTGCGGGGTGCGCCACATAGTCATATATTTTTAAACGGAATACCCTGTATAAATAAATATTTGGATAGCCCTTTTCATCCCCTTTATAAATATATATATAATTGTTATATATTTCATCCTCAAATAACTGAGTTATTCAAATAAACACACCCTCGAACACACCTAAGTGCAACAAAAAACAAGTTTACACATTTTAAACAGATTTTTTAATAAAAATAACAACTTAACAAAATAAATAAAAATTATAACATGTTTTAAAAAATTCCGCCATTATTTTCTAAACAAAGGGTTAATTGTTTTTATGTAATTTTGTCAAAAAAAAATTTGTCTAAAAAAAATATTTAGTTGTAGAAATCCCAAACTTTTAAGTATTATTTATTTGAATAACTAAGTTATTTGAAGATGAAATACATATATAACAAATATATATATACAGGGTGAGCCACGGTGGGTGGAGTATTAGAAGGATATGGAGAACGGATCAACCGATTGCTTTGAAATTTTGGTTACCAAGATAATCGAGTATGATCTCTCCAACTAAAATATTTTCGAAAGTGCAGTGTTGCCACTTATGCGTAAAACTGGCAACAACTTCGTTATTTTAAATGGAATGCCCTGTATATTTTTACATTTTTTGGATCGTCGTCTCTTTCTGAGTAACTGTTGTTAATATTTCCCTATTATCTCAAGCGGTTTTCGAGATAATAATTTTTTTCTGAATTTATTGTCAAAAATTTGATTTTTAGTAAATCGTGTTTTCTCCTACCTACGCAGCAATTAAAAGATAATTTTTTAGTTACAGCTAGGCAAGGCCTGGGGGCATCTCCTCCATTAATCAAACGTTTTAAATTTTATACAGGGTGAGTTAGAGAACGCTTTCTATAAGTGACTTAGAAAAATGCACGAAACTCAATTTTTTTAAATGAAACGCCCTGTATATTATTACTGATTCGGAAAGGTGATACATTTACCTATTTAAAAAGGTACTACACTCTTTACCTAGCGCTCACCGTTTTCGATTTATGGGCACTTTTCTGTAACCTTACTAAGAATATTAGTCTTTTGGTAGGTATCATGACGGGTGGGCCATGAAATTTTTATTTTGTCATTTTGTAATGACAACAGACATGCTACTTTTCTAAATAAATTTGACGTTAGTGATATTTGCAGTTAATTTGAATAGCTGTATAGCACAAATATGGCAGAAAATAATTATACAAACACAGTTTTAATGGATTTGTTTATTTTTATAAAATTCCTTCGAATTCGTAGAACTGTTCTGTTGTTCATCTGCGACAAATTGGGATATTTTTCATTAAATTTTCTACAAGTTCTGCTGATAATTGTACTGTCCATGGATAATAAACAAATCCATTAAAACTGTGTTTGTATAATTATTTTCTGCCATATTTGTGCTACAGCTATTCAAATTAACTGCAAATATCACTAACGTCAAATTTATTTAGAAAAGTAGCATGTCTGTTGTCATTACAAAATGACAAAATAAAAATTTCATGGCCCACCCGTCATGATACCTACCAAAAGACTAATATTCTTAGTAAGGTTACAGAAAAGTGCCCATAAATCGAAAACGGTGAGCACTAGGTATAGAGTGTATTACCTTTTTAAATAGGTAAATGTATCACCTTTCCGAATCAGTAATAATATACAGGGCATTTCATTTAAAAAAATTGAGTTTCGTGCATTTTTCTAAGTCTCTTATAGAAAGCGTTCTCTAACTCACCCTGTATAAAATTTAAAACATTTGATTAATGGAGGAGATGCCCCCAGGCCTTGCCTAGCTGCAACTAAAAAATTATCTTTTAATTACTGCGTAGGTAGGAGAAAACACGATTTACTAAAAGTCAAATTTTTGACAATAAATTCAGAAAAAAATTATTATCTCGAAAACCGCTTGAGATAATAGGGAAATATTAACAACAGTTACTCAGAAAGAGACGACGATCCAAAAAATGTAAAAATATACAGGGCATTCCATTTAAAATAACGAAGTTGTTGCCAGTTTTACGCATAAGTGGCAACACTGCACTTTCGAAAATATTTTAGTTGGAGAGATCATACTCGATTATCTTGGTAACCAAAATTTCAAAGCAATCGGTTGATCCGTTCTCCATATACTTCTAATACTCAACCCACCGTGGCTCACCCTGTATATTTATAAAGGGGATGAAAAAGCTATCCAAATATCTAAAAATATAAAGGGTGTGCCATTAAAAAAAATGTGACTATGTGGCGCTCCCTGTATATTCATTAAGATAGATGCAGACTCATAACATATACAAAAACTTAGTAAAATATGCTACTACCAGATCTATTTTTTATTTATTTTTTTTTTTTTTAGTTATATTTTTAAGCGAAGTAAAAGGGTTTAAAAAGTAGAATGTTCAAATGATCGGTGCAAAATATTTTCCGTTATAGTACCCCAAATTCCACTTATTGATAGCGATTGTAGCTTGTACTGATTAATTCGGAAGTTAATGCTTTAATTTATTTAATTTTAATTGGTTCACTAGCCTATAACAGGTCCATAGTTTCCAAATTTCGAATAGATTTTATTTTATTGTTACCTCCAATGTTTGTAACCCTTAAGTGATAAAACATTTACCACCCTTAAAGAAAGCGAATAATTTATAAACGAAAACAAAAATTTAGAAAAGGCTAAGAAATACATTATTTCCTCGATATTCACTTTAGTCATTTGTAGATAATTAAATGTCCTCAATCTGACCCTGGATTTTGACAAATAATTTGAAAGACGGATCTGGCAGCTTGTCATGGCGTCCCAGATAGCACAAACATATCCCTAAATTATTTTTAGAATATTTCTGCAGAATATTCTATTATTCTTAAATTAACCTATAAATAAGAATATTCTTTTTAGAATATTCTTAGAACAGCCGAATGAGACCCGTTTTTTCTCTTAAGAATATATAATTTTCAAATTATTGTCAGGATATTTTTTATTGATTTAAAATTAACCACAAAATATATCTTTGTGCTTATTTTAAGAATAATTTTTCAATTTTCGTCAGTATAATTTGGATTGTTTTAAAGGTTTAAACCATAAAATATACCTTTATGCTTTTTTTTAATATTCATAATAGAATATTCTTCTAAATGTGCTGCAATGAACTTGTTTTTCTATATTGTAGTATTTACGTTTCATATAAACGAAAATTAAAATAATCAGTATAAAATAGTTTTAAATATTCTTAACACATTTTTTATGAATAATATACAAAATTATTAATAAAAATATGTAAAACATATTCCATACATATTTATCATAAAAAATGTTTTTATCATATTCTTTATGAAGTATTTTCAAAATAATAATCCAAAGATATTGTACGAAATTCTTTAAATTTATTAATTTTTAAAGGTGAATAGTCTAATCTAACCGGCCTGCAATCCGTTATATTAAACAAAATCTTATTTCAGTAATTTTCTTACCTAATTTACACTCGAATTGTACATTTATCATCTCCCTGTAGTTAGAAGCCACTAAAACACTTTTCTATCACTAATTACAATAAATATTAAATATTTTTGTCACACATTATCACTTTTAAACATTACATTACACTGACTGGACGAGTCTAACTTAAAAGAGAGGGTGCTTGATCGGTTTCTGTTTTTTGCACAGCGTGCTGTCAATAGAGTGCCTACTAAGTTTTTTGTCGCATAAAACATTAATAATTGTTCATATTACCTAATTTATACTCGTTTACTAGATGCCCTCCCTAATATTTATTAATTTGCCTAAAATATCAAATATCCAGTATTTATAATAGAAGATCGTTAATAATAATTGATATTTAAATTGTATGAAGACCATTAATTATTATATTTTATAGCTCTAATTGTTTTCACAAATGTTTTAAAAATAGTTAGGTATTAATGCAGAGCCGTAGCAGTGGCGTCCCCAAAGGGTAATCCGTGGGTCAAGCCCCACACAAAATTGGCTTGAGCATTAGTTGGCCAATATAGCCACATTAATTTAAAATTGCTTCAGATTTTAACGTATACAAATTGCACTGGGTGGACAAATATAAATTTTTTCTTGAGATTAAATAAATGATAAAATCATAAATGCGTTTAAAAAAATTGAATCAATCAATCAGCGCCAACAAAAATTTAGGGAAAATCGTAAAAAATTATCGCACTAATGAATCCAATTACTCTCATAAACACGGTTGGTTTATTTGATTGAAATTCTGTTAATAGGATTATTATAGACTAGGTAATGGCCGTTTAATAATATTGTATTTACATTGACTATTATAAAATAAATAATACATTTATTGCAATAATACGTAAAAACTTTTAAAGCACCTGTCTGTCGGTCTGCCCGCGAATATGACAACTTGGAAACCTCTTACACCTAGCAAAATATGTGATATTGGCTATTATAAATATATAAACCGTTAATTAATTTCAGATCTTCAGCTACCAACCCAGCCCTCGCATCCAACGTAAACAGCACCTCAAACAGCCCCCACTCGCTCGGCCCACCGATGAACTCCCTGAACCGTTGCCGTTCCCGCTCGCCCTCTCAGTTCACCTACACCGACTCCAGGAGGTCCGTGAGCCCTAATTTCCAAAGAAAATCCCTAGCCCCGCCATCCAACAGGTCGAGAAGCCCAACGCCCAACTTCACCTCAACACATCTCACGAAGCTGACGACGAACAGGAGCCCCCAGCACAAGAGCTACGGCCCCCAATCGCTGCCCATCATCCCCACGTCCCCCAAGTCGAAGCATGTCGCCAGCATACAGATACCGGTGGACACCAAGGTTAGTGTCAAGGGCCATAGTGGTAGAACGTTTTGTCATTAAGACTTTAGACCACCTCCTACTCTCTGAACAATGTAAGTTAAAGAGTCCCGGGATAGTTTTATTTTTGATGATGAATTATGGTGTTTGAAAATTCAAAGATGGCGCCAGGGGTGCTGTGATTTCTAAAACTTTAAGCTGCTAGGGAAGGGGGTCGTGTCGCACCTCATTTGAAAGGCATTTCCATTTTCTGTACGCTTGATGTATTCATTTTCTTATCCCCCGAACGAGATGGCACGTTCGTACTCTTTTTAGTGCGGACTATAGAATTTGATATTATTTTAACGAATTGAAACAATCGTATTTTTATATTTGCGACAATAGTCAATCGCACAATGATAATTATGACGCAGAATATTCATATATACTTGGTCAAAAAGTTACCTACTCTCTCCATACCTACATTTCCTGTCCGTAACGCGCGACACATATTAATAACGCAATTTGCATAATATGTATGTTAATAACAGCGGGACTAAAAGGTTTGTTGCTTAATTTGTAGGTGATGAAGTCAGAAGCGATCTTACAAGTGACGGACACAGACCATAGTGATACCACCTCGGAAATGTCTGACGAGGGTTACAGGAGCCTAGGCATAGTTCACGATAAAAGTAAACAACGATCTTCCTTGTATAGCCAGAATTCCGCCGAGGATGCAGAAGAAAATGGTGAGTACCTTTTAGACTTCAAGTTTTGATTAAATACAAGTAAAGTTGAAAAAATTATTCAGGGGATGGCAAGTTAAGGGGTTAAACTTGCCATCCCCTGGTTCAAATAATAATACGAACAAATTTTTCTCATACGTTTCTTTTGTTTTTAGAGCATCACCAGGTTTACACTGAAGACGACCTAAATGACTTCGGCCTAAGGAAGACCCAGTTCTCCCAGAGGATATACGAGAACGACATCAGAGCCAAACTGGAACGCAACATGCAGTCCATGGAAAAACTAACAGAATCTCCCAAGTCACCGAAAATGGTAAAGGAAGAGAAATCTTTCACCCAGCAAAAAGAACACTCGTTCACTAAACAAAAGGAAAATTCATTTACGAAACAGAAAGAAAACTCGTTTGAAGAACAACGAAAGGAGCCATCACTAAGCAGGGCTAGTAGCACTGAAAGAGCCGTCGAGGTCCAAAGGAGCCCCAAGAGACAGGCAACGCCAGTCAAGAAAACTGAATCGAAAATCAACACGTGGAACGGGCGTCCCAAAACCTCAAGGCCTAGCCTTACCACGGACACTTACGTGTCGCCATTTGCCAGAAACACAACAGGTAAAATTTCAGTAAAATATCTTTAGATGAAAGTTGTAATAGCTAAGCTCGCCGCTTCTGGAGGCGTAATACTTTTGTTCCTAGTGTGTTGTGTGTTGCCTACATTCCAGGGGCTTTGGGTATTTGTTTAAACTGAATTGTATGTATTTGGCTTTAACATTAAATTAATAATGCAAATTCATTTACAGGCAGAAGAAGTATCTCTGCAGCCAACGAGAGGCGTTCGTCATCCGCCACCACGTCCCCAACAAAGGGCAGGCTGAGGCAGGAGCTTCTGCAAGCCGTCAAGCGGTCCGAGGATGACGCCATAATAGCACAGCAAGTACAAGAGTTGTTGAAAAAATACGGCAGCCTCAACACATTGAACGACGAACAAGACTTCCAGCCGAACAAATTCGCTAGGAATTCTAGCGACCGCATGTCCTACAGGAGTCCCAGGAAGGACTCGCGGCCTGAGAACCACATTTCAAGAATACCTGCGCCTGTGTCATATCCTAAGGCTTAGATTTGAAAACGAAAACCCCCCGTTATTCAGGCATGAATTTAAGAGATTCTTTGGTAAACGGTTGTGCTACCCGACTTACCAAGTCGTAAGAGCTCTTCAATATTAGGATAATGTTTACAACAGGTCTTAACAGTCTACCTGATTGATAACTTTAAGATAAATAAAATAGCACCTTTTGATAAAACGTTGAGTAAATTTAAATTAGAAAAAGCATTGTGATTTAGAGTTGGTCCATACTCTTTCGTCTGTGAAATTCTGATAAGACTTTATAAAAGCTTAGGTGATTACTATTCGGAGAACAATTTTGTAATAAGAGATATCTATCAAGATCTTTAATTCTTTACTACAAGACTGACACTTGAGGAGAGCCGATTACTCCTTAATAACTTAGATGGACGTATAAAAAATCAGCGTTAATGAATCTTTGTAATTTTATGAGCAGCACAAAACTTGCCGTTTAGCTAAAATACTCGTTTTATAATAGCTTTAGTTACATTTTGGCCACTGACTTATTAAATGGCAACGTTAGGTCTTACGTATTCTAGACAGCCACAAAAAACCAAAAAGAAACTCAATATATGAACATGAACATTTAATTGCGGTGATGTTTTGATAGCCAGAATATTTGTTCCTCATTTTAGCCTAACTGTTACATCTTTAAAAAATAATAATGAGGTTTTAACATAACCGTTAGTTAATCACTCTAGTGGCCAAAATGTAACTTCCTGTGCTGCTCGGGTTTTTTTGCTCTGTGAAAGATTCTGCTACCTCATTATCGGCCACCTAAATGACATTTTGGGCGTAAAATCCATATTAGGGTGGCAACTTAAGTTTCGACATTTCCATCCGAACATATTAAAGAGTAATCGTTTACCTTCCGAGACAACTTTGCCATTCGTTTTAAAAGCTCTTAAATTCATTCCTGAATAACTTTACACAGCTGGTGCTATTTAATTTAATTAGGTTTTTCATTAAAATTTATAGTTAGGAATAACAATAATTCTATTATTAGGAAAGAGATAATAGAAATAGTCGAAATTACACATCAGGGTATTTTTTTAAATGAGTAGACGGCCTTGTAGATTAGGTATTTTGTATACTTTTTGAAAACTAAAAATCAATAAATATTACATATGAAGAATAATATACTCTGTAGGTAGTTATTCTAATTGTGCACTATAATCTCAAAAAGTTAGCTTGCAGGAAATTATGTGTAGCGTGCTAATTTTTCTGCAACCACACATACGGTTGCTACCGACCACCCTTTATGCTTTAAATGGTTGTCGTTTTGCGATCCTCAAGATGCCCTTTCCCAGTGTTTCTTTTTTACGGGTGTATTTACAACTATAAGTACATTTTAAAAATAATTTTATTAATTTTTTTACCATGTAAGGTGCTATTTATTAATTGTAAGGAACTTTTACTGATTGTATTATTGGTATTTATTTAATGTTTACCAGTATATTAGTAGCTATTTTGTAGCCTTAACTTTTGTGTATATATTGTGATTTTTTGGTAAATATCGAAATCGTTTATAAACTGTTTTTTATTAAGCAATTTTAGATACCTGTTTTAGAACAATTAGATTGTTTATTTATACTAGCGCAGAAAGCTCAATTTATCAAACGGAAAATTGGAATGGACATTCCATTTTAAAACGTTGCAATTTGAAATTGTAAGTTTATAAAAAAAATTAAAATTAGAAAAAAATAGTCTTTTAGTATCTTTTTTACTTTTTAAGAATAATACTTATTAATTTTGTTTGTAAAATTATTTTATTTCGGGGTTTCTAGAGAAACCTTACATGAGCAACTTTATTATGAATCGTCTTATTGTAAAACTAATTTAATTAAAAATTGAACCTTTATCGTAGGACATCCATTATCAGATATAACCAAGTCATATTCTTTTTCATTTATATTTATTAATTTTACACTTGTTCTATTTTTAAATAAAACTAATTCATCAAATTGTGGTTTTAATTATTGTCGCTCAACAATGTTCTAACTAACAATAATTAATTATGGTTACTGCATGTCAAGACTCAAGAAAATAATACCAAGACCTACTCGTTAAAAAATATCTGGCATTGAATTATAAGTCAAAATATAGAAAATGTCATAAGTGGAATAACAAATAATATGGCCCCTAATTATAGCTTATACGGACTAAATTTTTCTGAATTAGTACTTTGTGGGATATTAATCTACGTTGCAGTTTTAATTCTAGCTTTATATCTTGGCCGTTGCATCTGCTACAGAACGCACTGCCCGTTTTCAGGCCAAGGTTTACACTGCACTTACATAAACCCGAGATGTTCGTGCACCACATGCCCCAAGTGTTCCCTGAGGGAGTCCTTCAGAAGCGTTTTTTGCTGCAAACGAAGACATTCGATCTATGTAAGAATTTATGAGTAAAGTGGTAAGTAAAGTAATTGCCGGTGTGAGTTCAAGAATTTCAAGATTTGAAAAGAAGTTGCTAGCGCGAGAACAACCCCCCACCTTCAACGATGATTTATGAAAAATTATAATCAATTTAATTTTCCCACTTTTCGTTATTTATTTGGCAGTTGCTTAAATTGCCAGATATAATTTTTGTACATATTAATATTTTTTAGCAACCGCTACTCCCAAAATGCACCCTAAAATGTTTCCGACCAGAGTGCAGCTATTTAAGGTGTTTTTGTTGCGAATTCTCCATCGAAAATGAGGCAAGCATGTATTCTAATGAAAATCCAACAACGTTGAATCCAGTTTTAAAATATTAATGTCATTTATTGTTTAGAACTGTGAAAGCCATTTTGCAGGTGTTTAATTTTGTTTATTTTGTATCTGTATTTTACCATTTATATTATTTATATTCGTGTGAATATTTTGTTTTATTAAATATTTTAGTGTTAGCTGATTTGTTGGTACAATTGATCAAGCATATTATCGCCTGCCAGTGTCGGTATCTTTTAAAGCTGGCAAAAACCACAGATAAAAACCATTGAGTAAAAAATAATAAAGAGGCGCAACTGTCAAGGTTTCGAGATTTTATTATTGTATTTTTTTTACCAATTGTCATCAATTTTTAATGCTACGGGAAGGTTTTGTAATGTGGCTGTATAACCCTTGAAAATGAAGACATTCATGAAGCTATTGGTAAAAAAATACAGCACAAATCTCAGAACCTTGACAGATGCGCCTCTATTATTTTTTACTCAATGTAAAAACTCAAGTGCCGAATTGTTACTTATATTTTGAATCGTACTATACCATATTTATTATGAGGCAAGTACGTAAAGACTGAAAAGTGAAAATGCAAAGTTGGGTAAGTGACGTAAGTGTATTGTTGGTTGCATATACGCCAAATGAGAACGCGAGAGCAACAATCAATTTCGGTGCAATTCTATTGAAACTGACTCTAAACCGATTTTGCTAGGTTCAATCAAAGTTATTAACAGTAATAGCAACAAATTAATTGAACTTTAAAAGTTTTTTCATCAATAAACTAATTTAAAAATTCGCCTTTTTAGGTGCTGCAATAATTTCATAGGGTAAATACTTACAAAAATGACAAAAAGCAAGCTTCGAAACCTCATTCTTGATATTTTGGAAGTTAGTACAAACTTAACCATATCAACTGTACCGTTTTTTTTTTCTTATAACTGTTATTTTCGAGAATTATAATTTTTAGCAAAAAGGTATAATGCAATATTAAAAATTGCGCTTATTTTTGCCATAACTATAACTTTAGATAATCTGAGTAAAAAGCAACTTTCCAATTGAAAGTTTATTGCATTAAAAAAAATAGGGGTAGGTAAAGATTAATTCCCTTATCTGTGTTCGGCAGCCTTTGGATGTGTAGAACAGTCGTGGATAAGTAGGTGAGGTGTATGATTTTCTTAAAACCAATAAAAATAATGGGCGCTAAAAAACTTATTTTTTTTTTAGGTTAGGTACAGAAAACAAAACGTAATGAACATGGTGTTATCTTAAATTTTTGAAAAGTATTGAGTGAACTACAAACTTAAACAAAACAGAGGAAAACTATTACAAAAAAAGTAAAAAATAAAATAAAATAAAAGTATAAAATAAATATATAATAATAGAAAAATATGACATGTTTATTTAAAATTTCAATTTAGATGTAAATTTTAAATGCATAAAACTGATTAGATTAAATATTATATATAACTAGAAACCTATAATTTTTATAATCACTTATAGATAACATGCGTAATAGTATTTTATTCCGCAATGGTCTATATTATTCACGAGGGTGAAGTTTACAGCACGAACCGAAGGCGAGTGTCGTAAAACACCCAAGTGAATAATAGCCATTGTATGCGAGTAGAATATCCTATTTTATCCACGACTATTAAATATTTTTGACTAAATCTTAAACTGAAGAAATTTATAAGTACTATTTATTTTTAACATTTTTTATGAGCAGGCCGTTATATGTCAAAAGAACGGCCTGTCATAAATGAAATTTAAACGTCACCGTTGCTTACAATTAATTTCGTGCTTTGACTCACATGTCGTGGTAATGAAATTTTTAACAAATATCCGATTCGTTGTCATAGAAACCTTGTTCATTATACAATGCAGTGAATAATGAAATCATTATTCACTGCAGGGAATAATGGATAGCATTATATGGTTGAGGAAGTACATATATACATAATGCATACATTATTTAGTAGTCGTAGATAAAATACATAATTATTAACCCCACCTTTTATATTGATCATAATGTGCATCATATGACTAACAACTTTAAATTTTTAATTCTTGCAAAATTATTATCAATTTAAATTTTTTGTTTTGTAGTTTTGGCTTGGATCCATTATGACATTTAAAAACTCTCTCAGACAGTAGATTTATAAAGTTTCAATATTATATATTATTAAAAATAGTTTGCTAATTATAGGTTGGAATTCTAACCAACAAAAAGCATCTTATTTCATTAGATTAGGGCAATTAAAACTTTATTAATAATGCACTGAACAAGATTTTAGTTGATAGTACAGAAACCAAGCAGAAATTTTGATAAAATATTGGCATAATATTCGAAAATTTTAGAAAATGCGTGTTTTCGAGGTTAGTTATGACGTCACGTGCGCATGTTCACATGTGACAGATCTTAATAGGTATAAAACAATAATAATTAGGTACATGTAATGTTATTAAAAATAGTAAAATTGCAGTTTAGGAATTAATATAAAAAATAAATACTTAAATAAGATGATCTGGCCTTTTGTGTCTTATGCCCGCTTTTTGGTGATGACATCGATATTTTTCGGTGCTGATAACAATAAGGCTGCTCAGTGTAGGTGGAGTATCAAATAAGAAGCAGAAAATGTGCGTGATTACTCAACCAAAACTTCAAGTAACTGAATGCGCACCCTCTCCAAAAAAAAATTACCCTTCACAAAAAGAGACCTTTTTAAGGATTCTTCTTTAAAAAGACTTTCCCATAAGTAAACTTCATGCGCCCTAAAACGAACTTTCCGTAAAATTCCAAAATACTCTGACACAAAATTAACGCACCACCATTACGCTGTTGCCAACCTAGCTTATCGACAATATGTCAAAATGACAAAAAACAACAAAATACTATTAAAATAAAATTACGTAAGAACTATATGAAAAATACTAAAGAAGAATTACTTACACCAAACGGAAATAGAGAAAATATAAATATTAAAGAATACACTTAACTTGCGAGTAAGTATATTTATGTACTTACATTAGTACCTATATAAAAATTAAAAGAACATCATTAATAAGCAAAATGATAGACTGTTGTGAAGAATGTTTATTGTTATTGCAGAAGGATCATTATGAATTCATCAAGTACTTATTGGTTAAAATATGCTACATAAATATCCTTAAGACAGGCAGAAACAATCCCTAGATTTTCTTTTATTATTTTGAGCCCATTGCAGAATGAATAATAAAAAGACAATACCCAGTACCCACGTCATTCCATATGCAGTACGACGTGAATGAGCAGTTATTATATAAAATGACATGACATTTACAATTGATTTTGTGTAAAGAATTTAATACATATTAACTTGAATTGATTTGTTCACATCGTAATGATATATATGCGTGATTTACAACCTAGTTCTAAATTAAAATTTAACAGAGCCTGAATTGATTTTCATAGCGATAATATAAATTGGAACTAATACTTTAGTAGCTGCTTTACGGGAACTAACTGCGGTCAAGTGGGTGTAAAAAACTGCTGCCATGGTGGTGAGATTTTGCAAAAGTCAGAAGAGCCTAATCGGGAAGACGGCTATCATTACTGGAGCTAACGCAGGTACAGTTAAAAGACAAATCTTCATTCTATGTCCTCACTGGAGCTATGTAAAAGCCAGTGTTAAAGAGCTTTTCTTTTTCTTTAAGGTCTGGGATATGAAACCGCCCTAGACTTCGCCAAACGTGGCGGAAGGGTAATTCTAGCTTGCAGGAATGACAAAAGTGCCAGAAAAGCTTGCAACAAGATTATCGAGACTACTGGGAACCAAAACATAGTTGTGAAACCTCTAAATCTAGAAACTCTTACGGCTGTGAGGGAATTCGCACTGGACATAAATTCTACGGAGGACAGGCTAGACATATTGGTGAATAACGCTGGCGCAGCTGATTTACCAGAGATATACACCGAGGATGGTTTACTGTTGGAAATAGCTGTGAATTATTTTTCGCCGTTTTTGCTGACACACCTATTGCTAGGTAAGGAACTTTAAACTGGGAATGTTAAGGCTAAAAGTATTATTAATAGCATAGCTACGGGAACCGAGGAGGCCAAGGGAAGGGATTATCACGTGCAAAGAGAAAGAAATATTAGAAGTATGCCTCAGATCTTGGTGTCTCTTAGCACCAGAACAACTTTTAGACCAGCAAAGATATATAGCTGTTAATATTTTTAACTACCTGCACCATCTCGGTTCCTATTGGAGCTTCCAATTCCTTCAAATCTTTCAAATCTTCCTAGCCTGTTCCTGCAAACTTAATTTTGGTTTGTCTGCAGTTCTAGTCACAATTTGGGCAAAAGTGGGCTACATTGCACACACTATAATTGTTAAAATATCGTTCCACATTGCAGATCTCCTCAAAAAGTCGGGGCCAAGTCGTGTCGTCAACGTCGCATCGCTAGCAGCAGAGGTATACCTGTTTCCCTTCGTGGTCGAGGACATCAACAAAACCGACGTGATGGCCTACGCAAAAACTAAGTTGTGCAACGTGTACTTTACCCAACAACTGGCTAGGAAGCTCAACGGAACCGAAGTCACAACTTACTCGGTGCATCCGGGAATCGTGGACACAAATTTTTTCTCAAAGTTCTCTGGCGTTCTGGGCGCTTTGGTTAGCCAGTGTTTCAGGGTAAGTACAAGGTCATATTTTGTGGGTATCATTTGCTATTTTTTTCTAGACTCCTGAGGAAGGAGCGCAAACTCAAATCTATGCGTCAGTACAAGACGGAATTGAGCATCTGACTGGAAGGCATTTTGCAGACTGTAAAGTCGTGCCAGATTATTTTACCGCCAGAAGCGACCACGTGAGGAAAGGACTTTGGTGTAAAACTGAGGAGTTAGTTGGGATAAGTGGAAAGAGTTAATATTGATAAAAATCGTTAGTTAAAATGTTAATTGTAGAATTTTTTTATATTCCTATTAATTTAATAACATTATATTTGAGAAAAAATATATAATAAAGGAAGTTTAAAAATATTCCTGTCATATTTTGTTGGTAAAGAAGCAATTCATAAAGGAGAAAGAGGTAGAAGAAGAAATTAACTATTAAACCACAGACAGAAATTTTTTATTATCCAAATTCGTTATTCGCTTAGTTTGTTATCTCAGCTCAACAGAAACCTTGTACCCGTCCTTTGGCCTTAACACTAAATTCGTCTTCAGCTTAATGTCTGTGATGTCTTTGTAGGACGTGGTTATTTTGTACCTCCTTACAACTGTTGCTAGAAGGGACTTCATTGCCATCCAGGCGTATTTCATGCCTAAAAGACAACGCACAGCATTTTATTAAACTAGAAATACAGGAGTCGGTGAATCCAGATAATATTCTCAATGATACATATCTTGTACTTACCCACACAATTCCTTGATCCGTAAGAGAAAGGAACATAAGCACATGGGTGCCTCTTAGCCACTTCTTCAGGTAAAAATCGATCCGGGTCGAACCTGTAAGGATCCGGCCAATATTCTTCGTTGGTATGTGCACTCATAATACCAAAAACCACTGAGGTGCCCGCCGGTATCATATAATCACCTGTAATGGTTGAAATGCGTCAAAAAGCGTGTTATCAGGAAAGTTTTGTTTTCTTACCGATATCGACATCCTCATCGATAGCCCTCACGATGATAGGAGCCACCGGAAACAACCTAAGAGTTTCCTTCATGAACCTATCCAAGTACTTCAATTTTGGTAAGTCTGCTGGCTCAATTGAACGATCTGGTCCTAGGACCTCGATCACTTCCTGGTAAACTTTTTGCTACGGAAAATTGGGGTCAAGTTTTTCGATTATTATACAAAGTAGTAAACTAAAGGCAAACCTGCAATTCTTGGTGGAGGCCTAGCATAATGAAAATGAAAGAGTTTGTGGAGGCAGTCGTGTCCGATCCCTGAAAAAATTTGAAGCTATTGAGATAATTGGTTATGTAAATTTTGGCCAATATATTGGAGATACTGCCATCGAGTTTGTCAGATCTCAACTCAATCAATCTTTACATAAAATATATGCTTTATGAACAAAAAACATCGTGGCAAAAAATAATGCAAGGTCGACGAAGCAGAGATGTAAGATGCTTTGCTTGAACGAAAAGCGTGAACAAACAACCATTCCTACTCCTCGTTATTTAGGGTTAAATATGGCTACTTACTGCAATTATGAACGTATCAACTTCTTCTCTTAGTTCCTGCTCGGTGAATTTCGAATTTTCGTGGCTGGTCAGCTCGATCAGATAATCTAGAAAGGCCTTCCTTTTAGGTTCTGAAAATATTGTTAATTAAATGAAGTAACAGTCGATTGAGAAATAAACAACCTTCCTCAAAACTGGCATCTGGGTATTCCTGGAGCTGTCTCATTTTTTCCTCGTAAGCTTTCTTCTTCTCCCTAACCACCTGTAATGGTTAAGATTTCGAAATTATAGACGTAACTACTATTAGACATTTGATATTTTTATAGATGATAGTTGATGTTGATGTTACTTACAACTCCAGAGAATTCGTGCAGTTTTTTCACCAAAGCCGCTGTCTCCCTTCCTAGGGGGGTGTAATTAAAAATGGAATCAAAATGGTACCAGAATATAAATATTTTTAGAAAAACGATTTCAAGCATCCTAAAACATAAACATTTGTAATTGGAGATAAAATTTAAAATCCGCAAGCACAACTACGTGTAAAAAGTACCTACTATATATAAATATACTACTTGCGTAGTTTTGTATAAAATTGCGGTGAAATGTAGGTCATATTCGTATTACACAATGACAATAGAAACAAAACAAATTCTTATAGCTACATTATGTTAATTTTATGGGTTTCGAGGGAAACCTAAATTTTATTGTAACAGAATAAACATGGAAATACCTATATACAAGGAATTATGTCTTAGATAAACGTGTTTAATTCTGAATGTTTCTTTTTATTCGAATGTGTCAAAAAATTACGTTTCTCGGTCAGAAAACAAAAACGAAGGGTAGAACTTTCTAGCTATTTCAAGGAAACGACCTGAAAAGACTTTTCCGGCCTAGGTCGGAAAAGTGACAGACAATATATAACTTAATGGGAAATTAATTGACAAGTCAAGAATTAATTAAAAGTTTTTATATTTTTTTCCAATCTTCTTATATTTCGGCACTTCGTCAAAAATCTGAAAATAATGTTTTATCAATTTTGATAGAATATTTCAGAATCTTGGACAATATTGCCGAAATTATTTCAGAATTTTTTAGCCCTGTGAGAACTGATATGGTTTTATGCAAATGCTGATTTTCATTATTTTCCTTCTAGTAGGTTGAAGAATTGAAGTATGATTTTCTCCCTTGTGAGGCTATTTCGTGCACGTCCCTCCTTTGTTAAACAAATAGCTACTTCTTATTCTTGTTATGTATTTCATACCACGTATAGATGATATATAATGTATGTTTACTTCAGGTATTACATTATACTCGATTTATGGGTATTTGCGGTGAAACTTACGTTTTATCAAAGACTACCTTGACACAATCCAAGAAAACTTGTTTTTAAATAGTTTTCTTACTACTTTTGTACTTGTTCTATATTTCTAGACGAATAAAACATTGTTAGGTTTCGTTATTACTGCGACAAAAAATACGATAAAGCCATTGCAATTATACGCGTGTATACAGGGCGCTCGACTTTGATATGTCGAGTTCTATGATAGATAGATTTGCAAACTAAGGAAGCTAGATAAACAAGCGAGAAAAAAATATTAAAAGCCAAATTAAAATCTTACCTGTCCGCCCACTTGGAGTAGGGAAAATCGGTTGTTTGTGCATTTACCTTAACACCCATAGCCGTTTCTAAAACAGTGCATTTAATAACAATAATAACTGACAATTAAGTTTTCTAATTGATCAGGTACTTAATCAGCTTTATCCACAGTATTATCATTAAATGATTGGTAAGGGTAAGCGTTATAATTTTTATCAAAAATGTTCAATTGTGGCTGTAAAAATGATTTTTTTTTTAATCACATATTTTTAGCATGAAAATACATGTTTTCTCCAGTTTTCGTAGGGATCTGAAGATTTTTAAGCCACGTATTGCATTATTAGTAAAAAAAAAAAATTGAAAATTTAGGATTTTTTTTTAGGTTAGGATGTACTTTTAATGTAACTATAACCCAACAGTTCGATAGTCTATTCATTTACGAGTTGTTCAGTTTTTTTTTTTTTCTACGACCAATAGAGCAACGTCAAATGTTTGCAAATAATGCTATCAGCAAAGCAACAATAAATCATTTTTTTGTTTACGCAGCCTCCCAACCGCGTTTTGTTTTCTGGCGGCGAATCAATGGCCAACTTAAATTTAGTATAAAAGTAATGTTTCGCCGCCATCTTGAAAGCAAATGTCAATGTGTTATATTATTATGTCATTAGAAAGGGAATTTTATGTAGATTTCAAATATTGAAAAAAATTGGGTGTTCTCATTTAAAATAAGAAAGTTGATACCACTTCCGGTTAAACCGGAAGTGGTTTTAACACATGATTTATGTCAAAATATAAGAATCTGTGTATTTATTTCACCATAAAATTTTGAAATTTTCATCTATGAAAATGCGAACAAAAACGGGGGAGTAACCACTTCTTGTGTCACCCGGTATATTTACGTATATTAGGAAAACAACGACAAGCGCAATCGATGGAATTAAGAAGCGTAAGTCTTAGTTAAGTAATACTCATATCATAATTATAGTCAATTGAGTTGATGATCAACGAAATTATTTTGTTAAGGAGTGCTATGCTCACCACAAATGATATCCAAAGTGCATTTGGAAACCATGTGAAAAATATCAAATTCCTCCTTCCCAGACCGCTTTCTCAGTTGCTCCACTAATACATTCGCTTGCTGCGCAAAGACTTCCACGAAGCTGTTCAAAATCTTTTGGTTAAATGTCGGCATTATTATTTTCCTGTGTCTCTTCCACGTAACAACTGACAAAAATCATACGGAGGTCAGTTTCATCAAATAATGATGGCAAAAAAGAACTGAATAAGATAATTGGAAGGAAAAAAAAAGTAACACTTACGTGGTGCTGTGAACAGTCCATGTCCCACCGCACATTCGGCGTGGTGATACAAGTGTTCCTTCTTCAAACAATTCGGCAGCAATATCTCGAAATATTTCGGTTCAGAGACGGCATAGAATAGTCTAGGTCCAAACCACACCCGGAATATTTTTGGGTATTTTTTGAACATATTCATTATATTCGAGAAAATAACTGAAATTGAATTTCACAGTAAATCAAGGCGTCCTATTTGCACCGCTTTTAATCATACAAAGAAATAGCCTAGCAAAAAGTTACACATAGGAGTGTGTAGAACACGTTGAATGTTTTTCATGGTAAATTAAGGAAGTTAGTGTTACTTTCTGCTAAATCAAAAGTGGTATTTTACACGATCTACATTAACCTTACCTACCTCTACATGTATTCCTATATATAACTTTTTACTGAGCAAACCGGTATATTATCTGCGTCCTTACCATAAGGGCTTCCTATAAAGTACAGTGCACATCCTATCAAAGGAAGGGCCAAAGGTCCTTGCACCTTACTGGCATATTTATACAGCATTCTTCTGTTCCACATAAACTGGACGCACCAAACCACAAGGGTGGAAACAAAAGCCACCGATAGTAAATGAAAGGCTGTCCATGGGGTTCTAGTTACTAATTTGACATAATATGATGATACAGTTTCTTCCATAGTCTGTAAACTTATATATTATTTTTACACCATTACGTAATTTTGAACAATTTTTGCAAGGTCTGCCCGTCAGTCTGTCACGTTCGAACGAGTTAAAATTTTAATTGTTAAAAGAAGCATCCTATAGTTTTTGAAAAAAATGTAAATAAAACTGTTAATATTTTCATAAAAAAAAAAATGGTCCTTTGCTGTTACACTAATGCTGATATTTTCGACAAATATAAATATAACTTACTATATACTGATGTGTGCTCCGTCAACCAAGTTGCCATCATCGTGAAATGTTGCGGCATTATTTTTTATTAAAAAATTCGATGGGAAGAAACACTTCTTTACGTAAATATTTCAAAAGTTTTATATATGCAAGAACTGCTATATATTTTTGAAATTTTGGACCGCGTAAAAAAATTCTAATTTCGTGGAAATTTAGTTTTCGCCATTTTCTCGTTGTTAAAATAAATTTAAAAAATATCATAGTGAATTTGTAAATATTATAAAATATTTCAAATCTAAGCTAAAAGCTAAGAGTAATAAAACAGCGTAAGTAGTAGGTACTCACTTTTAAAATGCACTCACTTTTATCACTGACACTACTCTGAACAGCTCTTGTGCAAATCTTATACCAAATAAAGAAATACTAGTTAGCGAATAAAACGTACTAGATATTTTTCAAGTACATACGTCGTTGTTTGTCTGCTTCTATCTTTAACGCTATTAAAAAATCCACCCCTCCTTATTTCATTTTTATAGTTTAGTAGGTGAGGTAAACAAACATTATACCAACTAGTCTTACTGCGAAAGAGTGGCTTTATTTCACTGAACAATATTTTTACGCAAGTGTATTTAAACGTTCGTGAACTCAGATGATAACTATTTATAGATATCTTTTTTACAATTCTCTTTCTTTGCTTGATATGCATTATTTATAAATGACTTTATTTAGGCTTTATACAAGCATAATAACAAAAAACATATCCAATTTGATACTCACATTGATGTTTCATCTCTAAACATAAAATTATTAAGTTTATTGGACCTTCTTTAATGCATGATAAAAATTGGATTAAAAATTACAAAATTCAAAACGTCTAAAAATAAATAATTGAAAAAAATTTTTGGGGATATAACTACACTAGCTCGCCATAAAATACTTGAAATCATGGCACTTCAACTAGACACTAATATTAATGTTATTCTAATAGTTTAACAAAGTAACAATGAACCAAACTATTCTAACAGCCCGCTGATAAAACTGAACCATACTGATTTATCATTAAATTGGAAAAATCATGCTGAATTTGTGTGTAATAAATGCTCTAAAAATTGTTGGCAAGAATCTGGCAACGATGTGGTAAAAGTGTTGGATTACTCCAATTCAGAATCAATTTTCTAAGTACACTTTGGTATTCAGTATATTTTTTTGCCACCATTGATAGGATAGTTTTCATGTTTATGGTAGTGAAAAAAGTATATAATTCGGTAAAGTTTCATGCTTCGTTAAAACAATTGCAATTCTTTATTTCAGCCAAAGTAATCTATTTTCTCTACCATTTATAAAGCTGTACCAATTTTAAAGGATATAGCAACTAATATTATCTGAGCTCTAGAGACACTTTCGGCCCGTCTTTCAGTCGAAGAACAATGTTGGTTTTCAACTGAATCTCCTCAACGGTCTTGTATTCAGTGAAAATTTTATATTTTCTTATCACCGTCGATATAATAGTTTTCATGTTCATCATGGCATATCGCCCACCTGAAACAAAATCATATTACAACAGACAAGCAGGCAAATTGTTTAAATCATCTCACCTATGCAATTTCGAGCGCCCATAGAAAACGGTATGTATGTACCGGAGTGACGTTTTGCTATTTCCTCTGGAAGAAACCGGTCCGGATCGAACTTTAGCGGATCAGGCCAGTATTTGGGATTTCTGTGAATATGAACAGAGCCAAAGAAGGCAGATGAACCTGCTGGTAGCACCGCCTCCCCTAAAAATATACGGGATATAACCAGGACATGGTGTCCTTCTATTCAACAATTAAATGATTATTATATAAGGTCTGTCTTACCAAGGTCTATATCTTCACCAATAGTCCTTAGGAAGAAAGCGGCGACAGGGAACAACCGTAAGCTCTCCTTTATCACCCTTTCAGTGTACCTCAAATGTGGTAGATCTGATGATACTAAAATATGGTCTACTTCCATTATTTCTATGACTTCTTCGTACACTTTTTGCTTAAATGTTAAAAATTAGTAAGTAGCAAGAAAAATTCCGAGCAACAGAGTAGAGCTATTTTCATCAACATTCAAATCGTTTGCCAATTAAGTTTGCGACATTTATGGGTAATAACTAAAACAGTTTTTACTAACCTGTACGTTTTGGTATAAACCCAGTATTGCAAATAAACAGCACATTGCAGAAGCGGTTGTATCAGTTCCCTGGAAGAAAGTCAGTGGTCCAACGTACAAATTTATTTATTATGAAAATCATGAAATAAAATTAGTTTTACTTGTAGTACACATTTTGTCACAAAAGAAGAGAATGTATTATTTCGACTACTATGCCATGTCAAATTAATTTTAAAACCTTACAGCAATTAAGAATATATCGACCTCCTCTCTGAGTTCTTCTTCTGTAAAATTTGAATTTTCTAGGATTAGGTCAAGAAATGCCAGTCTCTTTTTTCCAATCCCTATAAAATGATTAACGCAAACATTAATTTACCGAGCAAGCTTGCATTACATACCTTCTTCGATTTCGGCTGTTAATGAAGATTCTTCTGTTGCCTTTTTCCGTTCGAATTCTTCCATCTTTTTCTTAATAACCTATGTTGAAAAAGGAAAACTTGATTTTATATTGTATTATTATGCAAAATATTCAGGCCAATTCCTCTACTGTTAAAGCTTACTAAATGCAGTAATTTAATGACGCATTTTGTCGGAACTGCATTTTATAAAGCTGAAGAGATGTACCGAAAGGATAAGAAATACAAAATCAATATAAAATATACTCCAGAAAATATTTGACTGGTTTTAAATCATCTGATGAGACTGAAAGTATTTTGATAATGTTATATACAATATTTTAATATACTGAAGTGATATACATTCACCTAGTTTAACTGTAACTCCCCACGAGATAAGAAAAAGAAATGTAAAACACTTGTTCAGCTATTTAAGACAATACAAGTATTTTGTCACCTTTCAGAGTATTGGTGTCTGTCGATCTAAAGATAATTTCTAAAATCAAACACATGCTAATAGTATTCCACGTAAAGAATTTTCCAACGTCGCAATTTATACAGGTATAAAATTTACTTATGAAATTGTTCCATGCCTTTACATTTACCATCAGAATCCCCCTTTTGTGCTCATCCATCTCTGTTACTAGTCATTAATAGCCATATCGGATTCAAAGGTTTTTATTGTTCGATATGTATCTTTTATCATATGTAAACTCAATTTCTGAGGCGGGCTCGGACAAGCTTTTACTGCTCTCAAAGAATAATGTATATGTAGTTTGTCGTTTGAATATTACATTTCTGACATTTTCTACAGTCGCGAGTCGTCTACCTAATGTACAAAACGAAATGTATAAAAGGTTCTTTTTACAGATATTATATATTTATTTATGAAAAATTAATTTGTGAGTCAGTAGACAGAAATCCAGATTTTCTTTTGCTTCAATATTGATAACAATACCGAATGTTGCTGTGATTCGCTTAATAGGTTGCGAATTGTAACAACGTACCTTTCACGTATCAATACTGCCAACGTAACTGCTATTACTATTTTTTGGTAGATGTAAGTTAGTTATTAATAGGGCATGTTTATAAAAAACAACTTCTGTGTATTTATTTTAGTGCATTAACAATTTTGATAAAATCTTTAAAACTTACTGAGGAAGTAACCTCTTGATATTTCGCTTGGCATTTTTCTAACTCCCTACTCATCGGAAAAAGTTTCCACATAAAATCCATACCCTGAATATTCTTAGTATTGTTATCTCCATTATTCTAAAAAACAAAGCATGTCAGACGGATCAGTCAAATTTATGGTTAATCATGAAAGTTTGAAAAATTACCTCTTCATTTTGAATACAGACTTTTGTTCTCGATAAGTATACAAAATTGTTCATGTTACATTTTCAGTACCTCAATCTCAGCTTCTATAAAACAATCAACCGTTTTAAAATTCTAAAAATATACCAAATATATTACTCATTACTACCCCTCAACACATGCATTTGCATCCACACCTCACTCATAGTCATTTCATAAATCTCCTATCATTCAATAAAATAATTTATGTATATGTATATTCGAAATAAAAACAAAATACACATCCACCTTTGCAGTCCTACCTTTGACGATAAATAAAAATTATATAAAACCAACTGCATCTCCATTATTATTTCTTATTCTTTGAAAATTAAAATCCTCAAAATAAACCTGCTTTCCCACAATTCCCCTTTATTATAATTTGCTAAATTTTGCATTTTTTCATATCAGTAAAACATTTCTCCACATAGAACTTGACAAAAAGAAACGCAAATCATTATTTTTTTAACAAAAATGACTCCCCTTTCTGTAGTGGCCAATTTTACTCTTCAACGAACTCAATCTCTTCCTCTTTCTCTATAAAGTGAGTACCAACTTTGAAAGCTTCACCTCAAAAACTGTACCTTCTATTGCAACACACACACAGATGGAACATTTTTTCCTCTGATATTTTGTGTATCGTAATTCGTCCGGAAATGCATTAAAAAAAATGTTTCCGTTGAAGTAATTCAATATGCAAATTTTGCAATACAAACAATACTTCTCATTTATCCTTTGTATATTTCTTTTATTTATTTATTTTTTAGAAACAATAATATGGGTGTAAAAAACTGCTGCCATGGTGGTGAGATTTTGCAAAAGTCAGAAGAGCCTAATCGGGAAGACGGCTATTATTACTGGAGCTAACGCAGGTACAGTGAAAAGACAAGTCTTCATTCTATATCCTCACTGGAGCTGTATAAAAGTCAGTGTTAAAGAGCTTTTCTTTTTCTTTAAGGTCTGGGATATGAAACCGCCCTAGACTTCGCCAAACGTGGCGGAAGGGTAATTCTAGCTTGCAGGAATGCCAAAAATGCCAGAAAAGCTTGCAACAAGATCATCGAGACTACTGGGAACCAAAATATAGTTGTGAAACCTCTAAACCTAGAAACTCTTACGGCTGTGAGGGAATTCGCACTGGACATAAATTCCACGGAGGACAGGCTAGACATATTGGTGAATAACGCTGGCGCAGCTGATTTACCAGAGATATACACCGAGGATGGTTTACTGTTGGAAATAGCTGTGAATTATTTTTCGCCGTTTTTGCTGACACACCTATTGCTAGGTAAGGAACTTTAAACTGGGAATGTTAAGGCTAAAAGTATTATTAATAGCATAGCTACAGGAACCGAGGAGGCCAAGGGAAGGGATTGTCACGCGCAAAGAGAAAGAAATATTAGAACTGTATGCCTCAGATCTTGGCGTCTCTTAGCGCCAGAACAACTTTTAGACCAGCAAAGATATATAGCTGTTAATATTTTCAACTACCTGCACCATCTCGGTTCCTATTGGAGCTTCCAATTCCTTCAAATCTTCCTAGCCTGTTCCTGCAAACTTAATTTTGGTTTGTCTGCAGTTCTAGTCACAATTTGGGCAAAAGTGGGCTACATCGCACACACTATAATTGTTAAAATATCGTTCCACATTGCAGATCTCCTCAAAAAGTCGGGGCCAAGTCGTGTCGTAAACGTCGTATCGCTAGCAGCAGAAGTATACCTCTTTCCCTTCGTGGTCGAGGACATCAACAAAACCGACGTGATGGCCTACGCAAAAACTAAGTTGTGCAACGTGTACTTTACCCAACAACTGGCTAGGAAGCTCAACGGAACCGAAGTCACAACTTACTCGGTGCATCCGGGAATCGTGGACACAAATTTTTTCTCAAAGTTCTCTGGCGTTCTGGGCGCTTTGGTTAGCCAGTGTTTCAGGGTAAGTACAAGGTCATATTTTGTGGGTATCATTTGCTATTTATTTCTAGACTCTTGAGGAAGGAGCGCAAACTTAAATCTATGCGTCAGTACAAGACGGAATTGAGCATCTCACTGGAAGTCATTTTGCAGACTGTAAAGTCGTCCCAGATTATTTTACCGCCAGGAGCGACCACGTGAGGAAAGGACTTTGGGCTAAAACTGAAGAGTTAGTTGGGATAAGTGGAAAGAGTTAATATTGATAAAAATCATTAAGTTAAAATTTTGATTGTAGAATTTTTTTATGTTCATATTAATTTATTAACATTATGCTTGAGAAAAAATATATATAAAGGAAGTTTAAGAAAATCCATGTCATATTTTGTTGATAAAGAAGCAATTCATAAAGGAGAAAGAGGTAGAAGAAAAAATTAACTATTAAACCACAGACAGAAATTTTTTATTATCCAAATTCGTTGTTCGTTTAGTTTATCTCAGCTCAACAGAAACCTTGTACCCGTCCTTTGGCCTTAACACTAAATTCGCCTTCAGCTTAATGTCTGTGACGTCTTTGTAGGACGTGGTTATTTTGTACCTCCTTACAACTGTTGCTAGAAGGGACTTCATTGCCATCATGGCGTATTTCATGCCTAAAAGACAACGCACAGCATTTTATTAAACTAGAAATACAGGAGTCTGTGAATCCAGATAATATTCTCAATGATACATATCTTGTACCTACCCACACAATTCCTTGATCCATAAGAGAAAGGTACATAAGCACATGGGTGCCTCTTAGCCACTTCTTCAGGTAAAAATCGATCCGGGTCGAACCTGTAAGGATCCGGCCAATATTCTTCGCTGGTATGTGCACTCATAATACCAAAAACCACTGAGGTGCCCGCCGGTATCGTATAATCACCTGTAATGGTTGAAATGCTATCAAAAAGGGTGTTATCAGGAAAGGTGTGTTTTCTTACCGATATAAATATCTTCATCGATAGCCCTCACGATGATAGGACCCACCGGAAACAATCTAAGAGTTTCTTTCATGAACCTATCCAAGTACTTCAATTTTGGTAAGTCTGCCGGCTCAATTGAACGATCCGGTCCTAGGACCTCGATCACTTCCTGGTAAACTTTTTGCTACGGAAAATTGGGGTCAAGTTTTTCGATTATTATACAAAGTAGTAAACTAAAAGCAAACCTGCAATTCTTGGTGGAGGCCTAGCGTAATGAAAATGAAAGAGTTTGTGGAGGCCGTCGTGTCCGATCCCTGGAAAAAGTGAAGCTATTGAGATCATTGGTTATGTAAATTTTGGCAAATGTATTGGACATACTGCCATCGGGTTTGCCAGATCTCAACCCAATTAAACTTTACATAAAATATATGATTTATGAATAAAAAACATATTTTTCTATATGTTTAAAATCCATCGTGGTAAAAAATAATGCAAGGTCGGCGAAGCAGAGATGGAGGATGCTTTGCTCGAACGAAGAGCTTGGACAAACAACCATTCCTACTTCTTGTTATTTAGGGTTAAATATGGCTACTTACTGCAATTATGAACGTATCAACTTCTTCTCTTAGTTCCTGCTCGGTGAATTTCGAATTTTCGTGGCTGGTCAGCTCAATCAGATAATCTAGAAAGGCTTTCCTTTTAGGTTCTGAAAATATTGTTAATTAAACGAAGTAGCAGTCGAGTGAGAAATATACAACCTTCCTCAAAACTGGCATCTGGGTATTCCTGGAGCTGTCTTATTTTTTCCTCGTAAGCTTTCTTCTTCTCCCTAACCACCTGTAATGGTTAAGATTTCGAAATAATAGACGTAACTACTATTAGACATTTGATATTTTTATAGATGATAGTTGATGTTGATGTTACTTACAACTCCAGAGAATTCGTGCAGTTTCTTCACCAAAGCCGATGTCTCCTTTCCCAGAGGGGTGTAATTAAAAATGAAATCAAAGTGGTACCAGAATATAAATACTTTTAGAAAAACGATTTCAAGTATCCTAAAAAATAAAAATATGTGATTGGGGATAAAATTCAAAATCCGCAAGCACAACTACGTATAAAAAGTACCTACTATATTAAAATACACTACTTGCGTAATTTTGTACAAAATTGCGGTGAAATGTAGGTCATATTCGTATTACACAATGACAATAGAAACAAAACAAATTCTTGTAGCTATATTATGTTAATTTTATGGGTTTCGACGCAAACCTAAATTGTTACAGAACAAACATGGAAATACCTACAAGGAATTATGTTGTTTAAATGTTAATTGTGGCATTTCATAAATTATTTCTCTTCCTTTTCTTTTTTGGGATTTATATTGTTGATTCTTCTGTCTCGGATGCTTTTTATTGCTGATCACTGCTTAATTTCGTGTAGTATTGACAGCGCAGCCTCAACAAATGTACCTATTTTTCGTACTTTTCGAGATATCAAACATATTGATGACGCAAATTTTCTTACAGATCTAAATAGAACTCCATTTTGGCTCATATACGAGAAGAATAATATTAATGATAAAGTTAATTTGTTCTCCTCTTTAATCATTTGGATATTTATGCTCCTTTAAGGACAGTACGGATCACGAAGAAAAAATCTCCGTGGCTCACGGACAACATCAAATTGTTGATTAAACTAAGAAATAGAGCACTTCTTCGTCATAAAAAATCAAAAAACCCCGTTCATTGGGATTATTATAAAACATTAAGAAATTTTGTTAAAACTGCCATTAATAATTGAAAAAAAAGCTTACATAATTTTTTTTTTAAATAATAACAAAAAAGGAAATACTTGGAAATGCTTCAGAGACACGAATATCTATAATAAGTCTTCTGCACATGACCTATCCTCCAACTTAGGAGATGTTAATGATATTAATAAATATTTTATATCCTCTAGCAAAACCGATAATCAGGCGATGACGATAATAATTATTAAGTGTTTGGTACCAAGTTATCGGTAATGAAATGCTTTATTAAAATAACGTAGTGAGCCACCATGGTGCTATTTTAAAAAAATTAGTTATTCTGGAAAAACGATTTCCGAAATGTTTAAAATCTAATAACACAAATGTCATACGACATAATATCATAATTGTATTTTTTGATTAATTATTGAAGCAAAACAAAACATTTTTTTTGAGTCACGGTCGCCTAGATCAAAAATTAAATTTGATCATAAAAATATCTGTAAGTAATATTTTTATCTCAATATGCCATAACTGTATTCAAAATCGTGCCGTGAAGAACAAAAACAAACACAAATGTCAACAAATCGACATTTAACATTAGTTTCACAGTTTTTTTGCACTTTGTTTTGTTTTATGATGTTATAACAATAAAATCTCTTTCCATGGCACAACTGTATGATAATTTAATAGCAACTTGCCTTACCTCGGGAAGAATTAAGTTGTTAGGAGGTTATTGGTGGGAAAATATTGACTTGTGACACATCGTCGGAAAGGAAATTTTACGCTTAGTAGAGATTTCGAAAAAAATGTATAGGGTGCTATTTAAAAAAATGACAATAAAGTCACTTCCGGTAAAACCGGAAGTAGTACCTCCATATTATATATGCTGAAATGAGCGTTTCGTGGGCCAATATATATTCCGAAATTAAAAAATAAAATAATTAAATTTTCACTGAGTTATGGCTTTGGCCGTTTTTTTGAAGACACCCTGTATATGTGTATATATATATATGTGTGTGTATATTTGTTTTGTTCTTTGTATTTGTATTCTTATACTGTGCCAGTAATCGCCTTTTATTATTATTATTATTATTATTACCACATTCCTTGAGATTCCTATCCAAAAATAGTTATTTATGTATCAAGGCATTAAAGTTAATCTTTTTATCATGAATGTGGAGTTTAGTTGACGAGGCCCGTAGGGCCGAGGCAAATAAACCACATGAGTGATAAAAAGGAACTTTAATGCTGAGGTGCATTATTTTTTTTTAAATCCAAAAACTATGAAATTAAGATTAATTAACTCTATTTTTCAAATAATTTTCAGTGACATTAAGAAATGTCATAATTATTTAAAATTTCAAGTGACATTAGGAAATGTCATAATTATTTTTAAATGTCAAGTCGAAATAATTTTTTATAAGAAAACCATTATTTTTAGCAATTATAATAGTGATAATACAATTCTGAATGTAAAAAACTGTATTTATTTACCTTTTGTTATAACACAATTATTATTACAAGCAATAAAAAATTAATGTTTACGTTTATCTGTCACCTCGGCCAACTACAAAAATCGCACAATAATGGATTACTTTAATGACTATTTCTATCACTTTAATGACGATTTAAAAAAAAATTGATTTATCTAAAAAATATTCAAATTAACTAGTTTAAAACTGGGAATAACCTAATCATTACGTCAAAGGCGTAGAGGTTATTTTAAACTGGTTAATTTGAATATTTTTTTAGATGAATCGAATTTTTTTGGATAGGAGTCTCAAGGATGTGGTAATAAATTTTAATCTCGAAAAAGAAAAAGAAGAGAAATAAGGAATTATGTCTTAAATAAACGTGTTTTAATTCAGAATGTTTCCCATTGCAAGAACGAGAGAGTCGAGAGGACGAGAAAACTTAAGTTGCTAATACATAGAATGCAATTGATATCTAAAAATTGTAGTTTTCATGCAATTTATAGAGAGGCTAGTTGACAAAAAGCGAGGTACTAATTTAATTTTGTGCAGTATCTCCGAAAGATTAAGTATTTAAAAAAACAATCCAAATTTCGTTGCTAATAAAACGAGTTACGTAGTTTTGTAGAAGAGTTTTCGGGTTCCCTTCCGAGTTGAATATTCGGATCTTTAACTTTATATTTATAATTTTCTAAAGATATAATAAACAGTTGGTGCACAATTGAAGTGGATATCGGGAAAATATGGGCAATATTTAAACCTAGATTAGAATTTCGGCAATATTGTCCAAGATTCTGAAATATTTTATCAAAATTGATAAAACATTATTTTCAGATTTTTGACGAAGTGCCGAATATAAGATTGGAAAAAAATATTAAAATTTTTATTTAATTCTTGACTCTTGTGAATGTATTTCCCATTAAATTATATAATTTGTTTAATTGGCATTCGAAGAGGGTGCCCTGGGAGAACTGATATGGTTTTAAGCAAATGCTGATATTCATTATTTCTAGTAGGTAATATGCCTTGATTCAGCAGAAGTAGAAAAAAAAAATATGTATAACGAATTGAGTATGATTTTCTCCCTTGTGTGGCTATTTCATGCACGTCCCTCCTTTGCTTAACAAAATAGCTACTTCTTTTTCTTGCTATGTATTTCATACCACTTATAGGTATAGACACAAACCAAGAAAACTCGTTTTTAAATAGTTTTCTTATTACTTTTGTACTTGTACTATATTTCTGGACAATACATTCAAACGTTTAAAACATTGCTAGGTTTCGTTATTACTGCGACAAAAAATACGATAAACCCATTGCAATTATACGCGTGTATACAGGACGCTCGACTTTGATATCTCGAGTTCTATAATAGTTAGAAATTTGATTTGCAAATATAAGTAAGCTAGACAAACAAGCGTGAAAAAAAATTAAAAAACAAACTTAAAATCTTACCTGTCCGCCCATTTGGAGTAGGGAAAATCTGTTGTTTGTGCATTTACCTTAACACCCATAGCCGTTTCTAAAACAGTGCATTTAATAACAATAATAACAGAGAATTAGGTTTTCCTAATTGTCAAGTAATACAGTCACTTGGTGTCCAAAAGTACCCAAACTTCGACCTAATTCTATAGCTGCTTCTAATTTTTTTTTGGGGATTCTTAAACTTTAGGGTAACAAATATTAAAAAGGAATATGTGCTTTTATAATTTTAAACTGACGTTAGATAAACTATACCTGCGTGTATAAGATATATTTACTAATATTGGGAAAACAACTACAAGAGTAATCGATGGAATTAAGAAGCATAAGTCTTAGTTAAGTAATACTCAAATTAAGTCGTCATTTGAGTTGATGATCACCGAAATTATTTTGCAAAGGAGTGTTATGCTCACCACAAATGATATCCAAGGTGCATTTGGAAACCATGTGAAAAATATCAAATTCCTCATTCCCAGACCGCTTTTTCAGTTGCTCCACTAACACATTGGCTTGCTGCGCAAAGACTTCCACGAAACTGTCCAAAATCTTTTGGTTAAATGTCGGCATTATTATTTTCCTGTGTCTCTTCCACGTGACAACTAAAAAAAATCATGCGGAGGTCAGTTTCATCAAAAAAGAACTGAATAAGATAATTGGAAAAAAAAAAAGTAACACTTACGTGGTGCTGTGAACAGTCCATGTCCCACCACAAATTCGGCCTGGTGATACAAGTGCTCCTTCCTCAAACAATTCGGCAGCAATATCTCGAAATATTTCGGTTCAGAGATGGCATAGAATAGCCTAGGACCAAACCAGACCCGGAATATTTTTGGGTATTTTTTGAACATCTTCATTATATTCGAGAAAATAACTGAAATTGAATTTCACAGTAAATCAAGGCGTCCTATTTGCACCGCTTTTACTCATACAAAGAAATAGCCTAGCAAAAAGTTACACATAGAAGTGTGTAGAACACGTTGAATGTTTTTCATGTTAAATTAAGGAAGTTAGTGTTACTTTCTGCTAAATCAAAAGTAGTATTTTACACGATCTACATTAACCTTACCTACCTCTACGTGTATTCCTATATATAACTTTTTACTGAGCAAACCGGTATATTATCTGCGTCCTTACCATAAGGGCTTCCTATAAAGTACAGTGCACATCCTATCAAAGGAAGGGCCAAAGGTCCTTGCACCTTACTGGCATATTTATACAGCCTTCTTCTGTTCCACATAAATTGGACCCACCAAACCACAAGGGTGGAAACAAAAGCTACCGATAGTAAATGAAAGGCTGTCCATGGGGTTCTAGTTACTAATTTGACATAATATGATACAGTTTCTTCCATGGTCTGTAAACTTATATATTATTTTTACACCATTACGTAATTTTGAACAATTTTTGCAAGGTCTGCCCGTCAGTCTGTCACGTTCGAACGAGTTAAAATTTCAATTGTTAAAAGAAGCATCCTATAGTTTTTGAAAAAAATGTAAATAAAACAGTTAATATTTTCATTAAAAAAAAAATGGTCCCTTGCTGTTACACTAATGCTGATATTTTCGACAAATATAAATATAACTTACTATATACTGATGTGTGCTCCGTCAACTAAGTTGCCATCATCGTGAAATGTTGCGGCCTTATTTTTTATTAAAAAATTCGATGTGTAGAAACATTGCACTTCTTTACGTAAATTATTTCAAAAATTTTATATATGTAAGAACTGGTATATATTTTTGAAATTTTACACCGTGTAAAAAAATTCTAATTTCGTGGAAATTTAGTTTTCGCCATTTTCCCGTTGTTAAAATAAATTTAAAAAATATCTCAGTAAATTTGTAAATATCATAAAATATTTAAAATCTAAGCTAAAAGCTAAGAGTAATAAAACAGCGTAAGTAGTACTCACTTTTAATAAAATGCACTCACTTTTATCACTGGCACTACTCTGAACAGCTCTTGTGCAAATCTTATATCAAATAAAGAAATACTAGTTAGAGAATAAAACGTACTAAATATTTTTCAAGTACATACGTCGTTGTTTGACTGCTTCTATCTTTAACGCTACCTATTAAAAAATCCACCCCTCCTTATTTCAATTTTATAGTTTAGTAGGTGAGGTAAACAAACATTATACCAACTAGTCTTACTGCGAAAGAGTGGCTTTATTTCACTGAACAATATTTTTACGCAAGTGTATTTAAACGTTCGTGAACTCAGATGATAACTATTTATAGATATCTTTTTTACAATTCTCTTTCTTTGCTTGATATGCATTATTTATAAATGACTTTATTTAGGCTTTATACAAGCATAATAACAAAAAACATATCCAATTTGATACTCACATTGATGTTTCATCTCTAAACATAAAATTATTAAGTTTATTGGACCTTCTTTAATGCATGATAAAAATTGGATTAAAAATTACAAAATTCAAAACGTCTAAAAATAAATAATTGAAAAAAATTTTTGGGGATATAACTACACTAGCTCGCCATAAAATACTTGAAATCATGGCACTTCAACTAGACACTAATATTAATGTTATTCTAATAGTTTAACAAAGTAACAATGAACCAAACTATTCTAACAGCCCGCTGATAAAACTGAACCATACTGATTTATCATTAAATTGGAAAAATCATGCTGAATTTGTGTGTAATAAATGCTCTAAAAATTGTTGGCAAGAATCTGGCAACGATGTGGTAAAAGTGTTGGATTACTCCAATTCAGAATCAATTTTCTAAGTACACTTTGGTATTCAGTATATTTTTTTGCCACCATTGATAGGATAGTTTTCATGTTTATGGTAGTGAAAAAAGTATATAATTCGGTAAAGTTTCATGCTTCGTTAAAACAATTGCAATTCTTTATTTCAGCCAAAGTAATCTATTTTCTCTACCATTTATAAAGCTGTACCAATTTTAAAGGATATAGCAACTAATATTATCTGAGCTCTAGAGACACTTTCGGCCCGTCTTTCAGTCGAAGAACAATGTTGGTTTTCAACTGAATCTCCTCAACGGTCTTGTATTCAGTGAAAATTTTATATTTTCTTATCACCGTCGATATAATAGTTTTCATGTTCATCATGGCATATCGCCCACCTGAAACAAAATCATATTACAACAGACAAGCAGGCAAATTGTTTAAATCATCTCACCTATGCAATTTCGAGCGCCCATAGAAAACGGTATGTATGTACCGGAGTGACGTTTTGCTATTTCCTCTGGAAGAAACCGGTCCGGATCGAACTTTAGCGGATCAGGCCAGTATTTGGGATTTCTGTGAATATGAACAGAGCCAAAGAAGGCAGATGAACCTGCTGGTAGCACCGCCTCCCCTAAAAATATACGGGATATAACCAGGACATGGTGTCCTTCTATTCAACAATTAAATGATTATTATATAAGGTCTGTCTTACCAAGGTCTATATCTTCACCAATAGTCCTTAGGAAGAAAGCGGCGACAGGGAACAACCGTAAGCTCTCCTTTATCACCCTTTCAGTGTACCTCAAATGTGGTAGATCTGATGATACTAAAATATGGTCTACTTCCATTATTTCTATGACTTCTTCGTACACTTTTTGCTTAAATGTTAAAAATTAGTAAGTAGCAAGAAAAATTCCGAGCAACAGAGTAGAGCTATTTTCATCAACATTCAAATCGTTTGCCAATTAAGTTTGCGACATTTATGGGTAATAACTAAAACAGTTTTTACTAACCTGTACGTTTTGGTATAAACCCAGTATTGCAAATAAACAGCACATTGCAGAAGCGGTTGTATCAGTTCCCTGGAAGAAAGTCAGTGGTCCAACGTACAAATTTATTTATTATGAAAATCATGAAATAAAATTAGTTTTACTTGTAGTACACATTTTGTCACAAAAGAAGAGAATGTATTATTTCGACTACTATGCCATGTCAAATTAATTTTAAAACCTTACAGCAATTAAGAATATATCGACCTCCTCTCTGAGTTCTTCTTCTGTAAAATTTGAATTTTCTAGGATTAGGTCAAGAAATGCCAGTCTCTTTTTTCCAATCCCTATAAAATGATTAACGCAAACATTAATTTACCGAGCAAGCTTGCATTACATACCTTCTTCGATTTCGGCTGTTAATGAAGATTCTTCTGTTGCCTTTTTCCGTTCGAATTCTTCCATCTTTTTCTTAATAACCTATGTTGAAAAAGGAAAACTTGATTTTATATTGTATTATTATGCAAAATATTCAGGCCAATTCCTCTACTGTTAAAGCTTACTAAATGCAGTAATTTAATGACGCATTTTGTCGGAACTGCATTTTATAAAGCTGAAGAGATGTACCGAAAGGATAAGAAATACAAAATCAATATAAAATATACTCCAGAAAATATTTGACTGGTTTTAAATCATCTGATGAGACTGAAAGTATTTTGATAATGTTATATACAATATTTTAATATACTGAAGTGATATACATTCACCTAGTTTAACTGTAACTCCCCACGAGATAAGAAAAAGAAATGTAAAACACTTGTTCAGCTATTTAAGACAATACAAGTATTTTGTCACCTTTCAGAGTATTGGTGTCTGTCGATCTAAAGATAATTTCTAAAATCAAACACATGCTAATAGTATTCCACGTAAAGAATTTTCCAACGTCGCAATTTATACAGGTATAAAATTTACTTATGAAATTGTTCCATGCCTTTACATTTACCATCAGAATCCCCCTTTTGTGCTCATCCATCTCTGTTACTAGTCATTAATAGCCATATCGGATTCAAAGGTTTTTATTGTTCGATATGTATCTTTTATCATATGTAAACTCAATTTCTGAGGCGGGCTCGGACAAGCTTTTACTGCTCTCAAAGAATAATGTATATGTAGTTTGTCGTTTGAATATTACATTTCTGACATTTTCTACAGTCGCGAGTCGTCTACCTAATGTACAAAACGAAATGTATAAAAGGTTCTTTTTACAGATATTATATATTTATTTATGAAAAATTAATTTGTGAGTCAGTAGACAAAAATCCCGATTTTCTTTTGCTTCAATATTGATAACAATACTGAATGTTGCTGTGATTCGCTTAATAGGTTGCGAATTGTAACAACGTACTTTTCACGTATCAATACTGCCAACGTAACTGCTATTACTATTTTTTGGTAGATGTAAGTTAGTTATTAATAGGGCATGTTTATCAAAAAACAACTTCTGTGTATTTATTTTAGTGCATTAACAATTTTGATAAAATTTTTAAAACTTACTGAGGAAGTAACCTCTTGATATTTCGCTTGGCATTTTTCTAACTCCCTACTCATCGGAAAAAGTTTCCACATAAAATCCAGGTGATGCCACACCCTGAATATTCTTAGTATTGTAATCTCCATTATTCTAAAAAACAAAGCATGTCAGACGGATCAGTTAAATTTATGGTTGATCATGAAGGCTTGAAAAATTAACTCTTCATTTTGAATACAGACTATAGTTCTCGATAAGTATACAAAATTGTTCATGTTACATTTTCAGTTCCTCAATCTCAGCTGCTATAAAATAATCAACCGTTTTAAAATTCTAAAAATATACCAAAGGACTTTTGGTTTAAAGCTGAATTTAATGTAAACATCTACAAAGATATGCAAAGAGTAGAAATAGAGTATTATTCAATGAAGGAAGGTATTTGCGCATTTATTCCATTTCTTTGGCACCACGTATGAGAAGTAAAATATAAGAGCTTCAAAAATGTGTTGTCTCTTACTTGTTTCCTTGCAAAGTTTAAGTATGTCCGTTCGAGTGTTTCAAGAAAATATCCCAGAAAGCCCCATCGCCAAATGTATTTTTGGAATTACTACACCGAGAATATCTAAAATTTGGCTCCAAAACAAAAATTTTTCTCCGCAGGACTGTGCTATACTTACTTATCTAAATTAGTTCCAAAATCACTATTAATAGTTTGGTTGTTCATTTTGACTCCCATCGCGGTTTCTGAAAATTTTAATAGTCAACACACTTACTCGATTACAATTATATACTAGTACTCACCGCAAATTATGTCTAAGGTACACCTAGAAACGAGCGAAAATAAATCAATATCTTTTTGACCGACATATTTCGATAGCTGCTCAGTGAAAACTACACTCTGTTCGGCGAACACCTCAACAAACGAGTCCAGAATCTTTTGGTTGAACGATGGCATTATCACCTTCCTGTGCTTCCTCCATTTGGCAGCTAGAAGCCAGAAATTAATTCCAAAAAAGCATATAGAGCAAGCAACAACTTTGCTATATAACACAAATCTATTAAATTCCAATGCTTTTGCAGAAAAGTTTCCGGGTCTCGTCCGCATTGATTACGCTTCGACCGTGTCTTCTACCAATTCAGTCTGTGCAACTTTTATTTTATTTTCTTTTCTTGTACTGACTACATACAGTCTGTTTATCGATTTTCTGGATGAGAACCCGCAAATCATTCTACAAACCATCAGCTCCTCGAAAGAGTTAGAATCAAAATTTCAACTCATTTGAATGAGTTGACCGAGAAACTACTCAAATAAAAGGCGCACAAATCGGTTTGATAACTTTGGATCTTTAAGTAAAATGGAAAAGTTGAAACGGATTCATTGGTGAGCAATCAACTAACCAAACAATAATAAATCAGAGGTTTCATGTTACTCTGTATGATGCACAGTTTTGGAACGGTAAACTTTTAAAAATATCAATTTCCTCACCTGGCGCAGTCATCAATCCTGTCCCAATAACGTGCGAGAGAAATCTATAAAGATAGTCCTTGTCCAAGCATTTAGGGTTAGTTAAGACCTTCTCTATATGCTCCGGCTCCGTTACAAAATAGAACAGCCGGGAACCGAACCATACTTTACATAGACCAGAAGTTTTTGCTTGTATTTTCAGCAGGGTATTCATAATATCTGAAAGAGAGCACCACGATATAGATTATACTATAGAGTAAATAATACGTAGGAAAGGACCTGGTATAAATTGGTATAAATTGAACACTTACCGCTAGGGCTTCCTGTGAATAAATAAGCTGCTCCTATTAAGGGGAGAGCAAAAGGTCCTGGTACCTTCCTGGAGTAGATGTATAGGTTTCTTCTTTTCCATAAAAATGTAACATACCAAGTGATGGCAATGGTAAACACTAATAGCAGTAAATAATGTTGGATGCTCCAATTGCTCATTGTACCAGTTGGGAATCTTGGAATATACTGTTAACGGGACCAAATGCAATAAAGTATAGATACAGAAGACGAGAGACAGAAAAGATGTTTACTTACTGAGTAATTTTCAGTCTAGATCATATTATGAATTATTTTTCATATATTCATTATATGTTTGTTATGTTAAGACAATATATTGTATTTTTTATATCTGGTCGCTATCTAAATTCCTGACCTTTAATTCTTGGAAGACTATATACTTATGGACATAAAAATAGTTATTTTAAGATGAAAGAAAACCATACTTACACACAATAAATTACGTCTTGTTTGTATTCTGAAAAGGTCCACAAAATATAATACACTAAACGACTAAACGTAAATCCCAAATAAATAACCTTCCCCCAAATATTCCAAAACACCTTGTAGCCTAATTACCATTATTATTATTAATAAGTAATTTCTTTTTTAACAAATAAACTGAGAATATCATGCGTTCATAATAGAAACAACGCACTAACGTTGTAATGCGACTGATATGGAAAAAAAACATATTCTTGTTGTACGCATTTTTTTAAATTATAAGTGAGGTCGAGCGTAAAATGCATGTAATGCATTCAATATCTGTAGTACATGTACCATGACGTATTCTTTCTAAAACATGTGTAGGTACTACGATTAGTACTTGTAATGTTTAATAAAATTGGTTTCGAATAATAACCATTCTAAATACTACCACTATCAGTGCGGAGTTGCAATTAAATCTGCACATTTGAGAAAATGATAACTAAACCCATAATTTCAGAAAAACGACTTAAAATTGATAACACAAGTATACAAATGGAAACATTTGTCTTAATGTCGGAAAGTGAGAACTGATTTAGGATATTTTCGATGCGTCGTTTCCAAAAATAATGTGTGACAAAATTCATTTAGTACTGATGAAAGGCAAAATTAATGAGATAATGGTATCTTCAGAGACCAAAATTGCATTTTCTTATCCAAATCCAAAGCGGATTTGGGATACTGGGTATCCCCAATGAACGTAAAACCCAACCTATACCTATCTATTTAATTAAATTATTCCTAAAAAAACGTTATTTTCTCAATTTATTAAAATCTTCCAAACTTATTTGTCTATTTGGGAAACGTGATCCCAATCAATGTATAATTATTTCTTAATATCGTTATTTGTAGTGTTTCCAAAGATTTTTAAAAAAAATATTAGCACCGGGAACATCAACTTTTTAGAAGGTGACATATTTTATTAGATAGTCAACATCATCTTAGATACAAGAAATCTACGATAACTGCATTATGCTTGCAAATAAACGAAATTTATAAGCACCTTGACGAAGAAGTATTGGCAATATTCATTGATTTGTCATATACGTTCGGTTGCATACATCATCAGCGCGCTTTCTTCAAGAAATCTAGGTGTATGGTCCGCATGGCCAATGCGCTATGTTACTAAATTCTTTCCTAACAATAGGACACAATTTATGCCTATTTGATGAAAAACGAAGTGAGTGATTATACAAGTGGAAGTACCTCAGAGCGGCGTTATAGGGCCTCTTTTATATTTGTTATGTTGTAATGATGCTCAGAAGTTTATTGTCATTTTTCACACAGAACTTACTGACGATATAACTACATTAGTTCGCCATAAAATTCTTGAAATTACGACACTTCAACTAGACACAAATATTAATGTTCCAAATTGCTTTGAGTTTAATAAATTAACAATGAACCAAACTGTTTAAACAACCCGTTGATAAAACTGGACCATACTGATTTATCATTAAATTGGAAATATCATGCTGAATTTGTGTGTAATAAATGCTCTAAAAATTGTTGGCAAGAATCTGGCAACGATGTGGTAAAAGTGTTGGATTACTCAAATTTAGAATCAATTTTCTAAGTACACTTTAGCATTAAGTATATTTTTTTGCCATCATGTTTCATGTTTATGGTAGTGAAAAAAATATATAATTCGGTAAAGTTTCATGCTTCGTTAAAACAATTGCAATTCTTTATTTCAGCCAAAGTAATCTATTTTCTCTACTATTTACAAAGCTCTACCAATTTTAAACGATACAGCAACTAATATTATCTGAGCTCTAGAGACACTTTCGGCCCGTCTTTCAGTCGAAGAACAATGTTGGTTTTCAACTGAATCTCCTCAATGGTCTTGTATTCAGTTAATATTTTAAATTTTCTTATCACCGTCGATATAATAGTTTTCATGTTCATCATGGCATATCGTCCACCTGAAGCAAAATCATATTACAACAGACAAGCAGGCACATGTTTAGATCATCTCACCTATGCAATTTCGAGCGCCCATAGAAAACGGTATGTATGTACCGGGGTGACGTTTTGCTATTTCCTCTGGAAGAAACCGGTCCGGATCGAACTTTAGCGGATCAGGCCAATATTTGGGATTTCTGTGAATATGAACAGAGCCAAAGTAGGCAGATGAACCTGCTGGTAGCACCGCCTCCCCTAAAAATATACGGGATATAACCAGGATAGGGTGTCCTTCTATTCAACAATTAAATGATTATTATATAAGGTCATTATCTGTCTTACCAAGGTCTACATCTTCACCAATAGTCCTTAGGAAGAAAGCAGCAACAGGGAACAACCGTAAGCTCTCTTTTATCACCCTTTCAGTGTACCTCAAATGTGGTAGATCTGATGATACTAATATACGATCTTCTTCCATTATTTCTATGACTTCTTCGTAAACTTTTTGCTAAAACGTTAAAAATTAGTAAGTAGCAAGAAAAATTCCGAGCTACAGAGTCGAGCAATGTTCATTAACATCCAAATCGTTGGCCAATTAAGTTTGCGACATTTATGGGTAGTAACTAAAAAAGTTTTTACTAACCTGTACGTCTTGGTATAATCCCAGTATCGCAAATAAGCAGCACATTGCAGAAGCGGTTGTATCAGTTCCCTGGAAGAAAGTCAGTGGTCCAACGTACAAATTTATTTATTATGAAAATCATGAAATAAAATTAGTTTTACTTGTAGTACACATTTTGTCACAAAAGAAGAGAATGTATTATTTCGAATACTATGCTATGTCATATTATTTTTAAAACCTTACAGCAATTAAGAATATATCGACCTCTTCTCTGAGTTCCTCTTCTGTAAAATTTGAATTTTCTAGGATTAGGTCAAGAAATGCCAGTCTCTTTTTTCCAATCCCTAGAAAATGATTAACGCAAACATTATTTTACCGAGCAAACTTGCATTACATACCTTCTTCGATTTTGGCTATTAATGAAGATTCTTCTGTTGCCTTTTTCCGTTCAAATTCTTCCATCTTTTTCTTAATAACCTATGTTGAAAAAGGAAAACTTGATTTTATATTGTATTATTATGCAAAATATTCAGGCCTATTCCTCTACTGTTAAAACCTACTAAATGCAGTAATTTAATAACACATTTTGTCGGAACAGCATTTTATAAAGCTGAAGAGATGTACCGAAAGATTAAGAAATACAAAATCAATATAAAATATACTCCAGAAAATATTTGACTAGTTTTAAATCATCTGATGAGACTGAAAGTATTTTGTTAGTGTTATATACAATATTTTAAAATACCGAAGCGATGTACATTTATTTAGTTTAACTGTAACTCCCCACGAGATAAGAAAAAAAAATGTAAAACACTTGTTCAGCTATTTAAGACAATACAAGTATTTTGTCACCTTTCAGAGTATTGGTGTCTGTCGATCTAAAGATAATTTCTAAAATCAAACACATGCTAATAGTATTCCACATAAAGAATTTTCCAACGTCGCAATTTATACAGGTATAAAATTTACTTATGAAATTGTTCCATGCCTTTACATTTACCATCAGAATCCCCCTTTTGTGCTCATCCATCTCTGTTACTAGTCATTAATAGCCATATCGGATTCAAAGGTTTTTATTGTTCGATATGTATCTTTTATCATATGTAAACTCAATTTCTGAGGCGGGCTCGGACAAGCTTTTACTGCTCTCAAAGAATAATGTATATGTAGTTTGTCGTTTGAATATTACATTTCTGACATTTTCTACAGTCGCGAGTCGTCTACCTAATGTGCAAAACGAAATGTATAAAAGGTTCTTTTTACAGATATTATATATTTATTTATGAAAAATTAATTTGTGAGTCAGTAGACAGAAATCCCGATTTTATTTTGCTTCAATATTGATAACAATAATGAATGTTGCTGTGATTCGCTTAATAGGTTGCGAATTGTAACAACGTACCTTTCACGTATCAATACTGCCAACGTAACTGCTATTACTATTTTTTGGTAGATGTAAGTTAGTATTAATAGGGCATGTTTATCAAAAAACAACTTCTGTGTATTTATTTTAACAATTTTGATAAAATGTTTAAAACTTACTGAGGAAGTAACCTCTTGAAATTTCGCTTGGCATTTTTCTAACTCCCTACTCATCGGAAAAAGTTTCCACATAAAATCCAGGTGATGCCACACCCTGAATATTCTTAGTACTGTTATCTCCATTATTCTAAAAACAAAGCATGTCAGATGGATCAGTCAAATTCATGGTTGATCATGAAGGTTTGAAAAATTAACTCTTCCTTTTGAATACAGACTTTTGTTCTCGATAAGTATACAAAATTGTTCATGTTACGTTTTCAGTTCCTCAATCTCAGCTTCTATAAAATAATCAACCGTTTTAAAATTCTAAAAATATACCAAAGGACTTTTGGTTTAAGCTGAATTTAATGTAAACTTCCACATAGATATGCAAAGAGTAGAAATAGAGTATTATTCAATGAAAGAAGGTATTTGCGCCTTAATCCCATTTTTTTGGAACCACGTATGAGAAGTAAAATATAAGAGCTTCAAAAATTTGTTCGCTTACTTGGTTCCTTACAATGTTTTAAATATGTCCTTCGAGTGTTTCAAGAAAATGTCCAAAAAAGCCCCATCACCTAATGTGTTTTTGGAATTAGAACATCAAAAACATCCAAAATCTGGCTCGAAAACAAAAATTTTCCTTCGCAGGACTGTGCTATACTTACTTATCTAAATTAGTTCCAAAATCACTATTAATGGTTTGGTTGTTCATTTTGACACCCATCGCGGTTTCTGAAATTTTTAATAGTCAACACACTTACTCGATTACAATTAGATACTAGTGCTCACCGCAAATTATGTCCAAGGTACACCTAGAAATGAGCGAAAATAAATCAATATCTTTTTGACCGACGTATTTCGATAGCTGCTCAGAGAAAACTACACTCTGTTCGGCAAACACATCAACAAACGAGTCCAGAATCTTTTGGTTGAACGATGGCATTATCACCTTCCTGTGCTTCCTCCATTTGGCAGCTAGAAGCAAGACATTAATTCAAAGACAGCATAAAGAGCAAGCAATAACTTTGCAACATACGCTAATTAAATCTACTAAATTTCAATGCTTTTGTAGAAAAGATTCCGGGTCCCGTTCGCATTGATAACGCTTCGACTGTGTCTTCTATCAATTCAGTCTGTGCAACTGTTCTTTTCTTCCCATGTAGTGACTACAGTCTGTTTATCGATTTTTTGGATGAGAACCCGCAAATCATGCTACAAACCATCAGCTCCGCAAAAGCGTTAGAATCAAAATTTCAGCTCATTTGAATGAGTTGACCGAGAAACTACTCAAATGAAAGGCTCATAAACCGATTTGATAACTTCGGATCTTTAAGTAAAATGGAAAAGTTGAAACGGATTCATTGGTGAGCAATCAACTAACCAAACAATAAGAAATCAGAGGTTTCATGTTACCGTGTATGATGCACAGTTTTGGAATGGTAAACTTTTAAGAATATCAATTTCCTCACCTGGCGCAGTCATCAATCCTGTGCCAATAACGTGCGAGAGAAATCTATAAAGATAGTCCTTGTCCAAGCATTTAGGATTAGTTAAGATCTTCTCTATATGCTCCGGCTCCGTTACGAAATATAACAGCCGGGAACCAAACCATACTTTACTTAGTCCGGGAGTTTTTGCTTGTACTTTTAATAGGTTATTCATAATATCTGAAACATAACACCACAATATGGACTATACTATAGTTTAAATAATACGTAGACAAGGAGTTATACCTGCTGGTATAAATTGAATACTTACCGCTAGGACTGCCTGTGAATAAATAAGATGCGCCTATTATGGGGAAAGCAAAAGGTCCTGGTACCTTCCTGGAGTAGATGTATAGGTTTCTTCTTTTCCATAAAAATGTAACGTACCAAGTGATGGCAATGGTAAACACTAGTAGCAGTAAATAATGTTGAATGCTCCAATTTCTCATTTTGTCAGTTTTGAATCTTCTAATATACTGTTAATAAGGGCAAAAACAATAAAGTGTAGGCGCAGAAGAAGAAAGACATAAGAGTTGTTTGCTCACTGAGTAATTTATAGTCTAGATCATAATAAGAATTGTTTTTCATATATTCATTAAATTTTATATTTCTTATATCTGGTCGCTATCTAAATCCTTGGCCCTTAATTCTAGAAAGACTATTTACCTATATATGGACATAAAAATAGTTTTGTTAAGATGAATGAAAAACATACTTACACACAACAAATTAGGTCTTGTTTGTATTGTGAAACGTCTACGAAATACGATACACTAAAAGTAAATGCCAAATAATATACCTTCCCCAGAATATTCCAAAACGAGTTGTAGCCTAATTACCATTATTAGTATTTTCTTTTACACATCAAATAAACTAAGCATATTTTAGTGTTCACAATAAAAACACATCGTTGTAATATTATTGATACGAAAAAGAAAACATTTTCTTGTTGTACACATTAAGTTAAGGTCGAGGCAAAATGTATGTAATGTTCAACATCTGTAGTACATGCACCATGACGTCTTCTTTCCAAAACATGTGTACTACTTGCTTTCTAATAATTACATTTTAAATACTACCACTAATCAGTGTCGAGTCGCAATTAAATCCGCACTTTTAAAAACATGATATCCAAACACATAATTACAGAAGTACAAAAGGAAACTTTCTTCTTGGTATCGGAAGGCAAGAACTGATTTGGGATATTTTTGATGAAAATGTTGGCAAAAGTTATTTAGTACTGCTAAGAGGCAAAATTAATAAAATAATGGTATCTTCAGACCAAAATTGACTTTCTTACCCAAATCTAATGTCGATTTGTGATACTGGGTATGCTCCATGACTTTCCTATCTACGTAACTCGCAAGCACGTCATGCCTCCCACTAACTAATTCATTGCTCCCTCATAGTTCCCGATGGCTACGTCCGCGTTCCACAGGTCAGTTCAGTTTGGAATTGAGATTTCGTGAGTGAATGTGTGCTACCATTCTATGTAAATTTTAGACGTTCGCTAATCAAACAATGAAAAAGTTTAATGAAACCCATGGGTTCCACAAGCAAAAGTAGCTATTTGCTACATATGCAGTGAGTACAATTTGAAAGAAAGCAGAAAACCCATATATCTGGATTATTTTGGCTTCCAGTTAAGGGACTAGGATCAGTCTCTTGGGCTCCACATTTGGCAGTGGGCAAAGTGTCTAAAATTTGGGGTACTAATGATTTGGAGGAAACCAAGAACCATCTTGACTGCTATTGTCTCTCCAGATCTGGACAATGCGGCAGTGATTTGATGAAGTTTCGGCAAGTCCTCAACGTTTCAATCAACATGAGCTGAATAATCTCATTAGGAGAATTGACAGTTTAAATAAAAAAATCCTACTTTATCCATCTGGTACTAATTATTGAAATATCTTAGTTAGCCGAGTATATCAAAACAATTTTATTCACTACAGCAAACAAGTAGTTTATAAAGAAATTTTTAGTCCCTTTGACGTAGAAATAGAAATAGAAATAGAAATAGATTTATTCACCTTCTTTGCCATACGGAGAGAGGAGAGTAAGTATGCTACATTAATCCCTAAAGGTCATTCCCTTTCCATCGAGGAATAGGCCTGCAGAAATAGAAAAAACGGTGTAACTAATTCGTTTCAGATAGCCGTACGTAAAAACAGGTGTATTTAGTTATAAGGAATATACCTCTGCGATTCCTCCCAAATCAAATAAACAGAACATTGTTTATAAGTCACTTTTATGTGAAAAAATCATGAAATTTGGAGTTTTTTAAAAATTGCAGTAAGACTGCAGTAGATTAATTTTCTTGAATGTTTCTGTTTACAAGGTAATTCCAAACCGGTTAATTTAAGCCCGGTTGATTTCATTTCATTGATTATTTATTTAAATAATTGCCGAAAACCATCGAAATTTTCGAAAATTTCAAGCATTTTTTACTCTGAAAGGAAAAATGCTAGACTCTTGAAACTTTGGTGGAATATGTGTCTCATTACCCTCAACTTACAAAAAATATTTCGTTTCAAAATGTTTATTAGTTTTCGAGAAATTCTATTTGTTTATTAAAAACGTCCCAAATGTTTAATGAAAAATTGACCTATTAACGTTATCAAAAATAATTCAACCACAGCTCATTTTTTTCGTCAAGACGTCAATTTTACGAATCTGTTATGGGCGTATCGATTTTCAATAATTTTGACCGTCAAACTGGCGTTAACAACATTGCTACTTTTCGGAGCAGCGTTTTTTGCAAATAACTTTACAACAAATGAACGTATCTGCACAAATCTTTCATATTTGAGTTGCTGGTATTTTTCTACAAATTTATAAAAAAAAATTGTTGCTCTGGGACATGTAGGAGCCGAGATAATTTTTTAAATTGTTTAATGCGCCAAACGTTTATTTATTAATATTTATGGCCAAAATTGGAACTGGTTGTTAATAAGATCTTGAATTTTGTGAATTCATCAAGTTCTATTGAAAACGGGCCCTTTTTGAGGTCAAAATATAATTTTTAATAATTGGTCATTTTAGAGTGTCTTCAATTTGTTTGGCTCAAGGGACAAGAGAATTTTTTATCAAAAGATTTTCAAATTGGGGTAGCGAGAAAAATTCGTCATATCTCCGTTATTTTCCGGCCAATTTCGACGTTTTTTTTTTTAATTTGGGGTAGCTCACGAAAATAATAACAATGGGAACATTTGCAATATCCAAATAATAAACAAATAATTGTTATGAACAATTTTTTTTTTTATTTTTTCTTTTTTGGGCTTATGCAACTTATAATGTGCTAATGTATTAAATATAAATTTATAAAGATTATATAATGGTAACAATGCTGTAACATCGTATATTGTTTGATGGAGAAATAGTTTGTGCATACATTGTTACCATTATATAATCTTTATAAATTTATACTTAATACATTAGCACATTATAAGTTGCATAAGCCCAAAAAAGAAAATCAAAAAAATTGTTTATAACAATTATATGTTTATTATTTGGATATTGCAAATGTGCCCATTGTTATTATTTTCGTGAGCTACCCCAAATTAAAAAAAAAAACGTCGAAATTGGAGGGAAAATAACGGAGATATGACGAATTTTTCTCGCTACCCCAATTTGAAACTCGTTTGATCAAAAATTCGCCTGTCCCTTGAGCCAAACAAATTGAAGACGCTCTAAAATCACTAATTATTAAAAAACCTCAAAAAGGGCCCGTTTTCAATAGGACTTGATGAATTCACAAAATTCAAGATCTTATTAACAACCAGTTTCAATTTTGGCCATAAATATTAATAAATAAACGTTTGGCGCATTAAACAATTTAAAAAATTATCTCGGCTCCTACATGTCCCAGAGCAACAATTTTTTTTTATAAATTTGTAGAAAAATACCAGCAACTCAAATATGAAAGATTTGTGCAGATACGTTCATTTGTTGTAAAGTTATTTGCAAAAAACGCTGCTCCGAAAAGTAGCAATGTTGTTAACGCCATTTTGACTGTCAAAATTATTGAAAATCGATACGCCCATAACAGATTCGTAAAATTGACGTCTTGACGAAAAAAATGAGCTGTGGTTGAATTATTTTTGATAACGTTAATAGGTCAATTTTTCATTAAACATTTGGGACGTTTTTAATAAACAAATAGAATTTCTCGAAAACTAATAAACATTTTGAAACGAAATATTTTTTGTAAGTTGAGGGTAATGAGACACATATTCCACCAAAGTTTCAAGAGTCTAGCATTTTTCCTTTCAGAGTAAAAAATGCTTGAAATTATCGAAAATTTCGATGGTTTTCGGCAATTATTTAAATAAATAATCAATGAAATGAAATCAACCGGGGCTTAAATTAGCCGGTTTGGAATTACCTTGTAAACAGAAACATTCAAAAAAATTAATCTACTGCAGTCTTACTGCAATTTTTAAAAAACTCCAAATTTCATGATTTTTTCACATAAAAGTGACTTATAAACAATGTTCTGTTTATTTGATTTGGGAGGAATCGCAGAGGTATATTCCTTATAACTAAATACACCTGTTTTTACCTACGGCTATCTGAAACGAATTGGTTACAGATTCCCGTTCACATCGTCTAATTCTACAGGCCTAGAATAACTTCAAAGAGAAATACAAAATTAAATATTACTTAGCAAAAATTTTAGTTAAACCCACAGTAGGGTCAGTAGGTAATAAAGAATACTCAACAATTCAATTTTGCAAATAAATACCTGCTGTGCAAGTAAAGTAGATTATTATAGTTAGTAGTAAAGTTTTGTACATATTTTTTATTATTGTTTATAGTAGCCGTAGCCCATTTAAAAAAGCACGGAATTTTAAGAAAAGCGTTGATTTTATTCGTTTTATAGGTACTAGTAAAAAGATCCGCTAATGTGCCAATGTACATATAATTAAAGCTTTATCTAGTTATAAGTCTATTAGTATTACTTACCTACTAGTTACTCTAAACTTGTATACCGGTTGGCCACTAGTCAATGTACGCCCCCAATTTTTTGGTTGTTTTTGAATTTAAAAATTTCGTTTTTGGTATACGTGAATAAGATCAAAGTGGGCTATTTTTAGACTAACAGGAACGAAAATATCACTTCCGGTTGAACCGGAAGTGACATCAACTTTTTTTTCTTAAATGGAATGACCATGTTTTTTGGTGGCGTTTTATAAAACATGAAATTCTAATTGCAGCAGTTTTTTCGAATTTCAAAAATTCCAAAAAATAAGTGAGATGGGTTCCACAAGTTTAAGTAAATTATTTATCTCATTCCAATAAGTGGCCTCAAGTTATTTTGATATCGTTTAACTCGAGGGATAATAACAATAACATAATAAAATTATGCAAACCTAATCTCGTTTAATATTTATTTAAGGTCAAGTAACTATTAATGATTATTTGCCTAATTAGACATTTGTGATGTGTTGCTGCAGTACGCAGGAATTTAACAACAGATGTGGTCGTTGAACAGGTAGGACGTAGGACTATGAAGATTCAAAATTATTGCACATTTTATTTAAACAAGATATTAAACAACTTCTACAGAAAATAGTTGTACTATCTGAGTTCCAGAGACGCCTTTGATCCATCTCTCATTCTTAGGACAACGTGGTTACTTAATTCAATCTCTTCAATGGATTTATAATCAGAAAATAGTTTATATTTTCTTATCACTGTCGCTATAATTATTTTCATGCTCATCATAGCATATTGACCGCCTGAAATGAAAAACAATGTAACCTCGTTGACTACTTATCCCAGGTTCTACATAATTTTGGAATATTTGACGTCATCAACATTGCAACAAATAAAATTGACACGATTATTATAACAACTAGAATATTGTATGTTGCGTTAAAAATTTTAACTGGACAACAGCAGGAGTCTTGTGAAGGAACTACTTTCGGTCATAACCTCACCTATACAATTTCGGGGCCCTAGGGAAAATGGCAGGTACGTGTTGGGCTGACGTTTCGCCACTTCCTCCGGAAGAAATCTATCTGGATCAAATCTCAAAGGATCAGGCCAGTATTTGGGATTCCGGTGAACGTAAAGTGGACAAAACAAGGCGGAAGAGCCTGCTGGTAGAATCGTTGTTCCTAAAAACATGCCCCATGTAATGTTTTGTCTTTGAAGAAGAAAAGTTGAATTCTTTTTCTTTGGCATATTTGTTGATTTAGATTAAGCTTAAGTTTAAAACATTGGATTCCTAATTCAATTAACGTTTATGTGATTGATATATGTATGGGAATTGATAAAACGATATTTCCTTACCAAGGTCAATATCCTCACCGATAGCTCGAAAAAAAATGGAAGCGACTGGAAACACACGTAAAGTTTCCTTTATAACCCTTTCTGTATATTTCAAATCGGGTAGATCTGACGTTGTCACCTCCCGATTTTCCCCCACTACTTCCATCACTTCTTCGTAAATTTTTTGCTTAAATACAAGAAATTAGTTAACAATAATTAACACTCAAACTTACACAAATTCGTTTACACTACGTGCTTCTTCCACATCAATCCAACTCAAGGATCTAACCTAATTTTTGTTATTTATCTACGATTTTACGATGCTACGATGTTTGTGTTAAACACTACACATTAAATAAAAAGTAACGTTTTTAAAATACTCAGAATTCCGAACCTGAAAATCAGCTTCATGTTCCGAATTATGGTTAATAATCTTTTACCCACCTGTATATCTTGAAACATCCCCAACGCTTCAAATAAGAAGGTCATTGCTGCGGCAGTTGTATCACTTCCCTATTAAAATAAAAATATGTACTTCAATCAGGTAATGCAGATTATTAATAATTATACAGGGTGATTCACGAGGAAAGGGACAAAATGTTATGGTAGATAGAGTTCTCTTAGCTGAATTAGAAATGAATATTGAAAAAAACCTGAGCCTTTTTTTTATTGATCTACAGGGTGATTTATGAGTTTTGTCCAATACTTCTTAAGGTAATATCTTTTAAACTAATCACTAGAATCAGTGTATTGTGGGTATATAATATTCTATTAATTGTCAATTTACATGCATAATCAAAGACAGAAAATTCCAGGGCCGGCTCAACTAATTTTTATTTTTAGGGCTCCTCTGAAAAAATTCACCCTGTGTACGTGATTTTTAAATTCTAATACTGAATTATGAAACTACATACAAAAATTATCGAAAACATGTATTTTGTTGTTTTGCCTCACTTTGGGCGAATTTTAAATAAACGATCAATTTTCGCCAAAATCGAAGGTCTGCTCAAAATAAATTTATAAAATTACATTTTCCTCTCTTATTTAAACTAAAATATTTGCTATACAAAATTTTGTGATTTCATGGTTGATTAATATAATATAAATAATCAAAAATAAATAATTTCAACATCAGATTAAGTAATTTTTATTTCTGAGGTTTCTGTGAAAAAAATCAGCCTGTATACATTTTTCTCAAATTCTGATAATAAATTATGGAACAACATTAAAAAAAAACCGCTGCCATTTATGGGATCAAAACTTCCTCACCGTGTGGTTGAAGTAACAAAAGTAATTTTTGACGTAGGTATTTTGTTTTTTGACGCATTTTGTTATTTTGTACGTAGGTATTTTGTTTTTTTGGCGTATTTTGTGTATTTCAACATTTGGACACAATATTATAATGAGTTGTATATCAGATCCTATATATAATCTTTCATCACGAATAAATTTTTTTGTAAAGTTAGAAATAGAAATGTTGGGGTCCGGTAGACCCCATTCCAGTGGACCGATTTTGCTCATCAACGAACTCAATCTTTTCCTTGACCTCTAGAACGTGTGTACCAAATTTGAAAGCTTTATTTCAAAAAAAGAAAATTTTTGTGTATCGTCATAATTCGTCGAGAATCGTCCAGAAATGCAATAAAAATTTTCAAATTTTTTTTCACGAATACATATCTTCCTCACTTTTGGTGAGGAAGTAATTAACGAAATTGTTTATTTTTTTTATCACAGTACATCAATAAACAGAAAATTAATAATCCTGTCGTTATTAGGAAAGCCGTAGGAAATTTAATTTTACGACAAAGAAAATGTAGGGATGCAGAAGGCTTTCATTTTGAAAATAAGTTATAAGGTTTTATGTTCTGTGAATTTGTTGTTTATAATGTTCTGTTTATTGGTGTATTGTGATAAAAAATAAATAATTTCGTTAATTTTTAAATGTAGTTCCACAATGTATTATCAGAATTTGAGAAAAATGTATACAGACTGATTTTTCACAGAAACCTCAGAAATAAAAATTACTTAATCTGATGTTGAAATTATTTATTTTTGATTATTTATTTCATATTAATCATGCATGAAATCACAAAATTTTGTATAACAAATATTTTAGTTTGAATAAGAGAGGAAAATGTAATTTTATAAATTTATTTTGTGCAGACCTTCGATTTAGGCGAAAATTGATCGTTTATTTAAAATTCGCCCAAAGTGTGGCAAAACAACAAAGTACATGTTTTCGATCACTTTTGTATGTAGTTTCATAATTCAGTATTAGAATTAAAAAATCACGTACACAGGGTGAATTTTTTCATACGAGCCCTAAAAATAAAAATTAGTTGAGCCGGCCCTGGAATTTTCTGCCTTTGATTATGCATGTAAATTGACAATTAATAGTATACTATATACCCACAATACGAGCTGATTGTAGTGATTAGTTTAAAAGATATTACCTTAAGAAGTATTGGGCAAAACTCTTAAATCACCCTGTAGATCAATAAAAAAGGCTCAGGCTTTTCTAATTCACCTAAGTGAACTCTATCTACCATAACATTTTGTCCCTTTCCTCTTGAATCACCCTGTATATAAATGATTGAATCGGTGCAAAATATGTATTAATTTCGTTTTGCTAAAAAGATGGGGTAGGTCATTTCCAATCAAAATAACCATAATATGTGCTATCCAATTGTTGATGGTTCAACAGTTATCTCAATTTTTGTATTTTTTTCGCGTGTAAAACAGTTAAGGACTTTAAATTCTTACGGCAACTGAAAATATTTCAAACTCGTCTCTTAATTCTTCTTCTGTAAAATCTGTATTAATCAGGACCATATCAACTGTCATCAGTCTCCTTTTGGTGCCTAAAAAATTATTTATAAAAATTTTTTTAAGCACAGTGCGTTAGAGTTACTTGCATTCGTCTATTTCAGCTAGTTGCAATGAAGTTGTTGCTTCTCTTCTTAATCTGAATTCTTTCATTTTTCCTCGAAGGATCTGCGTTAAAAAACACTTCAAATTAAAAAAAGCAAATAATTAAAATAAGTTGCTAATGATTAGCAGATAAATGGTACATACATACAGATACATATACATAATGATACTGACACCTAGAACTTTTGCTCATCTTGCAGCAGATTCGAGCTATTTTTATTTAAATCAACATTCAAGCATAATAGCCTTTATACTTACTGGCATTTCAACACTCCGAAAGATATTCATGTGTTTCTCTAACTGTCGACTCATTGGAAGTAGTTTCCACACGAAATCCAGATAATACCATATTTGAAACATTCTTATCACCACTATTTCCATCGCTCTGAAATAAGAACCATATTTGGAATCCGAAATATGAAAATAAATATATCTCAGTACAAGTAGAGTGTTTTATTTAAAATTGTCAAAGTCATGAATTTACCAGCGCACCAAGTACCAAACACGAATAACATGAACCTATACTTAAGTATTCTACGTACCCATTGAAACTTGACGTAAAAACATTATCTGTAGTTTGGATTTTCAATTTGAAGCCCAATGAAGTTTCTAAAATATTAAAAATCAACAGACACGTTGCTGACTTACAAGCAAGTACTTACCACAAATCATATCGAAGGTACAGTTAAGGATAAGCGCGTATAGATCAACGTTTTTCTTTCCAACGTTCCTCAATAACTCTTTGGCAAAAATATTACTTTGTTCGGAAAATACTTCAACAAACGAGTTCAAAATGTTTTGGTTGAATGATGGATTAAGTATTTTTCGATGTTTTTTCCATTTTGCAACTAGAAAAAAGACAAAGTAAAGTTATTAAAAATTGTCCATATATTTTAAAGGAAGAGTTGGTGCCTCATTCAAAGCTAAAATGAGGAAATCATAACAAATTATATAATAATGATATCCGAAGCATGTTTACTTGCTTTCCTCATTGTGAAGCTTTGCTATGAAGGCTGTCTTACTAATTGCAAATGAAATTGCACTGTCAGCACAAACAATTTCTTAACATCTTCAGAAAATCCTGGGATTAGACTAACGGAGTGTCCAACAACCTCGTCTTTTACTCTTTAAGAAGACATATTGAAACGGTGGTAAGTTATTCATATAATTGAAAAATACTATAGGCGAAGTGGAATTTAAAATATTTATTACTAATAGTTATAAGACATCCATTTCACTTACGTGGAGCAGTTAGTAATCCTGTACCAATAGCGCCTGTTATAGCTCTATAAGCAAAGTTCTTCTCCATACATTTTGGATTAGTTAAAATCATCCGTATATACTCAGGTTCTCCAACTATATATACCAGTTGTGGTCCAAACCATACTTTACATAAACCAGGGAATTTTCTTTGCAATTTCATGACGTTATTCAAAATATCTGAAAAAATACAACATTGATCATCTATTAAATCAAAATTAATTTTACTTACCACTAGCTCCTCCTGTAAGTAAGTAAGCTGCGCCTATTAAGGGAAGGGCAAAAGGCCCGGGTACATTCCATGAATAAATGTAGAGGTTTCTTCTATTCCATAAAAATTGCACGTACCAAACTAGGCCTAGGATTAGGAAGGTAAACAGTAGCGTCATGAAACTGAACTGGTTATCCCATGTTACCATTGTGGTACAGTTTGTCTAATATCCACTCTTGGAATAAGTTGATGGAAGTGAAGCCGAAAAATATAAACTGTAAAGCGACTTATGAATTTAAACAGTTTTGCCTTTTTAATAGAATGTGTACAATTTAGCTAAAGAATTAACCTTCTTTTGTTTTCAAATTAATATTGAAACTGGAAAAAATTTATGTACGAACGATAGTAGATAAAATATACGAAAGCTCTGAAGGGCCACATGATATATTTTTAAAAGGTGAAATTTCAAAATTTTTCCTTGAAATTTCAAGAAAAAATGTTGAAATTTAACTTTTTTAAAAATACATCATGTGGCCCTTCAGAGCTTTCGTAAAAATAAACATAAGTATATTATAAAAAACCGATATATAAATCCTGTTCATCACCAAAATGTGTTAGGGATTCTTTTCGTAAGTTTTTTCAGTGCCCAGCTTTTATTTTTTATAGAGTCTTATAGTTCTTCATTATCGAAAAATTACAAAATTTGAATATAGTTATTCTATAGCAAAATTTACGTGAATAAGTTCAATAAGTATAAAAATATTTAATAAACAACAATGATAACTGAACATTTAAAACTTAAAATAGACGAGTTTTGAAATATTCACCACTAACACTATAAAATGTTCATCAGCAACTTTTGTGTTAAAACTCGACAGCAGTAGTGAACTTTTCGTACAAGTTTTTTACATTTTTTAAATATTTCTTTAGTTGAGGATATTATCTAATTAAATCCTATTCCGGATCAGCTCGTACTATATTTGAACACTCAAAATTATTCAATTTCCTAGAAAACTTAAATATTAAAAACATATTTTTATATAACTTGAACTCATTTAAAAAAATCTAAATTGCTTAAACAATTTTTTAAATGATTATTTTCAGTAGGTATTTAAATATTTACAACTACTTTCAGAAATAGTTCTATCAGCGATTGTTGAAATGGTGACCATTTTGTACATCTCTAATATTAAACCGCGTTTAACTTAAAAAGTCACTTTTTATTTCTTCATCATTTACCCCTTGAAATATTAAAAAAATAAAATATTAATCGTGTTTCTCTCGAAATTAGCTTACAATCGATGTGTCATTTGACATAATTTTGAAAACCAGATTGGGGAGGTTGCACCTTTTCAAGTGAAGATAAACTAAAAACATAGAGGCTGAAACGTGGCCAGTGAAAAGTTAAATTGACAATTTCAGAATTAATTCCAGTTAAAGTTTACACACTTTGTACCCCTGTTAAGTGAGGTATTTCACTTTAATATTCTTCATAGGAAAATATTCTCCTGTTGTTTAGTACGTGTTTTACCTATAGGTTGTTTATTGCATTTAACTACCATCCCAATAATTTTTTTTAAATTTTACCTTTTTTACACAATAAATTTATTTCAGTTACTTTCAGGCGCCAATTTTTTTTGAAATTCACCATCACAGGGGTACAAATAATTTCATAAAACTAAATTTTCAAATCGACCACCTATCACCACAGAACCACAATTTTCAAAAAAATTAAAAATTTCTTATCTACTTAAAAATATGCCCTAACGTTAAAAAAATACCATACACTAAATGCAAATTTCAAATATATTACCTTGCCTAGAATATTCCAACACACGTTGTAGTACGACTGATATATAAATAAAACATTTTTCTGTTGCAGAATTTTCTTTTATATTCTAAGATCGTGTGTAAAATGTATGTAATGCTCTAACCTTTCAACAGAGCATGTATTAAAAATATGTATTATGATTAGTACTAAATGCACTTCTAATGTCAATCTTATATTTTTTTATTAATAATTATATTGTAAATATTACCATTAATCGCTGTCGAGTTGCAATTAAATCCACATATTTGAAAAAATAACGCTAGCCTACAATTATTTATGTACCAAGAGTCGTAAGTGCACTGTTTTAGTCGAGAATACAGTTTGTAATTTTACTTATTTAACGTATTCAATTTACCTCTAAATTTTACAAAATTCGATGCTGCATTTCCATAAATTAGTATAGATCATCATCTGCGTTGTTCAATCTTAAACTAGGTCGATACACTGATATTACTTCTAAACCGATAGAGTTACTATTTTCTTTTTTAATAAGGTAGGGAATGAAAGCAACATGAAAAAGAATATCTTCTGTCGGACAGCTAGAATTTATACGGGAAAAGAGGAATAACCCATTGTTGAGGAATAGCTTTTTAGTGTCGTTTGTGTTTTCGTAGCGGTCTACAAAATTTGGAAATAAATCCAGTCATTATTTGGGATTTCTGGTAAATTTGCATCTAATTATTTCCGGATTGTTATATTTGGATGAGCTTGTAGTTATACTGTTGAAAGAGTGACTGGTATTGACATATTTTGTAAGAAGGATATAATTGCGAATCAGAGAACCGATCACATTTACTTAGGGTGGAAAATCCTTCCGTACGAGGTAATTAATTTGTTAATATTCTAACTGAAAGTCATTTGTTTTTTTTTTGTCGTTACTAATAGTGAAATAATTTCCTTTCAGGATTTTATGCTCGGATTGTATAGACGGATTTTATGAACAGTTTCTGTGGTTGAGAGAGACAATAGCTATGTGTATCACTAGGGAGGAAATTGCCACTTTTCTCCCGTGGGTGAAGTTTACTGCCTGACACAAAACGGAGGGCAGTAATCAACCAAGGGAGGAAAGTATTTACTCCAGAGTCCAGAGTTAAACATAATATGATTTTTTTGACACCTTCAAATATTTTTTATGATAAGGTTTTATATCTTCCATTTTGCTGAAATCAAAAATATTTAAATATAAAATCCATGAGGCTAGTAAATGTTTCCAGTTTCGATGGTAGTATTAATAATAGTCAAATAATCGTTGGTCACTTAAAATCTTTGCAATGTGAATTAATAAAAGAAAATGTGGTCGGCTAGTGGCCGTGAAATTTATTGCAGAAGAAGCCAAAGTTGGTACACTAAATCTTCTTCTTCTAGGCTGAGCAAGGCATAAGTCCATGATTTAGAATTGGGACAACACAGTTAACGAGAATAGGCCGAACTAAACATACTGACCACAAAATATAAAAAAGAGTAAGAATTTAATTTTTTGTGAGAAGCAGAATTTTTGTTCAAACCAACTCGTATTCTAATAATATTAGGGGAAAATAAATTAAGAGATGGGAGTACAGATGATCATCGTTTACTTAAAAACAATTTAAATTTTTTAACCGATGGGATATTTGTGTTTGGATTAACACGTCATATTGTGATTCAAAATATTTTACAGTATCACTGTCTAATTTACGATTCAAAAGTTAAAATCCCACGTTACTATATGAAAACCTACGTTATTTAAAGATGAGTGATTTTCTGAAAAAACATCTAATAAAGTAACTGAGGTCATCCAGACGTAAGGTTAGATTAAATATTTATCTCATCCCAATAATTAGTAGCAATTAGCCTTTTATTTTGATAATGTTTAAGGCTAGAGGGATAGAGAAGCATGATTGCAAAAATTAAGTTAATAATCGAAATTACGCGGACGTAATCACGTTTAATATTTATTTAAAGTCAAGTAGCTATTTGTCTAATTAGACATTGTGTGATGTCTTGCAGAAGTACGCAGAAATGTGGACGTTGGAAAGGTAGGAGTAGGGATATTAAAAATTTTAATCATTGTACATTTTATTTAAACTAGAAGTTATACAATTTCTACAGAAAATAATTATACTATCTGAGTTCCAGAGACACCTTCGATCCATCTCTCTCTCTTATGATAAAGTGGTTACTTAGTTCAATCTCTTCAACGGTTTTGTAATCCGAAAATATTTTAAATTTTCTGATCACTGTCGCTACAATTGTTTTCATGCTCATCATAGCATATAGACCGCCTAAAATGAAAAATTCATGCAATTTCTCCACTTAGGAACACCAACTGTACCTCGTTGACCACTTATCCCATCAATGTTTTAATAAAAAAAGTATTCTTTTTCTTTCAGTTAAAAAGAGTAAAACAACTAAATTCTCCGATCCATAGGTTCTTCATAATTTAGGAATATTTGACATCAACATTGCAACAAATAAAATTGAAACGATTATTATAAAAACTAAAATAGTACCACACTGTATGTTGCGTTAAAAGTTTTAACTGGACAAGAGCAGGAGTCTTGTGAAAGAAGTACTTTCGGTTATAACCCTACCTAAACAATTTCGAGACCCTAGGGAAAACGGCAGGTACGTGTTGGGCTGACGTTTTGCCACTTCCTCCGGAAGAAATCTATCTGGATCGAACCTCAAAGGATCAGGCCAGTAATCGGGATTCCGGTGAATGTAAAGTGGACAAAACAAGGCGGAAGAGCCTGCCGGTAGAACCGTTGTTCCTAAAAATATGTCCGATGTAATGTTTCGTTTTTTGAAGAAGGATAGAGTTGTATTCTTTTTCAATTTTTCATATTTGTACAATAACATCTATGTGATGGATAATCTTATATGTAAATTGCTAAAACGATATTTTCTTACCAAGGTCAATATCCTCACCAATAGTTCGTAGAAAAATGGGTACGGCGGGAAACAAACGTAAAGTTTCCTTTATAACCCTTTCAGTATATTTCATATTTGGCAGATCTGACGCTGCCACCTCCCGATCTTCTCCCACTACTTCGATCACTTCTTCGTAAACTTTTTGCTTAAATACAAGAAATTAGTTGATTAGTTAACAAACTGTAAACACTCAAACTTACACATTATTTTTCCACACCAATACATTTCAAAGATCTAACCTAATTTTTATTGGTTATCTACAATTATTCGGTGCTATGATTTTTGTGTTTAACACTACACATTAAATAAAAAGTAATGTTATTAAAACACTCCGAATTCCGAACCTGCAAATGTATATTAACCACAAAGTTTCCATACAAGTTGTTGTTATACCTGATGCTTCATGTCTCGAAGATAATTATGGCCGATAACCTCTTACCTACCTGAATATCTTGAAACATTCCCAACATTTCAAAAATGAAGCTCATTGCGGAGGCAGTTGTATCACTTCCCTATTTGTAAAAAAATACTTCAGTCACATGCAGATTATTTATATTTATATGGGTTGTTCTTGGTGATATACTGGAGTAAGAGAAACAAAAGTTTCTTTATAATTTTTAGCGTAATCGTACCGGTTCCGTGCTATGAATTTACACTTTAAGTGGTAGTTTACTACTTACGTCTACTTACTTACTTTTGATTGTAATTGACTAGACTTAATGTGTAGAAGTAAGTGTGCAATAGGTTATTTAATTGCGTTTGTGATGCTAATCAATGACCATTGTGAATGCATTTTGAAAACGGCATCCTGTGCCCTCTATGGAAAGAAAGGAAAAAACTGGATGGGACTAGTATTTATTCAATCAATTAGGTCTTCCAATTCAAGTCAGTGTTGATTAATTTGGATGACGATAGTGGATTGGCAGAGCGATTGAGGCATGGTCAGTGGTCAGGCTAACACTTCAATCCGATTAGATAATATAATTTAATTTTATCGAGCAAAATTCTTTTCACTAATAGGGTAATTTTTAAGGAACGATATTTGTCTCGGTGTGCTTGGACACTGGGTGTATGACCAATGTCAATAAACAAGTAATTACTTTCTGAACAATGTCATTTCGGAGATGAAGCGAGTTATATCACCTACACTAAATTTGGTTTAATACAAAAAAATATGGAATTCCGAATTTCGCGTGTAACACAGTTACTTAAAAATCTTACGGCAACTGCAAATAGTTCAACCTCTTCTATGATTTCTTCTTCTGTAAAATCTGAACTACTCATGACCATAATCAAAGTTACCAATCTCCTCCTGTTAATGACTAAAAAATTATTTATAGATTATTTTAAGTACAGTGAGTTAGGGTTACTTGCCTTCATCTATTTCAGCTTGTTGTAATGAGGTTGCTTCTCTTATTAACCTAAGTTCTCCTATTTTTCTCTGAATGATCTAAAAAACACTTCAAATTAAAAAAGCAAATAAGCTGCGGATACAGAGTGGGTCACCTCAACTAAAATAATTTGCCAATGATTAGCATCAGATAAATATTTTATAATGCACCTATGTGCATATTGTATAAATCAATATACACGCATAAGAGTTTCAAGACTTACTGGTATTTCTATGCTCCGACAGATATGTATGTGCTTATCTGACTCTCGACTCATTGGGCATATTTTCCACACGAAATCCAGATAATACCATATTTGAAACATTCTTTTTGCAGCAATTTCCATCACCCTTAAATAACAACCATATTTGTCAAAATTCTAAACTCAATTTCATGAATTTACTAGACATTCTCCTTACTTTGAACATGACGCATTATTCGTTAACCAGTATTGTATACAGTACTACAAATAGTAGTGTAAATGGCCTGCCTCTCGTCAAAAACCCCAATAACTATACTTAAGTGTACATACCTATTGAAACTTGTCGCAAAAACATTGTCTGTAGTTTGGATTTTCATTTTAATTCCGAATGAAGTTTCTAAAATAGGTATTAAAAGTCAACAGACACGTTACACTTGCCGACTTACAAGCGAGTACTTACCACAAATCATATCTAAGGTACACTTAAGGACAAGCGTATATAGATCAACGTTTTTCCTTCCAACGTCCTTCAATAACTCCTTGGTAAGGATATTACTTTGTCCGGAAAATATTTCGACAAACAAGTCCAACACGTTTCGGTTGAACGCTGGATTTAAAATTTTTCGGTGTTTTTTCCATTTTGCAACTAGAAAGAGACAAATTAAAGTATAAATTGTTTGAACATCAATATCACCAGCAGAGTTAACGGTGTTTTACAGTTTTACTGATTATAAAAGAAAATGTACCTTTGGCACCAACTTGAAACGATTTTTTAATATATTCAGAATATCCTTGGATATAGAAAACATGCACAGCCTAAATAGGTCGCAGAAATTCGATGGTAACGGCTTGCTTCCATTTCTTAAAATAACGGAGTGCGCAACAACCTCGTCTTTTACTAATTCTGACTTTCGAAAGATATACTGAGACAGTGATAGTTCATATTATTGAAAAATATTGAGAAGTGAAAGTCAAAATATGTATTTCAAATAGTTATCAGACATCCATCTCACTTACTTGGAGCGGTTAGTAATCCTGTACCAATAGCGGATGTTATAGAATTATAAACAAAGTTCTTCTCCATGCATTTTGGATTAGTTAAAATCATCCGTATAAACCCAGGCTCTCCAACTATGTATACCAGTTCTGGTCCAATCCATACCTTACATAAACCAGGAAACTTCCTTTGTAACTTTATGTAGGTATTCAATATTTCTGAAAACATACAACACTGACCATCTGATGTTTTTTGGCATTGGTAATATCTAACAGGAATATGTTATATGCTGAATGGCCACCTTGCCTGTAGACTTATTTTTGGTTAAATGGCACCACACACAGTTATCTGATTTACCTCAAATTACTAAACTGATTCTCGTCCAATTTAATTCAATTGTTTTAAATCATTACTGTTTTCTTATTCACTATCAATATCTTTATTTTCTGCCAGTCTTAACAGCCACCCAAATACCGCTGGGTTAGTTACTGTGGATCTCACATGACTGACCTCTGCATTTGATGCGTCCGAGTAGTGAGTACAGTAATTATTATTAGGAGAATCGTTTTGACTGAATGACCCGAGTACAACATTTGGTACTCATACCCGATTTTTATACCTTGAGATATCGCGCGAATTGCACAATACTAAGTAACTCATTAAGTACTTACCATTAGCTCCTCCTGTAAATAAGTAAGCTGCGCCTATTAAGGGAAGCGCAAAAGGCCCGGGTACATTCCATGAATAAATGTAGAGGTTTCTTCTATTCCATAAAAATTGCACGTACCAAACTAGGCCTAGGATCAGGAAGGTAAACAGTAGCATCATGAAACTGAACTGGTTATCCCATGTTACCATTGTGGTACAGTTTGTCTAATATCCAGTCTTGGAATAAGTTGATGGAAGTGAAGCCGAAAAATATAAACTGTAAAGCGACTTATGAATTTAAACAGTTTTGCCTTTTTAATAGAATGTACAATTTAGCTAAAGAATTAACCTTCTTTTGTTTTCAAATTAATATTGAAACTGCAAAAAATTTATGTACGAACGATAGTAGATAAAATATACGAAAGCTCTGAAGGGCCACATGATATATTTTTAAAAGGTGAAATTTCAAAATTTTTCTTAAAATTTCAAGAAAAAATGTTGAAATTTAACTTTTTTAAAAATACATCATGTGGCCCTTCAGAGCTTTCTTAAAAATAAACATAAGTATATTATAAAAAAACGATATATAAATCCTGTTCATCACCAAAATGTGTTAAGGATTCTTTTCGTAAGTTTTTTCAGTGCCCAGTTTTTATTTTTTATAGAATCCTATAGTTCTTTATTATCGAAAAATTACTAAATTTGAATATAGGTATTCTATAGCAAAATTTACGTGAATAAGTTCAATAAGTATAAAAATATTTAATAAACAACAATGATAACTGAACATTTAAAACTTAAAATAGACGAGTTTTGAAATATTCACCACTAACAATATAAAATGTTCATCAGCAACTTTTGAGTTGAAACTCGACAGCAGTAGTGAACTTTTCGTACAAGTTCTTTGCATTTTTTAAATATTTCTTTTGTTGAGGATATTATCTAATTAAATCCTACTCCGGATCAGCTCGTATTATATTTGAACACTCAAAATTATTTAATTTCCTAGAAAACTTAAATATTAAAAACATATTTTTATATAACTTGAACTCATTTAAACGAATCTAAATTGCTTAAACAATTATTTAAATGATTATTTTCAGTATTTAAATATATAACTACTTTCAGAAATAGTTCTATCAGCGATTGTTGAAATGGTGACCATTTTGTACATCTTTAATATTAAACCGCGTTTAACTTAAAAAGTCACTTTTTATTTCTTCATCATTTACCCCTCGAAATATTAAAAAAATAAAATATTAATCGTGTTTCTCTCGAAATTAGCTTACAATCTATGTGTTATTTGACATAATTCATACATTTGAAAACCAGATTGGGAAGGTTGCACCTTTTCAAGTGAAGATAAACTAAAAACATAGAGGCTGAAACGTAGCTAGTGAAATTTCAAAATTTATTTCAGTTAGAGTTTACACACTTTATACCCCTGTGATGTGAGGTATTTCACTTTAATATTCTTCACGGGAAAATATTCTCCTGTACATGTTTTCAAATCGACCACCTATCACCACAAAATCATAGATTTCAAAAAAATAAAAAAATTTCCTATCTACATAAAAATATACCTTAACGTTCACAAAATACCATACAAAAAAAAAATTCAAATAAATTACCTTGCCAAGAATGCTCCAACATGCGTTGTAGTATGACTGGATATGAAAATAAATATTTTCCTGTTGCAAAATTTTCTTTTATATTATGAGATCGTGTGTAAAATTTATGTAATGCTCTAACCTTTCAACAGTGCATGCACTAAAAAAATATGTATTATAATTAGTACTAAATGCACTTCTAATGTTCAGAGATAATATATTTTTTTTGATAATTATGTTCTAAATATTACCATTAATGTCTGTCGAGTCCACATATTTGAAAAAATAACGCAAGTTTACAATAGTTATTTATGTATCAAGAGTCGTAAGTGCACTTCTTTAGTCGAAAATACAGCTTGCAATTAGAGGCACGTAGAGCCGAGGTTTGTAAGTGTTCGAGACCAAAAAACGACTCGTGGTGCATATTTAGGCTAGAAGGAAACTTGAAAAAAACTGATGGAAACTACATTTGTTTGAGTAAGATTTCATATTTCCTAAGCAAATAGTAAAGGCTTGGGATAGCAATAATAAGTCAATAAAATAACACTTGGAGTAGTTTTCCACACACACCAAAACACTTTTGCACACACTCGACGCGCGTTTCGCCAACCAAGTTGGCATCATCGGGAGATGATTAAAACTAAAAAGTTTTTAGTTTTAATCATCTCCCGATGATGCCAACTTGGTTGGCGAAACGCGCGTCGAGTGTGTGCAAAAGTGTTTTGGTGTGTGTGGAAAACTACTCCAAGTGTAAGTTCTACACCAAAGGTTCCAACCCCTCTTCAGCAATAAAATAAATTTAGGTCGCGGCTTCTATTCAAATGACAACTACTGTCAAGATAAATTAAATCATGTAATAGCTTTAAGCAATTTTTAAAATTATGTCGGATACAGAAGATATAGCAATTAAGGCTTGTCTGGATTTACTTCCAAAAAAGTTCCAAAAGAACATCTCAAGCTAAATTCTTCCAAATTTACTAAATTTCCCTAGGCACGTTATGAAAAATAATGACCCGTCGTCAATGGCAAGAAGTATTTGGTACATGAAGCGTCACTTACGATCCACAAAAAAAGATGTTTGGCTTAGTATTGAAAAAAAACTGATTTTGGATATTTTTGAAGTGCATATCTGGCTTATTTTGGCGTCCAGTTAGCGGATCAATACCAGCCTTGGGCTCCACATTGTTCCAGTTCAAAGTAATAATCTCAACGTTTTCGATTTATCTTACTAGACAAATAACAGGTTTGTATGATTTAAACGTTATTTGGTTCCCCACCACTTTTACAATAATAAAATCAAATTTACTGTGATTTACATTAAATTGTTTAAGTATAGTACTTTTCGACGGACTTTGTATATCTTAGCTTCCTGTAGAGAAAAATAAACGTAAATCAGAGGCAATCTATTGATAATTATATCCACCTTCTACGATTTGGTTATTATCCAATGCTCCACCGCTGACTTTTCTTTGAATATTAGTACAACTTGTAATTTTACTTATTTAGAGTATTCAATTTACCTTTAAATCTTACAAAATTCGGTGCTGCATTTCCATAAATTAGTATAGATCACCATCTGCTTCGTTCAATCTTAAACTAGGTCGATACACTGATATTACTTCTACACCGATAGAGTTACTATTCTCTTTTTAATACGGTAGGGAATGAAAGCAACATGAAAAAGAATATCTTCTGTCGGACAGCTAGAATTTATACGGGAAAGCAGGAATAACCTATTGTTGTGGAATAGCTTTTTAGTGTCGTTTGTGTTTTCGTAGCGGTCTACAAAATTTGGAAATAAATCCAGCCATGATTTGGGATTTCTGGTAAATTTGCATCTAATTGATTCCGGATTGTTATATTTGGATGAGCTTGTAGTTATACTGTTGGAAGAGTGACTGGAATTGACATATTTTGTAAGAAGGATAAAATTGCGAATCAGAGAACCGATCATATTTACTTTGGGTGGAAAACCCTTACGTACGCGGTAATTAATTTGTTAATATTCTAACTGAAAGTCATTTGTTTTTTTTTGTCATTACTAATAGTGAAATAATTTCCTTTCAGGATTTTATGCTCGGATTTTATGGACGGATTTTAGAACAGTTTCTGTGGTTGAGAGAGACAATAGCTATTTGTATCACTAGGGAGGAAAGTGCCACTTTTCTCCCGTGGGTGAAGTTTACTGCCTGACACAAAGCGGAGGGCAGTAATCAACCAAGGGAGGAAAATATTTACACAAGAGTCCAGAGTTAAACCTATGATTTTTTTGACACCTTCAAATATTTTTTATGATAAGGTTTTATATCTTTTATTTTGCTGAAATCAAAAATATTTAAATATAAAATCCATGAGGCTAGTAAATGTTTCCAGTTTCCATGGTAGTGTTAATAATAGTCAAATAATGGTTGGTCACTTAAAATTATTGCAATGTGAATTAATAAAAGAAAATGTGTTCGGCTAGTGGCTGTGAAATTTCTGAAGTTATTGCAGAAGAAGTCAACATTGGTACACTAAATCTTCTTCTTCTAAGCTGAGCACGGCATAAGTCCATGATTTAGAATTAGGACAACGAGAGTTAACGAGAATAGGCCAAACAAAACGTACTGACAACAAAATATAAAAAAGAGTAAGAATTTAATTTTTAGTGAGAAGCAGAATTGTTGGTCAAACCAACTCGTATTCTAATAATTTTAGGGAAAATAAATTAAGAGATGAGAGTACAGATGATCATCGTTTACTTAAAAACAATTTCAATTTTTTAACCGCGTGGAACTGGATAAAGTCTTATCTGTCTGGGAGAAGCCAGACTGTACGTATTACTGAAAATGGCCAGAGTTACATTTCTGAGAGAGCCGATATTAATATGGGCGTTCCGCAGGGTAGTGTGCTGGGGCCATTGCTATTCATCATATTCATTAATGATATAACAACTTATGTAGCTGATGCCTTTTTGACATTATTTGCTGACGATCTTTCCGGTATAATTGTCGGAAAAAACGTAAATGAAGTTAGCATAAATCTGAATAAACTAGTAGAACAAACAAAAATATGGTGTAGCAGTAATTGCCTAGTGCTGAACTCTAAAAAAACTGATCTACTTTTATATACCCCGATTGGGATAAAGCCTGACAGTAGTTTATTAGTAAGATCAGGTAACAATACAATTATCCAAAATAATCAAGTAAAATTTCTGGGTTTACAAATGGACAAAAATCTATCATGGGAAGTAGGTACACATCAATGATCTTTCTTCTCGATTAGCAACAAGAAATTTTATGATCAGGCAAATAAGAGACAGTGTCAATATGAACACTCTAAAAATGTTTTACTATGGCTCTATAAATTCTATTTTATGATATGGGATCCTATGCTGGGGAAACTGCTCAGGGATAAATCAAATATTTATACAACAAAAAAGAATATTAAGAAGCATGTTAAAATTACCGTATAGCACATCATGTCAGTCGCACTTTAAACGGGAGGGTATTCTCACAATCCATTGCATATATATTCTCGAAAGTGTGTGTTATGTCAGAAAGAACATTAACAATTATAAAAAATGCGGGGAAGTAAATAAATATACTACTAGATCTGCTTCAAATTTGTATGTACCATCGCATAGAATTGCTCAAGTAGAAAAAGGTCATTTTATTCAATCTATTAAAATGTACAATCGATTGCCAGAGAGTATACAAAACGGTAGCAGCTTCAACCATTTTAAATATTTAGTAAAGAAATTTTTAAAAGATAATTGTTTTTATTCTGTACGTGAATATAATGAATAATGTGATAATCTGTGTATAAACTAGTCCATATTGTTCGTTATTGTTGACTATATTTTCGATATTATAAATATTTTATATCTATACCTATACTACCTAAGCTTATTTTTTTATGTATTAAAATGCTATATTTCTAGTATTTACAAAATGACAATTCCTATACTTATACTTGTAAGTCTTACGGAAATAAAGATTATTATTATTATTATTATTATATTATTGTGATTCAAAATATTTTACAGTATCATTGTCTAATTTCCGATTCAAAAGCTAAATTCCCACGTTTCTATATGAAAACCTACGTTCTTTAAAGGTGAGTGATTTTCTGAAAAAACATCTAATAAAGTAACTGAGGGCATCCAAAAGTAAGGTTAGATTAATTATTTATCTCACCCCAATAAGTAGCAGCAATTAGCCTTTTATTTTGATAACGTTTAGAGCTAGAGGGATAGAGAAGCATGATTGTAAAAATTAAGTATAATAATCGAAATTACGCGGACGCAATCACGTTTAATATTTATTTAAAGTCAAGTAGCTATTTGTCTAATTAGACATTTTGTGATGTCTTGCAGAAGTACGCAGAAACAAAAATAAAACCCTCTAGAGATAGGAAACTTAATGTATTAAGCAGTCATGAAAATGTGGCGCCTGAAGTGGTTGATCTGCAAACTAGAGCAGGGCTGGTATCAGCCTTGCCTACTTTATCCATCGAGCTGATTGTTTGGCGATAATGGCGTCGCATTTGGTTGATCCAGAAACTATATTTATAAGTGAGGACTAAACAATCAAATTTCCTATCTGGAGGGTTTTATCTATGCGCAGAAATGAGGACGTTGGAAAGGTAGGAGTAGGGAGATTAAAAATTTTAATCATTGTACATTTTATTTAAACTAGAAGTTATACAATTTCTACAGAATATAATTATACTATCTGAGTTCCAAAGACACCTTTGATCCATCTCTCTCTCTTAGGACAATGTGGTTACTTAGTTCAATCTCTTCAATGGTTTTGTAATCCGAAAATATTTTAAACTTTCTGATCACTGTCGCTACAATTGTTTTCATGCTCATCATAGCATATTGACCGCCTAAATTGAAAAATCCATGCAATTATTCCACTTAGGAACACACCATCCGTGATCAACTTTACCTCGTTGACCACTTATCCCATCAATATTTTAATTAAAAAAAGTAGTTTTTTCTTTCAGTTAAAAATAGTAAAACAACTAAATTCCCCGATCCATAGGTTCTTCATAATGTTGATGTCAAATATTCCTAATTTGACATCAACATTGCAACAAATAAAATTGAAACAATTATTATAAAAACTAGAATAGCACCACACTGTATGTTGCCTTAAAAATTTTAACTGGACAACAGCAGGAGTCTTGTGAAAGAACTACTTTCGGTCATAAACCTACCTATACAATTTCGAGGGCCTAGGGAAAACGGCAGGTACGTGTTGGGCTGACGTTTTGCCACTTCCTCCGGAAGAAATCTGTCTGGATCGAACCTCAAAGGATCAGGCCAGTAATCGGGATTCCGGTGAATGTAAAGTGGACAAAACAAGGCGGAAGAGCCTGCCGGTAGAACCGTTGTTCCTAAAAACATGTCCGATGTAATGTTTCGTTTTTGAAGAAGGATAGAGTTGTATTCTTTTTCCATTTTTCATATTTGTACAATAACATCTATGTGATGGATAATCTTATATGTAAATTGCTAAAACGATATTTTCTTACCAAGGTCGATATCCTCACCAATAGCTCGTAGAAAAATGGGTGCGACGGGAAACAAACGTAAAGTTTCCTTTATGACCCTTTCTGTGTATTTCAAATTTGGCAGATATGACGCTGCCACCTCCCGATCTTTTCCCACTACTTCGATCACTTCTTCGTAAATGTTTTGCTTAAATACAATAAATTAGTTTATATAACAAACTGTAAACACTCAAACTCAAAAAAATGAAATTCATTATTTTTCCACGGCAATACAATTCAAAGATCTAACCAAATTTTTTTTATTTATCTACAATTATACGGTGCTATAATTTAAGTTTAACACTACACAATAAATGAAAAGTAATATGTTTTTAAAATACTCAGAATTCCGAACCTGAAAATGTATATTAACCACAAAGTTTCCATACAAGTTGTTATACTTGATGCTTCATATTCCGAAGATGATTATGGCCAATAACCTTTTACCTACCTGTATATCTTGAAACATTCCCAACATTTCAAAAAAGAAGCTCATTGTGGCGGCAGTTGTATCACTTCCCTATTTGTAAAAAAATACTTCAGTCACATGCAGATTATTTATATTTATATGGGTTGTTCTTAGTGATATACTGGAGTAAAAGAAACAAAAGTTTCTTTATAATTTTTAGCGAATTCGTACCGGTACCGTGCTATGAATTTACACTTCAAGTGGTACTTTACTACTTTACGTCTACTTACTTAGGTACTTTTGATTGTAATTGACTATACTTAATGTGTAGGAGAATGTGTGCAATGTGCATCCACCGGGTCATGGATGGCATTTATACCGTGCCCGATACGAGGTTGTTCCTTATAAGTTAAAGTACATCCCTTCTCTGCTATAGGTTATTTAATTGCGTTTGTGATGCTATCAATGACCATTGTGAATGCATTTCGAAAGCAGCTTCCTGTGCCCTCTAGGGAAAGAAAGGAAAGAACTGGATGGGACTAGTATTTATTCGGTCAATTAGGTCTTCCAATTCAAGTCAGTGTTGATTAATTTGGATGGTCACGCTAACGCTTCAATCCAATTAGATAATATAATTTAATTTTATCGAACAAAATTATTTTCACTAAAAAGGTAATTTTTAATGTCCCGGTGTGCTTGGACACTGGGTGTATGACCAATGTCATTAAACAAGTAATTACTTTCTGTACAAGGTCATTTCGGAGATGAAGGGAGCTATATCACCTACACCAAATTTGATTTAATAGAAAAAAATATGGAATTCCGATTTTCGCGTGTAACATATTTACTTAAAAATCTTACGGCAACTGCAAATAGTTCAACCTCTTCTCTGATTTCTTCTTCTGTAAAATCTGAACTACACAGGACCATATCCAATTTCATCAGGCCTCTCTTAGTGTCTAAAAAATTATTTATAAATCTGTTTTTAAGCTTAGTGAGTTATAATCTGTCTCACCAACAGATATAAATAGACTCCGCCCCGAAAATGTCCGCTAAATTTGAATGGAATTTCTCAATTGGTCGTATTTATCGAAACCGAATTACAAAGGGCGAGTTGCTTTATTCACCGGTTGATCCACCAGATGTGTTTCATCTCGTTCTAACCTGGGAGATAGAAGGAGATAAAACACATCTGATGAATCCACCGGTGACTAAAACAACTCGCCCAAAACAAGCGCAGGATTTGACTGACAAAGGCCGGCTCGGTTTTACACATTTAAACGTACATACTTACATACGAAAAACACGAATAAATGGGGAGCTGGCTTGACTGTCCACTCTCTTATTCGTTTTTGTGACATTTCTTAATGATTTATGTCATCTATTTACCTAATCTTAAACGGAGTAGTTTGAGGCTATTAATAAGAGAAATTGGCTTTCGGTGAGTAAACGGACTTTTTATTTCTTCGTGTTGTAATGTGATTGTGTTTGGCATTATAGGTTCTCAAAAAGGTTTTTCTCGGTGGTGAAATAGGAACCGCTCGCCGGTTCTGACAGTTCAGTGTAGATAATAAAAGTGATACCATATATTTTTTCCAACTATTATATTTCATTTATCTTATTACTTATCGTTGTTTTAATATTATTTACAAATTTATGGTTATATGCAACATGTAGGCGGGCCTCTAAAGTCTATTTTTTTTCTACCAAATGTATTGAAATGATGAATAAAGCATTGCATATTGATATCTCTCATACCGTTCTTATACGAGTTGTAATAGAACTTTGTGAAAATAAAGAAAAAATAGGAAGGTATGTGTTGTTTTATTTATTTGGACATGCTAAAACTTATAGTTAAGTTCTCGTCTTCTAGCAAATGATAGGGTTTTTAAAGATTTTTCTCAATAAAAATAAAACAAGATGTAGGGTATATAGTTGGTATAGTTTTCATTGCTTGAACATTCCACGACTATTCGTAAAAAGAACCGAAAGTAATCTTACGATAGATATTAATAAACAAACATGTACATTTCATCTTGTAAAACTGGCTATTGCGTACACCGTTCTGCGCTACTATAAAATTAATGGGGCGGAGTCTATTTATATCTGTTGGTGAGACAGATTACAGAGTTACTTGCCTTCGTCTATTTCGGCTTGTAATTTAATTGTTTCTCTCCTCAATCTGTATTCTTTTATTTTTCTCTGAAGGATCTGCATTAAAAAAACACTTCAAATTAAAAAAAGCAAATAAGCTGTTACAAAATAGTAAAACGAGAGAGATAGGAAAAGGAAGTCCATTATATGTGATTGTTAATATCTCAGACTGACGTTGTTGATGCGTTATACCAAAACCTAACCTCCTTGACGAAAAAGAAAGAGAGGGCCTAATTTCGTATGTCTCAGTAGCAAGCGAGAATTCGATCAACTGATCGAACGCTTTTGACTAGCGCTGTTGTCACATGTTTCATGGTTAGTGGTTAGACGGGTATTTGAATGGCTGCAAATAATACCAACCTCAATCTTGAGTTTTTTTATGTTTGTGGTGCAAATGACATTAATGATGATCAGATTGCACTGCACATTAGCCTGTGAAAACTTCGATGTACATGTCTTCCATTTTATCATACAACAAACGTCGTTTCCGACATAATATGCAGTTAACAGTTAACATAACCTCAAAATTGAATTCGCTGAAAATGTATCCAGCTTTTAAGCCCAAATTTATTTGGCTAAATTTTAGCAAAGCGGCTGTGTGAAGCGGATGCAAGAAGCGCTACCGTCTAAGTAAAAAATATACAGCGGCTTTAAGCGCTGAAGTGGGTTAGACCCAAGCATGTCAGCCAGTTGTCAAATTTGAATTTGTTTATCTTTGATTATTGCACATTAAAAGCAGTCCATTATGGAACTAACGATAGTTAATCTTCAAAACATCTGCATTTTGCCAAATTATATAGATATATTAAAAATCTCGATAAGAATATAAAATTAGTTCAAATTTAGATAGGCGAGATCGTTAAATTATTCTGGCATTTAACAGACAAATTGCAGGTTATGTTTTGTTTTGACGTTTAAGTTTGTTTACATCCGGATGTCATTTCAACAAATATGAATTTGACTAACTCAGTACTGATTTGATTCACACGAATTATAATGATGACGTAACGGTCTTCTTTCGTGATTTAGATTATAGGTGCGTTTTATTGCACCACATTCTACCGCCGGTTTCATATGCTATCCTTATTCTACTCACGCTTCCGTCTATTTCCCTTGCAGTCAAAGTTGGACAAGTAGAGGAAATTTATGTGCAACAAAACGCACCTTATATGTGCAAATGCAAATATAAAGTGTCTAATAAATGAATGACGGTCTAATGGGTCAAGCATTCCTTACATTGACACCCAGGCCTCCTGGGCATATTGCAACGGATTCGATTCCTGCTAGCATCACAAAGCTCGAAGGGTTTTCTTTCGCACAGTGGATATTTGCGATCGCGAGAGGGTAGTTATGATAAAAAAAACAGACTCTTAATTATCACCATGCCACGAAATAAAAATGACTTACTGGTATTTCTACACTCCGATAGATATGTATGTGTTTATCTAACTCTCGATTCATTGGGAATAGTTTCCACACGAAATCCAGATAATACCATATTTGAAACATTCTTATTACCATTATTTCCATCACTCTGAAATAAGAACCATATTTAGAAAATCTTAGGGTGTTTTACTGAAATTTGTCATAATTCTAAACTCAATTTCATGAATTTACCAGACATTCTCTTTACTTTGAACGTGACGCATTATTCGTTACCATTGTTGTCTACAGTACTACAAACAGTAGTGTAAATGGCCTGCCTCTCGTCAAAAACCCCAATAACTATACTTAAGTGTACATACCTATTAAAACTTGTTGCAAAAACATTGTCTGTAGTTTGGATTTTCATTTTAACTCCGAATGAAGTTTCTAAAATAGGTTTTAAACGTCAACAGACACGTTACACTTGCCCGACTTACAAGCGAGTACTTACCACAAATCATATCTAAGGTACACTTAAAGACAAGCGTATATAGATCAACGTTTTTCCTTCCAACGTCCTTCAGTAACTCTTTGGTAAGAATATTACTTTGTTCGGAAAATATTTCGACAAACAAATTTTTCGGTGTTTTTTCCACTTTGCAACTAGAAAAGAGACAAATTTACTGTTTTACAGTTTTACTGATTATAAAAAAAAATGCACCTTTGGCACCAACTTGAAACGATTTTTTAATATATTCAGAATATCCTTGGATATAGAAAACATTCACAGCCTATAGGTCGCAGAAATTCGATGGTAACAGCTTGCTTCCATTTCTTAAAATAACGGAGTGCGCAACAACCTCGTCTTTTACTAATTCTGACTTCCGAAAGATATACTGAGACAGTGATAGTTTATATTATTGAAAAATATTGTAGGGAAGTGAAAGTCAAAATATTTAATTCAAATAGTTAATAGTTATCAGACATCCATCTCACTTACTTGGAGCGGTTAGTAATCCTGTACCAATAACGGATGTTATAGATTTATAAAAAAAGTTCTTCTCCATGCATTTCGGATTAGTTAAAATCGTCCGTATATACCCAGGCTCTCCAACTATGTATACCAGTTCTGGTCCAAACCATACCTTACATAAACCAGGAAACTTCCTTTGTAACTTCATAAAGGTATTCAATATATCTGAAAACGTACAACATTGACCATCTGATGTTTTTTGGCATTGGCAATTTCTAACATCATGTGTAATATTATCTAATTTTCCACTCTTTAAACATGTACTAGAACGTCAACATACAAAAAGTATGTACACAATTAAAACTAAATGTATTTATAATGTTTAAGTAAATACAATTTTTCGAATAATTTCTTTCTAGATATCACCATAATTGCTATCGAACGGCATTATTTAAGTTAGGTATAGATAATTCCAAAAAATAAAAAGAAGAAAAATTGTTTATAGGCTCATTCCGCGTTACGAGGTAATTAATTTGCTAATATTCTAACTGAAAGTCATTTGTTTTTTTTTTCGTCGTTACTAATAGTGAAATAATTTCCTTTCAGGATATTATGCTCGGATTTTATGGACGGATTTTATGAACAGTTTCTGTGGTTGAGAGAGACAATAGCTATTTGTATCACTAGGGAGGAAAGTGCCACTGTTCTCCCGTGGGTGAAGTTTACTGCCTGACACAAAGCGGAGGGCAGTAATCAACCAAGGGAGAAACGTATTTACTCCAGAGTTATAGATATGATTTTTTTGACACCCTCAAATATTTTTTTTGATAAGGTTTTATATCTTCTATTTTGCTGAAATCAAAAATATTCAAATATAAAATACATGAGGCTAGTAAATGTTTCCAGTTTCTATGGTCGTGTTAATAATAGTCAAATAATCATTGGTCACTTAAAATTGCAATGTGAATCAATAAAAGAAAATGTGTTCGGCAAGTGTCTGTGAAACTTCTAAAGTTATTGCAGAAGAAGGCAAAATTGGCACACTAAATCTTCTTCTTCTAGGCTGAGCACGGCATAACTCCATGATTTAGAATTAGGACAACACAGTTAACGAGAATAGGCCGAACTAAACGTATTGACAACAAAATATAAAAAATAGTAAGAATTTAATTTTTTGTGAGAAGCAGAATTATTGTTCAAACCAACTCGTATTCTAATAATTTTAGGGGAAAATAAATTAAGAAATGAGAGTACAGATGATCATCGTTTACTTAAAAACAGTTTCAATTTTTTAACCGATGGGATATTTGTGTTTGGATTAACACGTCATATTGTGATTCAAAATATTTTACAGTATCACTGTCTAATTTCCGATTCAAAAGCTAAAATCCCACGTTTCTATATGAAAACCTACGTTATTTAAAGGCGAGTGATTTTCTGAAAAAACATCTAATAAAGTAACTGAGGTCATCCAGACGTAAGGTTAGATTAAATATTTATCTCATCCCAATAATTAGTAGCAATTAGCCTTTTATTTTGATAATGTTTAGGGCTAGAGGGATAGAGAAGCATGATTGCAAAAATTAAGTTAATAATCGAAATTACGCGGACGTAATCACGTTTAATATTTATTTAAAGTCAAGTAGCTATTTGTCTAATTAGACATTTTGTGATGTCTTGCAGAAGTACGCAGAAATGTGGACGTTGGAAAGGTAGGAGTAGGGAGATTAAAAATTTTAATCATTGTACATTTTATTTAAACTAGAAGTTATACAATTTCTACAGAAAATAATTATACTATCTGAGTTCCAGAGACACCTTTGATCCATCTTTCTCTCTTAGGACAATGTGGTTACTTAGTTCAATCTCTTCAACGGTTTTGTAATCCGAAAATATTTTCAATTTTCTGATCACTGTCGCTACAATTGTTTTCATGCTCATCATAGCATATTGACCGCCTAAAATGAAAAATCCATACAATTTTTCCACTTAGGAACACACCATCCATGACCAACACCTCGTTGACCACTTATCCCATCAATGTTTTAATAAAAAAAGTATCTAGTTTTTTTCTTTCAGTTAAAGAGAGTAAAACAACTAAACTACCCGATCCACAGGTTCTTCATAATTTAGGAATATTTGACATCAACATTGCAACAAATAAAATTGAAACGATTATAAAAACTAGAAAAGTACCACACTGGACAACAGCAAGAGTCTTGTGAAAGAACTACTTTCGGTCATAACCTTACCTATACAATTTCGAGGCCCTAAGGAAAACGGCATGTAAGTATGGGGCTGACGTTTCGCCACTTCCTCCGGTAGAAATCTATCTGGATCAAACCTCAACGGATCAGGCCAGTAATCGGGATTCCGGTGAATGTAAAGTGGACAAAACAAGGCGGAGGAGCCTGCCGGTAGAATCGTTGTTCCTAAAAACGCCACATCTGTTTTGTCTTTGAAGAAGAGGAAAGTTGATTTCTTTTTCTTTTTTATATTTGTACAACAACATTCTATTGAACTAAGTCATTTCTGTAATTCAACATTCGTTCCAATAAAAGTGAGTTGATTAAGTTCTAGTTTAAAATTTTTAATTCTTTATTCAATTAACGTCTATGTGATGAATAATCTTATATTATGTAAATTGCTAAAACGAAATTTTCTTACCAAGGTCAATATCCTCACCGATAGTTCGAAGGAAAATAGAAGCTGGGGGAAACAAACGTAAAGTTTCCTTTATGACTCTTTCTGTGTATTTCAAATTTGGCAAATCTGACGTTGCGACCTCCCGATCTTCTCCCACTACTTCGATCACTTCTTCGTAAACTTTTTGCTTAAATACAAGAAATTAGTTAATAACAACTGTAAACACGCAAACTTACATAAATGAAATTCATGCAGACTACGTTATTCTTCTACGCCAAATCCAATTAAAAAATCTAACCTAATTTTTATTATTTACCTATGGCGCTTTGATTTTTGAGTTTAACACTACACATTAAATAAAAAGTAATGTTTTTAAAAAACTCCGAACCTAAAAATGTTATATTAACCCCAAAGTTCCCATATTATACGTTGTTGTTACACTTCGCGCTTCATGTTAATCATGTTCCGATGATAATTATGGATAACCTTTCAGTCCCTTTACCTACCTGTATATTTTGAAATATTCCCAACATTTCAAAACAGAAGCTCATTGTGGAGGCAGAAGTATCACTTCCCTATTAAAATAAAAATATGTACTTCAATCACATGCATATTATTTTTATTTTTAAATAGGTTGTGTAGGAGTAGAAGAAACAAAAGTTTCTTTATCGAACTACTTACTGACTTTTATAATAAATAGGAATGCAAGAAAAAGCGAGTTATATCGTATAGTGTCTAACTGAATTTAATTTAACTAAAAAATTGAAAATGGTGGAAAATTTCGAATTTCGCGTGCGAAACAGTGACTTTAAATTCTTACGGCAACTGCAAATATTTCAACCTCTTCTCTGATTTCTTCTTCTGTAAAATCTGAACTACACAGGTTCATACCCACAGTCATCAGTCTGCTTGATTTAATGCCTAAAAAATGATTTATATAGACATTTTTAAACAGTTACATTGAGTTTAGAGTTCCTTACCTACGTCTATTTCAGCTGGTTGTAATGAAGTTGTTGATTCTCTTCTTAATCTGAATTTTTTTATTTGACTCTGAATGATCTGCGTTAAAAAGAAACTTTAAATTAAAAAAAAAAACTAATTAGCTAATGATTAGCAGATAAATGATAGGAATATTTCAATAATGCACGTGTGTGCAAATGCAATTAGCGTGTAATAATAATAGATTAGTTTAGTGGGTCAAGTATTCCTCACACTGACGCCTAGGCCTCCTGGGCATATTGCAGCGAATTTGGTTCCTGCTAGCTTCAGAAACCTCGGAGGATTTTTTTTTAGTACAGTGGATATTTGCTTTTACGAAAGGGGCGTTGTGATTAATGATAAAAAAACAGAGACTCCTAATTGCTACCATGCAATGACACAAAAATGGTATCGCATATATATTTTTGTATAAATTAATATACACACAGATAAGTTTCAAAACTTACTGGTATTTCAACACTCCGATAGATATTTACGTGTTTATCTAACTCTCGACTCATTGGGAATAGTTTCCACACGAAATCCGGATAATACCATATTTGAAACATTCTTTTTACAATAATTTCCATCACCCTGAAATAAAAACCTTACTTAGAGACTGAAACATGAGGTATATCTTAGGTTGATTTATTTAAATTTGTCAAAGTTCTAGACTCAACTTCATGCATTTACCAGACATTCTCCTTACTTTGAACATGACGCATCATTCGTTAACCAGTGTTGTCTATCGCGAGTGATAAGACTAAACAGGAGCTTTTAATCGTTACAGTAGTAGTGTAAAAGGCCTGCCTCTCCTTAAACACCAATAACATGCAATACGTATACTTAACTGTACAATGTACATACTGTAATGTAATAGGAGTAGATGAGATTTATCTTGACTTTTGTATATGCTTATTATTGGAATTTTAATTTACTATTGTATAATATTAATTTAGAAAATATTGTAATTTAAGTTAATTTTCTTGTTTTGTTTTACTTATTGCCTTTAATTATCCACCCACATTACATTTACAGTATACGAATCTATTCAACTCTTGTGTAACCTCCAACCGCTATTTCTATAAACGACCGTGCGTACTTTGAGGCGAACGACTTTTCCTTTTTAGAGCGTTCCAGGGATCTTCTGGTAGAGGGAAGTTACCTTACTCAATATTCTGCTAATTTTGATTCAATAAAGATCACCTTTGTCAGTGAAATAATGCTTTACATAACGTAGTGATGCATAAAACTTGAATTTCAACTGATCAAACATAGAGGTCTCTAAACTAAACAGCTTTCATTCAATGAATTATCGACAACGACAAATTAAATCGATTAATAAATAAACTAAGAACCTGCGATAACTTAAGACTACATTTAATCTATTTCACAAAAATGATGTTATCCTTTTAATTAAACATAAAAGTCCAATATTTTTAGTTATTTTTATAAACATGAGTTTCTATCTTTAGTATACTTCGTGCATTATAGCGATAGTCGCACCGGTTTGAATTTAACAGTTCAGTGACATTAAAACTAAAATGGCTGCTGGAAGTGGATTGTCCTAGAGTGTCCAATTATACTACATGGAAACAAGCCAGCTGTGGATACTCTTTCGAAATTACAAATTAGCGTGGATACCTGATATTTTCATCGTCTATTTTAGTAAATCCTGGCAACATCGGCAAATTATCAATATAAATGGTATGGACATACCTCGGCTTTTGAATTGTTGTTTTAAATATTGTGCTCCTTTAAATTTTTATTCCTTTTTTAGGAGCGACGTGGACATGGGGACGCTTCTGCTTGCCCAATAACAACTCTCTTTTTTTATGTTTCCAAGGTACTGCCAGAAAATCTTTATCAAAGGACTCTAGATAGGAATATGTCATCTTGGTATGCATTTTCCCAAATATTTGCCTCATTGAAAATTATTTTGTAGAAATTACCTTATTTTTAGCATCCTGGGCACATAATCTTTCTGTGGATATCCATATCGATATATTTCGATAGAACTGATTCCTTACTACACGTTGATTTTAACGACTGTGCACGCGTTTTAAAATTCACTTCAACGTTATTTCTTAGAATTTAAATTTACAATATATCTAGCCATCTAACATTAGCCTATTGGTTTTACATGAAATATTATGCTAATACATACATCTGTCTAAACTACGCGTCCCTACGTTTGATTTTTCGCTAGATAAAATTTAGAACTTTGTTCATTGTTTATAAATCACTGCTAGTTTGTTACTGATTACTTATTAAACTATTAAGGATTACTTTTGCTTTAGTTAAGATTATTTTATAAATTAATTTTTGTGGTTTCTTCTTTATTTTAGATTGGACGAGCCTCATTTATGTGAGTTGTCTCCTTGCTGTCCAGTTTACAGGTGTTTGCAAAAAGAAAATAAGTTTCCCAAAACCTGGTATCCTTTAAGGTTTAAACGTTCAGTTTCTTTCGCTGATTTTGAATTCAGGGGAAAGTTTTATTTCGACAATTTTTTATATTCATTTAATTTTTTAATTCATTCAGAATATATGACAATACATACCTATTGAAGCTTGCAGCAAAAACATTATCTGTAGTTTGGATATTCATTTTGACTCCCCATGAAGTTTCTAAAATATTAAAAGTCACCAGACATGTTACACTTGCTGACTTATATCCGAGTAGGTACTTACCCCAAATCATATCGAAGGTACACTTAAAGATAAGCACATATAGATCAACGTTTTTCTTTCCAACGTTCTTTGATAACTGTTGTGTAAGAATACTGCTTTGTTCGGAAAATACATCAACAAACGAGACCAAAATATTTTGGTTGAAAGATGGATTTAAAATTTTACGGTGTTTCTTCCATTTTGCAGCTGGAAAAAAGCCAAATTAAAGTATGAGTTGTTTGGACATCTATACCACCAGCAGAATTTCGGTGGTGCCATTATCAGAGCACTCATTTTTATACGTTACGGAGACGAACAATATTTTCAACAGTTGTAAGTATTTATGTAGTTCTAATAGACCTGCAGAAATAGAAAAAACGGTGTAACTAATTCGTTTCAGATAGCCGTAGGTAAAAACGGTGTATTTAGTTATAAGGAATATACCTCTGCGATACCTCCCAAATCAAATAAACAGAACATTGTGTATAAGTCACTTTTATGTGAAAAAATCATGAAATTTGGAGTTTTTTTAAAATTGCAGTAAGACTGCAGTAGATTAATTTTTTTGAATGTTTCTGTTTACTAGGTAATTCCAAACCGGTTAATTTAAGCCCCGGTTGATTTCATTTCATTTCATTGATTATTTATTTAAATAATTGCCGAAAACCATCGAAATTTTCGAAAATTCCAAGCATTTTTTACTCTGAAAGGAAAAATGCTAGACTCTTGAAACTTTGGTGGAATATGTGTCTCATTACCCTCAACTTACAAAAAAAATTTCGTTTCAAAATGTTTATTAGTTTTCGAGAAATTCTATTTGTTTATTAAAAAGGTCCCAAATGTTCAATGAAAAATTGACGTATTAACGTTATAAAAAATAATTCAACCACAGCTCATTTTTTTCGTCAAGACGTCAATTTTACGAATCTGTTATGGGCGTATCGATTTTCAATAATTTTGACCGTCAAAATGGCGTTAACAACATTGCTACTTTTCGGAGCAGCGTTTTTTGCAAATAACTTTACAACAAATGAACGTATCTGCACAAATCTTTCATATTTGAGTTGCTGGTATTTTTCTACAAATTTATAAAAAAAAATTGTTGCTCTGGGACATGTAGGAGCCGAGATAATTTTTTAAATTGTTTAATGCTCCAAACGTTTATTTATTAATATTTATGGCCAAAATTGAAACTGGTTGTTAATAAGATCTTGAATTTTGTGAATTCATCAAGTCCTATTGAAAACGGGTCCTTTTTGAGGTCAATATATAATTTTTAATAATTAGTGATTTTAGAGCGTCTTCAATTTGTTTGGCTCAAGAGACAGCTGAATTTTTGATCAAACGAGTTTCAAATTGGGGTAGTGAGAAAAATTCGTCATATCTCCGTTATTTTCCGGCCAATTTCGACGTTTTTTTTTTTTAATTTGGGGTAGCTCACGAAAATAATAACAATGGGCACATTTGCAATATCCAAATGATAAACAAATAATTGTTATAAACAATTTTTTTTTTAATTTTTTCTTTTTTGGGCTTATGCAACTTATAATGTGCTAATGTATTAAATATAAATTTATAAAGATTATATAATGGTAACAATGCTGTAACATCGTATATTGTTTGATGGAGAAATAGTTTGTGCATACATTGTTACTATTATATAATCTTTATAAATTTATATTTAATACATTAGCACATTATAAGTTGCATATGCATAAGCCCAAAAAAGAAAAAAGAAAAAAAAATTGTTTATAACAATTATTTGCTTATTATTTGGATATTGCGAATGTGCCCATTGTTATTATTTTCGTGAGCTACCCCAAATTTAAAACAAAACGTCGAAATTGGCCGGAAAATGACGAATTTTTCTCACTACCCCAATTTGAAACTCGTTTGATCAAAAATTAACGTGTCCCTTGAGCCAAACAAATTGAAGACGCTCTAAAATCACTAATTATTAAAAATTATATATTGACCTCAAAAAGGACCCGTTTTCAATAGGACTTGATGAATTCACAAAATTCAAGATCTTATTAACAACCAGTTTCAATTTTGGCCATAAATATTAATAAATAAACGTTTGGCGCATTAAACAATTTAAAAAATTATCTCGGCTCCTACATGTCCCAACAATTTTTTTTTATAAATTTGTAGAAAAATACCAGCAACTCAAATACGAAGGATTTGTGCAGATACGTTCATTTGTTGTAAAGTTATTTGCAAAGAACGCTGCTCCGAAAAGTAGCAATGTTGTTAACGCCATTTTGACGGTCAAAATTATTGAAAATCGATACGCCCATAACAGATTCGTAAAATTGACGTCTTGACGAAAAAAATGAGCTGTGGTTGAATTATTTTTGATAACGTTAATAGGTCAATTTTTCATTAAACATTTGGGACGTTTTTAATAAACAAATAGAATTTCTCGAAAACTAATAAACATTTTAAAACGAAATTTTTTTTGTATGTTGAGGGTAATGAGACACATATTCCACCAAAGTTTCAAGAGTCTAGCATTTTTCCTTTCAGAGTAAAAAATGCTTGAAATTTTCGAAAATTTCGATGGTTTTCGGCAATTATTTAAATAAATAATCAATTAAATGAAATCAACCGGGGCTTAAATTAACCGGTTTGGAATTACCTAGTAAACAGAAGCATTCAAAAAAATTTATCTACTGAAGTCTTACGGTAATTTTTAAAAAAATCCTAATTTCATGTGTTTTTCACATAAAAGTGACTTTTAAACAATGTTCTGTTTATTTGATTTGGGAGGTATCGCAGAGGTATATTCCTTATAACTAAATACACCTGTTTTTACCTACGGCTATCTGAAACGAATTAGTTATAGATTCCCGTTCACATAGTCTAATTCTACAGGCCTATAATTGTTGTTATTGTCCTAGGGAAATGAAAACATAAAAAAATTGCACTTTTAACACCAACTTGAAAGCATTATTTAATATCTTCATGTTATCCTTGAATGGAAAATATTCACATCCTGGATAAATCACAGAAATTCTATGGTAACAGCAGAACTGACTTGCTCCCATTTTTTAAACTAATGGAATGTGCAACAACCTCGTCTTTCACTAATTCTGACTTTACAAAGATATTCTGAAACGGCGGTAAGTAGTTCATATTGTTGAAAATTATTGTAGCTAGAGCAGTGAAACTCAAAATATTTATCTCTAACTGTTATCAGCAATCCATCTCACTTACCTGGAGCTGTTAGTAATCCTGTACCGATAACGGATGTTAGAGCTTTATAAGCAAAGTTCTTCTCGATACATTTTGGATTGGTTAAAATCATATGTACATACTCAGGCTGTCCAACTATGTATATCAGTTGTGGTCCTAACCATAATTTACATAAACCAGGGAACTTTCTTTGCAATTTCATAATGGTATTCAACATATCTGAAAATATACAACACTGATCATATGAGGTTCTTTGGCATTGGCAATTAGTGGAGAGAAATTAGTCAAAATAATTGATGAAAAGTGATATAATCGGGAAGTTGAATTTTTTTCTTTCTTTTATTTTATATATGCAAATGAGTCGAAAACCGAAAAAATTAGCAAAATCGGGCTGGGGCTTCGCGAGAAAAGCGCATAAAAGTGCATTTTTGATAGTAGTAGTAGTAATTGCATTTTGGCTTTGATTTTTGATAAAAAATCATTAGCTCAGCGCCATTGCATTTTACATGCATTTCGAATGCATCGCTACACTATTTTTTAAATATCTCCGGCTCTAGATATTGGTCGTAGAACAATTTAAAAAAAACCTAAATACTCATAAATGAATAGCCTATTAAACTTTTGAGGTATAGTTTACATTAAAAGTACAACCTAACCTCAAAGAATCCAAGTTGCTCAGTTTATTTTTTTTTACTAATAATGCAATACATAAGTGGGGAAAAAATTTCTGATCCTTTCGAAAATTTTAAAATATGTATTTTCATGCTATAAATACGTGATTAAATTTAATAAAAAAAAAAGATTTCTTTCGAAAATGTTCAATTGTGACCGTAAAATTTTTTTTTCTAATTTAATCACGTATTTACAGCATGAAAATACACATTTTCTCCAATTTTCATAAAGATCACAATATTTTTACTCAACTTATTGCATTATTAGTAATAAAAAATATAAACTGAGAAACTTGGATTTTCTGAGGTTAGGATGGATATTTTTTTAATTTTTCTACGACCAATAGAGCCGGAAATATTTAAAAACTAGTGTAGCGATGCAATCGAAATGCATCAAAAATGCACTTTTGTGCGCTTTTCTCGTGAAGCTCCAGCCCGATTTTGCTAATTTTTTCGGTTTTCGACTCATTTGCATGTATAAAACAAAAAACAAAAAAAATTCTCGATTACATCACTTTAAAATTCTAATTCCCCTCCACTAAATAGCTAACAGGGATTTTTATATATTGAATTGCCACCTTGTATGTAGACTTATTTTTGGTTAGGTGGAACAACCCCCCAGTTATCTCATCTACTTCAAATTGCTGAACTGAATCTCGCTCAATTTAATTCATCCGTCAACTTCTCGTTTGATTTTTTCCAGGCAAGTCTTCAATTTCGAGTACGCCAACTATGACCCGAGTTCAGCATTCGAAGCTCATACCTGAGATATCTGAATTTGTACGAATTTAGCAGCCCTATGTCTATGAAATTTCATCAAAATATCTCGACGGGTTTTCGAGTTGTCTGTCTGACGGACAAGAAATAATTTTTTTTAACTATTGAAGGTATGGAATGTAGGTGCCAATAAAATTTTATTTTCATACCCTGCTGAGATATCATAAGAATTGCACAATACCCATGGTAGAGATATAAAATCATGATACAAATAAATAAAGATATCATTGTACCGTACTTAACTAATATCGTGAATTGCTGCATTGAACAAAAATACTTCCCAGGAAATTGGGAAATTTCAAATATTATACCATTGCCAATAACTAAAAATCCTACCGAATTTAAAGATCTTCGCCCAATAAGCATATTACCAGTTTTATCAAAAGTAATCGAAAAAATTTTAAATATACAAATCCGTGAACATCTCGATGATTTCAAAATTTTACCCCCTACTCAATCAGGCTTTAGAACCAATCATAGCTGTTGCACGGCAGTGCTAAAAGTGACTGATGATATTCTCTCGGATTGATACTTCTAAAGCCTTTGATAGAATAAATCATCGGCTACTTTTGGCAATACTCCACTATTATGGTTTCGGTGATGATGCAATTGCTATGATTCGAAGTTATCTAGAAAATCGCCTTCAGCGGGTCAGGCTTAAGGATATTTTATCTAAACCATTAAATATTACCAGTGGAGTTCCTCAAGGGTCCATATTAGGCCCTACATTATTTACTATATTTACCGCAAATTTATATTCTTATATAAACTTTTGTGAGTTCCATTGTTATGCCGATGACAGTCAATTATATTTATCATTCGATCCTAATAACCTACTAGATGCTGCTCAAAGAATTAATGCAGATCTGAATTCTATAATATTGGCCTCAAAAAATCATTGTTTAACGATTAACCCTAGTAAATCGAATATAATCCTCTTTGGCAATAAACTGAAACGCTCATATGTTTGGATAATCTGGAAATTTTTATCAATGATGAAAAATTAAATTTTGTAAATTGTACTCGTAATCTAGGTGTTTATTTAGACTAGTCTTTGCGATTTAATGAACATATAACTCACTGTATAAGGAAGGCATATTCGAATTTAAAGTTGCTTTATAGTTCTCGGAAAATTTTAGACAAAAAATCAAAAATAATTTTATGTAATTCACTTGTATTAAGTCATTTTGATTTTGCAGACATAGTTTATAATTTTTGTATTACTAAATTAGATGAAAAACGAATTCAGCGGGTTCAAATACGTGTATTAGATTTATATTTGGATTAAGAAAATTTGATTCAGTTTCCTCGAAAATTAAAGAAATAAACTGGTTGACCATGACAGAAAGAAGAGTGCTTCATAGCTGTTGTTTGTATCAGAGAGTTGTAAATATTGGAATTCCCACTTACCTTTATAAGAAAATAGAATATTGTGGTGACGTACACGATTTAAACACTAGGCAACGTAAATTAATATTACCCCCAAAACATTCTACCACTCAATATAAAGGCATTTTTAAATATTACAATAAAGTACCCATCGATCTTAAAAAAATAACTCGTCCTGAAATGTTTAAAGTTAAACTTAGAGAATTGATATTTACACAAGAGTTTGCTACAATCTAAATTATTCTAAATATTAGAATATAAATTACATTATTACCTATCGGAAAGTGAAGATCCTACGCTTATAATCATAATATAATAAACATTCATGAACTACAACGCCATTAATTTAAATTTGTGCCTCCAGGTGACGTCATGCGCAAAGCAGACGATCATATCCTGTAATTTATTGTATCATGATATAAGATGGTATGTCACGGTGCACATTTTGACTACAGCTAGGACTACGTCGTCAAGTAGAAATCTTGGCGCGAATTTTAAATGTAAAGTAGAATAATTGGATAGATTTTGCTGTTTCTAAATAACATCTAATCTTGAAATTAAGTACAAATTGAAAATCTACGATTTATATATAGCTCGTTCTTATTGTACCTGCACTTTTAATTAGAATGTATTTAACATAATATGAAATAAACTTTGAAATTAATCACGATTTTTAATAAATAAAAGTTGTACTCGACGTTGTAACATTTCACATTTGTAGACTTTAATTGAAAATAATTTATTCTTTCATTGAATATTAAGAATGTTAGATAATGTTTACATAATTGTTCATAATATTCGATGAAAGAATAAGTTTAAAGTAATGAAGGGATATTCAACAAAGTTGAAATCTACTTTCTATTAAAAAGGACATGGAAAAACATAATAATAACTACATAATAAAGCATATAATATAACTATTTTTTGAATCCTGTAAATTTTGTGATCTTGTTTGTTTTTCTAGAGTTATCTTGTATTTTTCTGTTCATTTTTCGTAGACAATGAATAGCATAGCTGGCAAGTATCTTTTGCTATATTGTCAAAGATTTGATCCTCTTCAATTTCTCGCCGTGGTTAAAGGAATCCTTCATGACCTTTGGGCATTTTTCAATTAAAACTGATACCACCAGACTAAATTAATAAATTCAAATAACCAAAACTTAACGTTGTGTAACAGATTTGACAATTTATTATTTGCCAGTTGACAGTTCTCACTTTGCAGAAAACATACAGCTACTTAGTGGCACTCAACAAGTTTTTCTACTTGCGCAGTTCAGTACGAAAATCGAGCCGAGATAAAACTAACCATATTTTATCTCAACCATGCACATGCACAATACCAAGTAACACATTAAGTACTTACCACTAGCTCCTCCTGTAAGTAAGTAAGCTGCGCCTATTAAGGGGAGCGCAAAAGGCCCAGGTACATTCCATGAATAAATGTAGAGGTTTCTTCTATTCCATAAAAATTGCACGAACCAAACTAGGCCTAGGATTAGGAAGGTAAACGGTAGCATCATGAAACAGAACTGGGTATCCAATGTTAACATTATTATTCAGTTTGTCCAATAACCAGTTTTGAAATAAGTTGATTCAAGCGAGGTCGAAAAATACAAACAGTAAAATGATTTATGATATTTATCGTATCATTGAAAATTAAGGTTCCTTTAAGTTAAATCTTTATTGATAATTATAAATATCATAACATTACAACATCTTCACAATAACTTTTTAGTAGCACATAATACGTTAGTTACAACATATAATACTTTGGTTACCATATCATAATACCCTAGATACGTATTTTATGTTAATTATAAACATTGACGTGAATATTTTGACAGTTCTCAAATTTCAATGATACGATCATAGAGATTATTATATTCTATCTCTATGGATACGATAAAGCTTTGAATGTAACTCGATTATTAGCGATTTAAACCATCTCGGACAATGCCAGGCGACTCGGCTAGCGCCTCGTCACCTGGCAACGTCCTCGATTATTATAAATCGCATAATAATCTCGTTACATTAATCTTCGAGCATATAAGGGAAAATAGAGGGGGCCAAAGCCCCGTTTGTTTGTCTGTCCACCAACTGTAAACAAACAAATTGCAAATCCCCTAATCTTATTGGTTGGCGAAAATAATGACATGCTCAGTACTGCTCCGAACGTTCATTGTATTATGACAGTTACTGTCATTTTTAGTTTATTTACTGATTTTCGTTTATTTGTTGTGTTTTTGAGTGTTTGGATACTCTATTAATAAAAGACAGTGAACAAAAGGTGCGTAATGTGTCATATAGTAGAGGATAAACACGTAAATCGGACATTTCACTGGTAAGAGTCAAATTCCATAGGCGTAACGTTATTTTTTTGAGGTAGTTATATATTTTCTTCCTAGATTTTCAGAAGATATAGAACAACAGCAAACATGGATAATGTCTTTGGCCATTTCAAAAGATCTGCTAAAGTATGCATACCTATATTTGCTCAGATCACTTTGCACAAAATGATTTCACTGAAGAACCGCAGGTTGGAATAAAATATTTAAAGAAAGTTGTTGTTCCATTAAGACTGTGTGAATCTCCATCCCTGTTAAGGGCTATAGGTATAGTCTAAATCCCGAAAGAAGACCGTTACGTCATCATTATAATTCGTATGAATCAAATCAGTACTGAGTTAGTCAAATTCATGCTTGTTGAAATGACATCCGGATGTAAACAAACTTAAACGTCAAAACAAAACATAACCTTCAATTTGTCTGTTATATGTCAGAATCATTTAACGATCTCGCCTGTCTAAATTTGAACTAATTTTATATTCTTATCAAGGTTTTTAATATATATAATTTGGCAAAATGCAGATGTTTTGAAGATTACCTATCGTTAGTTCCATAATGAACTGTTTTTAAAGTGCACAAATCAATGGAATAAGGAAAACGGTAACAATCAAATTCAAAGATAAACAAATTCAAATTTGACAACTTGCTGACATGCAGAAACAGGAAACTATGAAACATGTGACAACGGCGCTAGTCAAAAGCGTTCGATCAGTTGATCGAATTCTCGCTTGTTACTGAGACATACGAAATCGGGCCCTCTCTTTCTTTTTTGTCAAGGAGGTTAGGTTTTGGTATAACGCATCAACAACGTCAGTCGGAGATATTAACAGTCACATATAATGGACTTCCTTTCCCTATCTCTCTCGTTTTACTATTGTAAACAAAGAACGCTTGAACAGCGTACGTTGAAGATTAGAAATTAATTTGTGACGTAACGGTCATCTCTCGTGATTTGAAGTATATGTAATTGTAATAGGTTAATAATAAAATATATTTAATTTTGACTGACGTCGTTAATATGAGAAACCAGAAAAGAAGTATTTGACTCCGTTTGTACAATCATAATGTATTCGATCGTTCATTACTATTCTTACTGAAATGGCTATAAGAACACATGTCATCTACAATCTATGAATGAGCTTGCGTAACACATCCTGTGCATTGGACCAGATAACAAACAACTTTCGGTGTCATACGTTGATGACGTCAGTCCAAAAAACCATTGAGTCAACTGTAATTATATGCCCGTACGATTAGTATATTAATTTAATAAATAATATACACTTGTTTTATATTTTTTCTATTTTGTCTCTAGTAATAGTAATCTATGGCAGATTATATATCTAAAATTAAATGTGTACAGGATATTCTCGGCCATGGGAACATTCAAGTTGAACATTAACTGCCAGTCCACCCAGAAGTATCGTCGGAAATGTTGTTGAAATATCACCTGGACATACTGCCAGTTCATCCGGAAGTAATATTGAAATTGTTGTGGGCATATCACCTGAACGCACATTATCTGCCAGTTCACCTTCTAGTAGTTTTGCCGTTCTACCACCAAGAAAAATGTAAGCAATATGTGAATATGAAAAAATAAAATAAATAAATATAAATATTACTATATTTTAGAAGAACACTGCAAAATCCAATACACATCGTAGTCTGCGAAAGTGACATGAATGACAGTAGATTAGTTAGTGGGCTGTTTTCTGATTTTTATTTTATTAGCATTAAAAAAGTTTATCGGTTTCAGGATATTAATCCTTTGTTTACATATGCAAAAGTAGGCTGGTAAACAAGTCATAACTAAAGTTGTACAGTTATATTTAAAACTTGTACGGTAATATTACAAATACAGATCTGTCAATAACTGTCAACAGATGAAATAATAAATAATGAAACTATAGGGCTATTTATTAATACAAACAGACAGAAAACTCCAAACAATAATAATTAAGTACTGAAATCCAACTGAAATGTATTTTTCAGGCAATCCAAGGTCCATTTTTCTGTAGCCGTTGTGAATGTAAACATTTATGTAATATGAAAAAGGTAACAAATAAAAACAAACAAAATATAACTGTAACCATGGCGACAAATCAACCCATACAGACTTGACCAACTAATGAAATGAAAACGTTATTAATAAGAGAATATCAAATATCTATTAATAATGTCTTTATTTTCTGAAACCGATAAACTATTGAACATATCACGGATGTTATGAATCATAACAGCCTTAGATATGTCTTAAAATCCTCGCTCTACGAGCTCGAATTTCAAACCGACATCTGCGGCAGTTATGATAGTCATAACATTCCTAGATATGTTAATAGCTATATAATTATCTTAATTTTGTATTTGTGTTAAGTTTTATTCCATTTCTTTCTACTCACATTTACCATGCATAAATGTCCATTCTCATATGTATATAACAATATAAAGTAATGTTAACAAAGTTATATTCAACATGTTCGTATAATTTGGATGAAAAGCAGCTAGATGTTCGTCTGAACACAACTCAAATATACATAATAGTTTGGATGTTAACTCTCGCTTGAACCATTCCTTCAAACCACAAAAACTTTATACCATTGTTTATTTTACTTAAAATTTTCCTCCTCCATGAACATATAAGCTAATATCATATCGAATATATATAATTATTATTAATGTTTTAAGAGATATTATTGAAGTTAATAAATAAATAAATGAAAATAAAACAGGATTGGTTTTTTTAATACATTCAACCCTATTCTATAACTATTAACATTTGTCAATTATTGACAATTTTTGCGATTCACTAACCAACATTGAGATGAACTTTCTTGACTTTGCTTGGGTTGACTCGAAATCAACATTTTAAAAGTGACAACGTTGCAATTTTGGTGTAGTGGTTCATAATCGTAAATAAATCGCTAACTTCACTGTTAACACAGTCGACATTGTTGACAGTTAGATTTATGGCATAACCTAAAATCACAAATCTGTTTTTGTGTATTATTTAAATTTTTATAAAATAAAATATTTTAATGTAAATAATTTTATTATAGAATCTTAATACTTAATACAATAAAGACAGTTCCAAATTAACATATATATTATTTATTGACTACCTGTTGAAGTAAGAAGGCCACTTCGGAGCAAATTGGCTTGTATTGCGGTTGAGCCATTCCATTGTATTTATCGAGATAAGTAGCTTACTTTTGTAATTCGTTTCTCGCCAATTGCAAAAATGGTGAATCCATAATAGTGATACGGCGTACTTATACATCGAAAAGTAAAAATACGTCTAATTTATGGAATATACAAACAACAAAACATATCAAGTTTAGCAAAGCAAGACGTTTTCGTACTTGCTAGGTTTCAATTGACATACGTCAACTTCTTTCTTGCAAGTCAATTGAAAACATGCATAGTGAATAGCAAAAAAAGTCAACGTTGATACTTTTCAAGGTCAGTTGACTTGAAGTTAATTTATAGTCAACGTCAATAGTTACAGAATAACCAAAGTTGACTTGTTATTGAGTTTACTGTCAAATATCACTTTTACGTCATAATGTCAATGTTGATGTCGATTTCAATGTTTACAGAATAGAGCTGATTATATTATATTATTATATACAGAGTGACCGTTTTTCGATCCGCAGAATGCGGATCTCGCTTATCTTAAGAGATACGCAGTCGGTCAAATGAGAGCAAAGTTGCACATTTTTATGCTGACCAATAATCTGTAAAGAAATTTGATCTATCGTTTTCAGTTTTGAAGCTATTAGAAAAAAAACGAAAAAACATTATTTTTCGTTTTTCATTTTTAATAATAATAATAATAAAAGTTCTTTATTGGTTAACAAAAAGAGATAACCAAATGGCCATCGACCTAAGTCCTTCAGCCTGTATACAATTATGTAATGTTTTTCATTTTTAAATTATTGTAAACTGATAAAACTACGTATTTTAAACAAAGACATTCTCAAAGCACTTTTTTCCGAGGAATCCGTACATGCACTCATTTGCCATGACGTCTAAGATGGCGGAAAAAGAAAAGTCAACTTTATTGTTTCTTATGGGCGCCATATTGGATTAACACAGTTTTGAATATTTTTTTATGATTACGGTGATGTTCGACACATGATAGTTTAGTTTTATATTTCGACCAAAATTGTAATTTATTCATTTTTGCAAAGGATGCTTTGGAAACAAAATCATCATTTAAATTACAAAATAGACACCATTAGTTGTGACGTCACGACCCCCACTTCTACGGGTATAAAAGTTTACGGCCGAAGATGTGATACGGAAATCTGACCCGTATTGCGTTGTGCATAAGGACCATAATATATAGTACTAAAACATGGTCGGGAATTTTATAGTATTTCTGTATGTTGAAAGACTATTTAAGGACTTCCAATACCTATTTCACATTTAAGAAATATGTTAAAATATATGTATCCACGTATGATTTATAAAAACTTCATTTTAGTTTTATAAATTAATATGTAAAGCGGCGGAAGCTTCCTCCAATAGGAATAAAGAATGCAAAAATTCAAATTATGAGTTTGCAGCGCTAACTTCAAAATTTATTCATGTTCGTTCATTTTGACAATGAACTTGACGTTTAACTTAAGTTTTCTCTCAGTTTCAAATTTATTCTACTATTTTTTCTAATAAATTCGTTTTTGTGCTTAATTTCAAATGTGGATTGGTGCTTTGCAGCTGAGTGTGATCATATAAATAAAACTGGATGTAAAATGTTAGTTTCCCAAAGGATTCCAAATTAAAATAAAAGAGCTAAAGCTATAATGTGTATGTTAGTTTGATTATCGTTTATTAAATATGGGGATATGTAAATTGTAAAGACAAAATAATGCTTAAATACCTACCTCACCTACCTGTGCTTTCTTTAATATCCTATATTTTTTTAAATAGGTTTAATTGATTTTTATTGTATTATCGACACCAAGATAAGAGGTTATAAAGTTTGCGTCAGCGACGCTGACACTAACGACAGCTGTAACAACTCAGAAGTGTAATGAAGTCAGCAGCAGTGGTCTGTCATGATAGTAGTACGTACGGTTGCATAATTATGTGACGTCACACTAATGCGGTCCATTATGGTTTATCTTTAACCATCGTTTATTCAAAAATGGTTAACGTTAGATATAGAGTAAGCTGTATGATAAAGTCGTAGAATTTGGGGTAAAATCAAAAAATGCAATATGTAATTTACAGGGTGTTCCGTTTAAGAAAATGTAAGTTTGGTATGCCACGAGTTTTTGGTATAAAAAATTTAAATTTTGAAATAACCTACACTTGAATATCTACAACTGTTGTATTTAACTTTCTTTTCTCAAATTAAGACTGAAACCTCTAGGTGGGTGGCTAAAATATACTTAACCAATGACCCTGTACTTCATTTTTTACTTTTTTCTTTTGTTAACTTTTAAATATCTTACAGAATCTTATACTTTGACATTCCCGAAAAATTGCAAAATTGGGATATTCACAAGAATAAAATTTACGTAAATAGTCCAGTAAATACAAAGATATTTAATGAACAAAGAAACTTAATTGAAATTTAGTTACTGAACGTTTGAAAATGGAAACAGACGAGTTCTTCAATGTCCACCAGCTATCTACACATTTCATTACCTATAAAATGTTTATCAGCAACTTTTGTGTTGAAATCCGAGAACAGGATTGAACTTTTCATAAAAATTCTATAAATTTAATTTTTTTATTTTTGAGGATATTTTGTAATTAAATAAGAAATCTTACTCAAATCGGAACGTAATAGAAAAATATCTCGTATCAAAATTGTTCAATTTTCTCTAAACAATTAAATATTTAAAACATAATTAAATAACTTGAAATAATTTAAATATCTCCAAATTACTGAAATAGTTTCTAACTATAAATACTCCTAAATTATCTAAATAATTATTTTCAGTATTTAAATACTAACAATTACTTTTAGAATTATTTCTATGATCGATTGCCTTTCTGTCAAGAAAGAAATGGCGACCATTTTGCACATTTTTTACATTAAACAACGTTTAACTTAAAAACTATGTAAGTTTTTATTATTTTCATTATATTTAAAAATATATATGCAATATATTCCTATTGAAATGACTGACATACCTTTATATTTGAAGTGAAGATAATAAACTAAGAACATTGAAACTTAGCTAGTGAAAAAGTAAAAGTGACGTGCTTTAGAATATTTGTCAGTTACAGAACTGCTGCTTACAATAATTGTAGCTTAATTATAAATAACAATAAGTAATTAACTTTTTAAATAAAATAATCTAAGAGTATAATGATGTATATAATAAAAATACAACACGCTAACTTTGTAGTATGACGGATATGCCATTAATACATTTTAGTAGTTAAAACCATGTGTAAAATTATCAAATTTTCCACTCTTTTAAAATGTAATAGAACGTCAACATCTTAAAAAACATATACACAATTAAAACTAAATGCATTTGTAATGTTTAAGTAAATATATTTTTTCGAATAATTTCTTTCTAGATATCACCATAATTGCTGTCGAACCGCAATTAATTCCGAATATTGGAGTGGTAGGAAAAAATCCAACGGCATTATTTAAGTTAGGTATAGATAATTCCAAAAAATTAAAAAAAGAAAAATTGTATATCGGCTCATTACGCGTTAGAGATCTGGAGAGAGCGACAATGATTTTAAAGAAGCTTCAGCTAGTGTCCAACTCTCCAACGTTTCTCTCAATATGCAATGCAATTTACTGCAGCACAACCAGGCATTTCGCTCCTAACTCTAAAAAGCAATAAAATTCGTTTGCATAGTATTTCTCACAAATGCATTAGGTACGATAAGTAACAAAAATGACTACTTTCAAGATAAATTAAATCATAGTTATAATAGCTCCATGATACAAATAAATAGCTCTAAACGATTTAGCAGAATTTTCATGTTTTTCAAGGTTGTGTGTCTCGTATTACTTTGTCAACAATAGCAGTAATAACATATTAAAAGTTAAAGAAATATTTTGGATACATTGTGTATAAAAAGAGAAGGAGCTGATTCATCTGTGCCTCATAAAGGAAATACAATTTGGTGTGTATAGCTAAAACAATAATGGAGAAGTGTTCCAAAATTTCTAGTGAAGAAGACGACACTATAAATGAATTTGACTTTAATTTTACACAAGTAAATTATAATAAAGACAGAAAAATATATCAAGGAAAATGCGAACAAAAAGGTATCAACATAGCAAGTCAACTGCGAGGAAAAAATTTTATACTAAGACAAGTAATTGAGGATGAAGAAATTATAATATTTGCTAAAGAAAGGATAAAGACTTTTATATCAAAAAAAATAAAACTGCTACAACTTTACTCTTACTTACTGGTGATACCTATGATATTGAGGGTGCGGTTCTTAAAAGAGGTAGCGTATCGCTGCCACCAGATCAGGATTTATTTTAGTTTCCCCCTGAATAGAGAAACACTAGAAAGCACCTATAAAGCAAAATCAGCTGGCCACTGGTATGAGAATCCCTTCAAAGGCTAGAATCCGGCCACGGCTTAACATGCGTGGTGTTTTGGCAGGGGTGAATAGTGGTGGAATAAAATACTAGCAATTAAGAAAAATAAAAGCGAATATATTACTCAAAATTCATAAAATCAAACAAGGCAAAACAGAAAAATAAATGGTAAAATTTTAGAATGATTGGTACTTTAACCACACGTACAAAATTGCCGTAAATATTTTCCAAAATAAGCAAAACAAGTTATTATTACATAAAAAATTACAGAAATTTAATTAAGTACTGCAAAACAAAACAAAACGTTACGCTCAACTATAGTAATTTACTTCCAAAACAAACAAGAAGTTACTAACCAAATTACAGTACTTAATGTAATTACTACAAAATAATGCAGGCTATTAAATTATTAGCAATAGAAAATCTTACATAGGTACCCAATCTGGGTCTCTCTATATAAATATATTATATGTAAGCCACCCTTTCACATTTAGTACCAATACCAATTAGGTATTTTCTAATACCAGAGACCCTATTTCAGGTTCACTCGCAAAATGAAACTTATATGGGGTTAGTAAACTTAAATTGACTTACCCAAAAACTTCTAAAATTCAATAATCCTATTTCACAAATACCTTCACCGAAATTAAACGTCGAACTCTATCACTTTAAGCCCGCCCTAACTGTATCACTTACGCAGTCGCGGCGCTTAAACTAGCCTCTAGGTAAAATCGCCAATTGCCGTCCCGACGCTGCGCTACCCGAACAATTTCCGCGCTCGGACTATGACTACGCGCTGGTAGCACTCGACGGACTGTATCTTCCGTCGAACTGTGACTTCTTATCACGACGTCCCGACGCTACGCTACCCGAACAATTTCCGCGCTCGGACTATATCTTCTCGCTGGTAGCGCTCGACGGACTCTCTGTGTCTAAGACCGAACTGTCACTCCCCGCGGCTAAGGCCCAATGGTTCGTCTGCCATGGTACCCCTGGTGAATCGCTGAGTGGGCCCTATTTTTGCCCAATATACGGTCAGGCGAGTCCATCTCACAATTTCGCGTAGCTAGCAATTCCCTGGGAATCGACTCGTGTAATTCTTTCCCATCGAATTTCAACTCTCCCGTGATAAGATAAATGTATCTACATGGTTTCCGTTTTGCAGCGGACATAAACAAAAACTCAATCAATTACTTCTTATATACCCTGTGGCACAAATTAAAAATATTTTTTTACATTAGTAATAGCTATTTTAAAATTTATTCCCCCGATTTGCTACAAAAAAATAAAAAATTGCTAAAGAAAAGAATGAAAATCCACCTAAAAGAAATACCTGAACTTTAAAACAATAATGAGCAATTTGATTAATATCTCAGAAAAAAATAAATGTTTTAGAAAATAGAAAATTTAAGAATGACGCAGAAATATGGACGATGGAAAGGCAGGAGTAGGGAGATTAAAAATTTCAATCATAGAACATTTTATTTAAACTAGAAGTTATACAATTTCTACAGAAATTATACTATCTGAGTTCCAGAGACACCTTTGATCCATCTCTCTCTCTTAGGACAATGTGGTTACTTAGTTCAATCTCTTCAACGGTTTTGTAATCCGAAAATATTTTAAATTTTCTGATCACTGTCGCTACAATTGTTTTCATGCTCATCATAGCATATTGACCGCCTAAAATGAAAAATCCATACAATTATCCACACCATCCGTGGCCAACTTTACCTCGTTGACCACTTATCCCAACAATATTTTAATAAAAAAAGTAGTTTTTTTCTTTCAGTTAAAAAGAGTAAAACAACTAAATTCCCCGATCCAGGTTCCTCATAATTTAGGAATATTTGACGTCAACATTGCAACAAATAAAATTGAAACGATTATTATAAAAATCAGAATAGTACCACACTGTATGTTGCGTTAAAGGTTTTAACTGGACAACAGCAGGAGTCTTGTGAAAGAACTACTTTCGGTCGTAACCCTACCTATACAATTTCGAGGCCCTAGGGAAAACGGCAGGTACGTGTTGGGCTGACGTTTTGCCACTTCCTCCGGAAGAAATCTATCTGGATCGAACCTCAAAGGATCAGGCCAGTAATCGGGATTCCGGTGAATGTAAAGTGGACAAAACAAGGCGGAAGAGCCTGCCGGTAGAACCGTTGTTCCTAAAAACATGTCCGATGTAATGTTTCGTTTTTGAAGAAGGATAAAGTTGATTTTTCATATTTGTACAATAACATTCCGTTGAACTGAAGATTGTATTTCAGAAATGATAGAACTGGTTACTGGCGGTGAACTGTTCTTTTAAATATTTACACATTAATGTAATTTCTATAATACGACATTCGTTTCAATAAAAGTTAGTTGATTTAGATTATATTAAGCTCGAGTTTAAAACTTTGAATTCCTTATTGAATCAACCTCTATGTGATGGATAATCTTATATGTAAAATTGCTAAAATGATATTTTCTTACCAAGGTCAATATCCTCACCAATGGCTCGTAGAAAAATGGATACGACTGGAAACAAACGTAAAGTTTCCTTTATGACCCTTTCTGTGTATTTCAAATTTGGCAGATATGACGCTGCCACCTCCCGATCTTTTCCCACTACTTCGATCACTTCTTCGTAAACGTTTTGCTTAAATACAATAAATTAGTTTATATAACAAACTGTAAACATTCAAACCCAAACAAATGAAATTCATTATTTTTCCACACCAATACAATTCAAAGATCTAACCTAATTTTAATTATCTACAATTATACGTTGCTATAATTTTTAAGTTTAACACTACACAATAAATAAAAAGTAATGTTTTTAAAATACTCAGAATTCCGAACCTGCAAATGTATATTAACCACAAAGTTTCCATACAAGTTGTTGTTACACTTGATGTTTCATATTCCGAAGATGATTATGGCCAATAACCTTTTACCTACCTGTATATCTTGAAACATTCCCAACATTTCAAAAAAGAAGCTCATTGTGGCGGCAGTTGTATCACTTCCCTATTTTTAAAAAAATACTTCAGTCACATGCAGATTATTTATATTTAAATGGATTGTTCTTGGTGATATACTGGAGTAAATGTTGTGCCCTCTAGGGAAATAAACGAAAAAACTGACTGAATGGGACTAGTATTTATTCAGCCAGTTAGGTCTCCCGATTTGAGTGAGTGTTGAGTAATTTGGATTACGGCAGTGGATTGGCAGAGCGATTGAGGTATTGTCAGGCTAACACTTCAATCCAATTAATGTAGTTAAGTTTTATCTTGCAAAATTCTTTTTACTAAAGCTAATGCTTTATTTTTTCTGAACGCTTTGACAGTTCAGTAGATTGCATTGCTTCACAGAAAAGAAAATACGTTTCAAAAAAATTCACAAAAAAGTTAGATCCGGTACTTGCAAATATTTGTTTAAAGTTTAAGGCTTAGGAAATGATTTAAAAAAGAATAATATTAGCAATGCTGTCGAATACAGGGTGATCGTACTTTTTATATATTTCACCCTCAAATAACAGTTATTCGCTAATTTTAGTCGTTTTTAACTCGTGGAGATATCTGAATAAATGTTTGCTGATATTGTATACTCCGGAAGTCATGGCTTCGATTTTAGGTCGTGATACTGGAATTTTTAAAGAAAGATATTTGTCCCGGTGTGCTTGGACACTGGATGTGTGACCGATGTCAAACATGTAGTTACCTTCTGAATAAGATCATTTCGTAGACAAAGCGAGTTATATCACCTATACTAAATTTAATTAAAAAATGATGGAAAATTCCGAATTTCGCGTGCGAAACAGTGACTTTAAAATCTTACGGCAATTCCAAACAGTTCAACCTGTTCTCTGATTTCTTCTTCTGTAAAATCTGAACTACACAGGACCATATCAAATCTCATCAGGTCTCTCTTAGTACCTAAAAAATTATTTATAAAGATTTTTTTAAGCACAGTGAGTTAGGGTTACTTGCCTTCGTCTATTTCAGCTTGTAATTTAATTGTTTCTCTCCTCAATCTGTATTCTTTTATTTTTCTCTGAAGTATCTGCGTTAAAAAAACACTTCAAATTAAAAAAAGCAAATAAGCTGTGAATACAGAGTGGGTCACCTCAACTAAAATAATTTGCCAATGATTAGCAGATACATGATAGAAATATTTTATAATGCATCGATTCCTGCTAGCATCACAAAGCTCGAAGGGTTTTCTTTCGCACAGTGGATATTTGCGATCGCGAGAGGGTAGTTATGATAAAAAAACAGATTCTTAATTATCACCATGCAACGAAATCGAAAACGAATCAATATACACACATATAGGTTTCAAAACTTACTGGTATTTCAACACTCCGATAGATATTTACGTGCTTATCTAACTCTTGATTCATTGGGAATAGTTTCCACACAAAACACAGATAATACCATATTGTAAATAATCTTTTTACCGCAATTTCCATCACTCTGAAATAGGAACCATATTTAGTAACTCTTAGGGGTGTTTTACTGAAATTTGTCATAATTCTAAACTCAATTTCATGAATTTACCAGACATTCTCTTTACTTTGAACGTGACGCATTATTCGTTACCAGTGTTGTCTACAGTACTACAAACAGTAGTGTATAGCCTGCCTCTCGTCAAAAACCCCAATAACTATACTTAAGTGTACATACCTATTAAAACTTGTCGCAAAAACATTGTCTGTAGTTTGGATTTTCATTTTAACTCCGAATGAAGTTTCTAAAATAGGTATTAAAAGTCAACAGACACGTTACACTTGCCGACTTACAAGCGAGTACTTACCACAAATCATATCTAAGGTACACCTAAAGACAAGCGTATATAAATCAACGTTTTTCCTTCCAACGTCCTTCAGTATCTCTTCGGTAAGAATTTTACTTTGTTCGGAAAATATTTCGACAAACAAATCCAACACGTTTCGGTTGAACGATGGATTTAAAATTTTTCGGTGTTTTTTCCACTTTGCAACTAGAAAAGAGACAAGTTAAAGTATAAGTTGTTTGAACATCAATATCACCAGCAGAGTTTAGATCATCCTTGGATATAGAAAACATTCACAGCCTAAATAGGTCACAGAAATTCGACGGTAACAGCTTGCTTCCATTTCTTAAAATAACGGAGTGCGCAACAACCTCGTCTTTTACTAATTCTGACTTTCAAAAGACATACTGAGACAAATATTGTAGGGAAGGAAAGTCAAAATATTTATTTCAAATAGTTATCAGACATCCATCTCACTTACTTGGAGCGGTTAGTAATCCTGTACCAATAACGGATGTTACAGATTTATAAAAATAGTTCTTCTCCATACATTTCGGATTAGTTAAAATCGTCCGTATATACCCAGGCTCTCCAACTATGTATACCAGTTCTGGTCCAAACCATACCTTACATAAGCTAGGAAACTTCCTTTGTAACTTCATGAAGGTATTCAATATATCTGAAAACATACAACACTGACCATCTGATGTTTTTTGGCACTGGCAAGATCTAACAGGAATATGTTATATGCTGAATTGCCACCTTGCCTGTAGACTTATTTTTGGTTAAATGGCACCACACACAGTTATCTGATTTACCTCAAATTACTAAACTGATTCTCATCCAATTTAATTCAATTGTTTTAAATCATTACTGTTTTCTTATTCACTATCAATATCTTTATTTTCTGCCAGTCTTAACAGCCAACCACATACCGCTGGGTTAGTGACTGTGGATCTCACATGACTGACCTCTGCATTCACAGTAATTATTATTAGGAGAATCGTTTTGACTGAATGACCTGAGTACAGCATTTGGAACTCATACCCGAGATATTGAGTTTTGTCCGTTCTTCTTCTACCTTATGGTGATGCATGTAGCCATATTTGCAATACTGACAAGTAAAAAAAAATTTTCCATACCTCAATATCACGTGAATTGCACAATACTAAGTAACACATTAAAGTACTTACCACTAGCTCCTCCTGTAAGTAAGTAAGCTGCGCCTATTAAGGGAAACGCAAAAGGCCCGGGCACATTCCATGAATAAATGTAGAGGTTTCTTCTATTCCATAAAAATTGCACGTACCAAACTAGGCCTAGGATCAGGAAGGTAAACAGTAGCATCATGAAACAGAACTGGATATCCCATGTTACCATTGTGATTTAGTTTGTCCAATACCCGATCTTGAAATAAGTTGTTTCAAGTGAAGTTGAAAGATACAAACTGTAAAGGGATTTATGATTTTAAACAAGTTTGATTTTTTAATACAAAATTATACATGCACATCATTATAAGTAAAAGCACAAAAAAAACACAAAACACACCACAGAAATATTCAACTCGCTGACTAACAATTTTTTAATACATGCCTGATAAAACAAAATTTCGCACACTTACTAAACACAGCGTAAACTTTAAAAATATATATGCAATGTATTCCTCTTGAAATAAACTGACATACCTTTATATCTGAAGAACAAGTTAGAGGAAGTTGCACTTCTCCCAGTAAAGATAATAAACTAAGAACATTGAAACGTAGCTAGTGAAAAAGTAAAATTGACGAGCTTCAGGATATTTTATAGTTACAGAACTATTGTTTACAATTGTAGCTTAATTATAAATAACAAAAAGTAATTACCTCTTTAATTAAAATAAACTAAGAGTATAATGATGTTTATAATAAAAACACAACACACTTATGACTTATGACTGGTATGAAATTAATATATTTTAGTAGTAGTAGAAGTAAAATTATGTGTAAAATTATATAATTTTCCACTCTTTAAACATACAAAAAAAATGCACCTAATTAAAACTAAATGCATTTGCACTGTTTAAGTAAATAAATTTTTCGAATAATTTCTTTCTAGATATCACCTTAATTGCTGTCGAACCGCAATTAATTTCAAATATTGGAGTGGCAGGAAAAAATCCAACGGCATTATTTAAGTTAGGTATAGAGAATTCCAAAAAATTAAAAAAAGATAAATTGTTTATAGGCTCATTCCGCGTTATAGATCTGGAGAGAGCGACAATAATTTTGTAGAAGTTTCAGCTCCAACGTTTCACTCAATATGAGCTGAATAATATATTAGAGACCTGAATCTCTCAAAGGAGTCTTTCTAATTGTTGCCTCCAGATTAAATAAAAAGAACCTATTTTCTCAAGGCACTAATATTAAATTTTATCGGAACAGAGAAAAAGATCTACTTCCGTTTATCTCTGAGAAAACTTTGTAATATGTAATAATGCAAGAGGCCTCTTAGAAAAAATGGGTTTGTTAGGGAACCAAAAACATTTCCAATGTTAAAAATCATATGTCCACTATACCAAAAATTTCCAGAGAGAAAAAACTTTTATATTTATATGGTCTCTTCGATTTACCGCCCGTCAGAAAGGAACCTTTCATCGTCGAATTTGCACGCCATTTCCGTTACTAAGAGCAAAGTTTAAATATTCATTTAATTATAAAAATAAACTGTAGGTACATAAAATATATCTACCTCATATAAAAAAGAATAATCTGTTCGTTTCCAATTATCTCTCCTCGTTTTGACATACCATTATTTTCTCCTTGCTGAGTCTCTGGGGAAGCGTGTCACTAAAAAGCCCTTTTTTGCAGAGCTACTGCAATTTACTGCTGCACAACCAGGCATTTCGCCCCTAACTCTAAAAAGCAATCAAATTCGTTTGCATATTATTTCTCACAAATGCATTAGGTACGATAAGTAACAAAAATGACTAGTTGTCACTTAGATTTAAATTGAATATAACTAAATTATTGTCGCTTTTCCAAACTTCACACATCCAATTACCTGTCAAATGACGGTTTCACTAAATGAACGTATAGCCCTTATACAATTTTGAAGCACAAAATTTACTTGTACACTTAATATAAATAAATGTCAAAGTGAATAAGGAAGGGCGCTATCGAGAAACCGAAAATTGTTTCGGGGTCCTGAAGTCGTCCCAAGCCCGAAACTGTAATCGATACCGATAATAAGAAATCATTAAATTTCGCTGGATCGACTATAAGGTGTAATCTACCGGACGCGCAATGGATTTTTTGGCGAATTTTGCGAAAACACGAAAATTTTAAAGGCCGCCGTTCTGGCAAGAAATCCAAGCTCGAAAGTCCATCTTGAAAGTACATCGTGAATTGTGCGCCCAGTTGCGATTTTGTTTTGAGGTCAGCAGATCCGAACTAAAAAGTAGCATTTGTGACATTAACGAAAAATTTTAAAGTTTTGGCAAGTCCTGCGCGCGCATGGAATTTGGAAGGTTCCGCGCGCGCTTCCGGCGTCTATTAGTCGTATCTCTTTTTAATTTCGCAAATTTTACAAAACTCTTCGATATGGGAGTATTGAAAGGCTAATAACTTTTTAAATACTTAATGGATCGCAACGAAATATAGCCGTTGGGATTTTCCCGACACGAAGACGCCTAACAAAAAATAATTATAACATGACTGCCGGTACCACGTGATTTAGACAACCAATCAAAAATTGGTTACTCTGTTGTCGCCACTGTCTCTATATGTCATGCTTCATTATATGCAACTGAAACTGATTTTCGACCCCATACCAGGAAACCAAAAACATTTCCAATGTTAAAAATAGAGCAGATCTACCGTATCTCGAAAACTACATAGACTAATCTGACGACGTTTTTGGATTTTGCATCCCAATACAAACAACACTTTAGGAATTGCAGACACCAAAATGTGTGGTGGCTAGTGCAATGGAGGTACAATTTAATTCAATCTGAATTGGCTAGGAGGGTTAATGGGGACAGCAGCCCTTAAAAACCCAGGTATTTCTAGAATTTTTTTACCATAAAATATATGTTATTATTGTTATTACATATTACCGAACACATTTTCACAAGATCTGCAGACCCCATTAAGCACATGTACAACGTTTTTCGGGAATTAAAAACCAAGCTATTTTTTTAATAGAACTTTTGAAAATATTTACCACATCAATAATTTATAAAAAAAAAAAAAGGGACCAAATTAAAGTAAGGTAGTGGCGGTAGATATGGCCCGGATGGTCATATGGCCCGATGCCCTTAAATTTTAAACTAACCGCCTCAAACCCAACTTCTTGACGTTCGCAGTTTCTTTCAATACGTTTAAGCGCCCTCAGTAAATAGCAAGCCGAACTTCCGGCAATATCGGCAATACCGGCTAGTGTACATTATGGCGTCACAACAGGTGTTCGAATAATAAAGTTTAATGAAAGTGTTTTGGTGAAATCATCGGGAAACATTAAAAAACAAACCTAAATTTTGGAGGATCGACACTCTAAGCTACGTGTTACATAGTGACATATTTATTTTACTTAAAAATTTTGTGGAAGAGTTTTTTCTTGTTGCTCATAATGTGCACTACTCAACTGGTCATATGGCCCATGTATTTATTTCGTAATATTGTTTAAGTATTTTATCTTGATATATTACATTAGTGGAAAAAATTGTTTTGCATTTTTTTAAAGAGCTCAGATTTATGTTAATTCTGTAAGTGCCATATTTTCAGATGGGTTTGATGATATGGCCCATTGACTTTTTCTACAATTTTATTTTTATGTTTAAATTTGCAATCTTTTGTTTTTTTTTTTGTTGTCAGTCTATTTGTCTATTATGTCTAAGCTCAATTTTCTTAATGAATTGTTCAATTAAAATTAATTTTTCTAGGGCCATAACTCCAACCCTGGTTGGCAATATGGCCCATTGACTGCATTTAAAAAAAAAATTTTTTTGTTTGTTTTACGTTTGATTTTTACAAAGTTTATTTTTTTTCCTGAAAGCGAAGGTGTTTACGCTTAAGTTCCTGTAAGCATTGTTATTTTTTTAAATAAAGCTTTCGAGAAAAATAATATTTTTTTTTGTGGGCCATAATACCGCCACTACCTTATTCAAGATCCAAGGAATCAGCAAAATAATAGCCGAATTCTGCTTGGTGTTAAATTATAAAATAGTGATTTATTTATTGATAATTTTCGCTAATTGTGGCATCAAGAAAGTACATCTGTAGCCAAAAATAAAAATGTTTAATATTCATGAGCAATTATCTTATCCTCCAATTTCAACACTAAATTTTTGGAAATGTCTATATGGAAGGAGAGGGAACCATTATTATAAAAATTAATTATAATGGCATAATAAAATTGTGTACATTTCATCACGACTAATATTTGTTTAAAGTCAAGTAACTATCTAAAATTGCCATGGGCGTTTTATTTAAACCAGAAATTATACATTTTCTACAGAAAAAAGTTTCACTATCTGAGCTCCAGGGACACCTTGGATCCATTCCTCAATCGTGTGACAATGTGGTAACTTAACTCAATCTCTTCAATGGATTTATAATTCGAAAATATTTTATATTTTCTTATCAAAGTCGATAACATTGTTTTTATGCTCATCATACCATATTGAGCACCTGAAATGAAAAATGCATACATTGTATTCCACTTACAATTATTAGTATCACCCCACTCGTGGGCGTTAGCCACACATTACCCCATCAATGTTTTAATTTAAAAATTTAATTCCTCTATCTACAAACAGTATCCTCAAATTTTTAGAATGTTAGACAGTATCAAAACAGTGACAAACGAATATTTTTTTAATTGTACAAATTATGATAATATTAACTTAAGTGAAACGTCGCCTTATGTAGCGTTAAACTATTTCAATAATCCTGGACTAGACAGCAGCAGGACTGCTGTATCCATAATCTCACCTATACAATTTCGAGACCCCAGAGAAAACGGTAGGTAGATGTTGGGCTGGCGTTTTGCTACTTCATCCGGAAGAAATCTATCTGGATCAAATTTCAATGGATCAGGCCAGTACTTGGGATGCCTGTGAACGTAAAGTAGGCAGAAGGACGCCGAAGAGCCGGCTGGTAGAATCGCTGTCCCTAAAAATACGCCCGATGTAACATTTCTGCTTTGAAGAAGAAGAACATTGTATTCTATTTCTTTTCATATTCGTACAATTAAATTCCGTAGAACTACATATTGAATTATGGTAAAACATATTACTGGAGAAAAACTGCTGTTTTAAATATTAGTAAAATTAGTGACATTTCCTTACCAAGGTCAATATCCTCACCAACAATTCGACTTAACATTGGAACTGGAGGGAACAAACGGAGAGTTTCTTTTATGACTCTTTCCGTGTATTTCAAATTTGGTAGATCTGACGCTGTCACATCACGATCTTCTCCTACTACTTCGATGACTTCTTCGTAAACTTTTTGCTTAAATACAAGAAATCAGTTAGCAACAGTAACCACCCAAACTGACACAAATTAAATTAATTTACACAGTACGTTGCTTTTCTCATTTTTGAATTTAACATTTTACATTATACAAAATTATTGTTTTTAAAATAGGTACACGTAGAAAATGAAATATTACCCCAAAGTTTCCATACACGTTGTTGTTATACTACACGTTTCATTTTCCTAAGATAATGGCGGCTTGTAACTTTTTACCTACCTGTACATCTTGAAACATTCCCAGCATTTCAAACAAGAAGGTCATTGTGGTGGCAGTTGTATCACTTCCCTATTTAAAGAAAAATAATTTAATCACTTAAAAAGTTTATTTATATTTATCCAGCCAAAAAACATTTTAAATGTAAATTTGCCGTCTTTTCTTTTTTGTCCCAAAATATAATAATACGGCACGGCACGTTCTTATTGCTGATTATCACAAGGAAAAGAAATGATGTATATCATAAACCCCGTCTGCTGACAAAATATTGAATTGTGACAATCCTCTCCAAAAATAAAAAAGGAAGCCGGACGTGTGTGATAAATATGTATCTAATTATCTTCAGCGCAAAGTGCTTTTGTGAAATATTATTATTATTATAACTTTATGTGTGAAACAGTTACTTTAAATCCTTACGGCAACTTCAAACACTTCAGTCTCTTGTCTGATTTCCTTTTCTGTAAAATCCAAACTTTTCAGCATCGGTTCTAAAATCATCAGCCTCCTTCTTTTGGTGCCTAAAAAATTGTCTATAATAATATATTTATACGCAGCGAGTTAGAGTTACTTGCCCTCTTCTATTTCAGTTGGTTGTAATAAAGTTGTGGCTTCCTTTCTTAGTCTGCATTCTTTTATTCGTCTCTGAATGATCTGCGTTAAAGAAAACAAATTAGCTGTGGATACACAGTAGCACCTACGATCGAATTTATGTAAATCAATATTCAAATATGAGGGTCTGAGAACTTACTGGCATTTGAATATTCCGATAGATATTTACGTGTTTATCTAACTCTCGACTCAATGGGAATAGTTTCCATACAAAGTCCAGGTAAAGCCACAATTTAAACATTCTTATTACCAGTATTTCCATCGCTCTGAAATAAAAATTTTGTTTGGAAAATGAAACATGAAAATAAATAAAGTTCTTGTCTCAACTTCGTGAATTTACCAAACAATCTTTCTGCCTGTTCTTTTTAAGTACACCTGGTACTACAGTTTGTGCAAGCGGCCTGTCTCTTGTCGAACAACACTCATTAAAAAATATATACTTACTTAAGTGTACATACCTACTGAAACTTGCGACAAAAACGCTATTAACTGTGGTTTGGGTTTTCATTTTGAATCTGATTAAATTTTCTAAAATATTAAAAGTTATCAAACACGTTACACTTGCTGGCTTACAAGCGAGTACTTACGAAAAATCATGTCCAAGGTACACTTAAAGATAAATACATATAGATCGAAGTTTTCCTCTCCAACGTTCTTCAATAACTCTTTGGTAAGAATGTTACTTTCTTCGGAAAATACTTCAACAAATGAGTCCAAAAGGTTTTGGTTGAACGACGGATTCAAAATTTTTCGGTGTTTTTTCCATTTTGCAGCTAGAAAAGAGACAAATTAAAGTACAAATTGTTTGGACATCTATTTCACCAGCTATATGCCAAGTAGGCCTGCAGAAATAGAAAAAACGGTGTAACTAATTCGTTTCAGATAGCCGTAGGTAAAAACAGGTGTATTTAGTTATAAGGAATATACCTCTGCGATTCCTCCCAAATCAAATAAACAGAACATTGTTTATAAGTCACTTTTATGTGAAAAAATCATGAAATTTGGAGTTTTTTAAAAATTGCAGTAAGACTGCAGTAGATTAATTTTTTTGAATGTTTCTGTTTACTAGGTAATTCCAAACCGGTTAATTTAAGCCCCGGTTGATTTCATTTCATTGATTATTTATTTAGATAATTGCCGAAAACCATCGAAATTTTCGAAAATTTCAAGCATTTTTTACTCTGAAAGGAAAAATGCCAGACTCTTGAAACTTTGGTGGAATATGTGTCTCATTACCCTCAACTTATAAAAAAAATTTCGTTTTAAAATTTTTATTAGTTTTCGAGAAATTCTATTTGTTTATTAAAAACGTCCCAAATGTTTAATGAAAAATTGACCTATTAACGTTATCAAAAATAATTCAACCACAGCTCATTTTTTTCGTCAAGACGTCAATTTTACGAATCTGTTATTGGCGTATCGAATTTCAATAATTTTGACCGTCAAAATGGCGTTAACAACATTGCTACTTTTCGGAGCAGCGTTTTTTGCAAATAACTTTACAACAAATGAACGTATCTGCACAAATCGTTCATATTTGAGTTTCTGGTATTTTTGTACAAATTTATAAAACAAAATTGTTGCTCTGGGACATGTAGGAGCCGAGATAATTTTTTAAATTGTTTAATGCGCCAAACGTTTATTTATTAATATTTATGGCCAAAATTGAAACTGGTTGTTAATAAGATCTTGAATTTTGTGAATTCATCAAGTCCTATTGAAAACGGGCCCTTTTTGAGGTCAAAATATAATTTTTAATAATTAGTGATTTTAGAGCGTCTTCAATTTGTTTGGCTCAAGGGACAGCTGAATTTTTGATCAAACGAGTTTCAAATTGGGGTAGCGAGAAAAATTCGTCATATCTCCGTTATTTTCCGGCCAATTTCGACGTTCTTTTTTTAATTTGGGGTAGCTCACGAAAATAATAACAATGGGCACATTTGCAATATCCAAATAATAAACAAATAATTGTTATAAACAATTATTTTTTTTTATTTTTCCTTTTTTGGGCTTATGCAACTTATAATGTGCTAATGTATTAAATATAAATTTATAAAGATTATAGAATGGTAACAATGTATGCACAAACTATTTCTACATCAAACAATATACGATGTTACAGCATTGTTACCATTATATAATCTTTATAAATTTATATTTAATACATTAGCACATTATAAATTGCATAAGCCCAAAAAAGAAAAAATTAAAAAAAAAAAAATTCTTTATAACAATTATGTTTATTATTTGGATATTGCAAATGTGCCCATTGTTATTATTTTCGTGAGCTACCCCAAATTAAAAAAAAAAACGTCGAAATTGACCGGAAAATAACGGAGATATGATGAATTTTTCTCGCTACCCCAATTTGAAACTCGTTTGATAAAAAATTCACCTGTCCCTTGAGTCAAACAAATTGAAGACGCTCTAAAATCACTAATTATTAAAAATTATATTTTGACCTCAAAAAGGGCCCGTTTTCAATAGGACTTGATGAATTCACAAAATTCAAGATCTTATTAACATCCTGTTTCAATTTTGGCCATAAATATTAATAAACAAACGTTTGGCGCATTAAACAATTTAAAAAATTATCTCGGCTCCTACATGTCCCAGAGCAACAATTTTTTTTTATAAATTTGTAGAAAAATACCAGCAACTCAGATATGAAAGATTTGTGCAGATACGTTCATTTGTTGTAAAGTTATTTGCAAAAAACGCTGCTCCTGAAAGTAGCAATGTTGTTAACGCCATTTTGACGGTGAAAATTATTGAAAATCGATACGCCCATAACAGATTCGTAAAATTGACGTCTTGACGAAAAAAATGAGCTGTGGTTGAATTATTTTTGATAACGTTAATAGGTCAATTTTTCATTAAACATTTGGGACGTTTTTAATAAACAAATAGAATTTCTCGAAAACTAATAAACATTTTAAAACGAAATTTTTTTTGTAAGTTGAGGGTAATGAGACACATATTCCAACAAAGTTTCAAGAGTCTAGCATTTTTCCTTTCAGAGTAAAAAATGCTTGAAATTTTCGAAAATGTCGATGGTTTTCGGCAATTATTTAAATAAATAATCAATGAAATGAAATCAACCGGGGCTTAAATTAACCGGTTTGGAATTACCTAGTAAACAGAAACATTCAAAAAAATTAATCTACTGCAGTCTTACTGCAATTTTTAAAAAACTCCAAATTTCATGATTTTTTCACATAAAAGTGACTTTTAAACAATGTTCTGTTTATTTGATTTGGGAGGTATCGCAGAGGTATATTCCTTATAACTAAATACACCTGTTTTTACCTACGGCTATCTGAAACGAATTAGTTACAGATTCCCGTTCACATCGTCTAATTCTACAGGCCTAAAGCTCTATGTTCGGACAGTCCTAAAAATCATCGTCCCTGTTCAAAGTGGGATACATATATGTTGTGTTGCATAAGCGTGCAAGAGTGTTTCAAACAAATTTAAGTTATTGAAAACTGTGCGTACAGGAAGAATTTTATTATTGGTGGTGGTTAATTGACCTATTAAAAGATATTGAGGCATTCTCCTAAATTACTACCTATATAAATTTTTACTTTTCAATTTTACACATAATACATTTCTAGGCAGCGTTCTCTCATTCTGAAGCTTCAACTAAAAATGTATCAAATTTTTCAATCTTCAGAATATTTTGGAATACTTACATGACAGTCATAGACCATAGAAATTCTATGGCATTATTAAATAAATAGGAAAGTCAGACACTTAATATTTCTTTCTAATCCTTACCAGACATCCATCTCACTTACTTGGGGCGGTTAGTAATCCTGTACCAATAACGGTTGTTATATCTTCATAGAAAACGTTTTTCTCCAGACATTTTGGATTAGTTAAAATCCTCCGGATAAACGCAGGCTCTCCAACTAAGTACAGCAGTTGCGGTCCAAACCACACTTTGCATAAACCAGGAAACTTTCTTTGCAATTTCATGACGTTATTCAAAATACCTAAAAAAATAAAATTGAATCATTTGATGTTTTTGGCGGTGGTGATATTTTTTAAGAATACGTTAAATGTTGTATTGGGCTCCTCAGTCTGGTGCAGAGCTAAATCTAGAAAATTGCGAGTTCAAAATTTTTGTCCTAAAAGGTACAGCTGCAGCAGCTCTAAACAAACTTTGAAAAATAAAGTCGAAGTGAAAAAACGAATGCAAATCGAACAATATGATTTAAAATAAAAAAATTTCACTCTCACATATAAATATTTTATTTAATTTTCAAAGAAGCAATATAGTTTCAAACTAAAGAGGCTTAAGCAAGGGCGTCGGGGCTATGATGGGTGTGTTCCTTGTCCTCAAATGTTCAGCCTCCTCTCACACAAGGCTCTTCTAGAGCCTTCCGGGATAAAGGGGATCGTAATTACATGTGGTGTTATTATTAAAAAAAATGAATAAACATAAAATTCAACAAAAATACTTACCATCAGGTCCCCCTGTAAATACGTAAGCTGCGCCTACTAAGGGAAAGGCAAACGGCCCGGGGACATTCCATGAATGAATATAGAGGTTTCTTCTATTCCACAAAAATTGCACATACCAAACTAGGCCTAGGATTAATAAGGTAAACAGTAGTGTCATGAAACAGAACTGGATATCCCATGTTACCATTGTGATTTAGTAGGTCTCTTGAAATGAAACAATTTTAATTGAAAATGTGAAAAAAATATCATTTTAAAAATTTTGAAAAAAATTCGATTTAAAAAAATTTAAAAAAAAAATCATTTCAAGAATTTTGAAAAAAATTCGATTTCAAAAATTATGAGGAAATTTTGAAATGAAAAATTTTGAAAAAGTTAGAATTGAAAAATTTTGATTTCAAAGATATAAAAAAAATTATAGTTTAAAAAACTAAAAAACACGCTTTAAAGGGAAACCGAACTAAAAAGTAAAAAATAATGTACATACTTATATCTATTAAGATTTAGTTCAACAGTGATAAATATTCCACTAACTCAATATAATTAAATGCTTTTTACTAAGTTTAAAAGAATAAAGTGATTGACAAAAAAATAATTTTATTGTAAAAAAGCGTTACTAAAAAAATAAAAATATTCCTACCTATATATTAATTTTAGACCAAAAAATTCTTTAGGAAGACTAATTTTTTTTGGGCAAAGTGATCTGGTGAAAGGAAAAAATATTCCTTAACGTTCACAAAATACCATCCACCAAATGTAAATTTCAAATAAATTACCTTAGAATATTCCAACACGCGTTGTAGTATCACTGACATGAAAATACAAGAATTATTGAAGAATTTTGTTTTATATTATAAGGTCGTGTGTAAAGTGTATGTAATACTCTAACCTTTCAACAGTGCATGTACTACGTTGTTTTCTTTTCAAAAAATATGTAATATGATTATTACTAAATGCACTTTAATGTTAAAGTATAATTTTTTCTTTTAGTAATTACACTGTAAATATTTCTTATTAATATTACACTAATCGCTGTCGAGTTGCAATTAAATCCACATAGGTATTTGAAAAAATAAATTCAACTGACTATAAATTTTATACGGGAAAGGAGGAATAACGAGCCATTGCTGTGGAATATCATTCAGTACTAAAATTGCCATGTGCATTTTATTTAAACCAGAAATTATATCTACATTTTCTACAAAAAACAGTTATGCTATCTGAGTTCCAGGGACACCTTTGATCCATCCCTCATCCGTAGGATAATTTGGAAACTTAACTTAATATCTTCAACGGATTCATAATCCGAAAATATTTTATATTTTCTTATCACCGTCGATAAAATTGTTTTCATGCTCATCATACCATATTGAGCACCTGAAATGAAAAATACATGCAGTGTATTCCACTTTACTATCACACCATTCGCAGCCAACGTTACCTCGTTAGCTACGCATTATCGTTATTTCATATTTTAATAAACAGAGCAGGTTTTTTTTTCTCGGCTAAAAAGTTAAAAATGGATAAATAAAAAGTAAACTCAGTTCCTCGATTCGACTCCTATCCTATTTTTGACATTAAGGATTCGATTATTTTGCTACCACTAGTTTATTATAACAGATTTAAATCTTCCTATTGTATTGCTACTTCAGGTGTTCCACAAGAGTCAAATTTAGGACCACTTCTATTTTTAATTTTATAAAACGCTTAGCTGAGGAACCAACCCGTGAAAGATGTTTTCTGCTGGTAATTTCAAAATTTATGGTAATATTCAAAATTAACCAACCGAAGTATTTGATTGGTATAGTTCAAATTGTTTCATCTGAACTTATCTGCTTTTGTCATAACCTCACCTATGCAATTTCGAGGCCCCAAGGAAAACGGTATGTACGTATTGGGCTGACGTTTCTCCACTTCCTCCGGAAGAAATCTATCTGGATCAAACCTCAACGGCTCGGGCCAGTATTTAGGATCCCTGTGAAGGTAAAGCGGGAAAATTGAAGCGACACAGCCTGCTGGTAAAATCGCTGTCCCTAAAATCATAACGTTTCGATTTGGAGAAGACGAAAATTGCATTCCTTTCCTTTTTCATATTTATACAATAAAATTAACTGAATGACAAAAATTACAAAGCACAAAGCATTAAGTTCGAGAGTTTAAAACTTTGGATTTGTTATGAACTTATACTGGGTGAATCTTTAAGTGGGGGTCAAATGTTTATGGGTTAGTAGTACTAGTCGTCAGGAATATGAATCTGAATTTTTTTTGTAAGTTGTAAAATAGTAAGTTGAGTTTTTCTTAAAAATTCGCTGTTCAAATGTAATTCCGACACCGCTGGGCCAGCTTACGTCTGGCCGGTCGACAGTGTTGCCATTTTAATTAAAGCTTAGATGATATAAAATCAATGCCATGCATGTAATCAAATAGAAAGCATTTCAGCTTCACTTAAGGTGACTTTATGCAGTCTACTTACATTTACATCTACAGATATCCAATGAAGAGAGAGAAATGAGAAAAGCAAATATGCGTTACGAAGAAGAATATCCTAACAGACCAATCCCGAATAAGAAAATGTTTACGAGATTAGTTCAACATCTCAGGGGCCATTTGCTTTAGTATTAAACTCCTCGTATCGTAAAGTTTGGCAACAACACACTGTCCAGGAATCGTGCGCTCAGTTATTAGTAATTACTCTCATTGTGGCGGGATACCCAAATTAAAATAAAAATGGTTCAAACAATATTCGTTTTTATAGCACGTTTAAAAAAAATGTAGTTTCGTGCTCCTATAGTTGAAAGGTGTCACCCCCTATAAATATGACCCCCACTTAAGGATTTACCCTGTATATTGCCAAAACGACATTTCCTTACCAAGGTCAATATCCTCACCAACAGCTCTACTGAAAACAGAAATTGGAGGGAACAGTCGGAAAGTTTCTTTTATGACTCTTTCGGTGTATTTCAAGTTGGGTAGATCCGACGCTGCCACATCACGATCTTCTCCCACTACCTGGATCACTTCCTCGTAAACTTTTTGCTTAAATGCAAGAAATTAGTTAACAAAAGCAAACGCTCAGATTAACACCAATTTTACGTTTCAAGTTCCGAAGGTGATTACGGAATACAGGTACAATTTTTTCGCCTACCTGTATATCTTGAAACATTCCCAACATTTCAAATAAGACGCTCATTGTGGCGGCGGCTGTATCACTTCCCTATTAAAAAAAAATAAATTTATATTTTTATAGGTTGTTAGAGTGCTACTTAGTAGTAGTAGATTTATATAGTACATTGTGTACCTAGTAGGAAAGCTTAACATTTAAGCCTGTAGAATTAGACGATGTGAACGGGAATCTGTAACTAATTCGTTTCAGATAGCCGTAGGTAAAAACAGGTGTATTTAGTTATAAGGAATATACCTCTGCGATTCCTCCCAAATCAAATAAACAGAACATTGTTTATAAGTCACTTGTATGTGAAAAAATCATGAAATTTGGAGTTTTCTAAAAATTGCAGTAAGACTGCAGTAGATTAATTTTTTTGAATGTTTCTGTTTACTAGGTAATTCCAAACCGGTTAATTTAAGCCCCGGTTGATTTCATTTCATTGATTATTTATTTAAATAATTGCCGAAAACCATCGAAATTTTCGAAAATTTCAAGCATTTTTTACTCTGAAAGGAAAAATGCTAGACTCTTGAAACTTTGGTGGAATATGTGTCTCATTACCCTCAACTTACAAAAAAAAAATTCGTTTCAAAATGTTTATTAGTTTTCGAGAAATTCTATTTGTTTATTAAAAACGTCCCAAATGTTTAATGAAAAATTGACCTATTAACGTTATCAAAAATAATTCAACCACAGCTCATTTTTTTTGTCAAGACGTCAATTTTACGAATCTGTTATGGGCGTATCGATTTTCAATAATTTTGACCGTCAAAATGGCGTTAACAACATTGCTACTTTTCGGAGCAGCGTTTTTTGCAAATAACTTTACAACAAATGAACGTATCTGCACAAATCTTTCATATTTGAGTTGCTGGTATTTTCCTACAAATTTATAAAAAAAAATTGTTGCTCTGGGACATGTAGGAGCCGAGATAATTTTTTAAATTGTTTAATGCGCCAAACGTTTATTTATTAATATTTATGGCCAAAATTGAAACTGGTTGTTAATAAGATCTTGAATTTTGTGAATTCATCAAGTCCTATTGAAAACGGGCCCTTTTTGAGGTCAAAATATAATTTTTAATAAGTAGTGATTTTAGAGCGTCTTCAATTTGTTTGGCTCAAGGGACAGGTGAATTTTTGATCAAACGAGTTTCAAATTGGGGTAGCGAGAAAAATTCGTCATATCTCCGTTATTTTCCGGCCAATTTCGACGTTTTTTTTTTAATTTGGGTAGCTCACGAAAATAATAACAATGGGCACATTTGCAATATCCAAATAATAAACATATAATTGTTATAAATAATTTTTTTTTTTTATTATTTTTTCTTTTTTGGGCTTATGCAACTTATAATGTGCTAATGTATTAAATATAAATTTATAAAGATTATATAATGGTAACAATGTATGCACAAACTATTTCTCCATCAAACAATATACGATGTTACAGCATTGTTACCATTATATAATCTTTATAAATTTATATTTAATACATTAGCACATTATAAGTTGCATAAGCCCAAAAAAAAAAAAAAAAAAAATGGTTTATAACAATTATATGTTTATTATTTGGATATTGCAAATATGCCCATTGTTTTATTTTCGTGAGCTACTCCAAATTGAAAAAAAAACGTCGAAATTGGCCGGAAAATAACGGAGATATGACGAATTTTTCTCGCTACCCCAATTTGAAACTCGTTTGATCAAAAATTCACCTGTCCCTTGAGCCAAACAAATTGAAGACGCTCTAAAATCACTAATTATTAAAAATTATATTTTGACCTCAAAAAGGGCCCGTTTTCAATAGGACTTGATTAATTCACAAAATTCAAGATCTTATTAACAACCAGTTTCAATTTTGGCCATAAATATTAATAAATAAACGTTTGGCGCATTAAACAATTTAAAAAATTATCTCGGCTCCTACATGTCCCAGAGCAACAATTTTTTTTTATAAATTTGTAGAAAAATACCAGCAACTCAAATATGAAAGATTTGTGCAGATACGTTCATTTGTTGTAAAGTTATTTGCAAAAAACGCTGCTCCGAAAAGTAGCAATGTTGTTAACGCCATTTTGACGGTCAAAATTATTGAAAATCGATACGCCCATAACAGATTCGTAAAATTGACGTCTTGACGAAAAAAATGAGCTGTGGTTGAATTATTTTTGATAACGTTAATAGGTTAATTTTTCATTAAACATTTGGGACGTTTTTAATAAACAAATAGAATTTCTCGAAAACTAATAAACATTTTGAAACGAAATTTTTTTTGCAAGTTGAGGGTAATGAGACACATATTCCACCAAAGTTTCAAGAGTCTAGCATTTTCCTTTCAGAGTAAAAAATGCTTGAAATTTTCGAAAATTTCGATGGTTTTCGGCAATTCTTTAAATAAATAATCAATGAAATGAAATCAACCGGGGCTTAAATTAACCGGTTTGGAATTACCTAGTAAACAGAAACATTCAAAAAAATTAATCTACTGCAGTCTTACTGCAATTTTTAAAAAACTCAAAATTTCATGATTTTTTCACATACAAGTGACTTATAAACAATGTTCTGTTTATTTGATTTGGGAGGAATCGCAGAGGTATATTCCTTATAACTAAATACACCTGTTTTTACCTACGGCTATCTGAAACGAATTAGTTACAGATTCCCGTTCACATCGTCTAATTCTACAGGCCTAATACTACTAAACAACTCATCAAGTACTTACCATCAGGTCCCCCTGTAAATAAGTAAGCTGATCCTACGAATGGTAAAGCAAAAGGGCCGGGTACATTTCATGAATAGATGTAGAGATTTCTTCTATTCCACATAAATCGCACATACCGAACCAACAGGCCTAGGACTAGGATGGTAAACACCGACATCAGTAAACAGAATTGGATATCCCATGTTACCATTGTGATTCAGTTTGTCTAATACGCACTCTTGGAATGATTTGACGAAAGTGGAACTGAAAGAAAAAACTGTACTAATGATTCTAAACTGGTTTGGTTTTTTAATACAAATTCATACACGCATGTCTTTATATTATATTTATTAAAAATTGCGTAATGTTTAAAGATATAGGAAATAAACAACAAATACAGGTTTATTTTTTTCACGCCACGCATTAATGGATACTAGTTAGGTATGTCATATTCGAACTGAGAAGAATGTAAGTACCAAAGTTTCAGAAGGAATTTATTTCTAGTCTAGTGTCAAGCAGCAAATGGGCATTTTATTTTATTTTATGATATAAATTTTTCCATATTTTGAAATTCCATTTGCATTCTTTCGCATTTTTTTATGCAATCTAATAAAATTTTTATGCTCGACTTAATTTATTATTCATGGCCATAAAGTGTTTTTTTGATGAAAGAACATTCATAAACCTCAAAAATAACTAGTGGCGATAGTTATACGCAGGCAAGTTATCTTATTTTTTAAATAATTGTTAGATTTTTTTACTCTTAATTGTTAATGCAAATTTCCTTAATAGGTAAATATATAATTATTGTAATGAAGTCCAGTGTTGTTTCACATCAGATATTCCAGTCAGAAACGTCGCGCGTCGTGTAAAACATGTTTTTTTGAACTTACCCAATTTAGATATTATCCTAATAGATAATAATTATGAATATAATCGATTATTTACACAGAACAAAATATTTTACACATTTACTTTTGTAATTATACAATAAATAATATATCATTATAAAACTTGGACTACTATTTTTCCAACATTAATTTCTTTAGTTTTCTTTTAAACTGACTATTTCTTGTTATACTTTTTATTTTTTCCGGAATCGTATTATACAGTTTAGGAGATAAATATTAATGTGATCTTTGACCAATCGTTTTTAACAATAGAGGACACACAAATTTATTTTTTTGCCGAGTATTATAACTAGGTCTAGATAAAGTTAAATTTTTTTGAGTGTTGTTTTACATTGGCTTGAAAATAAAATATTTCTCTAATATCAAAAATTATGGCTTCTATATATAAGAAGTATGTATAATTTTTTGACATCATTATTTTTAAAAAGCTTTTTTGTATATCCTCAAGAGCGGTATGAAAGCATGGTATATACACTTTTCATTTGAGTGATACTTAAAATTTTTTGCAAGCATCTAAATTTGTACAGAAATCGCAATTTTTTTTTTATGTGAATTCCATCTGAGGTTGAGGTGCTGATGGCGTCTACTTACGTAACCTATTAAGTATACCGTTTGTAACTTGCTACTTACAAACACAACTCTCTGGCTTTGTAACACTTTTTAGACGGAAACTCGGGCGCCAGTTCCTTAATTTTTAAGTGCAAGGAACAGCACTTGTTTGGTTCTCCGGGGTGAGAACGTTTAGGGGTAGCTAACAGTTGGAGATACGGTTATTTGTCCAGGATCTTAAGATAATTGTCTTGCCAACTGGACTTGGACAATTTCTCAAACGGGTAACTGAAATAACTGAAATAATAACTCGTGAATTTTACCTATGTATACCAACGTATTTATTTATTAAAACAGTAGATAATGAAGAAATCAATAAAAAGGGTATTTCAGCGACTTTGCAGTCGAGTGTGTACAAATTTGATAACGATAATAAATATGCGGGCTGGCAATCAAGAGTATATACGCGTGAATACTATTTTTTTTCTGAAGACGGTGAGTTTGGATAACCGGTGTCTGTTTTCGCGGCTGAAACTATTTCGGACGGCAAGCAAACAAAATTTCCAACAGGATATAGTATGAACGGCGGGCAGTCGGTTAGCTATAGATATTCTTGTCTACGTAGAGGGTTTTACAATACGGCGAACTACTGCCACAAACGTAGAACTATTCAACAAGGACTATTTTTCGTAAGTTAAGTTCACCGGTAGAACTTAATGCACTGAAGCCTTAAAGATTGCCCGAGCGAGCAAATCGAACCAGCCGATGCATATTTTATGAAACAAAAGACAAACGGAGGAACTACTAATTAGCTCTAGTTTGATTTAATAGTATAATACAGCGGTACTCACGAACAATAAGATCTCTGAATATCTATACTTAACTGAAGGCGGTACGGACGGATAGTAGGGGACCACGGTGTATTCTTACCAATATTAGTATCTAAATAAATAAATAAATAAAATATACTTTATTTAACCTGGTGGGATGTCAACTTATTGAGCTGTAATAAATGCCAACCAGGGGCTAATACATTAATTGTTACCAAATACTTTAAAATATGTATGAGTTTGAGGAATAAAACAAATAGAAACCAACCGAATATTTATTTCCACCAACCACAATAAAATTCCAATACCAAAATAATTATACTATCTGACTTCTAAAAACGCCTTTGATCCATCTATCAACCGTAAAACAATGTGCAAGTCTAATCTAATCTCTTCAACCGTTTTATACTCTGTAAATATCTTATACTTCCTTAACACCGTCGCTAGCATTGTTTTGATGTTCATCATAGCATATTTGGCACCTAAAATAGGTAGATTGAGTTATAAGGTCTTAACGGTCTGGTACAATCTGTGCATGGGCAACTGTAGAGGATTTCATGTAAAAATACATGGCCAAACCTCACCTATGCAATTTCGAGCACCTAGAGAAAACGGGAAGTATGCACCAGGATGACGTTTCGCTACTTCTTCCGGCAGGAATCTGTCTGGATCAAACCTTAACGGATCAGGCCAATACTTAGCATCTCTGTGAACCTGAATTGGAATAAAGAAGGTGGAGGCGCCTGCTGGCAGGATCGTCTCCCCTAAAAATATGTTATGTTCTTGTAATGTAATTGAGATTAAGTTTCTTTGTGCGAGTCAAAGTCCACGATCATAATAATTTGTTGAGTTACAAATATGATAAGGAGTATTATTGAAGAACTACTGTTTTCTTGTACACTAGCTTATCTTTTAACCAACGTACCGGATAATATTAAACAATTCGAAACGTAAATTAGACGCTTCTTTCGAGATTGTTTGTTATATCAGAGAGCATACTAAAACTAAGAATTTGAATAAATTAAGGTGTAAACGTTTACATTAAGAATTGAGTCATTTTTGTAATTCAACATTGTTTTTACTGGACACACAGTTTGTGATTATGCAAGAATTGCAAAATATTTTATCCGATTCAACTCGTCATCAACTCTACTCACACTTTTTATAGGAAATGTTAAACTGATATTTTCCGGCTTACCAAGATCAACATCCTCGCCAAGAGATCGTAGGAAAAGGGGAACAGTAGGGAACAATCGTAGAGTTTCTTTTATGACCATTTCGGTGTATTTTAAATTTGGCAGATCCGATGCTGTTACATCACGGTCTTCTCCCAGTATTTCGATTACTTCTTCGTAAACTTTTTGCTAAAGAGTAGGAAACTAGTTAGCAACAACCATTTGACTAGTAATGTTGTTCGAGAAGGCGACTCGCCGTATTTAGCATATATGCAAGATCGAAAAAATTTTACCTGAACATTATACCTGGATTTCTACTTACTTGCACGTTTTGATACATTCCCAACATTTCAAATATGAAGCACATTGTGGAGGCGGATGTTTCACTTCCCTGTTTCAAAAAATACATCGGTTACATTAGGGCTTTATTATTTATATAAGTACCGTACTTAAATATTTATCTATGGTCTCGTACCTTTACGGCAGAAGAGGGTTATCTAATTCGTATACTATAAATCTCCTGATTTGACACCTCGCATCTTCCTCAATGGAATTATCGAATCATTGTTGTTTATAATAAAGAACTAAATTATTTGAGTGACCACAGTAGTTTGGCAGAGCTACTGAGGACTCCCAGGGTCAGTTTGCCGCTATATTTAAACGTATAACCCTCTTCTGCGCAAGGTCTCTTCGTCTTCGAATAAAGGGGGTGGTATCATTTCGAAAACTTACAGCAATCGCAAATACTTCAATCTCATCTCTGATTTCGTCTTCTGTAAAATTGGAACATTCCAGGATCATATCCAGAAGTGCCAGATTCTTCTTTTTGGTGTCTAGAACATTATTTATAAAAGCATTTCTTACACAGAGCAACTTAACGTTCTTACCTTCTTCTATTTGTGCTGTTAGTAATGCGTTTGCTTCTTTTTTTAGTCCGAATTCTTCTATTCTTTTACGAATGACCTACGTTTAAAGATAGTTTAAATTTAATAAAAATCTAATGTAGAAATGTAATAATAATGATAGAGGCGACGATGGTCGAGGGTTTACATTCGTCAATGGCAGGGTCTGCGATCATCAGAGATGGAGGTTAGTTAGGTCTATAGTAGAAAAAGGCGTTGAGAAGTTAAGAGAAGCAGCGATACAAAAATGATAATTGCGATCTCTGTTTCTACATGTAAACGAAATAGTTTTAGAACTTACTGGTATTTCAACGTCACGACAAATCTTTAGATGTTTATCTGCCTCCCGTTTCAATGGGTGGAATTTCCATATAAAATTCGGGTGCAGCCATATCGTAAACATTCTTACTATTGTTATTTCCATTATTCTGAAATATAAAACATACCTATTTAAGCATAATCGCAAAATAAACATTTCAGGGATATCCCTGTCACAACAAAAAGAAATCGTTTGTCTTTATAATGATGATATCCAACGTTATGTTAGTCTAATATCGCAGTAGGATTCATAATAATGAATAATAATAAATAATAATTACAAGAAATTTAAAATCCAAAGAATCACAAGAAATTTTTCCAAGAATTTTCAAAAAATTCAAAAATCTAAAAGAAATTTCAATGGTTTTCAATAATTTCCAGGAAACTACAATGATTTCCAAGACATTCAAAGAACTGCAAGAAACTTCAACTAATCTTAAAGATTTCCAAGAATTTTCAGTGATATCCAATAAATTCAAGAGGATTAAAATGATTTCCAAGAAATTTAATTATTTAAAAAGGTTTTCAATTACTTTGATTTCAGGGAATTGTAATGATTTCCAAGAAATTTAAAATAATTACAAGAATTTACAAAGATTTCCAGGAACATCAAAACAACTACAAAAAATTCCAATTAAGTTCAAAGAATTTCAGAAAAATCCAATTATTTTTTTAAGAAATTCAAAAATATTACAAGAAAATATTGATATTTAAAATTATTTTTTTTGCAAAAGAATACTTTTATTAAATGTATTTTATTTTTAGGTTGTTTTAAATCAAATCAGCCTTGCCTCTTACAGTCTCCCCACCCCTACTATACACCAAAATAGTGATGTAATAGGTATCTCCTTTATAAAACGCCATTCTTAATTACACGTACCTTTCAACGCTGGTCGCAAACGGATTATCCGTGGTTTGGACATTGAACTTAATTCCCATTGCGTTTTCTACAACATTAAAAAGTAACGTATAAATTACTCTTGCTTCATCTCAGTAAATAAGTATTTACTTACCCCAAATCATGTCCAATGTGCATCTAGAAAGAATAAAAAATAAATCAAACTCATTCTTCAACAACTGTTTGGTGAGTATATTACTTTGTGCGGCGAATACTTCAACAAACGAGTTCAAAATCTGTTGGCTAAATGATGGATTTAGAATTTTACGGTGTTTTTTCCATTTCTCAGCTGAAAAAAAAATATAAATTAAACTATTCGTATATAATTTGGAAACAGAACAGTCAAAGGTTAAACTCAAAATTTGCCTTTCGTGTAAAAGACTTACCCGGGGCAGTTAGTAATCCCGTACCAACAAGCGATGTCATGGGGTCATAAATAAAATTTTTGTCTATACAATTTGGATGCATTAAAATTGTCCGTATATACTCTGGTTCTCCTACTACATACACTAAGTGCGGTCCTAACCACATTTTCATTAAACTGGAATACTTTCTCTGCCATTTCATTATGCTCTTCATGATTTCTGTAAAAAACATTGAATTATATGGGGTTTCTTTGACATTGACGACAGGTGTCGTAGATAATTTTCTTTTGGGTCCTATAAATCTGCCTGGAAATTTGACTGGTCATTCATTTTTGCTATTTCCTCAAAACACTGTCCGATTTACCAGTGATTTGCTTCTACATGTAAGACAAAATATTTGGTTTCAACTAGACTAGACGGTGCTTCTCCGCATTTTGAAAGAAATGTTAGGAATTATTTACATCAAATCGCTGGATTGGTCGGGTTCGAGATGCTTCTGTTCAATGGCCACCCCGTTCCCCTGACCTTACTCCCATGCATGGACTATTCAGTTTGGGGATTTATGAAAGTTTTTGTATATTCTGCTTTTGAGTGAGAATCGTTTAAGAGAAAGTATCCTTCAAGCTGGAGAGCAGTTCAGGTTGAACTCAAATATTTTTGGAAAGTCTAAGATTTTTTTAATAAAGAAAGCTCGCATGTGTTTATGGAGGTCATATCGATACATTTTTTTAGACTGGCTATTTCTTTTATTTCTACTGTTTCTCTGTTCCTAATGAAACTAAGGTGCATTAAATATTGTTATCTTGTTATAATTTATAAATAAAATAATAGATTGTTGAATCCATTGAGCCTACTAATTTTTTGTCTGTGCGCCAGTGACTTTAGAAATAATTAATTTTGGCTTGTCCTTTATTATTGCCATTTATGAAAATTTAGAGTTTACTTAAGCCGCGTAGGCACCAATCAAGGACCAATATTTTTCAACTTATCTCTAATACGAAGCATTTTATCGAAATTTGTTAAGAGATAAAAAATAGTCCAAAATGAATGATTATCTCAAAAACGATAGTTTAAAAGTCATTGACGCAGGCACTAAAAAGCGGGAGGGGGGACAATGGGTACTTGACTCCCTCTATTTTGAATATTTCACAACTATTTTTCGTTTTTTGTCTTTCAAAACATGTGACCCTTTACGTTGAAACACCGTACCAAGTTTTAAATAAATATCTTCTGAAATACTCGAGTTATTAAAAAAAATCATTTTTAAACTTCAAACTTTGACACCCTGTATATCGAACATGGGGTCTAAAATGAAAAATGGCATTTATTATTTTTGCTCAAAGAATCCATGGTTACTGGATTGGCCTCCTTTTTCCGGACACCCTGTACATTAATCAATAATATATACCAATTATTTTATGTAAACTAGCTTGGTGAAGGTCGCATATGAGTCAAGAGCAAAATTCATTTACATTAAATTCTAATTAATTATAAATTGTTGATGCACCTGATACTTAATTGTACTGTATTGTCGAAACATGCACTTTTTAAAGAAAATATCGACCTATTCCAGGATTGTTCTCGAAAATGGAACAATTTTTAATTGAATTTATTCCATACTTTATGTTGCGGAATGGAGGGGACCGTAATTTCGTACGAATAATTTATTAATTGTCCCTGATTTTTGGTCTGTGGCTTTTCGCAAGATTTTGTATAATTACGAACGTAACAAATCTACCCATCTACCAAAAATTTTTTTTTAACTCAAGAAAGCGTGAAACGTGATTACCTAATATTTTATATTTTCCCATCACCGTTACCTTACATTCTTCCCCAGGCATTAAGTACTTACCAGTAGGGCCCCCCAGAAGCAAGTAGCCAGCACCTAGTAACGGAAAGGCAAAGGGCCCGGGCACGTTCCATGAATGGATGTACAAATTTCTTCTCTTCCACAAAAACCGCACGTACCAAACCAGGCCTAGGGCTAGGATGGTATACACTAACGTCAGTAGACGGGGCTGGATATCCCATGTCACCATTGTTTCAGTTCTAAACTATTAGAAATCTGCAAACGTAGTAGACTAAGGAGTTGCAATACGTGCATCATATTATTCGCGTTATCAGAAATGCAAGGCTGGTATACCGGGTGGCCACGAGAACCGGCCCAGGCTAATAGCTCCTTTGTGTGTGAACCAATTATTTTGGATTTAGGAACATATTTTCCAATTTGGTGACGGTATACAGTCAAAATGGCCAACTTACGGTTTGGATGGAAGTAACATCAAATTTGATTTTTTAAATAGAACAACCTGTATGTTTTATTATTTTTGGAATCTACGGAGCGAATTTTATCTGACCACGTTACTTGCAAAATTTTAATTTTTTTCAAAAATAATTTAAAAATTTTTTATTTGTTAATTAATATATAATATTGTAGATTTTTACTTAATGCCAGCGTTCAATATTAGGTTCAGATATAACATTAATGTGTTCTCATTTGCAACCCAAACATGATAGTAATGCGATAAATACTTATAAACAGCCTATTATAATGTTATTTTATTTATCACCAGCAGAGGATATATTAAAAATTGTTTTTGGTTAGTCTCATTGTCATTGCTATGACCGTCTATGTGTACAGGGTGAGTCAACGGTGCTCAACAAAAAAAATCTGTCTGTCTATAATGATGATATACGACGTTATGTTGGTCTAATATCGCAGTAGGATTCATAATAATGAATAATAATAAATAATAATAATTACAGAAATTCAAAATCTAAGGAAATTTTTCCAAGAATTTCCAAAAAATTCAACAATCTATAAGTAATTCCAATGGTTTTCAATAAGTTTCAATAGTTTCCAGGAAACTACAATGATTTCCAAGACAATCAAAGAACTGCAAGAAACTTCAACTAATCTTTAAGGTTTCCAAGAAGTTTCAATGATATCCAAGAAATTCAAGAGAATTAAAATGATTTCCAAGAAATTTAGTTAATTACTTTGATTTCAGGGAATTGTAATTATTTTCAATAATTTTAAAATAATTACAAGGATTTCCAAAGATTTCCAACAAATTTTAATGATTTCTAAGAATATCAAATGAACTACTAGAAATTTCCAATGATTTCAAAAAAATTCTAAATAATTACAAGAAATTCCAATTAACTCCAAAGATTTTTAAAAAATTCCAAATGACTTCCAATTAATTACAATAACTTCCAAAGAATATCAAAATAATTACAAGAAATTAGAATTAATTACAATGATGACCAAGAAATTCAAGAATTTTCCAAAAAATTTCAATGATTTCCAAGTATGTACATTAAAAGAACAACAAAAAATTCCAATTAACTTTAAAGAATTTCAGAAAATTCCAATTATTTTTTTAAGAAATTTAAAAATATTACAAGAATTACAACTTTTAAATGTTAGTCAAATCAGTTGCCTAGAATATTCAAAAATTGATTAAGGTCATTTTTATCATTCAGCATTCATTTCGGCAAAGATAGTTTTCTTTGATTAAATACAAGCTGTAAAACACTGGATTTAATTTAAGGTTTATGTGATTAACGGTACGAATACATCTTGTATGAACATTGCTACAACGGTATTTCCTTACCGAGGTCAGTATCCTCACCAAGCATCCGAAAGAAAACAGGAATAGTAGGGAACAAACGTAAAGTTTCCTTTATGACTCTTTCTGCGTATTTCAAATTGGGTAGATCTGACGGTGCTACATCACGATCTTCTCCCACTACTTCCATCACTTCTTCGTAAACTTTTTGCTTAAATATAAGAAACCAGTTAATAACTGTAAACACTCAGACTTACACAAATGAAATTTAATCATACTATACGCAATTTCTCTCCTCCAATCCAGTTCTATAGGATTTAAACAATTTTTTATTGTTAATCTACAATCATACGTCGCTATGATTTTTTACTACAAATTAAATAGAAAGTGATATTTACAAATATACACGGTGAATTTGAAATACACTGAATAATTTTAATCCGCTAAGCTCTATGGTCCGTAAAAATTTTTAAAAATAGTCATTTGCAAAAATAAATGAAATACAGTCAAGAAAATAATTTTTGAATATTTATTAAATATTCACGACGCTCCTGCCTCAGCAGAACAGCTGATGTGTGTAGCGACATAAATGCCTGTACCCCCACTCTTCTTAGCTATCGTGTTGTTGTGTTAGCGTAGTTCAGCCTGTGCATCCATGATGTCAAGTGTGAATTTTTCCTAGTGTTTTAGATTTCAGTTTTAGGTTTACTTGGTAAACACTGCGAATACTGTGTGGAGGTATTTGTTCGTAACCAAGTCAATGTCAAGTTCACCGGTCAGTGTATCACCAGTGGGACGAGTTTAGGGTTTTTTTGTTGAAACTTTAACTATGGAATTTTGAAATTAAAACACTGCGAATTCATTAATTATGCTATAAGAAATTACAGATTAAAAATATTCAGTGTATTTTCAATTCATAATTACAAACTTAAATATTAATCCGAAAGTTTCCATACACATTGTTATAATTTACCTGTATATCTTGAAACATTCCCAATATCTCAAAAACGAAGCACATTGTGGCTGCAGTTGTATCGCTACCCTATTTAAAAAAAATACTTCAATAACATAAAGATCATTTATATTTATATAGGGTGTTACAAAAATAAGTATCATTATATAAATGGGTGCGTGTGAAACAGTTAGTCTTACCGCAATTACAAATACTTCAGTATCTTGTATGATATCGTCTTCTGTAAAATCTAAACGTCCCAGGATCATATCGAAAATTCTCCTTCTTTTAGTGCCTAGAATATTAGTAATCAAAACATTTTTTATACGGAGCGAGTTACTTACCTTCTTCTATTTCAGTTAATTGTAATGAAGCTGTTGCTTCCCCTCTTAGTCTGAATTCTTTAATTTTTCTCTGAATTACCTGCGTTAGAAAAAAATTTTAGTTGAAAACAAATTGGCTGCAGATACACAGTAGATCATTATAACTAGACAAATGATTTGTTAAAGACAAGTAGATAAATAATAATGATTAAAAAACCCTGAAGAGGAACAAACAAAAAACTAAAATAAGCCAACACCAAGAGTTTCTGGTCATCTTGCAGCGGATTCCATTTCTGCTAGCACTGGAAAAGTTGGAGACTTTTGTAGTGAACAGTGGATGTTTGTGGTTTGTGTCCGCAAGAAAGTAGTTATGTTTAAAGTCGCAAAAACAGAGAGTTAGTAGTGTGCAGCTATACAAAAATCTATTTTTGTATAAATCAATATGCAAGCATAAAAGTCTTAAAACTTACTGGTACTAAAACCCCCCGAAACATGTTGGCATGTTTTTCTAACTCTCGACTCATTGGAAATAGTTTCCATGCAAACTCCATGTATTGCCATATTGTAAACATTTTTATTACCACTATTTCCAGTACTCTGAAATATAAACTATAATTAATTACATGTTATGGAAAGAACTGCTGCCTTAAAAAATATAAACTTCGCGTAAGCAGGATGTAAAAGTTTGTTGAAGTTTAAAAATATCGGATATCGTTTTCCGTAGTAACTTGCAAAATAAGTAATAGGATAAATTACTTTACACCTCGCCAGGTACTATTATTATACAAACATTTGTAATATTGCCGGGAATCTGCATACACAATTGTATTCATAATGTTGAGTCAAACCCTAAGAATTACTAATTATATCGTTACAAATTCAATTAGCTCTTTGAAAAATGTCACGATTCGTTCTGAAATCCATAATTCTGTTTACTTTGTGCAATAAGACACATTATGCGTTACTTTGTATTCCTCGTCTCCTTTCCCTCCAAGTCTTTAAAGTCAGGTTAAACAAGTACCTCCTCCAATCTTCTCGTATCTGTCTGTCTCTCGTTACATACCGCATACCACACATTAAAGATATAGTTAATTATACATACCTACTGAAACTTGCTGCAAAAACATTATCTGTAGTTTGGATATTCAATTTTGCTCCTAATGTATTTTCTAAAATATTAAATGTGAACAGGCACGTTACACTTGCCGAATTACAAGCGAGTACTTACGAAAAATTATGTCCAAGGTACACTTAAATACATCCGTATATAGATCAAAGTGTTTCTTTCCAACGTTCTTCAATAGCTGTTGTGTAAGAACATTACTTTGTTCGGCAAATACTTTAACAAACGAGTCCAAAATGTTTTGGTTGAACGATGGATTTAAAAGTTTGCGGTGCTTTTTCCATTTTGCAACTGGAAAAGAGACAAGAAAAAAAGAGATTGACATCATCAGCTAAATTTCGGTATTGTATATGCATATGCCTGTATACAGGGTGAGCCAACGATGCGAAAAAGTTGAATATTTCTTTTATTGTCGATAATACAAACATAAGCTTTATAAGAAAGTTGTAGGAAACCAAAATGGCTACATTTTAAAATAAGTTTGAAATATGCGGGGTGATTCGTAAAAGCGGGGCGCTATAGATGTCAATTTTTTTAAATGGAACACCGTATAAATTTTAGAAAATGTGAATTCTTTATGAAATTCTCTATATTATTGTATCAGGATACCGCAGTCTAAAATATATAGGGTGTTCCATTTAAAAAAATTGACATCTATAGCGCCCCGCTTTCACGAATCACCCCGCATATTTCAAACTAATTTTAAAATGTATCCTACAGCTTCCTTATAAAACTTATGTTTGTGTTATCGACAATAAAGGAAGTATTGGACTTTTTTCTACGAACTGTATGAAATATATAAACCCAGAAATTTAACAGTTTTTTCTTGTCTAATTTTTCCATTCTCTGTCTTTATCAGAAAACTCTCCTCCCAGAGAAGTAAAACTAAAATATTTCTATCTAAACGTTAACATGCATCCATATTACTTACTTGGAGCAGTTAATATTCCTGGACCAACAAAGGACGTTATAGTTTTATAAAAAAAGTTCTTCTCCAGGCATTTTGAATTAGTTAAAATCATCCGTATATGCTCTGGCTCTCCGACTATGTATACCAGCATCGGTCCAAACCATAATTTACATAAACCTGGGAACTTTTTTTGCAATTTCATAAAGCAATTGAAATTATCTGAAAAAATGCAACATTGAATCATGTGAGCTTTTTGGCATTGGCAATATTTAATAGGAATGTGTTAAATCTATTGTCACCTTGTCTTAAAACTTATTTTTGGTTAGGTGGAACGACAGACAGTTATCTGATCTACTTCAAATTGCTGAACTGAATATCGCCCAATTTAATTCATTGCTTTAAATCACACTCTTTCTTATTCACTATCAAACACCTTTATTTTCCACCAACCTATAACCACTACCCACAAACGGCAGGGTTAGTACTGTTGACACCAATTGACTGTATTCTGCAACTACCTATTGATTTGACTTTTTCCAGTCCGATATAGTCTTCAATGCCAATGCCAGTGCCAATTATTTTCAGGACAGTTGTCTTGACTGAGTGGTCCGGGCGCTCCAGATTTTTGTATTTATTTTATTATCTACAGTTTTGACTAAATTTTTTAAATTACGTAAATTTCACCGTCTATGCCTTTTGCATTTTCCGAGGGGTAAACCGCTGAAAAAAATTTGTACACCACAATTCCTTTTAGTCCAAAAATTCCCGCAATTCCTTGTAAATTCCCACAATTCCTCGGAAATTCCTCGGCAATTCCCGCAATTCCTTGTAAATTCCCGCAATTCCCTTTAAATTTCCGCAAGTCCTTGGAAATTCCCACAATTTCTCACCAATTCCCGCAATTCCCTGTAAATTCCTGCAATTCCTTGCAAATTCCTGCAATTCCCCATATGAATTGAGCAAGGTTATTGGCGAGGTTATTGGTTATATTTTGACACTTTTTATGTCGTTTATTTTATAAAATACTAACATTTTAAAAAGTTGTACCTACCTAGCATTTTGCGAGGTATTTTGGATACGCCGTCAAAATTTGAATTTGATAAAACAATTAAGCGAAGTATATCGAAGTTACACATGTGTTTTCTAAACGGAGCACCCTCGGTAATATCAACGTTTAATAACTAAATTATTAAGGCTGTGTCAACGATTCAGTTAACCAGTCACTGTGACTCAGTAATAGTTGGAGGGAACGACCGATATTCGATAAAGTCAACCAGCCGCTATCACAACATCTGATCCAGCTCGTGGCCGTTGAATTCAACGCAGGTCGTGGCAAGCTTTTAATATATCGATATCTGGATATCGATAGATTAACGGTAGCCGTCGACAATGAATGCTTCCTCGTATACAGGTTTCGCAACTTCCTGAACTAAAGATATAAGACACTATATAGACACTATGCACTATACACAATTCACTTAAGACTCCTGCCCAGACAGGATTCGTTCACTCCTCTTTGGCTTCAGCCGAAGGGTCTCCGTCGCACAATGCGAGGGTCGTAAGCTAGGGGGTCAACACAAATGCTTAATTACAACTAGAATGCAATAAAAGACAAAATAAATATATATAGATATATTGTATAATAATCAATCTACACAAGAGCTTCACCAAACAAGGTCTGCCACCATAGCCACGATACCCCCACAAGGGTCAGCGACCGCGACGGCCGCGCTTAAAGAAGAGGGATCGATTGCCGAAAGAGAATTATATTACATGGATATGAATTGGCAATTTAGTGAGTGGGGTTTAATTTATGCTTGAAATCGCTACTAGAATTTATTGTAATATTCTCCAAAATGATATACACCGTTAGACGTCCGTGGATCTTTCAGAAAAGGGGAAATTCTTCGAATGTGATTTCACGAGGCGGTCACTTGGTAATAATGGGGGAATGCCCCGGTACCCTTTCGCACCGCACTGAGGCTTGTCTCAGCGTAAATTAAGCAAAAAATCGCCATATCACTTATCACATTGGGAGGTCTCCCCCTATATATATGGAAAGGATCCGGTACCACTTCATGTCGCCACGTGGCATCGCAACATTCCGCTATTTCACATTTTAATACAGTTCCTAAAATTTCAAAATGGTGCTAGCAGACACGATCCCGGTAGAGACGATGACCAATGAGAAGGCGAGGCCCGCTCAACCCTGCATGTAAGCCTTTGGTCACGGACTCACGAGGAATTCCAGAACGCGAGGGTAGAGTGAACCTATTCTTCCGTAGACCAACGCAACCACGAAGGTGGATCAGTCTATGGTGAGATCTGATCAAGAGCCAATTGATCTACGGTAGATTCACTCTCGCGCCTATGTTTTCTTCCCTCATGATCTGTTAGACCGGCTTGTTGAAGATGATTACCTGCGCTGTAATCATCTTATAATTAAAACCCCAGTCCGTCCATAGAGGATTCGGCACTGGCATAGGATAATGTATATCCTTGGTCGTCTCTACATGCTGCATCGTGCTTGGATGCGTTCGTTCAAGAGTGGATAATGGCCTAAAAGGATAAATGGAATTTTGGAAACTGTACTGAAAATCGAAAAATCCTGATATGCACGAAATCATGCATATCAGGCAAAAAGATGGAATTTTTGGGGTTTAGGAATTGTAGTGAAAATTGAGATATTTTTGGTAAGAAATGGTGCATATGGAACCTGATGTTCCATTTACACCATACAAGCCTGATGCTTGTTGCTTATGTCTAAAAGGGATCTTTTTGCTTAATACTACTTATACTGCTTCAACTGCGTTCGTTAACAGTAACACCCCTCGGAACACCCTGTATATTATTACATACCTAGGGAGGGATTTTTCTGATTTCAGTAATATAAAGTGGCTACTTTATTTTTAATACTTTCTGAGATATTTCAGTCATAAAAATGAGTACCTATACGAGGCGAAGAACATTCGCAAAATTAAGAAAGTTAGCCGTGACGATTATAAAATAGCCAAACTATACAGGGTGTGTCACGAAGACCTTCTATTAGCCGTTTCCTAGAGAACTATGCATACTGGAATTCTGGACATTTGTATACGAGGGTTACGTACAATGTTCTATCGATTAAAAAAGGTGTATCAAATAACTTTATTAAACATAGGGTGTTCTATTTAAAATAAGCGAGTTATTGGGCTATGAATTGGTCAGTCTTTTTTCGACGCCCTGTATAATTTTCAACAAAATTCACATATTAGAGATATTTAAATACATTTTAGTATTATTCATCTAAAATTTAAGCCCTCCAGATTAAGAATTAAAGGAGATAGAATTGATTAAGTTTAGGTACGCAAAATTCTTGAAAAATCAAAATATCTAGAAAAGTATTAAGTTTAAGGGTAGGGTATATGCTTATATGACTAATCTAAATTTCGATGTAGAATATAAAAATTAAATAAAAGAAGTCCCATCTCAACGAATTAATATTGTCAATATTTTTAATCGATAGAACATTGTGCTTAACCCACCTATACAAATTTTCATAATTCCAGCATGTGTACTTAGTTCTTTAGAAACGGTTAATAGAAGGTCTTCGTGACACACCCTGTATATTGCTGAAACCAGAAGGAAGTCTACTTAGATACGTAATAATATAGGGGTGTTCCAATAAAAAAAAAAACCAAATGTTTACCCCATAACTTTTGTAGGTACCTATATGACGTTGACGAGGACGTTGAATTATTTTATCAAATCCATTTTGCCGGCATATCCAAAATACTACTAAGTTTTACACCTAAAAAAATTTTTGTCCAAAAATAAACGGGATAAAGCGAATCGAAAGATAACCAATAACCCTGTACATAGCGGTTTACAATTACCCAAAATGAAATTCGCGAACGCGTAGTGCATTCATCCTGTAAAAAATAAAGGTTGGCTTTGATTTTATGCGATGTTTTACTCTATAGTGTTATCCAAGACAAGTGAAATAGCTGTAGCACACAGAAACTATGATTTTGATTGGATCAAAATACATAGTCTTAATTTTGAAATTATCCAATCAGAACCTTCCTCGGAACCTTAAGACGCCTTTAGACGCTCATGCAATTTGCGCCATTTGGCTTGCGCATGCACATTTGCGCAAATGAACTGGGCCGTTGTAACTCGGTTTAGACGCTCATGCAATTTACGCAACTGATTTGTGCTTGCAAATTTATGCATGTGAACGTCGTTGTATTATATTTAACCCTTGCACAGTTAGCATATCAAGAGTGTTGATTTTTTACATAAACAATAAAAAATATTGAAGAGGAATTTACTTTTTGCTACGGCTGTGGTTTGTGTTATTAAAAAAATTTAAATTGAAGGAGAAAAAAAAAAGATGGGTAAACCTGGGTTGAAAGGATATGGTTTCTCACATCAATTTAATAGCAGAATTACGCAATTAGGCACTCGGAAATAACAACAAATTACGTTGAACAAATTCATTTCTCTCGTAAGCACGTGCGTCACCACGTACGTCACCACGTACGTCACCAATGCGCAAACATGTTTACACGCTCATGCAAATACGCCAACCTTATGCAAATTATCTGACAGAATAATTTTGCTGAAGTCAAACTTTTTGGCTTGCGTAAGCGTCATGCTTCTGTTTACATGCAACAATTTACTTGTGCAAAAGTAGCTTGCACAAGCCAATTAGCGCAAATGACGTAATATTAGAAAGGACTATATAATGCTTGACAACTGATTGACAACATCAAATATTATAAGGTTAGGTATTCTGTTATTTGTGTGTCAATTTCAAATTGTTGTGTTGTGGCACTTTGTTAAATGCGTCAATTGTCTATCAATTAATAAATATAAAATGTTTGCAACTAGGTATTAATATACTAATTATTATTTTAATTTAATTGACTTTATGTGACACTACTGAGACTATTCTACTACCTATAATAAAATGACAACGTTATGTCTTGCTGACATGACTGCCGGCGTACCTAATCTTAAAAAATAAAAATTCATCAATTTAGCCGAGCATACTTAGTGCCCTTTTGTTTCTTTAACAAGTTATAGGCAGTCAGAGGTAATTTTTGTATTTCGGTTTTTTGTTATAACTCGTCATTATTTAGCTAACTTGATCCAAACCCGCTAAAAAAAGACGTGTTATTAGTTACTGAATAACGTAAAGGGCGCTGGGAACGCTTAATTTTTTCATTTGTTTTGGGCGTTATTTTTTGTGGATAAAACTTTTTAAAGGGGACATATACTTTTCCTCGTATTTTTTCGAGTATTTTTCTAATGCAACATTAAATTCCGAGGCATTTTCCATCTATAAAATTTCTCGACGGGTTTTTGAGTTGCCTACCTGATCATTAAATAACGATTTATTTTTAATTTAGAAGGTATGCAATATACGTATCAATGAAATTTTATTTTCATACCTTGCTGAGATATCACTTGAATTGCACAATATACAATTGTAAGTAATACATTAAGAACTTACATATAAGGCTTCCTGTAAATAAGTATGCTGCGCCTATTAACGGAAAGGCAAAAGGACCGGGTACATTCCATGAATAAATGTAGAGGTTTCTTCTATTCCACAAAAATTGCACATACCAAATTAGCCCTAGGACTAAGAAGGTAAACACTAGCACTAGAGAACCGAACTGAATATCCCATGTTACCATTGTGATTCAGTTTGTCTAATGGAATGGTTTGAGGAAAACCGAAAAATATAAACTACCTACCAGTTTAGAACAGGTTTGTTTTTTTGATGTATTGTTTTCCGTGCATATGATTATTAAAATTTATTGCAAATTTTTTTCGTTGACCTTGATGTAACATTAGTGCAGAAACTTGTAACTAATTTCGTTTTTTACGTTTATATTTAGGTTGTGTACGTAACATAATAAGAAAGTTAAAGAAATTAAACAAATCGAAAAGTGAGAGCAAATGAACTTTTTTTTAATCACAACCCTCTATTTTGCAGCAGAATTCGATAGGGAGTACCAGTTTAACCATTAATTATTTCCGTCACAAAACAGATGTTTACTAGTTTCACTACAATTTATTCCCGAAATGGTAAAATTGATGATATTTCTATACAATAGTGCGTCGGACTTGATTAACCTATACCCGGAAATTATTTTCGAATATACAGGGCGAGCCGAGACAAGGATCAAGTACATTTTTTTAAACGGAATTAAATAATTTAAATTTTCTGTATTGCAAAGCCGATATTGTTCATGTAATAAGATTTATGGTTAATAAATTTATTCTAATCTATATTATTATTGACTTATCTCCCAACCAGTTCAAGTAATAAATTTTGTTGCTGAAATAATGCCACCTGCAGATGCATATTGAAAAAATCGCTTCACCACAATTATGAGATTATAAGACACATTAATGTTTTTCAATCATTCTCACTTCCTAAAAATGATTTTTCAATTTAGAACTTTTTGAATTGAATTTTCTCAATTTTTTTCAAAAGGACCACTCTGTATATTTTTCGACGAAATTAAATGAAAAACGAATGGCTAATTGTAACAATTTTCGATTTATTGAGCACGAATAAGTACGAAATTCAAGAATAAACTTGAAAATAGAGGTTTCTTTAAATTTCAAATGTTTAATAATAATATAGGAGTGAAAGGAGTCTAGCAAGAGGCTTAAAAAAATTTACCGACATACATGGCATTTCATTTAAAAAAAGGTAACTACTTGATCCTTCGCTCACCCTGTACACAAAATAATTTCCGGTTATAGAGTTTTTTTATCTAGTTTACTTGGTTTTTCTTAATTTCTAGCTATCATAGAGCTCGAACTATCGATGTCTGACGCACTATTGCCTCACCCTGTATACCGGTTTCATCAAGATCCGATGAATATTTCGATTGTCTACACGTATCGTGTTTAAAACAAGTTTAGACTAAAAAAAAACTGCATTTGAATTCATTTTTCATTATCCACGTGCATGGAAATTTGTTTGAAATATGTATAAACCTAAAAAATAACTAGTGAAGATAGTTTATACGCAGATGAATTAATTAATTTTAATTTTTAATTACCACCTGCGACCTGAAAATATTTTTTATGTAAATGGCTACTTCACCTCCTCTACATCATTCGACAGCCACGCCACGTCTCTGACAGGATACTACATCTAATTTATTTTCCTGAACAAGGTTCACAAAATCATTACACCCAGAAAGCAGCGAACGAACATTAATATGAGCAATTTTCATAATATTAAATTAAATATGTCAAATTGAGGAAAGAGAACTCGGTAAAAGCATGATATTATAATCAAAATAAATAATTGTATAATCCCAAACAATTCACCAATATATCGAAGCAAGGAGAAAATTTTATTCAATTGCACTTATCTTATCGTCCAATTTCAACACTACATCTAGGTAAAGGTCTAGATAAAAGGATGGAAAAATATGCTTATAAAAACTACTATAATAACATAAGTTACGTTTTGTCTTTACAAGTTAGGACTAGGCTGTTTCAAAATTTTAATCAGTGTACATTTTATTTAAACAAAAATTGATACAACTTCTACAGGAAAAGTTATACTATCTGAGTTCCAGAGATACCTTTGATTCTCCTGCCGGTTTTAGGATAACGTGATAATCTAATTTAATTTCGTCAATGGTTTTATAGTCCGAAAATATTTTATATTTTCTTATCACTGTCGCTAAAATAGTTATCGAGCTCATCATACCATATCGCCAACCTGAAATAAAAAATATACGCAGTAAGTTCCACTTAAGATCACACTATCCATGGTATTATCCCATCAATGTTTTAATTTAGAAAATACAATTTTTTCTCAGTTAAAAACTTGCACTATTTGCAAGCAAACGCAATACCTCGATCTACTCAAATTTTTGGAATGTTAGTACCTAACAAAATTGTGACAAATAAAATTGCAATAAATATTATAAAAATTATAATAGTATTACCTTTAGCAGAACACGTAGAATGTAGCGTTAAAAACTGCCAATGATCCTGTAAGGACTAAATAACAGCAGTAATTCTTTTCTCATAACCTTACCTATACAATTGCGAGGCCCCAAGGAAAATGGTATGTACGTGTTGGGCTGACGTTTTGCTACTTCCTCCGGAAGAAATCTATCTGGATCAAATCTCAACGGATCAGGCCAGTATTTAGGATCCCTATGGAGGTAAAATGGGCAAAACATGGCAGAAGACCCTGCTGGTAGTATCGTTGTCCCTATAAAAATACGCCCAATGTAAAATTTCTGTCTTGAAGAAATTGCATTTTATTCATTTTTCATGCTTGGAAAAAGCATTATATCTTTTAAATGTTAGTCAAATCAGTTGCCTAGAATATTCAAAAATTGATTAAGGTCATTTTTATCATTCAGCATTCATTTCATTTGATTAAATACAAGCTGTAAAACACTGGATTTAATTTAATGTTTATGTGATCAACGGTATGAATGCATCTTGTATAAGAATTACTACAACGATATTTCCTTACCGAGGTCAATATCCTCACCAATCGTTCGAAGGAAAATAGGAATAGTAGGGAGCAAACGTAAAGTTTCCTTTATGACTCTTTCTGCGTATTTCAAATTGGGTAGATCTGACGCTGCTACATCACGATCTTCTCCCACTACTTCCATCACTTCTTCGTAAACTTTTTGCTTAAATATAAGAAACCAGTTAATAACTGTAAACACTCAGACTTACACAAATGAAATTTATTCATACTCTACGCAATTTCTCTCCTCCAATCCAGTTCTAGGATTTAAACAAATTTTTATTGTTAATCTACAATCATACGTCGCTATGATTTTTGACTACAAATTAAATAGAAAGTGATATTTACAAATATATACAATTACAAACTTAAATATTAATCCGAAAGTTTCCATACACATGGTTATAATTTACCTGTATGTCTTGAAACATTCCCAACATAATAAAAACGAAGCACATTGTAGCTGCAGTTGTATCGCTACCCTATTTAAAAAAAAATACTTCAATAACATAGAGATTATTATTTTATATTTATATAGGGTGTAAAGGGTGTTACAAAAATAAGTATCATTATATAAATGGGTGCGTGTGAAACAGTTACTCTTACCGCAATTACAAATATTTCAACATCATGTATGATATCGTCTTCTGTAAAATCTAATCTTCCCGGAATCACATCGAAAATTATCCTCTCTTTAGTGCCTAGAAAATTAATAATCAAAACATTTTTTATACAGAGCGGGTTACTTACCTTCTTCTCTTTCATTTAGTTGTAATGGAGCTGTTGCTTTCCCTCTTAGTCTGAATTCTTCAATTTTTCTCTTAATTACCTGCGTTAGAAAAAAATTTTAGTTGAAAGAAAAATTGGCTGCAGATAGACAGTAGATTATTATAACTAGACAAATGATTTGTTAAAGACAAGTAGATAAATAATAAAGGTAAAAAACCCTGAAGAGGAACAAACAAAAAACTAAAACAAGCCAACACCTAGAGTTTCTGGTCATCTGGCAGCGGATTCCATTTGTGCTAGCACTGGAAAAGTTGGAGGCTTTTGTAGTGAACAGTGGATGTTTGTGTCCGCAAGAAAGTAGTTATGTTTAAAGTCGCAAAAACAGAGAGTTAGTAGTATGCAGCTATACAAAAATGGCACTGGCATCTATTTTTGTATAAATCAATATGCAAGCATAAAAGTCTTAAAACTTACTGGTACTGAAGCACCACGAAACATGTTTACATGTTTTTCTAACTCTCGACTCATTGGAAATAGTTTCCATACAAAGTCCAGGTATTGCCATATTGTTAGCATTTTTATTATCATTATTTCCTGTAGTCTGAAATATAAACTATAATTAATTATATGTTATGGAAAAACTGCTACATTAAAAAATATAAACTTCGCGTAAGCAGGATGTAAAAGTTTGTTGAAATTTAAAAAAATCGGATATCGTTTTCCGAAGTGACTTGCAAAAGAAGTAATAGGATAAATTACTTTACTCTTCGCCAGGTACTATTATTATACAAACATTTGTAATATTGCCGGGAATCTGCATACACAACTTTATTCATAATGTTGAGTCAAACCCTAAGAATTACGAATTATATCGTTACAAATTCAATTAGCTCTTTGAAAAATGTAACGATTCGTTCTGAAATCCATAATTCTGTTTACTTTGTGCAATAAGACACATTATGCGTTACTTTGTATTCCTCGTCTCCTTTCCCTCCAAGTCTTTAAAGTCAGGTTAAACAAGTACCTCCTCCAATCTTCTCGTATCTGTCTCTCTCGTTACATACCACATACCACACATTAACGATATAGTTAATTATACATACCTACTGAAACTTGCTGCAAAAACATTATCTGTAGTTTGGATATTCAATTCTGCTCCTATTGCATTTTCTAAAATATTAAATGTGAACAGGCACGTTACACTTGCCGAATTACAAGCGAGTACTTACGAAAAATTATGTCCAAGGTACACCTAAATACATCCCTATATAGATCAAAACTTTTCTTTCCAACGTTCTTCAATAGCTGTTGTGTAAGAATATTACTTTGTTCGGCAAATACTTTAACATACGAGTCCAAAATGTTTTGGTTGAACGATGGATTAAAAAGTTTGCGGTGCTTTTTCCATTTTGCAACTGGAAAAGAGACAAAAAAAAAGAGATCGATACCATCAGCTGAATTTCGGTATTGTATATGCATATGCCGGTATAATAATAATAATAATAATAATAATAATAATAATAATAATAATAAAAAAATAGCCCACATCAAAGCTGCCGAACAGAGAAATCTGTTTAGGCAGCACGTCGATAAACCCCTCCCTGCACGGTGTTTTCTATAACAACATAGAAGCACTGGGTTTATCGACAGAGCTGACCTTCGCATTTTTAAGGTCAGCGGGGCTGAAGTCGGAGACCGAGGGATACATTGTGGCCTGCCAAGATGGTGTTATTTAACACATTGGTCTATCGCAGTCGCGTGATGGATGTAGAGGTACCTGATATCAACTGCAGGACCTGCCGTCAGGCGCCGGAGTCGCTCATGCATTTATTATCTGCATGCCCGATTTATGCGACTTCGGTCTACATCCAACGACATAACGCGGCTTTACGAGTGCTATACTACCATCTACGGCACTCGTACCAGATAGACCAAACACCAGTGCTGCCTTACGTCCCCGGAGATATCGAGTCCGTTGTCGAGAACGAGAAATGCCGGATTTACTGGAACTACTCGTTCCCGACCGTCAGGCGAATTCACGCCAATAAGCCTGACATAGTCCTCCTCGACCATCAGACCAAGGTGATGTATGTCATCGAGTTCTCAGCACCTGCTGAGACAAACATCGCCTTGAAGGAGGAGGAGAAACGGACTAAATACAGAGATCTCCGGTACGAGCTCCAAGTGCTATACCCAGGCTACTCTGTCAAAATGGTCGTCCTGATAATCGGTGTACTCGGAGGTATAAAGCCCACGCTGCTCTCCGCATTGAAGACCATGCCTGCCTGCCAAACATCGGCAGAATGGTTGGCTGGTCAAATGCAGAAAGCGGTCATCCTGGGATCCCTTCGTCTACTTAGGGCACACGAATCTGGATCTACAGTGACTAACCCTGCGGGATGTGGGGAGTTACTGTAGATTATTCGCTGGCGCTCTCTCTGTGTAGTGTCGGAGGCCACAGGGAGACTGTCCAGCACTTTCTTTCGGAAACGAAAAAAAAAAATAAAATAAAAAAATAAATAAATAAAAATATATATATATTTTGAAACATTTAAAAATAATCTACTTATTTGTTTTAAAATATTATCTTGTAAGCTTGATAAAGGATTTTCCATAGATTCACCACAGCACAAATAGGAATTATCATCCGCAAACATGATTAAAAATTCATCAAAAAATTAGGCAAGTCGGTTACATAAAATAGAAAAGGTAAAGGTCCAAGTACAGACCCTTGATGTACACCAAAATCAATTTTTAATTTTTCTGATTTAATTCCATCAACTTCTACAATTTGGTATCTATTTGTGAGGTAAGATGTTAACAGATCTTTTACTTTACCTCTTATACCATATTTTTCTAATTTCTGCACAAGAGTTGTATGATTAATTAGATCAAAGGCTTTACTTAAATCCATAAAGAGACCGGCACATTTCTTGTTTTCATTGATATTTTCATATAATTTCTCTAAGAATTTCATTATTGCGATTTGGGTCGTATGTTTTTTACGAAAACCATGTTGTGCTTTTGATAATATATTATATATGTCTGTAAAATTTAAAATTCTGTTAAAAATAACACGTTCTAATATTTTGGAAATAGTAGAAAGAAGTTGCCACAGGTCTATAATTATCTGGTAGAGTGTTACCACATTTTTTATAAAGCGGTAGAACTTTTGCTATTTTCAGTATAGATGGAAACATTCCTTTGGACAGAGATAGATTTATTAAATACGTTAGAGGAGCTACTAAGAATTGGGCAGATTTTATTATTAAATTAGGACTTAAATTGTCTACCCCAGCTGAATAAATATTTTTTAGTTCATTTATAATATTAAAAATTTCATTTTCCCTGACTGGCTTAAGAAACATTGTAGGATAAGCTGGAATTGCATCATAATTTTATTTATATCAGGAGTATATCCTAACTCATAATTTAATTTAGTAGGTAAATCTATAAAATGAGTATTTAACTGTTGTGCAATAATAAACGAATCGGTTATACTCTTGTTATCAATTGACAATTCACTAATTTCATTTTTTATTCCTTTGTTACCTAAGTTATTATTAATTATTGACCAAACTGCTTTTGATTTATTGCCTAGCTTCATTATAAAAAGTATCAAAAAAATATTTCTTAGCATTACTAATAACTTTATTATAAATTTTTTTATATTTCTTATAATAATCAATATCATTTGGATCATTTGTTACCAATTTAATTTGATGCAATAGCTTAAATTTTTGTGATGATATTTTTATTCCCAAAGTTACCCATGCATTATTTGCAATTTTACAATTAGTTCATTTTAAAGGAAAGTTTGTGTCATGGTGATGCATTAAAATATTCATCATATACAGTCCGTAGTTTATGAAATGGTTTTTTTGCAATTCTCTTTCTTCGCTTAATATGCATTGTTTATAAATGCCTTTATTTAGGCTTATACACAGTTTGGAAAAAAGTCAGGAACACCTGAAATATCGCACAATACGTTTTTCTCGAAAAAGACGCTCGAAGGGGTCAAAATATGTTTTAAATTTGTCTTCTTTTGAAATACTTTATTTCTATGTACAGTGGCGTACGTTGAAGAGGCCAAAGGGGGTGCCTTCTTGCATTTTTTTCCAAACTTTTTTTATGAAACATACTAGAATTTTTATACTACAATACTCAAAAAAATGTGCTCTTCCATTATATTGAACAAAAAATAGGGGTTGTCATTAAAAAAAAGGAACTCCTTTTGGCCTCTTCAACGTACGCCGCTGTAGATAGAATTAAAGTATTTCAAAAGACGACAAATTTAAAATACCTTTTGACCCCTTCGACCGTTTCTTCGAGAAAAACGTATTTTGCGAGATATTTCAGGTGTTCCAGACTTTTTGTCCACACTGTAAAAACCCAGAAATTTAACAGTTTTTTCTTGTCTAATTTTTCAATTCTCTGTGTTTATCAGAAAACTCTCCTCCCAGAGAAGTGAAACTAAAATATTTCTTTCTAAACGTTAACATGCATCCATCTCACTTACGTGGAGCAGTTAATATTCCTGGACCAAGAAAGGACGTTATAGCATTATAAATAAAGTTCTTCTCCATACATTTTGGATTAGTTAAAATCATCCGTATATACTCAGGCTCTCCTACTGTATATAGCAGCTGCGGTCCAAACCATAATTTACATAAACCAGGAAACTTTTCTTGCATTTCCAAAAATCTATGGAAAACATCTGAAAAAAATGCAATATTGAATCAGGGCTTTCGCATTATTTAATAAGAATATGTTAAATGTATTGCCACCTTGTCTGAAAACTTATTTTCGGTTGGCTGCAACAACAAACAGTTATCTGATCTACGTTGAACTGTTTGCACTTTTGCATCTATAAAAGTTCATAAAAAAATCTTAAATTGGTAGATATGCAATGTACAGGGTGTCCTAGTTAACGCGTTACGCTCTATTTTCTCGGCAGTGTTTAAGATAAACTTTTGGTCAAAAGCCAGTCTGACCGCCGCTAAGAAACAAACACTTAAGCATAAAAAAAAAGTTGACCGAAAAACCAATTCTATTAAAAAATTCAAAATGATTAATAAAAAATGCATGTAAATTTTAAATATCACTTCCAGTTTACACGGAAATGACATTCTTTTTTATAAAAAATAAAATCAAAAGTTTGTAAATAAATAGTAAGACAGGCCTGTAAAATTCCGTTTCCGAACATATATAATATATTTTTATTTTACTTTTAGTATTCTTGAGTATATTGGTTTTATATAATAAAAATCAAGTTTTATTTTTACAACAAAAAATTAAATTTAATTGGACGTTTCGAGGGCGATCGCCTTTGTTTTCAGCATTGGTACATTATTTTAAACACTTAACTACAATATTTATTACATAATTAATACAAATTTATCATATTATTTAATTTTAACTCACCTTACTAAAAACTTCTTAACTATATTATCTCTAACATTATAAATTTATTTTATTCTGATGAACTATTGCCTTAACACTTAATAGTACGTACAAATAAAATTGACGTGAATATTAAAATATACTACTAAATATGCGTAACACATTAAGAACTTACCCATATGGGTCCCTGTGAATAAGTATGCTGAGCCTATTAACGGAAAGGCCAAAGGGCCGGGTACATTCCATGAGTAAATGTAGAGGTTTCTTCTATTCCACAAAAATTGCGCATACCAAATTAGCCCTAGGACTAGGACGGTAAACACTAGCGCCAGAGAACAGAACTGGGTATCCAATGTTACCATTGTGATTCAGTTTGTCTAATGGAATGGTTTGAGGAAAACCGAAAAATATAAACTAGGTACCAGTTTTGAACAGGTTTGTTTTTTTAATGTATTATTTTCGTGCATCTTATTATTAAAATTTATTGCTTACGTTTTTTTTCGTTGACCTTGATGTAACATTAGTGCAGAAACTTGTAACTAATTTCGTTTTTTACGTTTATATTTAGGTTGTGTACGTAAGATAATAAGAAAGTTAAAGAAATTAAACAAATCGAAGAGTGAGAGCAAATGAACTTTTTCGGGGAAACCGTTTGGAGGAATAAATCCTTTAAATTAAATAATATATTTTTTTAAACCACAACCCTCTATTTTGTGGCAGAATTCGATAGAGAGTACCAGTTTAACCGTTTTCGAATATACAGGGCGAGCCAAGACAAGGATCAAGTGCACTTTTTTAAAAGGAATTAAATAATTTAAATTTTCTGTATTGCAAAACCGAAATTGTTCATGTAATAAGATTTATGGTTAATAAATGTATTCTATTCTATTCTATTCTATTCTATATTATTATTGACTTATCTCCCAACCAGTTCAAATTAATAAATTTTTTTGCTGAAATAATGCCACCTGCAGATGCATTTTGAAAAAATCGCTTCATCACGATTATGAAATTATAAGAAAAAAATATGTGAATACTAGTTACGAGACACATTAATGTTTTTCAATCATTCTCATTTCCTAAAAATGATTTTTCAATTTAGAACTTCTTGAATTGAATTTTCTCATTTTTTTTCAAAATGACCACTCTGTAAATTTTTCGACGAAATGAAATGAAAAACGAATGGTTAATTGTAACAATTTTCGATTCATTGAGCAATAAGTACGAAATTCAAGAATAAACTTGAAAATAGAGGTTTCTTTAAATTTCAAATGTTTAATAATAATATAGGAGTGAAAGGAGTCTAGCAAGAGGCTTAAAATAATGTACCGACATACATGGCATTTCATTTACAAAAAGGTAACTACTTGATCCTTCGCTCACCCTGTACACAAAATAATTTCCGGTTATAGAGTTTTTTTATCTAGTTTACTTGGTTTTTCTTAATTTCTAGCTATCATAGAGCTCGAACTATCGATGTCTGACGCACTATTGCCCCACCCTGTATACCGGTTTCATCAAGATGCGATGAATATTTCGATTGTCTACACGTATCGTGTTTAAAACAAGTTTACATTAAAAAAAGCTACATTTGAATTTATTTTTCATTATCCACGTACATGGAAATTTGTTTGAAATATGTATAAACCTAAAAAATAACTAGTGAAGATAGTTTATACGCAGATGAATTAATTAATTTTTTATATAGTTGTTTATGCAAATTTCTTAAATTGTTAAATACACTTATCGTCAAAATAAACGCATATTTTAAAATTGACCTTAAATTCTTTAGCATTTTCTCAACTTAATTGCCTTTTTTTATTGTAGCTTGATTCTTCAAGAATTTTACCTCTCTGGGGTATTTTTGTTGACTTATGGATTATTATATTGACGGTTTATCACATCTGTGAGGTGAAGAAAAGCCTACAAAGTTTACAAAATCTTACGATCTTAGCCAACTTAAAATAGCTTACAGAAGTCAACTACCTGAGTGTTTTATTGATTTTCACCTAAAATGGGATATATATTACATTATTTAAAAACCACACTCTTTCGAATTAAATTAAACTCAATATAATATACTCGTCAAAATTTGCTTCGGGACACCTTAAAATTGACCAAGATTTACAACGCTATAAAACTGTCAAAAATGTATGGATTTGTGCCGGGTTTTTAGCGTTTCAAGGGAAATTTAATTGGATTTCATCTTACATATTTAACTTTAAGATAAAGTTACAAAGACATGTTCATACAGGGTGTTAAACAAATGTCTGTTTTTTCAGTCAATTTTTATCTTGAGCACAGCGTTAACCAAACACCCTGTATATTAGAATTTTATAAAATTTGTTTGTCTTATGTGTCTGCTTTAAAACATTCTTTGAATTTTGCTCGTATCTTTTTTGTAGAAAAAGATACAGAGGTTTTAATAAAATGTTACATTTTCACTTTAAAATAAAAAATCTCTATCTTTTATACTTTTATAATCATAAGGACTCACATTAACATTAATATCTTTTATTTAACAATATTAAACATTAAAACTTAACCGTAATGTAATTAGCAATGAGTTGGGCCTCTGGATGTTATAAATCTCTGCAACGTTGTGGCATGTTCTGAACCAAATTATTTATTATCTCGTTTGGAATTTGGTTCCACTCTTCTACAAGGGCTTCTCTAAGTTCCCGCAATGTATCACGTTGATGGTTTCGGCTAAATATTTGTCTCTGTAGAACATCCCAAATTTGCTCTGTAGGGTTTAAATCTGATGATAATGTAGACTACCACGTGCGGTTTATACTCTCTTGGTAAAAAAACTCGTTTACAATACGTGCTCTTTGTGGTTAATCACGATATACCCGAATTTTAGTAATCAAATCCATCCTTTATTTTATTGTGAAAATGTAACGTTTTACTAAAATCTCTGTATCTTTTTTTCCAAAAAAGATAGGAGCAAAATTCAAAAGATGTTTTAAAGCAGACACATAAGACAAACAAATTTTATAAAATTCTAATATACAGGGTGTTTGGTTAACGCTGTGCTCAAGATAAAAATTGACTGAAAAAACAGACATTTGTTTAACACCCTGTATAAACATGTCTTTGTAACATTATCTTAAAGTTAAATATGTAAGATGAAAGCCAATTAAATTTCCCGTTGTTCAATCGGGATTCAGAGAAAAACATAGTACTTCGACCGCTCTCTTAAAAGTGTTAAATGATGTATCCTTGGCATTCGATAATTCAAATCCATCCATATTAATTTTATTAGACCAGATAAAGGCATTTGACTTAGTAAATTTTGATCTCTAGCAAAATTGAAATTTATGGGTTTTGATAGAACTGCATTAAAATGGTTTAGTAGCTATTTAAAAAATCGCACCCAAAAAGTTGTTTTAGCAAATAATAATAAATCTGAACTAGGAACTACTAGTAATGGGGTGCCACAAGGCAGTATCCTTGGGTCTACTTTATTTTCTATATACACATTTGATTTAGCTAACTCTATGAAACACTGCAACTTACATATATATGCAGATGATGTCCAATTATATACAGTTTGCTCTATATCACAGATTGAGGAGTCTATCAATTCTATAAACCTAGACCTATCTTCGTTTACAGTCTGGTGCTTTAATAATGGTGTAAAAGTCAATCCTAATAAAACTACTGCTTTATGCATCGGAAATGAACGACAAAGAAATGCAATTTGTCAAGAGAGATTAGTTATAAATAATGTGCAAATTAACTGGGTCGAATCAGCAAAAAATCTTGGCTTGTTTATTGATCAAACTCTTAGTTTTAATCAACACGTAAACCATATAGTTAGTACTTCTTATTTTAAGCTAAAATCATTATACCATCTAAAAAATCATAAAATTAAAACTAGTAAAGTCTCTTATTTATCCTCACACAAACTATTGTTGTACAGTTTATTATCATTTTTTAACTAATTATAATAAATTCAAATTACAGAAAATTCAGAATTCGTGTATGCGTTTTGTTTGTTGTATCCCACTTCATAATCATATAACCCCTCACTTAATTAGACTTAAAGAACTTAATGTTTCCAATAGGGTAAGTTACCTTTTTTATATATTTCTATTTAAAATTATAAGGCATCAAAAGCCAGCATATTTATATAAACTGTTAGAAAAGAGATCCAATGTCCATAACTTAAATATACGAATTAATTCCTTTTGTGTACCACAACATTCTACCAGCAAATTTGAGGGTTCATTTGCATATATGGCTCCTTATTTACTAAATGGTATTTTGAATTTGCTTGATTTAACCATTTATTCATTTACTAAAAGTATTAAAAACAAATTATTGAGTGATATTCAGTAACTTGTTCTTCATAAAATATTTCGTTTTTTTTCATTTTTGTATTTATATTTCCTTAATTTTTATTATAAACAATTTTTTTCAGTGATTTTATGTTCTTCATAAAAATATCTTATTTTTTTTTCTTTCTCTTTTCTTTTGCAGTTGGTGCAATATTTATACTTACTTAATTTTTGATTTTGCTGTTATTGATAATATTTTATTGTGAATACATTTCATTTCACTTAATTTTACTTTAATTTCTTGGGGGAGTGGAAGAGCGGCTTAGCCGAACTCCTACCTTTTATGTAACAATAATTGTTGATAGTTTCATTACCTTTGTAATGTTCACCCTGTAACTTTTGTTTGCATAATAAACATTATTATTATTATTATTATTATTATTATTATTTTCCTTTCCGAAAGAAAATGGTGGACAGTCTCCCTGTGGCCTCCGACACCACACAGAGAGAGCGCCAGCGAATAATCTACAGCAACTCCCCACATCCCGCAGGGTTAGTTACTGTAGATTCCAGACTCGTGTGCCCTAAGTAGACGAAGGGATCCCAGGATGACCGCTTTCTGCATTTGACCAGCCAACCATTCTGCCGATGTTTGGCAGGCAGGCATGGTCTTCAATGCGGAGAGCAGCGTGGGCTTCATACCTCCGAGTACACCGATTATCAGGACGACCATTTTGACAGAGTAGCCTGGGTATAGCACTTGGAGCTCGTACCGGAGATCTCTGTATTTAGTCCGTTTCTCCTCCTCCTTCAAGGCGATGTTTGTCTCAGCAGGTGCTGAGAACTCGATGACATACATCACCTTGGTCTGATGGTCGAGGAGGACTATGTCAGGCTTATTTTATTATTATTATTATTATTATTTTTTTTTTTTTTTTTTTTTTTTACCGTTTCCGGAAGAAAATGCTGGACAGTCTCCCTGTGGCCTCCGACACCACACAGAGAGAGCGCCAGCGAATAATCTACAGCAACTCCCCACATCCCGCAGGGTTAGTTACTGTAGATTCCAGACTCGTGTGCCCTAAGTAGACGAAGGGATCCCAGGATGACCGCTTTCTGCATTTGACCAGCCAACCATTCTGCCGATGTTTGGCAGGCAGGCATGGTCTTCAATGCGGAGAGCAGCGTGGGCTTTATACCTCCGAGTACACCGATTATCAGGACGACCATTTTGACAGAGTAGCCTGGGTATAGCACTTGGAGCTCGTACCGGAGATCTCTGTATTTAGTCCGTTTCTCCTCCTCCTTCAAGGCGATGTTTGTCTCAGCAGGTGCTGAGAACTCGATGACATACATCACCTTGGTCTGATGGTCGAGGAGGACTATGTCAGGCTTATTTTATTATTATTATTATTATTATTATTATTATTATTATATGTGCGAAATTCACGTTGTTTATTAAAATTAGAATAGTCTGTAAATGTAACAATTTTTTTTTAGGTTTTTTAGTTTTAATATTTAACTCACAAAATACTAACCTGTGATCAGATATTGCGTCTGCAGTTGTTGTACCAGCCTGCGAGACTAATTCTTTATTACTAATGAAAATAGGGTCAAACAGTCGAGTATCAGTACTACTCGTAATTCTCGTTGGCTCGTTAATTAATTGTTCATAGTTGAAAGAATCAAAGCAGTTACTGACGGGATTATTGATATTAAATAAACTTATCACTCATGCACAAAACCACATCAAATGAGGGGGTAACAAAAGATAAAATGTTTTCAATATTAGTTCAGACAAATTAATTTGTGGTGGTCTATAAATGGAGCCGATTAGGAAAATTCTTTGAGATACTCTAAATTTAATCCATATGTGTAAATATAACTCCATTAATTGTAAAATCAAAATCTATCACCTGCGACCTGAAAATATTTTTTATGTAAATGGCTACTTCACCTCCTCTACTAGCTCTGTCCTTCCGGAATAGTGTAAAACCAGGAATAGTTATCGCGTCTGATGCCACATCATTCGACAGCCACGCCACGTCTCTGACAGGATACTACATCTAATTTATTTTCCTGAACAAGGTTCACAAAATCATTACACCCAGAAAGCAGCGAACGAACATTAATATGAGCAATTTTCATAATATTAAATTAAATATGTCAAATTGAGGAAAGAGAACTCGGTAAAAGCATGATATTATAATCAAAATAAATAATTGTATAATCCCAAACAATTCACCAATATATCGAAGCAAGGAGAAAATTTTATTCAATTGCACTTATCTTATCGTTCAATTTCAACACTACATCTAGGTAAAGGTCTAGATAAAAGGATGGAAAAATATGCTTATAAAAACTACTATAATAACATAAGTTACGTTTTGTCTTTACAAGTTAGGACTAGGCTGTTTCAAAATTTTAATCAGTGTACATTTTATTTAAACAAAAATTGATACAACTTCTACAGGAAAAGTTATACTATCTGAGTTCCAGAGATACCTTTGATTCTCCTGCCGGTTTTAGGATAACGTGATAATCTAATTTAATTTCGTCAATGGTTTTATAGTCCGAAAATATTTTATATTTTCTTATCACTGTCGCTAAAATAGTTATCGAGCTCATCATACCATATCGCCAACCTGAAATAAAAAATATACGCAGTAAGTTCCACTTAAGATCACACTATCCATGGTATTATCCCATCAATGTTTTAATTTAGAAAATACAATTTTTTCTCAGTTAAAAACTTGCACTATTTGCAAGCAAACGCAATACCTCGATCTACTCAAATTTTTGGAATGTTAGTACCTAACAAAATTGTGACAAATAAAATTGCAATAAATATTATAAAAATTATAATAGTATTACCTTTAGCAGAACACGTAGAATGTAGCGTTAAAAACTGCCAATGATCCTGTAAGGACTAAATAACAGCAGTAATTCTTTTCTCATAACCTTACCTATACAATTGCGAGGCCCCAAGGAAAACGGTATGTACGTGTTGGGCTGACGTTTTGCTACTTCCTCCGGAAGAAATCTATCTGGATCAAATCTCAACGGATCAGGCCAGTATTTAGGATCCCTAATGGAGGTAAAATGGGCAAAACATGGCAGAAGACCCTGCTGGTAGTATCGTTGTCCCTATAAAAATACGCCCAATGTAAAATTTCTGTCTTGAAGAAATTGCATTTTAATCATTTTTCATGCTTGGAAAAAGCATTATATCTTTTAAATGTTAGTCAAATCAGTTGCCTAGAATATTCAAAAATTGATTAAGGTCATTTTTATCATTCAGCATTCATTTCATTTGATTAAATACAAGCTGTAAAACACTGGATTTAATTTAATGTTTATGTGATCAACGGTATGAATGCATCTTGTATAAGAATTACTACAACGATATTTCCTTACCGAGGTCAATATCCTCACCAATCGTTCGAAGGTAAATAGGAATAGTAGGGAGCAAACGTAAAGTTTCCTTTATGACTCTTTCTGCGTATTTCAAATTGGGTAGATCTGACGCTGCTACATCACGATCTTCTCCCACTACTTCCATCACTTCTCCGTAAACTTTTTGCTTAAATATAAGAAACCGCAGTTAATAACTGTAAACACTCAGACTTACACAAATGAAATTTATTCATACTCTACGCAATTTCTCTCCTCCACTCCAGTTCTAGGATTTAAACAAATTTTTATTGTTAATCTACAATCATACGTCGCTATGATTTTTGACTACAAATTAAATAGAAAGTGATATTTACAAATATATACAATTACAAACTTAAATATTAATCCGAAAGTTTCCATACACATGGTTATAATTTACCTGTATATCTTGAAACATTCCCAACATACTAAAAACGAAGCACATTGTAGCTGCAGTTGTATCGCTACCCTATTTAAAAAAAAATACTTCAATAACATAGAGATTATTATTTTATATTTATATAGGGTGTAAAGGGTGTTACAAAAATAAGTATCATTATATAAATGGGTGCGTGTGAAACAGTTACTCTTACCGCAATTACAAATATTTCAACATCATGTATGATATCGTCTTCTGTAAAATCTAAACTTCCCGTGATCATATCGAAAATTTTCAGTCTCCTCCTTTTAGTGCCTAGAAAATTAGTAATCAAAACATTTTTTATACAGAGCGAGTTACTTACCTTCTTCTATTTCATTTAATTGTAATGAAGGTGTTGCTTCCCCTCTTAGTCTGAATTCTTCAATTTTTCTCTTAATTACCTGCGTTAGAAAAAAATTTTAGTTGAAAGAAAAATTGGCTGCAGATAGACAGTAGATTATTATAACTAGACAAATGATTTGTTAAAGACAAGTAGATAAATAATAAAGGTAAAAAACCCTGAAGAGGAACAAACAAAAAACTAAAACAAGCCAACACCAAGAGTTTCTGGTCATCTGGCAGCGGATTCCATTTGTGCTAGCACTGGAAAAGTTGGAGGCTTTTGTAGTGAACAGTGGATGTTTGTGTCCGCAAGAAAGTAGTTATGTCAAAAGTCGCAAAAACAGAGAGTTAGTAGTATGCAGCTATACAAAAATGGTACTGGCATATCTATTTTTGTATAAATCAATATGCAAGCATAAAAGTCTTAAAACTTACTGGTACTAAAACACCCCGAAACATGTTTACATGTTTTTCTAACTCTCGACTCATTGGAAATAGTTTCCATACAAAGTCCAGGTATTGCCATATTGTTAGCATTTTTATTATCATTATTTCCTGTAGTCTGAAATATAAACTATAATTAATTATATGTTATGGAAAAACTGCTACCTTAAAAAATATAAACTTCGCGTAAGCAAGATGTAAAAGTTTGTTCAAGTTTAAAAAAATCGGATATCGTTTTCCGTAGTGACTTGGAAAAGAAGTAATAGGATAAATTACTTTACTCTTCGCCAGTTACTATATTATTATACAAACAATTATAATATTGCCGGGAATCTGCATACATAATTTTATTCATAATGTTGAGTCAAACCCTAAGAATTACGAATTATATCGTTACAAATTCAATTAGCTCTTTGAAAAATGTAACGATTCGTTCTGAAACCCATAATTCTGTTTACTTTAAAGTCAAGTTAAACAGGTACAGGTACCTCCTCCAATCTTCTTGTATATCCTGCACTCCAACGATGCAATAATCCTGTCTCTCGTTACATACCACACATTAAAGATATAGTTAATTATACATACCTACTGAAACTTGCTGCAAAAACATTATCTGTAGTTTGGACATTCAATTCTGCTCCTATTGCATTTTCTAAAATATTAAATGTGAACAGGCACGTTACACTTGCCGAATTACAAGGGAGTACTTACGAAAAATTATGTCCAAGGTACACTTAAATACATCCCTATATAGATCAAAACTTTTCTTTCCAACGTTCTTCAATAGCTGTTGCGTAAGAATATTACTTTGTTCGGTAAATACTTTAACATACGAGTCCAAAATGTTTTGGTTGAACGATGGATTAAAAAGTTTGCGGTGCTTTTTCCATTTTGCAACTGGAAAAGAGACAAAAAAAAAGAGATAGATACCATCAGCTGAATTTCGGTATTGTATATGCATATGCCGGTATAATAATAATAATAATAATAGTAATAATAATAATAATAATTAAAAAAAATAATATATTTTGAAACATTTAAAAATAATCTACTTATTTGTTTTAAAATATTATCTTGTAAGCTTGATAAAGTATTTTCCATAGATTCACCACAGCACAAATAGGAATTATCATCCGCAAACATGATTAAAAATTCATCAAAAAATTAGGCAAGTCGGTTACATAAAATAGAAAAGGTAAAGGTCCAAGTACAGACCCTTGAGGTACACCAAAATCAATTTTTAATTTTTCTGATTTAATTCCATCAACTTCTACAATTTGGTTTCTATTTGTGTGGTAAGATGTTAACAGATCTTTTACTTTACCTCCTATACCATATTTTTCTAATTTCTGCACAAGAATTGTATGATTAATTAGAGGCTTTACTTAAATCCATAAAGAGACAACACATTTCTTGTTTTCATTGATATTTTCATATAATTTCTCTAAGAATTTCATTATTGCGGTTTGGGTCGAATGTTTTTTACGAAAACCATGTTGTACTTTTGATAATATATTTGTCTGTAAAATTTAAAATTCTGGTAAAAATAACACGTTCTAATATTTTGGAAATAGTAGAAAGAAGTGCCACAGGTCTATAATTATCTGGTAGAGTGTTACCACATTTTTTATAAAGCGGTAGAACTTTTGCTATTTTCAGTATTGATGGAAACATTCCTTTGGACAGAGATAGATTTATTAAATACGTTAGAGGAGCTACTAAGAATTGGGCAGATTTTATTATTAAATTAGGACTTAAATTGTCTACCCCAGCTGAATAAGTATTTTTTAGTTCATTTATAATATTAAAAATTTCATTTTCCCTGACTGGCTTAAAAAACATTGTAGGATAAGCTGGAATTGCATCATAATTTATATCAGGAGTATCTCCTAACTCATAATTTAATTTAGTAGATAAATCTATAAAATGAGTATTTAACTGTTATGCAATAATAAACGAATCGGTTATACTCTTGTTATCAATTGACAATTCACTAATTTCATTTTTTATTCCTTTGTTACCTAAGTTATTATTAATTATTGACCAAACTGCTTTTGATTTATTGCTAGCTTCATTATAAAAAGTATCAAGAATCAAAAAATTATTTCTTAGCATTACTAATAACTTTATTATAAATTTTATATTTCTTATAATAATCAATATCATTTGGATCATTTTGTTACCAATTTAATTTGATACAATAGCTTAAATTTTTGTGATGATATTTTTATTCCCGGAGTTATTCATGCATTATTTGCTATTTTAACAATTTGTTCTTTTTAAAGGAAAATTTGTGTCATGGTGATACATTAAAATAGTCATCATATACAGTCCGTAGTTTATGAAATGGTTTTTTTTGCAACTCTCTTTCTTTGCTTGATATGCATTGTTTATAAATGCCTTTATTTAGGCTTATACACAGTTTGGCAAAAAAGTCAGGAACACATGAAATATCGCACAATACGTTTTTCTCGAAAAAGACGCTCGAAGGGGTCAAAAGGTATTTTAAATTTGTCGTCTTTTGAAATACTTTAATTCTATGTACAGTGGCGTACGTTGAAGAGGCCAAAGGGGGCGCCTTTTTGCATTTTTTCGAAACTTTTTTTATGAAACATACTAGAATTTTTATACTACAATACTCAAAAAAATGTGCTCTCCCATTATATTGAACAAAAAATAGGGGTTGTCGTTTGAAAAAAGGCGCCCCCTTTGGCCTCTTCAATGTACGCCGCTGTAGATAGAATTAAAGTATTTCAAAAAACGACAAATTTAAAATACCTTTTGACCCCTTCGACCATTTCTTCGAGAAAAACGTATTTTGCGAGATATTTCAGGTGTTCTAGACTTTTTGTCCACACTATATAAACCCTGAAATTTAACAGTTTTTTCTTGTCTAATTTTTCAATTCTCTGTCTTTATCAGAAAACTCTCCTCCCAGAGAAGTGAAACTAAAATATTTCTTTCTAAACGTTAACATGCATCCATCTCACTTACGTGGAGCAGTTAATATTCCTGGACCAAGGAAGGACGTTATAGTTTCATAAATAAAGTTCTTATCCATACATTTTGGATTAGTTAAAATCATCCGTATATACTCAGGCTCTCCTACTATATATAGCAGCTGCGGTCCAAACCATAATTTACATAAACCAGGAAACTTTTTTTGCATTTTCAAAAATCTATAGAAAACATCTGAAAAAAATGCAATATTGAATCAGGGCTTTGGCAATATTTAATAAGAATATGTTAAATGTATTGCCACCTTGTCTGAAAACTTATTTTCGGTTGGCTGCAACAACAAACAGTTATCTGATCTACGTTGAACTGTTTGCACTTTTGCATCTATAAAAGTTCATAAAAAAATCTTGACTTAATTTGGTAGATATGCAATGTACAGAGTGTCCCAGTTAACGCGTTACGCTCTATTTTCTCGTCAGTGTATAAGATAAACTTTTGGTCAAAAGCCGGGCTGACGTAGTCTTTGAATCCAACGCCGCTAAGAAACAAACACTTAAGCATAAAAAAAAAATTGTGATCGAAAAACCAATTCTATTAAAAAATTCAAAATGATTAATAAAAAACGCATGTAAATTTTAAATATCACTTCCAGTTTACACGGAAGTGACATTCTTTTTATAAAAAATAAAATCAAAAATTTGTAAATAAATAGTAAGACAGGCCTGTATAATTCCGTTTCCGAACATTATATAATATATTTTTATTTTACTTTTAGTATTCTTGAGTATATTGGTTTTATATAATAAAAATCAAGTTTTATTTCTACAACAAAAAATTAAATTTAATTGGACGTTTCGAGGGCGATCGCCTTTGTCTTCAGCATTGGTACACTATTTTAAACACTTAACTACAATATTTATTACATAATTAATACAAATTTATCATATTATTTAATTTTAACTCACCTTACTAAAAACTTCTTAACTATATTATCTCTAACATTATAAATTTATTTTATTCTGATGAACTATTGCCTTAACACTTAATAGTTCATCAGAACAAAATAAATTTATAATGTTAGAGATAATATAGTTAAGAAGTTTTTAGTAAGGTGAGTTAAAATTAAATACCATGATAAACTGGGACACCCTGTACGTACAAATAAAATTGACGTGAATATTAAAATATACTACTAAATATGCGTAACACATTAAGAACTTACCCATATGGGTCCCTGTGAATATAGGAGTGAAAGGAGTGTAGAAAGAGGCTTCAAAAAATGTACTGATAGCACTCCGTTGAAAAAAGGTACTTAATCCTGTAATATTGTCTTGGCTCGCCCTGTATATTCGAAAATAATTTACGGTTACAGCTTTTTATCTAGGTCATTACTTTTTTTATTTCTAGCTATCGTAGAACTCGAGCTTTCGAAATCCGACGCACATTGCCTCACCCTGTATACCGGATTCATCAAGATCCAATGAATATATATATATATATATATATATATATATATATATATATATATATATATATATATATATATATGTCAAAGGGTAGCTTTGAGGACATCAATATTTGGCAAAATTGAACGTATACATTAGGTATATATTTTGTCTACAATCGATGTATGCAAGATTTTTTTATCTAACTGCTGAAATAACCAATGTACACTTTATTTATGTGTAATGCAGTTTTTGAGGACTCACGCATTTAACTTCCTTCGCTATGTAAAACATGTAAAAATTTTTGATTATTTTATTTTAATGTGTAAAGTATTGGTAGAATCATTACTCAGATATGCAATCACATCTTGGGGGGTACATGTACATGCCAAATGTTTCTGACACCACTTAAAGTTACACAAAACTATATATTAAAAATTATATATAGGAAAAATAAGTTGTATTCCACTATTAGTTTGTATAAGGAAAATAAAATAATGAATATTATTTCAATTTATGCACATTCTGTAATAAAACTTATACACATAAACGAGCAATACCAGAGCAAATACACTCATAATTTTAATACGAGAAATCAAACTCAAAATCATATTAAGACACCTAAATTTAACAAATCATTTTGTCAACATTCCATGTCATTCATTGGTCCTGTTTTATACAACAAACTCCCAATACACATACGTAATATAAAAAATAAAAAGAAATTTATTGCAGACTCAAAAGATTTTATTATAAACAATCATAATACATTTCAATTGATATAATCCACTCCAAATTAAATTGTAAAAATAAAAATTAAGGGCCAGCACGAACTTGTTTCAGTGGTCCATTATATAAAAATGATGTTTAATGTTATATAATACTGAATAAAATTGAATTGAATTGAATTGAATTGAATTACCTATTTCGTGATTTTGGTGCTGACAGCCATTGGTGCTAATTGCAAAGATGCTAGTTGAATTAAAATTATTTATAATAATTATATTCAGTATATTTTTAAAAATAAGTTTTATACAGGGTGCGGCAGAATGATATGCACTATTTGGGATGTCAATAAAAACCAAAGCACACAAAGCAAGGGAAAAAGTTTTTTATTTTTGGAAACCACATATCATGCCATTTTGAAATGTCATGTTTTAAAAATTACATCACTTAAATGACGGCCATTACAGTCTTGAAGGTGTACACGAAAGCTCGCCATTGCCCTGCGGATCATCTCTTGCGGAATTGCGGCGATTTCTTGTTTTATGGCTGCCTTTAATTCTTCCAAATTTTGTGGCTGATGTTTACACACTTGCGCTTTGAGGTATTCCCACAGAAAAAAAATCCAGTGATCTTACTGTCCTTGGTCGGCCAGTAGACTTTCGCTTAAGAGCAGAAGTTGTGTCCCGGAAGTGTGAAACCCACCGACGAATTGTTCTCCCGTCAGGAACGGCACCATGACGACCAACATCAAACTGAATACGAAATGCATGCTGCGTCGCTATTACAGATTTACCATTTATTATGAACTTTTCGACGACAATAGCGCGATGCGTTCCGTTCCAAGCCATGGCGATAACTGATATAAGTATGACGTTTCAAAATGGCAGGGTATGTGGTTTCCAAAAATAAAAAACTTTTTCCCTTACTTTTTGTGCTTTGGTTTTTATTGACATCCCAAATAGTGCATATCATTTTGCCGCACCCTGTATAAATAAAATAATATAATAAAACAAAATTAAATTTTTCATATTTTTTATTTTATTTTCCCGAAAAACAAATGAAAATTTCTCAACTCGATGAGATAATATTTGGTCATAAGATTTCAAAATTAACAAAATATACAGGGTTTTCCATTTAAAAAATACAATTTGATGTAATTTTCGTCGAAACACGACGTCGGTCATTTTGGCTGTACACGTCATGAAATTAGAAAATACGTCTTGTATACATGTTCCAAATTTCAAAACAGTTGGTTCATAAACAAAGGAGCTATAAGCCTGTGTCGGTTCTCGTGGCCACATGGTATACAAGATATCAAAATAATTTCCGATGTATCCAATTCTGTATCCTTGGTGAGTTTTTACGCCGAGTTGATTCTTTTAAAATCAAATAAGTTTTTCTGAGTTTAATACTCAATCGATGGGGTGCCATTTGAAAATAATGACTAAACTAATTCCGAAAGATTAGATTGTACCTAGTTATTAAAATTGTTGGTTGAAAGTCAAATTTGTATCTTCCATTATTATTTTGTATGTCATTTATGGTGATTTTAAGTTAATCGCAGCCCTCTAGATCCAAAACAAAACTTGGCTCTAAAAAAATCAAGTCGCCCAAAAAGCTCGCCACAATAGTTCTGATCTATTCGGAGTTTGTCCAGGATTCTGAACATGCAATAATATACAGGGTGTTCCATCTAAAAATCAAGAAATAGTGTCAGTTGCGGCTACATCGGAAGTCCAAAGAATTCATCAAATACTGCTAATTGTGGGATTTTACATATATATTAACTCTGTGCCGAATTTCAATTTGATATCTTGAAAAACAAGGGTCAAAAGAGGAGTGCTAGTGATAGATCGTTGTCACCTGGTATGGGTATATCAAAATCTAATCCAAATTCGCATGTGATAACTTAAAAATAAGAGTCCTCAAAAATTCTGCTAGACGGATATATACTTCAATATATATTATGACGTATTGGTAGATTTGGGGACCCTGTGGCAAGTAAGATAAATATTAAGTTAATTTTTATTCGCGATTGAATGTTTTAATTTAATTCCTATTTTTAGTTTTGTGGTAGGTACTTACGTTAAGTTTGGCAAATATCTAGCATTTTCAATGAAATAAGAATGTTTGCTAGTGTCTATTTTGTTTAAATTGTAGCTAAGTCAGATGAAAATGACATGTTGAAAATGTCAGGGCCGTACTGTGAAATTTTAAAAATTTTCCTGATTACTATAGACTTTGGTCACATTTCCGGAAATGATACCCCTAACACAGTTAGGAAACTATGAAGGTAGTGTCCTATGTAGGTTAGTAGATAACGTTGTCATCTGGTATACCGGGTGGCCACGAGAACCGACCCAGACTTATAGCCCTTTGTTTATGAGCCAACTGTTTTGAAATTTGGAACGTGTATACAAGACGTTTTCTCCAGTTTAGTGACATGTACAGTCAAAATGACCGACTTCTTGTTTTCAATAGTAATAACATCAAATTGGATTTTTTAAATGTATATTTTATTATGCTTGGAATCTACAGACCAAATTCTATCTAATCACGTTGCGAAATTTTCATTTATTTTTCAAAAAAATAAAATTGAAAAGTTTAAAAGTTTTTGTTGTTTAAGATATCAATATGAAATTTGGCACAGTTAATATAAACTGCTGGAACTTTGAAACGCATAAAGTAAATTTTTTGTGTATATTTGAAGTTAAATATCTCAGAAAATATATTCAAAGATATTTGAATGCGGTTTGAAGCATACTAGGGCGTATTGTTCGGTCTTAGGGTAGATAGGTGTGTTTTGGTTTGTAGGAACTTTAATTCTAAAGTACAGGGTGGTAAATAAAACAATGCAAATTTTAACAAATTTCACTGCGCCACCATTTCTCTCCAAACAAGTTTATTGTTTTTTTTCTGGGTTTTAGAAGATGCAGTTGCTCAATTGTAAAAAACAATTTTAGGGGTTTTTGAATAAAAGTCGTGGTTTTAAAGAAATTTGAGTTTAATAAAAAATCTTTTGGATTTCGTCACCCTGTATCTGTAGAGCGATTGTTCGAAACATGTTTTTTCAATTTTTTGTTAGTAGAAAATTCTTGTAATTTTTCTTGTTTTAGGAAAGATTTTATACAGGGTGAAAAAAAAGTACTTATGATTTCGATACTGCAAAGAAAAACAACGATGTAACAGTTATGAAAATTAATATTATTTTGGACCCCCCACCCCCCTTTAACGCGTATTACTTCTGCGTACCGACGGGGCATAGTAACTACTAAATTACAAGAATTTTTGTACTAATAATAAATAATTCGAATAATCGTTATAAACTCAAATTTTTTCAAAACCATGACTTTTATTCAAAAACCCCTAAAATTGTTTTTTACAATTGAGCCACTGCATATTCTAAAACCCAAGAAAAAACAAAAAATTTGTTGGAAAGAAATGGTGACGCAGTGAAATTTGTTAAAATTTGCATTGTTTTATTTACCAACCTGTATTTTAGAATTAAAGTTTCTACAAACTAAAACACACCTACCCTAAGACCAGACAATGAGCCCTAATATGCTTCAAACCGCATTAAAATATCTTTCATATTTTCTGAGATATTTAACTTTAAATATACACTAAAAATGTATTTTATGCCTATCAGTTACCACAGGGTCCCCAAATCTGCCAATACATCATAATATTATAGTACAGGGTGTCCCAAAGTTGACGTCTCGGGACTATATCTAGAGAATGAAAAAAGTTAAGACAAAATCGTTTACGTGGTTTAATTTGCGGTGCACTAAGGTACATTTTACGCTAGAATTTTTTTTTTTCGAAATCTGGAAAATGGCGAAACTGACGTCATCAGAAGTTTTTTCCCAGGAACATACACTTTTTTTGTGCTACCTGGAAAGTGCTATTTTTTCTGAACATTTTCTAAAAAAAAAGTTTTTTCGTATCTTTTATATTTAAAAATATACAGGGTAAAATAGTTTGGAAATACCCTTAATTGCATAAGAGTTAGCCATGATGTAATCGAGTGGCCTATGGAAAACAATGAACTAGGGCTGTTGACATAAGTTTGTTTAGTGAATATATTGTTTGTGTCAAATAGTTTACGGGTGTGAATTAATTTAAATAGCGCCGAAATGTTTACAAACAATGAGAAAGTAGACATGATTTTAATCTAAGGTGAAGCTAAAAAAAAAACGATTTAGAATTTTGTTACTGTTTTAAAATATTTTTTTTTTATTAAAATATACTGTTACAATTCTTTGATAAAACGTATAAATAGCTTTTTTCATTGTTTTCCATAGGCCATTTGATTACATCATGGCTAACTCGAATGCAATTGATGGTATTTTCCAAATTATTTTACCCTGTATATTTTTAAATATAAAAGATACGAAAAAACTTTTTTAATAGAAAATGTTCAGAAAAAATAGCACTTTCCAGGTAGCACAAAAAAAGTGTATGTTCCTGGGAAAAAAGTTCTGATGACGTCAGTTTCGCCATTTTTCAGATTTCAAAAAAAATAATTTCTAGCGTAAAATGTACCTCAGTGCACCCCAAATTAAACCACGTAAACGGTTTTGTGATAACTTTTTTCATTCTCTAGATATAGTCCCGAGACATCAACTTTGGGACACCCTGTACATTGAAGTATATATCCGTCTAGCAGTACTTTTGAGGACACCATAGTTTATTATTGTTTTTGCCTTATGCGGCCTACACACAAGCTACTTTTTCAGCGTTTTGGCAGCTGGCGTAGTCGCCAGCGTCGAAAACGCATAGAAATCGCAAAAAAAACGCCTGTGTGTAAGTGTTTACTGCCGCGCTGGCGACTCGCTAGGCGGCGCAGAACGCCGGACGCTAATATCAAACTTGTTTGATTTCGGCGGCAGCAAAGCCAGTAAAACGCATGTGTGTGTGCAGAAATGGCGGAAAATCGGCGATTTGTCCAATCCGAAAAATTTACTTCTGCTGCTATTGAGTTATTTAAGCAGTAAAAATATTTATGAATGATGAAAAGTAAAGCATATTCTAATAGAATTATTAAGAATAAACTTCGGATGTAATTTTAGTTCTTTCAAGATATTTATATGGGATAATTGATCTTTTTACAGCAACCACTTTTTCACCCATGAACGAGGCTTTTTGGACTTTCTCTTTTCATCAATAATAATTAATGCACTTGCTAATCTTTTCTGTTTGAGCGACATTTTCAGACATTTTCAATACTATTCCGTCAATGATTCGCTCACTACTGGGACGCTTGTTGTGTGGTGAAATTGTAAAAGCGTTTTTGACGCTGGCGACAACGCCAGCTGCCCAAAACGCTGTAAAAGTAGCTTGTGTGTGGGCCGCATTTTACAGTGATGAGTGTGATGACTTTCCCGCTCATTTTTTACCGACTTACGGTGAGACACAAGACTGGCTTTAACTTTAATGTGACAGATAGACTGGAGTCCGTATTTCTATCGTATTGATTTTAAAATCTGTTGTAAGTGCGATTCGGATACAGTATGTAAAAATTATGTATATTTTAAATAAAGTAGAAACATTTTATACATGGTGTTCGTTGATTATATCACATTTCCGAAAATGTTTCCTAACATAGCTGGGACACGCTGTATACATAGTATATCTAAATATAATCCAAATTTGCGTGACTTAAAAATAAGAGTTGGTCTTATTAGTAAGCGTGGTTTGACTCCTAAAAACTACTGATAAACAGATATTTACTTCAATATACAGCATGGAACAGCCAAATGGAATAAATTCAGTATCTCAATTATTGTGTGAAATGACATCCTGCAACGTACAAATTTCATCCCTAAATTCAACCCCCTTCGAGTGGCAGTTGCAACCCCTAAATTTTTAAATGGGAAGTAGGGGCTTGTGCGATACCTCATTTAAAAGGTATTTTCATTCTCTATTCAAAAATGCTATGGTTTTAATATTTATTGCAAAAATTAACAGTAAAAAAATTAATTCATGTGCTTGACGTAATTCGCTACAGCAAACTAAAAAAAAATAATTTCAATGTAGGAAATGTTCAAAATGAGGATGCTGCCAAGACGTTCAAGGAACTCATTTTGAATATTTCCTACATTGATATTATTACTAATAATTAAGTAGGTACCTAAATCGTTATAACTTCTACCTTTTAGGTATTGTCTCTACGCCTATCAGTTGCCACAGGGTCCCCAAATCTACCAATACATCATTATATAATAACACCTATATGAAGTATACAGTACCCCACATATTTTTATATTCAACTTGGAAACAAAGATGAGTTTATAGTACGAAAAGCGTGAATTAAAAAGAGAAAACAAACGGTGAATATGTAACGCCTACACGGAGAGTGACAGCGGTAAAGACCGCAAATTAAAACACCTAAAAACGTGGGCAAAAAATACCGCCAAAGCATCAGTAAAAATATCGTTTTATGTATGCCGGTTACTCATGTGGTCGACTTGCATACATACGGTAAGTGATACCCTATTAAATTCTTTTTGCGGCGTTTTTTTCCCAAGTTTTTAGGTGTTTCAATTTGAAGTAGAATGGAGTGAGAGGCGTGTCTCTAATGCTCTGGTATTTGTCTTTATTTTATACTCTTTACTGATATTCTCTGTTCTTGTTTTCAAGTTGAATATAAAATTTTGTGGGGTACTGTATATCCGTCTAGCAGTTCTTTTGAGGACACCATAAACCATCATTTATTTTTGTTTTTGCCTTACTTAGTGATGACTTTCCCGTTCATTTTTTACTTGCTCACGCTGAGACACAGGACTGGCTTTAAATTTAATGTGTTGGATACAGTATACATAGATTATGTATATTTTAAATAAAGTAGAAACAATTTATACAGGGTGTCGGTTGACTATAAATCACAAATCTAGAAATGTTTCCTGACAGAGCTAGGGCACGATGTATGGTATATAGTATATCTAAATCTAATCCAAATTTGCCTAACTTAAAAATAAGATTTGGTCTTATTCGCAAGAGTGGTTTGAGTCCTCAAAAATACTGCTAGATGGATATACACTATTGTTAACGTTTAATCTTGGTAGCCGATATAAATGCATCAGACGGAGATAACTTAAAGCATTTACAAGTTAAACAGACAACGCGCTATCCCCTAACTCCCACCTTCCATTCTTTACAACACGCGGTCGAAAGGGACGACGGAATCGGGGAATGTGTCGAACGGCCGCGGTGTCGCGGCACAGGTCACCTGTCGAGCGCGCTACACGCACATCCCCTCTTTAGTAGGAGTGTAGGAATGGTTAGGCATCTCTTGTTAACTGAAGGCTTTGCCTCTATGTACCTTCTCTCTTAGTTGCATTACAGATTTCGCACTCCAAAGTCGAAGCTTGCCAACAGTGTATACTTCAATATATATTATGATGTATTGGTAGATTCGGGGACCCTGTTGAAAGAATCAGGGCCTTACTGTGAGAGTTTTAAACATTTTTATTTTATTTAAAATCAAAATAGAAGTATTATCCTAATTTGTTTTACTACTTAATTTAATATTCAACTCTTATGGTATGAAACAAATAAATAGTGCCTCGTAGAGATTTTCAGATAAATACTATGTGTACCCATCTATAAAAAGATTTTTTTATGGCTTTTGCATAAGAAGTAAAAATATACAAGTCGTTCTATATAAAAAAAAACATAAATCCGGAATGCGATCTTCAATTGTTTTTGTGATATAAGATATAATTATTAGAAAACACATGCGGTGTGGCCCATTTGAAATTAGGACACCTCTGTAAAATGGTTATTTTTTCCGATTTTAATTAACTTTTTTTTAGATTGTTACTCATGGAAAACGGCATTTTATGACGAATTGATAAATTTCCATCACAAAAATCAAGGCCTACTTTGCAATTTTTTTGGAGCGAAAATTCGAGAAATCGTATTGGCGATTTTTTTACGTGAAAACTAGGTACGTTACTGTATTCAGCGTTCCGTACTAATAATTAATTAAGTACCCAAATCGTTGTGACTCCTACCCTTTAGGTATTATCTCGACACCTATCACTTGCCACAGAGTCCCCAAATCTACCAATACATCATATCATAATATAATATATTGGAGTGTATATCTGTCTAGCAGTACTTTTGAGGACACCATAATTTATTTTTATTTTTACCTTACTTAATGATTTCCCTCACATTTTTTATCGGCTTATGCTGAGATACAGGACTGGATTTAACTTTAATGTGACAGATAGACTGCAGTCCGTATTTCTATCGTATTAATTTTAAAATCTCTTGTAAGTGTGATTAGGATACAGTATGTAAAAATTATGTATATTTTAAATAAAGTAGAAACAATTATACAGGGTGCGCCATCTAAAAGTCCCCACACTCGTAACATTCGTATTTTTTTAGCTACGACCATGTTGGGCACATTAAATTGTAGATATTTTTAAGGCCTTTAAACATACGTACATAGAAAAAAATTTAAACAAACTGTTAAAAAGCAAACTTAATTTCCTTGTATATTTTATTGCCTCACCCTTTACGTGAATTGTGTTAATGTTTTCTTATAAAGGTTTTAATTTGCTTCAATTTATGCCATTACCTCCTGAAATTTTGCAGTTTCCTTATTAGTAACTAGGTATATTTTAATAAAAGCTTGTTTTTAAAAATATTTTTCCTTTTGCTCTTTTGTTACTTTAAATAATATTTATGATATGTCTTTTACAAATAAAGCATACAATTATTATTTATAATCTTTTCAAATTTATTTTGAAAGAATTCAGTTTGGAATCGAAAAGAGCGTTTTTTTATTTTTTTCTCTGAAATTAAAAAGAAATTCGGCAATGACGTAATAACATAAATTGAAACTAATTAGTTTTAATTAAAACCTTTAAAAAAAAACATTAACATAGTTCATGTACAGGGCGAGGTAAAAATATAAAAAAAGAAATTAAGTTTCCTTTAATAATTTCTTCATAATAATAGCTATTTCTTTCTACAAAATATATTTAAGATATTGTTTGTGGCTGACATTCATATTTCTAATATAGTCTTCACATAAGAAGTCGCATAAGAACTTTTATTTCTTTAAAAAACTTCTTTAGCACTACTTGAGTTTTGTGTTTACTGGGTATAGTTAAAAAACCACATTAAACTCATTATAAATGACATACAAAATAATGGTAAAATATAAGTTTGACTTTTAACCAACAAATTTAATAACTAGGTACAATCAATATAATTATTATCTAATAAAGGATATATTTTTCACTCAGGTACAATCAAATACTTCGAAATTAATTTCTTGCAAAACAGTTTATATTTTCAAATGGCATCACCACCCCAAAATCGATTAAGTATCGCAGATCAATCTTATTCTTATTATAATCACACCAATAATGAAGAGTGACGACCTATGATGACCAATTTTTTTGCAAAAAAATATTCAAAAACAATAATAGAGATACCTAGATGTCGTTCTGAGATTATTACAAAACCATAGATTAAATAAGTATAAGATATACCAACCTATTGGCAAATGAATATTATACGGAACTTGTGCATTCGAATAGTTAGATGACGCATCTTAAAGTGTATTTTTCTATGTACATTTATAGCTAAAGATTTATTGTTAGAGCTTTGGACGTTTTTGCCATTAGGTTTTAAACATGGTTCTTCAACAAATGATATCAATCAAACCAAAAGATTACATTTTTGGGAGTTTCGGGTTCGCCATCTATTATTCGAATGCACAAGTTTCATATAATATCCACTTGCATTCTAACAATAGAATGGTATATCTTGTACTTATTTAATCTATGGCAAAACTTAGTATTTTACTCCCGACACTAGAATGTATAGTATTTATAGGACCTTTTCTTTTTCTTAGTATTTTTCCTTTCTTGCCCATAGAAACGTGTGTCTATGCTAAACCGAAATTTCGGGACTTCTTTCCTGGTTGGTAGATGGCAGCCGTATTATATTGATTATAGAATAATTTAATTTGGCAATTTTGGCATTAAATAATAATTTATCTATGGTTTCAATGCCTTTTATGACCAGAATTGATAAAAAAAATTCTTCACTAAATAGTTAGAATTCTCCATTTAACCGGAGGCCAGATATCATGTCCATGTCCTAGCACATCTAGCGTAGCTTAAACCACATGATTTCATGGATTTCACAGTTCATTTAGGAAGTAAATAAATAAATTCACAAGTGAAATATTGCCAATTGGCACTTTAATAGCTACAGGAACCTCGAGTTCACCGACAAATAAGCTTCCCGAGGAACCACAAAAGTATTGGCGATTTTCTTACGTGAAAACTAAGTACGTTACTGTATTCAACCTCCCGTAGTAATAATTAATTAACCCTTTAGGTATTATCTCTACATCTATTATCTCTACATCTACCAATACATCACATCATAATATAATATATTGAAGTGTAGCAGTACTTTTGAGGACACCATAATTTATTTTTATTTTTGCCTTAATGATTTCCCGTTCATTTTTTATCGGCTCACGCTGAGATACAGGAATGGCTTTAACTTTCATGTGACAAATAGACTGCAGTCCGTATTTCTATCGTATTCATTTTAAAATTTCTTGTAAGTGTGATTAGGACACAATACCTATGTAAAAATTATGTATATTTTAAATAAAGTAGAAACAATTATACAGGGTGAGTCATCTAAAAGTTAACATTCTTATATTTTTAGCTACAACCATGGGGGCACATTAAATTGTAGTTAAATTAAGTTTCCTTTAATAATTTCTTCATAATATTTTTTTTTATATCACTCTAGCTAGACTCATGTTTAAAGGTCTTAAAAATATGTACAATTTGATGTGCCCAACATTGTCGTCGCTTAAAAAATAAGAAAGTTACTAGTCTGGGGAGATTTAAGTGGTGCACTCTGTAGATCACATTTCCGGAAATGTTTCCTAATAGAGCTAGGACACGCTGTAGGTATATAGTATAACTAAATCTAATCCGAATTTGCCTAACTTAAAAATAAGAGTTGGTCTTTCATTAGTAAGAGTGGTTTGAGTCCACAAAAATACTCTTAAATGGATACGAAGATGGATATATACTTCAATATTATATTATGATGTATTGGTAGATTTGGGGACCCTGTGGCAACTGGTAGGTAGGTAGGTATACATTTTTAACATTTATTAATGAAATGATTAATAAGATAAATTTTAAAATAATTTTTATTCGCGATTGAATGCTATAATTTTATTCATATTTTTAGGTTTGTTGTACTTAGGTTAAGTCTGGTAAATAACATTTTACATGAACAATGTTTACTAGTCTCTATTTTATTTCAGTTGTAGCTAAATCAAATGAAAATTACATGTTTAAAAAATCAGGGCCGTACTGAGAAATTTAAAGAATTTACTTGATTACTATACACTATACATAGATCACATTTCCGAAAATGTTTATTAACAGACTAGCTAGTCGTATGGTAGGTTAGTAGATATCGTTGTCGCCTGGTATACCGGGTGGCCACGAGAACTGACCCAGATTTATATCTTCTTTGTTTATGAACCAACTATATGGTATTCACATTTTATTTACATGAGGGGAGGCCTTGGAAAATCTGAATTCTGTTGGTATGAATGACTGTTTTAATTACTGAGGTTATGTTGAAAAGTCAAAAACATAACCACAAATTCAAATTGGTTCTACATAGTTGCCAGAGTGAGACCCTAAAGAAAGCACAGCAATGTTATCAATAAAAAATTTGGCAATTCAGCCAAAAATAAATGACAGTGACGATCAATTAAATCTGACACTTCAATATTTTGTCAATAGTAGACAACCCTGAGACAACCTAAGAAAAACATATCATAGCCTCCCCTCATGTAAATAAAATGTGAATGGCATATATTTTGAAATTTGGAACATGTATACAAGACGTATATTCCAATTTAGTGACGTATACGGTCAAAATAATATTAAATTGAATTTTTTAAATGGAATACCCTGCATATTTTACTATTTTTAGAATCTACAAACTAAATTCTGGCTGATCACGTTGCGAAATTTTCATTTATTTTTCTGAAAAAACAATTTGAAAATTTGAAAATTTTGCCCCTTGTTTTCAAGATATAATGAAAATCGGCACTGTTAACATAGACATAAAATACCACATTTTGACGTATTTGAAATCTTTTATGGGCTTCCGATATAGCCGGAAGTAACACCATTTCTTGATTATAAATGGAATACCCTGTATATTATTGCATTTTCAGAGTCTGAATAGGTCTATTTTGGTGAGTTTTTTGCCCTACTTTGATTTGTTTTAGACCCGAGGTTTGTTTCGAATCTAGAGTGCTGCGATTAATTTAAAATTATCATAAATGACATACAAAATAATGGGAAAATACAAATTTGACTTAACCAACAAATTCAATAACTAGGTAAGGGGTGATTCACTGAGATTTCCTACCCATATTATTTCTTTTATTTTTATAACATAGATAGGTACTTTACAGAAACCATACTCGTTTGATAGTGTTCAAACGAAATTATTAAATTAAATTCAATTAAATTTGTATCCCCGAGTTGTTAAATAAATAAACTAAACACCACAAGTAATGCGACCCGGTCTTTTTATCATTCAAGAGACCTTGTTCGGAAGAGATCTACATTTAAAGACAACGGATGCTCACCCAATATCCTTGTATAGTGAAAGTAATCTCTCTCGCAGTTAATTCCACTGCCACGACCAGAAATCGAACCAGGAACTTTTGGATGAGAGCTAAGTGACTCTACCACCAGACGTCTCTTTATAGTTTGTGTAAATCATTACAATAATTGCGACTTCCTAAACTAGAGAAGCTACAGAATTAATTAACTATTATTAGGTACTTTAGGAAATTTAAAATATCAGAGACTGTTTTCTGATTTTTAATTGAAAACATGACAAGATTAACTTGCCGCTGTAAAATTTTTCATCCGACTTTTCATGTCGGCAAGGCCATCCTCATCTATTTTAAGTTAACAAGGAAATGAATGTTTCATTTTATGTTTATTGCACCTTATCACTTTTGTAATTATTAAATCAGTAATCCTTTTCCCCACTTCTGGAATTATTTCAGTTGCGCATTCACAAATTACTTCTTCCATTATTTCACACATTCACAGTTCTTAAATTTAAACTTCAAATTTTAGATACCTAATGCCTGTGGTGGATGGTACAAAGAAAATAACCTCCGTCTGATGTCAAAAAAATGATGTATTTGTCATATAATTTATATTACTGGTCGAGAGGTAGCTTACCTGCCTCTCACCCAAAAGTCCCGGGTGCGATTCCTGGACGTGGTAATGGGAAATACTGTGGAAGGGATTTTTCCATACAAGGTTCTTCTAGAGCCTTCCGGGATAAAGGGGGTCGTAATTACATGTGGTGTTATTATTATTATTATAAAATTTATTAAAGAATCTAATGAGCTGTAAGTATTATATTATTTCTTTCTATCTACTGAGCTGCTCTTATAGAAAAAAAATGGATTCAAACTTTTAATTTTCTAGACGTTTATTTCTACTTTCTACCACAAGGTAGAAAAATTATAGTAACAAGGAAATAAAAAACATGCTGTTATAGTGAAATTTGTGCTTTTTACCTAATTAATGGCAATCAAAATATAGATTAAGCTGTATTTTATCACTCGTCCTCAAACCCACCATTTCATATATAATAAGGCGGTGTTTTTGAGGACTGTCCCCAAAGCTACCGTTAGGTGACTGATTCTTATGAGGACGGTCCTCAAAAGCACCAAATGTCCTCAAAGATACCATTCTGTACCACAAAACGTCCTCAAAACTACCCTTTGACATATATATATATATATATATATATATATATATATATATATATATATATATATATATATATATATATATATATATATATATATATGAAACAAGTTTATATTAAAAAAAAAAACGCATTTGAATTTACTTTTTTTTCACTATGTAAGTACGTATGTAGAAATTTGTTTGAAATATTCATAAACCTAAAGAATTAGTGATGATAGTTATACATAGACGTGTTAATTTTTTAAATAAATAGTTGTTTATGCAAATTTCCTAAATTGTTACATAGGTAATGTACTGATGTACAGAGAATTCCCCGCTTAATTATAGACATTAATTATAGAAGAGAGTCGGAAAGGGTTTTTTTTAACTCTGCCTTTAATATAAATCTATCAGAATAGAGACGCTTCATAGCTTCAAGCACGGTGGGAAAAATATAAGCTAGAATATTAGAAAGTAGATTAAGAAATTAGATAATACACTGAAGGAAAGTCGGAGCAAATTTAGAAGAGAGAGATAGGAACAAATGACCAGATATTCCTCTTTAGACAAATATCAGAAGAATCAGAAAATAGAAGGAAGACAAGGAAAGATAAAATTATAAAACAGGTATCTCGAGAAGTTGAAAATACCACTTATCGAATCAACCATAGAACAAGGTCAAATAAGATTGGTTGGGACATGTAATGAGAAGAGATAGTAAGATAGTAAGACAAGTATTCGAAGGCAAAAAAGTAGGTAAAAAGAAGAGACCGAGACAGACTTGGACCGACGAAGTGGGAAAAGCAGTAAAGAAGAGAGGAACCTGATGGGAAGGAGTAAAAGTGCTAGCAAGAGATAGGAAGAAGTGGAAGGAAATGTGGAAAAAATCACCAGAGAGTTGAACTCCCATGTAGCTCCACATCGAAAGGTTGTACAAGAGCTTGGGATTAAGCAAGTAAGGAAATCGAATAAATATTTATTTACACTGAATACAATACAATTCCAATAGTAAACATATATTATTTAACCTTTGATCAATTTTTCAACCGTAGAACAATGTGCAATATGTGCATATCTAATCCAATCTCTTCAACAGGTTTGTAGCAAGACAATGTATTAATTATGTCACCCCTTAAACCTGGCCAAACTATTATAGGTATTACTTTATTTTTCCTGGTTTACTCCCTTTTATCTCCTTATGGTTACGCCACCCACCATACACAATTGTTCTCCAGCGGTTGCCAACCTATTCAAAATTTAATTTAAATGCAAACAAAAAACTATATTACTTTTTAAATGTATGAAAAACCAAATAGTTGGGAAGGTATTTTTCAAGAAACTAGTACGATAGGAGCGAAATAGAGTTTCTAAGGTCTTCCAGAACCCGCTGGTTAAAAAATAAATCAATAATAGATAACATTGTTTTAATATTATTGTACATTGAATAAAGTACCAAATGACAAACTTCGATTTTTTGGTTCATCGTCTATTAAGTTTCCCTCTCAATAAGAAGAGATTTCACAAACAGAACTTAGGAATCATATATTAAGGATACGTCTCGAAATTTCTAGACTATTTAAATTGAAAAAAAAAATCTAAATTATATCAAATATATACGAACCTCAGGAAATAAATTGCAGCAACTTTTAAACGATTCAAATATACGAAATTATGTTGGACAAGCGAGACGGTCAATTCAAGATAGCTTTAAAAACAATATGATGCATCTAAAATACGAAAATAACCATGAAATGAATGTTAAGTATTTAAAGTTAAAAAGTAACAAACACTAGACCTTTTGAAATATTAGGAATTGCAAAATATAAATTCAACATGAATAGTGACAAGATAATTAACTCATACCACGATTTATAGAACGTTGAGTTTTAATCATCTTCCTATCATGTCAACTTGGTTGAGCAAACGCGCGTCAAGTGTTCCTTTGTGTCCAGTGAAAACTACTTACTAAAGCATACGTCAAAAGATTAGCTGGTTTCTTGGTTTGACGCACACGGCGCGTTGCCGGAAGGGGAAATAAAACAAGCGAAAATCAACAATTATTTATTTTCACTGACATCTGTGCAATTTCAATATCAGAAATATGTATTATCTCAGCTCCAGAGACACTTTTATTCCATCTGTCATCCGTAGGACAATGTTGAAATATAATTTAATATCTTCAACGGATTTATAGTCCGAAAATATTTTATATTTTCGTATCACAGTCGATATCATACATTTCATGCTCATCATGGCATATCGACCGCCTGAAATGAAAATTACACAAATACTACTTATGTTTTAACTCAAAAGTAAAAATTTTTGCCCTTTGAGGTAAACCCTATAATCGGCAGACAGCTCGTGTTATAACCTCACCTACGCAATTTCGAGGTCCCAAAGAAAACGGTATGTACGTGTTGGGCTGACGTTTTGCTACTTCCTCCGGAAGAAATCTATCCGGATCAAACCTCAAAGGATCAGGCCAATACTTCGGATTTCTGTGGACACAAATTGGAGTAAAAATGGCAGTGGACCCAGCTGGTAGGATCGTTGCCCCTAAAAACATGCCCAATGAATGAGATTAGGTTTCAGCTTCTTCATATTTGTACAAAATAATTTAAAATTTTGTTGGACCTCACATTGATTTAACGGATTGTTAACTGCTGTTTTTCAAATTAAGGTCAGTCAGTCATTCATGCAACTAACAGTAATTGTTACAATGTAACGAAGTGATTTTTCCAATCAAGGAATGTTCGATTTTGCTTTAAGTATTACCGTCACTTGGGTACACCCTGCCGCTGTTTTAGTAAGTAAGTCATGTTCTGGTTAAGTTATAAATGAGTTGTTAAAAAGTCCGCTGGTAAACAAGCAGTCAAGTAATTAATTGATTTTCGACAATCCCTCGATCCGAGAAATATTATAAATAATGACCGAGTCCGAAATAAAAATCATTCGTTACTAAAAATGGTAATCCTTGTCCGTTTTAATCCGTTTCTTTTTGCAACATAGTATAGAAATTACAAGTAATTCATTCCCGGTTATATACGTTTAGAGTCGATGCGCCAAATTGCATAATCCGCTGGACCTCTGCACGTTATGCCGGGTTGTGCATCCAAGTCTGTCGTTTAAAGTCGGTGACCGCCTCTCTTTTAACACGACAGATACGTCAGAAAGGTAATAAAAATGCCAAATGGCACTCGAGTCGGGATCAGATCCGTTCGACCGCCAGCAATTGACGATCAAACTGAACCCGTAAAATCTTTCCGTACCGCCGCTCCGAGTTTTCATAGTAAATTCCTTTGAATATAATATTGGTAAGAATTCAACACAACCTGCTACATTCTGCAGGTACTGCAGTTAAGTATAGATATTGAGAGATTTTATCGTCCGTCAGTATCGCCGTATTTTGCTACCAAAGTAAACTAGAGCTCATTAGTAATACCTCCCCGTTGGTTCTTTTTATTTTGTTAATATATGCAAAGACTGCTGAGATCTGTTCACTTGGGCCATCTTAAAAGTCCCCTTGCATAATAGGTTACCGGAAAACCTACGTGAAACAAATAGTCATTATATGCATCAACTGTGTGTATCTGTTCACTTGGGCCATACGTACAGGGGATCCGCATAGAACTGACTCGCAAAACTCACACATTATTCAACATAATTATTTAACAAATAGCTCTACGTTTGTGGCAGTAGTTTACCGCGTGTTTCAATATCTTGTCTAGCCTCAAATATCTATAGCTAACGGATTGCCCGCCGTTTATAATATTTCCGAGAGGAAAGGTCCTTTTGCTTGTCGTACACAGTAAAATATTAACCCAACGTCTCCGAAAATTCCGCCGCAAAATCGCGTAAAGACTTTTGATTGCCAGCTTGACTTGTTTTTAATTGTTTCGAAATAGTTTTATACACACGCGACTGTACAGTCCTGGAGGGTTGGAGTAAATTGATTTGTTCATTATTATCACTGAATAAATACGTTATTTTAAAGAGGTAAAATTCATGAGTCATTATTTCTGTCATCACTTTCTGATTAACCCGTTTGAGTAGGGGTCAAAGTCCTTTAGACCGACCCCCAACTTACGACCCGCTGGCATTTTCCAAAGCTCCAGCTGTTAGCTACCCCGGATTGCTTTCCCAAATAGGAAAGCCAAAAAGTGCTGTCCTTTGCACTCAAAAGTTAAAGTACTGACGCCCGAGATTTTCGTATAAAAGATTACGTAAGTATAGTGACTAAAAGCATCGTAACAAAAAGGCACCCCATCACAACAAAACATTTAACTCTTCCATCTAGTTTAAAATGCATATAATCATCGCTAGTAACAGACCTTTTATGAAACGAAAGTCTCTGGCTTACCAAGGTCAACATCCTCACCAAGAGCTCGATTGAAACTAGCAATAGATGGGAACAAACGCAAGGTTTCCTTTATGACCCTTTCCATGTATTTCAAATTTGGTAGATCTGACGCTGCCACATCTCGATCTTCGCCAACTAGTTCGATGACTTCTTCGTAAACCTTTTGCTTAAAAACAAAAAATTGTTTAGTAACAGCAAACACAATTGAAATTAATTCTGATTTTCCTGATTCTAATTTTTTTGCACTATTTTAGTTCAAGGATATTAATGCCGATGGCTAATAACTTTTCTACCTACCTGTACATCTTGAAACATTCCCAACATTTCAAATATAAAGCACATTGCGGAGGCAGTTGTGTCGCTTCCCTGTTCAAAGAAAAATACTTCAGTCATGTGCAGGTTATTAGAAGAATAAGAACCACAATCTTAACATGAATGACTTTTCAACAAATGTAAAAAAGAATTATATATAACTACAAAAACATTAGATAGATGCTTCAAGAATTAATCTCATCCTGTAGACCTGGGTTGAGTTCCCAAGCGCTCTTGGGGGATAATGTAGTGCTTAATTTAATTAAAAACAAAGTAGATTCTTATAGTAGCGACACCGGTGTGCATGAAACTTACGGCAATTTGAAATACTTGAATCTCTTCTATAATTTCATCTTTGGTAAAATCTGAGTATTCCAGGATAAGATCCAAAAATGCGAGTCTCCCCTTTTTGGTTCCTAAAAAATCATTAACGAGAACATTTGTTGGACAGGATAAACTAACGTTACCTTCTGATATTTCGGCTGTTGGTGATGAGTTTCTGATTTCTCTTTTTAGTTCAAATTCTGTCAATCTCCTCTGAATGATCTATATTTAAGGAAACAAAAGTTACCACGTTTAGTAAAGAAATATTTTTAATAAAAACCGAACTCAGATAGTGACTTTATTAATGTAATAATAGAAATGGCGATGGCTGAGTGGATCAAGACACTGACAAGTGAGTGATCCTGTAATGAATTGGATTTCCGCTGACATCAGGTAAATGATTTTTTCCCTGTTCTGATACGAATCAATAGGAAAATAAAAAGTTCTAAAACTTACAGGCAACAAAATCTCTTGCCATTGTTGTACAAGTTTATCTAACTCCCTGCTCATTGGACTCAATCTCCACACAAATTCCATGTGAAGCCATATTGTAATCATTCTGTGCGTCATTAATTCCATTATTCTGGAATATAAAGAACATGCAGTCAATTTTTCAAAGAATCTGTTACACTAATATCTGACTCTTGTGACGTAGACGTTTTGTTCTAATGATAACATTTGGTCATGTGGTACCTTTTTTGAAAGGACTTTTATGGAATCATATTAATTCTCGATCACTTTAAAGTACATACTGACTGAAAACAAAATGAATTACGGTAACCTATCCACCAATCTTAAAGGACGTCATCAAATAAAGAATACTGATATGGTTACCAAATGACGTCCACTTTGTCGAAATACGTCCATACTACATAGCGTAGTTATGTAAGCATAAGTACCTATCAAAATTTGTTGCAACATGCCTGTCTGTGGTTTGGATATTCATCTTGAACCCCATCGCATTTTCTGAAATTTTAAAAGTTAACACTACTTGCTTTATTACTACAATTAGACACCTACCAAAAAACATGTCCAAGGTGCACCTAGCAAGAAGCAAATTTAAGTCAAAGTTTTTCCTTCCGACGTTCTTCATTAGCTCTCCAGAAAATATTTTAGATTTCTTGACAAATGTCTCAACAAACGAGTCCAAGATGTTCTGGTTGAACGACGGCATTATGGCCTTTCTGTGCCTTCTCCATTTTGCAACTAAGAACAAGGAAGACGAAACAAAGAATTGATGCAATTCGAATAACGTTAGTTTAGGTATACAAAGGGTTATGCTATATGTGGTGTGGAGATTTATAATTTCACTTACATGGTGCAGTTAGCAACCCCGTACCGATAAGAGATGATATGATGTGATTAAAATTTTTGTCCATGCATTTTGGACTGGTTAAAATCTTCTGTATATACTCCGGATTATCTACTGCATATATAAGGTTAGGTCCGAACCAAAATTTATATATACCAGGGAATTTCTTCTGCCACTTGAAGTGGTATTCCGTGATATCTGAAAAATTACTGAATCATCTAATCTCACCAAAAACCACATTTTACTTATGCCCGGTATGATATGAGCACTTACCAGTAGGTGTCCCTGTAAGTAAATATGCTGCACCTATTAGAGGAAGGGCAAAAGGTCCTGGAACGTTCCTTGAATAGATGTACAATTTTCTTCTATTCCACAAAAATTTAACATACCAAACTAAGACTGTGGTAAAAGCCAGCAGCAGTAAATAGATCTGGATATTCTCTGCTAGCATTTTGAGTCCAATTCCAAGTCTTGTAAAAAACGAATCTGGCCAAAAACACCAAAGTAGTTACTTAGACTGTGGCTGCCAAATGCAAGGACGAAATATTGAACTAAGTAGTAAAACTGATCTCGCTTTTTATTTCAAGATTACTAATTTCGGTTTCAATAATTAATTTAAATTAAAACAGTTTGGTATTGCTGGTATTGCATAGTAACAATTCAAAAAACTGTTTTTAATATTAAAGTATACTAATAATTAATAATACAATAAACGATAGAATTGAATACGAAACATGGAATATTTAGGCACCTATTAGTTCGTTGACATGACAGGTATTTGACCCTGGCCAATAAAATAATCAAGGTAATTAATTGGAAAATGCCTCCTGTCAATTACACATTAATATATGAGTTACAGTTTAAAATATATTTTAACGGTGAGGTACTATCCCACTTTGAGACATTGTTCAATTCTATCGAGCTTGATAGGTATTTTATTTATCATTACGATAATAATTAATGAACCATTTGAGATCTTCTAGAACAATTTTTTATGGTGATTTGTTTTGGACTTTCCTCAAAGAGAGGGTTTGTTTAAAAATAAAGGTAGTATAGGGTGTCCAGCCGAGAATTCTCCTATAATAACTTCTTTAGTTAGGCATAACTGAAAATTTCAAAAACTGGATGAAAGAGATCTAGGCCAGTAGAATTAGACGGGAATCTGTAACTAATTCGTTTCAGATAGCCGTAGGTAAAAACAGGTGTATTTAGTTATAAGGAATATACCTCTGCGATTCCTCCCAAATCAAATATACAGAACATTGTTTATAAGTCACTTGTATGTGAGAAAATCATGAAATTTGGAGTTTTTTAAAAATTGCAGTAAGACTGCAGTAGATTAATTTTTTTGAATGCTTCTGTTTACTAGGTAATTCCAAACCGGTTAATTTAAGCCCCGGTTGATTTCATTTAATTGATTATTTATTTAAATAATTTCCGAAAACCATCGAAATTTTCGAAAATTTCCAGCATTTTTTACTCTGAAAGGAAAAATGCTAGACTCTTGAAACTTTGGTGGAATATGTGTCTCATTACCCTCAACTTACAAAAAAAATTTCGTTTTAAAATGTTTATTAGTTTTCGAGAAATTCTATTTGTTTATTAAAAACGTCCCAAATGTTTAATGAAAAATTGACCTATTAACGTTATCAAAAATAATTCAACCACAGCTCATTTTTTTCGTCAAGACGTCAATTTTACGAATCTGTTATGGGCGTATCGATTTTCAATAATTTTCACCGTCAAAATGGCGTTAACAACATTGCTACTTTTCGGAGCAGCGTTTTTTGCAAATAACTTTACAACAAATTAACGTATCTACACAAATCTTTCGTATTTGAGTTGCTGGTATTTTTCTACAAATTTATAAAAAAAAATTGTTGCTCTGGGACATGTAGGAGCCGAGATAATTTTTTAAATTGTTTAATGCGCCAAACGTTTATTTATTAATATTTATGGCCAAAATTGAAACTGGTTGTTAATAAGATCTTGAATTTTGTGAATTCATCAAGTCCTATTGAAAACGGGCCCTTTTTGAGGTCAAAATATAATTTTTAATAATTAGTGATTTTAGAGCGTCTTCAATTTGTTTGGCTCAAGGGACAGGCGAATTTTTGATCAAACGATTTTCGAATTGGGGTAGCGAGAAAAATTCGTCATATCTCCGTTATTTTCCGGCCAATTTCGACGTTTTTTTTTTTAATTTGGGGTAGCTTACGAAAATAATAACAATGGGCACATTTGCAATATCCAAATAATAAACAAATAATTGTTATAAACAATTTATTTATTTTTTTTTTTTTATTTTTTCGTTTTTGTGCTTATGCAACTTATAGTGTGCTAATGTATTAAATATAAATTTATAAAGATTATATAATGGTAACAATGCTGTAACATCGTATATTGTTTGATGGACAAATAGTTTGTGCAAACATTGTTACCATTATATAATCTTTATAAATTTATATTTAATACATTAGCACACTTTAAGTTGCATAAGCCCAAAAACGAAAAAATTTAAAAAAAAATAAAAATTGTTTATAACAATTATATGTTTATTATTTGGATATTGCAAATATGCCCATTGTTATTATTTTCGTGAGCTACCCCAAATTAAAAAAAAAAACGTCGAAATTGGCAGGAAAATAACGGAGATATGACGAATTTTTCTCGCTACCCCAATTCGAAAATCGTTTGATAAAAAATTCCCCTGTCCCTTGAGCCAAACAAATTGAAGACGCTCTAAAATCACTAATTATTAAAAATTATATTTTGACCTCAAAAAGGGCCCGTTTTCAATAGGACTTGATGAATTCACAAAATTCAAGATCTTATTAACAACCAGTTTCAATTTTGGCCATAAATATTAATAAACAAACGTTTGGCGCATTAAACAATTTAAAAAATTATCTCGGCTCCTACATGTCCCAGAGCAACAATTTTTTTTTATAAATTTGTAGAAAAATACCAGCAACTCAAATACGAAAGATTCGTGCAGATACGTTAATTTGTTGTAAAGTTATTTGCAAAAAACGCTGCTCCGAAAAGTAATGTTGTTAACGCCATTTTGACGGTCAAAATTATTGAAAATCGATACGCCCATAACAGATTCGTAAAATTGACGTCTTGACGAAAAAAATGAGCTATGGTTGAATTATTTTTGATAACGTTAATAGGTCAATTTTTCATTAAACATTTGGGACGTTTTTAATAAACAAATAGAATTTCTCGAAAACTAATAAACATTTTAAAACGAAATTTTTTTTGTAAGTTGAGGGTAATGAGACACATATTCCACCAAAGTTTCAAGAGTCTAGCATTTGTCCTTTCAGAGTAAAAAATGCTTGAAATTTTCGAAAATTTCGATGGTTTTCGGCAATTATTTAAATAAATAATCAATTAAATGAAATCAACCGGGGCTTAAATTAACCGGTTTGGAATTACCTAGTAAACAGAAGCATTCAAAAAAATTAATCTACTGCAGTCTTACTGCAATTTTTAAAAAACTCCAAATTTCATGATTTTTTCACATAAAAGTGACTTTTAAACAATGTTCTGTATATTTGATTTGGGAGGAATCGCAGAAGTATATTCCTTATAACTAAATAGACCTGTTTTTACCTACGGCTATCTGAAACGAATTAGTTACAGATTCCCGTTCACATCGTCTAATTCTACTGGCCTAATCCCTTTTTTACCCTCAGGCGCTAGCTGAGGTCCTTTTGACTTTTATGGTGAAAACAATATGGCGGCGACTGATTTTTTTAAAAGTAACACCCTGTACATAAGTCTATTGCTTTTGGTAAGATTGAGATATTATACAGATTTTTATATGTTAAAAATTTCAAGTAGACTGTCACCTCTAAACAAAAACCTTTTTTATGGCCACGAAGGTCACCGGACCTTACCCCGCTAGATTTTTTTCGTTCGGGTCACTTAAAAAACGTAGTGTACAAATGTGAACCTGACAGTATTAAAGAATTAAAAAACAAAATTAGATTAGAATGTATAGCTAGGTTTCTCAAGAATGAATAAAGTTCGGCAAAAATTAATTGGCCATTTGGTTTTATTTCATTACTTAATTCTTTATGTTATTAACGAACAAAGGTCAATCCCATGTGAGTAGTTCACGTTGAAAGAAAACCAAACTCTTTTACTCACAAAAATTCAAAATTTATTTTTATTTTTACAGCTGTAAAATTTTCAAAACCTACTAAATTTTTTTTTCGACGTTAAAAATGGACAAATTTGATTAGCGATTTTTTAATTAAAAATTTAACTATACCACTGGATTCAGAAACATCTCAAATGGATAAATCCAAAATTTCGATGAAAAAATATTGAATAATAACAGACATGACGAAATTAATGTAGGTAGAGTTTTGTAAATTTTATAGTTTGTCCATTTTTAACATTGAAATAATAGGTCTTGAAAATTTAAATTAATCTCAAAATTTTTGTCAATGATCTATCTTTTAAAAAAGTTTCGCTAAAATCGAATAATAGACAAATTTTTTACAGGGGTGCTTCCATTCAAAATGGGTCACACTGTATACAAAGTATTTGAAAGATGCTTAATTCGAAAGAAAAATCGTCGTCCGAGGATTTTTCCAAAATATTTTCGTGTTCAGAAATAATGAATTTATTCCACACTGAAAAACTCACCAATGCATTAATCATTTAATAACTTTACCTATTAATAATAATAATAATACATATAAGATAATTCAATGAAAAATGATCCTAACAATGACATACCGATATAATATACAGTTTTTGAATATATTTTGAAGATGGAGAAATTCTTCAATTCTCCCATTACTTCTCATTACATAATATTAATGAGGTATTTTAGAGTTTGGTCAAAAATAAACTTAAACTTAGCAGCGAAGAAATAATTTCACCAGAATTTTATGGAAAAAGGCTCAAGAAAAACACTAAGAACAACTAAGGAAGACATGCCAACAAATATTTGAAAAATTATACGGTTACAGAGCCAAAAAATAATTTTAAATAAACACCAAGTAATTCAAAATTGTTACCTTAGACACACAAAACTTTTCCCACTGCCATTAAATGCATAATTAGAATTATTATAAGTAAGTAGTTGTTTTATTACTAGTAAAATAAAATATTTATTTACGCTTAAATTTTTAACAACTATGATATGAAACTTAATGGTTACTTTATGACATTCTTTATCACACTAGTACGATATAGATTTTAATATTGCAACAAGTCAACAATGTATGAATTACGTTTTACTTATTATAAATATGTGGCTCTGAGGAACAAGTGCTAAACTGCAGGCGTATAGTGTATAGTAATACAAAAACAATCGATAACTACACCGGAAATGTTATATTACTTATATTATTATTTAAATAAATTTTGTTCTATTGTGACTATATTAATACTTTCAAAAAGTGATAACGATGACACTCCTGCCAAGTGGACCCAACAACAGCCCCGGATATTATGAACAAAAATTAATCGTTCCTGGCCATCAAGAAAATTCAAATACTGACAATTCCTCCCGAAGATCACACACACCTCAGAGAGAGGGGAAACAGGCTAATTATCTTAATTAATTCGCCTATACCGCGCTACTGGATCATAATTACATGTATTTTTTTGTGTCCATGGGTTCATAATCCTTAAAGAAATGTTCTCGGCGCGAAATTAATATTCTCAGTCCAAGTCGGTCAACACATTTTTTTCCCAGCAGAAAGTTGAATAATTGAACATTTGATAATTCTTCACATTTTACGTCTAATCGTTCCAACCTAGTGGGTCAAAATTGCTCTTATGTAATTTTATTTCAATATGAGTTTTCAATTCCTCTTAATCTCGTTTTGTTTCCTACAGTGCCATGAATTTTGTTTTCTGTTATCCACGGTAACAGTTGTTATTGCTGGTGCCATTGTGATTTTTTCCTTACTATATCTGTCAGTCGCTTTTATGCAAAAAATTAGACTTTGGTCGAAAGTTATCGCCAATAAGCACCAACTAACCAAGTATTTCAGATTTTCGAGAAAGTGGCGAATGCGCAAGTGACAATTAATTTTTCTTTTGTGGCATATTACACTGGATGTAGCCATAATCAAACTACTAACAATAGGACCATCCTCACGCAATTATTTGCAGTATGCAAAAAATTTCGCTTTGGCCAATCATCCGAAGTAATGAAAAAAAAGGAAATACATGTCTATGTGATAATTTCCATCAAACGATCAAAAGTCATGGCATTTTAAAAATAATAATAATAACTTTATATTTTACAAATAAGAATTAGTTAATAAGTAAAATATATTGACTTGTCCAATGCAAATTTAAGACGCTGTGTTCTCATAAGAATCGATACGTAAATATAAGAATTTTAAAACGTACAAACTCGTTATAGGTTTAAACATATATCTAACCCCCTCAGCTTGAACATAAAAACGAACTGAATTCTTACTTTGTACTATTATTTCCATCATCCTGAAATACGAAACATATGTAGGTATAGTCCTCGCCAAATATGAATTCCTGTAAACTAAAAAACTGTCAAGACTTAACCTCTTGTTGGTCGGATACCATATTGTAAACTATTGCTTTCCTGGGAACGATTACCTGATTTAAGGCCAGAGAGCAAAGGCCGTCCTACTAGCTGTAATAAAATCAATCCCCCATCAATCAAAATAGTTCCTTAATCATTTACGGGAAATCATATTTGGCGAGGAGTATATATATTTATTTATCCACGACTACTAAATAATATATGCATTATGTATGTACTTCCTCAAGCATAACGCTATCCATTAATCCCTGCAGTGAATAATGATTTCATTATTCACTGCAGTGTGTAATGAACAAGGTTTCTATGACAACGTATCAGATATTTGTTAAAAATTTCATTCAAGTGGCCATGACACGTCAGTCAAAGCACGAAATTAATTATTGTAAACAAAGTTGTCGTTTAAATTTAATTTATGACAGGTCGTTCTTTTGACACATAACGGACTGCTCGTACAAAATGTTAAAAATAAATAGTACTTATAAATTTCTTCAGTAAAAGATTTAGTTAAAAATATTTAATAGTCGTGGATAAAATAGAGTATTTTACTCGTATATAATGGCTATTATTCGCTCGGGTTATTTACGACACTCGCCTTCGGCTCGTGCTTTAAACTTTCACCCTCGTGAATAATATAGGCCATTATATGCTTGTGGAATAAAATCCTATTTTCTCACATGTAAAAAGAAATACAACTTTTTTATGTTGACAATTGCAAATTTAACAGCTGCTTGAGTTGGCTTAGCGATAATACAGATTCTCTTATGATATTTCCTCTCTTCTACCTACTATCTTCTCTCTCCTATCTCCTCTCTCCTACCCTCTCTCTACTCTCTCCTCTCCCCCTTTCTTCCCTCTACTCTCTCTCTCCTCTCCTATTGAAGAAATTATTAATACTTGATAATTTGTTAAAGCAAATTTAACAGCTGCTTGAGTTGGCTTAGTGATAATACAGAGTCTCTTATGATCTCTCCTCTCTCCTCTCTCCTCTCTCCTCTCTCCTCTCTCCTCTCTCCTCTCTCCTCTCTCCTCTCTCCTCTCTCCTCTCTCCTCTCTCCTCTCTCCTCTCTCCTCTCTCCTCTCTCCTCGCTCCTCGCTCCTCGCTCCTCTCTCCTCTCTCCTCTCTCCTCTCTCCTCTCTCCTTCAGCTCCTCCCCAGCTCCTCCCCCGCTCCTCCCCCCGCCCCTCTCGTCCCCCTCTCGTCCCCCTCTCCTCCTTCCTCTCCCCTCTCTTCCCTCTACTATTTCCCCTCTCCTATTGTATTATATTTCGTGCATACGGTATGTTTCTAAATCTCCTGTAAATCTGTGAAACACATATTCCTTACTTAAAAATATGACAAAAACTTTCTATAAACATATATCCGGATTTGACTCCTAAGGGAGCTGGAGGCACCTCAAGATGGCATTTAAAAAGTAGTTTTTTTGAATTATTTCAGAAATGACGTAACGAATTGTTTTCATATTTGGAATATACAATTAAATAATGGATTTGCCTAAAATACTAAAATTTGATCAAATTCAGTTAACTCAAAATACATTTTTTTAGCTCCCATAAATAAAATTATCAGAAAAAGCCACTGCATTGTTAAAGAGTAAAAAATTTTCAATTTTTAAATAGAATGATTCATTATGTGACTTTTCCTTCTTCTGTAAAATATTGCTTGGATTATTCGTTTCTGAAGAAATGTAAGAAATTTCAATTTAGAGACATGGGACCTATACCAAATTATAAGAGGTTTCATTTGGGTTCAAAATGAGAATGTTGGCAAAAAAAAATTGAGTCATAATATTCTGATATTTAAAAAAAAAATCAAATATATTTATATTTGAATTTTTTTTTAAATATCAGAATAATCTTCGATACAATCTAAGATAAAGCTTTTTTGCTTTTGAAGATATATTAAATTTTGTAAAAGTTACGAGCATTTTAATGGCTCGAATCTTAATTTCAAAAAATTTCAAATGCTGGTAACTTTTGTAAAAATTAATATTTTTTCAAAAACAAAAAAAACCTTGTCTTAGATGGTATCGAGGATTTTTCTGATATTTAAAAAACAATCAATCATACAAAATTTCAGGACTTTATAGGGCGATCGGGTTTTCGGAAATTTTTTTGGAAAATTGTTTTTCAATTTTTTTTCTCGCCAATATTCTCATTTTTATTCCAAATGGAACCTTTTATAATTTCGTTCAGGTCCCATGTCTGTAAATTGAAATAGTTTCTAACTAAAAGTTTTCTAATTTGATCAAAAACATTTGGTGGATTTTAAAAACCACTCTTTGGAGATTTTTACCACACTCGTATGACATTTAACTAAATCGAGTGAATCTGGCTGTATGGATTATGTCCTAATGCCATTAAAAAAAAAAAAAAAAAAAAAAAAAAAATCGAGTGAATAATATTTAAAACAATAATTTACTGTCACGTTTCAAATAAGTCTTTCATTTTTCAAATACACCGCTGCCTTTTACTTCAGAAGTGCTGCTAATTCGTAGAGCTATATCAGGACGCTTCGTTAAATATAATGTACATTGTAGATGTAAAAATCACTTAAAAATCCTTTTAAAGCGATTTTCTCTACCGGTACAGTTCCTAACTTAATTACCTCGCAACTCTTTGGTATGTTGCTGCTCTGATTTAAAAGTTGAGACGTAAAAGGTGGAAATGGAAGTGACCGGAATCAATTTATCTTATCAAATATTAACATGGAAAAATAAGAATAACGTAACGATAGATGTGTTTTTCGAGGGAATGCACTTTTCTGGTTCTTACCTAATGCATAACACTTGGGAGAACACATCACACGGTAACTAGAGCACAGTGGGGCATTACAAAAAGATTTTCGATATGGAAAATAGCCTCTATAATATTCAGGTGGCGTATTAGATTGAATAATGTTGCTTTGATATTCGTATAAAATTACGTATGGATATTTCTACCTTTGTCCAAGTTACGTATGGTAAGCATTATTTTGTTCATTGTTATGAAAATGCATTTAGGAAGTGGCGACAACAACGGACGACGTGACTTACATACACGTCATGTTCGGTAATATAAAAACAAATATGTCTGACGAATATCACGCAAAGTTGCCAGACTCGGGCGATATTATAATCCTCCAATCGCCAAATCTCAGTTTCTGAATTAATGACATTATACTTGATAATCAAATTAAATACAAGTATTAGAACCGGAGCCGCGGGGTAAGCTAATAAGATTTTAAATAAAATTGATTTTTTTTTATTTTGCAGCAGTAAATTTTTTTTTCTGACATTGTGATACATCTTTGAAAATGGAATTAAGAGCTCTATTAACCCATAAAAAATCCAATGTGGCGCCTATAACAAAAACAAACGACGATAGAGATTTTCTGGCCTACCAAAGCACCTTAAAAATGTGTCCTAACAATGTACATAGTAAAGTATCATCAGTCATCCAATTAGGCAGATATGGGAAGTTTTTTAAAATATACCTTTTCAGTTTTTTGGAAATATTTCAAAAATAAATACAAAAAACGACATCGAACTGGTCATAAAACTCTCTGAAACTTTCCCCATTTAGCCGTTTCCCTATCTCTAATAATAACCGACCTAGCAATGCATGCACCCCTAATTTGGGACAGACTGTACATTATGAAACCATGCTCATTCATTCATTATTCTCTGTTGAAGAACAATAGATGTAAGTATTTGTCTTGGCATGAAATTGAAAAAAATTCAATTCAAATAGATTTAAATTTAAAAATATATTTTGGCCGCCCTGTATACTGTTAAGAAATAAGAAAAATTCAGAAACACCACGCAGCTGTTTGGTAACAGTTATTAATACATTTTTCTTAAAATCCAAAATTGTTACTACTTAGAGATTTTTTCGGAAAACATGTATAGGTAAATGACATTATTTCGCCAAAAAAAAAAAAAATCGTTACCTCCAAACAGTTGTGGAACAGGAGTGTATATTCGCAACATTTTAGAGTTGAAAAAAGCTCATACCTTAATCTTTCTAAGATTAAATACACAAAAATATATGAATAAGAACTCTGTGCAGAAAAATACGTGGACGCCAAAATATTCACATTGTGCCAGGCGCCTTCGCCAAAACTGCAAATAATTAATAAATAATAACTTGCGTTGAAGTTCAATTTTAAACTCAAATTTTGCACTTGCGGTATGCCAAGAGCTTATTAAGCACACTTTCATGACATTGGGTCCATACACCTCATACAGGATGGTCGCTAGAGTCGTGCCAATTTTCCTAGTTTTAAAAGAAAATCATGGTTTTTAATAACTAGAATAAAATATTGCAACAAAAAAATTAACACTGTACAGTATACAAGATGTTATATTTATTTTTTATAATGGGCTTATAGATAAACGAAAATATTTTACCCCCATTCTCAGTAGGATTATCAAGTCGTCGTGAAATGTAAAATGCTTTACCTATACTCGGACAGTTTTTTATTCTAGCATTTTTTTTTATACAAGCAACTATTAATTTATTATGTTGGTTTCATTAACTCACTGTGAAAAATAGAAAGCTAAAGCAGTAACAAAACAACGTTCGCTCCTAGTTATCAAATATCCACTGCGATATTAATACCGGACCAGCAAATTACTCTCGCCCTGATAATTCAACAGAATTATGTGCAATCAACAAAAAGGTCGATGTCTAGTTAACTCACTGCTCAATAATTCACTGACTGAAAATGCAGGAGAATTGCGATTCTTCGTTTTCAGATAACGAGTTTTGACATTAAAAATAGTTACTCCCTAGAATGTTTTTTTGAATTTGAGTTTAATTGAAGAGACATTATTTGTATGGAAGTACCTACGTACTTCACAAGCGCAAAGCGATATACCAGGTGTGCCAGAAAAAAACGTATTTTTTTATTTTCTTTGCCAAATTTTTATTATTTGGACGATTTTAATAAACTTGACGTTTATAGTTAGCTGGTTAAGTGCACTATAAGGACCATAAGCCAAATAGGCCGAATTGTGCAAATTCAAGATGTCGGACACGATTGAAAATAGGCCTTCTTTTGCGCTTGTTCTTTTTAATTCAAAGTTATCAAAACTGGGGAACTATTAACAGATTATAAAACAATGAACTTCCCTCTTCATTTTAAGACCACGACGAGTTAAATCGGTTCACCGGTTGTGACGATATAGCCAATTGAAAAAAGGTCTTCTTGCTATTTTTAAATTTTGAACGAAAAAAGGAAATTTCGGTATTTTGCCTGCAAATTCTTCATTTCTCAACCGATAACAATGAACTTGGTAATACATATAATAAAATACAAATAAAAAACTTCAAAATGCCGCGTTTAGGTTATCTCGAAATATACAGTGCGTCGCGATAAAACTTTGAGGTTATGGTCCGAAATTGACGTTTCCTTAATATCGGTCCCACGACGGAACCGACGCCAGTTTCGGGATCCGGACGTCTTCGCCGACCCGAAACCGTTGTCGTTGCGTAGATGGCGCCCCTCTGTCACTTTGACATTTAAACGTCACTTTGACAGTTTTTTGACAGCTGTAAAAAAAAATCGAGAAACGTCACTTTGATAGCTGTCAAAACAATTTTTTTTCGAGAAAACGTCATTTTGACAGCTGTCAAAAAAAAAAAATTTAGAAAAACGTCACTGACAGCTGTCAAAAAAATTTTTTTTCGGAAAATGTCATTTTAACAGCTGCTGGAAAAAAATTTTTCTCGAAATACGTCACTTTGACAGCTGTCAAAAAAAATCGAAAAACGTCTGACAGCTGTAAAAAAAATTTTCTAAAAAACGTCATTTTGACAGCTGCCAAAAATTTTTTTATTTCGAACAACGTCATTTTGACAGCTGTCAACAAAAATTATTTTTTTTCGAAAAAACGTCATTTTGACAGCTGTTAAAAAAAAAATTTTCGAAAAACGTCCGTTTGACAGCTGTCAAAAAAATTGGGGCCAATTCTTTAATCACTTAATTCATCCGATAGCCAGCCCCTACGGGGCTGGCTATCGTCTTGAACCTACTAATTATTCGGCCCGCAGGGGCCGTTCCATTATAATTCCTTAAATAGAGCCCCGCAGGGGCTCTGCACTTTTTTGATTTTTTTTCAAATTTTATTCCTAAAATCCAGAATTTTTCCCAACTTTCCCCATCTTGAATTTTGACATATCGGCCAATTTGGCTTAAAGCCTTTATGATCTATTTAATCAGCTAACTATGGACGTCAAGTTTGTTCAAATCGGCCAAATAATAAAAATTTAGCAAAGAAAATTAAAAAGTACGGTTTTTTCTAGCCCACCCGGTATATTTTGAATAGTAAATTATATTAGGCACTGTAAGTAGAAAATAAATCATTTTTATTTTCATATTTTGTGATATCGAGCAAAAAGTATCACCGCAAAAAATGCACACTGAATTTTTACTTTTGATTTTTTTAAAAGTGGGAATTTTCCTGATTTCTCCTAATATCCTTTCATCGTATCCTGCAACATACTTATAGGAATCAGTTACATCAACAAATTGCTAAGCCCTTTAATTTAGTTTATTTATTTTCCAGTTGACAGGATTTACAGTTCATACATTAAAAATTATTTTAGATAAATGCAAAATAATTATTTTATATTTTTGATTTCGATCCTGACGAGCCACCAATGCTGGTGGTTGATCTTACAAAACGCTTTAATTATGTCAAAGTTTAATTACGAAAATCTCAACAGAAACGCAATTTGATATTCTACTAATGGATTTGGCTTGTTTCGAGTTTATATGTCGAGAACGACATTTCAGTTTTTCATCTGAATATGCAGTTTTAAACCCCGAAACCGGCAACACGAATAAAATAATTATAAGAAAAATACAATACTTTTAATCCAAACTTTCTTCAGCAGTTGCCATAATTCCAGCGTAAAATTAAACAGAAATAATTGCAATATTGATGTCGTAAATACTTATTATGAAAGTACGAATTATTTCAGTGTGATTCCTTTTTTAATACGAAGCTTATCCATATTTAAATATTGACGAAACGATCCCTGAATTTCAGCACATCATAAAATCAATCACTTTCACACACAGATTAACCAGAGGTGTGTGAAAAGATATTTGAATATCCCTCCACGCATGCATATATCCGTTTAACTTCTTTTTAGACGGTTACAACAATTTTTATTACTCTCACATATACCTATTACACAGGAGCAGTAGCCTTAGATGTATTCAAGGAATTTAGTAGAGTATGACACTTGTGATTTGTCAGCTCAATTGCGCTTGTGGATATCAAGTTTTTCTTTCCACTTCTGTACATAATTTTACTGAGTACATACCTCAACTGTAGCGTTATTCTACTTCAATATGCTCAATAAGGTTCATGTATGGAGATAAAGGTGGCCAACCCAGCAAGAAGTGGATGAGAAGTGTTCCTTATCCATCACAATATCTACCTTCCCAGACAGTTCTCTCCAAAATCAAACGCCACCCTTAGTCCCTTACAATCCGACAAAAATTAAACATTACATTTTTTTTAAATACGACCGCGATGCCTTCTGCCTAAATTCCCTCACAATGTTATCGGGCATGCCACTGCCTACCTTAACCCTCTCCAATGGATAACCCTCTCGCCGCATTCAACATTTAAATGAAATGAAATACAAAAATCACCTTTCTGCTCCGAATCCCGGGAATGATATCTTTTTAATAATCTAGTTAATATTTTCGGGACTTTGTTTAATGCAATGGTGTTTACACAAGCACAAAGAGGGGTAAATATTTTAGATAAGGACTTAATTATAAGTTATGTTCCACAAATAGCTAATCCCTCTGTAAATATATGGGGGAACACATTCAACAAATGTTACAAGAGAAACCTATTTAACGCTGTGCAAATTCCGGATTTTTTCGAATAATTGTGTAAATGTTTGTATATACCCTATGGACCATGTAAACTGGCAATTATATCCCCAAACTACTTTGGTTAATTTGGCTCTATATGAATAAAAATAGAAACGAGAAGATTTTCTTTAAATGTAGTTGGATTTATTCTTCAAAAAAATTCAGACATCTGATATTTTAAATTTATACACCCTGTATATGTTAAATGAACAGCGCTGATTAACTTGAATTAAATGTTTGTCGTACGCCTCTTTAGCACTAATTGAATGTGTGAACAAAAGATTTTATTCAAAAATACACAACATATGAATTAGTGAAGATTAAGACAGACAAAATGTTTAAGTAAGAGTAATGTTGGCAATAGGCTTGTTGGTCTCCGTCGAATAAATAGTAAAAGTAAATAAAACCGTTTAAATTAGTGCGTGGTAATTATAAATAATCAAGCTCACATTTAGGACATTAGTCGATTATGACCAATAAAAAGGAATATATTTTATTATTGGATCATTTGTTGACCCCCACCGAGGATAAGTTCCACACGCGTAAATTTTGTGGCCACCCTGTATACATACACCTGCCTGTTGATTTTATAACATTGGCGGTAACTTTATTGCATTCATGTTTTCTTTTATGTGCACTCGTCTGTTTTTCCCGTCACAAACTACTTTTAGTTCGAAACAAGTTTTAGGGATTGGATGGTCCTTTCGCAACTTCTCAAAGGCGCCATCAAATATTTAAGTAGGTGCAAGAACTTCACACAGACAGAATAACTTCTGGTGGATGATTTAAGAAAACTCAAATGCTGATCCGCTAACCGAATCGTCATCGACAATTGTTCAAATGCGATTTACAAGTAATCGCACTAAACCAGAAAGGATAGAAATATAATTTTTCAATAAAACAACTTGCGTACCAAATTCGTCTCTGGTAGCGCTTTCAAATGAGGTGTCACACGCTATATGTATATTAATATAATAATAAGACCCACTTAGGGCACACGATTCTGGTACCTACAGTCGCTTCGAGATGCGATAAAAGACAGTAGTTCAGTCGCTGGTGGTCTCCCGTATGGTATTGGAGGCCTCAGCTCCGGCTTGGACAGAAAATAACCAACTATTTTACTAAATTTTCAATCAAGAACATGCCTTGCAGTATTTGAGGTAGACGGTTTATCGTGTACGCCTCGTGCAATAATTGTTATAAGGATAATTTTTTCTGGGGTAATTCCGACATCCCCGACCCTTAATATTCGTTTCAATAAATAAATAATATCAACACTCCCGCCGTGCCGACGGCTATTACGAAACGGTGGCGTCGCATTACCATTACTTACGCCAATTTATTATTTCCTTTGACGTATCCTTCACACCCCGAATTGAAGGCACTTCCTTTTTGAAATACAAAACAAATTCATTTTTCTGTAATTATGATTCTCCTTACTCTGAAGAATTTAATCTCTGCATCGACGGATGTTCATAAAATATTGCTAAAAAGAGCAGTAGAGTGATTATGTGCCAGACTGTTTTTAGCCTGTGACAATATTTTTAAAATTGATTTGGTAAGAGTCTCAAGCCTCTAAAATATTTGTTCCAGTAGGTACGTTTTATTTTTCCGTTAAACTTTTGTTTTATATTACGAGCCTGTACTGTAGAATAAAATAATAAATGTATAAACGTAAAATGGTAATCTCTAGACATAAACGTGTATTGACCCTGTAATAACAAATATATGCCGGGTTGTATCTATCCAAGCGGCATTTATGCGCTACCAGCTCTATGCAAAATAAAACAGGAGCGAATGCTCTTTGATCATAACGAAATAATAAAATAATAATGTTTGGTATATATATATCCATCGTGCATCGCTGCTGTCGCGATAAATACCATATTAAATTTATAATAACATACTTTAATTCTGCGTTGTAAAACATCTGGCCATTGGCACTGACATCGGGACGAACCTCCCTACGTATATTTATGTAAATTTGCTGTTTAAATAGTCCTATAGGAAAAAATCCAACAGGGTTAAATCAGGCAATATAGCAGGCCATCCAAGGTTACATTCAAGGTCACGAGAGGTTATGTTCAGCCCAGGATGGGGCGCGGCTGGAGTGGATGAGGGTTAAGACTAGAGTGGGGGAAGGAGCGGAGCTGGAGTGAGGGAAGGGCGGGGCTAAAAGTAAAGGAGTGGGGGCTCAAGTGGTGGGGTGTTAACAGTGCTCTCATTCTTAACCTACTTCTCTGCTTTGGACAAAGTGTCATGTAAGTACTATGAGGAAGTACCATATAAAGTGATAGATATACTTATAGGGATATCAGAATCTTCTTTGTTTGGACACACAGCTGCTAGTAAACTAGTGTAAGTTTCACCAGTGGTTTGAAATAAGTAATGTAACGAAGTGATTTTTCCAATCAAGGAATGTTCATTTTTGCTTTAAATATTACCGTCACTTGGGTACACCCTGCCGCTGTTTTTAGTAAGTAAGTCCTGTTCTAGTTAAGTTATTAATGAGTTGTTAAAAAGTCCGCTGGTAAACAAGTCAAGTAATTAATTGATAATTTTCGACAATCCCCCGTATAAACAAAATCCGAGAATTATTATAAATAATGGCCGAGTCTGAAATAAAAATCATTCGTTACTAAAATATTAATCCGTGTTCGTTTTGATCCGTTTCTTTTTGCAAAATAGTATAGAAATTGCAAGTAACGCATTTCCGGTTATTAACGTTCCGAATTGATGCTCCTAATTGCATAATCCGCTTGAACTCTGCAACGAACGTCGTGTTGAACATACGATCTCATCATGTCAAATCAGTACGCCCCTTTTAACACGATATATAGATACGTCAGAAAGGTGATAAAATGGAAAATAGCACTCCAGTCATCATCAAATCCGATCTACCTCCAGCAGTTCCAGATCAATCTGAAGCCGTCAACAGTTTCGCGCCGCCGCTCCGAGTTGAATAGTAAATTTAGTTTGATAGAAAATTTATTTGAATATAATATTGGTAAGAATACGCCGTAGTCCACTGCAATTTGCAGGTACTGCCTTCAGTTAAGTATAGATATTCAGAGATATTATTGTCAGCAAGAATAGGCGTAATAAACTACTAAATCAAACCAGAGCTAATTAGTAATACCTCCGTTGGTCTTTTGTTTGCTAATATATGCATCGGCTGCTGAGATCTGTTCACTTGGGCCATCTCAAATGCCTCAATGCATAATAGGTTACCGGAAAACCTACGTTAAACCAAATAGTCATTATATGCATCAACTGGTTAGATCTGTTCACTTGGGCCATCCATAAAGTTGATCTGCATAGAGTTGACTCGGAAAACTTACGTTAACCAGCCTAATCATTAACAAATAGCTCTACGTTTGTGGCAATAGTTCGCCGCCTGTTTAAACACTCCGTATAGACTACAATATCTATAGCTGACCGATTGCCCGCCGTGCATAATACATCCTAGTGAAAAGGTCCGTTTGCTTGTCGTACGCAGTAATTTATTAATCAAACTTATCCCAAATTCCGTAATAAAAATCGCGTAAAGATTCTTGATTGCCAGCTTGACTTGTTATTAATCGTTTTAAACAGTTTTATACACACTCGACTGTACAGTCGTGGAAGTATTAGAGTTAAAGTAATTTGTTCTTTACTATTGCTGAATAAATACGTTATTTTAAAGAGGTAAAATTCACGAGTTCTTATTTCTGTCATTTATTTCTGATTAACCCGTTTGAGCAGATGGTCGAAGTCCATTAGATAGACCTCCAGCTTCCGACCCCGGACATTCCGTATCTCCGCTGTTTCGCTATTCAGGGTTGTTCTCCCAATAGGAGAGCCAAAAAGTGTAGTTATTTGCACTTAAAAATTAAAGGACTGGCGCCCGAGATTTCCGTATAAAAAAGAATTACGTAAGTTTATTGAAAGAAGGCACCGTTATACCATTACAGTAAGAATCCCACAACCCTCTCATCTATATACCAAAACACATTCACCTTCTGTGGACGCTGTTGCCATTCCTTTCAAGGTAAAGTCTGTTCTTGATCGATTCGCCGTACTGCTTCTCCGGTACTACTTGACGTTTTTGATTCATCAGTATGCTATCGTTTGGATGCCTTCCCAACTTGGTCTCTCCTTTTACTTGTCAGGCAGTCTTACCTTAAAGGTTTTTGTAACGCTGCACATTTTGCTGAATCTGTATGGTACCCATTTATGGAATGGCCCTTCTGATTATTTGTCTTCAGCCTGTTTTCCACTGTCAGTACCTCAGTCGTCATTGTTCTCCTTATTCGTTGGTATTTGATTTGGATGGTTCACCAATGAATGTATACTCATGCAGTGCAAGGAGTACCAATATTTGCAGATATGTGATACTCCAAAGACTATTTTTGCACCTTCTCTGGCTAAATTTTAGTGTTTCTCGTTGACTGTGATGCTATGGTGTTTTTGCATTAGCTTCAGTTGCACCTTGTTGACACTGGGATTCCAGGTAGATTTTTACCGTTCTAGAACGCAGCTTTACAGCTTCCAGAGCTTTAAGAGTTGAAGATTTCTATTAATGCATGATCTCACCATTTCTAGAGCACAAACATTTAAAGCTATAATTTCTTCTTAAAACTACCTAGCTTCAAGATAACGTCTGTTCTTGGCAGATTCCCCGTAACTGCTTCTCTGGTACTACTTGAAGTTTTTGATTCATCAGTATGGTATCGTTTGGAAGCTTTTTCAACTGCCTTGTTCCCTATCGGGTGTTTGCCCGTTCAGGATTTTTGTGAAGTTTTAGTGATTCTGTATGGTACCTTACTTTGGAATGATCCATCGTATTGTTTTTAACCTGTATGTCATTCATTACGGTTTTTTTTTAATTTCTCTTCTTGTACTTTTTTAACATCACGCACCTGTGACTTGAAGGTAGATCCTATTATTCGTATCCTATTAATTTAATTCCCAGTTTATTCGCTTATTGGTTCTCCCTTTAATGGGTACGTGCAAATTTGTCTGTAAATGTCGTGTGAAGGTAAAAGTGTGTATTGAAAAAAACCAGTGTTTGTTTTATTTGTTATTCGTAACATTTACTACCCAAGGATGAGTATTACGAGCACAATAAGGTTGCGACATCTTTTTTCTAAGTGTTTGCCAAAACAAACAAATTTCTTAAACAAATAATCCTTGCTGTCTGCGTTGGATTTTACTCTTTTTTTCTTGGAATCAATAATTGTTTCTTATTTACTAGGATACAGGCATGTTTTGTGCAGCGTTACTGGCATATACGTGTACCAATATGGTGAAGAAGGATGATAATATCCTGTTTGCAATGCGTATGGGTAATACCTGAACTTATATGGTTTTCAAAAGCAAACATAATAAAAATTTTTATTGACGTTGACTACTTGTAAGTTTAACGATTTTCTAAGTATAGTATGATATCCAAAGTATACTTAAGACGCTACCACCAAAACTGAAAATAAATAATCTTTTTTACATTTTTACAAAAAATTAAATATGTCTTTGCTCAATAAATAAATTTCCAGAATCTGTAGCAAGATAATTAATAATTTGTAAGAAATCTGTTTTTTTTTTATTTTTTTTTTTTTTTTGATAATCTACATTGGGCTTACATCTTCCCTGTAAAATTTCGGGTTTTCACGCACCATCCACACACAGACGTCACGCTGATACGGATTAATCTGCTAGTTTCAGTAGTAATTTCAGTATCAGCGGTACTTTTGCCACCATAAATAAAGGAGCTACAACCGGATTATCCATAAACATTATCTGGTAAATTTCAGCTTTACGAGATAATTACAAACCGTATAGAAATAAGATCAATGTTCGCATACTATTTAGCTATTATTGAAAGGCATTGGCCTAGAATTTCATTTCAATGAAATCTTCCATTGATGAGTCGTCGTATGGCTGACAGCGTGACATTGTATCGGTACAAGGCTCAGTACAAGGTGCATACATGTATTTATAAACGTAAAAGGCTATTTTTAGCGCTGGATTTACCATGCATGGGTATTACGTATGAGGAATAATAATTATTGTGCTGTTAAATAACCGAAACAATTTTGCTTTTCGATGCACGAAGACGTTGGTCCAGCCACAGTTAGAATCCGTAAATCGTCAAAACTTGTTGGAATATTAATCTGGTCTTTGCAATATAGTCTAAAAATTGCAAGAAGCTTCTTTCCGTTTACAGAAGCTCCAAGTAATTGTTGCAAATTATGCAACACGATCAGACTTAACAAGTAACGTCTCTTCAAGGTGAAATACGTCAGCTAAAATATATTTACTAGAGACGGGCATAAAAGGATCTTTTGGTGCTCGCGACTATTTATTGGACGACTTAATCAAACCAGAGCTCGTAATATCATTCTGTCTGTTTTCATTACATGTCATATAACACATTTACTGGCTGAGCCTTTCATTGTCCTGTTCATGGTGGTCAGGCCCAGTCTTAGTGGATGTACCTTAAAACGTGGATTTATCATACGCGTCGGTCGGCGAAAAATTTCATTGTCCTGTTCATGGTGGTTATGTTTAGCCCCCAGTGTATGATTTAAATCGTTGTGTTCGGAAATTTGATTATTTCCGGTTGGGTTAGTTCTGTTTAAAATAAGAAAGTCGATGTCGCTTCCGATTGGACCGGAAATAGTATTTCGCGCAATCATTCAGATAACAACAATTATTGACCCATTCCATATCAACAAACCGTTGCTTAATACCTAAAATATTTTTGTCGCAAAATAATTAACAAACAGAAAAAGATAATTTTATTCAATGCCCCATTTATCGTAATTGTGTCAGTTTCATTTTCAGTCGCACTTCAAGGAGGGGGAACCGTATGAGCGCAAATGGTTATTAAAAAATAACTTGATTAGCACTCTTTATAATTACTGTGCGTCCCTTAACGCATACCGTGCCCTAGAGTAATTGATAACGAAGGCTGAAAATTGGCCATTTTTTATATCGAGATACAAACCCTGTAGGTAACGATTAACTTATACGAGGAAATTTTTGTGACAGAAACGAAGCAAGAAAATATTTATTTTTGATATATAATCTTTTTAGCCGCCACCACAAAAGGTCTAGGGGTGCTAGGTCAGGACACCGAGCTGGCCATGGCATTGGTCCATTTTTTTAGTAAATGCACGAGTATACGTTGCTCCTACTTCATGTTAGGTGTTTCTGAAAAATTGTTTGTAACAATAATAGCCTCCTTTAGAATAATTTATTGAGCAACTAGTAACACAACCACGCTTTTTTCAAATTTAATATTAAAAAGGGATCCATCGAACCAATATATCCAGATATCGCTGGCAAATGATATAATGTTATTGTTACTATACAATTTGGTGCTCGTAGATGCAAAAAAAATATTTCTTATAAAATACGTTCCTTTATATTTCTTACATATAAATCATTTGATTCTTTATTACATAACAATGCATTATTTGTTATCTTCCGAGGCTGTTCCAAATGGAATCGGTCAGTAGTTCACATATTGACCCTATAAAAAAATAATATATCAAATATGATTGTCCATTGCGTTTTCCTCAATATTCCGGATACACAATTTCGATTCTACCACGAGTTCTCAGAGTTCGTAATTTATTTTATTGTTTATCTAGTAAAACCAAAATGTTACAGTTTTTCGTTGTACTGATTAATATGTGACGTGCTACGCGCACACATGTTCCAGTAACTTCCAGCAAAATAAACTACCGATTGTTGAATGAATTATTAACTCCATTTGTTGTTTTACGTACTAAATGAGTCAAAATTCAAGCAAATATTTCGGTAAAGTGAAATCTGCTGTGAAACATGTACAAGAATTAGGTGCCAAGCTGCACAAATATTTTCCTAGTACCAGGAAACCTACCGCTAAAATAAATGTAAAAATAATAATACACAACGAACACACACGGAGAATATCCAAGCGTACTGAAACAAATTACTTTTTCCAAAAATATTCCGCACCAATTATTATTATTATCGCTATTATTGATACATCCGATTTCTTAAGTAATTCCAAAGCTCATCGTATAATAATCTGTTGACCAAATAATTTGCAAATTATCATAACACATCCTCAACATTTATATTTATAAATCCTTGATAATTGAATAACTAAATAATATTTACTGTTTATTTTTATGTTATAATTTACGTTAGAAATTAAGTAATATATATTTAACGAAATATACGGTGAAGTTAAAAACGTCGCCGTTGAAGTTGTGTCGATTTACCAATTTGTTTCCTATTGTAAACAGTGGAAATGCTTCCGAACCAAATCTTGTCGAGGTGTCGTGGCTATTTTTCTGGTCCGCTTTGTATAACGTACATAAGTGGCCAATAAGGTTTTTAAAATTAGTAACTCGTTATTTATTGCAATTAACACTGTTTAATAAAACTGACCCGATACAATCTTAATTGAGTGAGATCCTTCAAAAGTTGACGCATATTTCTGTACTAATTATTGCTGTTAATATATTTTAAGGATACTTCCGTCATTTTGAATCAATACGGAAAAATAAATCAATCGATAACGAAATAGTCGAAGAAGAAGACATTCTCAGTAAAATTGTATAAAAATATCACCAAGAAGAAGATTACAAAATTATCGCCAAATAATAACAACCTTAATAATAAAACACTTATACTTAAGTTACCAAATATACGCGATTTATTTAAAGTTTACATAGAATATCATGAGCCCATGCATGTTTATAGTGGTATTCATATGATCAAGTTAGCACTCGAATACCACATGAGAATCACGCTAACCAACAAGTCAGTAGGTAAAATTGTGTAAAAATATCACCAGGAAGTAGATTACAAAATGATCGCAGAATAATAACAACCTTAATAATAAAACACTTATAGTTAAGTTATCAAACATACGCGATTTACTTAAAGTTTACATAAAATATCACGATATCATGCATATTTATAGTGATTTTCGCATGGTCAACACATGAGAATCACGCCTCTTTTGTAGCTGACCAACAAGTCATCTTGCAGGTTCCTTGTTCAGTTAAATTTTCCAGGTAAAGTTTCTCCAATATGTCTCTGGGTTCTGTCCAAATGTGGAGTTCGTATCAGGATGGAATTCTCTTCTTCCTCAAGTTTGGTTTTAATTTATGAATAAGACTTTTAGTACCAAGCACCAAATCATCTTTCAGATTCCTTGTTCACTTAACACCTCTTGGCGGGCGTCTTCAATCTGTTTCTGGATTCTACGCAAATATGTGAGAGGCAGCTGGTCTACATTACTGGACCGTCCTGTAGTATGGCTTTCTGTGCTCGTTTTTTGCTTAAGTTTGGGTGCAAGTGATAGAAGCACTTTTAAACTTTCTAGCCACCTTTCAAGTTTCTTTATTTAATCTCTTTCTGGATCCTATTAAAATGAGATCAACTATGATGAGCAGCTGGTTTTTGAATCAGAATGGATTTACTTTAGCTCGTCCTTCCTTATGCCTTTGAAGCATGTTTTCTTCAAGTTTGGTTTTAATTTATGAAGAAAACTTTTAGTTCAGCAAATCATCCTTGTTTACTTAACACCTCTAGGTGGGCGTCTTCAATCTGTTTCTGGATTCTATACAAATATGTGAGGAGCAGCTGGTCTAGGTCTCTGGACCGTTCTCTAGTATGGTCTTCTGTCTTTGTTTTTTCAAACCACCGAGTCACCTTTCGGGTTCTTTGTTAACTTAAGTGGTCTTAGTAAGGTGTCTTTAATCTATTTCTGTATCCTTCAAATGATACCGATGTTGAAGAGCAGCTGGTTTTTGATTCAGGGTGGAATTACATTGGCTCATCCTTCTAATATGGTCTTCTGTTTCCTTATGTCATTGAAGTGTCACTGCATGTTTTCTCCAAGTTAAGTTTTTTGTGGAAAAAATCTGTCATCTTTCAGTTTACTCATTGACTTACAACCTTTTGGTAAGGCGTTCTTAATTTGTTTCTAGATCCTAACCAAGTGAGGTCGAATGTGAGGAGCAGCTGGCCTTTGTTTGAAGATATAATTGGCTCATACTTCTAATATGATCATCTGCCTTTTTATATGTTTAAAGTACCGTGGAACATTTTCCTCCATTAGTTTCGCTTTAATTTATGGAAAGAATCAGTTTCAGGCCAGCAAGTTTATCTTTCAGGTGCCTCATTCATTAATGGTGTCTTTAGTCTGTTCAAGTTGTATCCAAATAATGTTAACTGTGAAATTCAGCTGATCTTCACTTCAGAATGAAATTACCTTGGCTCCTCCTCTAGTATATCATCTTATGGTTTGGTTTTAATTTATGGAAAACACTTCAGACCAGCACGCCATCTGTTCCCTTAAGGCATCGTCTCTTTCTGGATCCTATTCAAATGAGACCGACTGTGAAGAATAGCTGGCTTTCGATGTATCATCATCCGTCCATTCTAGGATGGTATTCTGTCTAATTATCTCTTTGAAGTGCGATGGAATATTTTTTCCTCTAGTTTGGCAAATCATTTTTCAGATTCCTTGCTCACTTAACACCCCTTGGTGGGCATCTTCGATCTGTTTCTGGACTATATGTAAATATGTGAGGAGCAGCTGGTCTAGGTCACTGGACCTTCTGTCTTCGTTTTTTCCTTAAGTTTGGGTGCAAGTAATAGAAGCACTTTTAAACCATCTAGTCACATTTTAAGTTCCTTGTTAAGAGTTCCTAGCTCTCAGGCGTCTTTAATCTGTTTCTGGATCCTATCAAAATGAGACCGACTGTGAAGAGCAGCTGGTTTTTGAATCAGAATGGATTTATTTTCGTTCGCCCTTCTAGTATGGTCTTCTGTCTCCTGTCTCCATGCCTTTGAAGCATGTTCTCCTAAAGATTTTAATTTATGAAGAAAATTTTTAGTTCAGCAAATCATCCTTCAGATTCCTTGTTTACCTTTTGGTAGGCGTCTTCAATCTGTTTTTGAATTCCATGCAAATATGTGAGGAGCAGCTGGTCTAGGTCTCTGGACAGTTCCCTAGTATGCGGTCTTCTATCTTCGTTTTTTTAAACCATCAAGTCATCTTTCGGGTTCCTTGTTAACTTCAGAGCTCTTAATAAGGGGTCTTTCATCTCTTTCTGGATCTTATTCAAATGATACCGATTGTGAAGAGCAGCTGGTTTTTGATTCGGGGTGGAATTACATTGACTGATCCTTCAAGTATGGTCTTCAGTCTCCTTATGTCTTTGAGCGTCACAGCATGCTTTCCTCAAGTATAGTTTTTTATGGAAAAAATCTGTCTTCCTTCAGGTTACTCATTAACTTAAAACCATTTGGTATGGCGTTCTTATTTTGTTTCTAGATACTAACCAAGTGAGGTCGACTGTGAGGAGCAGCTGGCCTTTGTTTGAAGATATAATTGGCTCATTCTTCTAACATGATCAACCGCCTTTTTATATGTTTAAAGTACCATGGAACATTTTTCTCCACTAGTTTTCCTTTAATTTAAAAAAGTTTCAGACCAGCAAGTTATCTTTCAGGTTTTTTGTTCAATTAGGGAATCTTTAATCTGTTTCTGGATCATATTTAGATGAGACCAACTGTGAAGAGTAGCTGGTTTACGATTTATCATCACCCGTTCATTCTAAGATGGTATTCTGTCTCCGTATGTCTTTGAAGTGCGATGGAATGTTTTTCCTCTAGTTTGGCAAATCATTTTTCAGATTCCTTGCTCACCTAACACCCCTTGGTGGGCGTCTTCAATCTGTTTCTGGATTATCTATATGCAAATATGTGAGGAGCAGCTGGTTTAGGTCACTGCACCATCCTGTAGTATAGCCTCTGTCTTTGTTTTTTGCTCAAGTTTGGATGCAAGTGATAGAAGCACTCTCAAACCATCTAGTCACCTTTCAAGTTCCTTGTTAAAAGTTCTTAGCTCTTAGGCGTATTTAATCTGTTTCTGGATCCTATTAAAATGAGATCAACTGTGAAGAGCAGCTGGGTTTTTGAATCAGGATGGATTTACATTGGCTTGCCCTTCTAGTATGTCCTTCTGCCTCCTTATGCCTTTGAAGCATGTTCTCCTCAAGTTTAATTTTAATTTATGAAGAAAACTTTTAGTTCGGCAAATCATCTTTTAGATTATTTGCTTACTTAACACTTCTTGAACTTTTTGGTGGGCGTCTTCAATCTGTTTCTGGATTCTATACAAATATGTGTCTAGGTCTCTGTCTTCGTTTTTTCAAACCATCAAGTCAACTTTCGCTCTTAGTGAGGTGTATTTAATTTATTTCTGGATCCTATTCAAATGATACTGATTGTGAAGAGCAGCTGGTTTTTGATTCAGGGTGGAATTACATTGGCTCATCCTTCTAATATGGTCTTCTGTCTCCTTATGTCTTTGAAGTGCGATGGAATGTTTTTTCTTCTAGAAAATCATTTTTCAGATTCCTTCCTCACTTAACATCCCTTGGTGGGCGTCATCGATCTGTTTCTGGATTCTATGCACATATGTGAGGATCAGCTGGTCTAAATCTCTAGACCCTCCTTGATATGGCCTTATGTCTTTGGTTTTTTCCTCAAGTTTGAGTGCAAGTTATGGAAGCACTTTCAAACCAGCAAGTCGCCTTGCAGGTTCCTTGTTAACTTAAGAGCTCTTAGTAAGGCGTCTTTGATATGTTTCTGGATCCTATTCAAATGATACCGACTGTGAAGAGCAGCTGGTTTTTGATTCAGAGTAGAATTCCTTTCGTCCTCCTAGTATGGTCTTCTGCCTCCTTATGTCTTTGAAGTGGCACATAGCATGTTTTCCACAAGTTTAGTTTTAATTTATGGTTACTTCAGGTTCAGGTTATATGTAACCTTAAAACCTTTTGGTAAGGCGTCTTATTTGTGGATACTAGCGAAGTGAGGTCGACTGTGAGGAGCATCTGACCTTTGTTTGAAAGTAAAATTACCTTGGCTCATTTTTCTCCACAAGTTTCATTATAATTTATGGAAAAAGGCTATCAAGTCATATTTTAGGTTCCTCGTTCACTAGGAACCGTTTTCAATCCATTTCTGGATCTTAACCAAATGACTGTCGTAAGTAGCTGGCCTTAATTTCAGGATTTAATTACCTTGGTCCGTCCTTCTAATGTGGTCTTCTATCTCCTTATGTCTTTTAAATGTCACGGAGCATTTTTTCTCACGTTTGGTTGAAATTCATGCAAAAACTTTTAAGGCTTGCAAATTGTCTTTTAGGTTCCTTGTTCCCCTTGGTAATCTGTTTTTGGACTCTATCCAAATGAGGTCGACTGTGAGGAGCAGGTGGCCTTCGTTTCAAGGCGAAATTACCTTGACCCATCAACCTAGGTAGGTTTTTCTTCTTTTTCTTTGTTCCTCCTTCATACGATCTTGTAATAATCAGTAATATTTATATTATAGCTTCATTTTATTACACGCCTAGAAAGCTGGGAATTTACAGTTGCAATATTCATGATTGGTGACGAAATTGATTATCCAAATGGGATGTGATACTGCGGCGCACTAAAGATTATAGTAGACTACGCTTTTTTAAGTTTTTGCCATTATAAATGTGGCTTGGATCAAATGTCAAACTGGGGAAAAAAAAAATCCACACGAGGCACAACGCAGGTTCTGGTGCTATAATTACATTTAACAATGAATGAATATTATCTCCAACTGGTAAGTGATCGAAGGTTAACTTAGACTCGGTCAACCAATTTCAAATTTGCTTGCTACGCATAGTTCAGCAATTCATACTCCGTGATCCGATAATAGCTCTTCCGATTAAGTATCTGCATACGAATCTTTTTATACATTACATTAATATTCTATCATGTTGATACAGAACCGATTTAGGAATATTCTTTACCAGTCTGTTAAAGAAATTAACAGCTTAAGGATTGCTGAGGATGGACAAGAAAACTTGTAGAGGTATTTTTTGCACCAATCTAGTCTGTGCAAAGGAATCGAAAATGGTTTAATATAAGCTTGAAGGTTATGTAAGATTGTTTCAGAACCTCTGGAAATATTTTGACACAAATATATATTAAGTAGAAGAAAATAAACTAACAAAAGCAAATATATGAGCTGCGGCTGGGAAAGGTAATAAAAAGATCATCAATGCTGAAAACTATTTTGATCTACGATCGTAAAACGTTTTAGAACCCCTGGAAACCTTTGAAGAGGAAAATAACTATTCGAAGAAATTAAGTGATGCGATGGAAATGCATGTATGAAAACAACTGCTGCTGCGAAAAGTAATAAAAAGGCCATCAGTATCTTCATAAAGCTTTATGATTCTAAGAAAAATTTAAGATTAGAATTATTAAAAACAAAAAAACAGCTCTGTGACCAAACTGGGAATTGATAATTTCGTTTCGGGCGCTATGCCCAGCCTTTATCGTGATGTTTCGACATTAATTGGGACTCCATATACATGAAAGTTTAAAGTTCAAGGAGACCATTTTAATTTATTTAAGAGGAAAAAAATAATTACATACTCATTAAAGACCTAGTTATCTATGAATTATCAATTTGATTTATTAATTGCGTATTTCGTGAAACTCTAGAGTATTTTGACCTGATCTTGGATTATTTTTGTTGATTAGAAAAGTATAATAGTATACACATTCGTAGTACAATCGAAATCTACAGTACCTAATAGTAGTAAAGTGGTTTGAATTTGGAGCTTCTTGAGTAGAGGTATTTGACTTATTTAATTACAATTTAATGCAGGTAAAGGATTCGATTCAGAAGACCTAAGCATCATAACCGGTGTTCCACAAGAGTCAATTCTGAGGACATTGTTCTTTAACGGTTACATAAATGGCATCATATTTTTGCGCATATATTGGAGAAGGTACCTGAGAGATCTGAGAATGGCAGGGGAAGCATGAATGGACGATAAATTCCAGAACTTGATTGTTCGTGAAAGGATGTCGCTAACTAAAATATTATAAGCAACATTCCTCACTTATTGCTTCAAAAATTGGTATCCCTAATTTCCTGCTAATTTGCTCATAAATTAACACTGAACATAAATTACTATGGACGTTACAGCTGACGATATCGCAACTATTATCATGAATTTGGGTTAAAAATTTGACCTTAACAAATTGGTTGTAAATAAACCGAATACAATATTCCAAACTAATTTGTACTTACACGATCGTTAAAGACAAACAATTTAAACAACGTTTTCATTTTAAACCAAAACAAAGCATTATGGGAGATATAATGATAATAAATAATGAACTGAAGATCAAAGTTAAAACAGCCTCAGGTGAAAACTCAATTAGATAAATAAAATATTGAATTTTTTTTAAGTGGGCGGTAGTACTTACGGAAATGCCTACGTTCGGTATATTAATAATAATAATAATAATAATAATAATAATAATAATAAAGGCCTTTATTAAAAGTTATTGTTCACATTAAATTAAAGAAATAACAGTTGAAGGGGCGAGATTTAGTACGGTAAGACTACTACTTAAAAATATGTATAAAGTATTTTCTTATTCGTTTTGAAATTCTGATTTCACAAGCTGGCATTTGTTTAAAAAATAAAGTCGAAAATGCGAAAAAAATGAAAAATACAAGCAGGTCCTTGCGGGATTTTATTTTTGATTCTTATGGAAAGAAAGGTTTCTCTTAAACAAATGCCAACTTGTGACATATCGCTGAAATCACAATTTCATAGCGACCAAAAGAACGCAAAAATATACAGGGTGTTCCATTTCAAATAAAATAAAACCTTGTACAAATCCGCATTTTCACTGCAGTTCTACCCTGGTCTTTCTTGAAAACCGCAAAGGGAAAAAGTGCTGTTTTTTGCATTATAAAAAAGAAACTGGCGCCCGAGAATCCGTCTTAGAAAGGTGTTACAAAGCTGGAAGACTCTGTTTGCATGTAGCAAACAGCAGGTAATAAGGAGCGTCACAAGTGGCGCCCGAGCAGGGACAGTTATAAAAAAAACGAAATAAAATCATAAAAGTGGTAAGCATCTTTTATAATTACCGAGTAGGCAATATTTTTGTGGTCACCCAGTATACGAATATCACGTTCAAACGTAGAGGTTAAAAAATTTTTATTTTAAAAGTTATTTTTAAAACCATGACTGTTTGGACAGATAAGAAATGTCTTGCACGTGATGGAGTTATTTAATCCCCGCAATCATGTCAATGAGGTGATGCGAAAAAAATCGTGACGCCACTTAAACGTGCCGAGTCTACCAATATCGATAACCATGAATGTCCGACATCAAATTTTTTTACATTTTCGCTCGATTTTTTTCATTATAGTTATCCCTTTACATTTCGGTAGGGCTGAGTTCAATAATTGAAGGAGGAGAACAGTTTCCATATTTCGAAAAACTTTCCCTTCAGTGCAATGTGAATTATTTTTTTCATATTTATTCCCTGTGATGATAAAGGTAATTCCTGCAGTGTCCTTGATCCTGCTAAAATTATCACTTGTTTTTTTGGTGCTTTCACGTCTACTTATTGACCGCACCAGACCAAACAAATGAGTCATCTATTGTATCCGAAGGTGGATATTTTGAATTCTAGTATCTTGAGAAGCCAAAAAGATTTTTATTTCATTAGTTGCCAGAATCGTGGAGTTATAAACACTCGACTTGTTTATTTTGTACGTTAATTAAAACTAAAATTCTAGGAAGAACTGGGGTCAAGTTTTAGTTGGCACTTTACGTGGACTCTGCAAGTGGTAATGGTATTTCCTTTAAGATTCATGCACCCGATACTGGAGATACTCGGGGAATTTATCAACCTAATATTTTACGTCATGCATTTCTTATACGTTTTAATTGATGTAAATAACAAAAATTACCATGAGAAAATCGAAAATTTAGTTAGTTATAAGAACTAGGAACTGCTTTTTCTGTGATAATCATTATTATTTGTAAAATCGCGACAGAGCTTTGTGAAACTTATCGCTCAGACTAAACATCAGCCTGAGTCATCCACGAGTCGAGGGTAGACATTTTGAATGATGATAAGCTTAAAAAGTTAAAAATAAATAAGTTGAAAAAGTTAAAAATAAATTATTTGTATATTTTATTTGCTTATCTTTTATGCTTGTATAGAAATATCTGGAAGAACTGAGTCTACGTTGAGTTCAGTTATCTAGTGGTATTTCCAATGCCTTTGCATAGCATAAACTAATTTAGAGGGGGGAAACTATATCGAATCGAAGCACTTTGCCCAGCAAAAATGGCCTGCTTCACAAGAAATCTACATTCACGTTTTGATCTCATGGGTGCGGATTTTTGTTTATTTATTTTTTACTTCACAACATTTGCCTTACAATAATTATCAGCAAAGTTATTACTAATTAGTAATTAGTAACATCCGCTTTAATCCAAATCAGCCTTAAAAAAACCTACTGCCAGATAAAACTGATAGACTGAAAGGTCATCGTAAAAATAGTTTTTTGGGAAAAAATGCAGGTTTTCAATTTCCCTATTGCTGCAGCTGGTAACGTGTATCTATTCTTTTCCTGCTCAGAAATGTCACTTCCAGCCGAGAAGAAGGAGAGAAGGCCACTTTTTAACATTTTCCTCACTGTAGCGTAGTAAAAGTGCGTATGGTCAGTTCCAATGACAATGTACCTATTCCGTTCATAAATATTCATGATAAAGAAACAAATTTGTAAATACAATTTCGCGTACATTTTGACCTCTGATGCTAAGTAACTCAATTATCCACGATAACGAATTAGTAAACAACGTAAAGGTCGCGGTATGCACTTGGAAATATTTTAAGATACTGTTTAAATCATTTTTATGGAACGTTTGCTGATTCCTGAAAAAAGTAGGCGATCGAGTTGGACACCATCACCCTTTGGCATTATCATCTTCGCAACTCCCTTGGTGCATAAATAACTATATTATGTCCGTCAACATATTTTGTGTCCTTTTGTTCTCCTAGTATCTGATTAAAGCCGCACGCAGCTTAATTGTCTCTTATTAACAAGTATTTAATAAGTACGCCAATAAATTACGATCTGATGCGGAAGATACTTATTACCCTATAAAACAAACCAATATCCAACTCTATGATGCAATTTACAAACACTAGTATAATCTCGCGGTTATTTACGTTTTGTTTATTCAATGATTGCCAATACACTTTACAGAAATGTGAATGAGATAATGAAAATGATGGAAATTACTATGTGCATACTTCACACAAGCTTATCTCGATTCCAAAAACGAATTATATAGATTTAGTTTTTTATCGCTATTGACGTCTGGGGACCAGGTTTTGTCGGCTAATTATTTCTCCTTTACCTGCACGGAAAGTGGTATTCTTCTATACCTTCTACTAACTCAAGAGTGAAGTGAGATTTCCTCCCTTGGGTAATCATTAAACTTCACCCGTGCGAGGAAATCATTACCTACTTCCCTCTCTGATTATATAAATAACTATTTTCTACTACTTGCAAAGAAAATAGCATTTTCTCCCCGTATTTTAAGTTTGAAATCGAATTCTGTTTCTTGTAACTCAAGAGTGAAATGTGATTTCCTCCCTTGGGTAATCATTAAACTTCACCCATGGGAGGAAATCATAACTTCCCTCCCTAGTTATAGAAACAGCTTTTTTCTATTACCTGCAATGAAAGTAGCATTTCCTCTCCATGTTTTAAGATCGAAATCGAATTCTGATTCTTGTAATAATTCAAGAGTGAGTATAATTTCCTCCCTTGGGTAATCATTAAACTTCACCCGTGGGAGGAAATTATTACTTCCCTCTCTGATTGTAGAAATAACTATTTTCTACTACTTGCAAAGAAAACAGCATTTTCTCCCCGTATTTTAAGTTTGAAATCGAATTCTGTTTCTTGTAACTCAAGAGTGAAATGTGATTTCCTCCCTTGGGTAATCATTAAACTTCACCCATGGGAGGAAATCATTACTTCCCTCCCTAGTTATAGGAACAGCTTTTTTCTATTACCTGCAATGAAAGTAGCATTTCCTCTCTATGTTTTAAGATCGAAATCGAATTCTGATTCTTGTAATAATTCAAGAGTGAGTGTAATTTCCTCCCTTGGGTAATCATTAAACTTCTCCCGTGGGAGGAAATCATTACTTCCCTCTCTGATTGTAAAAATAACTATTTTCTACTACTTGCAATAGCATTTTATCCCTATATTTTACGTGTGAAATCGAATTCTGTTTCTGGTAATTCAAGAGTGAAATGTGATTTCCTCCCTTGGGTAATCATTAAACTTCACCCATGGGAGGAAATCATAACTTCCCTCCCTAGTTATAGAAACAGCTTTTTTCTATTACCTGCAATGAAAGTAGCATTTCCTCTCCATGTTTTAAGATCGAAATCGAATTCTGATTCTTGTAATAATTCAAGAGTGAGTATAATTTCCTCCCTTGGGTAATCATTAAACTTCACCCGTGGGAGGAAATTATTACTTCCCTCTCTGATTGTAGAAATAACTATTTTCTACTACTTGCAAAGAAAACAGCATTTTCTCCCCGTATTTTAAGTTTGAAATCGAATTCTGTTTCTTGTAACTCAAGAGTGAAATGTGATTTCCTCCCTTGGGTAATCATTAAACTTCACCCATGGGAGGAAATCATTACTTCCCTCCCTAGTTATAGGAACAGCTTTTTTCTATTACCTGCAATGAAAGTAGCATTTCCTCTCTATGTTTTAAGATCGAAATCGAATTCTGATTCTTGTAATAATTCAAGAGTGAGTGTAATTTCCTCCCTTGGGTAATCATTAAACTTCTCCCGTGGGAGGAAATCATTACTTCCCTCTCTGATTGTAAAAATAACTATTTTCTACTACTTGCAATAGCATTTTATCCCTATATTTTACGTGTGAAATCGAATTCTGTTTCTGGTAATTCAAGAGTGAAGTGTGATTTCCTCCCTTGGGTAATCATTAAACTTCACCCATGGGAGGAAATCATTACTTCCCTCCCTAGTTATAGGAACAGCTTTTTTCTATTACCTGCAATGAAAGTAGCATTTCCTCTCCATGTTTTAAGATCGAAATCGAATTTTGATTCTTGTAATAATTCAAGAGTGAGTGTAATTTCCTCCCTTGGGTAATCATTAAACTTCTCCCGTGGGAGGAAATCATTACTTCCCTCTCTGATTGTAAAAATAACTATTTTCTACTACTTGCAAAGAAAATAGCATTTTATCCCTATATTTTACGTGTGAAATCGAATTCTGTTTCTGGTAATTCAAGAGTGAAGTGTGATTTCCTCCCTTGGGTAATCATTAAACTTCACCCATGGGAGGAAATCATTACTTCCCTCCCTAGTTATAGGAACAGCTTTTTTCTATTACCTGCAATGAAAGTAGCATTTCCTCTCCATGTTTTAAGATCGAAATCGAATTCTGATTCTTGTAATAATTCAAGAGTGAGTGTAATTTACTCCCTTGGGTAATCATTAAACTTTACCCGTGGGAGCAAATCATTACTTCCCTCTCTGATTGTAGAAACAACTATTTTCTACTACTTGCAAAGAAAATAGCATTTTATCCCCATATTTTACGTTTGAAATCGAATTCTGTTTCTTGTAATTCAAGAGTGAAGTGTGATTTTCTCCCTTGGGTAATCATTAAACTTCACCCATGGGAGGAAATCATTACTTCCCTCCCTAGTTATAGAAACAGCTTTTTTGTATTACCTGCGAAGAAAGCAGCATTTCCTCTCCATGTTTTAAGATCGAAATCGAATTCTGATTCTTGTAATAATTCAAGAGTGAGAGCAATTTCCTCCCTTGGGTAATCATTAAACTTCACCCGTGGGAGGAAATCATTACTTCCCTCTCTGGTTGTAGAAATAACTATTTTCTACTACTTGCAAAGAGAATAGCATTTTATCCCCATATTTTACGTTTGAAATCGAATTCTGTTTCTTGTAATTCAAGAGTGAAGTGTGATTTCCTCCCTTGGGTAATCATTAAACTTCACCCATGGGAGGAAATCATTACTTCCCTCCCTAGTTATAGAAACAGCTTTTTTGTATTACCTGCGAAGAAAGCAGCATTTCCTCTCCATGTTTTAAGATCGAAATCGAATTCTGATTCTTGTAATAATTCAAGAGTGAGTGTAATTTCCTCCCTTGGGTAATCATTAAACTTCACCCGTGGGAGGAAATCATTACTTCCCTCTCTGATTGTAGAAATAACTATTTTCTACTACTTGCAAAGAAAATAGCATTTTATCCCCATATTTTACGTTTGAAATCGAATTCTGTTTCTTGTAATTCAAGAGTGAAGTGTGATTTCCTCCCTTGGGTAATCATTAAACTTCACCCATGGGAGGAAATCATTACTTCCCTCCCTAGATATAGAAACAGCTTTTTTCTATTACCTGCGATGAAAGTAGCATTTCCTCTCCATGTTTTAAGATCGAAATCGAATTCTGATTCTTGTAATAATTCAAGAGTGAGTGTAATTTCCTCCCTTGGGTAATCATTAAACTTCACCCGTGGGAGGAAATCATTACTTCCCTCTCTGATTGTAGAAATAACTATTTTCTACTACTTGCAAAGAAAATAGCATTTTATCCCCATATTTTACGTTTGAAATCGAATTCTGTTTCTTGTAATTCAAGAGTGAAGTGTGATTTCCTCCCTTGGGTAATCATTAAACTTCACCCATGGGAGGAAATCATTACTTCCCTCCCTAGTTATAGAAACAGCTTTTTTCTATTACCTGCAATGAAAGTAGCATTTCCTCTCCATGTTTTAAGATCTAAATCGAATTTTGATTCTTGTAATAATTCAAGAGTGAGTGTAATTTCCTCCCTTGGGTAATCATTAAACTTCACCCGTGGGAGGAAATCATTACTTCCCTCTCTGATTGTAGAAATAACTATTTTCTACTACTTGCAAAGAAAATAGCATTTTATCCCCATATTTTACGTTTGAAATCGAATTCTGTTTCTTGTAATTCAAGAGTGAAATGTGATTTCCTCCCTTGGGTAATCATTAAACTTCACCCATGGGAGGAAATCATTACTTTCCTCCCTAGTTATAGAAACATCTTTTTTCTATTGCCTGCGATGAAAGTAGCATTTCCTCTCCATGTTTTAAGATCGAAATCGAATTCTGATTCTTGTAATAATTCAAGAGTGAGTGTAATTTACTCCCTTGGGTAATCATTAAACTTTACCCGTGGGAGCAAATCATTACTTCCCTCTCTGATTGTAGAAACAACTATTTTCTACTACTTGCAAAGAAAATAGCATTTTATCCCCATATTTTACGTTTGAAATCGAATTCTGTTTCTTGTAATTCAAGAGTGAAGTGTGATTTTCTCCCTTGGGTAATCATTAAACTTCACCCATGGGAGGAAATCATTACTTCCCTCCCTAGTTATAGAAACAGCTTTTTTGTATTACCTGCGAAGAAAGCAGCATTTCCTCTCCATGTTTTAAGATCGAAATCGAATTCTGATTCTTGTAATAATTCAAGAGTGAGAGCAATTTCCTCCCTTGGGTAATCATTAAACTTCACCCGTGGGAGGAAATCATTACTTCCCTCTCTGGTTGTAGAAATAACTATTTTCTACTACTTGCAAAGAGAATAGCATTTTATCCCCATATTTTACGTTTGAAATCGAATTCTGTTTCTTGTAATTCAAGAGTGAAGTGTGATTTCCTCCCTTAGGTAATCATTAAACTTCACCCATGGGAGGAAATCATTACTTCCCTCCCTAGTTATAGAAACAGCTTTTTTCTATTACCTGCAATGAAAGTAGCATTTCCTCTCCATGTTTTAAGATCGAAATCGAATTCTGATTCTTGTAATAATTCAAGAGTGAGTGTAATTTCCTCCCTTGGGTAATCATTAAACTTCACCCGTGGGAGGAAACCATTACTTCCCTCTCTGATTGTAGAAATAACTATTTTCTACTACTTGCAAAGAAAATAGCATTTTATCCCCATATTTTACGTTTGAAATCGAATTCTGTTTCTTGTAATTCAAGAGTGAAATGTGATTTCCTCCCTTGGGTAATCATTAAACTTCACCCATGGGAGGAAATCATTACTTTCCTCCCTAGTTATAGAAACATCTTTTTTCTATTGCCTGCGATGAAAGTAGCATTTCCTCTCCATGTTTTAAGATCGAAATCGAATTCTGATTCTTGTAATAATTCAAGAGTGAGTGTAATTTACTCCCTTGGGTAATCATTAAACTTTACCCGTGGGAGCAAATCATTACTTCCCTCTCTGATTGTAGAAACAACTATTTTCTACTACTTGCAAAGAAAATAGCATTTTATCCCCATATTTTACGTTTGAAATCGAATTCTGTTTCTTGTAATTCAAGAGTGAAGTGTGATTTTCTCCCTTGGGTAATCATTAAACTTCACCCATGGGAGGAAATCATTACTTCCCTCCCTAGTTATAGAAACAGCTTTTTTCTGTTACCTGCGATGAAAGTAGCATTTCCTCTCCATGTTTTAAGATCGAAATCGAATTCTGATTCTTGTAATAATTCAAGAGTGAGAGCAATTTCCTCCCTTGGGTAATCATTAAACTTCACCCGTGGGAGGAAATCATTACTTCCCTCTCTGGTTGTAGAAATAACTATTTTCTACTACTTGCAAAGAAAATAGCATTTTATCCCCATATTTTACGTTTGAAATCGAATTCTGTTTCTTGTAATTCAAGAGTGAAGTGTGAATTCCTCCCTTGGGTAATCATTAAACTTCACCCATGGGAGGAAATCATTACTTCCCTCCCTAGTTATAGGAACAGCTTTTTTCTGTTACCTCCATGTTTTAAGATCGAAATCGAATTCTGATTCTTGTAATAATTCAAGAGTGAGTGTAATTTCCTCCCTTGGGTACTCATTAAACTTCACCCATGGGAGGGAGGAAATCAATACTTCCCCCCCTAGTTATAGAAATAGCTATTTCCCACTACCTTCAATCTCTCGTATTTTAAAATCGAAAGTATGCCATTTTTTTCCCGGAGACAGACAATAAACATTCCGTCCCGCTGCTATTGATGACAGCGTGTAAGTACTGTTTGTTATAACAATTTTCCTTAACGCCTTGATGTTTGTACATCTGATTGTCTAATTTACATTGTTATTCTGTAACTCAAGAATGAAGTGTGATTTCCTCCCTTGGTTAATCATCAAACTGCACCAGTAGGAGGAATTCATGCGTCTCAAGTTAAACAAGCATCAACAACATATCGTGTCAATTCATTGCACCGTGTTTGTACAGGTTATAATGTCATCATTAATTTTTTTTAATGGCAATCCCCCGCTCTTCTTGTCTGTGTCGGATAGAGGGTGATATTAAAAACTGATATTTATAAACTTGCACGGCAGAAACTATGAATAAAAAGCCCCTTACGATATTTTCTTTATAATTAGGCATCTTGAAAACTGAATAATTTTAAAAAGTTAATTCCTGCGAAACCTAATTTGTAAAGAGGAAATCTTAAATAATTTTTGCAAAGACCATAAGGCAATAAATTAATTAGGAGAAAAAAGAGAAACGCAATAAAAAAGTCGCCAATAAAAATGAAACACGTCCGCAACTTTGGAGTAATGAAAATTATAATTCTACTAAAAAACGCTAAATAATGGATGGAAAGCATTAACGTGAGGCGTATCCACCACATTTGATGTATATTTTATTACGTTTGTTTGAATTAAATAGCAACAGATACCAGGATATTTTTAATTCTGAACAGTGGGCTTCATTTCAATTACATTATTACTAGATCAGCGTTAAATATATATGCTTGATAAGTTTATTTTTTGGCGAAACATCTCTATTTATATATACAGTGTGCATCTATATATACGATACATTTTTTTTATTCTAAATTCATATTTATCCTGTTCGTCTCTTCCTCACTAGGTATGCCAACTTGGTTTGCGAAAAGCGTAGTTATTTTTGTATCTAAGCGCGGCATATTTCTTAGGCGATGGCAGTGACGTACTGTTTAATCACCCTTGCCTAATTAGATATTCTAGCCCATAATTGCCGAAATAATTTCCTGTACAAAATTCTCCGGTTGCCTTATTCGAGCTTCATCCCAAATGCTGAAATAAGAAACCGCTGTTTGCGTGCCTGTGGACTGGAACAACGCATGGGTGTTGGGCGTTGAAATTAAACTCCTGGAGTATATTTAACTTTTATTTGTTTTTCTATACATATTTCGGCGGCGAAAATAAAAACAACGTAATTCGGTGTCACGCATTCTTATACGATTTCATCAAAACAACGGATATTCCCGAAAATCGCAAGTATTTCGATGAATATATACAATGTAGGTTCGAGCACCCGAAAATATTGTTACCGAGAGTTTCGAGGCACTGCATAAGAAAACTTGATTATAACCGCCACTCATGTTAATAAAAAAATAATGAGTGACTATATTTTTTTGAAATGGCAATGATAAAGGATAAAAGGCTCAGAACGAATGACGTCATAGTTTCATAAGGACCGCTCGTTACACATTGTAGGTAGGTATACAGGGTGGTCACTTTTACAATGTACACCATTGGTATCTTCTAAACAACAAGAGGTACATAGATGCTTAAATTAGAGAAAAGTTGCGCATTTTCATGCTCTTTAAGGATCTGAAAAGAAATCCGGGATAACTGACCTCGTTCCTGAATATCCTGAAAAAATCTGAAATATTGCGTTTTCTTATTTCGTTCATACCTTTTTTATTACTTAAGCCAATGTATTGAAATTTGGCATGTTTACATAAATCGATATGGGCTATCCACTGCACATTTTAAAAATTTTCTAGACCTACTAGATCTTCATGTTTTTATAGTCAATTTTTGATTTTCTTATGGACGCCATATTGGATTTTTATACTGTTGGATAGAGAATAAAAATGTGATTTCAACGATGTATCACACATGAGTCATCTGACTTGATTAACCACCTTTAAAAATTAATTTAATAATTTTTTGACAAAATCAAGTTGCCATGAAATAACAAATGATCGAGCAAATTATTGACGGTAGTAGAAGTAATGCTAGAGCTCTTTCGACAAAATCAAGTTGGCATGAAATAACAAATGATCGAGCAAATTATTGACAGTAGTTGTAGAAATAATGCCAGAACTGTTTTTGTAATTATTGTCAGTGTTATTATTATTTATTCATTATGGGAAGATTTTCAGTTAATGAGATACTAGATATGTAGGTATAATAATAATAACACTAACAGTAATTACAAAAACAGTTCTAGCATTACTTCTACAACTACTGTCAATAATTCACTTGATCATTTGTTATTTCATGCCAACTTGATTTTGTCGAAAGAGCTCTAGCATTACTTCTACTACTGTCAATAATTTGCTCGATCATTTGTTATTTCATGGCAATTTGATTTTGTCAAAAAATTATTAAATTAATGTTTAAAGGTGGTTAATCAAGCCAGATGACTCATGTGCGATACATCGTTGAAATCACATTTTTATTCTCTATCCAACAGTATAAAAATCCAATATGGCGTCCATAAGAAAATCAAAAATTGGCTATAAAAACATGAAGATCTAGTAGGTCTAGAAAATTTTTAAAATGTGCAGTGGATAGCCCATATCGATTTATGTAAACATGCCAAATTTCAATACATTGGCTTAAGTAATAAATAAGTTATGAACGAAATAAGAAAACGCAATATTTCAGATTTTTTCAGGATATTCAGGAACGAGGTCAGTTATCCCGGATTTCTTTTCAGATCCTTAAAGAGCATTAAAATGTGCAACTTTTCTCTAATTTAAGCATCTATGTACCTCTTGTTGTTTAGAAGATACCAATGGTGTACATTGTAAAAGTGACCACCCTGTATACAGGGTGTTCCAGTTTTTTGTAGCTGGACTTTAACAGACGATAGATATTTGAAAATTATTAAAAAAAGTTCATATAAACATAGGTTGAAAAATGCTTAGTTCTCGAGATACAGGGTGTTAAAGTTTGAAAATAAATATGGATTTATATTTATATTTCCAGAATGCTAAGAAGTATCGAATCCAAACTTACCAATTCTTTACATACGATTTAGAGGCCTATTTTAGAATAACAAACTACTACTTGACTTAACCATGGGCGTAGATATATGGATTTACTAATGCTCTTTTTACGAAAAAGTAGTACGCCACTGTTATTTTCCCATGTTTCTAGTTTAATTCAATAAAGCAAGAAAAAACAAAAATTTAATCTCTCTTGGCACTTTTTGATATGACAAGCCGTTGTTCAGAAAATTTACATTTAATATTTTGATGCACGCCTCTGGACGAATTTTAGACAAACTTGAAGTCGCTCAGAATTTCACCAAATTTGATGGTAGATAAAGTCTCTTAAAAATAAAGAATGAAACATTTAAAATATTTATTGTAAAAGTTTATTATCCTGTAAATCAATATTTTTATAACACAAATGTATTAAAACGCAACGGTCGAACTAAAATAAATTATTAGAAACACAAACACAAAAGCTAGCAACATGTAAAAGTGTCTTACTTCATTACAAGCATCATTAGCGATGTTTCATTCTTTCTTTTTAAAAGACTTTTCGTACCATCAAATTTGGTGAAATTCTGAGCGATTTCAAGTTTGTCTAAAATTCGCCCAGATCCGTGCATCAAAAGATTAAATGTAAATTTTCTGAACAACGGCTTGTCATATCAAAAAGTGCCAAGAGACATTAAATTTTTGTTTTTTCTTGCTTTATTGAATTAAACTGGAAATATGGGAAAATATCAGTGGCGTACTACTTTTTTGTAAAAAAGAGCCTTAGTAAATCCATATATCTACGCCCATGGTTAAGTAAAGTAGTAGTTTGTTATTCTAAAATAGGCCTCTAAATTGTATGTAAAGAATTGGTGAGTTTGGATTCGATTCTTCTTAGCATTCTGGAAATATAAATATAAATCCATATTTATTTTCAAACTTTAACACCCTGTATCTCGAAAACTAAGCATTTCTCAACCTATGTTTATATGAACTTTTTTTAATAATTTTCAAATGTCTATCGACCGTTAAAGTCCTGCTACAAAAAACTGGAACACCCTGTATATACAAACATATCATAATGGGATAGGCATGTTTTTGTTTAAAACGAACGATATAAATATCATATTTTATAATACTATTTTATTACTCTTATAAATAGATTAATGGCCGACCTACGTCACATTTCTGTAAATGTATGTACTTGTATATTTCCCGTAGGCATGTAGGTATTTTCTGTGACATTGCACATCGTTCTCTGCATGTGTGTTCAGGTTTGACGTCACCAGTTGTTTCATTAAGTAATAAAATCTACAGAATTCTCGGTAATTACTAATATAAATGACAATATTCTCTCAACCTATACAAAAATAGGGATATGGTACAAGCGCCAGATGAAAAAGCTCCCCTAACCTGAATATCGTCATTTTTCAGTTTGACCCCCCTTTTCGATTAATTTTATCCTGCCTGGATTTGAACCCCGGCCGCCTAGACAAACGCGTCACTATCCATCACGCTATGGAGCTGATAAGAGTAATTATTTATTTTAAAACTGAAATCTCTTCGTCAACTTTATAAAGAGGTGACTTTTGAGAAGATAATCTTCATACCCGTGTCATGCGATTCTATATTTGTACAGCAATTATAAACTTCCATTAACTAAATACGGAATGACTGAGCAAACACTGTTTCTAGGAAAATCATAACTTTTAATTACTTTCTTACAAGTCGACGATTTGTTGAGTAGCTTAATGTAAAGACCGTCCTCGCTGACATGTTAGTTTGTTTCCCTCCGATGGCGTGGCATAAGAAGGGCGGTTTTGTGGTAGCGCCTTGCACACTTTTTTTTAGCCAATTAATATGCTAAATTCCTCTTAAACAACACCCTCAAAAATAAGGTGTCAAATCAAATCAAATCGACCTGTCCGAGATTTTTTCGTGCAAATATTTTTATTCAAATGTTCGCTCCATTTTGCCTACGCCCCTGACTTTATCCTAGGCTTTTATTGCCGAACGAAATTAACCACCTATGTAAACTACTCTGCTGGACGTTGTAAGGACTTTCATTAATTATATATCGTGTAAGAGACTATACGAAGAAATGGACAGCATAATTATCCAGCGGAAAAACAAACGGCTAGAGAATTAATAAACGAGAGTTTCACATAAATGAAATGGCAGAGGGAGGGACATTTATTTAGCGAACTTTATTCGACGTGCTGGAAATAACGTGTATGACAACAGGAGTACAATAATTATCCTTCAGGTCTAACCTTCATGTCCTTCAAAATTAAAGCCACGACTGGAGTTCTAAGAAGTTTTGAAATTTTTCTTTAAAAGATGGAAGAATTTTCTTTCCCTAAATACAATATCAGGAAAATTACGGGACAGCCTTGCCTCTAGCCACATCCTTAATCAGAATTTTCTCATTGTCAATGTTGTCCTCATTGACAGAGAAACTTAATTGACGATAGACTAGAAAATTAAAAAGCGTCATTTGTGCAGGACGCAATGGATAAAAGTAAGATTACTAATGTCTTTTCTGTACAGGGTAGTACCATTGGACTTATGGGGAAATCTTCTAAATAAAATTTGCAAAAGTATCATGTCTGCTACAGTACAAAATTATTTTCAAGTAAGTATACAGGGTGTCTCAAAAAATACTGATACTAAAAACGACGAACAAACTTTTTGTCTTAAATTAAACACCCTGTGTTTCTACATGGTGAATGAAGCCTCTATGAGTTCTGTATTCAAATCTAAAATTTTTTGTGATTCTAATGCAGCGTTGCCAAGTTATGATTTTTTAAAACTGACTGTATCTCCGCCGCTTTTTGTTAATTTTTCTAAAAAAAACAAAAAATGTGTAACCCACCAAACTTGCCCTAGTTTATCCGAAATTATCTTCATTATTTGGTTTTATTATACAGGGTGTCCAAAATATTTATGAAACATGCCTATTTTCAATACTGATTTTATTGAGACAAAAAGACAATTTTTAAAGCATTCTCCAAGGATATAAATCATTTCAATTGATTCTTGGGTCGTACACATTTTTAATACAAAAAACCTATTAAATAAAAAGAATATGAACAAAATCCCATCAAATCTGACAGAAATAATTAATAATATTGAAATGGCAATTACTAGTAATTGCAATTGTTTTTATTTAGGCAAAATATGTGTGAAATAGATGCGACAAACATAATATACCTACATATTTTGACAGAGTACAGGGTGATCATTTTAATTGCCTCACTCGATTTAGCTGCTTTATTTTTCATCTAGGAAAAAAAATCAAAAACTATGCTTGTGTACTTTTTTCCGAGAAATCCGATTCCGAAAAAATAAAAACAATTGAATGTCAAATAAAGAAGTTATGGCCGAAAAACTGAAAAAGAAAAAAATATACACCCTGTATATTAATGCGGTAATGGATAGTGACATTTCACTGATTGTAAATGCGTATCAGATAAATATTTTTCACTTCCGGTTTGACCGGAAATTGCTTTAATTTTTTTATTTTAGATGATACACCCTGTATATTGAGCTCAGTTTAAAGAACATTTCCTTCTGCATTCAGCAATATATAACATATTATCATTATCTTTCATATTTAATAAGATATTGGGGTTTAAATTTAAAATAACACAAATATATGTTATAAAATAAAGTCATCCATGAAAACAAACAAAAGCATTTAAATTATTTATTTATTTCAAAAACTAAAGAAGATGTAGCATAATAACTTATATTCTTCAGTTTTTAAAATAAATAAATAATTTAAATGATTTTGTTTGTTTTCACAGATGACTTTATTTTATAACATATATTTGTGTTATTTTAAATTTAAACCCCAATATCTTATTAAATATGAAAGATAATGATAATATGTTATATATTGCTGAATGCAGAAAGAAATGTTCTCTAAACTGAGCTCAATATACAGGATGTATCATCTAAAATAAAAAAATTAAAGCAATTTCCGGTCAAACCAGAAGTGAAAAATATTTATCTGATACGCATTTACAATCAGTGAAATGTCACATATCCATTTCCGCTTCCGCAGGATGTATATATTTTTTTTCGGCCATAACTTTTTTCTTTGACATTCAATTGTTTTTATCTTTTCGGAATCGGATTCCTCGGAAAAAAGTACATAAGTATAGTTTGTGAATTTTTTTCCTAGGTGAAAACTAAAACAGGAAATTCGAGTGAGGCATTTAAAATGATCACCCTGTACATTTCAAGGTTTCCAATACTATAATAATATACAGGTTGTCGTATTGGACAAGATCAATAAATCAGTATTGAAAATAGGGAAGTTTGATTAAATGTTTTGGACACCCTGTATAACGAAACCAAATAATGAAGGTAATTTCAGATAAATTAGGCTAAGGTTGAGTTACACATACATTTTTAAGAAAAATAAACAAAAAATGGCGGAGATATAACAGGTATAAAAAAATATGTTTTTGACCAAAAATTCCTCTAAAAAATCATAACTTGGCAACGCTGCATTCGATTCACAAACAATTTTTGGTTTGAATGCAGAGGTCACAGAGATTTCATTTACCATATAGAAATACGTTTAAGAAACGTCGTTTTAGTACCAGTATTTTTTGAGCCGCCCTGTATACTTGAAAATAATTTTGCATTGTAGCAGAGATGATACTTTACAAATTTTATTTAGAAAATTTTCCCATAAGTCTAACAGGTTAACGAATTTTCCGACTTTTACTTCCGGTCTAATCCTATATACCGGGTGTAAATGAAATTAGGCTCACCCCTATAACTTTTTTGTTTTTTCAGATATCATTTTGAAATTTTGGTAGTTGCAATAACAAGTAAATTTGAATTAATGCATGTTAATAAAATAATTCTAGCACTTCCGGTTTCACCGAAAATGACCGTAACATCTGTTTTTTATATGGAACACACTGCATATTTTTACATTTTTGAATTCAGGGATTTATTCTGCATACGATGGTATCAACTTCGAGGAAAAAACATAACCTCAAATATTTTTTTTGAATAATTTAAGTTGGCATCTAGGGAGCCATGACTGCTGAAAAACTTTTCTTTCTGAGTCATTGAGTATTGGAAAAATAAAATCAGGATATTCAGTGAGCTAACTTTGCTTTTATAGCCATTTAAACATCTCGGAAATGGTTTTTTCGATTTAAGATTTTTTTTTTAAATGGAACCATTATACCTCATTATGCTATTTTAATAGAGATTTTCTTTACCTACATTTCAAACACTTCACCATTAGTTCATAAATAACTTACAACTTACAACTTACCTTGGTCCAAATTTATTTTAGTTTAATAAATTTGTTTTTTTTCTAGGCATTCCCAATTAATTTCATCAAATAATCTAATGTTGCGGATGGTCCATACACGTTTCATTAAAAAAACTGACTTTTTTATCAAAAACCAATTATTATTTGTGTGAATGATAAAATGGAAATAAATAAATATTTCCCAAGTCACAGCCTTCTGGATTGAAAAATTAAATCAAAAATTTTAAAATTATTTTTGAAGAAAATGCAAATTTTGCAAAGTGATCAGATAGAAAAATATACAAAGTGTTCCATTTAAAAAATCGAATTTGATGTTATTTCCGTCGAAACCGGAAGTCGGCCATTTTAAATGTACACGTCACAAGTCTTATATACCTACATGTTCCAAATTTCAAAACAGTTGGTTCATAAACAAAAGAGCTATAGGCCTGGGCCGGTTCTCGTGGCCACCCGGTATAGAGACAGACAGACAAACATACGTGAGAATCCCTTTTTAAAATTTATCAAAACTTCTTTCTGTAATCGATAATAAGTTCAACACATTGGTTTTAACTTTGCTCAATTTGGAACCTCATTTGGAGTTCAACAGGGATCCATTTTAGGACCTTTACGTTTCCTAACTATCATTAATGACCGGAATAATAATTTGGCGTCATTTTATGTACACTACCACTATCTTAATTTAATGACATATGCATCAAGATGTGAAAACACTTTAGACTTGGACGTAACGTTTAATAATTGTTTGATAAATATGTAAATAACATTACAACTTGGTTTATTGGGATTTGCAGTTCGTGTAGGGATTTTAACGGATTATACGAGTGTTCTATTTTTTGCTTACGAAAATATTCACAGAGAAAATTTCTTGCCTACAATAAGTTCATTTAAAGCGTGCCCGTTAGCAAAAGTTAATTAGCAAATGTTTTTGTGAGGCGTGTAAAATATTAATAACGAAATCCGTTTGTTGGGAAACCAGCAAACATTTGTATTAATAGAGAAAATCTCATAATAATATCAAATAGTAGCAACTGTTGCGGATTAATTAATTTCAGCGCTGCTGGTACAAACTTTTGCATTCTCTGAATTTATAATATAGGACATACTAGGTTTATTACGACGCACGATTATAAGCAAACGCTTGCAGGTGTGTAGAAACTTGGATCTAAAGCAAAACAATATTTCCGAAAATGCATCGAGTCGAAATGTGAAAAATAAAAATTTCAATACCTCCTGATCATACAAACTTGGTCAGCGAATTTAAATTTTCTACTCCAAAAATATTTTTATTTTTATTTACAACTGCAAGCAATTATGTCATTTAATATCCGAGTGAGAAGTGATATTTCAAAATCGAGCACTAAGAGACCGATGCAGCAACACAGAAAATTGAATGATTGATATTTTTCCGAGTGGAAACGTAAAATAAATAGAAAGCCTCCTCCATCTTGGCTGGTATTTCCAGCATCATAAGAGCAAACAATAAACGGATCTAAAAATAAATGATCAAGAAACTAATACAATAAATCCGCACGGTGGTTAACTGGAGTCGTTTAAAGGGATTCATTCTTCACATCTCACATATCTTGACACCCCCTGATTCCTTCCTATCTCCTGTTTCATTCACTTCATATAAAACCTACAAAGATTGATCGCGAATTAAAAACGGACGCGAGGCTTGATCCAATTTAGCTAGAGCACACGCGTCCGCAAATTATATCGGCGTTCTTGTAAAATCTAGACATGGCACAATAATCAATACACCTGTGGCTGGTAACAACAAAATAAAATATATCATAAATAATGACGTCTAAATTATTAGAGAGTGTTGTGGGGCGTTGCTAATGTCTGTAATTAAAAAAATCTATCCTGAAACTGGAAAAACTGTTATAAATGGCCTGCTCATAATCCAGATTTATGTCCAATTAAATGTGTGCATAGAGAGGAGCAGACTCAAAGCTGTACAACAAGTATCGAAAACACTGCAGGAAGTGGCACAGGATCATCCTTGCTGAAGATCCTAACCTAACCTTAACATCCTAAAACAAGGCATGGCAGCAGCCATCTCGTAATCCGGATTCAAATCCAATTGAATAAAATTTGTTTTAACCGCCTCTTAAATCACTAAAGTAACCCCAGGAAAATCCTAGGATTTTGCGTTGGGTAAAGAGAACCACATCTGGTGCATCGACAATTCCCTCTCCTCGATGCAAATAAATATCAACGCCTTTACCCACCACCTGCACGAGACGTGAAAAGGCATCTAATTTGGAGTACCGCAGGGATCCATTTTGGGTCCCATAGGTTCCTTACTCCTCATTAATGATCTGAAGAGTGCTCTTACGTTAAAGTGATTTTGCAGAATTCAACTGACCAGCTCGTAATCCAGATTTGAATCCACTTGGACTACCTTCCTACGTGACAGGGTCTAAGAAATGAGAATACCCTGCTCTTGTGTCGTGGGCAATTTTTTTAATATTATTTATTGAGTACATTGTTGTTTTACGCCAAAATTTGAATATTTATAAATAAAAATAATAAATCACAATTAATCAATCAGCAACCTTTCATATTACATCATTAAAGCGATATGATCATCAAATGCGTTGTGATAGTATTACGTCAATTTTCGCCCATCCTCTAAAAGTGCTTTATTATTTTCCGTGTACTGTCAACCTAATCTGCCTAATATAATTGATGTGTAAGATATCTCCCCCGTTTGTTAAATCACCGCATATTCTGGGCGCATATCTCGACACAATAAAAAACATTCAGATCCTAATCATCAGCTTATTAAAAAAGCAAACAAATAAAACAATCAACCAATAAAGTACCACGGGTTTATACGAAAGACGTCAGACATTCGTCAAGCTGAGTCACATTTTCGAAAATATTTTGTATGTGCTTACCCAATAGTAAGTAGCGGTTGACGTGTTTTGCTGTTATCTTCCAGATTGTGCTTTCTGCGTTTGCTTAACAATTGTATATTGTTTACATAATTATTTAAATATTTTCCTAGCAGGCAAATGGTAAATATGGAGTGGGGCAATAGCTGTGACGTTCTTGGGGGCCAAAGTTAAAGGAGCAGAATTGCGTCTCAGAATACAGATAGGAACACCAAGGCTGAAGAACTAACATTTTTTACAAGCAATGTAAATAAGATGGGATTCTTCAGCTTCCTACCAAAGATCAGCTAACGCACCAAAACCCAATTAACTGGAAATACTTACTGAATCCAAATAAAACCCAGTCCAGTATGTTCTTAAGCTTAACCATCAGGCAACTTCATCTACTTCGCTTCAGATTAAAATGATGATAAGATGCTGGAATCATCAAGAAATCAAAATATTTCACGTGGAAGAGAATTCTAAAACACTTCTAAAGAAAATTCACACTTGTTCCTGTGCCTCTCTTCTATTTCTATCCTTAAAATATCTATCCTGTCTCTCCCAGTTAATGTTTCGATAATATCATTGAAACCAAAACACAGCAAGGTCAATATTCGAGATCAGAACATTTTGGAAAAAGAAACAAACACCATAATGTAGTATTCTTATGTCAAAAAATGTGCCAAGAATGAACGAACCTGTCACGAAACCCACCCCGACTTTTTGACAACGCTTACCTTACGTTGTTACATCCAAACGTCAATCATTTGACGTAAATTACGGCCACACTTCCAAATTCCACTTTTCAAAATTCCACGTGCAAGTTAACATGTTAGTAAAATGATAAACTTGATTGTGTCATGCCCTCCCCCGTCGCCAGTGCCCACCAAGTCAACCCAGCTCCAAACGCAACGCAAACACCTGGCTCTCAAGCCGCTGCCGACCTCCAAAAGGAAAAGAAGCTATCCGTTCTAGAGTCTCATGGGTACTACCTGGGCAAAACCATCGGTAGCGGCTCGTACGCGACCGTCCGCGTCGCTCACTCTGAGAGACACGAAGGCAACGTAGCCATCAAAATAGTGAGTAAGTTCTCGGCGCCAGCGGACTACCTGAAGAAGTTCTTGCCGAGAGAGATAGAGGTGGTGAAAGGATTGAGACATGTCAACCTCATCAGGTTTTTGCAAGCCATCGAGACGACGCACAGGGTGTACATCGTGATGGAGTACGCGGAGAATGGCAGCCTTTTGGATATCATCAGGAAGGAGCAGTTCATCGACGAGACCAGGTCTAGGAAGTGGTTCCGGCAGCTGGTGGATGCGGTTGATTATTGCCACGACCGTGGAGTGGTCCACAGGTATATTTAAAAAAAAATTACCCTCTAGTATGCATATGAAAAGCTGCTGTGACGCATACGTGACGATAATGTCAGTAGCTGAGGCGCCTGAGGATCAGCGTCAGTGGCAACTTTTCTAATAGCATCTTCTATCCACAGGGACATCAAGTGCGAGAACATGCTGATGGACATCGAATGGAACATCAAGCTGTCGGATTTCGGCTTCGCCAGGGGGCACATCCGGACGAAGAACGGCCAGACCCACCTGAGCGAGACCTACTGCGGCAGTTACGCGTACGCCTCCCCGGAAATCCTGCGCGGCATCCCCTATCAGCCGCAGTACGCTGACGTTTGGTCAATGGGGGTGGTACTCTTCGCCATGGTGTTTGGTAGGTTGCCGTTCGACGACAGCAACTACAAGGAACTCATCAAGCAGGTCACCAACAAGGTCAATTTTCCGAAGGAGCCGAAAGTCACGACGAATTGCAAGTCTTTGATAAACAAAATCTTGGCGCCGCTGAAGTCCAGGATAAGGATCAGCGGGATCAGGAGCGACCAGTGGTACTTACTAGACGCCCCAGGTATAGTCGTCCTCCTTTTGGGGATTTTCACTTGTTTCTGGAATCCAGTGGCGTCCCCAATATATTTTTTCTAATGCACCAATTTTTTTCAAGTTTCCCTAAAATATTCCAAGGTTCTTCATTTTTCAAATATGAGTAATGTTTAAGGTACCAGTAAGGAGAGAAGGGACTCGACGACTTCGGAGTCAGATTCGCAAGATAGAAAACTATCTGTCGGGAGCAAGGACATTGTACCACCTACCATAATAACGAAACAGAAGTTGGACGCCGAGGCGAAACCAAAGCCCAAAACTAGACGGAACAGCACAGATGACGAATCCACCATAAAGATAGACGAGCCTGACAACAAGAACGAACTGGCTGTCCCGGAGCCGATGCATGCGGACAAGAATGAGCAAAAGACGGAGAGAAAAACTGAGAAGAAATAGATTTTTTTATGTTATGTCTAGTGAAGAATAAAACGTGTGCAATTAATGTTTTCACAAGCTTTTATTTAACTTGCAATGTTTGTATGTTAGTTTGTTTGTTTGTTTGTTTGTTTAAGTCAGATCTTGCAACTGAGTTTTAATAGTTATTTTCCTAACAAGTGCGGAAAGTGGTACTTTTCCGCACTTGACTGCTTCACCGAACGATGCGAAGCGGAGTATAATTACTTAGTGCGGAAAAATATACTTTTCCGCACTAGTGCGGAAAACTGCAACTTTCGAAACTAAAATGCGTGCGGAAAAGTGGTATTTTCCGCACGCTCGTAGGAAAAATAGTTATCCCAACGATTGAGCTGAAATTTTGCATACACGTTAAGTTTGGATGACAATGCATGTTTAGCTAAGTGACGTCATTCTAAATTCAATATGGCGGACTCCCAAAATTGGCGGACTAGTTATTTTTTATGCACCCCCATGATATGGGTATCAATTAAAAGGGTTTGCTGAGAAGAATACGAAAAATAAAATGACGTCACACTAAATTCAATATGGCGGACGCCCCAAGATGGCGGACTAGTTATTTTTTAAGCACCTCCATAATATGGGTATCAATTAAAAGGGTTTGCTGAGAAGAATACGAAAAATATAATGTCGTCACACTAAATTCAATATGGCGGACGCCCCAAGATGGCGGACTAGTTATTTTTTATGCACCTCCTTAATATGGGTATCAATTAAAAGGGTTTGTTGAGAAGAATACGAAAAATAAAATGACATCACACTAAATTCAATATGGCGGACGCCCCAAGATGGCGGACAAAATTTTCTTATCTACCATCATAATATGGGTATCAAATGAAAGGGTTTGCTGAGAAGAATACGAATGTACTAAATTAACAGGCAAACGACCATGCAACAATGACGCATTAAATGAAATGAACAGACTTAGCGAAAACTAAAAAATAAAAAATAAATTAATAGTAAAAAAACATTTTTAAAAACAAGCTTTTATTTAAATGCTCTAAAAAGAAGAAAATAAACTTTAAATTAAATCAATCCCATCAATTTATTACATTATACAATTTATATGATATAAAAGCTTGTCGCGAGATTTGCCTGTGTAAATAAACAGGCTTTTATATCATATAAATTGTATAATGTAATAAATGGATGGGTTTGATTTAATTTAAAGTTTATTTTCTTCTTTTTAGAGCATTTAAATAAAAGCTTGTTTTTAAAAATGTTTTTTTTACTATTAATCTATTTTTTATTTTACACGAGCGTATGTTGCAATTTTTTTACATTATAACTGAAGCCAGTGAGAGATCACGTGTGCGACTTTTTAAACATCTAAGTTTATTTATTGCTACGGAGAAATTAGCGCAGTCGGTGGATATTTCTCACCTAAACTATTGTGGCTCTTGCAAGTAGCTTGATTCTATTATATTATTACTACTTCCAAAATTGGCTGTCCCAACTAATGAATTTAAAAAAATACTGAAAATTTCATTTTTTTCTTAATTTTCTTAAATATCTAGAGAACTATAAGTTTTAGACTATGACATTCTCATATAGAAATATCGAGAATTTCATGGAGAATTCAAATTTTTAAAAATATACAGGGTGTTCCATTTAAAAAAATTTACATCTAGGTATAGCGCCCCACTTTCATGAATCACCCCGTATATTTCGAACTAATTTTAAAATGTAGCCATTTTGGCCTCCTACAACTTCTATATAAAATGTTTAGTTTTATTATCGATAATAAAGGAAGTGTTAGACTTTATCGCACCGCTGACTCACCCTACAGTTATGTATAAAATATTTATTCATATTTGATTTCTTTATTAACGAGCAGCATAATTCGCAAAGCTATTCACAGTTATTTACGATTTATTAATAGACAAATTGTTCAACTAAACTAGCAGTACTTTCCTATTATACTTTCTATTTACTTACTATTTGCATGACAACGAAAGAAAAAAATTACTCTTATACTGGGTAACGTTCAAATTACAACACCTGGCAATTTAACAGTAATTATCTATGCACCTTGGAGTGACGTGAGTGAGTTGACCCCTGTATTTTTGACACTTACACAGCAAAAATTTTCTAAAATTAAACCCACGTTTGTTGGGCATTGTCAACTAATACTTCAATTCGAACATGAGCTCCGTTTCTTTAATAACTCAAGTATAAGTGTCGCATTTTTGATACCGCAGTATAAATACCTTTGAAATGTGTCAGTTAGATTTATACGTTATATAAAGAAATCGTTAAATCTTATTTCTTAGAAAACTCAAGTACGCATTACTTGTCTAATTAAATTCTACGACTAGCTATCTGCCGACAACAGAAAAGGCTGGAATTATTAGATTATATTATACTATAAAAAAATGAATTACGATTGTGAAATTAGATAATAGGTAGTTCTCAATTGCCTCTCGTTGACCTAAAAAAATATCTATAGAATAATCTCATTCAGATATATCTAACAAAAATGCGTTACACATATCAAATTTATCTGGGGCGAGCCCATTGAGAAGTTTTTTATTTATTAATAAAAAATTCGGTGAATTTTGTTTAATTTAATACAAATTGTAAATATCGATAAATCACTGATTAATCCAGAAAACAATAATTCTTAAATATTTTTAATTGAAATAATCACGAAATGTTTGAAAATGGACCTCTCGTAGTGAACTATGTCGTTGATTAACAATATCAATAATAGAGGCCGTAATATCGACCCTTGAGGAACACCAGATTTAGCCAGTAATAAAATTATTGATCAGGCTGCGAGAACTTCCCATTCAATTTTTACATTCAACAGATCATTGACGTGGATATTAAAGTAGAACGGGCTCAGCACAGCTCCTTGTGGAACTCCACAATCCGTATCGTCAATACCATAGACAACAGAACTCCACCAATGCCTCCAACGCAATTTGTCTGCTGAATAAAACATTGCACGTAATAAAACAAAAGGCATGGGTTACATTGGCCCAATACAATTCTGTACTCAATAGCCCAACCGGCTCGTAAGTAAATTTTTTACACTCTTTTTGTTCGTGCTGTTATCGAGGGTTGGAAGCCTCTAAAAATTTCCTTCCACATATTCTTTTGGTCATCGCCGTCCCCCGCTCATAAGGATACTTACAGCGAAGGACTAATGAGAAAATTATCTGAAATTAATTTACTATACATCCTACAGGTCCTGCAGAACTGCAGAGGTTGACAGCGGTTATTCCACGAACGCGATATAGGCCTGCAGAAATAGAGTCAATAGAGAAAACGGTGTAACTAATTCGTTTCAGATAGCCGTAGGTAAAAACAGGTGTATTTAGTTATAAGGAATATACCTCTGCGATTCCTCCCAAATCAAATAAACAGAACATTGTTTATAAGTCACTTTTATGTGAAAAAATCATGAAATTTGGAGTTTTTTAAAAATTGCAGTAAGACTGCAGTAGATTAAATTTTTTGAATGTTTCTGTTTACTAGGTAATTCCAAACCGGTTAATTTAAGCCCCGGTTGATTTCATTTCATTGATTATTTATTTAAATAATTGCCGAAAACCATCGAAATTTTCGAAAATTCCAAGCATTTTTTACTCTGAAAGGAAAAATGCTAGACTCTTGAAACTTTGGTGGAATATGTGTCTCATTACCCTCAACTTACAAAAAAAATTTCGTTTCAAAATGTTTATTAGTTTTCGAGAAATTCTATTTGTTTATTAAAAACGTCCCAAATGTTTAATGAAAAATTGACCTATTAACGTTATCAAAAATAATTCAACCACAGCTCATTTTTTTCGTCAAGACGTCAATTTTACGAATCTGTTATGGGCGTATCGATTTTCAATAATTTTGACCGTCAAAATGGCGTTAACAACATTGCTACTTTTCGGAGCAGCGTTTTTTGCAAATAACTTTACAACAAATGAACGTATCTGCACAAGTCTTTCATATTTGAGTTGCTGGTATTTTTCTACAAATTTATAAAAAAAAATTGTTGCTCTGGGACATGTAGGAGCCGAGATAATTTTTTAAATTGTTTAATGCGCCAAACGTTTATTTATTAATATTTATGGCCAAAATTGAAACTGGTTGTTAATAAGATCTTGAATTTTGTGAATTCATCAAGTCCTATTAAAAACGGGCCGGGCCCTTTTTGAGGTCAAAATATAATTTTTAATAATTAGTGGGGTAGCTCACGAAAATAATAACAATGGGAACATTTGCAATATCCAATTAATAAACAAATAATTGTTATAAACAATTTATTTTTTTTTAATTTTTCCTTTTTTGGGCTTATGCAATTTATAATGTGCTAATGTATTAAATATAAATTTATAAAGATTATATAATGGTAACAATGTATGCACAAACTATTTCTCCATCAAACAATATACGATGTTACAGCATTGTTACCATTATATAATCTTTATAAATTTATATTTAATACATTAGCACATTATAAGTTGCATAAGCCCAAAAAAGAAAAAATTAAAAAAAAAAAAATTGTTTATAACAATTATTTGTTTATTATTTGGATATTGCAAATGTGTCCATTGTTATTATTTTCGTGAGCTACCCAAATTAAAAAAAAAAACGTCGAAATTGGCCGGAAAATAACGGATATATGACGAATTTTTCTCGCTACCCCAATTTGAAACTCGTTTGATAAAAAATTCACCTGTCCCTTGAGCCAAACAAATTGACGACGCTCTAAAATCACTAATTATTAAAAATTATATTTTGACCTCAAAAGGGGCCCGGCCCGTTTTCAATAGGACTTGATGAATTCACAAAATTCAAGATCTTATTAACAACCAGTTTCAATTTTGGCCATAAATATTAATAAATAAACGTTTGGCGCATTAAACAATTTAAAAAATTATCTCGGCTCCTACATGTCCCAGAGCAACAATTTTTTTTTATAAATTTGTAGAAAAATACCAGCAACTCAAATATGAAAGATTTGTGCAGATACGTTCATTTGTTGTAAAGTTATTTGCAAAAAACGCTGCTCCGAAAAGTAGCAATGTTGTTAACGCCATTTTGACGGTCAAAATTATTGAAAATCGATACGCCCATAACAGATTCGTAAAATTGACGTCTTGACGAAAAAAATGAGCTGTGGTTGAATTATTTTTGATAACGTTAATAGGTCAATTTTTCATTAAACATTTGGGACGTTTTTAATAAACAAATAGAATTTCTCGAAAACTAATAAACATTTTGAAACGAATTTTTTTTTGTAAGTTGAGGGTAATGAGACACATATTCCACCAAAGTTTCAAGAGTCTAGCATTTTTCCTTTCAGAGTAAAAAATGCTTGAAATTTTCGAAAATTTCGATGGTTTTCGGCAATTATTTAAATAAATAATCAATGAAATGAAATCAACCGGGGCTTAAATTAACCGGTTTGGAATTACCTAGTAAACAGAAACATTCAAAAAAATTAATCTACTGCAGTCTTCCTGTAATTTTTAAAAAAATCCAAATTTCATGATTTTTTCACATAAAAGTGACTTTTAAACAATGTTCTGTTTATTTGATTTGGGAGGAATCGCAGAGGTATATTCCTTATAACTAAATACACCTGTTTTTACCTACGGCTATCTGAAACGAATTAGTTACAGATTCCCGTTCACATCGTCTAATTCTACAGGCCTAATACTTTGCATCACATTTCTTGCATGATTTACGTTGTATATGTCCCGTCCACCCGGATTTTATCTCGCACTGTTTTTGCGCCCCTCAGGGAGCTAGGTAATGCGAATCAGTACGCTTAATCAGTTAAACTTAGAAATTTATTGGACTTTTATTATTTAGACCGCCCAGTTCTCAGAGGAGCAAAGGTAGTTAGCCCAGTAACGAAAATATGCTTTAACAGAGATAGGCGCGATCCTTTTTTTATTTTGCATTGCGATGTGAATATAATGAGGTCCGTTTGTGGCTCCGCTTGAATGACGAAAGTGTGAGATTTCTTTATTATCTACCACAGATCCGCATTTATTTTGGAACACTCATACCCGACTTCAACAAGAGCTCAGGCACTGGACCCTGTTTTATAATAAGCAGCTTGATCTTTTTGAAACCGCTGTCGATCGGCGCATAACGAAGCTACTCAAAAACGAGCATTAGAAAATGAATTAGTGTACCAGCATGGCGAGAAAGTTTCATAGCAATCAATTTTCTGGACGGTGTGGCCGGCTAAGTCACCAAACTTGTCACCGTTGGATTTTTCCTTATAAAGGTCCATAACCTGTTGCCTATCAAAAATCGTCGATTTCAAAACGATACCTGATGTTAGAAAACATTTTATCTGTTTATTGCGTATTGTCAAAACAATCGCAACACACCTGTTCATGCAAATCGTATCGATATGTCTGGTACGTGAATGTTAACACTCGCGTGTTATCTGAGTCAATTCCATTATGTGTGAGTTTCCCCGTGTACTTGATTATAAAAGGCAAATAATTCAGGCTATTTATCTAATGGCAAACCCTTTCTGCCAGGCGCCACGTTGTTAACACATTATAAATCATTAGATATTATCGTTCATTAGACCGTTACATGTATGCTCTCAGAGATAAAATGCATAAATCCCCATGCTCTGCAGATGGCTTTTGGAGTAGCTTATAACAAATTTATGGGAGACGAGAAGACTTCGAAACTTCCTCTACAAATAAATTTCTTAGACGATGGATTGGAATCGAATGACCTGCTGCAACGCCCGATTTGTCTCCATTGGACATTCCCTCATGGGAACACTAGAAATCCAATTTTTTTAATCAAATCCCCGTACTTCATTTTCCACAGTATTGTCACAGCAAATTAACAGAATATCGAGTTTATCGCAATTCGCGTAATGCATTAAACACTCCAATATTGTTAATATATATATTCATACATAATAATCAATATGATTGTTACATAATCGTAACGTATTACTGATATTAACAATGAAGCCGGTTGTTGTCAACAACGGGTAAGAGTACCTGACATCTGGCGTGTATTCTATATAGTATTTACGTTAACCTCATGAACTCAAGTGTTTACAAAAAAATACAAATAATGGCGCGGGTATAATAACTTGACGTAAATGGCAGCTAGCTTTAAGTATGAAACAGATTAAATCTTAAGTAATTAACGTTTATGATAAATAAACGAAAGGTAGCCATAGCCACCATATTGCAGAAAGTTAAAATTTAATAGTGGAGGGAAATTAGAATTTTAAAGTGATGTAATCGGGAAGTGGGATTTTTTTTTTGTTTTTTGTTTTATAATGCAAATGAGTCAAAAACCGAAACTATTAGCAAAAGCAATTTTTATGCATTTCAAGTGCATCGCTACATTATTTTTTAAATAGCTCCGGCTCTATTGGTCGTAGAAAAATTAAAAAAAAAAAAAAAAATACTCGTAAATGAATAGCCTATCAAACTGTTGGGGTATAGTTACATTTATTAAGAGAGGCTTTTTGTCGAAAAATCGAAAATAAAAAAGTTTTTTCCAGCCAGATTATGGACTTTTCCGGTCACCCGGTGTAACGAAGTGATTTTTTCCAATCAAGGAATGCTCATTTTTACTTTAAATATTACCGTCACTTGGGTACACCCTGCCGCTGGTAAACAAGCAATCAAGTAATTAATTGATTAACTTTCGACAATCCCTCGTATAAGCAACATCCGAGAATTATTAAAAATAAAGGCCGAGTCTGAAATAAAAATCATTCGTTACTAAAATATTAATCCTTGCCCGTTTTAATCCGTTTCTTTTTGCGATATAGTATAGAAAGTGTAAGAAACTCATTTCCGGTTAAATGCGTTCTGAATTGATGCGCCTTATTGCATAATCCGCTGCACCTCTGCAAGTCACGCTGGGTGGTGCATCCGAGTCCGTCGTTTAAAGTCGGTGACCACCTCTCTTTTAACACGACAGCTAGCTACGTCAGAAAGGTAATAAAAATGCCAAATGGTGCCTCCCGTCGAAATCAGATCCAATCTACCGCCAGCAGTAAAAGATCCATCCGAAGCCGACAATTTTTCCGTACCGCCGCTCCGAGTTTTAATAGTAAATTTCTTTGAATATCACACTGGTAAGAATTCATTGTGACCTGCTACATTCAGTAGGTACTGCCTTCAGTTAAGTATAGATATTGAGAGGTCTTATTGTCCGTGAGTATCGCCGTATTTTGCTACCAAAGTAAACTAGGGCTAATTCATAATACCTCCGTTGGTTTATTCTTTTTATTATTGCATAAATTGTACACCAACTGGTCAGATTTTCTCGTTCGGGTGATCTGATAGGTTGTCATGTACAAGGGTTTCCGGAAAACCCACTGTAATTAGAAAAGTCATTCCTAAATGTGCATCCACTGATTAGATTTTCTCGTTCGGGTGATCTGTGATGTGTCAATGTACCAGGGTGACCAGGAAAATTAGCTGTAAATAAAATAGTCAGTCCAAAATTAGCTCTACGTTTGTGGCAGTAGTTCGCCGTATTTTCAAATATTAGTAAAAAACCGTAAATATCTATAGCTAACGGATTGCCCGCTGTTTATAATCCATCCTAGTGGAAAGGTCCGTTTGCTTGTCGTACACAGTAATTTATTAATCTCACGTATCCGAAAATTCCGCCGTAAAATCGCGTAAAGACTTGATTGCCAGCTTGCTTGATTTATAATCATTTTAAAAATAGTTTTATACATACTCGACTGTATAGTCGTGGAGGTTTTAGAGTAAATTAATTTGTTCATCATTATTACTGAATAAACACGTTATTTTAAAGAGGTAAAATTCACGAGTTATTATTTCTGTCATTTATTTCTGATTAACCCGTTTGAGCAGCATGATCGAAATCCATTATAGATAGATCTCCAGCTCCGACCCCTGGCAATTCCGTATCACCAGCTGTTTTGCTACTCAGGGTTGTTCTCCCAATTAGGAGAGCCAAAAAAACAGTGTAGTTCTTCGCACTTAAAAATTGAAGGACTGGCGCCCGAGATTTCCGTAGAAATAAAAAGATTACGTAAGTATATTGGAAAAAAACACCGTAATAAATAGCCACCATCACACCAGTACAGAAAATATTAACAGAAATGCTATTTTCAAAAAGTTTTTCCTATTGTGAACTCAATCCGGGGAAACAGAATCTGGCGTATGTTCACAAAATAGTACGTAAGAAACTCACACTTACCTACCATAGTTTACCATACGATCATTTCTCATTAAATGGCATGCGTTTTAATTTTTTTCGAAAATGTTCAATAAAATTGTGTGGCCGTAAAAATGATTTTTTTTTTAATTTAATCACGTATTTATAGCATGAAAATACATGTTTTCTCCAATTTTCGTAAAGATCTGAACAATTTTTCCCCTATTATTGCGTTATTAGTAAAAAAAAAATAAATTGAGAAATTTGGATTTTTGAGGTTAGGATCGACTTTTAATATAACTATACCTCAATAATTCGATAGTCTATTCATTTACGAGTATTTTATTATTTTTTTTATTTTCCTACGACTAATAGAGCCGGAGATATTTAAAAAATAGTATAGCGATGCAGAAATGCATAAAAAATGCACTTTTATGCGCTTTTCTCGCGAAGTCGCAGCCTGATTTTGCTAATTTTTTCGGTTTTTGTCTCATTTACATGTATAAAACAAAAAACAAAAAAAAAATCATCTTCCCGATTAATATCACTTTTCATCAATTATTTTGACAAATTTTCCTCCACTATGTAGATCAAAAGAACTACCTACTGTAATCAGAAAAAAAGTTCTAGAAAAACGAAGACTTAAGAAAAATATAGCAGAGCACTCGTGCACCTCAGTACAAAAGAAGACTAAATCAGGCAACTGGACAATTAAAAAGGTTATTAAATAATCACAGAAACGATGCAGTTAAAAATTACTTAAAAAACCTGACACCCACAGAAACATCCCAATACTCATGTGGAAAGCAACCAAAATATTAACTCAGCCACAAGTTCACAACTCACCTTATCTCTACCACAATCTTCAACGAGCAACGAGCTCTCGAAAAAAGGAATTAGGTAGGTACCTAACACAGATTTACAACGCTGTTCTAAGAATTGGATACCTACTTCCCAATACTGTGGAAAGTATCAAGTATCACAAATTGTCTTAATCCTACAGACCTCCTTATCATGAAAAGACTTTTAGAAAAACTACTAATGGAAATATTGCTACCAATTATAGAAGAAAACCAGTTATTATCTCACCATCAGATTGGATTTAGACGCGAACACACTACCGTAGAACAAATGCATCGAAAGTTGTACACTCAAGTATTAGAAAAAAAGGAATGCTGCTCACCAGCTTTCTTGGACATTTCCAGTGCAATCGATAACTTATTCTCCACAAGATCAAAACATTTTTTCCCTTAAACTATTTCTTGATCCGAAAGTTCCACCACCAAGAGCATCACTTCAGATTTTGACTTTTAGCAATTGTCCTGATCCCAAAACCAAATAGAATTTGCTCCATGGAAATTATATGGTTCCAAAGGAAATTGTCACTATTACTATTACTCCCGATTTTTCTTCTGAGAAACTTAACTGTTTGTAAACAAACTTACCCTTTGAGATGTCTTCACCATATCCTATCTCGTTCGGAACCTACCTATAACAGAAATTAAAACAAAATTAGTAAGGACAAATTGAAAATAACACAATGATAAACAACACCTTTATCTCCTTTCCCTAATGCCAGTCCGTCCCCATAATAATACGTGCCATTTCCACCCCTCATATTGGTCACACCCTGAAACAATGGAGATTAATAATTAGACTCCTAATTGTAACAAATATGACAAAACTTATTTCAGAATTCAGCATCCTCTATACAGGGGTAGCAGATTTCAAGAGGATGCTCCAGACCAAAATCTTTTTTTGAAAATATTTGCAAATTTAAAACACATTTATCTAGAATTATGAAATTATTACTCACCAGTTAGAAGCGGTGTGAGGGTCATATGAGGGCAAATTCTAATCCTAGAGTATCCATCACTGACGCGCGAAAACCAGAGTCTACTAACTGCTTTTCTGGGTTCTAACGCCCCCAGAAAATCCCCGGATACAGTTACAAGCCTTAACACTTGTAATACCCCAGCCATTTTAAAAATGCACTAAAATATTGACAAGATACTCGTCGAGATCTCGACTCTGGTTTGACGAAACCGATCGTTCTCTCAACGGTAGAGTGAACTGTGAAGAACCTGAAACATAAACATGATATTAAAACGAAATCAAACTTGGAGAAACGTTCAGCTTACCGAATTATCAATTTTATGCACCATTTTTAAGAGCACTCGGTTGGTTAGGAAGTTCTTACGATGTTTGCATAATTTGATTCGACTAATAACTGCATTTATTCACAATGGAAATATTTAGTTTTTTCAGAATCGACCTGAAAAATAAACAGAAATATTGTAATCCAAAATATAATCTACAAGGGATGAGGGTCATAAGATATGATAGTTGGAAAAACCAGATATCACAAGGACTGAACCGTTCACATATTTGTCAGAAAATGGAGAATGGCAAGAAGTGGAATATTGTAGAATGTAATACAATACATTGTATGTGACCGAGACTTTCTAGATCAATTAAATTCTGGATTAAAATTTTCAGCAGGATAACGCACCAAGCTTCCATTACAACAAGGTGCTTTCCTCAAGATGCCGCTTTCTAATCACCGGCATAGAAATACTTTAGTTTACAATCAAGGCCACTTGTATCGTGTATTCGTCAAATTAAACGACAAAATTATCGTAGCTTCAGACACGCCGGTAGACACGTTTATTAAATGCGTTGGAATCTCTGCAAACACGTAAATCTGCGGTAAACCCAAGTTAAATATTTTGATAATGACCTAACGCTTCCCAGGCCATCCACAGGATGAGCAAGTCAAACATTTATCACGCGTATAAACATTGCATTTTTACTGTGAGAAAATACGGGAAATAGTAATCTAACGAGCGATAGTGACTCACGCAGTATACGTTAATAACCTGGCGCCTAGTAAAAGGGTTTACCATTTATTAGATAAACATTTGGAATGATTTGCCATTTGTAATCAATTATGCGAGGAATCTCACGTGTAATCTAAGTAATTGAGATAGCAGATCAAACATGGCGATACAGTTTAAATGAAAACGTAAGGAATGATAAGTTGTTGACATGGATAGCAAAAGTAGCAAAACAAGTTTCAACGTGTTGGTTGGGAAACAAATAACTTACATGCCTACACGGTTATTTGCTATATTTTGACCCCTCCTTTATTTAAGGCATTATTGGAAATACAAAAAAAATTTCGTATGATGATGGCATAGATAGCAAAAGTAGCAACACAAGTTTCAACGTGTTGGTTGGGAATCAAATAATTTACACACGTACACGGTTATTCGCTATATTTTAACAGCTCTTTTATTTGTTATTATTGGAAATAAAAGAAAATTTCGTAAGTGGATGGCATAGATAGCAAAAGTAGCAAAACAAGTTTCAACATGTTGGTTGGGTATCAAATAACTTACATACCTACACGGTTATTCTCCATATTTTGACCCCTCTTTAATTTCTGGTATTATTGGAAATAAAAGAAAAATTCGTAAATTGATGGCATAGATAGCAAAAGTAGCAAAACAAGTTTCAACATGTTGGTTGGGTATCAAATAACTTACATACCTACACGGTTATTCTCTATATTTTGACCCCTCTTTAATTTCTGGTATTATTGGAAATAAAAGAAAAATTCGTAAATTGATGGCATAGATAGCAAAAGTAGCAAAACAAGTTTTAACGTGTTGGTTGGTAATCAAATAATTTATATACGTACACGGTTATTCGCTATATTTTGACCCCTGTTTTATTTATGGTATTATTGGAAATAAAATAAATAAATAAATAAATACACCACATGTAATTACGACCCCCTTTAACCCAGAAGGCTGAGCCTTGTGCGGGAGGGGGCTACACATTTAAAGACAAAGGACACACATCCAATATCCGTGTATAATGGAAAAATCCCTCTCACAGTATTTTCCATTGCCACGACCGGGATTCGAACCCGGGACTTTTGGGTGAGAGGCAGGTACTCTACCACCTCGACCATCAGTCATATGAATATATAAATACAAAAAAAATTCGTAAATTGATGGCATAGATAGCAAAAGTAGCAAAACAAGTTTCAAGTTTCAACGTGTTGGAAATTAAAAAAAATGGTATCGTATAGGTCACATGATATAACAATGGAGGTTAATTTTCTAATGGAAAACCATGTATATTTTACATAGCCGAGATCTTCTTTTGGATGCATATCCCAATCCACCTTAAATCAACATCGGTTTGACGTCATTTATTTTAAAGCACTTTTTCACGTTGCAACTAGAGGGGGATGAACTGAATGGTAAAGGTGGGATAGGAATTAGATATTGTTGTTATTATATGCTTGTATAAACTGTTTTTTTTAAACCAGCCTTGGATATTATGGATATGCGCCCCATACGTATCAGATTATTAAACGAATTCTTAAATAAACACATACAACTCAATTGACTTGTTACATCACTGTGTTTTCTTTATTATCAGTTGCTACTGATTTCTACAAATATTTAAGTCTAGAAAGAACAAGTCAGCGCTTGAAACTATCGTAAACAAACAAATGACTAAAAGAGCAAGTCATCGTGCCAATTCGCCTGCCTTTCCGTGATACTATTAAAGTGATGTAAGTTCGTGAAATAACGTACTGTTGGTATAGGTGCTCATTGCTCAGATTAGAAGTAATGTAATCGTTTCTTGAATTAGATAATTAAGATATAACGTAAAGTTTACTTAGTACTTACGTATTTAACGTATTGTGTATCTTCACAAGTGTGTTGTTGGATGAGAAATGAAAACATCTGGCACGAGAGCCACAAGGTTTCCGAATTAAATTAGTCAGAAATTGAAAGACAATTTTTAGAAAACGTTACGTTTTAATGATCCACTCTGTTAAGATTATGGTAAATGTTCTTGTTATAATCTGCTCTCTGCAGCAGCATTCCTCGTAAATGTCAATAACTTGATTGTTTTGCAATAATCTATTCTATTCTATCCTCTCCTCTTCTCCCCTCGCATCATCAAGTAACCATCAGGTTAACCAGCAGTTCACTCGATATAAATATAATTCAATATAACTAGTAAAAATTCTTTACATCTCAGCCTATTTTTGCTTACTCGAATTTTTAGTAGTGAGACGAAGTCCTTCACCCACCATTAACTCCAGTTGTCATAAATCTAGTGTTCCTGCACGGTGCCTGGGGGGCGTAATGTACATCGTGCCGTTATTCAGAATTCTAATGCTTCATTTTCTGACATAAAATTTGCATGAAAAATCTGCTTCATTTGGAACACTGCATAAATAATCATCGACGTCAAACGTAACGATAATGAATTTATTTACGACTTTCATATAAACCGAAAAAATGCCTACAGGAACATCCAGATAATTTTAATTCGTTCATATCACAGCATTCCCATCAAATTATTAAGCAAACAGAAATATTTTTCCGACAAAAAGGGGTTATCAAGAAATGTTTCTAAAACAGAATCTATTGAGAGGTACTGCGTCACCTCTACCATCGTCTTCTTCGTGTCATTAGTCTTCTTCGCCTAATCCTTCTTCTTCTTCTTCTCCTTCGTCGTCGTCGTCGTCGTCGTCTTCTTCATCTTCTTCTTTTTCTTCTTCCCATTTTTCTTCTTTTTCTTCTTCTCATTCGTCTTCTTCTACTTCTACTTCTTCGTCTGCTTCTTCCCATTTTTCTTTCTCTCATGAAAGTATCCATTAATAAGTATTGCACAACCTCAATCTTCTTCTTCGTCCTATTTATGTTATTTGTCCTCTCAGTCTTCTTCTTCTTCTTATTCGTTTTCTTCTTCTTCTTCTTCTTCTTCTTCTTCTTCTTCTTCTTCTTCTTCTTCTTCTTCTTCTTCTTCTTCTTCTTCTTCTTTTTCTTCTTCTTCTTCTTCGTCTCTTTTCTCCGTCTTACTTCTTTCATGAAAGTAGATGTACTCAACCGATTTTGGATATTAAAGCTTATACTCGATAACAAAATGCTATTTGGCAAGTACAATGGACTAATCTTCGAAAAAACAAAATTGTAATTACTAACAATGATTATGCAGTGTTTACTTACAGATGTAGATAAGACTATTTATAACATTTGAAACTGCGTTGATTACTCGTACCTCGACCTTAAGTTGCATCAACTAGTTATGTACATAATAATATACAAAAACTGGTCAATAATCCTGTCTAAAAATAGGACCTCAACAAATAAATTCCTTACACTAACTCGGTCTCCTAGATATAAACATAATTCCTAATTACAATGCCAAGGTTGAGTGAACTCGAAAATATAGCTATCATAATCCAAAACAAATCATTGAACTTGCAAACCTTTACCTTCTTAATGCATAATAAATCGATAAAATTTAAGGAACCCGTTAAGTATGAAACGTGACATTAATATTCATGACTAATGGACTTATTAATTGTTGTTGACTGAAAGTTTTGACAAGTTCGCGAATGTTTCCTTCTGGTTGAGCGGTAGGTGAAGGACACGAAACATCCGAGGTGCCCAAGGCAGTCAACATTTCGGTTCGTTTACTTAAAATTTTCCAAATGTAACTCGAAATATTAGATTCATTCCAATATCGAACCAAATGAATTGTTGAGCTCTTACGAATCCACTTACATCGTCATTATGTTTCTGTTACAGTTCCTTTTCAATCGTTGTGTGACTGACATTTCTTTCGATATCAAACATTTTTGTAACAATTAAAATTTTATCGGCAATTTCTATACCTACGTCAATCAAAAAACTAATAATAATTGATATCTGTTAATTACCAGCTGCTTTATCTTTTATTTAAATTATGTTATTTTGTACAAGACACTTCTCAAGAAACCTCGCGCGATATCCTCCCGGATATAAAATTTAGCAATGGACAAATATTTCGCAAAGACGATAACAGTAGATACCATAAATATATTTATCAATGTGCACGCCCATCAGGTGATCTGGTGATCATCCTAAACTGTGACAGCATCCATCTCCTCCTCCTCTTCCTCAAGCTGTGTAATCTATGTATTATATCTACTTCACTTAATTATAGTGTGGCAGCCGTACAGAGTGTGCGAAATATTGCATTTTAAGTAAGAGTAAATTAATAAATCAGTATTATAAAATATTTCAATATATTATCAATAGAAATCGAATTTGTTTTGGGAAGCTGTAACTGGTTTGAGCTATTAGAATTCTGATTCTTTCTCCTACTATAAGAGAAATTTTAATTCGATACGAGCATCCGATTTTATTTTACGAGCTAATATTAACCCTGACGAACTGCTTCTCGAAGACAAAAATTTTATTTCTGAAACTTGTAACTCGAAAAGTATTAGAGGCAGAACAGCAGTTTGCGCCTTTGGATTCTTCATTCACTATTTTATAATAATTCAATTTCTTGATTCGATACGAGCGTCCGATTTTATTTTACGAGCTACTATCGAACTTGAGGAACCATATCTCAAAAACTCTATTTTTATTTTATAAAATTGTAACTCGAAAATGGACAGAGAATTCTAGTTCGTCGTCGAATTTTTGTTCTCTTTTCTACAATAAAACGATTTCCTTATTCGATACGAGCATCCGATTTTATTGTACGAGTTACTATCTTGACTTGACGAACCGCATTTCGGAAAATTGTAACTCTAAAACTGTTAGAGATAGAAAAGAGCAGTTTACGCCTCTGGATTCCTCGTTCACTTCTTTATAATGATCCCATTTTTTATTCGATATGAGCGACCGATTTTATTTTACGCGCTGCTATCGAACTTAAAGAATCATATCTCGAAAACCGAAATTTAATTTTGAAAAATTGGAACTCAAAAACTGTTAGAAATAGAAAATGGCAGTTCGCGCCGTTTGATTCATCGTTCACTTCTTTAATAATAATAATAATAATCAGATTTTTTATTCGATACGAGCGTCCGATTTTATTTTACGAGCTACTATGGAACTTGACGAACTACATTTCGACATTCATTTTGATTTTATAGAAATTTTGAAATTTTCGAAACCTATTAGAGACAGAAAACGGCCGTTTGCGCCATTCGATTCCTTGCTCTATTTTCTACAATTAGATGAATATTCGATACGAGCATCCGATTTTATTTTACGAGTTACCATCGAACTAAATGAATCATCTCGAAAAAAACATTTTGATTTTATAAAATTGTAACTCGAAAACGGACAGAGATAGAGAATCCTGTTTTCGCCGTTCGAATTTTTGTTTTCTTTTCCATAACAAAAGGATTTCTTTATTCGATACGAGCTTCCGATTTTATTTTACGAGCTACTATCAAATTTGACGAACCGTATCTCGAAAACTATTAGAGAGAGAAAATGCCAATTTGCACCCTTCGATTTCTCGTTCTCTTCTTTATAATGATCCGATTTTTTTATTTGATATGAGCGTCTGATTTTATTTTACGAGCTACTTGACGAACATCGTCTCGGAACGACATTTTGATTTTAGAAAATTGTCTCGAACTCGAAACTGGATAAAGATAGAAAATTGTAGTTTGCGCCGTTCGAATTATCGTTCTTTTTTCTACGATTGTTTTATTCGATACGAGCGTCCGATTTTACTTTAGAAACTACTTTCCAACGTGACCAACTGCATCTCGAAAACGGCATTTTGATTTTGGAAAACTAGTTTGACGTTTTTTTTATAAGACGAATGTTTAATTCTATTCGACTAACAGTTATTACGACGAGTGAACATGTGAACTTCTGATACTTTGAAAACAATCATGCAGAGAGCAAATTCGAAATGATTGTAAAATATTCCTCTATTCAAATGAAAATGTGCAATCAGTAATGACTATTTAATACGTGGTTATTACTAGTTCATTTACGTGGCCTAGCAAACAAGACATCAGTGTTGTTTGATGTAATTAATGTCATGCTCTAATGGAAAAAACTGCATTTCATTTGGAAATTAACACGCCATACTACAAATGAGAGTTGCATCATTATATTCCGTCTAGTCTATATCTACTAAGATAAAAGAGTTGTGCTTATTTTCACTCTATTTTTAAATATATAAGCATACCCGTGAATGACCCATGATTTATGATGCAATATAGCAACATAGTAAAAACCGTGATGATTTATTTATATCCCCATAATCGATAGTAATCATGCTAATTGATGAAGTAATTTTGATTTTTAAATAGAGTGAAAGTCCTTCGGCGGCAAAAGCGTAACATTCCTACTTTCAATAGTAGTCGTAATTTTAAATACTAATCATAAAGAACGCAAATAGGGTATAAGGTAAACCAGCAGCGAACGATTTATTCTAAATTTAAGGATTATTTTTGTGTACACATTATAGAAAATAACGCCAAATAACACAACATACATCATAGCGTGTTTTAGTTAGTGTAAGACTTTCATCAAAAAATCCTATAAGTGTACCGTATCATTAGAATTAATTCCACAAATCCCAAAAAAACATAACCTGATGATAACACTGATCCCCCCTGCGAAGTCTAACAGATAACGCAGTCGAATCTGATGAAAGCGTAATTTTTTATAAGAGATAATGTTGTTTAGTTTGTTTAATTGCTAAAACAAACCAAAGTCGAATAATATCCAATGTGTGTATGTATACTCGTCAAAATTTGCTTCGGGACACCTTAAATTTGACCAAGATTTATAACGCTGTAAAACTGTTAAAAATTTATGGATTTGTGCCGGGTTTTTAGCGTTTCAGGGGAAATTTAATTGGCTTTTATCTTACCTATTTAGCTTTAAGATAAAGTTACAAAAAAATGCCTATACAGGGTGTTAAACAAATGTCTGTTTCTTCAGTTAATTTTTATCTTGCGCACAGCGTTTACCAAACACCCTGTATATTAGCATTTTGTAAAAAAAAAGGAACTGTTCCTTTTGTACGTTGTTAAGGACGTTATATTTTTTAAATTTTAATCTGTTGTCCTCGTACATTGTCTTTTGTTTTTGTGTGTTTTTAATATTGATTAATTTAAAATTAATTAATAACAATAAATAAATTCAATTACATGTATTTTTACATAAAATTTATTAGTTTTCTAAAAATTGGACAAATTTTTCATTAATGCTAATTTTGACAAACCTTTGGTATTTATAGAAATTCTTGTGGCCTGATGATGTGATGTAATATATTGATCACGAAACCGGTTGCAATAAAAAAGAATTTTGTGGGAACAAGACCTTTGTGTTTTTCTACTTCAATATAATTTTTTTGTTGAAAAAGATACAAAGTTTTAGTTAAATGTTACATTATACTAAATATAGTAATATATAGGGTGTTCCTATTATTGTCGATTTTAATCCATTGGTTACTAAGACAATATCATGTTTTTACATACATTTTTATTTTGAACAACTGGAGAACGGATAGTCTTATAAATATAGACTTATTATGTTTTTGAAATCAGAAAATTATAAGGGTGTCGAAAATATAATAATATATAGAGTGTTCCATTAAAAAATCCTAAGTTTATAAAATTTCGCCATTTTGCGATTGTCATTTGTTTATTTCATTGGCAGATTATTAAAATTTATGAAAATACTACAACTTTTATATATTTCTGTATTTCTTCAAATAAACTCTGCAGGGGGTAGCTAATTATGAGGAAAAACCCTGTACATGTTTTAATAGTTGGAAAGCTCTTGACATTCTCTAATCAAATTGAAAATAACATATAGAGTGTTCTATTCAACTTAACAAAGTTGGCTACTGCCCAGCCTAAATGGAACACCCTATACAACTAAAAATACTTTTGGAATATGCAGCGTGGATTGCTGAGCAACTTTAGTTTCAAAGATTTTTGTCTATCTACAATAGAGCTAAGAAGTTATGGAAGAATTACGCGCTACGTGGGCACCCTGTATATACAAGAATTCCCCAACTAAACTGTTATATTTTTTTAATAAAAATCAGAAATCGTCCTAAAACGATAATGCAAATCCAGATACAAATCAGCAGATAAGTATAATGTATTTACATAAAAATATTGTGTTAATTATATTTTCGCAATAAATGTGAATATCGAATATCATATGCGTGCGAATTGACAAATCTAGGTCAATCTCTAGAGTAATCGTTGTATCAATGATAGAGCGACGACAAAATCCTCTTCTATCGCTAGACAATTTGATAATTTGATTGATTTTTAGTCCGTGAGACCCGACGCTTCCGCCAAATTTTCGAGTTACGTTAGGTGTCAATGTTACCTTAGAAACTTTGGATAACAACGATAACTGCAGTTTGTTACTTAAAAAATATAATAACTTTCTAAATTCAAGATTTTTTTAAACAGTAAAAATATATTTAACGATTCTACAAATCCAACAAAACAAAGAAACGTAAAAAATTTAAATCCTAGAATATTGAAGAAAAAAGTTAAAAATTAAACAAATAAACAAATGAAGTCAATCCAGCACGTACGTACAGGGAAATGAACCATGGTAAAAGGCTGAGCAAGATATTTTATTGCTGATGCGAAACTGAGGGGATAGAATGAGGTATTAGAATTTGTTGTATTTTTGGGGTTGTCAACACACTTTTGGTGATAACTAAGAGACCTATTTGACCGGTCGGTTTTGTTTTACCTGGATAACTCGAGCACTCTTTAACAGTGGCAGCTTCACCTGACAAGGATTCTAGCACCACATCAACATCTACGACCAGTCAAACTTTGCCATATGGAACCCAAACAAGTTTCTTCTCCTGTCTTAGAGCCTCTCCAGAAGCCCCTTTATATTTTGAAACAGAGCTTGACTACTACTTAGCACTGGACGAATCTAAAACCAATTCAAATTTCAGCTGAAAACAGAAGAATTTGGCAATTTTTGATCGGCCAGTTTTGCCCCTCTTTATACCTGAACAAGGGTTCTAGTACCAAACCAACATACCATGACCAGTCAAACAGAGCTTGTCGACCCCTTAGAACTCGACGAATCTAAGACCAATTCTGGTTTCAGCTGAAAACAGAACTGTTTGGTAATCTTTGATCGTCTAGATTTGGTGTAAGAACCAACCTAGCAAATTCTGTTTTTTCTGGACAACTCAAGCACTCTTATCAGTGACAGCTTCTGTTCCCAAAAAATCTCTAACAGCAACGCTGGTAGGTGAAGATGCATTATCATGCATACAAATTGGGTCCTATTGGAAACCCTTTGCCAGCCCAAGGGTTCTAGCACCAAATCAACGTACCTACTGCGACCAGTTAACTTTGCCATACGAGACCGAAAGAAGTTTCTTTCTCCTTTTGCAATGCCTCCCCATGTGCTTATTTATATTTTGCAACAGAGGCTCTTCGACCTCTTAGAACTCGACGAATAATAATAATAATAATAATAATAGTAATAATAAATTGTCTTTATTTGGCGAAGTTCAGTCCGGAGGACTGCTCTTCAATCAATTCTGGTTTCAGCTCAAAACAGTACAAATGGACTTGATTGTCTAGCTTTGGTGGTGATTAAGAGAGTTTTGGTGGTGATTAAACACGATTTTGGTCAGTCGATTTTGTTTCATCTGGATAACTCGAGCACTCTTAACAGTGACACTGTTCCCAAAAATTCTCTGACAGCAACGCTAGTAGACGGAGATGCATTATCATGCATACAAATTGGGTCCTATTGGAACCCTTAGCACCTGCCTAAGGGTTCTAGTACCAAATCAACGTACGTACCTGCGACCAGTTAACTTTGCCATACGAGATCAAAAGAAGTTTCTTTCTCCTATTGCAATGCTTCCTCATGTGCTCATTTATAGTTTGAAATAGAGCTTGCCGACCTCTTAGAACTCGACGAATCAAGACCAATTCGGATTTCAGCTCAAAACAGTACAATTGGACTTGACTATCTAGTTTCGGTGCTGATTAAGAGATCAACTTGGCCAGTAAATTTTGTTTCGTCTATATAACTCGAGCACTGTTAACAGTGACAGGCTCTGTTCCCAGAAAGTCTCTAACAGCAACGCTGGTAGGTGGAAACGCATGATCTTGGATACAAATTGGATCCTATTGTACCTCTTTTCACCTGCCCAAGGATTTTAGCACCAACGTACCTGCGACCAGTTAACTTTGCCATATGAACCCAAAGAAGTTTCTTTTCCTTTCGTAGAGCCCCTCCAGAAGCCCTCTTATATTTGGACGAATCTAATACCAATTCAAATTTCAGCTGAAAACAGAGGAGTTTGGCAATCTTTGATCGTCAAGTTTTTGGTCGAGCACCCTTACAGCTAACAGCTTCTGTTCCCAGAAAGTCTCATTGACCCTCTTTATACCTGAACAAGGGCTCTAGCACCAAACCAACATACCATGACCAGTCAAACAGAGCTTGTCGACCCCTTAGAACTCGACGAATCTAAGACCAATTCTGGTTTCAGCTGAAAACAGAACTGTTTGATAATCTTTGATCGTCTAGATTTGGTGTAAGAACCAACCTGGCAAATTCTGTTTTGTCTGGACAACTCAAGCACCCTTATCAGTGACAGCTTCTGTTCCCAAAAAATCTCTAACAGCAACGCTGTTAGGTGAAGATGCATTATCATGCATACAAATTGGGTCCTATTGGAAACCCTTTGCCAGCCCAAGGGTTCTAGCACCAAATCAACGTATCTACTGCGACCAGTTAACTTTGCCATACGAGACCGAAAGAAGTTTCTTTCTCCTTTTGCAATGCCTCCCCATGTGCTACTTTATATTTTGAAATAGAGCTTATCGACCTTTAAGAACTCGATGATGATGAGGTTATTTTGTTGAAGTAGTTCCGTTAGGAATCACGTCTAGAATTTGCATTTCTCGCTTGTCAGGAGACTTTCTATGGAGACCCTGTGTAATAATCTACTAACAACTATAACATTTTTATAATAATAATAATAATAATAATAATAATAATAATAAATCGACTTTATTACAAGAAAAATTATGTAGTTTCAAATTCCTTATTCCATTTTTCCTCTAATTAAGCCCACTCCGTATATAAAAAATAATAAAATATTCCTTATTGATAAATAAAAAACCGTACATTTGTACGCAATGCTTTCTGTTTGAATAACGAATTTAATATGTTTACATAATAAATTAATTCTATTTATATTTTTACAATATAGTTACAGTTTTCTTTATACAGCGGTTGAGCAGTCATTTTTTATTTATACAGTTCCTATAAAAGACTGTTAAAATTTGTCAATACCTTTAAAATATTTCTAATATACACCAACGTTTTTTTCCTAACAACGGGACCGCATGGAAAATTATTTTCCGGGTAACACATAATTTGTAACGTTCATAAATAATATTCGTAGGCGTACCTATTTTTTTCTTTAATATTTGCTATCAGCACTATTAATGCATACATTTCCTGCCCTTAATTGGATACGTATGTGCATGGGCAGCTATATCGTTATATTATAAATAATAATAATAATAAACAAGTACATAAATGTCGTTAATCGCCTAATAGTCGTGTGTCGACTGTAACTTTATGAGATTTTTCCGACAGTTATGCGACAAATATTTGTATTATCTTGTAATCAGCCTGTCAATAATAATATGTAAAACATATGTTGCTAAAAGTTCGTATTATTTATTTAGCTAATAAATTAAAGAGAAATAAACCAATCACAGAAAATTAATAACAAAAAGGCGGGTAAATCTATTTACGTCACCACTCATGTACGCCGCGTAAATACAGAGTGTATATTTCATGGGTAGCATAAAAATAAAAAATAATGTTAAAACTCCGGTCCTGTCAGATGTATAGTTGAACAAAATAAAGCTACCGAGTGGAGTGACATGGATAACGTCCAATTTTAATAACTAGGCGAACACCATTACTGATTTTTTTTCTCACTTGTTATACTGTACGTGCCGTTTAATTATTTGCAATGCTGCAATTACGTATATCGTTACCATCAAATTAATAACGATTCTTGGAATGAAGTTGTAAAATTAACAGCTTTCACATGATAGATATTTCGATAAGTAATAGCCGTAACCTGAATTGTACGAGCAAAAAATCACATATACAACACACATCGCACGTCAGCAATTGAAGAGATTTTGAACTATTATTTAACAAATAATGTTTGACTACGTTAGCAGATCCCTGTGTAGCACCGGAATCGGTTGGGGAGAAAATTTGGTATCCACAAACACAACTGCGCCAGTAAACCTTAATGATAACTTAACCTAAATGATTAAGAAAGTGGTAAATTTAGACTGGTTATGGATTAATATCTCCGGACATATTGCTACTCCGAGGAGGCTATTTATTCTCCTCGGAGTAGCTGATTCTTATGCTGTATTTGCATACATACCTTAATCATTATTTCTAAAATTAATCATTTCCATTACAGTAATAAAATGATGATTAATTCGAGAACAATCCGCGTTAGATTTATATTGATTAATTCGAGAACAATCCGCGTTAGATTTATATATGTGAAAATAATTGACGATAAATTCATGGCTACCTAGTATTTATTATTAGGCCAGTAGAATTAGACGGGAATCTGTAACTAATTCGTTTCAGATAGCCGTAGGTAAAAACAGGTGTATTTAGTTATAAGGAATATACCTCTGCGATTCCTCCCAAATCAAATATACAGAACATTGTTTATAAATCACTTGTATGTGAAAAAATCATGATATTTGGAGTTTTTTTAAAATTGCAGTAAGACTGCAGTAGATTAATTTTTTTGAATGCTTCTGTTTACTAGGTAATTCCAAACCGGTTAATTTAAGCCCCGGTTGATTTCATTTAATTGATTATTTATTTAAATAATTGCCAAAAACCATCGAAATTTTCGAAAATTTCAAGCATTTTTTACTCTGAAAGGAAAAATGCTAGACTCTTGAAACTTTGGTGGAATATGTGTCTCATCATCCTCAACTTACAAAAAAAAATTTCGTTTTAAAATGTTTATTGGTTTTCGAGAAATTCTATTTGTTTATTAAAAACGTCCCAAATGTATAATGAAAAATTGACCTATTAACGTTATCAAAAATAATTCAACCACAGCTCATTTTTTTCGTCAAGACGTCAATTTTACGAATCTGTTATGGGCGTATCGATTTTCAATAATTTTGACCGTCAAAATGGCGTTAACAACATTGCTACTTTTCGGAGCAGCGTTTTTTGCAAATAACTTTACAACAAATGAACGTATCTGCACAAATCTTTCATATTTGAGTTGCTGGTATTTTTCTACAAATTTATAAAAAATAATTGTTGCTCTGGGACATGTAGGAGCCGAGATAATTTTTTAAATTGTTTAATGCGCCAAACGTTTATTTATTAATATTTATGGCCAAAATTGAAACTGGTTGTTAATAAGATCTTGAATTTTGTGAATTCATCAAGTCCTATTGAAAACGGGCCCTTTTTGAGGTCAAAATATAATTTTTAATAATTAGTGATTTTAGAGCGTCTTCAATTTGTTTGGCTCAAGGGACAGGTGAATTTTTGATCAAACGAGTTTCAAATTGGGGTAGCGAGAAAAATTCGTCATATCTCCGTTATTTTCCGGCCCATTTCGACGTTTTTTTTTTAATTTGGGGTAGCTCACGAAAATAATAACAATGGGCACATTTGCAATATCCAAATAATAAACATATAATTGTTATAAACAATTTTTTTTTTTTTTAATTTTTTCTTTTTTGGGCTTATGCAACTTATAATGTGCTAATGTATTAAATATAAATTTATAAAGATTATATAATGGTAACAATGCTGTAACATCGTATATTGTTTGATGGAGAAATAGTTTGTGCATACATTGTTACCATTATATAATCTTTATAAATTTATATTTAATACATTAGCACATTATAAGTTGCATAAGCCCAAAAAAAAGAAAAATAAAAATAAAAAAAAAATTGTTTATAACAATTATTTGTTTATTATTTGGATATTGCAAATGTGCCCATTGTTATTATTTTCGTGAGCTACCCCAAATAAAAAAAAAAAACGTCGAAATTGGCCGGAAAATAACGGAGATATGACGAATTTTTCTCGCTAGCCCAATTTGAAACTCGTTTGATAGCCCAATTTGAAACTCGTTTGATCAAAAATTCACCTGTCCCTTGAGCCAAACAAATTGAAGACGCTCTAAAATCACTAATTATTAAAAAATATATTTTGACCTCAAAAAGGGCCCGTTTTCAATAGGACTTGATGAATTCACAAAATTCAAGATCTTATTAACAACCAGTTTCAATTTTGGCCATAAATATTAATAAATAAACGTTTGGCGCATTAAACAATTTAAAAAATTATCTCGGCTCCTACATGTCCCAGAGCAACAATTTTTTTTTATAAATTTGTAGAAAAATACCAGCAACTCAAATATGAAAGATTTGTGCAGATACGTTCATTTGTTGTAAAGTTATTTGCAAAAAACGCTGCTCCGAAAAGTAGCAATGTTGTTAACGCCATTTTGACGGTCAAAATTATTGAAAATCGATACGCCCATAACAGATTCGTAAAATTGACGTCTTGACGAAAAAAATGAGCTGTGATTGAATTATTTTTGATAACGTTAATAGGTCAATTTTTCAATAAACATTTGGGACGTTTTTAATAAACAAATAGAATTTCTCGAAAAGTAATAAACATTTTGAAACGAATTTTTTTTTTGTAAGTTGAGGGTAATGAGACACATATTCCACCAAAGTTTCAAGAGTCTAGCATTTTTCCTTTCAGAGTAAAAAATGCTTGAAATTTTCGAAAGTTTCGATGGTTTTCGGCAATTATTTAAATAAATAATCAATGAAATGAAATCAACCGAGGCTTAAATTAACCGGTTTGGAATTACCCAGTAAACAGAAACATTCAAAAAACTTAATCTACTGCAGTCTTACTGCAATTTTTAAAAAACTCCAAATTTCATGATTTTTTCACATAAAAGTGACTTATAAACAATGTTCTGTATATTTGATTTGGGAGGAATCGCAGAGGTATATTCCTTATAACTAAATACACCTGTTTTTACCTACGGCTATCTGAAACGAATTAGTTACAGATTCCTGTTCACATCGTCTAATTCTACTGGCCTATATCGCATTCTAACAAAATTTAAGAGAAAGTTATTTGCAAAATGATATTCTTTGTTTTACAAAATGAATGACACTGACAAAAATGTATTCTAAGAAAGTGTTACGTATTTTTAGAGAGGCACATGATTGACACGTAACTTATCGTAGATTTAGGCGATATTACATCATTTAAATTTCCAATCGCAATTTTTTCGCAATGTAATATGGAACCAAGGTTTTGTAGCGCATGGTCTTCAGTACAAGAATTTTGCGTTATTATTTAAGTAAATTGATTGGGCTCATTAAAAATATAATAAAAAATAGAACTGAAGCCGGATGAAATCAAACAAAGGTAAATGACAAAATGAAACTCCAATAGCAAAACAAACAATAAATAAAAAACATTAGCAGAAAAGAAAAAAGAATACTTACCCAACTATCAATTTATGTTTTGTAGAAGCTGAGAGAATGTTTACAGAACATTTTTTATAAAACAAGATTGTTGATGTAAACATTTCCAAAACGTTTATACAACGCTTATAAACGCGAAATGGGCACAGTTTATAAAACAATGTAGTTCTTTAATTTGTTTTATTATGGCTCCCACAGGTGTTATAAAATAATTGTATAAACGTTTACACAACATTAAAAAAATTAGAATACGATAATTATAAAATAGTTTTATAGCAAACAGTTATAAAATTGTTTTTATAAGCATTGTGTTATTATCTCCATTGCTACTTTATTGTTATGTACGGCAATAACAACATAAGTTATTAATTTTTTAAGTGTTTTTGTAGAGAAATTTTTCTGTGAAATATGTGGTATATATGTATACAATGAAATTTTTGAGCGCCCTAAAAATAACGATTATTTAACAAAATTTAAAAAATAAAACAAAAATAAAATTTTTGTTTTTTTTGTGGTGCGCACCCAATTGTATTACGTAAATAACATATTTCACAATAATAGATTGTTGCTAAAATGGTAGTACCCATCATAATAATTATTGTTTTTAATTTATTTTTATTTTAGTCCAAAATGGCCGCTAACAAATAGTTTTTTTTATAATATTTATCAATCTTTCTACGAAAACCACCCCTTGTTTTCACTTTTTTCCAATTGCTTAAATGTACTTTCGACATATTACACAGTGACACTCTGAGTCCTGTGACTTTACTGTTTAAATTAAAAAAAAAACAATATGGCGAATAAACACCTACCCATGATAAAAAAGGTAGGGGACGTAATTAGTCTTTGAAGACAATTTTTAGTTTTTTAACTATTTTATAAGTGATCTATGAGAGCAACGATGCTTCGTTTATATAACAATTGTTTAGTAGGTCCGGCCGAATACAATATGCTCCCTGAAATAAAATTGTGTTAAGAAAAATCCTTATAAAATTGTTTTTTAAATGTTTGGCTAAACTCTTAAACAATAATTTTATAGAGGTTCGCAAATTGACTAATAAGTGCCGGTGGTCATTATTACAAATCAATTTTGTTCCGTGAGCTAAAACATCCTATAATAATTGCTGTATAAACGTTTATAAAACAGCGTATAACAAATTCTATAAAATGTTTTATAATTTAGCTGTAAGAACATTCTTAGCATTTATTTACTTGACAATTTAGTTGCGAAGACTAAATAATCACTTTGGTGGTTTTAATAAAACAAAACAGATTTTGCAGAGCAATAATGCAACAGTAGTAAAATAAAATTGTAGTATTATTTTAAATTTATAGAGCAACTTTGTTAGTTGGGTAGATACAGGGTGATTCCTATAACATTCTCACCCTAATTTTTTGATTTGTCTTTGAAAATAAAATAAAAATTTAACGTATTTTATAGAATTTTTTCCAATGATTTAGAAAATTTCAACAAAAATACAATTGAAAGTCAAATAAAAGTGGGGAAAAAACGAAGCTATGTTTTTTAAATGGAACGCCCTGTATATTTTTACAATTTCGAAAAAAGATTTAAATTCTCTTTCCAAAAAAAATATAACAGAATATTTTTACCCTCATATTTAGTAAAATACTGTTATTATTATTATTATTTCAATTATTATCAGTATTTTACTAAATATGAAGGAAAATATATATGTTATGTTATATTTTTGTAAAGAAAATTTAAATATTTTTTCTAAATTGTAAAAATATACAGCCATTTAAAAAAAACCGCTTTGTTTTTCCCATTTTTATTTGATTTTCATTTGTTTTTCTGTTGAAATTTTCGAAATCCTTGGAAAAAATACTATAAGTTCCGTTAAATATTTTAATTTTGTTTCCAAAGGCAAACAAAAAATTGGTGTGAGAACGTTATAGGAATCACCCTGTACATAATACACAGATTTTAAGTCTCTTTTTTTAATAATATATCCTGTTGTACCACACAACTGCTCTCAAGCCAACTGTGCTACCGGGGGCTTCCAATAAAAATGCAAATATGTGCTTCCAAGTATTTTTCAATCTAATAACCAAAATAATACTAGAAAGTGTTCAATTGTCGCTGCTTAAAACTGAAACTTTGACATCACCTGTCACTTTAGTCTGACAAGACAAGCTCGGACCAAAAGGTACATTTTGAAAATATGATTTGCAATTTTTTTCAATTTTTTCCTTGACATTTATCAGACGTGAATCGTTATGACTTCCGGTTTAGCCGGAAGTCATACCATCAAACCCAAAATCCATCGAGTATTAAACTCAAAAAAACTTATTATATGATAGAAAAATAGTATAAATGATTTTAAAGTAAGCCATGGAAAACAAAAATTGTTTGACACTTTTGACAGTTACAAGAAATTTTACTAAAAGACAACCCAGTTCTATTAATCCGTAGTGCAACATTTGCTTGTCTATTCATGGTTTTTATTAACTTTACTGTGTATTCAAAAGACGAACAAGTAGGCATTTTACTAATTTATGGCGAATGCCGTATGATCAGCAGCTGTCAAACAATTTTTGTTTTTCATGGCTTACTTAATTTAAAAAATCATTTATAGATACTATTTTTCTATCATAATGGAAAACAAATAAGTTTTTTTTTTTAGATTTCAATACCTACTTAAAATGGATTTTGGGTTTAAAGGTTGAATTGATATTGAAAAGCTGTATTTAAATTAATATTTTTGTCATTTATGATGGTTTAAAGTTAATCGCTAGATTCAAAACAAAACTTGACTCGAAAAAATCGAGTCGCCGCAAAAACTCACCAAAATAGTTCAAATCCATTCAGAATTTTGCCAGGATTCTGATAATGCAATAATATAAAGGGTGTCCCATCTAGAAATCAAGATTTGGTGTCACTTTCGGCTAAGCAGGAAGCTCAAAAAATTCTTTAAATACGTCAAAACGTGGCATTTTACGTCTGTAATAACTATGCCCAGCCCAGTTTCATTTGGGAGTTAAAACTCCCCCAAGACACCTAAAAAATAGACAAAAACCGAAGAAAAAAATTACGTTTTACTAAGAAAAATATAATCTGTTGTAAAAAATGCAAAACTCAATAGCCAACCCCCTCCCCCAGAAAATTTCTGGGCACGCCACTGGTGATTATGTACAGGGTGTCCCACGTAAGAGGCTAACTCGATTTCATGACTTTATTATTGAGCCAAAATAAAAAACCAAAATATATTTTCGTGTATTTTTTTATGAGGAATACGATTGCAAGGTTGAATAGTAGATCCTCTAATATACGAGGTATTGCCAATAAACTGATTTTTAAATTTTTTTTCACCTTGTATATTATTACGAAAATCAATATAGTATATGATTGTGGTTATAAAGGTATATGTCATTCATACGTCTAACTTCCGGTTTAGCAGGAAATAGCTAACATCCGACAAAATTACAAAAATATATATGTAATACATATGTCCATTGTCTTTAGTAGTTTTTTTCATTAGTTTCAAAGTCTGGGTGAATTGTTATAAAGGTAGGTATTTGAATTAGCTAATTTTATTACTTTATCGCATTTTATTACCAATTTCTCGAAAACTACAAAAAATTATGGACGTGTTATATATTTTTGAAATCAGGAGATTGGCTACTTTTCAATTATTTCATAATATACAGGTTCTCGCCAAAGTATTGCCGATATCGATTTCCGATTTGGAAAATCAGTTTTCTGACAATACCTCGTATATTAGATAATTAGAGGTTCTATCGCTTATTCGAACTTACAATCGGATTTGTCATAAAAAAAGACGTGAGAATAAATTTTGGTTTTTGATTTTGGTCCAATAATAAAGCCAGGAGATTGAGTTAGCCTCTTATGTGGGTCATCCTGTATATTTTTATTAAAAATTGATCAGGCTCTCAATCGGTCCTGATATCTTTCCCACCCGACTCACCATTGCGACATACGAATTGAGAAAACCTGAATTATTCATATTTCAGTTAAAAAAAATTGAAATATGCTCCTAATAAACATATTTGAGCTTTTCCGATTTAAAATAGGAGTTATTTAACTTGTTCGAGAATCAAAAATAGCCTTGAAAAAATTACTTCCGATCGATCGATACCAACGTCCAAAAATAACCTCCATCTGTGCCCAAAACCTTTCTTTAAATCAAATTTAAATCGCAAAAATTCCTTTGAAAATCCTCAATTTTATTAAAAAAAAATAATTTTTTTCTCCAATACTTTTTCTTTGACTTCTTGAAAGCGCCATCTTTGTTCTCATCGGATCCAGTTTTTCAATTATAACGGTTTTTTTTTAAATTTTCAAATAATTAAATAATAATAATAATAATAATGGGTGTCATTTTTTGTGTCTCTCAGTATTTAATCAGAATGACTATGATAAGTATTAAGGTGCGACTCTAGTTTATGGATTTCCTAATCTGAAGATTAGTGACAGACTATTTTTGAAAATACTGATTCACACCTGCCAGGTGCTGTAAGCTGCTCACAACTGATTATTTTTTATTGCTAATTAATTAAAATTAAATTTATATCACTTGATTATCAAATTTATTTTTACAAAGCGTAACTCGACACCTTAGTTTAAAAAAATTGCGAAGTGTTTTTTAACTCCAGAAACTAGAGTGATATAATTGAAAATGTGTCGTAATCGTTAATCGTGTAAATAAAAATTATTACCCCGTTAACGAATTTTAAGTCATATATTATGTACGTATGTATTCAAATTTTAATTATTAATATCCATTTATGAGGCAGTTTCAGAAGCGTAAACCTGCTATACAAGGCATTGATAGAGATTGTGACATATACAGGCCCTGGAACAGATCCCTGAGGGGCTCCGGGTGTATTACAAGACCCGGAAAGTTGTAACGATTACGTAAAATTATATTATGATCGTTTGAGAAATCTGAATATACACTCAAATTTTATAAATTGCAAGAAAAAAATAAAATCAGCCAAGTGGATCTATTTAATGAAACAAAAAATTACCGTGAATTACCAAAGATAGTAACAATAAAAAAAATGTGCTCTTATCCTCTTTGGGATCGAGGTAACCCCGCAAAAAGAAGTTCAAGGGTCTCAAATCTGGCGAACGAGCAGGTCACGACAACTGATCCCTCCTTTTTATATGCTAAAAGGTTATTTCAATCTCTTAAAACCCCGTTAATGGCCCTCTTTACATTATCCTTTTTCATGTCCTTTCCCTACAGATGGGGACGTTGATGATCAGATTGAAGTGTAAAAATTTTGCGGTAAAAAACCAATTCCACCTCCAATTGTGCAAAAGTTGGGAGGGGGAAGGATGTAAGTTGTATCCTCTTGCGGTTGATTATCTGTACCTAAACTGAAGATTAGTAGATTAAAAAGGATCACCCAAATTCCTCGTTTTCCAATGAATGAATGGGCATTTTTCATGCCGTTTATAAATCCCATTTAAATATTCGAGGCAACTGATTTTAAATACGCAAAATTGCGTAACTTTATGAAACATCCAAGATGGCTAAATATCAAAGTCATATGTGGCTTAAATAAATACACGCTTATAGAAATAAAATTGTTAAAGTTAAAGATGTAAAAATAAAATAAAATATAAATTCTCCGAAGCCGCCTCGTACAAAGACATGCCCCAGCTCAACCTCTTGGTATACCCATTATTTCCGATGTGAAAAAATTTACAAAAAAAAAAACTCAAGTGGTCCCACCACAAGATGATTATGCAGTTTCTCCAACACATCCGAACATGTACCCGAAAATCGAGTGTGCGCTGAAAGTTTCTCTCGCCGTATCGTTGATATATAATCAGAGTAGGCGCGATTCCTTGCATCATTCAAAAAAGCTAAGTGTGTGAACAGGTTGACATATACAGTGTGAGACATTAGAGCGTGCTCAGAAGCGACTGTGACCGACAAAAGTGTGTTTCGACCAGAGTTTTATTTTTGTTTGTTGAGGATTTTTTTTCGTTTCCTACCGAGATGAATGCGGCGGTGCTGAAGGTCTTCGCCGTTTTGGTTATGATTTTCGGAGTACAACAAGTCATCGCGAGGCCAAACAACAGGTAGGTGTGTTGCCGGTGTCTTTGGATATTTTTGGGGATTTATCGAAAGCTCGGGCAGTTTAAATTTGGTAAGGGTTGAAAAAAAATTCCAATTGATTTTGGCAATAAATGTTTAATCGGTTAGTAAAAATAAATTGGGATTACACTTTTTTATTTATTTTTTTTTAATGCAGTTCTGTCGTTTCAAATGTAGATTCGCAAGTACTTACTTAATAATTTGAGAGCCATGACTTAATTCAATTGTTTTTAATACTGTTAAATTATTCAATCGACACATTCCGCAGCTCCTTATTTGATATTTAATGTACAAAGTAACCGTAAAAATCCTAGTTAAATAATAGCGTGCCTGCAGGCGAAAAAAAAATTATAATAATTGCAACGTAAAAGATTTCAAATTTAATAGACCAGCGAAAAAATATTTTAAAACAAAAAACATTTTTTTACCCTCCTGCACCTCCAGTGGACTTTAACATTTTTTGTCTGTCTGTCTGTTTGCCTACGCATAACTTAGCTGACACGATTAAAAAAATCGTCTGTTGCACCGACTTCAAATTGTTCAAATATCTTAAATTTTTTTCAAACGTATTTTTTTAATTTCTGTTGATTGACTGCTACTGTTTCTCTATATTTAGATCGTTACCTTCATTCATGTCACTAAATCTTACGTGATAATAAATCATCATCTGGTTCAGTCATATTTTAATGAGATATATAAATAACCGTTACTTTTATCTCAGGTGTTTTTAACGAATTATTGCGCAATCTAATACAATATTAAGATGAAGTAATTGTTTGAGTTATACGTAATACGCGTAATAAATATACCTTAATCCTAGATTTTTTGGACTATGAACTCAACATTGGACTGCTCATTACTCCTCGGCAAGTAGGTACATTTCTTGACGAAAAATATATTAACATACACACGTAAAAATCATTGAAACCACTTTAAAACTCAATTATTGTCAAATCCGCTAAAACAACCACTTTTCTTAACTATGCTATAAAACATTGAATTACATAACAGAATTTAAAGCATAAAAATATTAGAGCGCAATTATTGTAAAAACATTTTTGTTGATCCTAAACTCAAACACAAAAGTTTTTTTTAATTTAGTTGGTGCGCAATTCAGACATCCTTTCTAAAGATAGGCTCGTATAAATCGTCCCCAATCAAGTATATCTTGGGTCCCTAGGCTTTCAAAGTCAGGGCACTCCAGTGGCCTATTAGTAAATTTTCCAAAGCACAAAATTAATTAGTCTCGTATAATTAGCTAACCAAATTATTTCTGTGTTTGGTATATGTAATGAAATAAAAAAGGGTTTGTATGATAATCGGGTAATGTGGACATTTTTCGCCCGTAAACTTTGAAAATAATGTGTTTTGCAGAGGCTCTTGAACGAATCGTTAAATATTGTAGTAAAAATTGTTGACTTTCTGAATAATAAAAAAAATTTTTTTTTCGTCCTGAATTTTTTCTTGACAATAATTTTTATACATATGAGACCCCAGCAGTGCCACAAACAGTAGGGATACGAACTGCAAAAAAATATGTTGTGTAACCAATCACGGGTTTCAATAATGTATTTTCTGGTGTAGATTTATGAATAATATAAAAAATAATGTCATCGAATTTTATGTAAAAAACTCATCCGATTTTATGATAATAAATGTAAAATATTCCTGCTTCCTGCTTTCGTAAATAAACGTATAAAGTAATTTATTTTTGCGACATTTTGCTTAAAATAAGTATATAAAGAGGAAAATTGAAAAATCAAATCCAAACTGAATATTTCATGTCAACTTTTCAATAACATAAATCAAAGTAGCATTTAAAACGCTTTGTTTTTTTTATTTTTATTTGACTCAATAAATGTTACGTTTTCTTTCTAAGAGCACATGTAATTTCGAGAGCCGACGGCGGGGTATACTGCTCCGTCCCTTCCCTATATACTCACAATACCCAATAAGTATTTATTCAAAAACCGTTGCAGCTATAAAAAAATACTTAGAACCTTTTTGTCGTAAAATTTCCCCGTTTCATTTGTCCAAATATATTTTTTTCATTAACTAAAAACGCCATCGGACACATAAATTATTCCGTTATTTAGCGATGTTTAAGAAATTTAAGCAATGATAATTCCTTTGGTCAGAGGACTGCTTAAAATTTGCAGAAATTAAACTTTTGCCATCTAAATAAATTATTAATATTTTGGGCCCATTTTTATGTCTATAACAGATATACTTTTTATTATTCACGTACGTTAAATCAGAAAAACAGCTGCCCTTTCGAATTGTTCGATTTATAAGCGCAAAATCGCATTCGTAAATTAAATATTCACAGTTCCGAGAGTTCATAAATAAAAGCTCTTTATTTCTTGGATACACCCGGCACTATTGAAATATTAAATTTTAACTTACCTAACACACATAACAAAACAAGAATACAATCGATTGGGAATCCACGTCCGACTTATCCTTATTTATTTAATGCCTAATATGCTTCCAGCAGAGGCGCATATTTTTATCAACCCGGCGCCGCCGCCAAAAGTGTATAATATATAAAACGAGCAAAACTGCACATTACAGGATTAACTGATTAAAAAATAAAGATACGTAGGCAATGGAAATGCTTTAAAAAACAAAAGTGGGACAAATTATTATTTGCTGCTTATCGAAGTAGGCTTTGAAAACAAAAATGCGAAAAGAAGAGAGACAGTTGCCAAAACCACTAATAAAAATAGTACAAACTCAGAATGGTCTAATACTACGGAGAAATTATTAAAGGGGCGGCCATCTAGGAGGCCCGATTTTGTATCTCTTGATTTTTTACGTTATTCAGTTGCTTTCGAGAAAAATAATTATAACTGATATTAATGCTGCCAGACCATCTTGTTTCCTCCTTCATTGTCTGCGAAAGATCAACGCCTCCTAATTATAAATATAATCAACTACGCTAGACGATATATGTCAGGGTTAATGGTCACGATTAAAAATTTACGTTTTAACATTCAAGTTTGCCTTTAATAAATATCGGAGTTATCAAAAGTACATTTGAAGTCAGTCCGCGCCAACTATAAATCAAATAGATTATTTTAATTACCATGAAAAATCTTCCTTACGTTCCATTAACTTTCATAATTAACTCGGCTATCGGTTTTGCGTCTGAAGCACCTTTTTTTTCTTATTGAACTTATTTCCCGGACTGCACAGCTCATGATAGGCGTATGATAGGACATGTTAGAGAACGCATAAATACTTTGTTAGTAAGAAATCTGTTAAATATAAAATAATTTTGCAACCAATCGCAAATTGACTTGTTCCTAAACTGTTTTTCTTTTGTTACAGAGTGAAGAGGGTGTCCGATTCTCACCTAGCAGATTTAGAGGACAAAAATTGCTTTAAATAACAAAGTCAAGGGGTTCGCGATAACGATGCCTGTTGGGGCAGGGAGGATCGACCCGCTGAAAATGTAAGTACTGGAATTTTGTACAAAAAATATTCCACAATAAAAAATTATTTAATTTCACAAACATTTGATTGTTCGATAAAGAACACTGTACCTACTCACGATAGCAGCTTCAGCTTTACGAAAGTAGTTCCTGGCCCCCTTCGGCAATCCAAGGGACTGGCTAAACCCTGCACGTAAATTTAATTTCGCCTCTAATGGAAGCGCTAAAATACAATGCTAATTTCTATTAAAATCATAATTTGATGAAAATCCGTAGGCTACAGTCAATACAAATTTAAATTGGGAATGTTAATGTACTTGTTATTTAATCCCATGTACACGGCGATAGCAGGGCCCAATCGTTAGTGCGAGCTGAAGTTACCTTCGTAAAACGTGCGATCGTCGCAAAATTTACCTTTCGCAATTATTAGGCGCGAAGGACCAAAACGTTAAATTAACTTATATATTTTTCGTTTTTTCCAGTGGCAGGAGGCGCAGGTCGCAGTCCAGGTTCCTCGACGTGCTGTTCAATCAGTCAGAAGAAGACAACGGCGACCCCCTACCGATAGACTACAACGACTTCCTCTACAACTACAACCGAGACTACAACTATCCCCACTAATGAATGAAGTGCCCTCAGCTAAGATTCCAGAAGCAATTGAAATAAGTATATCACAATGTAAAATTAATGTAATTCCAAAAAAAAAAGACAAAAACTGTCCGAATTGTGTGTTAACTTAAGTGATT